>OV702294.1:445109650-446609203 GCA_916181665.1 Avena sativa | reverse complement strand
TTTGATTCTATTTCAAACAATTCAAACTCCAAATGAATTCAAACCAACACCAAACTTTGGGTGAATTTTAATTCTGTTTAACATTATATTCCAAAGTCCAAAATAAAATAATTCTTTTATTCTTTTAGGATCTATTAATAATTAAATAAATAGACCTTAGTCTTTATTTCAAATAGGATTTAATTTATTTTTTTTAAACTCTATTTGAAATCTAAATTTCTACAAAAATATTTTCAATAGGTTTTATTTAAAACAAAACACTTGGAATTCTATTTAAAATACTTTAACAAGTTTCAATGTTTATTTGAAAGGGAAAAGCATTTACTTAAACAAAATTGGATATTAATAAATCCTTATTATTTTATTTAAATAATCCTTTACTATTTTATCAAATAAAAAATATTTTCTTTCATTTCCTTTGGCCAAGATTTTATTTAGCTCTTTAAAATAATCCTTATTTATAATTCTACCTTTGCTTATAAAAACCATAACTTTTTATTTAAAGATCCAAAAATGGTGATTCCAACTATTATAACTTTATTTATTATTTGTTTATTTTTTTCAATCTCTTTAGGATTCTATTTGATCAAAATAGGTTTTGATGTTTCCAATTGGAATCAAAAAGTTTCTTCACACCCTAAAAATCAACAAAATTTTATTTTGTTTATTTATTTTTCACATTTCAAAATTTGGAAAATTTTGGGATGTGACAGGCTACCACCCTTAAAAGAAATCTCGTCCCGAGATTTGGGAAGGCTAGGGTTACAAGTTGGCTTCAAGGCAACTAGGGTACTACCACTCTTAAAAGAAAGTCTCATAGGGTTACATTAGTGGTTCACTTGACTATGGGTTCAACACTTGATATCCTGACAAGGAATCCTTATTTGACTCAACTGAGTTAACTAATTCCTGACATCCACTTCTTCTATATCTTCAAAGTTTCCATCCATGTCAATGTGGTTCACATGTCCTTTCTGGGTCACATTGGAGTCATTTCCATTGGATCTTCTAGCATCCTTTTTCTTTTTCTTCTCAGGACAGTCTGATGCATAGTGTCCAAGTTCCTTACAATTATAGCACCGCAACTGGCTAATGTCTTTCTTCCTGAAAGTTTCATGTTGGTTCTGACCAAGGTCATCTCCATTGTCAGTATCATTTCCATTATTATCACTTCCATTGTTGTTGAGGTGATACTGATGTGGTTCAGAATCTTCATTGCTCTTTTTGAATGAACGCTTCTTTTGTGATGATCCTGAGTGATACTTGAGTTTATGTTTCCTCTTTCTATTCTCAACTTGATTCATCTTGTTTTCCAAAATGGTGGCTTTGTCACAGAGTGATTGATAAGTTGGGACATAGGAAACAGCTAGCTGCAGGTTAAACTCATCATTAAGTCCTTCAAGGAATTTCTCCTTCCTCTTAGCATCTGTATCAACTTCATCCGGTGCATAGCGTGCCAGATTGTTGAATTCTTCAATGTACTCAGCCACACTGAGGTGACGCTGTTTCAGATTATGGAATTCCTTTTTCTTCAAGTGCATCACTCCAGATGAGATGTGAGCTGTACGGAAACCATCCTCAAAAATAGCCCAAGTCACATCCTCAAGGGGAGTGGTGATCTGAAAGTTGTCCCACCATGTTGCTGCTGGTCCTTCAAGTAGAAATGCTGCAAACCTAACTTTTTCTTCATCGGTGCAGCCAACAGTCACTAAGTCCTTATTCACCGAATGTAACCAGTCATTGGCTTCCATTGGATCAGTTGTTCTAGAGAACCTTGCAGGCCTAAGTTTCAGAAACCTGGTGAGCATATCATGTGCTGGAGGACTATTCTGATTGTTGTTGTTGTTGTTGTTGTTGTTGTTCAGATTCTGTATGAACATGGTTATCATCTGCATCAGCTGTGTCTGAGCTGTCATCATCTGCTACATCTCAGGGGTGATATTGTTGTTAGGGTTGGGATTGCCACGACGGGGAGGCATCTGTTGGTTTGATAGGGATGAGTAATGACAGATAGACATAAGGAAGTTCTAACACACAACTAAAAACAATCAAGTTCAAACAAGCAATCAAGCAATCAACAAGCAACTATTCACTTAACAACTTATGAGCTTAACTCATGAGTTGAAGGAATCAACAAGTTTTCTTGAAATAATAAACCTAGTATAGTCATACCTGATAGGTCAATATGATCCATACTCTAACTTGATATCAATGTCTTAGATAGTTGGTAGGCAATCTAATGTCTCTTGGTTTTCACTTGTAATCCTTAGTGATGTCTAAGTTGAAGTCCTTGGTGAAACTAAAGTTGGAGTCATTGGGCATGGTGAAGGCTTTGTCCATCAAGTTGAAAAGGAAGAGGTGTAGAATTCAAAAACCAAAAGGTTGAGGAAAGGGTTTACAAGATTGTTTGTAAATAAGTTTTGGAAGAAATACAACTCCTATTTTTCTAAGGGGTTTTGCCCAATCCTAGGGTTACAATCCTACAGGCAACATAGTGCTCTGATACCATTTGTAAGGTTCCCAACCTTTAATAAGGTAGAGATACCTGTGTTTACAATGCTAGTCTCTGGATCAATAGCTAGCATCCACAGTTAAGATGTAATATCAAGAAACAAAGGTCATAATATAACTTTATAACCAGGAATAAAATAATTCATTACATCTTACATAGCTCATTTGGCTATCACATTACAATGCAGCAGAATATCTATAAAGCATGGAGTCCTTCATCTTCAAAATGCCACAGGGAATCATGTTGGTTATAGACTTATAATCCTATTCAACTCACTTCACTAACATCAAACAAACCTGCAACATAATAAGTTGCAGCCACAAGGGTCAATACATTTGAATTGTATTGGCAAGTTTCACTACTATGTAGAAATAAGTGAATCCTATCAATACATGCATATTTGGCTAAGTAGGGTATAGGCTCATTTGCAGAATAAAATATAGTTTTGTCCTATCTTTTCAAAATAGTTTTGATCTTTTGTCAAATCTATCTGTAATCCTTGGAAAACTCCAAGTGCTTCAAATCCCTTGTTGTCACCATCAAGTTTTACTTTGAGAAATTGGAATGTCGAGATCTTTCATAGCTTCAGGCCTTAGTTGCTCAGAGTTGTCCATAACCGAGGACACGGCTAAGTACTTAGAATTTTTGATCTTCTATAGAAGTTGTACACTTTACCCACATGACACAATATCGTCTTGTTGCCACCAGTGGCCGCAGTATAAGTACTCACCAAAATGTAATACTGGCAGATCGAGAATGTGACAAAGTCTTTCCATAGGATTCATCCCAATACACAATGCTAGCTTGTCAACCAGGCACCAATGTAGGGATATATTTCCCTTACACAATTCTAGTTAACCTGAAGATGCCAAAGCATGGGTCTTCCACTATGTAGTTGACTAAGCCAGAGCCCATTTAGCATGTGGCTGTACACGGAAGCCACTGTACGAGAAACATGTTCAATCTCTAAGTGTCAACACCCGGATTTTTCAATCCTAGATGCCTGTTATGCCATACATCGCAATCCCAGGATTACCATTTTTGCGAGACATTACAGAATTGGATACCATAGTACTTCATCCATTACAAACGATACATAAGTTCTTACACGAATAGGGATCTCATGATCCAGTTCTCAATACACATCAAGCAGCGGAATACGTAATAATAACGGTAGCGTAGGCGAAGCTCCATCTTCGGGGTCACAGGCAATGCTGACGATGGGAGATGATCCTAGTTGTCGTAACCTTCCTGGGGTCCATCTTCCAGGTACTCCTCTTCATAGTCTGGCCATGGGAATAGCCAGGGACAAAGCCATGAGTACTCTTTAAGTACTCGCAAACTAATACTAACAAGTAAGGGGGTTTTTGGATAATAGGACACTAGGCTCTAGGGTTGTTTTGCAAAAAGCCTGGTTTATCTCTACTAAGTTCCAAAGCTGGTCACAATTTTATAACTCCTAAATGGGATCTTGTAATTCAGGTCACAACTCTGTTGTGGTCAAGTCAAAGTCTCAATTTGTTTCACAAGTCATTTTGAAAAGTCTGACGGGGGAACAGTATGGCCACTCCAACTGTCCATAACCGCGGACGCGGCTATTCAAATAGTTTGACACTCTGCAGAGATTGTACACTTTCACCACAACATTCGATACATCCGTCAGGAACAAATCCTGAATTCACCATACTCAGTATGCGGATAATCAATCCTAACCTTTCGATTACACGCCCTAGTATAACCACCTCTCCTGTGAGTTTGGCCTCCCAACCATGACCACTGTCATTTTGGGTACTACACAGGTGAACAATCTTCACAAGGTAGCCTCAGCTTAGACCTTGGCCAGGAGGGAACTAATACTAAGGTATATAAGTTTCCAGTCAAGCCCTACCCAATCTTCGGGTATTGTGGTTGTAAGATAAAATTGGAATGGTATCGCATCCAGACAACCATCAGTTTTATAAAGGGGCTAAGGCTCATGCCTCAACATTTTTATCACAAAAATCATCAAGTTTTGGAAACACATGTCCAAAACATTTCAATAGAATGATCCATCATTCCAAGGTTTTCATAACCATTTTTCCACCAAGTATTCCCATCTAAAAGTTGATCAAGTTTTATGCTTAGCACTAGCATCTACAGGTGGGGGTGGTACTAATGAGGGGTGCTAACTAGTGGAGTTTCACTAAGTCCAACATTATATCTTAAGCTGATATCAAGGTTTCTAGCTTAGGCCAAATTTTATGCTCTTTATGCAACCTTCAGCACAACTGTCTGGTATCTACCAAACTCTTAGGTAGACTCTAAGTAAGCTTTGATAAAGAAATAAAGTAAGAAGCTTGCCATAAAACTAGGATTGTTTTAACAAGTAGGTAAGATTGCAAGTATGGGTTTGTGGCATCAGTAGGGTATCTGGCAAGGGTTAGCTTGCATCAATATCAGTATAAGCTTGCATAGGTATAATATCTTGTAGGTGTTAGCTTGCATTGTGCAGAGCAGTGGTTGAAGTTCTCCTCGGCTTCCTCTTCGTAGTATCCTCCTTCCTCCTCGTATCCTTGGTCGGTACTAGCGTCTATGAATAAATACGAGGTACACAATCACCAAACAATACTTAACTACTTGCAATCATCACACACAAGGGTCCTATAGATGATCTAGCATCATCTCTAACATTACAAGGTTAAAGCTTGGTTTAAACCTTTTATTTATTTTTAGAAAAGTAATTTCTACTCATTGAAAACTACTTAAGATTTAATATTCTCCAAACCAAATATGGGATCATGTTGACACATGTCATCACCACATATTGTAGTCCATGGGAATGTGATTTAAAGTGGTGTCACAATTTAATAAGGTTTTACCCTTTTATTTTAATTAATTAAAGTGGCTAGAAATGCTTATGAAGCATTCTTTTATTACTTGAACATTATTTCTACAAGTAAACCTATATATTTTTATATATTCTGAAAGGTTAGGTTAAATGTGATTTTTGAGAGTTGGAATCAACTCAAAAGCTTTTATGGTTTAAATTTGAAAAATGTTTGAATGCAGAAAAGCTTCTGCCTTGTTATTTTTGCTATGGGTGATCTTCAGATCCAAATGACTTGAATCCAACGGTCTTGGATTAAGCATTCACAGACCTTTCCAACAAAATTGGTTTCATCCAATTTGGTGCACTGAATCGATCTGGGTTGATTTTTGAAGTTGGGTGCTGAAGTGTGTTTGAATTTAAAAAGAAAAGGTTTAATTTGAATTGCTGGGCTGCGCGGGAAATTCTAACGGGCCGGCCTGCTAAGCACAGGGCTCCCGCGGGCTTCTTAAGTGGGTGTCCCCACTCGTCAGTGACACGGGGCTGGGCGAAGCGGTATGGGGCAACGTGGATCGTTCGATCTAGTTCTAATCTAACGGCTGAGGGTCATCGTCGACGCGAGACAGCTCCGGCGAGAATGAAACCTAGCACGGCCAGTGGGGGTGCTGGGGGCTCACCGGGGTACGGGCGAGGGTCGGCGAGGCGAGCGAACGACGAAGTCGACAACGGCGAACCTCCTGGTACCGGTGGCTTCTCCTGGGGCGGCTCCAATCGCTGGCTCCCTTCTTCTCCGGCAGCGGCAGGCTCCAGTGAAATTCCGGCGAGGTGGTGCTCGCCTTGCTCTGAGAATGGTGTGGCACGGTCAGTGAGGAGAGGGGAGTGAGATGGTGTGAAGAAATTGTGCGGGGGTGGCCTCTATTTATAGTCGAGCGAGGGGACCGTCGGGGCGCACGGTGAGCTCGTCGGGGGTGACGTTACAGGCAGCTAATGGCATGGGCAAGGGTAGGGGATGGTGCTGTGTCTCCTGGCGATGCTCAACGACATGGTCGCGAGGCATGGGGCGGTGTGGTTTGGTCTGGAACGGCCGGTGCTCTGCGCGACAGAGGCGGCGTCTTCGACGGCGGGCGGTGGCTGTATGGCACGGGGCTGCTAATGGGGATGTCTGGCGGTCTCCTGGGTCGGTGGTGATCGTGTGTGCGCGCGGTGAGGGCGGCACGCGGTCTGTGGATGCTGGTCGAGGTTTGCGCTCTAGCGCACGCTCGGCATGGTCTGGGCGCGGCTTGTGCGCGTGGTCCAGGGCTTGGCAACGCTCGCGGCTGGGACAGTGAGTGGCGGTGGACGGTGGGCTGCCTCCCAGACAAGGTTGGCACGGCTAGTTCTTCCTCTAGCCTGCTGTCGACTATGGGGTGGCATTGAGGTGCTCGGCTGTTCACCATTAATGGCAATGGCAAGCTCACAGGGGTGCTAGTGTTGGGCTAATATTTCTAGATGATCTACTGGGTTGTGTGTGAGCTAACTAGGGAACAAGTTAGGCAAGAATCATTGCACACTATAGTGTTTGATGTTTTGTTTGATTTGTGTCTGCAACCTTTTTGATGAAATGGCCGCATGAAATCAAGTTTTGAATTTTGAAATGAATTTTGGTGGGTTTGCTAGATTGGTGCTGGTGAGTCTGCAGATGCTTGGGTTTTGAAAGTTGAGCTTGTTTGAGTGGGTTTTGGAAAAGTGGGATCTTCCCATATGAAGAAGATTCAATTTTGAATTGTCATTTAAACTATGCATTTGAAAGTTTCTGGATGATCACAAAGTGGGCCTTGATACCTTGTTATGAGTACATTCAAGGGGTGCAAAGATCCAGAAAAGTTTCTGTTAGGTATTGAAAGTTTGAGACAGCCAAAGTAGGCATGGGAGTTAAATTGGTCAAAATGACCATTCACTTCATATATTTGTTTTGATTTACTTGTCTTTAGGAAAAGTGTGGGAAATGTTTTAGATGATGTTCATTTCACCTAAGAAACATTTTACAAGCAATGGATCACACAAACAAGGTGGTTTTTAAAGAAATTCAAAATCCATGCATACACATATACATGCATTCATGGGTTTACTTAGAAAAGTTTTTGTTAACCCTAATCTTGATGATTAGTGTTTGATGATCTAAGTTTGGTATTTTTGGGATGTTACAATTTCCCATCAGGTAATGTCTCCATGTCTTTAGGGCTAGAACTACGGCTGCGAGTTCGAGGTCATGGGTTGGGTAATTTTGCTCGTATTGCTTCAATTGTCGCGAGAGATAAGAGATAACTTTGCCTTCTTGCATTAGCACACATCCTAGACCAATCTTGGATGCGTCACAATACACATCGAAGGGCTTCGTGATATCTGGCATGATCAAGATTGGGGCTGAAATCAATCTCCTTTTGAGTTCTTGAAAACTCGCTTCACATTTGTCGGTCCATTCAAACTTCTTGTCCTTCTTCAGCAATTGGGTCATGGGTCTGGCGATACTAGAGAATCCTTCTACAAATTTGCGGTAATATCCCGCCAATCCGAGAAAAGCACGAACTTGGGTTTGAGTGGTTGGGGCTTGCCAATCTTCTACATCTTTCACTTTGGCAGGGTCAACGGCAATTCCTCCGGCTGATACAATGTGACCCAGGAATCCTACTTCCTGTAACCAGAATTCACATTTGCTAAATTTTGCATACAGCTGATGCTCTCTAAGGGTTCCAAGAATGGTCCTTAGGTGTAGCTCATGTTCTTCTTCTGATTTGGAATAAATCAGAATGTCATCGATGAAAACAACGACAAACTTATCCAGGAAGTCCATAAAAATCTTATTCATGAGATTCATGAAATAAGCGGGGGCATTGGTTAATCCAAAAGACATGACTGTATACTCATACAATCCATATCTGGTGGTGAAGGCAGTCTTTGGGATATCCTCTGCACGAATCTTGAGTTGATGATAGCCAGTCCTAAGATCAATCTTAGAAAACACCTGGGCACCGGTCAACTGATCAGACAAATCTTCTATCTTAGGCAAGGGGTACTTGTTCTTGATGGTGACATCATTCAACTTTCGATAATCCGTACAGGTGATCTCCATGGGGACGCACTTGGTTGGATTAATTCGATTTCCAACATGGAATCCAGTTGTTTCTTCAGCTCTTCTAGTTCTGACGGGTTCATACTATAGGGTCTCTGGGCTATGGGTCCTGTTCCGGGGATTAGTTCGATGATAAACTCGATATCCCGATCTGGGGTCATACCGGGAAAAACATCTGGAAATACATCGGGGAATTCGCAGACTATCCGAACTTGGTCAATGGTAGGTTGGGCTAGACTCTTGTTACACTTGAATTGGCGAGGTAAGGTTTCCGATATATGTTCGACTGATATTCCGGTGGTACTGGTCATGGTGATGGCTTTCTTGGCACAGTCAATCAATCCTTTATGTTTGGAAATCCAATCCATTCCTAGTACTACTTCCAAACCTTTAGTTCCGAGTAATATTAGATTAGCATAAAAATCTATGCCGTGGATTCGGATAGGGACGTCCTTGCAAATTTTCCTAGCCTTGGTGGTTGATCCGGGAATTTGTACAATCATCACATGCTTCAGTTTGGTTGGTTGGATTTTACTAGTGCAGGCAAATTCTTCGGTGACAAATGAATGCGATGCACCAGAATCAAACAACACTCTTGCAAGTACTGAATTAACAGAAAACAAACCCAGCACGACGTCTGGCGCTTCCTGAGCTTCTTCAGCATGCATGAGAAAAAGACGGCCATTGCGGTTGAGTGAATTCCCTGGGGCAAATCTTCTCCCTGGCTGGACACGACGCTGCTGCTGAGCTGGGGCATTGGCATTAGGGGCTGTAGCATTCTTCTTGTTGGGGCACTCGTTAGAATAGTGGCCTTTATTTCCACAGTCATAACAGGTCACTTGTGACTTGTCCTTAGCTGCGACAGGAACAGCATTGCTTCCAGTCCTCGGGGCAGTGTTAGGGTTGGCGGTAGCATTGTTGGTGTTGAACTTGGGTGGGGCACGGGTGAAATTATTAGAGTTGCCGGGGTTGTTGTGATTTCCTCCGGGTCTAGGGTTTCCATGGTTGGGACAGGTTGGACGGGTCATAGGGGGTCTGTTGGTTCTTGGGGCAAATCCTGGAGATGGGTTGGGGTGATACTTTGGAGTCTGATGGGTTCCTGGTTGATGCATCATGCGACGCTTGCGGTTCTCATTGGCCTGGTTGATCTTTCCTTCCATCTGGATAGCAGAGTCGACAAGGGCTTCAATATCAACAAAGGGTATATTGACTAATACTGTCTGCATCTCGTCATGCAGACCATTCAGGAATCTTTCTTTCTTCTTGGCTTCGGTGTCTATCTCGTCCGGGGCATACCTAGATAATGACAAAAATTTGTCACGGTATTCCACTACAGTCATCCTTCCTTGCTTCAACTCTCTGAACTCGTCTCTCATTCTCTTGATCAAACCTGGCAGCACCTGGGTTCTGCTAAACTTGACCTTGAATTCCTCCCAGGTCATCATCTGGCCTCCGGTCATTGCACGAACACTGTTCAACCATGCCCTGGCATCTCCGGCTAGATAATGGGTGGCGAATAGGACTTTCTCGTTGGCTTCGACTCCGGCTACTTCTAAGTTATTTTCCATGGTTTTCAGCCAATCATCGGCGTCTAGGGGTTCTTCTGACTTGGTGAAAATGGGTGGGTTGGTATTCTGGAAATTCTTGAGCTTAGATCCATGGTTGTCCTGATTTCCATGGCCTTGGTTGTTATGGGCTAGCTGGGCTATTTGTTGCAGAGTGGCTAGGTTGGCTTGACGTTCCGCTCTTTCAGCTTCTCGGTCAGAGGTCAACATTTGCAGGATCTGCAACATCGGGTCCGGGGCTGAACCACTTCCTCCACGTGGCATCTAAAGATTGATATAGATTATGAGAAAAGAGGGAAATTGGTAAGGTTTTGGGTTTTTGAAAAGTTTTTAGAGTTTGACTCAGGTTTTTCTGGCAACTTGCTTTTTCATTCATTCATAGCACACAGTACAACACACACCATAACAAGGAAAAATAGATGGTTTTAAGAACCATTCTGGAAACTACGATACAGTGGGACTGACTACTACTCACTACGCTAGTGCTCAGTGCTACTACCCCTCTGAGTTTGTGGCTTCATCATCTTCAGGATCATCGATGAAGGCGAAATCATCCTCATCGGTGAAGAAGTCCATGGCCTGATCCTCCAGAAAATCATTGTCATGGCTGAGATAGGAGTAAGGGTCTCCACGAAGATCCTCTCGCCTGCATTCTCAATTTCCTCTAACTGCATGTCTCTCTCATGGATGGTCTCTTCCAGAGATGAGATGCGGTGGCGAAGACGGGCAATAATGCGCTCCTTCTTGTCAAGCTGACGGCGGCGAGACTTGCGATCCTTTGCTAGCATGGCGATGGTCTGGGTCTTCGTCTTGATGATGGCAGACTTGTGGTTACAATAGTCACGGCAGTTGTCCAACTCCTGCTGACGTCATGAAGCTAAGGTGGTCCAATTGAGTCTTCAGCTCGGGGTGGTATGGGGCTTCCAGTGGTTGGCCATTCGCATCACGTCTTGGGAAAAACTCAAAGCGAGTACCCTTGATCTGATTGATGCTCTGCCCACACAGACGGGAAAGTGCTTCCTGCATTGCTCTGGCAAGTCCATCGAGCCAGTTGTTTTCCCTCAAGGTAAACTGAATTCCCTCCGTAGTGGGAGGTTCAATCTTTCCTCGGAGACTTGCAACAATTAGCCACTGCAGATCTTCTCCTCCTTGATCATTGAGCTGAGCTCCGAAGAACTCGGGGTGTGGACGCTCCAGAAGTTCCGAAAGCTGATCCAGATCCCTCTCAAAGATAAGGTCTCCTCCATTCCCCAACTGATAAAACTTGTTGTACTTCACGTCCATCTATAAAAATAGAGGATGAGTAGATTAGCAGAGTGATCAAGTGTGTCAAAATTTTATCTATTTTGAAAGAGTTTTTGAGGAACATGAGGTTTTATTAAGGAATTAAAGAGGTAAGAATGAGAATAAGTTTTCGTAAATATTTTTATTCTTTGGTTTTGAAACTAAGTTTTTGGTTCAACGTCCCATCTAACTAGGGTCTCCTATGGTCAGGATGGCTCTGATACCAACTTGTCAACACCCGGATTTTTCAATCCTAGATGCCTGTTATGCCATACATCGCAATCCCAGGATTACCATTTTTGCGAGACATAACAGAATGGGATACCATAGTACTTCATCCATTACAAACGATACATAAGTTCTTACACGAATAGGGATCTCATGATCCAGTTCTCAATACACATCAAGCAGCGGAATACGTAATAATAACGGTAGCGTAGGCGAAGCTCCATCTTCGGGGTCACAGGCAATGCTGACGATGGGAGCTGATCCTATTTGTCGTAACCTTCCTGGGGTCCATCTTCCAGGTACTCCTCTTCATAGTCTGGCCATGGGAATAGCCAGGGACAAAGCCATGAGTACTCTTTAAGTACTCGCAAACTAATACTAACAAGTAAGGGGGGTTTTGGATAATAGGACACTAGGCTCTAGGGTTGTTTTGCAAAAAGCCAGGTTTATCTCTACTAAGTTCCAAAGCTGGTCACAATTTTATAACTCCTAAATGGGATCTTGTAATTCAGGTCACAACTCTGTTGTGGTCAAGTCAAAGTCTCAATTCGTTTCACAAGTCATTTTGAAAAGTTTGACGGGGGAACAGTATGGCCACTCCAACTGTCCATAACCGCGGACGCGGCTATTCGAATAGTTTGACACTCTGCAGAGATTGTACACTTTCACCACAACATTCGATACATCCGTCAGGAACAAATCCTGAATTCACCATACTCAGTATGCGGATAATCAATCCTAACCTTTCGATTACACGCCCTTGTATAAGCACCTCTCCTGTGAGTTTGGCCTCCCAACCATGACCACTGTCATCTTGGGTACTACACAGGTGGACAATCTTCACAAGGTAGCCTCAGCTCAGACCTTGGCAGGGAGGGAACTAATACTAAGGTATATAAGTTTCCAGTCAAGCCCTACCCAATCTTCGGGTATTGTGGTTGTACGATAAAATTGGAATGGTATTGCATCCAGACAACCATCAGTTTTATAAAGGGGCTAAGGCTTATGCCTCAACATTTTTATCACAAAAATCATCAAGTGTTTGGAAACACATGTCCAAAACATTTCAATAGAATGATCCATCATTCCAAGGTTTTCATAACCATTTTTCCACCAAGTATTCCCATCTAAAAGTTGATCAAGTTTTATGCTTAGCACTAGCATCTACAGGTGGGGGTGGTACTAATGAGGGGTGGTAACTAGTGGAGTTTCACTAAGTCCAACATTATATCTTAGGATGATATCAAGGTTTCTAGCTTAGGCCAAATTTTATGCTCTTTATGAAACCTTCAGCACAACTGTCTGGTATCTACCAAACTCTTAGGTAGACTCTAAGTAAGCTTTGATAAAGAAATAAAGTAAGAAGCTTGCCATAAAACTAGGATTGTTTTAACAAGTAGGTAGGATTGCAAGTATGGGTTTGTGGCATCAGTAGGGTATCTGGCAAGGGTTAGCTTGCATCACTATCAGTATAAGCTTGCATAGTCATAGTATCTTGCAGGTGTTACCTTGCCTTGTGCAGAGCAGTGGTTTAAGTTCTCCTCGGCTTCCTCTTCGTAGTATCCTCCTTCCTCCTCGTATCCTTGGTCGGTACTAGCGTCTATGAATAAATACGAGGTACACAATCACCAAACAATACTTAACTACTTGCAATCATCACACACAAGGGTCCTATAGATGATCTAGCATCATATCTAACATTACAAGGTTAAAGCTTGGTTTAAACCTTTTATTTATTTTTAGAAAAGTAATTTCTACTCATTGAAAACTACTTAAGTTTTAATATTCTCCAAACCAAATATGGGATCATGTTGACACATGTCATCACCACATATTGTAGTCCATGGGAATGTGATTTAAAGTGGTGTCACAATTTAATAAGGTTTTACCCTTTTATTTTAATTAATTAAAGTGGCTAGAAATGCTTATGAAGCATTCTTTTATTACTTGAACATTATTTCTGCAAGTAAACCTATATATTTTTATATATTCTGAAAGGTTAGGTTAAATGTGATTTTTGAGAGTTGGAATCAACTCAAAAGCTTTTATGGTTTAAATTTGAAAAATGTTTGAATGCAGAAAAGCTTCTGCCTTGTTATTTTTGCTATGGGCGATCTACAGATCCAAATGACTTGAATCCAATGGGCTTGTATTAAGCATTCACAGACCTTTCCAACAAAGTTGGTTTCATCCAATTTGGTGCACTGAATCGATCTTGGTTGATTTTTGAAGTTGGGTGCTGAAGTGTGTTTGAATTTAAAAAGAAAAGGTTTAATTTGAATTGCTGTGCTGCGCAGGAAATTCTAACGGGCCGGCCTGCTAAGCACAGGGCTCCCGCGGGCTGCTTAAGTGGGTGTCTCCACTCGTCAGTGACACGGGGATGGGCGAAGCGGTATGGGGCAACGTGGATCGTTCGATCGAGTTCTAATCTAACGGCTGAGGGTCATCGTCGACGCGAGACAGCTCCGGCGAGAACGAAACCTAGCACGGCCAGTGGGGGGTGCTAGGGGCTCACCGGGGTACGAGCGAGGGTTGGCGAGGCGGGCGAACGACGAAGTCGATGACGGTGAACCTCCTGGTACCGGTGGCTTCTCCTGGGGCGGCTCCAATCGCTGGCTCCCTTCTTCTCCGGCAGCGGCAGGCTCCAGTGAAATTCCGGCGAGGTGGTGCTCGCCTTGCTCTGAGAATGGTGTGGCACGGTCAGTGAGGAGAGGGGAGTGAGATGTGTGAAGAAATCGTGCGGGGTGGCCTCTATTTATAGTCGAGCGAGGGGACCGTCGGGGCGCACAGTGAGCTCGTCGGGGGTGACGTTACAGGCAGCTAATGGCATGGGCAAGGGTAGGGGACGGTGATGTGTCTCCTGGCGATGCTCAACGACATGGTCGCGAGGCATGGGGCGGTGTGGTTTGGTCTGGAACGGCCGGTGCTCTGCGCGGCAGAGGCGGCGTCTTCGACGGCGGGCGGTGGCTGTATGGCACGGGGCTGCTAATGGGGATGTCTGGCGGTCTCCTGGGTCGGTGGTGATCGTGTGTGCGCGCGGTGAGGGCGGCGCGTGGTCTGTGGATGCTGGTCGAGGTTGGCGCTCTGGCGCACGCTCGGCATGGTCTGGGCGCGCGCTTGTGCGCGTGGTCCAAGGCTTGGCAACGCTCACAGCTGGGACAGTGAGTGGCGGTGGACGGTGGGCTGCCTCCCAGACAAGGTTGGCACGGCTAGTTCTTCCTCTAGCCTGCTGTCGACTATGGGGTGGCATTGAGGTGCTCGGTTGTTCACCATTAATGGCAATGGCAAGCTCACAGGGGTGCTAGTGTTGGGCTAATCTTTCTAGATGATCTACTAGGTTGTGTGTGAGCTAACTAGGGAACAAGTTAGGCAAGAATCACTGCACACTAGTGTTTGATGTTTTGTTTGATTTGTGTCTGCAACCTGTTTGATGAAATGGCCACATGAAATCAAGTTTTGAATTTTGAAATGAATTTTGGTGGGTTTGCTAGATTGGTGCTGGTGAGTCTGCAGATGCTTGGGTTTTGAAAGTTGAGCTTGTTTGAGTGGGTTTTGGAAAAGTGGGATCTTCCCATATGAAGAAGATTCAATTTTGAATTGTCATTTAAACTATGCATTTGAAAGTTTCTGTATGATCACAAAGTGGCCTTGATACTTTGTTATGAGTACATTCAAGGGGTGCAAAGATCCAGAAAAGTTTCTGTTAGGTTTTGAAAGTTTGAGACAGCCAAAGTAGGCATGGGAGTTAAATTGGTCAAAATGACCATTCACTTAATATATGTGTTTTGATTTACTTGTCTTTAGGAAAAGTGTGGGAAATGTTTTAGATGATGTTCTTTTCACCTAAGAAACATTTTACACGCAATGGATCACACAAACAAGGTGGTTTTTAAAGAAATTAAAAATCCATGCATTCACATATGCATGCATTCATGATTTTATTTAGAAAAGTTTTTGTTAACCCTAATCTTGATGATTAGTGTTTTGATGATCTAAGGTTGATATTTTTGGGATGTTACACTAAGTCCCTGGGTGGTTTTCTTCTAGTGCACACACAAAAAGGTAGCCATATAAACATGGTTCCTTTTGTTGCAACCTTGTCCAAAACTTGAGTATCCTTTTCCACCCAGGTGGTTAATTGAGTACTTGTTTTATTATATAAAACATATATCTTTCCAACACTTAATATAATCATATCATGTATCCCATCCCAAATATATAGCATGGCTAAACATACTACAACTACAATGTTTTCACTAAGGAAGATATAAGGATAACCTAATAGGATTTAGCATAGCATAAAATATAGTAACCTTATCATGCATGTTACAAAAATCCACTAAGTGTAATGAAAATAGTAGGACTTGGATGATAGTGTCACTTTCCTTTTTAGTCGAGAATATTGGTTCACTTCTTGATCTTGCAAATATCACACTCTTCTAACTTCACTACAATTCAATCAAGCAAACACAAATTCAACTATCATTCAAACAATTTTATCACACATAAAATAATAGAAACAAGGCAATGCATGCAAGCATGCAAAAGATGGTTTTATTTAGAAAAGTGGTTTCTACTAGGCTCTAAACATTTTAAAGCTCAATGTGATCATTTACAAAAGTGGTCAAATCATTTGCAAAAGGTTTCATCTCATGAACCAAATATTATGCTAAGGTGATATTTTATGTTGTTGAAAATATATTTAGCAAAGTAATATTCTCATAGGGTTCATCAAATATATTTTAATTCTCAAAACTTGGTGTTTAGGGTCAGAGAGTTTAATTAAAATCATTTCCTAAATATTTTACTCAAAAAGCATTTTTAATACATAAACAATATTTTTATTTGACTAGGAATGGTTTAAATCAAATATTTATTCCTTAACTTCACCAAATATATTTTTAAATCCATAAGTTGTTTACTATGGTCAGTAGGTTCAAAACAATCCATTTTGCAAGGATTTCACCTTAAAAAATATATCTAGAACAATTTTTATATTCAAATTATGCCTACACATGTTTCTGCAAATTCAACCAATTTTACAGAATCAAAACATTAAACAAAGTACATGGTTGCAAAGTACTTGTTCTTCTGATTCCATTGATATAAAATTTGCAAAATTTGGACGTGTGGATCAAAAGTTATGGATTTTACAAAATTGAACATCTAATAGATCATTTCTGGTTTTTATTCAAACAGACTGGCCACGTGTCTGTTCTGATAGGCTGGTACCGCTTCGGTTGGATCAGCCTCTCTGGTGTGTTGGATCTAAATAAGATCATGCGGCACAGATGGACGCGTACCCTTTTGATTGGATCTAATCCTAGCCAGACGATTCGCATCCTACGGCTCATAGCGGCCAGACCATATCTGGGCGGCGCTAGCGGCGGCTGGCGGCGGCGCACGCTCGGGCGGTGGTGCTGGCGACGTTTCAGGAAGCGAGGGAGAGAGAGGAGTATCTCACCATGATCGCGTGGTCGAGGTGAAGCTCGAGGTGGGGTCTGCTTGTCGAGGGGTGCACTGGAGCTGCGTGGATTGCTCGTCGGAGTTAGTGACGGCGTCGGGTGTATCTGGTTGTCGTCGGGGGCGAAGTTTGGGGGCGCGCTAAGACAAACAAGGTATGCTGTTAGACGCGGGTGAGCGTGGGGATTACAGGAGCATCATCGGGGGGTTCGGGGCGGTCTGTACTTACCGGGGAAGCTCGCCGGAGAAACGGCAGACGACGGTGGCGCTCAGGTGTTGAGGTTGCCGAGGCTACGGTGCTCGCGCGGGCTAACGAGCGGCACTGGGAGATGCGCCAGAAGATGGGGAGCAAGCCTGCGTGCACTGGGAGGCAAGGAGTGGTCGGACGGCACCGGAATTGACTGTAGAAGCTCGTCGGAGACAGTGTGTTCGAGCAAGCGATTAGGGAAGACCGGTGGCAGAGGGGAGGTGTGGCTTGGGGTCAAAGAGAGAGGAGGTCGAGGTGCTTAAGTGAGCGTGGTCTCTGGAGGAATTAACCCTGCCATCAACGTGAATTGATCGCCGCAATCAATGGCAGAAACGGCGAGGGGGACGTGGTCGCGGTGGAGACGACGATCTGACGGCGTGGGGCCGCGCTGTCTGCGAGAGAGAGAGGGGACGTGGGGTCCACTGATCAGCGACTGGGCGGGTGCGTTTCTAGGTAAAAACGGTTCGCGAGTGGGAAAGGAGGTGGGCTGCGTTCCTGGGCTGGACTGGGCATGTTGGCTGGGTTGGGTTTGATTCGTTTTTTTGTACTAAACCTTTTTCTTTTTCCAATTTGAATTTCTGTTTTGATTTTATTTCAAACAATTCAAACTCCAAATGAATTCAAACCAACACCAAACTTTGGGTGAATTTTAATTCTATTTAACATTATATTCCAAAGTCCAAAATAAAATAATTCTTTTATTCTTTTAGGATCTATTAATAATTAAATAAATAGACCTTAGTCTTTATTTCAAATAGGATTTAATTTATTTTTTTAAAACTCTATTTGAAATCTAAATTTCTACAAAATCCTTTTCAGTAGATTTTATTTAAAACAAAACACTTGGAATTCTATTTAAAATACTTTAATAAGTTTCAATGTTTATTTGAAAGGGGAAAAGCCTTTACTTAAACAAAATTGGATATAAATAAATCCTTATTATTTTATTTAAATAATCCTTTACTCTTTTTATCAAATAAAAATTATTTTCTTTCATTTGCTTTGGCCAAGATTTAATTTGGCTCTTTAAAATAATACTTATTTATAATTCTACCTTTGCTTATAAAAACCATAACTTTTTATTTAAAGATCCAAAAATGGTGATTCCAACTATTATAACTTTATTTATTATTATTTTTTTAAATCCCTTTAGGATTCTATTTGATCAAAATAGGATTTGATGTTTCCAATTAGAATCAAAAAGTTTCTTCTCACCCTAAATTTCAACAAAAAAAAATTTATTTTTCACATTTCAAAATTTGGAAAATTTTGGGAGGTGACAAGGCACCGTTGCCAAAGCTCGTTTCGAAGCACCACGTGATGATCGGGTGTGTTAGATTCTGCGAGTGTATACAATGGGAATAAGCCAGATTTTCTCATGTGGAAACTAAGGTTAAATCTTGACGAGCCTAGCATGTACAGACATAGTCTCGGAACACAGAATATCGAAAGGTAAAGCATGAGTCATATAGATGATTTGTTGAACATGATGATTGTTTGCCTTTGAAACTACATCATGTCACGTGATGATCGGACTTGGTGTAGTAGATTTGGTTCATGTAATCACTAAAACAATGTGAGGGATATTGTTTTGAGTGGAAGTTCAACAGAAATATGATTAAAAGTTGAACACTTTTTATCATACATTAAATCAAAGTGATTTGCATAGTTGTTGTAGTCATTGGCATCCGTTTACCACCTTGCGCTTAGTTATAATTGAGATAATAGAACTATAGAATTCTGGTTAGTTACTTTACGAACTGGTATTGTATTGTTTTGAAGTGTTAATCTAAAGTTTAAAAGTCTTATTGCAAACTTTCAGTAAGTTCCGGTTACTACGTGAAGTTTAATAATTGGTATTAAATCAAGAGTAACAATTCCAGTGTTAGTATATAAATATCATGTTTGTCTCCATGATTCTTGATATTCAAAAGATTGTTTTAATATAAAGGTTATCGAGGAGCTGAAAGAATTGTTTCAGAAACCATCATGTGTAAAAGATATTGTGATATTTGAAACGAAGTTTTGGTTGCAACGTGATAGAGTATAATATGGCAAAAGTCATGTTCTCATATTTGATGAGAATTTGCAAAAGGTTGGAGACGCTAGTCGTCTTAATCCTCCAAAAGGTTTTGGAGAGCAACATTATACTCGCAATTCACCATTATAAGCTAAAGTAGCTTGATCATGAATAGTTCCATGATAAGGATGAATATTTGATGTAGGTAAAATGTTTACTACACTAAAAGATTACTAAAGAAAATGGAATTTGAAAGAACACCAAACATTTGATGATGGTGATCTACTTCAAAGTGCAAGTCCAAAGACATTGGTATTTAAATATACACGCTTTGGTCTATGTGTCATGAGTATGGCGCCACTATTGATGTTGATAGATTCTTTTGAAAGGATAAAGAAATATTGAAAGAGAATCTTAGAAATATATGGCAGAAAAGAAAAGACTAGAATTTCTCAGCTTAGGTATATAGAGGATATACATGTTATGGCTGCATTCTTTGCTTGTTAAACAATGTAGTTCTTGAGTATTGGATACTGATTTTGTTAGTGTGAATCGTCATACGAAACAACACAATTCATGAATTACACTGGCCTCAGTAACTAGCAAAAGAATGTGTGATGATGTTCATCGAGAACGAATAAAAGATTGTTGCGTTGACTCGTTGGCATCAAAGGTTGCCTTCAAGATTTGTTTTATCAGGTATTATGAGAACAAAAGATTATTCAAATAATTTCCATATTCCACGAAAGATGGATAATATACAAGTCTTGTTGGATAAATCACATCCATAAAACTATTGCAAAAAATGTCGAAAGATAATTGATTGAAAGATCACTTAGGAAGTGACATCGCCGTTTAAATTATATTGGAAAGAAAACATGAAGAAACTCCATCTGGATGGAATTTTGAGTCTTTTGATTTTTGATCAAATGACGCTTGTGTAACTTTCCTAGATATAATTAAAACTCCGTTCATAGGCCAAAAGGGAATGGATGACTGTAATGACCTTGGATCGATAGAGATCCTAAGTACCTATGATTAACATGCCAGTCCCTAAATCAATAGCTAGGACTCACAGTCAATGGAATACCATGTAAAACACAAGTCTTTATTACTTGAATCGAAAAATCTAGAGTTTACATTATTACAACAGAAAGCAAAATAACACAACTTGGAGACCCATCAATGCCACATGGAGGTTGAGTGAAGAGCCGCGATCCTAGAGCACCTTTCAACAATCTCCAAATTCTGCACATAAAACGTGCAGCCAACAAGTTGGGTCAATACTTTGAATGTATTGGCAAATTACACCATGAAGGAAAAGACTTGGATATCTCTACATTCATAGGCTTGACAAAAGGCTTGAGGTGTATTTGCATAAAACCAATTTTTCTTAAGTCAAGAAGAAGAGAGAAAAAAATTTATCCTACTTTGTAAATGTTTGATAAGTAATACATGGTCAAGTGGCTCGCGCTGGATTCCACTAGGCTACCATCTTTCAACCCAACACATGGAGTACACCATGCAATTCAAAATCCCATCGATGGACGATTCCATGGCCATAGAGTTTTTTAGTTTTAGAAAAGAGAGAGGAAATTGAAGGGTTCGCAGCATAGAAAACAAAAAAATTCCTACGATGGTAACTAAGTACCAAGATTTATCTACTAGATACAAACAACGGGCGGATGAATATCCATAGAGAACATACCCTTGAAGACCAACAAAGCTAAACGAGTTGAACTCGTATTTGATGTAGACGATCTCTTGCCGATCTCAAGATCGAGAGGAAGTCCTAGCACCGCAAAGCAGCAGCGCATCTGTCCTCGCACACACGTACAAGACACCAAGCAACCTCCGCCTCCTCGCTCCAGAGATGCAGCAGAAGCACAACCCTTTCTTGCCGAATAGCCACCGGGAACATGTATCTCGCTAGTCCGAGACCATGGGGGATAAATTCTAGAGGGGGAGATATCCTTCACGAGGAGGTGTGAGTGAGAGAGAGGGAGAGGGGTGCCTTTTATAGGAGGAGGGGGCACACAAGGGGGTGGACGCCGGCCATGGGGGCTGCCCCCTCCCCTCCTTCATTCATGTGGGTGGACACTCCACTCACAAAAATCTCTTCAATTCCCTCCACTCGAAATCCTACTCAAAATTGCTATTAAATTTCCACCAAATTTAATGCAAACTCTCATTAAATAAAACTCCTTTTATTTATTCAGAATTTTTTCAATTACTTTAATGACAAAACATTCACATATAACCCCTTGCTAGAATTCCATTTCACATGCAAAAACAATTTCTGCAATTTCACCCGAAAACATGTTTCAATATCTAGTGAAATAAATTCCTACGCTTGTTATTCTTTTCGGCATGAAACTTTTGCTCCAATTGGATGTCAGTGTCCCTTAAGTGTGTCACCCTATGGTTCGGTAATAACTCGGACATGATCGAGACCCTTCTCCAATCAATAATCAGAAGCGGGACCTGGAGATCCATACTGACTCCCACACATTCAATGATTACTTTCCTGTGATCGTCAGAACCTTTTTACGCTAGTATCTTAATCCCTTTGTTTCACGATATATTACATGTCCGAGATTCGATCATCGGTATCTCCATACCTAGTTTGATCTCGTTACCGACATGCACTATTTTCTCGTTCCCGTGATAAAACATTCTAGTGATCAAATCACTTGCTTGCAAGCTAACCAATATGATATCACCGAGAGGGCCTAGAGTATATCTATCCATCATTGGGATACACAAATTCCACTCTTGATCCATGAGTCTCAACATAACACTTTAGTAGTTTTGAAGCCATCTTTATAATCGCCCAGTTACGGTGTGACGTTTGATGTCATCAAGAAACTCTTCCGGTGTTAGTGATTGACATGATCTCATGGTCTAAGGATTAGGATCACTTCGTAAGTTGTTTCTATCAATATAAACTCAGTGACTTTTATCGTTATGATATACTTCGTATGAATGTTCATCACATCATTACACTAATGTTGTGATCCCGTTATTAACAACATCCAATGTCTATGATCAGGAAACTATGATCATCTTGTTAATCAACGAGCTAGTTTATGAGAGAGGCATAACTAGGAACTTTCTGTTTGTTTATGAAACACATATGTATTAACGTTTCCGTATTAATACAATTATAGCATGCAAAATAAACATCTATCATATACTTGTAATACACATAATAAACACTTTATTATTGCCTCCCAGGGCATATTCCCTTCAGTCTCCCACTTGCACTGGAGACAATAATATAGTTACATAGTGATGTATCTAACACCCATGGAGTTCTGGTGTAGATCATGTTTTGCTCTAGGGGAGAGTTTTAGTCAGCGGATCTGCTACATTGAGATCTGTATGTACTTTACAAATCTTTATATCTCCATCCTTGACATGCTCGCGGATGGAGTGAAACCGGCACTTAATATGCTTGGAATGCTTGTGAGACCTTGGTTCTTTGGCATTGGCAATGGCACCATTATTGTCACAATAGATCACCATTGGGTCCAACGCGTTTGCAACCACACCTAGTTCGGATATGAACTCCTTCATACAAACTACTTCCTGAGCCACTTTCGAAGCAGCAACATATTCGGCCTCCGTTGTTGATCCCGCCACCACAGGTTGTTTGGAGCTCCGCCAACTAACCACTCTGCCATTCATGAGAAATATGTATCCGGATTGAGACTTAGAGTCATCTGGATCGGTGTCAAAGATAGCGTCGACATAACACTTAGCGACGAGCTCTTCTTCACCTCCGTATACAAGAAACATATCCTTAGTTCTTCGCAAGTACTTAAGGATATTCTTGACCGCTTTCTAGTGTTATGAACCTGGATCCGATTGGTACCTACTAGTCAAACTAATAGCATGTGCCACATCCGGTCTTATACATAGCATGGCATACATTATAGAGCCTATGGCTGAAGCATAGGGGACTTTGTCCATTTTCTCTCTTTCTTCCGTCGTAGCCGTACTTTGAGTCTTACTCAATGTCGTGCCTTGCAACATAGGTAGGAACCCCTTCTTACTTCCGTCCATTTTAAACTTCTTTAAAATCTTATCAAGGTATGTACTTTGCGATAGCCCTATTAGGCGCATAGATCTATCTCTATAGATCTTTATGCCTAATATGTATGACGCTTCACCTAGGTCCTTCATTGAAAATTTGCTGTTTAGATAACTTTTAACGTTGTTTAAAAGGTCTATATCATCGGAGAGGTCAGGAGAATAAGATTCATATAAGGAAAGTCCAATTCCGGAGTTCGGGAATGATTCTGATGATTTCATGGGAGAGGTTCTAGAAGGGTCTAGAAGGTTCACCGGACCAGAATGGGAAGGGAACATGAATGTGTCATGGATAAGTGGAATGATTGGATCATGTCCTAGGTAACTTGGTTGGGAATTAGCAAGAAATAAATCAAGCTCCAAATTGAAAGTCAAAAGGCAAGTTTGAAAAGTCAAACTGGGACAATGTGTCCTGGTGGAGGAAGGAAAGAATCCTTCTTTACCTCCACCATAAGCCAACAAAGAGAGGGAGTTGGGGAAGGATTCAAACTCCACTCTCCCAAGCTGCCCTCCCTCTCATAAATAGAGGGGAGGGGTGCCCCAAGGACATACAACACCAGCCCCTCCCCACCTAGCCGTGCCGATGCCGCCCCCCAGCGCTACCGCTTGCCGCCGCCCCCACGCTGCCGCCTAGGGCCACCGCTAGCCACGCCTCCTCCTCTCCGTCCCTCTAAACCCTAGATCGCCGGAAACCCTAGATCCACCATAACCTGCTCCGGCTTAGGCGAAGCCCTGTAGGATTTTCCCTCTACTTCCGACACCACGCCGTCGTGCTGCCGGAATCGCGAGGGGAGAACTACAACCTCTGCTGCCTGCTGGAACAAGGGATAGGAAGGTCTTCATCGAGTACCGAACATGTGACCGACTGCGGAAGCGCTGCCGAAGCATAGCGCCGGAAGGATCGCCTACGCGATCTTGAGATCGGCAAGTGTACGACTACATCACCCACGAGAATCTGCTCTCGTTAACCGCTTTGGAATCTTCTAGGGTGAGTACTCTATCGACTCGTTGCTACAATCTAGTAGATAGATCTTAGCTTGTTTGTGTGCATGCGGTAGAAAATTTTGTTTTTCCATGCTACGAACCCCTACAATTACTGTTTCGTAGGTGCGGCACTCTATCACGGGAATATTTTGTATATGACCTCTTCTCCCGTGCAAGTATATACAACCCTAGAGTCCATACGAGGAGGATTAGCTACACCTCATACGGTTATCTCTTTTGGGTGGCCCCCATGTACGTTCTTTGGGTTTGGGAAAGCGTTGTGTCCTAGGCCCAGCCGACATACCGATGGAAGTATGTTAATTGATCTGGTAACAAGGGTCGAAGTGCATTTGGAAATTTTGGTGCACGCCTGTAGGGTTAAATATTTTCGAAAAGTCGTGTTCGCGGTTATGGACAACTTGGAGCACAGTATCTCGATCATAGACAACTATAACTAAAGTTTACTGTTCTAACTTGACTTGTATCTAATACGACTAGTAAGTTGGACAACCACCATGGAAAGAATGAATAAAACTGCCAACCATGTGAGTTTCCTCGGCAAGACTTCCTCGATTGATTTTGAGGGGGAAATACCAGGATGGGTATGTTTGGTGGTAGTATCAGGTTGTATCCGAATAGGTCTTTCTCATCTCTCTTTGATAGCCGACAGTTGTACTGAGTATCTATAGGTTGTTAAGTGCATCCTGTGCTGCTGCTTCAGCCCACCATACCTATGTAGGCGAGGACCCCTGAATTCTAAGACTCGCCGTGTACTGGCCTCAGTACCAACCGCTCTCTCTTTTTCCTTTGCCCTTTGTTGGCGCCCCTTTTGTTTAGCAGGTTGAGATCGACGTCCTTAGCAGGGTTACCCTTCCGGCTTGGCCTAGGCAGGGTTATGGATGCCATTGGTTATTCTTCAGGACTCTTAGCCCCATTTGCATCTTGTTCGTACTCGGATACTGTATCGTTTTCAAGGTGATTTGGATCTTTGTATTGTATACCTGTATTCTTGACTCATGGAGTCTTTGTTGTATATATCCATTTAGTGGGTTCCATCATGGACTAATGTGTAAGGGTATTACTTCGTTTTCCACCCGCACGAAAGTGCCTGGTGGGAACCTTTGAATCGTTTCTATGTGGGTTTGTCGGGAATCGCTGAAACTTGCATAGGGCCGATCCGAGGGTGTTACATTTTTTCTTTCAATAAGGCTACTCAGCAAGGCTACTCAGCCAAACACTTGTACCTCCTACATTATGATGAATAAAAGCTAAGTTCCTTGGCCCAATTATTTACCTTATGTATACATTTACATCCTCAAAATACGCTCGGGGGCTGCGCCTCACCTTACGACTTCGTCAATTATCATAACAACGCATCACCCTGAGTAGCTGACCACATCAGGCTAACAAAAAGGATATGCACAACTCATAGTCAACAACGCACTATGTGCCAATAAATACTTATAACTTCACAAGGGCACAAAAGCCCACTCGACAATATACAGACTTTACATTGCTCTATTTACAACTTGTAGGGCTCAGCTACGTTGGAGTAGAATGTTCGTCCGCTCCTCGAGGACATCGATGATGTCCTCAGCATGACGAGCCCACCGCGGCATAGTGCGGACGCATGTCCCACGCCATACCTTCCGGAGGAGCGGGTGGCCCAGCTATTATCTCGGCCAGGTCAACGTCATGACGATGCAACCGAATGAGTTCTAGCGCCGCTTTCGCACCTACCACAAGCTGATGACACACAAGCTCCTTCACGGCGTCCATGTCACGAAATTTGCCCAACAACCCCAAGAATCTATAAGGAGCCACATCCAAAGGAAACATCACGGCCCAAACAGCTGCGAGTTACGACCTCGCGTGCTTTAGCACCCGAAGCACTTGGTGGACGCGGTCCTGAACCGTCACGACAATAGTCGCTCGGTCGTGATCCATCCGGAAGAAGCGCCAGCCTCCAACTCATGTTGCGTCAAGCAATTCAGCCGAAACGCAACTCGCTCATTCTTTTCCTTCGGAAGAAGATTCACAACTGCACGCTAAAGCAGCAGATGAGAAGACATGAAGGTCAGGACCAGAAGAGAACAAGCTCACGATGACTTACACAGGAGTTACTAGCCGACGTTCGGAAATTCCTCAAGGAGAAATTCCTCTCTTTCAACGGCCCGTTCAGTCTTGGACTTCCAAACGTCTGCATGGCCACTGATCATGAGAACATCCTTCTCCAGGCTTCGGATGCGATCGTGTAGCAGAGGCTACTGCGATGTCTCACTCGTTGGTGGAAGGGAACTAGTCAAAGCAGGAGGCATGGTCACTGGCTCAGCACTAGAAGGACCCTAAGAGGTGCATAGGCGACAGAATATAAAAACCAAAGCAATTGACAACAGTCAAAAGAAGCACATATATTTACATCAAACACCACTACGTGGTAGAGTCAAGTTTGTCTAGCACGAAGCATTGCATGCACGCTGGCAAGGCAAAATCAAAATACTATCAAACAAACTACGGCGGAGGAGACCTAAGCAGCCACATCCAGAGTAGCTTCGTACTCTGAGGCCTTCACCTTGGCTGCCCGTTGCTGCTCCAGCGCATATGTGGCCAGAAATTCAATGATCTTCGGGCCAAAATTCTTGCAGCAGGAGGAGAAGGGAGCAAAGGCTACATCGGTGCCATCCGCTGTCACCAGCATCCTGGAGGTGATCTAGGGAAGATCCAACTGCACGCCAGCCGCAACCGCCATCTCTAGGCCAAGGGTCGCAATCACGCCCTTCTGGGTCCTCTTGTAGTCCGCAGGGGTGTCACCCGCCAAGCCTTTCGCCAGAGAGTCGACATCGTCAAGGGTGACGCCCTTCAGAGTGATCTCCCAGTAGAAGCGGGCGAGGACCTCCTTGGCCTTGCCCAAAGTCTCGACGGTAGACTTTGGGAAAGGCCATGGGATCCCCATGCTCCAAAGCGCTACGATCAAATGCAACACCAGTAGCATCTAAAAAATGCAGCAGGTAAAATTTGGATGAGGCACAAGAAGCGCACCAGAAGAAAAACAAGCTCATGCAGAGGAATATATGATAACTTACCGGATAGCGCTTTGGCAGCAGCCATAAGCTGCTCCGCCATGGCCTTCTCCCGATACACCGCGATAGACTCAAGCTATCGCTCGCGGTCTTGGGCCTCCACGGCATCCTTCTCCTTGGTATCCGCCTGGTTGTGACTCTTTTCGAGTGTGTTCAGCTTACGAAGAGCCTCGTTGTTCTCGTCTACCACAATCAACGAGGAAAATATTAGTAAAAATGGTACTCATAAGTACTCACAGAAAAACATAAGAAACACACGCACCTCAGAGTTGCTAAAGGTCGCCCTCCAAGGCAAGGTATTTCTGTCTGAGGCGGTTGATGTCGCGGATGAAGGGCTACACACAAAAAAAGGAATCGACAAAGTCACACAAACAAAAGGGCTCGGGGGCTCGCCCGTGTCAACTGAAAAAGCACTTATGTGGCCACTCGAAGACTCCGAAGGAGTGGCTTGAATCTTCCAGGTGAAGACCATTCGAGGCCTCAGTTTCGAGGAGCTCTAGGCGGTGTCACCGGAGTTGGCTGGCATCTTCGGGGAGGCAGGTGCAGGTTCCACCTGCAACATCCTCGACTCCACCGTGGCTTCCTCAGTATCATCCTTTACGGATTCGGCTAAGCAAGACTTCCTAATATGATAGAGGCAAACAAGTCAATCAAGGCATCAGCAAAAACAAATACAATCAGCACTATAAATCATTTGATACTCACGATGGGATGTCAGAGAGGTTGAATACGGGCGTCTCGTCCTTCTTGGCCGGTGGCTGAGGAGCCACGACCTAGAGGGGGATGGCGGGAATGGGGGAGGTTGCACCTTCATTCCTAGTGTGAAGCTTGAGGAAAGCAGGCCTCCTCGGCGTTGGAGGCGTTGCCCCATCCGAACTTTCACTTCGGGTCCTCTTGCGAGATATCCCTTCGCTATGCTTGGGTGCTTCTGTCGTTGGCGACTACGCAGGGGGGAGCATCGAATCGGACTCCGTGTCCCCACCGCCTGGCGCAGCCGTATATTTTTCAGGAAGGAGAGGCATATGGCCTCCACCTTAAGCTCTTGCGGTGCAAAATACGCATATGACAACGTTGAAAAAGCATAAGACACAAACAAGCAAAAACGCACAACATGCAAGCAGGAGACTCACCTGAGGAACTTCCTTCCTTCCAGAAAAGGGGCAGTCAAAGACTTCCCCAGCAGATCCTCGTCAGCCTTGTACTTCAACAAGGGTCGAAGAGCCCTATCGAGGTCGGCTGAGAACATCTCCTCATCTGACACTCTCGTCGGGTCGGTGACGCCGGAGTACAGAAACATCGGATATGCCCTTGCTTGGAGAGGTTGCACTCTCGTCGGGTCGGTGACGCCGGAGGAACATCCAGATGATGTCGACACCGCAGACCTCCTTGCCTCACACCAGCTGGAGATCCTTCACTCGCTGGTACAGCTTCTCCACCACTTTGGTCTCACCCTCCATGATGTCGTTCGACCAGGAGCGCTTTTGGGTGACCGCCTTGCTGGCATCGAAGGGAGCTAGCCCATAATGCTGACCAGCGAGCTTGGAATGACGAATATAAAACCACTTGTTCCTCCATTGTTGAACGGATTCACTTAGGTGGAAGGAGAAAAATTGGATGGTGGGGCGCATGGATATCCCACACCCACCCAGCGCATAAACTCCGCTGGTGCCAGGTTGCCTCTTCAAGGAATAAAGCTTTCTAAAGAGGCCATAGTGTGGCTTGATACTGAGCCAGCACTCGCAAAGCGTGATAAAACATGCAATGTGAAGAAGGGAGTTGGGCGACAATTGATGGAGTTGTAGCCCATAGAGAAAGAGGAGCCCATGAAGAAATTCGTGAGCAGGAAGAGAAAGCCCCTGGACAACAAACACATAAAACATAACCCGAAAGCCATCGGGTGGGTCTAGGGTTACCTCCTCGCCCGGAATGAGGGTGTCGCCCTTCTACTTTGAGATAAGGCCGGACTTCCACAGTCGACGGAGGTCCGCCTCCCTGATAGCAGAATGCCTCCAATCACCGTGGGTGACGCGGACGACGGTGGAGGTCTTCTTGGTAGCGCCGGTGGTGCTCGTCCCCGCAGCAGCGAAAGTGGTCTTCTTCGGCTTGCCCATCTTGGCAGCGCGGCACGCAATGCGATGGGCATGGAGGAAAGACGAGGGAAAGATGCGAAGAACATCCAGTGCATAGTACGAGCGAGCTCTGGAAATGGCGAAGGAAGAGAGATGAAAGCAAAGGGCAAGGAGAAAATTAGTCTAGTCCCCATGCGGCATAAAAATATGAAGACGATGAAGCAGAACCGTGGATTTCCATGTCCTAACGCGTGTCCTTCATCGCACCAACCATGTGGCGGGCATCTACCGAACCGTCCTGAACATACCGTCCACTATGCACGGGAATCGAGGAGATGCTGTAATTATCGCATAAATTATGCAAGACTAGTCAAATCCAAGTCAGAACATGGGACCCATGATCGTCTCATCACGTCGCCTCTGCTGCCGCAGATGGTTGATCTCACCAAGCGTCATCAATGATGTCATCAAAGCAAAGGCTAGCAATGGCTAAAAACTTTTGACTGTGCATGATAGTACTTACTCGAGTCTATGACTCAATCAACTACTTGGGTGCTACTCCTGTCAGGAGCGCTGGCCGCGCACCTAATAAATTGACATGGTGGAAACACTTCTTCGAAAAGCCTCTGAGTCCTTCGTCAAGTTTGCGACTCCAGTATGGACTTGGGGGGCTACTCCCATAGGGAGCACTGATCGTGCATTCGAAAAAGCATTGGCGTTGATGACATCCGCAGATTTAAAGTCTCCGCTCGAGTCTACGACTCGAACAGACACTCGGGGGCTACTCCCATAGGGAGCGTTGGTCGCGCACCCTATGAACCATTCGGATGAGATCCTTCGGATCACATATATAAAAAAATCATTCGGATCACATATATAAAAAACTTTTTGGCAACTTTGCCCAAATTAACGCTAAGAGAGATATCATCTCCTTGGTCACCCAAAACACCTCCGCGGTGATAAATTTCGGATGATGTGTCTACGACACAAAGATAAGACCTACAGATATCATCTGATGGCCTGGTATCACACGTGAATGCACTCTGCCAGTAATATACCGTGTCAGCAGGCACAATGAAAATCCCGACGGACGTGTTGGGTATCTAATTTAAAACACTCCGTGAAAGTCGAATTACGCCAGCATTGTTCCGGATTCAAGTCCGGGGACTCGATTCTGAATTAGATCGTGTTGTTTTGTTCGGAGATAGTTAACTGACCCTGATCCGTCGGGTGAGTCAGGCACACGTATCAACAATCCCTATGAACTTACGTATTCACCCAACAGCATGTTCGGATTAGAAGCACTTGAAAGACTATAGAGTCTCCAGTCAAATCTACGATTCGACTGAATACTCGGGGGCTACTGACATGGGTATGCCCTATGGGTACCTGACATTGGGCTACCCGGTCCATCCCAGTGAAGTCCCACACAAAGACTTGCTGCTAACGCAAATCCCAAGGAGACTCCGGATGGCCCAAGACCGGGGGAAGTTTGACTCCTTGGAGAACACGGCCAAGCTGTAGATAGAATCTTGAAGAGTGAAACCCTAACTTATAACCGTCTCGACCTACCCGAGACCTGGCCTCCCCATATAAAGGCTAGGAGGGCACGGCGAGGAGGATCTCTCCCAACTCATACACACACCTCACGCCATATTGCATCTGTGCATCCCATGTAACCTTTGGTTCTGCCATCAATCAAGATCATACAAGCAGGAGTAGGGTTTTCCCTCCGGGGGCCTGAACCTAGGTAAACATCGTGTCCCCTTGCTGCATGTCTGTTAACCATCTCGCGATCTCCAGCATCCCCATCTTCTCCAAACCCAAGTCCACAATAATGGGAATTGACGAGTCGAACCCTTGTCAGTACCATCTCCTGCAAATCTTTTTGCATGCAAAATATCCAAAAGCATGGGGTTAATATCGTACCCTCTCGGGTTATTGGATTTAAAATAGGCGTCCATGGGCGGACCGGAGTTCCTTATATCCTCCAGCTGAATTATATGTTGGTACTCGCCCATGATGTATTACCTGAAACTAGTAAGCAACTTTAGTAAAATAAGCAACTAATAACAAAGACCAAAAGCACTTAGCTCCCCCGCAACGGCGCCAGAAAATATATTGATGACTGCAAGTGCATAGATCAATTTTAGCTAGTTTCGAAGTACAGATATCAAACCCACATAGAGCTATTGGTAAAGGTATTTATGCCCCTCATCATTTTCTACCAAAGGATACTTGTAAGTTGCCTTTGATATCAAGTAAAGAGTGTTTGAAAGGTTTTTGGTTGTGTGAAAAAAAGTAACTAAAACAATTTAAAAGAAAACAAGTAACAAGATTGCGTGAAAGCGTGGTTGAACTCAATAGGGGTAAAACATACTCAAGGATGTAGGATACACCTCTAGCATGGTATTGTCATTATTAATAATTTAAGATAACATACTTATTGTATCATGAAATGTGTAAAGGGAGCTCCATAATAATATCTTCACTACAAGGCTCGTAGGAAGCCACTTTGTTGAGCAAAGAGTGAGATCACCTCTAAATAACCACTTCGATGTCTAAGAGAAGTCACTCATACAGACCACTGCAATTAAGGGTTTCCCCGTGGATATCGTAATTAGCTTAGGGAGTCCCTCTTTATTCCTCCTTTGACTGCATAGTTCATGAACCGGTGCCAATCTGTCACGGGGCCATTCCAGGTAAGATCCCAAAGCACATCCAAAGGATTTCTCCCTCCCTTTAGTCCCAAGGGCAAATGGTATGTGGTCGGATTCACATACCATCTAAAGAGAGAGACCAAACACAAATCATAAATCAATCATAGACCAGCAAGTCATATGGACACAAGAATAGATCATCTTTATTGCAAATTCATAATAGTGCTAGGGTTTCTCCATCTCCCCAAGAACAAAGGAACTGCTCACACATGGAGGCAATCAACAACATTGTCATAATCAAATGGATGAATGAAAGTACTGAAATAGATCTAATGCAAACCACAATTGAATATGGAATTACAACATGATCTAATAGATGAATGATAGTGGTAATGGTGGTGATGTAGATGTAGCGGTTGAAGATGAAGTGGATGATGTGTTGTCCTCCAATGATCCGTAAATTAGCAGGGATTTTACCCCAGCCAAGTTCCTCCTTCAGATCCCTTTCAGATGTGGTTTTTTGTGGTTTTTGGTGGCTATGAATGTCGGATATTTCTACTGTCTTCGCCAGGAGAAAGTATTTAACGAGGTGAACCCGATGGCACCTGGTACGGGCGGACGGTAATGGTGGGCTCCGCCCGTAGGTCATTATCGGCACTGGTTGCTTCCCCTTGTTTGGTATTCTCCCAGGTATGTAGGTAAATCCATAAAATGACTTTTATCACTTAAAAATATCATATTATAGTATAATATGATAGTTCTAATTGATATGTTCATATATGACTTAATGATTCGGGATCTAGCTGAAATAAATACAAAAATGTGCGCGCAAACGCAGTGAAATACAAAGATACCTACTCTATTTATGCAAAATCAAAAGTAAAATATGCTTCAATTTTGGACTCATCAGTCGCTCGGGCTCCATGGAGAAGGGTGAGGCCCCAGCTTCGGAGATACGGAAAAAAGGGGGAAAAGAGGTAAGGGAGTAGCCTCATAGAAAAGACTCCTCCTCTGAGCCCTCATTTCACAATGCGAGGGAGACACGCGTCTCGGGCAAGCGGCATCAACCGTCTGTCGCCCCCACGAGTTGTCAAATCATCGGGAGCAACTTCCAAAGCAGGGAGGACCTTGCTACATCTAATGACCATAAGCATGTCGCCATTTCATGTGCACGGTCACGATGCACGCAGTGGCGGTATGGTATGATCCCGATCGGCGGCGAGGCCCGCCGACCGTTTGGGCCCTTGCCCCTTTGTTTCCACAAGGGGACACATGCACTGCAAGCGCCCGGGGGCTACTGTCAGAGTCATGATACCCGGGGTGCCACGATCAGATGGCCAACGGGCCTACCACTAGAGCAGTGGCACCCTCAGGAGATCATGACGCCTCAGGAGGCAGCACTAGGGGATGGACCCTTGTGAGGCTCCATCCCCGGCCCTACACGGCCTCAGGAGGATGTCCTATAGAGAGGCGCCCAGCGCGGCACTTCAGTTCACCCCCGGGCCTCGGATATCCTAGAACGCACCACTGGGGCATGCTCATAATCTCATAGAAAAATCGACCAAGAAAACACTACCCGACAAGTGGTGTCGCGGCTTTTAGGACCACCTGGACCGCCTCGGTAAAGAGGAGCCGGTCTAGCCCCGTTGGTGTAAAAGCAGGACAGACAACCTCAACACCATCAGCTCTCTCCTTTGCCATTTTGGTGCAAGAAGGGGGAGCAGGCGACACAGGCGGCAACAAACGACGCTGATAGATTCAGCTTTATGAAGGGACGGAGAATCCCCAGCAATCAGAACTTATCCACCTAAAGTAGTCTGGTAGACCGGGACTACGAGGGGCGGCAGTGTGGTGACCCTTCCCGCCTATGATTTGGGGGAAGAGGCACGACGCCTATATAAAAGGAGGCCTTCTCCTACCTTAGAAGGGGTCAATCCCTACAATCTAAAACCATAGAGACGCATCCACCATTCTAGCCTCGCGAAGCACACGAGCAACACAACAAAGCAGGAGTAGGGGCTTTACCTCCTCGCGAGGGTCTCGAACCTAGGTAAAAACCGTGTTCACTCTCTGTCGTGCTCTTGCTCCATTGTCGTCGTCGTTGTTGAGAGGCTTAGAATGCATGTTCAGCCCCCTAATGAACTCAGGGCTCGTCGGACCCCTTGTTCCTTCGCGGGAAACTTTCGCCAACAACCCCTTCAACCTAGGGTGACTGGCAAGTGGACCTACTCTAGAAAGAAGGACCCGATGAGGATCTCTCCAGAGAACCTTCCTCTTGATATTCTTGCCAAAAGGGTGTGGTCCTTCGACACTTCTACAAAGAAAAGGACCTGTTCCTTAAGATTTTTGTTGGGGATATGCTATATGGGTATCCTCATAGAGCATGTCTCCTATCTGGATAACCCGGGTGGCCCATAGTTGGTAGCATGGCCCATGGCCTGCTGGGAGGCCCAGTTAGATGGATCCAGAAGGGAGGCCCATGCCGGATAAAGGAAGGGTACGGCGGAGTCACCGACGTAACCGGAGCCTTGGAGTGCAAGACACGCTAGACTAGTTGTAAGCAGTGTAGGACTCTATAACCAGTATGGCTAGGACTTTTCCCTATAACCCTAGGATCTAGCAACTATATAAGTCGGGCCTATGTGAGCCTATAGGGAACGATAACTTAGACTCTCTAGTCACCTCGCACAGCGAACCAGTCCCTGTAACTTGGCGTATTGCCCTTATAGTGATTTATAGCAGGAGTAGGATTCTGCCACCGTTGTGGGATCTGAACCTGGGTAAGCTGTGTAACCTCGTACCCGTCAACCGTCCGCCTTCCCCATGTCTCTAAACACGCACTGTGAGGACCCCTCCATGGTGTACTTGTCGGCAATACCACGACAGTTGGTACCCACCGTGGGGCAAGAGGCGCTTTAGGCTCTTCAATGGGCGAGGACCAAGATCTTCGCGGGAATCAGCGAAACTATAGTCATCGGTCGCGTTCTCTTCTCCGGCAACGTTTCGATCGTACCTCCCGACGAGTTCTGGATCCCGGCGAAGACGAACCCTACGCGATGCTCGATCGTCCCCATCAGAGATATCCACCCCTTCATCGGCGAAACTGACTCGGACACTAGTTCCCTGGGAGTCGGAGGAGCATCAAGGCCCGCACGAACCGCCTACGGGCGGGATACGTTCGCGAAAGGATCGATGTCGGACCTCTCCTCGGATTTTTCCAGCAAAGATTGGAAACATTCAAGGCCCACCCAAACCGCGCATGTGCTGGATATAACGGTGGAAGATCGCTGCAAGTCCGCCGGCTTCGCCTGTGCATCTGGACAGTAGAGATCAAAGTTTGTCGGTGTGGTTACCATCTTCGATCTGGCGTGCTGCATCCAAAGAGAGGGAGAAACCCCCCGCGATTACCTTGCCAGGTGTCTTTGTATACGGGCCGACCTGGATCATTGCCCCAATGATGATGTTATGTATCACTTTGTGGAAGGGCTGGACCAAGGTATGCTTCTCCGGCATATGCTAACGCGGCAGTAGGCTTCAGGATGCCTCACCTTCGAAAGCATGGTGAACACCGTCAACAGCTATGCGGAGGCTGAGGAGGAATCTCAGGTGGAAATCACGCTCGTTGGCGGAGACCCTCCGCCTCAGCCACCGCCACCACCGCCTCCGGTCATCGTCGCTGCCGCTGCGCCACCACCTCCGGTCATCGTCGCTGCTGTTGCACCTCCACCCCCCGTCATCGAGGAAGCCTCGGCACCCTCCGACTCTGTGCTTGACGCGCTCTACACCGACATCAGCGCAGATTCGGAGGAGAAAGACTTTAGCCCGGAGGATCTAGACTCCGCCATGCAGGAGATGGAGGAGGATTACAAGCGCGACGAACAGGCCAACAACACCGTCACGTCCCGAGAGGTGGTCGTCACCATTGGGACGGTGATGGATGAAGATCAGCCTGGACGAGCTCCGCCTACAGCGCTGGACAAAGGGAAGGGACCACCTGTTGCTGCCGACAATGATCGCGCAAAGGTCATGCCCCCTCCGCCTAACCTAGTGCAGCAGCCGCAGGAACTTAGCACCGGTCCGAGCAACAACAACACCGTAAACCTGCTGCCTCCGGCGTCTACGTCTGCTGCTGCCCAAGTCACTCCAACTAATAGAGTGATGTACGGTAATATCATCGTCGAGCCTATGACTGTGGCTCATATTCGCAATGTAGTCCATCTTGACGAGAAGCGCCAGCAGCTGCTGGAGGAAGCGCAGGCCATCGCGGAGCAAGGCGCAAAGCTAGATCAAGATCTGGCCAACGCACAGAAGTCAATAGAGAAAGCTAGAGCAATGGAGGCCGAGTAAAAGACTCTGCTACAGCAGCAGAAGGCTAAGAAAGCTCTGGCTCGCGTCATCAATGATCCTGGTGTATATCGAAACCTAGGATGGGCTCCCTCGAAGCCGGCATAGGCCAAGCCATACATTGACAGTGAAGGCAGGCAGGTGATGCCCACTCCTCTTCTCAACCTCGCCATCGCCAAGACCCTTCTGTAGCAGGATAGATCACCCAAAGCGGTGAACCAGGTCTATGACCTAGTGGCCAAGGCGGTGAAACAGCAGGAAAAGGCCACCTCTCAGAGGCTTGAGTCTGACCCAGCTTTTTGCCAGTCTAGCTATCATAAGCCGCCAAGGGACAGATCTCCTCATGATTTCGGGTCCCAGACGGGTTCGTCAGAACAAAGACGGAGGGATGCGCGCAACATGAAGGATGTTATCCCCATATCCTCCGACCATGGTGGCAAGGCTCAACCTCGTCGCCCATCTCCACTGCCCTGCTCTCCTCGATATCGCGAAGACCCCAAGTCTCACCATCATACGGACATGCCCCCACCTAAGAAACGCGGTATCATCATCCGCGACAACACGGAGCAGGCCCGTCATGATGGGGAGCGTAGCCAAGGACACAGGATCAGGTCGCGTCATGACCCTCCACGTCCAACAAACAGCTGTAGAAAGCATGAGGCGACACAGGAGGGTAATAGCAAGAAGGCTAACCCACCGCCACCTCCGCCTCCGTCACCACCTAGAAGCCACCATGGAGGAGGAGGCCCGCATCGTTCACGCAGCCCATCCCCTGATGGCAAAAAAGAAAAGAAGCCCGGAGCCATACGATGCACGATCACGGCTAGACAAGATCCACGAGGCCCGGGATGGAGCATACCTGGGACCACGATGCTTTGACCTGTAATACGGACCGCAGCTTACCCCAAGGGTTTCCGGATTGACAAGACCATCAAGCCCTATGACGGCACCACCAAGCCAGCTACATGGTTGCAGGATTACAACAACACGGTGGAGATTACCGGGGGAAACCCCAACGTTGCCGTCAAATACCTCCCATTGATGCTAGAGGGCATGGCCCGACAATGGATCGATGACTTGCCGGAGAAATCTATATGCAACTGGCTGGACATGCAAGAAGCGTTCACCAAGAACTTCGAGGGTACGTACAAACGTCCATGTACTATTGGCGACCTACAGCGGTGCGTGCAGGAGAAATACGAGTCATCTCGCGCCTACCTCTCCCGCTGGCTGGATATCAAGAATTCCTGCGCAGGAGTGCACTCACAGACCGCCATGTCCGCCTTCATCGATGGGTTGGAAAGGGGTATGTTACTCTGACATACATTGAAGAGCCTGCCGAAAAACCACCAGCTAGATCTCAACTAGATGATCCAGCTGGCTAGTGAGTTCGCGGCTACCAACGATGATTCTCGTGGCTCTCTGCCAGCAACGGTCGTTCCAACTCAAGCTCGGAGGAACAGTAGCACCAAGCGGAAGAGCCTGCCAGAAGAAAAGCAAACCTCGGACATGGTCGCCATGACTTTTGCAGGACGAGGTGATAGCGGACAATGTGGCCGAGGATGGGGGCTGGTCGTGGGCAGCAGCGAGGTAGTGAAACAACCTCGGCAGTGCTCCGTGTTCCCAAAACCTACGAGGAGTACCGCGATATTCCGTGCCTCGTACACCTCCACACCAATGCAAAGCCACACACACCAATCGCCATTGCAAGTTCGTCAACAACCTCAAGGAGGACCCGGAGTCCGGCTACAAGTGAAGTCGGAAGAATAGACCGTGAGGCAAGGGCAAGGGGAAGAAGAAGGAGGAGAAGTCCAAGGATTCAAGTGATATGGACGAGGACGTAGACCCCAAGCACGCCGCCAAGAGCAACGGCAAGGGCAAAAAACCCTTCGAGAAGAAGGTGGCAATTTTCCATACTTTCCTTGGCACCCCCACCATCCGACAACAGAAGACCTCCATGAGGATACTGATGGACACTCTACCCCCAGTTCCCCAATACATGTGCTGGTCAGAGATTCCAATTACTTGGGACAGGAAGGATCACCCAGACCTCATCCCTACGAAGAACCAATACGCCATGATCATCAACCCCCTGATTGACGGCAGTGATTTCACCAAATGTATGGTGGGTAGTGGAAGCATCATCAACATCATGTACCTGGATACAGTGCACAAGATGAACTTTACGGAGGCAAACCTAAGGCGGACCAGCACCATCTTCCATGGCGTAGTTCCTGGTCGAGAGGCTCGGTCCCTTGGGTGCATCACACTTCAGGTCACTTTTGGCGATGTCAATAATTACCGCCAAGAACGAATAACCTTTGAGGTGGTCCCCTTCAAGAGCGTGTACCACGTCATATTCGGCCGCAACATATTCCACACCTTCATGGCCAAGCCATGCTTCGTCTACAACAAACTCAAGATACCAGGACCAAACGGTGTCATTACTGTATCCGGAAGCTTTACCAAGGCAAGGGACTACGATATTGGAGAAGTAGCCTTTGCAGAAGTTGTCCTCTACAGCGAAGAATTCAAGGAGATCTAGAGCAAGGTCGATGCCTCGGAGATGCCCGCGTCGAAGAAACAGATTTCTGACTCCGCCCCAGCATTCAAGGTCGCCATCGATACCAAGCCAGTGGAACTTGTGGTAGGCGATGCCTCCAAGACCACCGCCATTGGGACGAACCTGGGCCCTAAATAGGAAAGCGCGTTCGTCGAGTTCCTCCATGAGAATAGGGTCATCTTTGCCTGGCAACCTGCCGACATGAAAGGTGTACCTAGGGAACTTGTCGAGCATAGCTTGAATATTGATCGAAAATGTAAACCAGTGAAACAACCTCTACGATGCTTCGGATACGAGAAGAGACGCGCCATAGGCAAAGAGATAGCTAGGTTACTTAAGGCTAGTTTTATCCGAGAAGTCCTTCACATCGGCCATGGGTGGCCAATCTTGTACGTGTCCCCAAAAAGGGAACCAAAGAATTAAGAATGTGCGTTGATTACACTGGCTTGAACAAAGCATGTCCCAATGATCCGTTTGCTTTGCCTCGCATTGACCAAGTCATTGACTCGACGGCTGGCTTGGAGCTTTTGTGTTTTCTCGATGCATACTCAGGATACCACCAGATCAAAATGAGGAAGTCAGACAAATTGGCCACTTCGTTCACTACACCCTATGGCATGTTTTGCTATGTCACGATGCCCTTTGGGCTGAAAAACGCAGGTGCTACGTACCAGCGGACAATGCAGCGTTGCCTACATGATCAAATTGGTCGGAACGTTCACGCCAATGTGGACGATATAGCGGTGATGTCTAAAAAGTCAAACGACTTAATCTCTGACTTAAAAGAAACCTTTGATAATCTTCGAACATATAACATGATGCTAAACCCTAAGAAGTGCGTCTTCGGGATTCCAGCCGGCAAATTGTTGAGCTTTATCGTTTCCCAGCGTGGAATCGAGGTAAACCCAGAGAAAATCAAAGCCGTCTTAAACATAAACCATCCAACATGCCTAAAGGACATACAACGGCTAATAGGTTGCGTTGCAGCAGTTAGTCGGTTCATCAGCCGACTTGGAGAGAAGGCTCTGCTGCTCTACAAGTTGCTGAAGAAGGCGGACAAATTCACGTGGACAGACGAGGCAGATGCAGCATTGAAGCAGCTCAAGGAGATACTTTCCTTAGCGCCTATCCTTGCAGCACCCGAGCCTGGGGAGCCCATGTTAATTTACATGGCGGCCACCAACCGGGTAATCAGCATCGTCGTCGTGGTAGAACAGAAAGAACCAGGCTATGAGTATGGAGTTCAACAGCCAATTTACTATGTAAGCGAGGTCTTGATGGAGTCCAAGCAGCGTTATCCGCACTACCAGAAGATAGCTTATGGAGTGTTCCTTGCTTCTCGGAAGCTAAGTCACTACTTCCAGGAGCACCCTATCACAATGGTGAGAAAGACTCCACTGTCTGACATCATCAACAACAGCGACGCTACAGGAAGGGTCGCAAAGTGGGGCATTGAACTTGCCGCCTTCAAGATCACCTACAAAAGACGCGACGCTATCAAGTCACAAGCCTTGGCGGATTTCATCGCAGACTGGACGGAGATGCCAGATGCTACCCCAATGCTGGAGCCAGAATATTGGGTGATGCATTTTGACGGATCAAAGCTACTCAATGGCTCGGGGGCTGGTGTACTATTACAATCACCAACCGGGGACAAGCTACACTACGTTCTGCGGATCCACTTCGAGGCTACGAACAACATGGCGGAGTATGAAGCACTCATTCACGTACTACGCGTAGCCAAGGATATTGGCATCAAGCGCATAGTTTGTTGTGGAGATTCCGATTTGGTTGCCCAGCAGGTGGCTGGCACCTGGAACATGCGGAACCCTATGATGGCGGCATATTGAGACGAAGTGGACGAGATAGCCAAGAGCTTCTTGGGCTACGAGGTCAAGTATGTACCTAGGGAGAAAAACGAGGCGGCTGATCTACTGTCTAAACTTGGATCAGGGCGCAAACGAATTTTGCCTAGCATTTTCCTGGAGAATCTACGGACACCATCCGTGAAGGGAGCAGACATAGACAACCCGGACAGAGTTGACTCTTTCGTTCACATGGTGACAAAGGTCCCTCCGGCTTGGACAAAACCGTTCATGGAGTATCTCGTACACGGAACTCTGCCCGACAACAAAGTTGAAAGACGGCAAATAGTACGTCGAGCAAAGGGATATACCTTAATCAATGGACAGCTCTACAAAAGAAGCATCACTGGTGTATACCTTAAGTGTGTTTCCCAGCAAGAAGGTATTGAAATCCTCCACGAAATCCATCTCAGAGATTGCGGGCATCACGCCGCTCCTCGATCGTTGGTCGCCAAAGCCTTCCGGCAAGGATTCTACTGGCTGACCGCAAAGGCGGACGCCGATAAGCTGGTTGAGACATGCATGGGATGTCAGTATTATGCCCGACAACCACATGTTCCATCTGAAGAATTGCGAACAATACCAATAACTTGGCCTTTTGCAGTATGGGGGCTGGACATGGTTGGTCCGTTGCAGACGGAACCATGTGGGTTTACGCATCTGCTAGTAGCAGTTGATAAATTCACCAAATGGATAGAAGCTAAACCCATTAGAAAGCTTGATGGGGCAACCGCCCTTAGGTTTGTCCGTGAAATAGTGGTGATATTTGGTCTCCCACATAGCATTATCACCGACAACGGCAGCAACTTGTCACTCGGAGAAGTGGAAGCTTATTGTTGGGACAAGGGCATCCGACTTGACCTAGCATCTGTGGCACACCCACAGTCCAATTGCCAAGTTGAAGGAGCCAATGAATTAATTCTGCAGGGAATCAAGCCATGCCTTGAGGCACCGCTACATAGAGTAGCTGGAGCCTGGGCGGAGGAATTACCATCTATGCTATGGATTTTACGAACTACACCCAACAGATCCACCGGCTACACCCCTTACTTCATGGTATATGGAGCAGACGCCATCCTGCCTTCCAACATTCTTCACGATGCACCAAGAGTTTCCGCCTACGACAAAGATGACGCTGAAGAATCACAATGCCTACATGTGGACCTTCTCGAGGAGGAGCGCGTTTTGGCATGCCAAAGATCTGTCATCTACCGGCAGAAGCTATGCAGCTACCATAGTCGCCATGTTCGGCATCGCTCGTTTAAGGAGGAGGACCTGGTGCTCCGACTTAAGTAGAAGAAGTCACACAAATTATCCCCTCCATGGGAAGGACCGTTCATCATAAGCAAGGCGCTACTCAATGGGTCTTACTACCTCATTGACAATCGTGAGCTGAAGGATATACCCAACAAGGATCATAAGCGTAAGCGATGTGACCCGGATGATGACTACCCGGAGCTTGATCAGCCATGGAACATAGCACAGCTATGTCCTTTCTACACTTAGCATTTTTTATCTGTTGTGTACCTCTTATATGATCAATGAAATAAAGCTCTCTGGTTCACTCATATTTCTGAGTCTTTTACCTCCTTTAGTGTTCATTTCTTGAATCGTATAAAACCTTTATGCACAAGCTTTGCGATATCACTTGTGAAAATTCCGCCTACGGGCGTTAGCTTAAGTTTTCTGGTCTACACGTTCTTTATCGTTTTTATGTGGATTCTGGAGTAGTGACTTTTGGTACTTATTGTCAGTGATTTTGTGTTTAGGTTATTGACGGTGCCATTGGGCATCATCGCCTGACCGCATAGTTCCGACAACGAGTCTTTCGACTCACGAAAAGTCAAGCATAAAAACCAGAGTAATGAATAAGCCAGCACTTGCTTAAAAATATATACATACTGGAACCAGTTCTTGAGTAGCGGGAAATAACAACCATTGTTTTTCCGCCTTAAGTTAGCAAGTAGTTTTTTCCGCATTCAAATTCCAGAGGAAACAAATATTACATATTGTTTTTTCATTCCTCTGGCATAGGTGACTTGGATGCAGCATCATCAGTAGCAGGAGAGCCATCCTCCTCGAAGTCAGTGTTTTTGAGGGACTCAGAGGAGCTTTGATTGCCGCCATCAATAGTCTCCATGGGCATGAAGATGTTAGGTTCGACCAACTCGGAGACTCTGGTATCATAACCCTCGAGCGACGCCAAGATAGCTTTGTGATCTATTTTCTGGCCATCGTCATCCACGTCGGGGATATCGGAGGTCACCGTGTCGATGTCGGCGTTTTCATAGTGCGCCTTGACCATTGACAGCGCCATCCTCGCGCTAGCCCGGGTACATGAAGATTTCCAGCTTACAATACGCTCGGGGGGCTTGGCACAAGATCTCCGAGAACTTCATCACGGAATCCACCGCTATGATGTTGATCTGGAGGTGCTTGGCTATCTCCTTGGCCTTCTTGATGGGGGTGTTGATAAACTTGCCTGCAAGGACCATGCATTCTTTTGGCGGAGGAGGCGACTGGGTCAACCCAATAGGAGCTGCAAAATTCCGACAAGGGAACGCATGAGTTCAATAACACAAAAAATTCAGAGTATCTAACTTACAGAAGTACAAGATGGAGAATCGCTTACTGAAGATGCTAATCTCAGCCTACTGGAGGGTATCCTCCATGGAGTCCCATTCTTGTCGGAGGATCTTGTATGCTTCAAGATTCCGCTAATTTTGCTCATCGGCGGCTTTCTTTTGCTCATTCAGCATCGCGACCTCCTCCTTCAGGCGGTTCATCTCCGTGTTAGCGGACTCCTACAGAACCTTCATGGAGTCTTCGTGCATCTTCAGCATATCCTTCCTCTCCTTCTTAAGGATCTTGTTTTCGCTATCCAGCAACTCAATGTGCTTAGATTGCTCAACAATATCCTTGGACTTGGCAATGGTTTCTGCAAGTCGAAGAAAGAACGGTACATGGTGAGTACTTGGAGAATGTTGGCACAAGACCAAGTCGGAATATGAAAACGAAAGGAAAAATAGACTCTTGCTCTTGGTGATTTGATCCTCCAAGAAGGCAGTTTTACCCTTTTCGGCTTCCAAATCCGCATGCATCTTCTGGAACTTCTCGTTGGCCACGCCTCTCCGAGCATTCTCATTCTGTGGAAAGAAAATTTAAAGTTGTTTAGTCTACTTGGAGCATCTATCCAAATAACTATCCACCTAGAGGCTTGGGGGCTACAGTGAGAGTTTTTTAACTTGGCAATATGCTTAGTCTTTCTTTAAGCATCTAGTCGGAACTAATTTAGTTTTCAACTAGAAGCTTGGGGGCTACAGTATAGAGTTTTTTTTAACTTAGTCATATGCTTAGTCTTTCTTTAAGTATCTAGTCAGAACCAATTCAGTTACAACTAGAGACTTGGGGGCTACAGTATCGAAATTTACAAACACTACGTATGCTACTCTGAAAGTATCTAGTCGGAATATTTTATTCAAACTAAATACTTGGGGGCTATAGTGAGAAGTTTTCTAGCTTAGTCACTCTTAGAGCATTTAGATGCAAAGACCTATGGTTTTCCATCTAAATCCTCGGGGGCTACAGTGGGATACTCATATGAAATGCAAAAGGCAAATAAAACTTACAAGTGCGATGATCTTGAGGTTGGTAGCGCTCTCAGCAAGCAACTTGCCGAAGGAAAGGCTGTTTCCTCGCAAGATATCTGCTTGTCGGAGAAGCTCCTCAAGATCGCAAGTTGGATATGTCGGCACTGCAACAGGAACCAAAGAGGAGCTGCTCGGTGTGAGCGCCAGGAAGACTATCTTCGGGAATTTTGTGGTTGTCCTGGGTGCGGATGCACCGCCTTCAGTAGACGTTCCACCCACCACCACCGCCTTACCGCTACTGATGGCATCCTTAGCCGGAGCTTCAGCCATGAGAGTTGCAGTGCTTTCTTGCGTTACTTGTTCGCCGACAACGGGAAGTTCCGCGGAGGCACCTGAGTCTACTTCCATGGCGGAAGGGCCTGATGAATCCTTAGCCTGTGAGCTTGTCGGAGCAGGTGTAGGCTGGACACTGGGAGTGACAGGGGCGATGGCGGGAGATGTGTGGGGGGACACGTCATGATGCAACATATATTTAATATTTCTAGAAGCCCCCAAAGTTTTGCAGGTCTTCTTCAAACTAGTACTGGCCTTCTTCCTGAAACATGCAAAAAGTATAAGTACAAGAATAAGACGAGCAATGGACAAATGTCGGAGAGAAAGAGGCTTACACAATAGGGGGTGCTTTGGAAAAAGGGATCCCTGTAACCTTTCTTTTCTCCGCCTCTAGGGCGGCGGTGGACTTCTTGGAGGCTCCACCCTCCGTCTTCTTCTTCTTGCCTCCATCGGCAGCGTTAGAGGTGGAGCTCTTCCGCTTTCGCGCTAGCGGGACATCGTCGTCGGACACGACGGTGATTTCCTTCATCTTCGGGTCATAGATTTGGACAGCCATGCTATCCTCGTCTAGACTGCTGAGCTATTAAGTGAAATCCCAAAAGTGTTAGATGAGATGGTAATGGTTAGACGGAAGAACTGGAGTATATGCCATACACGAAAAATAAATAGGTACCTCTGGGCACTTGCCCTCCTCGAACATGTCGTAGGTGATGGCGAAGCCACGCTTTCTGTCCTTCACCTTGACGATGTCCTTGAGGCGGAGCTTGATGGAGTCACTCGAGAAGTTGTCCTCGAAGATGCGGAGGCTATCCTTCCTCTCCTTAGAGTACTCGTGCCTCAGCTTGGAGCGGTGCTGCATAGGCTGGATCTGCCTGACGAACCAGCACATGGCTAGGTCGAACCCGGTCAGACCCGTGTCTACAAACCACTCTATCCGCCTAATGGCACGGGAGGCTTCGTTGTCGGAGGGAAGGGTGGCTTGGGATCTCCATGTCGGGGCTTCGGCACTGGCTCCATCGACGAAGTACAGATACATTTCTTCTCAGCCAGCCAGAGGGATATCTGGGTTGTAGAAGTACGTCTGTTGCCAGTTCTTGCAAGACTCATGGCCGACGATGTCGGGGAGCCGCTGGCCAGGCCGGATCTTAAAACTAATTGTCCCATAGTTCCTGAGCTCGTCCTTGCCGGATCCGTCTTCCCTCTTGATGGTGAAGAAATAAATAAAGAGATCTAGCATAGGCCTAATCCCTAAGTAACCCTCACAGAGCGCCGCGTAGTTGCTAAGCGCGAGGATGCTATTGGAGGAGAGGTTCTGAGGTTGTACTCAGTAATGGATAAGGACAGCTAGAAAGAAATTGGAGATGGGCAAGGAAACACCGCGTACCAATTGGGCCTTGGGTTACACCTTCTCTCCGGCTTGGGGAGAAGGGGTGACCTTGCCGACCGGCGCCGCCCGCCAGATGAGCCCCTCCGTCGCAGGGAGGTAGCCCTCGACGAGCAGTTCCTTGATGTCGCAGTCCGTGATGTCTGAGCTGCGCCAGTCCCCTTTGTGTGAATCTCTTTCCTCTTCCAGCAGCTCTAGCGCCGCTGGATTGTGGTTGCCGCCAGTGGATTCGACCACCACGTACTTGGGCAGCACCAGGCCCTCTAGGGAACATAGATGATGCTCGCCGACTTCGCCGTAGCATCGCCTGACGCCGCCATGGAGGGAGCGGAGCTGCGTCTTGCCATTGGAGAGGAGGAAGTGGTGACTGGAAGGATGGGAAGGCTAGGGTTTTTTGCGTGCGTGCGGAGAGCTCGAGGAGGTCCTCGCTGGAGGAAGAAGACGACACAGGAGGAGAATGAGGTGAAAACTAAAAATCCACAGCAGTTACAATTTATAACCCCTGGCGTCAAGATTTGTGCAATACGATCGAATGGTCGGCGTGTGGACGACGTGTGCAGGCGCATGCGCAGAAATTTTGCCACGTTCCCAACCGTCACCGCCAACGGTTCGTATCGCTCGCGCGGAAAAACGGACATGATTGTGTTCTCTGCATGTGTGAGTTACGAGGCGTCGCTGACCTATGTCTACGTCGTCCTAGCTGTCACTAGCAGGTGAACCATCACATCGGAATATTCCAGCATGGATGGATCCAGTCCGGTTATGGAAGAGTATGATAGAAGATTCAGCAATTCTCCGACTTACAAGTTAAAGACGGAGAAAACCTTACAGGGTTCTTGGGAGGACTACAAGATATTTGCTTGACAATTTGCTGACATCCATCTAGACGGAGTATTCAACCTGAAGATGCAAGACGGCGCAAGATCTCGGAGTTCTCCGGGGGCTACTGTTGGGGATATGTTATATGGGTATCCTCATATAGCATGTCTCCTATCCGGATAACCCGGGTGGCCCATAGTTGGTAGCATGGCCCATGGCCTGCTGGTCGGCCCAGTTAGATGGATCCAGAAGGGAGGCCCATGCAGGATAAAGGAAGACTACGGCAGAGTCATCGACGTACCCGGAGCCTTAGAGTGCAAGACACGCTAGACTAGTTGTAAGCAGTGTAGGACTCTGTAACCTGTCCGGCTAGGACTTTTTCCTATAACCCTAGGATCTGGCGACTATATAAGTCGGGCCTATGGGAGCCTTTAGGGCACGATAACTTAGACTCTCTAGTCACCTCGCACAACGAACCAATCCCTGTAACTCGGCGTATTGCCCTTATAGTGATTTATAGCAGGAGTAGGATTCCGCCACCGTTGTGGGATCTGAACCTGGGTAAGCTGTGTAACCTCGTACCCGTCAACCGTCCGCCCTTCCCCACATCTCTAAACACGCACTATGAGGACCCCTCCATGGCGTACTCGTCGGCAATACCACGACAATTGTCTATTGGATCCCTTTGGCAAGAAAAATCTAGTGCCTGATGTAAGTTTATCGTATTCCTATTGGTTTTTGTGCTTCTTCCATTCATCTGAGATATATACTTTTTATCTCTTGACTGTGATTACTTTGGTGTAGGTTCATGCTCATCTCTCTGCTCTTCCTCCTCTTCCTGAGAGTGGCGATCTGTCAGCTAGTGCCACCGTATGCGAAGAATTTACTTGAATGGGAGTTACAGCCGAAGATGAAGGAGAGGCCTCTACTGCTGAATCTTCCCAAGACGCCACTTCTGTTCCTTGGGCTCACTCCTAGGATTTCGAAAGGGTGCCAATGGCTAGGAAACAGAAGCGCTCTAAAGCCATCAAAACGGTCGCGAACTCCGATGATTCGACGGGTTCAAAACCAAGGATGGGTATTCTCCACATGGCTCAAAACATATCTTTGTAAGCACCACACTTGTTTTATTGTCTACTAGTTATGTTTTTTGAAGTGTTACTCTGATTGCACCCAAATATTTGCTTGTTGAACCAGGGGTGATGAGGAGGAGGATGATTTTCCATGATCACCTCCTAGCTCTTCAATTGCATAGCCACCCGTCAAATCGCCAATTCTATCGATGGAGCCAGAGGATCCACAGGAAACACCTACAAAAAACCCCAGCCTAAAAGATGCGGTTGCTTCGCCTAAATGTCCACCATACAAGAACAAGAAAATCACGGGTAAAGATGTGGCACTAGCCGAAAACCCCGCGAAAGTTGATATGAAGGACGTAAATGCTTATTATTTTTGACTTTATGTCCTGATTTTGCATGTTCCTTTCTCATCCCTCTAGTGCTTGTGTTCCAGTCGTTGATGTGCGAAATAGTTGACATGGCCTCCCGCTTCATGAAGATATTCATAATGAAGCCGAAGAATCTAAAGATTTGCTTTGCCCACTGACTGTTATCTTCCCTTCTGATAGTCAGATCCATTACTGACTTGACGAGTTTTGTCTTTATCCAGCCATTTCCAAGGAATCCAAAGTAATTCGGGATGAGGCACTAAAACGTGCCGACTATCTTGATGCCCATCTTAAGGACATGGCGAAAGCGCTCGAAGAGGCCAAGTTGGCCGCTAAAGCCGAAGTCGATAAGCGGGAGAACCTATCCACTGTTGTCGCCGAAAGAGATAAAGATCTTCGGAAACGGTTGGAAACTCTCAATTCTTCCTTGACCAGTAAGTTGTTTATTTGGTTCTGCTGCAAAAAAAATTGTGATGTTATCCTCAAAGTTTTCCTTGATTTCTTCGCCTTCATTCTTGACTCTTTCTTCAATAGGAATTACCGGCCAGTCTCTAACTTTGGAAGAGGATCAAAGATCTGATCCATTGTCGGATGATATGGGTATCTTGGAGGCGAAGAGCGTCCATGGGCGGAATCTTCTGATTCATTCACGACGTACTTTCAAGGATATGCATGTTGAAGTCTTTGCGATCAAGGAAGTACCTGCGGACTTTAATGATCTTGTTGTTGTCTTTAATGCCGAGCCAAACCCACTAACAGGCTATAGTGTGATTAAATCAAAAGGCGGTGTTGATATTTCAATGGCCTTGGCGATGGCGCACGGAGAGAAGGTCAACTGAGAGAAGGTTAGCTCCTCTGTTCTAATCAACAGCACCGACAGAGAAATTGATCTGACCCCTTTTATCAAGAGAGCCAAAACATTTTTGCAGATGCTTCCCTTGATAGTTGTTGGGAACGAATTTCCTTCTACCAAACCTGCACCTGATGCTCCTTCTCGTAGTGTGACTCCTGTCACTAAACCTTTGGTTGACGCCCCTTTGGCTAGTGCCACGCTGTCAACCAAAAAATCGTCCTAATTGTATGGTTGTGTCTATCTTTCTTTATTGTATAATGAACTTGAACGGCTAGTACTTATCCGGCCTTAGGATGGTGCAAACAATTTTGATTTTGTATGTATATATGTTGTCCTTATGCTGAATCCATTGATTTGTGTATGCTTTCCTTATTTTACTAAAAGTCCTGCTTTGTTTGACTGTGTTGCCAGATAATATCTGATCCGGTTGGACCTTTAGAGATTCCTCAAAATGCTGATGCACAACCCGCATTATCAGAGGCGGTCGCACCCAAATATGTCATCGTTCGTGTCATGGATCCTCCCTTGTATGCCGAGAAAGTCCAGAAGATAAAACGTTTAGAAAGCAACCTTCAAGATGTGCAAGCAATGGTGTATGTTTCCCAATCAAAGACGTGAAAAACCTTAGATCGCAAAGCATATATTCTAGAGGAGATCTCCAGGGCGAGCGAGAAAATGCTTTGTAAGTTATCTCGCAAAGCCCTCGAGTTTTTATGTTCAGTGGAAGAAAATGACCCCGCATATTTTCCTTAGGCATCCGACTGAGCGAGGTAGAGGAAACTCAGCGGCTATGTATTCGGATGAACGTCCTTATGGAATCCTCTCAGGGCACAAGTGCTTATTTTGGTACTAATCACAAGTGTGCTTTTACACTGGCCCTCCTCTAGGATCGGGTATCCGAGGTGGAGGAATTTGTTGAGTGTTGTCATCAAGCGTTGGCTCGTGTGTACAATGCACTGTTTCTGTGGGATCCTCAACCTCAAGGCCTTGCTGCATTGATGAAGTTTCAGCAAGTCAAGAGAATTCATCATTACATCAAGTTACAGCTTATCACGGGTGCCAAATTAGCGATTGCTTGGGTGGATGTGCACTATCCGACCCTTGACTTGGATGCGTTGTTCGGAGAACTGTCTTCCCCTCCAGGGGGTGGGGATATTGCTATGGAGCCTCATTATGCGGCTCTCCGAAGGCCCGCTATCCGCATCATTAGCTGGTGTTTGGATGAAGAAGAATAATTTTTCCTTAACTTCGAAGTGTAATTGTTGGTACTTTGTACTCATGCATACACAACAAGGAAATTATGTAAAATATGATGTACCTTCCACTTGTATATGTTTAATACTTCTATTATCTGTGTTTTATGGCAATTAGAGAGTTTCCCTATGCGAGACCTTTTCGTTTGCCTGACGCCCTAGGGCTGAGTCAGCTATTCAGGTCAAAGCTTTGAGCTGGACGGCTTAGGCAAAAAAATTATTGCGCTAAGTAGCAAAGCCCCGGAGTATCAGGTGAAATTTTTTGTTGGGTGAGTGTGTTGAACTGAGCCCCTGAGTATTTGGTGAAAATAGAAGATAACAAAATTGGAAATGAGACTGATTTTTTAAAACTTAACTTTATTTATCGTCGAGTACGGAAGTACATCTTTTAGCGTATCGCCTGGCCGTTGGCCTTATTAAAAGTAAGGTCGAGCCTTTAGCTGAATAGTCTGACTGTATGACTTATTGAATGTAAATTGCAGAAAGTTAACATCCTAAGCGTAGAAACGTCATAGCTGCACAACGTTTCACGGGTTGGAGTACTGGACTCCGGTCTTTTTTCCTTGGAGCCGATATGCCCCGTCGGGGATTACTTCTGTGATGATGTAGGGCCATTCCCACGGCGATTCCAGCTTGCAGTGGCCATATTGTTTGAGGCAAAGGACTAGGTCCTCCACGACGAAGGACCTAGGATGCAGTCGACGGCTATGATAACTGCGCAGGTTCTGCTGGTATGTGGTCGCTCTTTGTAGAGTGACGTCTCGTGCTTCATCGACAAAAAGGCCAAAAGGCAATACAAAGGCCAAAAGGAATTACAGTGTATTCATAATGTCCCAAGTGAGTAGAGAAGGTTGTTTTAGGGATGTCTTTAACTTTCATCCTTATCTGATGGTAGCTTAATCATAGGTCCAATTTAGAGAATATTGTGTCTCCATATAGCTCATCCAAAAGATCTTCGATTACTGGAATTGGAAACTTGTTCTTTATTGTGAGGTCATTCAAACTTCTAAATTCCACACAAAGGTGCCAAGATCGATCTTTCTTGCGCACTAGAATCACATGTGGTGAGAAAGGACTGTTGCTCTATTGAATTTCACCTTTTTGCAAGAGCTCCTTGATTATTGCCTCAATAGTATTCTTCTGGGAGTGAGACATTCTATAGGGCCGAATGTTGGGTGGTTTAGCCTCAGGTAATAGGGGTATATTGTGATCAACAACTCTGTGTGGTGGAAGTTTAACTAGGTCAAAGAAGATGTCAACAAAGTCATTTATGATGGTGTGAAAGGTAACAGGGATCTCTTTGAGGAGTGCTTCCTATTTTAAGTCTCTATTATCAGAGGTGTAGTACAAGAAATAAGCTATGGCTTCCTCCTTGAGTAATTCAGCACATTCTTGAGCAGATATGAGAATTTTGTCCTTGGGGATGAGATGATCCTCAAAGGTGTGGTTGTGACCTTCTGGGCCTATTGTCAAGGTTATGCTTATGAAATCAAAAGTCACTGGGTTGTGTGAGGTAAACCAGTTAACCCCCAAGATAGCATCAGGTCCTTTGAGTGGCAAGATCCTGAAATTGGCTAGGAAGTTGTGCCCTTGTATCTGAAAGGGGCAATTGTAAGCAATTCCTGTAGATTTGAGTTCACCTCCACCAGCTACTTTGACAATTCTCACATGAGCAGGTGTTATGGGGATCTTGTGATCTTGGGCAAACTCTTGATCCAAAAAAGTGTTTGTGCTGCCAGTATCAGCTAGAGCAATGGATCGTCCCTCGGCTAGAGTTAACAACAAGGAGATGGTGGAATCACTAGGAGAACCACTGCTTGAGAAATCTACATAAGATTGATTGCATCAGCTTGGTGCTCCACTGGTACAATTGGATCAAGCTATTCTATTTCTAGGGCTACTGCTTCTTCATCATCAGAATTTTCTTGCATGAGTAGCATGTTGAGGACTCTTTGCATACCAGGACAGCGGTGTCCTACTGTCCAGTTGTTAGGATAGTACTAGAAGGGGCGAGGGACACGAGGAGGAATAGCATCGTTTTTGTTGCGGTCTTCCCTGTTCTGGGCTTGCCATTGAACAGGAAAGTTTGGTAGTCTACGTTGGGATGTTGCATTGGAGACCAATGATTTTTCATATTGTCGGGCGTACAATAAGCTGATAGAAGTGTGCTATCTGACACTGCACTATATGCTTGAGAGTATCCTTAAGGCCACTAATGAAGCGATCGATGAAAAATTCAGCATGAAGGTAATCATGTCCACACTTCATCAGGTTCATCCAGGACTCATACGCGCTGATGTAATTGTCAACTATGGTTAATTGGCGGAGATGCTATAACTGTTCCATGGGATCAGCATTGTTGTTATCATGAAAGCGTTCCACCAAAACTTGACACAAATCTGACCAGGTGATCCTTTGCAAATCAAGCCTTGCACTGCTCAGCCATGTTTTTGTCTGTCCTCGCACGTGTGCGAAACCCCATTTGACGCGTTGGTCCTAAGTAATTCCCACGACGGTGAATAAATCTTCACATTCGAGGATCCAAGCACAAAGAGCGTCTCCATGGAAGGTTGGAAGCTCAATATGAGGTGTGCGCATCTGTGGTTTGTTTTGGTTTGTGTGGTTGTTGGTATGATGGGATCGGTTGGGTTGTTGTTTAGGGTATATGGTATTGGGCGAATTTGTAGTTTGTCCTTGAGGTGGTGCCGTAGGGGGCACTATACTAGTGTGGGACGAGGTCTGATATTGTGGTTGAGTGTGGTGGTTGTATTGTTGAAGTTGGAATGGTGGGTGGTAATTTTCTTGGCATTGTGGTTGTTGTTGACAATAGGTGGGTTGTGGTGGTTGGTATGGATTGTAATTTGGGTTGTAATTGTTTGGTAGGGTATAGTATTGTGGTTGGGTTGAGGGGTTTGTGTACTGGGTAATGTGGTGGCCTGATATTGAAGCGATGGTGACATGGGTATTTTGGCGAACAGGTTGGGGGTTTGGTGGGGTGGGTAATTGGTGAGGGGCAAATTTCCCGAGATTCGGTAGAAAAGGAGTCAGCTTGTGTGATGGGGGTGTAGGAGCTAGGGTTGGGTTTTCTGGGATTGGGGATAGCACTGTATTTGTGTGAGGTTGTGGTGTGACAAAGGGTGGACCCGAGGTAGGGGTGGGGTTGGGGTTCCATTCGTACCTTGCAGGGGTGCCAGGCGGTGGAGGCTGCTTTGCATCGACGCCATCATCGTGGTCATCTGCTGCATTTGCTCCTCCATAGATGTGAGGGCGACCCTCGTCTCCGCTTGGTGTTGCTGCAGTCGGCGACCGACACGGCGCGCATCACGTTCCTCCCGCTGCTGGGTGTGAATCGTTGTGAGTTCTGCGTCCGTGGATGAGGCGGAGCGGAGCACCAGGGAAGCGCGATGCCGCTCGTGTGATGACGAACGAGATCTGGCCGATGATCGAGACGAGGACATGGTGAACGAGGGATTTTACACCCAGATCGAGAGGGGGTCTGGAAACCTCAATTTGGGGAAGGGAAGGGAGGGAAAGATGTCGTCATTGCGAAAAAAAGCCGAAGATCACTGGCTCTAGATACCACTTGTCAGGGCTCCGGTGAGCTCCATGACGATAAGCTCAGGAAGAAGGGGAAGGAGACGGTGGAGCACGCGGGCTCAGAGCTAATACTACTTGCAGGAGAAGAAAGAAACAGAAAAGGTAAATTTAGGGTTTTATATTACTTGATCCACTCATCCACCCCACCTGCCCTTTATAACACAAGGCAGGCTCAAGCTTAAGTTTATTACAACATTGATTAACTCATAATGGAGTTTAACATAAATAGGGAGACCACTAGGCAGAATCATTAAGGGGCGCTAGATCATCACTGCTGGAGGCCTGACACTGATTTTCGTCTTCGGAAGTAAATACTCAGGTCTAGTCGAAGCGGCCGTCCGTGTCGATGAACCGCTTGAGCGCGCGCATGAGCACGGCGGACGCGTCGGACCACGGGTCGATGGTGAAGAACCCATGCTGCTGCCCCTCGAAGTCCTTCACCTCCACGGGCTTCCCCATCGCGCTCAGCCTCGCCACGTAGTCCACCGCCCTGTCGTGGAGGATGTCGCGGCCGCCGACCACCACGAGCGTCGGTGCAAACTCCACCGCCTCCAGCGCCAGGCTGTCCGGCCCGAACGGGTTGGATACCGGGTGGTCCACCGTGGCGCCGAGGGGCAGCGAGAGGCGCCAGTAGCGGTCGTTGAGCGGGCGGTTGAGGAACGCGTCGTCGGGGCACTCCGCCTCGGACCTCGTCCGCTCCGTGCCGCCGAAGAAGGGCATCAGCTGGACGTAGCCCTTGACACTGGCGGCCCCCAGCTCGGCACGCCCCGCCGCCGAGCCGAACCGCACGGAGAGGTGGTGCACGATGGTGCCCCCCGCGGAGTCGCCCGAGACGAACACCCGGGTGAAGTCAGCGGCCTCGGTGAGCCATGGGTCGCCGCCGACCGCCTGCGAGGCCAGCCATAGGAGCGCGGTGGCGGCGTCATCGATGGCCGCGGGGAGGCGGTGCTCGGGGCCGAGGCGGTAGTCCGGGGCCACCACGACGGCGCCGAGCTCGGCAGCCAGGCGGAGGCAGTAGTTCTGGCAGTTGGGCCAGGTGCGCGAGCCGATGCAGAAGCCGCCGCCGTGGTAGTAGAAGAACACCGGCAGCAGCTGGTTCTTCCGCTCGCGAGGCCTGTACAGCCGGAGCCCCAACCCGTGTGCTGCGTCGAACTCCGCGTCCTTCCACTCCACCGTGCCGTCGTCCCGCACCGGCGTCGCGAAGCCCGGTCCGGCACGGCGCACCACGGAGCCGTCGCTGTACACGAACAGCACCCCCCGGCACTCGTCCACGACGACAGGCGCGGCTGAGTCCTCGGAAGCCATGGCCGGCGCCCCCTGAACTAATGTATCAACGAACTGTGCAGTGGGAGACTGCTGTGGAGTGGCACGCCAACTCACCAAGTGCCAGGCAATGATATAGACGCGGCTCGGTGGAGTACGACACGCGCGCGTCGGGGTTTGTCCTCTCGGCCGTGCACTTGCAACCATCAATCGGAAGCGACAAGGTGCCGTCGCCGGGTGGGGTGACGCGCGCCGGCCGGCGGCCGGCACTAGGGTACAAAATCTTTGCTGTTTTACCATCGGTACGACAGCTCCTTCTCCCAGGACCAGTTTAGCCTTGTATATCAGTACTGACAGATGTTTGCGTACGATTTCCCTGTAACACATGTAGTAATTGTTTGGTTAGATCCAACCAGTTGAAGAAACGACGCAGCCACCAGTGATGGCACCGCGACATGGCCCCGTCAGCTTGAACAACCTTCACCCACTAGAGTCTAGGAGAGCGAATCAGGCAGGCGTCAGTCAGATGCAGACGTGGGGTGGGATGAGCTTCCCTGGATTCATAATGTTGTTGGGATCCAGCGCGGCTTTTATCCTTTTCATCGTCCTCAGTGACTCGATCCCCAGCTCCTTCTCCAGGTACTGCCAATGCCAACAGAAAAGCAGTCATCGTCAGTTGGTGGGCGATGACATTCGTGAGCAACATGATAAAGAGGTCTCATTAGGAAACTCGAAACAAATCACCAGCTTGATAACTAGAGTTCACAATTTTGAAGTGGTTTTCCACTAGAAACAAAGGCTCCAACATTAACCACAGATATGACCTAGCTTTTACAAGACGTTTTGGCAGCCTCAATTAGCTTGCCAAAATGTTTTACAGAAGCGAACGGAGGGAGTAGATGCCTATGCTACATGGTCAAGTGGTCAATCAGGTAATTTTTGTAGCATCGTTTTCCTAACGTGACAATATAGCCAGTGCTTGGCAAAATGTTGGCAAATATTAGAATCCTTTAAGGTCTGGCAAAAATAGTAACACTGACAATAGGTCATTTTTTCCGATAAAGGGAACTGATAATAGGTCATAGACACTTGCCTTCATTTTCCCCGTACCAACACCATGCTCTCCAGTGCATGTACCTGTAGGTGTCCCAGTCCTTCATTAATATCATTTTGCATATAGTACTAGGCTATCGTGTATTACACGCTGCTTTGCTTAGTTTTCCGTCTGTACCTTCCATAGATAGAGCAGTATGAACCATGAAATGGTTTAGTCTCTCTGCTTCTCGTCGCTGGTCCTCCTGGCTCGGGTCAAACAGGATAATCGTGTGGAAATTTCCGTCAGCGGCATGGGCGATCACCATACTGAAAACATATGCAAGTCAGAGAGAAGGTTCTCATGGATAGCATACTGTCATCCTGGAGCTATAGCTACAATGGAATGCTACTTCAAGAAGAGTTCAAATTTTCAAACGAACTTTCAATAGCATTGCATAAGGGAGAATATGTACCAAGTCAATGGTGATGCATCAAGCAGTCGCTTAGATACAGATATGCATTCTGCAAGTCTAGACAACGGAACACAAACGTCCTGCATGAACAATATTTGGGGTGGCATTAGAATCTAGAAGATTTGAAACAGCCAAGGTTTTGGTTCCTGACCTGAAAAAAAACCCGGGGTGGTCAGGATTTCCGGTTACCGCGGTTACCAAAAAATCCCGACCGGTTACCGGACGAATTTAAAAACCAATTTTCGAATTCAAATTACTCGGTATGGCAATTTACAGAGGAATTTTATTAAAACTAGAAAAAAATCAAAATTTCGGGATTTTTTGTCCGGTAAACTGGCTTCCCAAGGTTGCTCGGGATATCCGGTTACCGGACCAAAACGCTGGATACAGCTCATGCGCTGAAAAAGTCAGACCGTCAGGCCACCATGATCATAATGACCATCTTAAGGCTAAACTACGTTACCACCTTACTAAGGGACAAAAATGCATATATTGGTTCCAATAAAGAGATGAGAGCTGCGCCAACCATCAATCATCCTTACAGAACTAAGTACATGTTTAATTGCTAAGTACCGTCTCTATTTGAATGTGGAACTCAAATTGGATTGCATTTTCGTCCATATTTATGACAAGAATAGATAACTACATTGGGACAGCAAGATTCGCAATTAAGGAGCCAAACATAATGGCATGGATGTAGCACCAGAGACTAACTACCTCTACCGAAAAGGGTGATGATAGTGATATCAATATGTGCTGAGCAAGCAAACAAACCGTTATCATAGCTTCGTGGTCAGGTTTCATGGCAAAACCAGCCCAAAGTGCCTCCTTTCTGATCTGCGCATAGAGGAAAATGCCATTCAAATATACTTCAAGATCAAGTATCCTATATACCTAATTCAAAAAAAAAAACTATATGCCACGGTGCTACTAGTATTATCCAGAAACTGGAGGACATAAATTCATGCTGCATGACACTGATATTGCATGGCATGTGTAAGATCATGTAGCACAGAGAAACATTTGCACATTAGCTACAAAAAGTTCATATGACCAACCTTCCACAGTTCCTGCTTGGCATTTGGCTCCTCTACAAAAACAAAATCGGACCCGTGGTGTTCTGCAGCAATCTTTTGAACCAACAGTGTTTGTTCAAGTGCATATGCTTCTGATCATTTGCAACGGAAAGAGATTGACAAAATGGTCAGTACTTGATTGTCCAATAAAGTTGAAAGAACGACTGCAGCTTAAGAAGTTCTCTCTAAGAAAAGCTTTTACATAATTGTCCAAGAAAGTGAACAACCAACAGAAAACAATAAGTAGATTACCGACTATATGCTAAGTACATACCCACGAAACAGCTGTAAACCACAATCATGAGTAAAAAGTGAATTTAGTTTATTAGAGAAATCACAAGAGGTTTCTTTACACTAGAAGGTAGAAAACATGTGCTAAATGATAACCAATAATACAAAAACGATATATCTTGTCATAGCAGAAACCATATCATTCTTTACCCGGCATCATTAACTGTTGGAGTCTAGGTTAGCATAGTAGTATCGTCCTAGGAGAGTCTAGAGTATTCCAGTGAGTGTTGGAGTCTGAGTTAGTGTAGTAGTACTACTCTTGTAGAGTCTAGAGTATTCTAGGGAGTGTTAGTATAGTAGTAATGTCCTACTAGAGTCTAGATCATTCCAGTGTACGAGTGAAGATGTAAGGCTAGATTGTGCTATATATAAGAGGGTGTGGAGGTCCAAGGGACTAAGCCCATCCAGAAACTTTCCCCCAAAACCTGCATGGTATCAGAGCTAGGTTCCTCCTCCTAACCCTAGCCACCATTGTTTCCCCACTGCAGCACCTACTCCGGCTCTTGTTGTCAACAACACTGGGCACATTGTAGTCACCTAGGCGGCGGGATGCCGCACCTCGTTGCTCTGTGCGGGCGGTAGCCATCTCATGTTTGCAAGGTGCATCATGCGATGCTTGGTTTCTGCTCTGCACTGGGTGTTGCTCAGGAAGCTAGTTATATTGGTGTCTCGTGGTGGTGTCCTGGTGTATAAATGGAGTAGAGAGAAGAGGGCTGGTGCTAGCCTGAACCGGAGATGAAGTGGGTGCTTCTGCAAGGAAGAAGAGATTGAGAATTTGCAGTCTGCTTTGCTGCTGGTAGGTTGGAGCTGATACAAGGGAGCGAAGCAGCTGCATCCTGGAGTGGAGAGAAGTGCAGATGGCCTGCTGAGTGAAGAAAGGAGAGTGATGCATGCGCATCTGCTCGAGGCTTGTGGAATGATCCAGAGGAAGTGAGAGAGAGAAGCTGCTCCCTGCTGGTATTGCTGTTTATGACTATCATGGAGATTATGGTCACACAGACTGCTGGTGTTTGAGGACAAGGTGAGCCCTCAGACAGGGGGAGAGAATGATGGGAGTTGTATGTTGTGATGGTGAAGCCATGGTGCTGAGAAGGCGAGTGCCGCTGAGTTTGAAGAGTTGTCAGGTGGTGTGAAAATTGAGATGGTAAGCGAGGAGTTCGATGATGACATAGGAGAGGTGGTGTTTCTGAGGTTGTTCAGAGGGTTGAGGAAAGAAATGGTAGAGGTTGTGGTGGCCAGGGGTTTGCTGGAGAGAAGGTAGAGGTAATGGTTGAGACCGTGTTGGAGAGGTGGGCAGTATATGAAGAAAGGAGAAGAGGTGGCTAGCTTGGCTAGCTTGATGCAAAGTTTGTGCATGGTGATGTTGATGGTGAGGCGGTTGTGGCTCTCTGGGAGCTGTTGTTGAGGTGAGGAAGGTGTGGTCTGCGGAACCAGAGTTGATGAAGAGGCAATGACGATGCTCAAGCTGATGATGGAAGGCGTGTGGTGCCGCCGGTGTGAGAAGGCGCATGGTTGGAGAGGCTACGGTGGACCAATGCGAGAAGGATTGGAGGTGGCCAGCTTGATGCAAAGTTTGTGCATGGTGATGTTGATGGTGAGGCGGATGTGGCTCTGTAGGAGCTGTTGTTGAGGTGAGGCAGCCGTGGTTCTGTGGGAACCGGAGTTGATGAAGAGATAATGACGATGCTCAAGCTGATGAGAGAAGGTGTGTTGTAGGTGCCGGTGTGAGAAGGTGCATGGTTGGAGAGGCAACGGTGGACCAACACAAGAAGGATTGGAGGAGGGCTTGATGCAGAGTAGGCGCACGGTGATGGGGATGGCTCCCATGAGCGGAGCTGGATGGTCGGAGTTGATTGGTTGCTTGATGACCACTAGAGCAAGAGCTAGAGTAAAACGATCTCATGTATCTTTGTATGCTTGCAAGCTAGAAGTGTAGTGGTCCTAGTAAGTGCCATGGAGTTGTAGCAAGATGGTCATGGTGACTGACCCATGCCCACCTTGAGGGGGAGTGTTGGAGTCTAGGTTAGCGTAGTACTATTGTCCTAGGAGAGTCTAGAGTATTGGCGTTTGCCACATCATGCTGGAATATTTGGAAGCAAAGGAATGCTTTAGTTTTTGACAATGTAACTCCTTCCTTTAGCACTTGGTTCTACTCGTTTAAAAGGGACCTTTTCCTTCGTTCTTATAGAAGGAAGGATGATCTGAAAACCTCCCTAATTACTTGGCTAGACGCTCTGTAGTTTATCTGGGTTATGCCCTGGGCTAAGCCCTCTTGTATATTCTTCCGCCCTTCTTGTACATATTTTTCCTCTTAATAAAATTTTACTGTCGGGGCCTCCCCTACAGTTTTCAGCTCAAAAAAAATGTCTAGAGTATTCCAGTGAGTGTTGGAGTCTGAGTTAGTGTAGTAGTACTACTCTTGTAGAGTCTAGAGTATTCTAGGGAGTGTTAGTATAGTAGTAATGTCCTACTAGAGTCTAGACCATTTCAGTGTACGAGTGAAGATGTAAGGCTAGATTGTGCTATATATAAGAGGGTGTGGAGGTCCAAGGGATTAAGCCCATCCAGAAATTTTCCCCCAAAACCTACATTAACACATCAATCAAATTTATAGACTGAATATTGGCATTTGATAGGGCTGCATGGAAATCAGCGATCCATGTGCCCGAACCTTGATTTACTCTTTTGCTCTTTTATTTTACTTGCACTTTCCACTATTTTCTGCTTGACTTGCACTTTTCACTAGTTTCTGCCATACTTGCCCTTTCCACTAGTTTCTGTTTGGGTGTCATATAACTTGTTTGGGATAAAAGGCTTGGTTGCTGTTGTTATTGAATATTGACGATACAAAAATAAGACTGGAACTGAATCTGTCGGCTATGGGATCAAATAGCTAGAGAATGTGCCAACAAAATATAAGCTACTTTTATGCTTATGTTTCTCTCCTTCATAACATTTTTTAATATGGTAAGAAGCAAGAGGATATATTACTGGGGTGCGCAGGCTGGTTGCGGTCAGTTGCGGAACTGAATTCGTAATTTTTTATTTTTTGAGGTGGTCAATGACGGAACTTAATCTTTAGTTGGCTGCTTGCATGTATGAAACTTTGAAGTTTTAATCATTGCAGCTACTTGCACAATTCCTTATGTATAGCATGTGGCAGTGTTCATCTGAAGTTTTTGATAATCAAGATATTCACTAAAGGAACTTGCACACAGTTCAAATTGTATCTAAATGTAAAAAAAGGACTCGGTATGGCCACCATAGATGCATTACACAGTATAAACGACTTGAAATGATAAATTAGACTACCTGTCCCTATGAACTCAAACATCAGGGTTGGCACTTCAGGTAAGCTTTTACCATTTGCCAAGTTTATTGCTCTTATCTGAACCTCATCCAACAGTTCCACCCTTGAGACCTGATCAGGCAGAAAAGACAAGTATGAGTAACCTATTACAGCTTTACTGAACTGGGATTTGGATTGCACACTGAAACACCACAACAAATGTAACTTCTACTCAAGTATTTCAACTGAAGTCAACCTAAAACCTACAATAGTCCAAGTAAAATATCAAACGCCACAACCGGCAGCCACTTCATTTGCAACAAACAATTGATATGACAAGAACAAACATGAGCACGGAGACATGCACACTCACTCTATATGGAACAAAGGATGCATATTCTTTTGTATCTGACTTTGAAAAAAAGAACATCATTGAAATACAAGATAAACTGAAGGAAAAGGGCTAACCTGTATACCAGAAAGCATTGTTGCAATAGCAACATCAGCAGCATCCTTAATAGTTTGAAAATTGCACATTGCTACCTGCAACATGAATCACACAAAAACTTAAACAAAGTTCAACAAAATAGTGTCCAACGCATACGTCCATTTTTCTTTCACAAGTTTGAACATTCAAAATGGTACATTGTATGCTACTAGAAATGACAAAACAAGATGACTGTTGTGGCTTGTGTAATCAGTTCATCCCTCCATTTTAAGATATAATGACCACTAGTACATGTACAAATACAGATACCAAGGATGGCCACGTGAACATTATACTAGATTGTCATCAATAATCATTTCTCCTCAAATTTTAACTCATAGAACATTAAGCCAATAAACACTGTTTTAGGAACATAGGGAGAACATCAGATAGAAAGGTTTCGGATAATGTAATGTGAGTCGGTGAGTGCAGGATAGAATAGACCATGGAAATAAAATATCTTGTATTCATACGACCTTACAAATGTGGTTTCCATTTTACAAGATGCAAGATAACACGATGTGCTACATAAAGGGTGTATATCCTAAACAGGGCAGTAGGTTGAGTTGTCACTTAACATTTAAGTATACATTGGGCAGTAAACAAGTTTGCAAATAGTTAATTCGACTGTGACTGAATCAAAACAAAATACCTACCACCGAATGAGATGGAAGCTTTTGAAGCCGTAGAGTCACTTCTGTAATTACCCCCAAAGTTCCTTCACTTCCAATGATCAACCGAGCAAGGTCATATCTGACATTCAGCATGGTGGCAAGCAAAAGAAAGTTGTCGACATAAATAGCAGCAACAGATGGTATAAGCTCATGTAATGTTAAGACATTATAGGAAAAGGAAGCAGTGCAACTACAATTCCCTTCCAAAATGCAAAGTTATTTTACTCTTAAGAGTCAGGCATACCCAGCTGCACTCTTTCGAGCCCGAGAACCGGTCTTGACAACATCACCATTTGGTAAAACAGCCTGAAGTACCAAGAAAATGTTACTATTTGTATGTGAAGTCAAATGTCTAAGGGGAAAAAATTGAAGATAGCAAAATGACCTTGAGATTGATCACATTGTCCCGCATAGTTCCATACCTACAAACTAATAAGCAAATCATCAAATCCAATTAACAGCAGTATCATAAGCCTATAACAAATAAGCAGGTGAATCATGCACGTTATGGATGTACTCCCTCCGTTCCAAATTAATTACAGTTCTTGCTTTGTCCTAAGTCAAACTTCTTTAAGTTTGACAAAAACAATAGAAAAATGTATCAACATCTACAACACTAAATTAGTTTCATTAGATTCATCATAGAAAATATTTTAGTACTATATAGTTTGAAGTTGTAGATATTAGCACATTTTTCTGTAGACTAGGTCAAACTTAAAGATGTTTGACTTAGAACAAAGCTAAAACTTCAATTAATTTGGAACGGAGGGAATACTTTTTGGTGCAGATGAGGGGTAACACATGCACTGTAGAAGCTTGAAAGTAGCCTGAAATATATGGATAATTACCTCACAGCTAATGAACCAGAACATCGCGTAGCACACATTCCACCAATAGTGGCTCCAGGTCCTGCAAATCAGACCAATGAATACATACATACGCTACTACACTAAGCTGGTGCAAAACCAAGAAGACTGCTGCTATTTTAGAGTCAGCAAGATGGGTGAACTTCAGAGCAACTAGTGAGTATACTACAAACATGCATACGTATGTCCTAGTGAAAAAAGTGTACATAACAGCTAAATGTCTGGAGAATGCAACCAGGTAATGTCGCAGACTAAGCTGATCAGCTGCAGTCAATTTTAATTGACTATGATTTTGTATTACGTAATGTCAACCTGGATTTCATACAGATGGTTGAAAAGGTAAAAGAACAAGATAAATTTGAAGGGAAAAGGAAACAAGTAGCATGCCTGGGTCAAGAGGGAAAAAGAGGCCATGGGGTTTCAGGTATTCATTGAGCTCTATCCATCCAACTCCTGGTTCAACAACTACATCCATATCCTCAAGATGCAGGGATTTGATTTCCTGTAATGAATTTATGATACATTAGAATAGATGGCATTACCAGATAAAGAAATCTGTATCCTGCATGTATAGCTCTCTGCCTAGAAAGTGTTTTCCTATTTGGCATAACAAAATACAGTAAAATGTGGTGCGTCAAAAAACACTTATCAGGGATTAGAGCAAGATTTTCACTGTATGTTAGATCCATTTTCATCATTGTTAACGTTATAATTACATTTTTTTGGTTATATAGCTTAAACTTTACCTTCATTGAAGACATGTCAATGCAAACACCACCATGAGGTGCCAAAGTGTGGCCCTCAATTGATGTAGCCCCACCATATGGTACAATTGGCACCTGATTCCAAGAAAAAGGAGAAAGAAACACTACTGTTACTGACCAACTCCTTCCACAGACTCCAGCAGCAAAATACAAAAAAGAAGCTAAATAACCCCCTTCACCGAGAGTATAACATGCTGTTTGAAAATTCAGTTTCTTTCTCTCAACAGGATAATATGACATCCTAATAAATTTAATTAAGAGCATGAAAGGAAATTTCCAGACAGATTAGTTACGCGATCTGACGAGCAAGCACTTTGCAGGTCCAAAGTCAACTGAAACAGGAATACTCTGAACTATTATCAACAACTAGCTGAGCTCAATCATGGAAACTAGGATGTCATCGATATACAATGCAAATCTTAAGCTCCAGCAAACAGGCAGGATATGATGTTCCTTTACGCTAATGAGTCGAAGAGCTCCATTGCTACTGTACCTCGTACTTGTTACAAGTCATGACAATCCTAAGTACCTCATCCTGGGACCTGCAAATCGATGGCAGAAGCGTTACAACATATGGAAAAGCCGTGGCAGACAAACCCAGAGAACGAATTGATCAGTGAGTGAGGTGAGATCACTTTGGGAAAACGACGACATCGGGCACGTTGACGGCCTTGTGGAAGCTGTTCTGTGGCGTCCCGTGGAAGCTCCTCTCCTCATAGTCCACTGTCAGGTTCTCCTGCAAAACAGCAATCCACCTAGCCATTTAGTCGGTCGAAGTCGAATCAGTCACCGCCTCACCGGCCAGCAAAAGCACCAAACACTTGGCGCGCTTGCAATGGCAGCAGGAGGCAGCATATTCAAACTGGCTTACTCACCCCGAGGAAGGACGCGAGCTCTTCGACGAACTCCCGCGGCACGCGCTTGCGCTCCCCGCGCACCACCAGCTCGGTGCTCTCCTTCCCGCCGACCCTGAACCAAAAAATCAACAGACACGCACGAGGGTCGTCAGCTCAGCGAATCCCCGGTGCGCAAAAGTAACGGGAAGCGACTGATGTGGGTAGGGTAAGCGTGCACTAACCGGTGGCCGTGGCCGTCGGAATCGCAGAAGGCGACGGTAGCGGTTGTCCCGCCTGCGACTGCGGCGGCGAGGAAGGAGAGGACGGCGGGGAGGCCGCGTCTGGGGTTGGAGGAGGATGATTCCTGGGGCAGGGGCTGGGTGGAGAGTGGGGGTCGGAGGGTGGAGAGTGGGAGGATCGCGCGGCGAGGCCGGGCGAGGCGGAGGAGCGAGGCGGCCATGGATGGTAGCGTAGTCAGAGCGGGATGGTTGGTGGGGCAGACTGAGTGAGTGAGTCATGGGGTCGGGTGGGTGGCAGGCTAAAAAGGCTGAGTAGTGGATGATCCGTTTGTCGCCTCCCCTCGTGGTTGTCTCGTAACGCGTGCCAGGTTAGATGTGACGGCACCAATAGCTTCAGTAAGTATGAATTATTATATAGTAAAAATTAGACACAAAGCGTACGTAGTCCAACGGTTAGGATGTGCTATGTTTAGACCGATCTCTGGATTGTAAATCCTGGCGGACACGTACACCAGCAGCATAATGTCGTTGCTCGCTTTCGCGTGTGTTACAAACAAAAATAGAAAATGAGTCTAGTGTTAAACATAAAAGACAAAATAGATGATGTCATTGAAATTAAATACGAAATTAGAAAATTCAATGGTTCGTAGGTCAAATCGTTTATCCGATTTATAAACCGTTTTTACCGTTGGACTAGTCGCGACGAGATCTTCGAAAGTAGATCCCATGTTGATATGTTTCGACAACTTTTTTTTTCGCACAAAAGTTATCCACCCGTAACACATAAGTTATCCAAGCTGTACTACATAAGTTATCTATAAGTTAACACATAAGTTATCCACCCTATAAACATGTTGTGTGTTTGAGTTTTTGTATGCGTAAAAAAACATAAATGCAAACTTTTTAGATTTCGGGTCTACTTTCACCAAGTCGACAGTGAACAAACAGAACGCGCAACCAATAGTCTAGCGTCCGGCTTCATCTCTCGTTGCCGACTGGTCGCTACCGTGGTATATACGGGTGACGAAGTCTTGAAGGGTGTTAGGGTACCAAGCCTTCACCGCTCGTCGATGCCCTAACACGAATTCTCGGTACCCTAACACCTAACCTACCGCGTCCTATTAAACTAGCTCGTAGCTCACATTTAATGAACTCTACTAAAATACATGTGGCAATCGAGGTTTAATGAGGCGAAAAAGATACAAAAATTACCCATATGAGAAATACAAGAACATCTTGACTAAACTTGTTTATATGTTTTGATAACTTATATGTTATATGTTTTAGGGTGGATAACTTACATATTATGACATGGATAACTCACGTGTTAGGGATTGATAACTTTTTAAAGAAATTAAATCTTACTTTCTTTTACATACAATAATATAATAAATGGGCTCTTATCTCTCACTCATTTACCATCCAAAGTTGTAATGAACAAACAGGACGCGCAACCAGCAGTCTAACACCCGGCTTCATCTCTCGTCGCCGACTAGTCGCTACGCGGCGTAGAGTGACAAAGTCTCGAATGATGTTAGGTATCAAGCCTTTACCGCTCGTCGATGCCCTAACACAAATTCTTGGTACCTTGACACCTAGCCTACCGCGTCCTAATTAAACTAGCTCATAGCTTACATTTAATTAATTGTACTAAAATACATGGGGCAATCGAGGTTTCATGAGGCGAGAAAGATATAAAAGTTAGCCACATGAGAAATACAAGAACATCTCGACTCAACCCGGTTATATGTTGAATAACTTATACGTTTTATGGTGGATAACTTACATACTATCATATGAATAATTCACGTGTTAGCGGTTGATAACTTTTTGGTCAATTTTTTTTATCGAAATATATCAACATGGGATCTAGTTTCGAAGATCTTATCGCGACTAGCCCAACAATGAAAACGGATCCTAAATCGGATAAATGGTTTGGTCTAGAAAACATTTTAAATTTTCGATTTGCTCCTTAGCTGGCTTTGATTCGTTTTGTTGTTTAGTAGTACACGGACACCGGACATGCACTATATAGACGTCCGTTGGGTTTGGAATTTTTCAGACCGATCGCTGCCTAGATTTTCCGTAAAATAATTACCTCTTCCAAGCAATAGACGCGGGTTCGACTCCTGGTAGACGTATTTTGGTTGTACTTCGCGTCGCGCGAGGAACAGGAGGCCGCCCTGCCTGTGGCGAGGACGCCCTCGCCCTGCACGTGCCATCCAACGCAAGTCTCCTACACCCAGTTCGATGACGTACTGCTCCTCGACAATAGCGTCATGCATCCCTCTCCATATTTATTTATTTTAAAAATTCCTCTTCACAGATTTGACGCTGTAATTGATCAGAATAGATAATACTACTAGTACACACGATGAACTGATCAGAATGGACTATATGCTTTGTGCTTATCTTGTGCATGTCTCATTATCAAGTCCATGGTAGCTGAAGCATCCGGTTTCATTCATGATACGCCATGACATTAAGATTGTTGTTGATTTCCTATCCTTATGTCATATGAATTCGGCCTCCTTTGATTTGGAGGAAATGTGGAGGAAAGATAGAGGATTAGGAATTTTTCTTAAGAAGCCACCGTTTACTCCTTTGATTCAAAGGAATGGTGAAAAGGAAATTCACATGATATTTTTCTTTTTTCTGAATACAGGGAGCCCCCTCCCCCCCCCCCCCCCCCCCCGAGGGGCTAGAAGCCTTATCATTATTATTTTATCTGGTGGGTGTACAGATATTTTACAGAAAACCTCATAAAATAGGAAATAACTAAAAAAATGATAAATTACAATCTAATCCTTATCTATCCCCACCGACGAGCTCGAGGAAGCTAAACTTGTCGTCGTCAAACACCGCGGCGGGGATTACGCCACTTGCTTCGATGCCGACCAGAACCACAGTAGCAGTTGGCTTCAAAGAGGACCTCCCAACGGATATTGAACAAGGGATGGAGCCTACCAGCGATTTCAACAGGTCGCCATGGACCAACAAGGATGAGCTCGAGAGATTGAAGGCTTCACTTCTCCGCCACCGATGGCGTCTAGATCGAGGCTCAGCAACCCTTCTCGCATCGCCAGCTCCACCCAGGAGAGGAGAAGATGAGAGCATGACCTGACCTCCATCTGAACACCACCGGCGACAAAAAGCCTCTGGCCACCGCACGAAGAAAGCAAATCCACCATCAAACCTTGCACTCCCGCCACAAGCCAAGGGAGGCAGATAAAGAGAATATTTGCCATAGACAAAGACCAGGAGCCGGATCTTATTGAGAGAGTTGTCCAGCGTCTTCACCCTCGCCGCCTTTGGCTCCTTCCCTAGGAGCACCACAGCAAGGATAAGAACATCCGCACATAACTGGATCTGGCCAGAGAAACCCAATTTGAAGCTCTGGTTGCAGGCCTTATTAGGAGGGATGTGTCGTGGTATTGCCGATGAGTACACCATGGAGGGGTCCTTACAGTGCGTGTTTAGATACGTGGGGGAAGGCGGCAAGTTGGCGGGCATGAGGTAATACAGCTTACCCAAGTTCAGGTCCCAGACAGTGGCGAAACCCTACTCCTGTTATAAATCACTATAAGGGCAATACATCGAGTTACAGGGATTGGTTCATTGTGCGAGGTATGTAAGTCGATGTAGGTTATTGTGTTGTGCCCTAAAGTCTCCCAGAGGTCCATCTTATAAATACGCCAGAACCTAGGGTTACAGGGAAAAGTCCTAGCCGGACAGGTTACAGAGTCGTTCACTAGTACTAACTAGTCTTCATGTCTTGCACTCCAAGGCTCCGAGTATGTTGATGAATCCATCGTAGCCTCCTTTTATCCGGCATGGTCCTTCCTTTTGGATCCATCTAACTGGGCCGAATTAGAGACATGATATGGTGATACCCATTTAGCATATCCCCAACAGTAGTCCCCGGAGAACTCCGAGAGCTTGTGTCGTCTTGCCTCTTCAGTTTGAATGCTCTGTCTAGATGATATCGACAAATCGTCAAGCAATATCTTGTAGTCCTCCAAAGAACCATGCAATATTATCTGTCTTCAATAGGTAAGTCGGAGAATCACCGAGTCTTCCATCATACTCTTCTCGTAACCGGATAGGATCCGTCCATACCGGAATCTTTAGATGGGACTGTTCATCTGCATTTGTCAGTGAGATGACGTAGACCATAGGGTAGTGTCGCCTCGTAACTCACACATGCAGGAAACATAATGATAGCGATTTTCCCGTGCGAGAAATCCAAAACATCGAGCGGCGGCAGTGGGAATGTCGAGGATATGACCTTGGGTACCCCATAGTTGAGGTTTCAAGTGATTCAACAAAGCCATGAGTAATTCAATAGAGGATGTGAAGATAAAAGACATATATGTAAGAGGATGTGAGGTATAAAAAGAATAGGATAAACGGAAAGGAGGAAAAAGGCCAACTGGGCCGGCTTCGGGAAAATTGGGCTAGGCTACTCCCTAACTTGGATCCCTAACTCGGACCCTTGACTCAGATCCCTGACTCGGATGGGCCAATAAGATGCAGTCCAGGCTGAATCTCCTCTTCACCCAGAGCACTTGGTGTCATCGGATTGTCGACAAGTACGCCATAGGGGATCCTGAAGGCGTTGATAAGATAGGGTGTGATCCATACGGTGTTCCGGGAGCGGTGAGCACAAGTTTACCTAGGTTCAGATCCGAGTACGGTGATCAGATCCTACTCCTGCTAGCAACCCAGTAATATATCGGAAAGAGCCGGATGTTACAGTGGATTACAAGAGAGGTTCGCCTGTGCGAGTACGTTGTGGTTGATCTATGATAGGTGCCCTAAAGGCTCCCATAGGTCCGGTTTATATAGTCACCGGGGCCTAGGGTTACAGGAAAGACCTATTCGGATACGTTATAGAGTCGGTAACTAGATACAACTTGGGCTACAAGTAATACTACAGGCCTAAGTCAGTAACTCTTCTGGGCCTTGTCATAGCCGGAAATGACTCCTCCTCTTTATCTGACTGGGCCGCCCATGAAGCAAAGCTCTAACCTGTTGGTGGGCCACCCTGGTCAGCAAGTCCTGTGGGTATACCCGGAAAGTATATCCCCAACAGTAGCCCCCGGAAGTCTCTAAGATCCAAAGTCGGATAAATCGTCTAGCTTTATGGTTTCTTCGTCTTGAGAATCTTGAAGGGTTCCCGAAAACTTCAACCAGTAGTGTAGAATTCTGAGTCTTATCTGAGTCGGATATGTCTTCTTGACTTTAGTTATTTTCCTGCTCGTTTCAAAACATGAGCCGGATTTAAACAGTGTCGTGTTATCTGACAACTTTTTTAGACCAGGTCTTGTCACTGACAAACATCCTGTCAGCATGACCATTGGTGGGTCCATTCTTTACAAAACAGAACACCGTTTCAATGCCCGTGTGAGAATCGAGGGGGCGGAGGCGTCGCAAGGAAGCCACACATATCTCTCCTATACGTGTGGCACAAATCATGCGGATCAGCGTGAATCTTCACGCGGAGGTTAATATAAGTAGAGATATCTCTCTCCTAGATTCATTCCTCGCCGTTCTTCATTGCCTCCTCGTACTCCTCGAGCATTCCGCACCCTTCCTCATCTGCACACCCAAAAAACCTTAGTGCCGCCAGTTGTTAACCCTCTCCAGCGAGATGGAACCGTCATCAAGATCTAGAGCGGCGGCGACAACAGGCATGGCGGCGATGGACGAAAGGAAGTTGCGGGGCCTATGGTTCCCAAGAGCCATGGAGAACGCCTAGCTCCAACATATGGAGGATGAGGGCTAAGTCATCGTCGGCGCGTGGCATAGCGACGCTGGAGTTGTCGTTCCTGCACTGCGCGACGACGAGCGAGTCCTCTTCGGAATGCATGTCGACCGCAGCCTCAACCTTCCACCATCGTAGTTCTTCACCGAAGTTCTCCAATATTATGGTGTGCAACTTCATAAACTCCCCCTCCCAATTCCTTGCTCGAGCTTAGCACTCATGCAGCTCTTAGTGAGGGATTCTTGGCATTAGGCCGAGTCTTACCCTTTTCCGGTATGGTACCCGAAAGAACTCCATCAGTGCCGGTGTTCCTTACACCATCGACACTCTTAGCTTAGTCCTTAGGAGAAACCGAATTTATCCTAGGATTAACACTAGTGAATTAGTCAAAATATGGGATAGAACTTTCTTCTATCATAAGGATATCCCGGCTCCAAAAAAGGCGGAAGGTCTTTCGGCCTTCGTCGATGGTGCTGCCCCCACCAAGAATCATGGGACACAGACGCACCAGAACTTTCTGAAAACTTGATCCTCACCACTGCTGGCTGGATTGCTGGATTCAGCCACTTCAGTATCATGGAGAGCGCCTAATGCACACAGTCATCGGATACCGGAAGGACAGCCTGAGGGTCAGTCCGAATCGCATCCCTGCGAAGGACTACAAGACCCAGATGCAGTTTTTGATTAAGGAGAGGGTGAACAAGAAGATCCCCGAAGTCTCCATGAAGATGTATACATATGAACAATCTCTGACTCCGGTGACACATTTTGCCTTTTCATCTCGTATCCGACTTTGTTTTGCACTGATGTTTTTATAACCTATCAGCTTGAGCAGCTTCCTGAGTCTGAGCTTGCCCCTCTTGAGGGTTATCCCTCATATGACTCGGAAGCAACGGAGGATGATGAGGTGAAGGAAGTTCCTGCCTCTGCTTCCAAGAAGCGTAAGGCCAAGGAGATTCTTGTTACCGCTAGCGCCCAAGTGTTGCTAGTGGTCAAAAGGTAAGCACCTTGCGATCTTTAGTACTTTGTACATTGTTTCTTTCCTAACCACACTTGACATACATTCTTGATTGTTTCAGAGCTAAATCAGTTTTGAAGAGTAAGCCCAAGTCAGAGAGCAAGCCATCCAAGCAACTGCACCAGCAGAAGCATGCATTATCTCCAGCCGTGCCTCCTCCAACTCCCAACAACACTCAAACCTCAGCACCGGGGGCTCCTATCTCTCCCAGTGCTGGTTCCGTCATCCCTGACGCTGCCACGACCTCGCAAGCCTTGGTTATCATTGGTATCCAGGCAACTGACAAGGGTGAACCCGTCAAGGGTAATGATCCCATGGTAATGTTGCTAGGGAGGATTGACAAGATGGCCAGCTCTTCTCCCTCCGGCCTAAAGCGGAAGAAGAAGGAGGATATTCTCAAGTTGGCGCAATCCAACCTTGAGAAACAAGTCCTTACTCCAGAGTCAGCAAGCCAGGAGACGGAGGACATCAAGCTGGTGAACCGCCTGGACCAAATTTTGGTCCGGGATAAAAAAGTTTGAATCCGGCGAGCTTCTAGCGACGAGCGTTTCTCCCATCTCCCCTATCGAGAAAGTATTCCACAACACGAAACTCGGATTTGAAAAGTTGCACCTGAAGCACATTGTAAGTTTTCCGATTCTTGTTTGCAGTATTTATTATCATATCCTCTAGCCCCCAAGCATAAAGTCGGATAAAGATCGTAGTACAAGATCCGAGTTGATGCTTATAGGATGCAAAAGAATGATAGTGTAGCCCCCAAGGCTCGTGTTGGATTTTGACTTTGTTAAAGTTGCAGCCTGAGTCTTAGTAGCCATCTAGCGGTATTCCGTCTTTAACTTACAAAAAGTTACATCTTACAACCAGGACTTGTCAGTAACATTGGCAATAAGCGCAAAGAAATTAAGGCTTTGCGTCTTGAGAATTCCAAGCTTTAGGTTGAGAGGGATGAGGCAGAAGGTAATATTTTCCAACCATCAACCTTAGTTATTATCACAGTCGAATTGTTTAGCCAACTGATATTTTTTCCTTTGTAGAATTACTGAAGTAGTCCAGAAAGATGGTGGAGGAGGCTGAGAACTTCAAGGTTTACCAAATGGAGAATGCTGGGATGAGCTTAAGAAGCTTAAAATGAATTGGAGAAATCCGTGAACGCCATCCTAGAGTCAAGCAATATGGAGACTGAGACGCTCGAGAATCTATTGGCCCTCCATGATAAACAACTTGATGATTTGAGGAAGGACTTCAATAGCCAGAAGGATCTAGCCCAAGCCACAGAAGAAGAACTGAAAAGTCTCCGAGTGGAGCATTCTTAGTGGAACCACTGTGTTCTAGGTAACATTTCCGGCTTTACACTTCCTTTGATTTCCGACTTTTCTTTTAGCAGATTTTTGATTTTTGGTTCTTTGCTAGATTCCTCTGCATATTTCCGACTCCTCTTCCTCTGAACCTCACCTCGAGCGCATCAAATTGGTCAGAGATGTTCTTTTCGACTTTGGCCAGACTCTTGAAGAGGCTAGCGAGTCAGTTAGTGTGACATCCCACCTTTATAAAGGTAAAGATCCCTGTGATTGCAATGCTAGTCCCTGGATCAATTGCTAGCATCCACAGTTTAAGATGAAGTACACAGAAACAAAGTCATTACTACATCGTCATTCCATAGATAACATAGTCTTATACAACTCCTTAGCCATAGGCTAGTACAAGAGTTTAACTTAACAATATAAAAATAGAAGTCTTCATCTTCATGTGCCACAGGCAAGCATGTTGAGTGTAGATTCATAACCCCTAATCATCATCAGAGTAACCTGCAACATCACAAGTTACAGCCACAGTGGGTCAATACATTGGAGTAGTATTGGCAAGTGATACCTTAGTAGAATATTAGCATCTAGTTACTACATGAATTTGGCTAAGTGTAGCTTAGGCTTGCTTTGCTCAAAATAGATTTTTACCTATCAGTTGAAAACACTAAGTTTTTGTTTGGCAAAAACTCCCAAGGAACCACCAATAGAAATTGGTGAACCTTCACCCTTGTTCAACCACAAGTTTTAACTTAGAAAATTGGGATGAGGAGATTCTTGATAGCTTCCATGTATTGATGCTCAAATTGTCCATTACCGGGGACACGACTAAGTACTTAGTTTCTTCCATCTGCAGAGGTGGTGCACTTTCCCCACAAGACTTGGTTTCACCAAGACAGGACCTTTCAGAAGCCTTCCCTTAGACCAGAATGGACGCGCTCCAAACCTATCATTCCCCTACCACCAACTGTCCATTTGGCTAAGTTATTGCAACCTATATGATCCAGGCAGAGCCCAGAATGCCATGTGGCTGCACTAGAAGCTTCTTAACATTTGGCATCTCAAATCCCTTTGTTCCTGGGTGGCAATCCACAAGTGAGATACACAAGGTAAACCATATAAATGGGCCTTGTGTAACCACTCAACCAAAAACCACCAAGCAATTACCATTCCACCCAGGTGTTTCATTCACTTAGTTGTTTTATTAAGTAAAAACATAAGTCAAAGACATAGAAATATTTTTCATAGCATGTATATATAACCACCCTTGGTTGCTACTAGCTAGGCTAAGCATGGCAATAGAAAGTATCTTAACTTAGAGAAAATTCTAACAATTCTACAACTACTAGGATTTCCCAAGCATAGCATATAGATACTTAGCAAAAATACTCATGCAAGCCCTATACAAAATATTTCTAATGAATAGTCAAAATATTGGAACAAAAATATGAAGCACCACTTGCCTTGGTAGTTGGGGGAGTAGCAACAATCCTCACAATCACAATCACCACTAGCACAAAAATCTATACATAAAATGATAGAACCAAATTCACATATCATAATAAACAAGCAAAAATATATGAATGCATGCAAATGACATGTGATGATTTTCTAAATCAAACAAGACAAGTGGAATAGTACTGAATCATAAACAAATCAATTATACACTAAATAAAATTAATTTGGCCCTTAGAACATTTTCTATACAATTTTTATATACAAAATAAGCTTATAAATGTCTCTACAAAAACAACCCATTTTACAGATGCAATTTATTAAAAAAAGTGCATAATTGGATATAATTCTTTCTCCCGATTCCAATGATATAAAATTTACAAAATTTGAACGTGTGGATCAAAAGTTATGAATTTTTCAAGTTTGAACAACTAATAGATCTAATTCCAGATTTTAAATCAAAACGCAGGCCACGCGGCGCTGTCTGATTGGTTGATACCGTTTCGCGTAGATCACGCTCGCGGGCCGTTGGATCTAACTAGCTACGCACGACTCAGATCTGCCTGTACCACTTTTCCTAAGAACTAATCGCGGCCGTAAGATCGAGATCCAATGGGCACCTTTGCCCTGACCAAGAACTGGCGGCACTGAGTCAACGGCGAGCGTCGGCATGCTCAGCCAGTGATGGTCCAGTGGTTCTGGGAAGAAAGGGAGGAAACAGAGGGGCTTACCGAGATCGTGGGGTCATCGCGGTGCTCAAGATGGTCGAAGGAGGGACAGGGGCGCACTGGCTCGACGTCTATTGCTCGCCGGAGAAGCGTCAGTCGCCAAGTACGGCTGCTCGTCGTCGTTGGCGAGGCTACAAATCGCGCCTAGCCAAAAGAACGGTGCCGTTAGATGCGCACAATCCTGGCGAACATGTGAGTAACCAGAAGAGGGAAGGGGGTGGTCAGGAACTACCAGAGGGTGTCACCGGAGTCTAGACAGACGGCATCGCTTGATTGTCGTTGAGGTTGCCGATGAAGGAAAGCATGCGCGGGCGAGTGGTAGGTACTGGCAGGTGCGGTGGATGATGGGGAACTCGCTCGTGGTGTCTAGAAGGGAAGGGGCAACGATGGTTGGCCGGAATTTGAGCTGGAGCTCGTCGGAGCAGAGGGAGGTTCTGGGCCAATTCCGAGCAGCCTAGGGGCAGAGAGGGGGTGGCGACTGGGGAAAAGGAAGGGAGGATGCGGGCGATTAAGTACGCAAGGTCGGGGGAGGAATTACTGGCGCATTGATTCGAATTGAAGCGGGATTAATCGACTGGAAATAGACGGCGTGATTTGGGGAAGAAGGGGTCGCGGGGTGGAGACGATGACTGGCGAGTGGGGCCTGGCGTTCAGTGAGAGAGAGAGATACGGGGTGGGGTCCAATCGTCAGCGACGGTGAGGGTTAACAACATGGTGCAATACGTTTTCTGCAGGGTGGAGAGCTGTTGGGCTAGATGGGCTAGTTGGGCTGGGTTGGGTTAGTTTAGCCAGTTTGTTTATTTTTTCTCCCTTTCTCTTTTCCTTTTTCTGATTTGATTTTCTAGTTTGAATTCAAATGCCCAAATCAATTATGTTTCAAATTAAATTTTCTCCAAACTTTTGTTTTGTGTTTCTTGTATCCTGGGGTGTGTAAAACATCTATTCACACTCAAATTCAAATTGGGTTTGAAAAAGAAGTTTAAAACTATGCCTTAATTAAATTATTATAATAGGCATAAGAATGGTTTTCATTTCATAATCTGTTTTGAAAACTTTGATCAAGTTTTGGAAATACCAATTAACTCTAAGTTCAAATCTTTCTCTTGCACAAAGGAATTACTTAAATGGAATAACTAAAAGAATTCTTTATTACAAGATATATATATATATTACATTGTTTGTAAATGAATTATAACATAAAAATAAAACAAGTAAACTATAGTGAAAGTAATACAACAATACAATGTCTTTACATTATTCAAACACAAAAATAAATTACAATAATATAGAAAAGAAAACCTAACCTAAATCTGGTATCTTCATTTCTTCTCATCCTTGTCTTGCACTTGTTTCCTGCAAAAAGAAAAAGATAGCAAAAAGGAAAAGTGTGAGGGGTTAGTGTTAGTTGTACTCTCAGGTTTTAGCAATGTAATGCATTGCTTTGCCTCATCATTGAGTGGTATTAAATAAAAAAGGGCCAATGTAAAATCAGTTCTTATCTAGAGTTCTGCCTCAGGCTTATGCATCATAGGCAGGGGAAAGTTTCACCAATTAGTAGTATTTGTTCTTAATCAGATAAACTGCCTCAGTACCACCTCAATGGCATTCAGTTGTGGGGCAAGTTTCACCAGAGTAGTGGCAGTAAAAGGGTAGAATCAAGATATTTTGCCTTGCACTGATACAAAACAGTGCAAGTTGCTCACACAACCATGCACAATGTTGTGTTGTCGAAACAGCAGTAGAAGCAGTAGTAGTAGTGGTAATATAAGAGGATAGCCACAACATCTACCCAAAACAGTATTCCATTCTTAGTTTGCAGACCACAAGACCAACACGTCCCGATCCATTCTATCACTACACCCAAAAACTCAAGAACTCATTTCTCTTGAGAACTCATCACAGCCAATCCATATCTCACCAACCAAGACACTAGCCCAGATCACCACCACATTACTTGCACCATGGTTGCTTCAAGAAGCAATCCAATGGTAAGTACAAGGTGGAGAAGGCCAGACCAGCAATATCAAAGAGTAACTGGTCATACATTAGTATCAGATCACAAGAGCAAGGAGGAGAAGATGGATCAAGCTTATAGCTAGTAATCCAGAAGTAGTTGTGATAAACCAAGATTTCTAACAGGCCAAAGACCACTCACCAGCAATAGGTAAAAATCATCAGAACCATCCACTAGGTTATGCAGTAAATGTCCTCATATTTTGCATATAAATCTAGGCATACAAGGAAAATCATATACATCAACTAGCTCCATCTACTATTCCATTAGATTCTCATCTAGGAGGATTAGATGGAGTTATTTTATCAGACTGGCATGGAGGTGCCATGCAAGGTTCATCACAGAAGACTAAAGCCAACAAATCATATCTGTTTTTATCCCAAAAGATTTGACCTTAGCCCTTGCATCATAGGCCAAACTAAGAAATCCAGCAAACAACATCTAAGATGTTTACCACTGTGCATACTCCCAGGTGATGCACCACGGTGGTAAGCTTACCAATTTCTGCCAACCCAACTAGTCTCAGTCTTAGCATCATAGACAGGGATTCTTTCCAAAAATTCCTTCATAGAATGGATAGTTCCAGCTAGTGCAGCCAGTCAAATGGTAGCAGATCATGCTACAAAAAGGATTGCTGTGCACACTCTAAAAAGAGGAACCACGGCAAGAACCTCCAGGTAGCAGAAGCCACCAGAATAAATTAGCAAAAGTAACTCAGGTCCTCAAGCCATTAGAAGTTAAAGTAAATCATTTCTCTAGCCATATACTTGCTAGAGATCATTTTAAGAGATCTAGATATATCTGATAGGAAACAAATATTATCACTGAACCATAGGTTTAGTCCATCATATTAAACATAGCACTTGAATCAGATCATGCATGTACAAGATCTAGTGTTCTACAACAACAATCCAAGGCCAAAGAAACATCCAAGTAGCCAAAACCAAGCATATCTTACACATCTGTTCATATCAAAGATATACACTGAATTACTTCATCCATTGATCAACCATAAAAATGGGAAGGATATACAATCTAAAAAAACAACACAACTTACCCAAGATATTACCATCATATGATCAGATAGTTAAATTTGTCATTAAAACCAAGGAGCAAGGCTACTAGGAAAATTACCTGAAGCAATATATCATTCAATCATAGAAGAAACAGATTAGATACAAAAAGTAATATTGCATGTAGATTTAATAGAGGGATTATTTGCCAATATAAATCATCTAAATGATCATGTGTAACATCCCAAAAATATTAAACATGGATCAACAAACTCTAATCATCAAATTTAGGGTTAACAAAAACTTTCCCATCTCAAAATATGAAAGCATTCATATGTATGTGTATTTAAATTGGGAGTTCTTTTGAATTGCCATGGTTCTATGATCCATTGCTTGTAAAATGATTCTTAGGTGAAATAAACATCATCTAAATCATGCCCAAACTTTTCCCAAAGAAAAACAACTCAAAATGAATAAATGAAGTGAATGGTCATTTTTGCCAAATTAACTATCATGCCTAATTTGGCTATTCCTAGCACTCAAAACTTATAGAAACAATTGTGGATCTTTGCACCCCTTGTTAGTACACATAGTAAGGTACCAAGGCCCACTTTGTGATCTTCCAAAAACATTCAAATGCTAAGTTTAAATGACAGTTTAAAATTGAATCTATCTCATATGGGAGGATCCCACTATTTCAAAAACCACTCAAACAAGCTCAATTTTCAAAACCCAAGCACCCACAGATCTCAAGCTCATGCCTAGCACACCCACCAAAAATCTTTTCAAAATTCAAAAAGAAGTTTCTTGCGGCCATTTCATCAAACACTTGGCAGGCAGAATTTAAACCAAATCAATTTCACTATTTCAAATAGTGTACTGGCCAAACTTGTCTTCCATTTAACATTCAATTGATCACATTGTCCCCCCTGGATCAAACCAAGACCTAACTAACCCACGCCCTACCTCCTAGCAGCATGGACATGGCCAAGCCGAGCCCACCTCGCCGGCCAACTTGGTCGACGCCGCAGCAGACCACCCCCCTCTCTCGCCAAGTCTGGGAGCTAGCCAGCACCTCACCGCCGCCCACTGTCCCCTTCTCGAGCCAAGGAAAGCCATGGACCACCGAGAACGCCCCGCGCCCAGTGCCACAACGACATGCCGAGCACGCGCCAGAGCGCCGCACCCGGCACGTGTGCACACGCCGCCCCTCGACCGCAGCCCGTGCCCACCGTGTCGCCACGACCCAAGGAACACGCCGGACACCCCCGTTCGCCGTCCAACGCCCCACAGCCACCGCTCGCCATCGAAGACGCCGCCTTTGCCGCTCAGAGCGCCAGCTTCGCCCGACCGTTTACCACCACCCCTAAGCCTGCATTGAATTCCTAGAGCATCGCCAGGAGACCGCGCGTCGATCGCCACCCTCAGCCATGCCTCTAACATCCCGTAGCCATGTCGCCACCATCGCCTGCCCATCCCTCTTGGTCTCGTCATCGAGCCTATAAAAGGAGGATATCCCCAGCCATTTGCAGCACACCATTCCACTCCCCTCACCTCACTGATCGTCCCACACCTCTAGCCGGAGCACGGGGAGCAGCAGCTCGCCGGAATTGCACCGGAGCAGGCTGCCTCTAGAGGAGAAGGTCGCCGCTGATTGCGACCACCCCCGGAGCTGCCTCGACCATCCCTGAGCTCGCCATTGACCACCCGTTCGTTTGCCCGCCTCGCCGTCGTTGCTGGATCCCTGGTACGCCCCCTATGCACCCCCACTGAGCCGCTAGAGGTTAGAGCTCACTGGCGACAGGTCTGTCGTCGACGACGATCCCCAGCCTTCGATCCCCACTCTAATCCAATGACCCACACAGCCCCGTACAGCTTCATGCGTTATGAGCCGCTGACTGGTAGACCCCCCTGTCAGCTGAGCCCCGCGCTGCAGAGTGACACTGGGTCGGCCCATTAGCGTCTCCCGCGCAACCCAGCAGTTTGAATTTAGATTTTTCCATTTTAATTCAAACACAGTTCTGTACATAGATTCAAAAATCAACTCAGATCGATTAAATGAACCAAGTTGCATGAAACCAATTTTGTTAGAAAGGTACTGAAATGCTTAATCCAAGCCCGTTGGATTCAAATCATTTGGATCTGTAGATCAACCTTGGTAAAAATAACAAGTCAGAAGCTTTTCTGCATTCAAACATTTTTCAAAATTCAACCATAAGATCTTTTGAGTTGATTCCAACTCTCAAAAATCATATTTGATCATACCTTTCAGAATATATAAAAACATATGGGTTTACTTACAGGAATAATGTTAAAGTAATAAAAGAATGCCACATAGGCATTTCTAGTCACTTTATTTATTTAAAATAAAAGGGTAAACCTTATTAAATTGTGACACCACTTTAAATCACATTCCCATGTACTGAAATATGTGGTGATGACATGTGTCACATGATCCATGTTTGAGTTGGAGAATATTAAAGTAGTTTTTCAATGAGTAGAAATTACTTTTCTCAAATTAAAATAAATAAGACAAAAGCTTTAATCTTGTAATGTTAAGTGATGATGCTAGATCATCTATAGCACACATTTGTGTGATGATTGAAAATAGTTAAGTATTGTTTGGTGATTGTGTACCTCGTATTTATTTATAGACGCTAGTACCAACCAAGGATACGAGGAGGAAGGAGGATACTACGAGGAAGAAGCCGAGGAGAACTTCAACCACTGCTCTGCTCAAGGCAAGCTTATACTGATACTTATGCAAGCCAATACTTGAAACCTTGCAAGCTAACACTTGCAACTATGAAAGTTAGGTAACCTAGGCAATGCATTAAGCATGCTTAGTTAGACACATGTGATGATACCCAATCCTAGTTTTACTTACAAGCTTTATACTTTATTTCTTTATCAAAGCTTTCTCTTAGAGTTTACATAGTAAATTATAGATATTAGAAGGATATTGGAAGGTAGCATAAAGAGCATTAAATTTGGCCTAAGTTAGATAATCTTGATGTCATCCTAAGGAATGAGATTGAACTTAATTAATCTCCACCTGTTTACCACCCCTCATTAGTACTTACCCCCACTTGTAGATGCTAGTGCTAAGCATAAAACTTGATCAACTTTAGATGGGAATACTTGGTGGAAATGGTTATGAAAACCTTAGAATGATGAGTTATTCTACTTAAATGTTTTGACACGTGTTCTCGAACACCAGATGATTTTGATGATGAAAATGTTGAGGCATGAGCCTTAGCCCTTGATAAAACTAATGGTTGTCTGGATGCGATACCATTCCAATTTTACCGTACAACCACAATACTCGAAAATTGGGTAGGGCTTGACTGGAAATTTATATCCCTGAGTATGGGTTCCCTCACGGCCAAGGTCTGAGCTGAGGCTACCTTGTGAAGATTGTCCACCTGTGCAGTACCCAAGATGACAGTTGGTCATGGTTGGGAGGCCAAACTCACAGGAGAGGTGCCTATACTAGGGCGTGTAATTAAAAGGTTAGGATTGATTATCCGCATACTGAGTATGGTGAATTCAGGATTGTTCCTAACGGATGTATCGAATGTTGTGGTGAAAGTGTATAATCTCTACAGAGTGTCAAACTATTCGAATAGCTGCGTCCGCGGTTATGGACAATTGGAGTGGCCATACTGTTCCCCCGTCAGATGTTTTCAAAATGACTTATGAAAGGAATTGAGACTTTGACTTGACCACAACAGAGTTGTGATATGAAATTCAAATTCCCACATAGGTGTTATAAAACTTTCAACTAGATTTCTTTGCTTTTGAATTTAGTAGAGTTAAATCTGGCTTTTTGCAAAACAACCCTAGAGCTTAGCATCCTACTACACAAAAACCGCTTAACTTGTTAGTATTAGTTTGCGAGTACTTAAAGAGTACTCATGGCTTTGTCCCTGGCTATTCCCGTGGCCAGACTATGAAGAGGAGTACCAGGATGATGGACCGCAGGAAGGTTACAACAAATAGGATCATCTCCCATTGTCAGCATTGTCCGTGACCTCGAAGATGGAGCTTTGTCTACGCTATCTTTACTATTACGTTATTCCACTGCTTGAGTTGTATTATGAACTGGATCATGAGATCCTTATTTGTGTAAGACCTTATGTATGGTTTGTAATGGATGATGTATTGTGATATCCAAATCTGTTATGTCTTGCAAAAATGGTAATCCTAGGATTGCGATGTATGGCATAACAGGCATCTGGAATTAAAAATCCGGGTGTTGACATCATGAGATCATCAGGAAACCACTGACCACTACTTGTACTCATCAACAATCATAAGAATAGACTAAACATCCTCTCAGTATCACCAAAGGTGATCCAGACCACCAATTACATATTTAATTGTATAACCTGAGTAGCAGGATATAATAGATAATTATTATAGAAGCATAAAACTACATTTTGGTCACTATCAGGATTATCAACTTTAATATCAGTAGCAGAGTATAATCAGAGCTTAAGACTAGCTTTGTAGCATAAGCAACCATAAGTGACGAGGGGTTCTCCAAATATATATATATATAAACAATCTAGGCTAATACCAAGGCTCCACAAGAAATAACCACCTCAATAATCTTGAGGAAAACCACATATAACACTCAAATTGAAACATGGATTACTCCCAGAAGCACTATCAAGAGGTGATGCGAGGATAGAGAGTTGCAATAGGTGAAGTAGGAGCAGAAGAAAGGGGATATGATCATTTACCGTGGTCATTAATTCAAAGTGATGACGAGGAATCAAAGGGGTCGAAGGCGACTGATACGACACGACGGCACATGGAGCATGGTGGCACTCGACCTGCACCAAGCCGCAACCAGTAGTCCACCAGTGTCGGGGAGCGCGCTGCTGAGTTCCAGGAAGCCACGAGTATGGTGGTAGAGCACCACCGCAATCACACAACCAAAACCTAGCACCAGAAATAAGATGAGGGCGAGCCCACTACAGCCTTAGAGATAAATTGGACTGGAGGGCCAGGTCGGATAGAAGGAGGCGGAGATCTGGCGACCGGTGGCGGTAACTGGGACGTCCTACACCGCGGGAATCTGGCGGGCGACGCTGAGATGGTCGCGAGCAAGAAGGGAGCGAGAAGGGTGAACGGTGCGGTGTGCATCGAGAGAAAGAGAGAAGGGTTGGGGTGGGGGCTGAACCCAACTCGAACCGGGTTGGCCTATTAGGCCAGACCGATTAGGTCCGTTGGACCAGATCCATTTTCACCTAGGTGGGCCATAGCCCAACTACTTGCCCATCACCAAACAATTTTGCTATTAAATAAATCTATAAAAAAATTAATTACCAATTGAGAATAATGCTTATGAAATTCATATAAAATCCTAAAAATAATATATATCTAGGAAAAATATAACATTACTCATTTAAGTTAAAAAAATGCTAATAAATATTAGCACCATTAAATCCTAAGTGAAATTTCATAAAATAAGGAAAAAATCCTACAAATGAATAAAAATCATTTTTGTGTATAAAAATAAATCTAGTATTTTATAAAAATACTAACTTAACTCTTTTATAAATAAAATTTGAAGTAAATATTTAAATACATTTAATCCTTTATGGAATTTTATAAACATAAAAATAATATTTAAAAATAAATAAAAATCATTTTGAGGTCTTGAATAAATATATTACACTAGAAAAATATTAAATATATTATTAGTAAAGTTTTTAATATTTTAAAATAATAAATCCTTATCTATAACCTATTTTAAAAATTCTTTAAAAACATTTCTTAAGTAAAATAATAATAATAATAATAATTGAAAGGATACGGATGTCGCCTAGAGGGGGGGTGAATAGGCGATTAAAACGTTTCCTAGAGTGGCTCAACAAAGGCGGAATAAAACTAGTGTTTACTTTGTTAAGCACAACCTAGAACAACTAAGCTTCACCTATGTGCACCAACAACTTATGCTAAGCAATACAAGCAACAAAGTGATAGCAAGATATATATTACTTCAAGCATGAAGGCTATCACAATGTAAAGTGCATAAGTAAAGAGCTCGGGTATAGAGATAACCGAGGCACGCGGGGACAACGATATTTTCCCGAGTTCCTCCCAACATGGAGTACGTCTCGTTTGGAGAGTGGGTGGTATCAAACCACCATCGCCACAAAAGGCCTCCCTTATTCTCCGGTGAATCTCCCCCCAACGGGATCGATCCACACTTCCACTATCGGTGCACTTGTCGGTGGCAACCGGAACCTCTCACAAGGTCGGGGCACTTCTCCACAACTTAATTGGAGGCTCCCAACAAACGCCACCAAGGCCACAATGCCACCAAGGCCACAACACCACCAAGGCCACAAAACCGTCTAGGGTTCCAAGAACCCAAGAGGTAACATCTCCAATGAGTAACTCAAACCAAATCCTCCGAGGAGAACACAAATCGATGCACCAAATGCAATGGCAAGGACACAAGAAGTGATCAAATCCTTCTCTCCCAAATTCCACCAAAGCTACAAAAGCTTATGGGAGAATAAGAGAGGAAGAACAATGGAGGAAATCCACAAAAGACTCCAAGATCTAGATCCCGATATGTTCCCCTCACTTAGAGGAGAGATTGATTGGTGGGATTGTAGATCTAGATCTCCTCTTTCAAATCTCTCAAGAATATGCAAGAATCATAGGAGGGATTGAGAGGAAGCAAGATCAAGAAGGTCAATAATGGAGGGGAAAACTTGCAAGAATAGTTAGGGAACCATTGGGGAAGAAGGTCCCTTATATAGGTCCCTCCAAAATCCAACCATTGCAGCCCAAAAACGCGATTCCCGGTACTACCAGACTTTTTCCCGGTACTACCAGACTTTCCCGGCACTACCGGGCATTTCCTGGGGTTCCTGGGATGCCAAACGCATTTTTCTCTGTGCTCCCTGGTACCAAAATGCGGTACTACCGGATCCTGGTCCGGTACTACCGGTCATCACAGAACGAAAACAACCATAACTTTTGCATATGAACTCCAATTTCGATGATCTTGGGCTCGTTTCGAAGAGGACAACAACCTCTACAATATCATGCAAAGAAACATCATAGTACAGCAAGGGAGGATAGATCCAAATGATGAAGTCAAAAACCTTCTGCCGCGCTAGGTATTAAAATGCGGTACTACCGCTTTTTGGTACCTAGCCCAGCAGTGGCTTTTGGCAACTTGTCAAAAACCTCCTGCCGCGCTAGGTACTAAAATGCGGTACTACCGCTTTTTGGTACCTAGCCCGGAAGTGGATTTTGGCAACTTTCCAAAACCTTCTGCCGCGCTAGGTACTAAAATGCGGTACTACCGCATTTTGGTACCTAGGAGACCAACAGATATTCAAACGGCTATAGCTTTTGATTGGTAACTCCGATCGACCCGATTCCAATTGCGTTGGAAAGAGGACGACATGAGATTCCCTATAAAATTTGAAAATATTAGTTATCACAAAGTGAGAATGTATCAAGTATAATAATGTGAGATACCTCACTTGGTGAGAAACCGAAAAACCGCATAGATCAAAATCGCAATAAGATATAAAAGAGGGATCCTATTTTGATGAACAAGCGCTTGTTATGGAGATTACCACAAGCTCTATATCCTCACATGGATAATACCAAATAACAACCAAATACGATGATGCAAGTGAGCTCAATCCGAATGATGTGATCGAGTTACTCATTCGAGAGCCCCTCTTGATAGTACGGTTATCTATCCTAAACCCGGTCTTCCACTAACAATATAAGACCGGCAAAAGGAAAAACCTATCAAGATTATACCTTTGCCTTGAGCATTCCACTTGAGCTTGATGTAGACGATCTTTCCCTACTCAAGATGGAACGCCTTTCTTGATTCCTAATCATCGATCCATGATCACCGAGGATGGCAAGCATCAAACATGATATCTTCTATAGATGGCGCATTTTGAGCTTTCACAACATACCTTCTTCTCATTTCATCAAACTTGAAGCCAATACAAGCTCCAAGCGATGCCAATGGACAATTCCTACAAGTATAGCTTAATACACACATTAGTCCTTAAAGATTGTCATTAATTACCAAAACCATACATGGGGGCCCACATGTTCTTTCAATAATAATTATTACTATATTTCTTTAGAAATATTAAAACTTTAAAAATCTAATTACTAAAAATCTAAAACTTGGGAATAATTAAAATAAAATTACACCTTAAGTTTATTTACCCTTTAAAAGTTAACTTTAATCTTAGATCTTATAAACATCATATCTAATAAACTACTTATGTTTTTATAGTTAGCTTTGGTCTGTTTCAATTAAGACTTAGTGCATCTCAAGACCAAACTAATCGAGTAAACACCAAGAGACATCAACCATATTCTATTAACCATCAAGATTATTTAAACCTTAGAAAAGAAACCTTTTTTTCGAAGGTTATCCTTTTTGCCACTTCAAACAACAAATCTTATAATAATATCTCCAACACTTAAACAACTAAACCCAAGGACTTTTATCATAGACACCAGATGACAATTAATCATAATCACATTACTTCATACACTACTTGTGTATTTTAGATTGTTAATACTTAAAGTTTAAGTGCTTATGTTTAGTTAAGTAAACTTTTCTTCAAAATTTATTATTTTAAGAAACACTAAAAGTAATTCTTAAGCATTCCAAAATTAATCTACTTAAGTAACAACCTTCATATAAGGAGTCTTTAGATACCATTCCCCACTTGAATATTTTATTTTTGTGTGTACTTGATTATACTTGCATGTTGTTTCACACAAACTCACAAGCCTTAATAAGAAGCACAAGTGTGAAACTTATCTAAAAGAACAACACATTACAAAGAAACCATTTCCAGTATCAAAACCCTAGAACAACGGTATTTCGAGGATTCGAGTTTACCAAATTGCATTACATTACCTATGCATAATATCATCTTTCTTCTTTAAACATTAGTCCTTTCCGTTCCAATGATGTTGTTTTTAGATATCGGATCTTATATTGTCTTGAAGACCGTGAGTGCATAATCTTGCAATCACAAAAGGCAAGTTCACACTTGCTCATGTCCTTTGATTATTTTTTGTAAAGTATTTTGCAAATCTAATGTTGTCATAACCTGCATTTCAAAAAGTTCAGAAAACACTATTTTCATAATAATATGATTATAGGTTATTTACCATGAGGTAATAACCTATTATGAAAGTTCCGGTGGTAAAGGAACATATTACCTAGGACTAAACAACCAATGTCGCCAGTGATTCTTGCACCGTATATTGCACGTTAACCATGATATTTGGAATGGGGAAGAGAAGTCAGCTGGATCGGCTCCCTTTCGCATGCATCGGACACTGTTCTGGGCATTTGTAAGTTGCAGATCATGGGTATAGCTATTTTATACGGGGGTCTACCGTGGATCTGGGCTTACAAAAGACAGATTTCTAGTGTTAATGGTTGTTGTGTGTATCCAACTAAGGTATAACCGTTTTATATGGGGAAAAGTCTACCTTGAGTGTGGACATACAACAATTGCGCTGTATGCGGGGTCGCGGAAAAGGACAGTGATTGGCTTGGATCTTAGGTTGGGCCTGAAACCATGGACGTTTGAACGGGGACATACTCCCATCCGTGCAACAAAGATTAAGATCTCTCATGGGTAAAGTAACGCACATCTGCAGAGTGTAAGAACTATAACTTGTTACTCCCTGTTTCGGGAAGGAGCTGCGAATGCTGCAGGAAAGGAACTCCATGAAAGTTCTGGTAAACCTGTGAAGGCTGACAGACATATCTTTTCAGAATAAAAGCAACCTTTGAAGAAATGTTTATGAAAACCTTCATTTCCTACGACCTATGGTCTGTGGCTGTAGATATAGTGCATCAAACACTCCTTTCTAGTGAACTTGCTGAGTATGCTCGTACTCAACGTATCTTCTTAACCCTTGCTAGATTCTGAAGCCATTAAGTCGACGTCTACATCAAGTTATGCTCCAGGAGTCATCATCAAAACTCAAGCTCTTCAATGAAGTAAAGGAAGTCAACATATACATCAACTAAAGTGAAGACGAAGTTGCTGATTAGATAGAAGTAGAACCTACTTCCGTAGAGTATTGCAATAGCAGCAATACAAGCCAAATAGTTAGATTCTAATCTTATTAGCATGATATTTATGAGTTGATTATTTCTGATTCTTCTTTGTAAGAAGTTTCTTTCTCTCTCTTTAACCTAGAGTGTTCTCTGGATCTTTTGTAAAGAGTCGAGTTGTAACCTATAGTCATGTCTTGGACCTGCTGTGTTTCTGTTGTACCACTCTAAGGATTTAATACTAGTGAACGGTATTTCATTGGTGTTATGTCAATGACTATAGTGTACTACATCCTGCAGTGGTATGCTGGGTCACCGCAGCTGGTATCAGAGCATATGATTTGACCTTAGGATTAAAACCCTTTTAGGAAGGTCTATAGGTTGGATAGTGACTATAGGAGCCATCTTATCTAAACCAAATATTCTTATGACTTGTGATGAGTATCCGCTTGAGGATAACCTTGTCACACTTAAGTTGGATGCTTAAGTAATTTTTCTTAGGGGTAGTTATCTATTTTCTCTCAGTGAAGTGCTCTTTAGTATATTCCGAAGGAGATGTAACTCACCAAGATACTTTTGGAAAACCAATTGGTCACAGTAGAGTTGGATCAAGTTTAGTATGCCAATTGTAGTAATACCAATGGTGTAGCCTAACCGTAGAATTCATGTACGGCAGTAAAAATCTTATTGTTAATTGGTAACAATAGACAATATAATGAAGACCATCAGATCATGTATAGTTGTAATGGGTTGTAAATCATGTGGGATTCACTTGAGAATTCTATGTGATGAAGTGAAATTATGTTAAGAATCAATGATAGTATTATGAGAAGTAAAGTCATCATAGTGAGGTTAGCTCTTAAATCATGGTGTATAGGTAAAACCTAACGAGATCGTGGTGAGATTAGCTCTAAAACCATGATGAGAGTATAAATATGAAAAGTAATTAGTAAATTATCTTCAAAGTGAAGAAATAAAATAACATGGTAGAACCATGGTAGAAGTCATAAATGTATAAATCCATGATAACCGTTGGTTTAAAGTAGCAAGCAGAGTACTATTAGTCTTTTGGAGAGATTATGTGAGGTTAGTTTATTAATAAAGAAAGGTTGGTTATAGTTATTCATTCCTAAGGTGAGACAAAAGTTTAATCAAAACCGAACTGAGACCACTTTGCTTAAATTTATCTTGTTTCAATTGAGAAATTTGGGTAAATTATGAGGCAAAGAATAGTTTGACCCTAAGTGCTAAGTATCACGATGTAAACCTATCCGAGGAGCTGTCATATACTACACAACTAAGCCTGAATTCTAGAGATATTATACTCAACTACTATATTCCGGGCTTAGAATATTGTGTGTTATATGTACCACATTTGGATTTATTGGTTTTTCTTGGATCTTCTTGATTGACTAGATCTGTACATGAAGTTTGGCTTAGTGTGCAAATGCATGTTGCAACATCCAGTTATTACTTGATGTTATAGACCTAGATAGAAACAGGAATCCGTGTAAGGGAGTGACGAGTTCCAAAGACCAAGATGAAGATTTACATGAAGAATGAAGCCAAGTATAAGGAGTATCAACACAATTTGGAGGATGGATCAAGTTCAGATCATTATTATCCAGCAATAAGAAGGAAGATTAGTGTGGAAAATATATGGAGCAACAAGAAGTAATGAACTTAAGTTCACCCAAAGTAGGTGATGTTGCTAAGAATTCAATGAAGTAGTTATACCATATTCATGGAAGTATCATGAATAAGTACAAAGAAGGAGCTTTGGAACATAATGGTATTCAAGCTCTGACAATTCAGAGAGAATGCCAGAAGTATGTCGAAAACCCGTAGGGTAATACATACACCCTAGGATGGTCCGCAACTGGTATTTGGTTGACTTAGTTAACTAGATCATTTTAGCATATCATAAATAGCATAAAACTTGGCCTAAGTCAAGTAAGACAAAAATGAGTATAGAAATTAAAGCGACCGTTTTTCGAGACACCTCGCGAAAGCAGGTCTATCAGAGACAGAAAGTCCAAGCAGAAAGTAAGACAAATAATGTTGGAAGATTTAATACGGAGATCCACAATTGTGTGGGTATACCGTAAGCTCTTTCATGAGACCTTAAAAAGATAGAGTATAAGCTGAACAAAGACCAACATTCTAATTATAAAGCCAATGGTTACTACATAGACAGTTTAAAGACCATTAGTAGACCCTAAGGGGGAGAGTAAACGGAAAGTGGAAGTACTGTTATCTGAATCTATGAGTAGAGATTGGAGAAGAAGTACTAAACTAGGACAACATTAATCCTTATTTTCATAAGGTTAAGAGAAGATATCATTACAAAAGTACTTTTGGAAGTATGTCTGGATGAAAGATCGAAGTTTACTTCAAGATAGTAGTGCTCAGACCTTAAGTTAATTAATAAATGGAAGTTGAAGAAGTACTTAAGGTGATAACGAAAGATTATCTAAAGCTTGATAAGGTAAAAGCTTGAAGGAGATAGAATAGATTAATCCTAACAAACTAATTCTAAATGAAACAACTCTAAAGCGGTCCTTAAAAGGGAATATAGCACATACAATTGGACATATGTAGAGAAACAATAAATTCCGATGGGTATGGACTAAATGTGTTCAAAACCAATCTTCGGAAGGACTACCTTTGGCCACAACTATTGCCTAATAAAATTTAAAAACCCTGTTTTTAGTGAGACTTCCTAGACCTTACATATTATAGTAAGGAAGCTTGATGATCAAGTAAAGGAATTGGATTAGGATACCTAATTAGGAAAATGAACTAAAGAAAAGACCCCAATTTAAGGAGTTCATAATAAGGACATATCCCTAAGGGAGTAAAGTAAAAGGAACTTTGGGGTATTGGAGACAACAAGTTGGAGATTGCCAAGTATGGTGTGAATTCAAGGAAAATGTTTGGATATGGGATACTACAATTATTCCCATTTGACGATACCATGGAGTTGAGAAAGGTCGTAACCAGTACAAGTCAATTCCTCACTCCAAAATGCAAGAGAGTATGAACTTCGAGGACAAAGTTTATTTTAAGGGGGAGAGTCTGTAACATCCCAGGATTAGCACCTCAAAATAGACTGGACACATGTTTGTGCATTGCATTCATGCATCAGAAAATCTGGGGAATTTTCGCGCAAAACTAAAGAAGCTATAGAGGGATCGAGATCTCTCTTTTTCTGCTGGAAACATCAGGGTAGGTGCAATGGATTTCGACATGACCTCTATAGTATTTCTGTGTTTGAGGGAATAGTAATTCAAATTAGAATATTCAAAACATATATTTAAATTGCAAAGGAATAAAATTATAATTAGAAATAGTGTTACAATTATAATCACATCCTTGAGAGATTATTTATAATTGAGATATAATTAAATCACAAGTATTAAAATAAAGAAAAGAATTAGTCTATAATATAATATGGATATATAATCATAATTATAATTGAGTAAATGAAACAATTCAATAAAATGAAATTATTACAATAATAATCTTTATATATATACATATAGTATTGTTGTTCTTTTACAAAAGAAGACTGAAAGTATATTACAGGAAACAATTAAAAAAGGAATTACATAAATGGAATAACTAAAAGAATTCTTTATTACAAGATATATATATTACATTGTTTGTCAATGAATTATAAAAGAAAAATAAAACAAGTAAACTATATTGAAAGTAATACAACAATACAATGTCTTTAAATTATTCAAACAGAAAAGAAATTACAATAATATAATAAAGAAAACCTAACCTAAATCTGGTATCTTCATTTCTTCTCATCCTTGTCTTGCACTTGTATCCTGCAAAAGAAAAGGATAGCAAAAAGGGAAAGTGTGAGGGGTTAGTGTTAGTTGTACTCTCAGGTTTTAGCAATGTAATGCATTGCTTTGCCTGATCATTGAGTGGTATTAAATAAAAAAGGGCCAATGTAAAATCAGTTCTTATCTAGAGTTTTGCCTCAGGCTTATGCATCATAGGCAGGGGCAAGTTTCACCAATTCATAACATCTGTTCTTAATCAGATAAACTGCCTCAGTACCACCTCATTGGCATTCAGTTGTGGGGCAAGTTTCACCAGAGTAGTGGCAGTAAAAGAGTGGAATCAAGATATTTTGCCTTGCACTGATACAAAATAGTGCAAGTTGCTCACACAACCATGCACAATGTTGTGTTGTCAAAACAGCAGTAGAAGCAACAGTAGTAGTGGTAATATAATAGGATAGCCACAACAACTAGACAAAACAGTATTCCATTCTTAGTTTGCAGACCACAAGACCAACACGTCCTAATCCATTCTATTACTACACCAAAAAACTCAAGAACTCATTTCTCTTGAGAACTCATCACAGCCAATCCATATCTCACCAACCAAGACACTAGTCCAGATCACCACCACATTACTTGCACCATGGTTGCTTCAAGAAGCCATCCAATGGCAAGGACAAGGTGGAGAAGGCCAGGCCAGCAATATCAAAGAGTAACTGGTCATACACTAGTATCAGATCACAGGCACAAGGAGGAGAAGATGGATCAAGCTTATAGCTAGTAAATCCAGAAGTAGTTGTGATAAACCAAGATTTCTAATAGGCCAAATACCACTCACCAGCAACAGGTAAAAATCACCAGAACCATCCACTAGGTTATGCAGTAAATGTCCTCATATTTTGCATATAAATCTGGGCATACAAGGAAAATCATATACATCAACTAGCTCCATCTACTATTCCATTAGATTCTCATCTAGGAGGATTAGATGGAGTTATGTTCTCAGACTGGCATGGAGGTGCCATGCAAGGTTCATCACAGAAGACTAAAGCCAACAAATCATATCTGTTTTTATCCCAAAAGATTTGGCCTCAGCCTTTGCATCATAGGCAAAACTAAGAAATCTAGCAAACAACATCTAAGATGTTTACCACTGTGCATACTCCCAGGGGAGGCACCACGGTGGTAAGCTTACCAATTTCTGCCAACCCAACTAGTCTCAGCCTTAGCATCATAGACATGGATTCTTTCCAAAAATTCCAATCATTCCTTCATAGAATGGATAGTTCCAGCTAGTGCAGCTAGTCAAATGGTAGTAGATCATGCTACAAAAGTATTGCTGTGCACACTCTAAAATAGGAACCACAACAAGAACCTCCAGGTAGCAGAAGCCACCATAACAAATTAGCAGAAGTAACTCAGGTCCCGAAGCCATTAGAAGTTAAAATAAATCATTTCTCTAGCCATATTCTTGCTAAAGATCATTTTAAGAGATCTAAATATATCTGATAGGAAACAAATATTATCACTGAACCATAGGTTCAGTCCATCATGTTAAACATAACACTGGAATCAGATCATGCATGTACAAGATCTAGTGTTCTACAACAACAGTCCAAGGCTAAAGAAACATCCAAGTAGCCAAACCAAGCATATCTTACACATATGTTCATATCAAAGATATACACTGAATTACTTCATCCATTGATCAACCATAAAAGTGGGAAGGATGTACAATCTAAAACAAACAACACAACTTACCCAAGATATTACCAGCATATGATCAGATAGTTAAAATTGTCATTAATACCAAGAAGCAAAGCTACTAGGAAAATTACCTGAAGCAATATATCATTCAATCATATAAGAAACAGATCAGATACAAAAAGGAATATTGCATGTAGATTTAATAGAGGGATTTTTTGCCAATATAAATCATCTAAATGATCATGAGATCATCAGGAAACCACTGACCACTACTTGTACTCATCAACAATCATTAGAATAGACTAAACATCCTCTCAGTATCACCAAAGGTGATCCAGACCACCAATTACATATTCAATTGTATAACCTGAGTAGCAGTATATAATAGAGAATTATTATAGAAGCATAAAACTACATTTTGGTCACTATCAGGATTATCAGCTCTAATATTAGTAGCAGAGTATAATCAGAGCTTAAGACTAGCTTTGTAGCACAAGCAACCATAAGTGACGAGGGGTTTTCCAAATATATATATATAAACAATCTAGGCTAATACCAAGGGTCCATAAGAAATAACCACCTCAATAATCTTGAGGAAAACCACGTATAACACTCAAATTGAAGCACTATCAAGAGGTGCTGCGAGGATAGATATTTGCAATAGGTGAAGTAGGAGCAGAAGAAAGGGGATATGATCATTTACCGTGGTCATTAATCCAGAGTGATGACGAGGAAGCAGAGGGGTCGAAGGCGACTGATACGACACGACGGCACAGGGAGCATGGTGGCACTCGACCTGCACCAAGCCGCAACCAGTAGTCCACCCGTGTCGGGGAGCACGCTGCTGAGCTCCAGGAAGCCACGAGTATGGCGGTAGAGCACCACCGCAATCACACAACCGAAACCTAGCACTAGAAAGAAGATGGGGGCGAGCCCACTACAGTCTTAGAGATAAATCGGACTGGAGGGCTAGTCAGATAGAAGGAGGCGGAGCTTCGACGACCGGTGGCGATAACCGGGACGTCCTACACCGCCGGAATCTGGCGGGCGGCGCTGACATGGTTGCGAGCAAAAAGGGAGTGAGAAGGGAGAACCGTGTGTGCGGTGTGCATCGAGAGAAAGAGAGAAGGGTCGGGGTGGGGGCTGAACCCAACTCAAACTGGGTCGGCCTATTGGGCCAGACCGATTAGGTCCGGTTGGACCAAATCCATTTTCACCCACGTGGGCCACAGCCCAACTGCTTGCCCATCACCAAACAATTTTGCCATTAAATAACTCTATAAAAAAATTAATTACTAATTGAGAATAATGCTTATGAAATTCATATAAGATCCTAAAAATAATATATATCTAGGAAAAATATAACATTACTCATTTAAGTTAAGAAATGCAAATAAATATTAGCACCATTAAATCCTAAGTGAAATTTCATAAAATAAGGAAAAATCCTAAAAATGAATAACAATCATTTTTGTGTATAAAAATAAATCTACTATTTTATAAAAATACTAACTTAACTCTTTTATAAATAAATTTTAAAGTAAATATTTAAATACATTTAATACTTTATGGAATTTTATAAACATAAAAATAGTACTTCTAAATAAATAAAAATCATTTTGAGGTCGTGAATAAATATATTACACTAGAAAATTATTAAATATATTATTAGAAAAGTTTTTAATATTTTAAAATAATAAATTCTTATTTATAACCCATTTTAAAAATTCTTTAAAAACATTTCTTAAGTAAAATAATAATAATAATAATTATATTTCTTTAGAAATATTAGAACTTTAAAAATCTAATTACTCAAAATCTAAAACTTGGGAATAATTAAAACAAAATTACACCATAAGTTTATTTACCCTTTAAAAGATAACTTTAATCTCAGAGCTTATAAACATCATATCTAATAAACTGCTTATGTTTTTGTAGTTAACTTTGGTCTGTTTCAATTAAGACCTAGTGCATCTCAAGACCAAACTAACCGAGTAAACACCAAGAGACATCGACCATATTCTATTAACCATCAAGATTATTTAAAGCTCAGAAAATAAATCTTTTCTTCGAAGGTTATCCTTTTTTCCACTTCAAACAACAAATCTTATAATAATATCTCTAACTCTTAAACAACTAAACCCAAGGATTTTTACCATAGACACCATATGACAATTAATCATAATCACATTACTTCATACACTACTTGTGTATTTTATATTGTTAATACTTAAAGTTTAAGTGCTTATGTTTAGTTAAGTAAACTTTTCTTGAAAAGTTATTCTTTTAAGAAACATTAAAAGTAATTCTTAAGCATTCCAAAATTAATCTACTTAAGTAACAGCCTTCATATAAGGAGTCTTTAGATACCATTCCCCACTTGAATATTTTATTTTTGTGTGTATTTTATAAAACTTGCATGTTGTTTCACACACACTCACAAGCCTTAATAAGAAGCACAAGTGTGAAACTTATCTAAAAGAAGAACACATTACAAAGAAACCATTTCCAGCATCCAAACCCTAGAACAATGGTATTCCGAGGATTCGAGTTTACCAAATTGCATTACATTACCTATGCATAATATCATCTTGCTTATTTAAACATTAGTCCTTACTGGACCAATGATGTTGTTTTCAGATATCGGATCTTATATTGTCTTGAAGACCGTGAGTGCATAATCTTGCAATCACAATAGGCAAGTTCACACTTGCTCATGTCCTTTGCTTATTTTCTGTAAAGTATTTTGAAAATCTAGTGTTGACATCACCTGCATTTCAAAAAGTTCAGAAAACACTATTTTTATAATAATATGATTATAGGTTATTTACCAGGAGGTAATAACCTATTATGAAAGTTCCGGTGGTAAAGGAACATATTACCTAGTACTATACAACCAATGTCGCCAGTGATTCTTGTGCTGTATATTGCGCGTTAACCATGAGATTTGGAATGGGCAGAGAAGTCAGCTTGATCGGCTCCCTTTCGCATGCATCAGACACTGTTTTGGGCATTTGTAAGTTGCAGATCATGGGTATAGCTGTTTTATACGGGGGTCTATCGTGGATCTGGGCTTACAAAAGACATATTTCTAGTGTTAATGGTTGTTGTGTGTATCCAACTAAGGTATAACCGTTTTATATGGGGAAAAGTCTACCTTGAGTGTGGACATACAACAATTGCGCTGTATGCGGGGTCGCGGAAAAGGACAGTGATTGGCTTGGATCTTAGGTTGGGCCTGAAACCATGGACGTTTGAACGGGGACATACTCCCATCCGTGCAACAAAGATTAAGATCTCTCATGGGTAAAGTAACGCACATCTGCAGAGTGTAAGAACTATAACTTGTTACTCCCTGTTTCGGGAAGGAGCTGCGAATGCTGCAGGAAAGGAACTCCATGAAAGTTCTGGTAAACCTGTGAAGGCTGACAGACATATCTTTTCAGAATAAAAGCAACCTTTGAAGAAATGTTTATGAAAACCTTCATTTCCTACGACCTATGGTCTGTGGCTGTAGATATAGTGCATCAAACACTCCTTTCTAGTGAACTTGCTGAGTATGCTCGTACTCAACGTATCTTCTTAACCCTTGCTAGATTCTGAAGCCATTAAGACGACGTCTACATCAAGTTATGCTCCAGGAGTCATCATCAAAACTCAAGCTCTTCAATGAAGTAAAGGAAGTCAACATATACATCAACTAAAGTGAAGACGAAGTTGCTGATTAGATAGAAGTAGAACCTACTTCCGTAGAGTATTGCAATAGCAGCAATACAAGCCAAATAGTTAGATTCTAATCTTATTAGCATGATATTTATGAGTTGATTATTTCTGATTCTTCTTTGTAAGAAGTTTCTTTCTCTCTCTTTAACCTAGAGTGTTCTCTGGATCTTTTGTAAAGAGTCGAGTTGTAACCTATAGTCATGTCTTGGACCTGTTGTGTTTCTGTTGTACCACTCTGAGGGATGTAATACTCGTGAACGACGTTTCATTGGTGTTATGTCAATGACTATAGTGTACTACATCATGCAGTGGTATGCTAGGTCACCGCATAAACCAGTTTAAACTCGAAAACAGAGCCGGCCTCCAGTATCAAAAATTCATTACTCGGAATATGCCCGCATCTAAGCAATCAGATAAAAAACCAAAGCATAAACATAAAATTAGATTTACACCCGAAGGTAACATTTTTATAGATATTCAAAAATCATAAACAGAATGAACATGAGCATAAAGTACTTTCAAGCATCCTGGAATTTTTGAATAAATGACATGCTATTTTGGAAATAAGATTGTAAAAACTTCTCAAAAAATAATATATGAGGAAACCAATACTTTATTTCTCTTTGAAAATATACATATATGATTAAAAGGAAATATAACTAAGAATATAAGGGGTGTAGCGATGCAATATTCCATGGACGGTCTAATTCATCTAGATCTGTGCTATCGCCAGCTCTCTTTCTCTTCCGAGTATCAGGTCTTTCCTTGACTGGTCTCATATCAGTTAAATAATATGACCCATTATGCAGAACTTGGATAATCATAAAAGGTCTTTCCCAAATCGGGGAAAGCTTGTTCTTTCTTTTTTGCAAGAGTCGGAGAACCAAATTTCCCTTCCTGAAAGAATGATTTTGCACTCTTTGACTATGATACTTGCGTAACTTCTGTTAATAGGCTGTAGATCTCTGCTCAATAACGACACGAACTTCTTCGACTATGTCGAGATCATCTTGTCGAGACACTTCTGCATCTTCTTCAATATATGTTTTGACTCTAGGAGACTGATGGATTAAATCACTCGGAAGAACTGCTGAATGTGGTAGATCCATTGACTAAACCTCTCCCTAGAGCAAAACATGACCAACACCAGAACAGCCATGGGTGTTAGGTACATTACAATGTAATCTAGATTATTGACTCTAGTGCAAGTGGAATACTATTGGAGATATGCCCAAGAGGCAATAATAAAGTGGTTATTATTATATCTTTGTATTTATGATATAATAATAACCGGAAACATTAATACTTGTGTGTTCTGTAAACATAAAAGAGTCCCTAGTAAGCCTCTTGTTAAACTAGCTTGTTGATTAATAGATGACCATGGTTTCCTGATCATAGACTTTTGATGTTATTAATAACAAGATCATATCATTAGGAGAATGATGTGATGGACATACACCCATAGTAAGCATGGCATAAGATCAAGTCATTAAGTTCGTTTTGCTGCAAACTTTCAGATACATAGTAACCTAATCCTTCGACCATGAGATCATGTTAATCACCATCACCGGATGAGTACTTGATGACATCAAACACCACTTATGTAAATGGGTGGTTATAAAGGTGGCATTGGGTATTCTAAAAGTATGTGTTGAAGCACATAGATCAAGAGTGGGATTTGTCCATCCATATGACAGATAGATATACTCTGGGCCCTCTCGGTGGTATGTCATCCAATTAGCTTGCAAGCATGTGACTAGGTCACAAGGGATGTCATATCATGGAACGAGTAAAGAGGACTTATCGGTAACAAGTTTGAACTAGGTATAGAGATACCGACAATTGAACCTTGGATAAGTTAAGTATCACGCGACAAAGGGAATCAGTATCATATGTAAATGGTTCTTCGATCACGAAGTCATCATTGAAATATGTGGGAGCCATTATGGATTTCCAGATCCCTCTATTGGTTATTGACACCGGAGAGGTTTCTCGATCATGTCTACATAGTTCACGAACCGTAGGGAGACACGCTTATGGAATCGATGTTGTTTAAGTAGATATGGAATATGAGTTGGAGGCTGAATGTTGTTCGGAGTCTCGGATTGGATCCAGGACATCACGAGAAGATCCGTAATGGTCCGGAGAATAAGATTCATATAAGGAAAGTGGTTTTCCAGGGTTCGGAAAAGTTTTGGTGTTTTGAGCGGATACTTCTAGAATGTTCTAGAGGAACCACCAGTGGTTCCACCACCCCGGGAGGGGGTCACTTGGGTTGTTCCATGCCCTAGGGTCCAGCTGTACCAAGCCCTAAAGGGCCAACCGGCCAACACTAGTAGAGGGGTCAAACCCTAGTTTGAATAGTCAAATCTTAGTTTGAAAAGTCAAACTCTAATTTTGTAAGAGGGAAGATGAAAGAACATGTGGTCCCCCATGTGTGGTTTTGGTAATTAATGACAATCTCTATGGACTAATGCTTGTATCAAGTTGTACTTGTAGGAATTGTCCATAGGCAATGCTTGAACCATATGTTGGCTTCAAGGTTTGGAGAAGAAGAAAGTGAAGAGGATCAAGTGGTGACCAAGGTGTTCAAAGAGTGATCCATAGATTGGTCATGTGAGAGTTAAACCTATGGAAAGTATGTCTTGAGGAATAAGATGGATTAATATCTCTGGTGCACCTTCAAGGCATCAACATAATGAAGAAAATAAGAAATGATGTGCAAGCTAAAGATGTGCAATATCTAGAAGATCTCATGCTTGAAGCTTTCCATCCTCGGTGATCATAGATCGATGAAGACAAGGTCAAAGTAAAGGTTTCCCCATGTTGTATGGGGTAGCAACTTGCAAGTCTTCATCAAGCGAGTGCGTGCAAGAGATATCAAGAAAGGTGTTCCATCTTGAGAAGGACAAGATCGTAACATCAAGATCATGTGGAATACGCGCAAGGCAAAGATATGATCTTGATAGGATTTCTTTCTTACCGGTCTCGTGGTGTTAGTTGGGGAGACCGGTGTATAGGATAGACAACCGTACTATCAAGAGGGGCTCTCAAGTGAGTAACTCGATCATATCTTTCAGAGAGAACTTAGACCTTTGCATACTTAGCATCATCCTTTCTTGGTTGTTATTTGGATCTTATCCATGTGAGTTTCTAGAGCTTGTGGTAATATTCATAACAAGATCTAGTTCATCAAAAACGGATTTCCCTTTTATATCATATTCCGTTTTTGATCTTTGAGGTTTTTATGGTTTATCACCGAGGTATCTCACATTATAATACATGAAATGTTCTCTCTTGGTGGTATCCAATATTTTTCCTCTTCCCAACAAAATTGGTTTCGGGTCAATCGGAGTTTCCAAACTCTAGATATCGCCATTTGAAGTTTGCCTCTTATTTGGTCCAGACCGGAGTCTCTGGTCTGCATGGACCGGAGTTTTACCAAAATTCCCCCGGAGGGGCCGCCAGAAATTTTCCTAGGACAGTCTGATGGGTGGTCCAGAGGTCGGCCGGAGTCTCCAGTGTAGACCGGAGTCTTCGGTCTACACACCGGAGTCTCCGGTCTGGCAAGTCCCCAACAGGCAGAAAATGGTCAGAAATCTGTGGGCCTATAAAAAGGGGCCCTTCTTCCCCAATGTCTCTGCTCGAGTTTTACAGGCTTTCTCCTCCATTCTTGACCCTCTTGAGCTTGCTCCACCTTCAATCCCTCCCTTGATTCTTGCATATACTTTAAAGATTTGAAAGAGGAGATCTAGATCTACAATCCCACCAATCCATCTCTCCTCTAAGTGAGGGGAACATCTTGGGATCTAGATCTTGGAGTCTTTTGTGGATTTCCTCCATTGTTCTTTCTCTCTTATTCCCCCACAAGCTTTTGTAGCTTTAGTGGAATTTGGGAGAGAAGGATTTGAGCACTACTTGTGTTCTTTCCATTGCATTTGGTGCATAGATTTGAGTTCTCGGTGAGAATTTGATTGAGTGAAAGGTGAGAAGCTTTTTACTCTTGGGTTCTTGGAACCCTAGACGGTTTGGTGGTTTTGCAGGTACTTGGATTACTTTGGGCCTCCAATTAGGTTGTGGAGCTTTCCCCAAGCTTGTTTGTTGGGAGCCTCCAATTGGGTTGTGGAGAAGTTCCCCAACCTTGTGAGAGGTTCCGGATTGCCACCGACAAGTGCACCGATAGTGGAAGCGTGGATCGATCCCGTTGGGGTGAGATTCACAAGAGAATAAGGGAGGCATTTTGTGGCGTTGGTGGTTTTATACCACCCCCTCTCCAAATGAGACGTACTCCATGTTGGGAGGAACTCGGTAAAATATCGTCGTCCCCGCGTGCCTCGGTTATCTCTATACCCGAGCTTTTACTTATGCACTTTACATTGTGATAGCCTCAGTGCTTAAAGTAATCTATATCTTGCTATCACTTTGTTGCTTGTATTTCTTAGCATAAGTTGTTGGTGCATATAGGTGAACCCTAGTTGTTCTAGGTTTTGTGCTCGACAAAGTAAACGCTAGTTTAATTCCGCCTTTGTTGAGCAACTCTCAGAAAAGTTTTTTAAATCGCCTATTCAACCCCCTCGAGGCGTCATCTGTATCCTTTCAGAAGACTTGGGAAAGTTCCAAACTCTTCCTCTTGGTGGCCGATTTGGGGGGGGGGACACGGCTAGGGCTGGGACCCCTTGGCTGGCCGCCCCCACCTATATAAGGAGGGGTGGGGGCGCACCCCCCCACACCTCTTGCCCTTGGCACCTAACTCTAGCCGCCGCCTCTCTTCTCTCTCGTCCATCGCCCTTGTAAGACCCCACCTTTTAAAGGTAAAGGCCCCTGAGATTGCAATGCTAGTCCCTGGATCGAATTTCTAGCATCCACAATTTAAGATGATGTAAAAAGATACAAAGGTCATTATTACAACATAATATCCAGAGATACATAGTTCTTACAACTCTTTAGCCTAAGGCTAAAACATAGAGTTCACAATACTTAACAAACATAAATAAAATCTTCATCTTCATGTGCCACAGGCAAACATGTTGAGTGTAGACTCATAACCCTAGTCTCCATCAGATTAACCTACAACATCATAAGTTACAGCCATAGAAGGTCAATACATTTGGAATTGTATTGGCAAGTGATACCATAGTAGTATAGTAACATATAATAACTATATAAATTTGGCTAAGTGTAGTTCAGGCTGGCTTTGCTCAAAATAAGGGTTTTCTTATTAGTTGAAAAAACCAAGTTTTTGTTTGACAAAAACACCCAAGGAACCACCAATAGACATTGGTGAATCTTTACCCTTGTTCAACCATAAGTTTTAACTCAGAGAAATTGGATGAGGAGATACTTGATCACTTCAATGTCTTTGAGGCTCAAAATGTCTGTTACCGTGGACACGGCTAAGTACTTAAGTTTTACCCTCCCGAGAGGTGGTGCACTTTCCCCACAAGACTCGACATGCATCGAGACGAGACTTTTTTAGAAGCATTCCCTTAGACCACCATGGACGCGTTCCATCCTATCAACCCTACCACCAACTGTCCATCTGGCTAAGTTCTTGCAACCTAGTTGGTCAAGGCAGATCCCATATGCCATGTGGTTGCACTAGAAGCTTCTCAACACTAAACATCTCAAATATCTTTGTTCTTGGGTGGCCAACCACAAGTGTGATACACAAGGTAAACCATAGACATGGGCGTTGTGTAACCACTCAACACAAACCAATCTTTCCATTCCACCCAGGTGATTCATTCGCATGTTGTTTTATTAATCAAAAACATAGTCATAGATTTTGCATAATATCAAAGCATGAATATTCCACCCTTGTATTCTACTAGCTAAACTAAGCATACTAGTATAACAAGTTTCTTAGCTCAGGGAAAACTACTAAGACAATATCTCTAGGATTTACCCAAGCATAGCATTTACTTAGAAAAAATCCCATGCAAATCCTACTCAAAATAACACTAGTGATAGATAAAATAGTAGGAAAAAATATGAAGAATCACTTGCCTTGGTAGCTAGGATAATAGGTGACGAGGTTTAATCTCGTCAATGCCCATTGTTATGGACTTGGGTTTTGGAGAAGATGGGGATGCTGGAGATCGTGGCACGGTTAACAGACAAGCAACCAGGGGACACGAGATTTACCCAGGTTCAGGCCCCCGGAGGGAAAACCCTACTCCTGCTTGTCTGCTCTTGATTACGGCGGAACCGAAAGTTACAGGGTGCGCAGATTCGATCTGGCGTGGATGCGTGAGCGAAAGTATGAGTTGTCTGTTCTAGGACGTACCCTCCTGGCCTTTATATAGACTTAGGCAGGTCTCAGGCATAGTCCTAGTCGGTTACAAGTCCTTGGGCGTTGCCCTTTTGAGTTTCCTATCTATACTAGTCTTGTTCTCCAAGGATCCGAAGATGTCATGGGCCTTGGTCACCCGAAAATCTTCATGGGCCAGCGTATGTCTGCTGTGGGCCTTCTTTGGGCTGGACCAGGTATGATAAAGTCACGTACCCGTAGGGTATAACCATGTCAGTAGCCCCCGAGTGATCAGTCGAATCGTAGATTCGGCTGAGGACTCTTCCATCCTTCGAGTGTAGTCATATGTTAATAGTATACGGGTGTAGGGATTGTTGATGCGTGTGCCTGACTCACCCGACGGATCAGGGTCAGTTAACTGTCTTAGGACGAAACAACACGATCTTCTTCAGGTTCGGGTCCCTCAACCCGGACCTGGAACATATGCTGACGTAATTCGACTCAGGCCGCGGAGGACTTACAGGAGTGGAATTTCAGTGATTTTAATTGTTGTACCCAACGCGTCTGTCGGGATTTTTCATCGTACCTGCTGGTACAGATTCATACTAGCAGAGCGCAGTCAGGTGCGTTGCCAGGCCATCAGATGATATCTGTAGGTCTTATCTTTGCGTCGCAGACGCAACATCCGAATGTTTATCACCGCGGAGGTGTTTCGGGTGGCCAAGGAGGACATTGCTCACTTAGCGTTAATTAGGGCAGAGTTGCCGAAAAGTTTTGCATGCTGATACTAAAGATCGTAGTCGAAGATTTCATAGGGTGCGCGACCAGCGCTCCTTATGGGAGTAGCCCCCGAGTGTCTGTTCGAGTCGTAGACTCGAGCGGAGACTTTAATTAAGCGTTGTTCCTTGTCATTAAGTCCGCGGGACTCGAAAATTTTCGGATGCTTGAATCCATTCTCCCTATGGGAGTAGCCCCCGAGTCTGTAGTGGAGTCGTAGACTCGACGGAGGACTCGAAGAAAATGCCTTCTTGTTCTTTATCTGTCGGGTGCGCGGCCAGCGCTCCTGATAGGAGTAGCCCCCGAGTATTTAGTCGAATAGAAGATTCGAGTGAGTACTCTTCAAATGTGAAGCCGAAGTTGGTGCTAGTATAGCTTTTGATGACGTCAGTGCTTACGATCGATGACCTCAAGCGTCTGCTACGCCAGAGATGACTTGACTGGACGAAGCGTGGGTCCCACTTGCTGACTTTGATTTGACCGGTCACGCGGGGCGTGGAGATGATTACGGCGTCTCCTCGATTTCCGCGCGTAGTGGACGGTGTGGTAATGACGGTTCGTTTTGGTACTGACACGTGTACGGCCAGATCTGCCGTTGGCGTTAGGTCTTCTCGATGGACGGCCAGCGCGCATCGTCTTCGCTGTTATAATCCTTGGTGAAATCGTGGTTTGGTTTTCACCGCACCAGTTCATCTATTCACTGCCTCCTTGTTCTTTGAGCTATTTTTGCTTGGCGCTGAGATTTTCTTCAACATTTCCTCTGTTCTTTCTGCTTTGGCATCGTCATCACCGCCGTAGCGCCATGGGGAAAACAAAGAAGTTCTCATCTGCGGTTGGGACCAGCGCCGCCGCAGGCAAGAAGGGCACCGCCGCTGCTCGCATCACCGATGGTGGCTGGCGACGATCAGAGACGCGGGAGAGCGATCTCCGCAAACTGCGCAAGCGGGGCCTGATCCCGCAAGATACGACGGCCGTGAGACTCCCCGGCAATGAGGTAATCCCCCGTCCCCCCTCTGGGTTTCGGGTTATGTTTGTCGCCTTCGTTTTGCGTGGGCTTTCGTATCCAGTCCACAACTTCCTCCGTGGACTGCTCTTCTTCTATGGGGTTCAACTCCATTATCTGTCTCCCAACTCCCTTCTCCACATTGTGTGTTTTATCACGCTTTGCGAGTGTTGGCTTGGCATTGAGCCGCACTTTGGCCGCTTCCGGAAGCTTTATTCCGTGAAGAGGCAGTCTGGTTCGGATGGTGTGTATCCCATTGGGGGTTTCATCATCTCCCTCAGCCCCAATGTGCAATTCTTTTCCTTTTCCATGTCCGAATCTGTCCAGTACTGGCGGAGGCGATGGTTTTACATCCGCGACTCCGTATTGCCTGGGTAAGATTTTGGTCTTGTTCCCTTTGACCCCTCCCAAAAGATTGAGAAGAAAAGGTCGTGGAAAAACCAAATCTTAGACGGTGAGGTAGAAGAGATAGAGACCCTTTAACGTCGGGTGGAGGATCTCCAACTAATTCCTGAGAAGGAGGTGAACGGCGTGGACATCATCTGGACATTTCTTGAGCGTCGGGTGTAGCCTCTCCAAGCGAGGGCGCACCCAATGTTTCTTTATTCTGGGCGCCGTGATCCGACGAGGGTTTCAAGCGAGAAAATCTCCGAGTCTAGTCTTGACAAGGATCTTCGCGTGCTACTGAAGTTCAAGGCCGGAGAAGAACTCCCGGGGAAGTCGCTGACTCCCCCCTTTTCTTCGAAGTTGGCCGTGCCGAAGGTGTAAATTTGTGCACGCACTGCGCCTCCTCCCTTTTTTTGTTGGGTGTGTATTTCCTTTGTTTGCTAACAAAGTTCCTTCTCATCTTGCAGAGCTTCAAAGTGCCGAGCATGGTACCACCATTGCCCGAAAGGTATCCGAATGCCCCGGATAATGAAGTGGTGGATTCCGTGTCCGAGCTTCCGTCGGCGCGATCTCCGGCAGAGGATGCCGACGAGTCGAGTGAAGATCATTCGCGTAAGCGATCACGGAGCTCGAGCGAGTCTTCGGATGCCTCGACTCCTCCGACTCCCAGAAATCCTTTGGGCCTTGAGCGTCATGATGATGTTCATGGGGGTTCTTCCTCACCCCTTCCTGCCATTCCTGTGCGGGCTGTTGCACCGCACCCGCCAGCAAAGCGGAAGAAGGAAGAAAAGAAGGAGGAGAAGAAGGAAGAGAAAAAGGAGGAGAAGAGGGCCCGAAGGGCTTCTCCTATCTTCGACCTGAGCGCATTGGGCTCGTAAGTTTTCTTGTTGTACTGTTACCCTTTTCCCTTGATGGTGTTTTCACCTGTGTTGATTGGCTTCGTATGCAGGCAATCCTCCGACGGCTCTAGTGATGGTGCGCGGGAGATGATGGGGGAGTCGAACATTGCGTCGCCTCCTCCTCAGACGGTGGCGACTTCGGGTGACGCCGCTCCAGTTCCTCCTGTGCGGGAGGGGCTGGTGGTTGTGCCTCAGAATTTCGCGGGCGGGCCTTCGGGCTCGCCTTCGGAGCATGTAAGTTTTCTGCTTCCTGTCACGGGGGGAGCCCCCGAGTGTCTTCGTGTGCTGATATTGTTTTTGATACTTTGTGTTGGGCGTAGCCCCCAAGTCCTTGTCTGACTGCTATTGGTTATTTCTGCAGCCTTTTGTCCAAGAGGCCAAGCGACTGGTGGAGGAGCGCCTGACGCTGGAGGCGAAACTGCGGCAGCTTCAAGGTATCCGTCTACCTTTTGGTACCTCTCTTGGTTATCCTGGTCTTGCCCTTTGATGCTTGCTTGTCTTAAATGTAGAGGAGCATAACGACTCTCTCCATGAGGTCGATGCTCTTAAAAAGAGCCTTGGCCAATCGGAGCAGAAGGCCGAAACCGCCGCTGGTGCGAAAGAGCGCCTTGAGCTGGAGCTGACGAAGGCAGCCGAAGCAAAGGAGCGTCTGCAGCAGGAGGCCGCAGATCGCGAGAGAGTGGTTGCGGAGAAACTCATGGCTGCTGCCAAGGCTGTTTCGGGTGAGTACCGTCTTTGGTATTTGTTTCTTTTTCTGCGGATCTTCTTCTATGCTGCCTTTCTTCATGTTTTTCTTTGTTTTTGTCTCAGATGCCGCAGGCATCGAGTTCGACCGCGGTGCTCTGGAGCACGAGAGTGCTCTAGATGATGCCACTGTGGCGGTCAAAGACCGCTGCAGCACCGTCGTCAACTCCCTTGCCAAGGCGAAGGAGGTCCTTGGTCGCTTCTACCAGGAGCTCTTCCCGAAGGGCGCAACCCTGGATGATGTGGACGCTCTGGCAGAGGCTTTGTCAGTCGAAGCGCCTGCGGCGTATAAGCGCAAGCAGAAAGGCATCGGCGCGTCCGTCGGGCTGGCGATGGCCTTGGTGGCTGGAGCGGAGCTGGACCTGCCCCAGATTACTTCTCGGATGCCGACGGCTGCGGATGGATCCGAGGTAGCCTTCGCCGCCTACTCCGCTCGCTGCAGACGATATGGGCCCAAGCTCATTGACTTGCTGTCTGAGTACGCACTGCGGCAGCAGGGCGAGGCCAAAGCTAGGCAGTCTGGTTCTGAGGCGACTCAGTGTCCTGCACCTTAGGCATAGTAGACGTAGGGTAATTTATAGTCTTCTTTTGTTGTAAATATCTTTTGTAGTACCATCCTTGTGCCACGTAGTGGCCTTATATGTTTTAATGAATTCTTCCGAATTGTGCCCTATCCTTGGCTGAATGTCTGTGTGCCTTCTTTTTCTGCTGCTATAGGTTCCTTCGGGTGCCGACCCGGTTGATACTGAACCCGCAAGGCCCGTGCGACCATCGTTGGATGATTCTTCGCAGCTCTCTTTTCTTCGAGATCGCGTGCGTAGCTTGGAGAGGGAACTGCTCGGGTTGCGTGGCCGTGCCGACGTTTGGAGGTCCAAGGCGGATCGTGGTGCAGTCAGAGAGGAGTATTTGATGGCGGAGTTGGGTCGGCTTTCCGAGCAGCTGCAATGTAAGTTGATCCTTCTTTCGGGCTGTAACTCAGTTCTTCGGGTGGGCCTGCTAGCCTTATTCTTGTTTTGTGCGGTTGTCGCAGGTGCCAATCTTGCTCCGAAGGAAGAAAAGGAGCGTGTCGCTGTTCGGGTCAATTGCTTGACTCAGCAGGACATGGAGGCCGGCGGCTTCTTCTGGATGGACCGTGATCGCGCCGTGGTTCTGGCGACGGTGCAGGATCGTGTCTATCAAGTGTCGCGGGTGCTCCGCCAGGTGCAGATATCTCTGTCCTCGGTGCTGCACGTCATGTTTCCTTTGGATGCCGTGCCGACGACCCTCGCAGGTCTTCTGTCGAGGTTTCGGAGTGCCGACAATGTCAAGGAGCTGGTGCGGCAGCAGCTCGTCGCAGGGGTGAAGGCTGCCTTGTCTCTTGTGAGGGTGCACCGCCCTGACGTAGATTTGGCTGCTGTGGCGACTGGGCCACCTGTTCGACCAGATGGTGGCGAGTGGAACATGCGTCCACATTACGTGGCTGTAAGGCAGTATGCCGAACAGGTTGTAGATTTGTCTGAGCAGCGTGCTCAGGTTATTCTTCAGAATAGGTAGGACCTGAAAATAAACAGATAGATGTAAAATTTGTATATTGCGGCTGGGCGTTTTTGTGCCCTTTGTTGTAAAGGTTTGCTTGTTTGTGAGCACGCAGTGCTTTGATTGAGTACGTGCCCTTTTTGTTTGCCTGACATGGTCAGCTACGCAGGTGTACACGTTTGGTCCTCAGTCGATGAAATCATGAGGTGGGGGGAGCCCCCGAGTGCGTTTGTAGCATGTAATAATTTTGCAGAGAATAGTCAACCGAAGGTTGGGAGCGAGACACTTAGCTTTTATTTATGTCGTAATGGAGGAGGTACATGGTTCGGCTGAGTAGCCTTGGCTGAGAGCCTTATTGAAAGTAAAAGTGGGTAGGTTACTACGGGTAGAATCATCGCAGGTGCGAGATGTTCCATGGGTTGGAGTATGCGACTCTAGACTCCACATGTTTGAGGCGATAGGCGCCACCTGGGATGACTTCGGTGATGACATAGGGTCCTTCCCATGGTGACTCGAATTTATTCGGTCGCTTTTGCTTGAGTCGCAAGACGAGGTCTCCTTCGACGAAGGACCTTGGGCGCAGCCGGCAGCTGTGGTAGTTGCGGAGACTCTGCTGGTACACCGCTGATCTAGCTGCTGCTATATCCCGTGCTTCGTCGAGTGTGTCGACGACATCTTCGAGTGCAACCTTGGATTCGGCTTCGCTGTAAGCAACGACTCGTGGAGCCTGGTGGCGTACTTCGGCTGGTAACACGGCCTCAGCACCGTGCACCATGAAGAACGGTGTGTAGCCGGTGGAGCTGTTTGGCGTAGTACGTAAGCTACACAGGACAGACGGTAGCTCTTTCGTCCAGTTTCTAGCTTTGTGCTCGAGTGAGCTCATGAGGCGCTTCTTGATGCCGGCGCCGATGAGGCCATTGGCCTTTTCCACCTGCCCGTTTGTTTGGGGGTGTGCCACTGAGGCATACGTGATGTTGATCCCGAGGCCTTTGCAGAAGTCCTGGAATTCTTCGGATATGAAGTTCGACCCGTTATCGGTGATGATGCTGTGCGGTACGCCGAACCTGTAGACAATGGATTCGAAGAATTTGACGGCGGTTTTGCCCTTCTGGTTGGTAACTGGCATGGCCTCGATCCACTTGGTGAATTTGTCGACTGCGACCAGGAGGAAGACGTGTCCCCCTTTCGAGGACTTTGGCAATTTGCCGATCATGTCGAGGCCCCATTGGGCAAAAGGCCAAGCTATGGGTATGGGTCGAAGTTCGGACCCAGGCGCGTGTGGTTTGTCGGCGAACCGTTGGCACCCGTTGCATCTTCGGACGATGTCTTTCGCGTCGCTCATGGCCGTTGGCCAGTAGAATCCTGCTCGTAGAGCTTTGGCGACAAGGGAGCGGCTGCCTGCGTGGTGGCCGCAGATACCCCCGTGGATGTCTTGGAATATGGCCTTGCCGTCGCCCATGGTGACGCACCGTTGTAGCACACCCGTAATGCTGCATTTGTACAGTTTGCCGTTGATGATGGTGAAGGCTTTTGACCGACGAGATATGCGCCGGGCATCTGTCGGGCTGTCAGGTAGTTCTCCGTTTATCAAGAACTGGAGGTATGGTTGCGTCCAAGTTTCTTCGACTGCCATGACCTGCATCAGGTTGATCATGGCAACTTCGGTATCTAACTTTTCGGGTCCTTCGTGACCTTCGGGTAGCGTAGCCCCTGAGTGTTCTGCTTCTTCAGGTGATCCCTTGGGGAATTTTCGCTTGATGGATGGCACGCAGATCTGTTCGAGGAACACAGCTGGTGGCACTTTTGCACAAGTGGAGCCGATGTTGGCGAGTCTATCGGCTTCCTCGTTGCTCTCTCTTCCAACGTGCCGAAGTTCGCAGCCGTCAAATTCTCCTTCGAGTGCGTTGTAGAGCGCGCGGTACGCGATCATGTTTTCGGCGTGTGAGTCGCACTCATTCATCGTCTGTTGTACGACAAGGTTAGAGTCACCGTAGATGACCAGGCGCGTTGCGCCGCATATTTTTGCCATCCTCATGCCATGGATGAGGGCTTCGTATTCGGCCTCATTGTTAGAGGCTCCGAATTTCATTCGAAGAACGTACTTCATCTTGTCGCCTTGCGGGGAGGTTAGTATTACTCCTGCCCCTGCTCCGGCTTCGCGCTTGGAGCCGTCGAAATGCATTGTCCAGGATTGCGACATGTCTGGGGTGTCTGGCAGCTGCAGCTCCATCCAGTGCACCAGGAAGTCCGAAAGGACTTGAGATTTGATTGCGTGTAGCTTCTCGTAGATGATGTCCAAGGGTGATAGTTCGATTCCCCACAGGGCCACCCGCCCTGTGGCCTCGGGGTTATTCAGGATGCTGTTCAGGGGTGCCTCGTTGACGACCATCACCTGATGCTCCTAGAAGTAGTGGCTCAGCCGTCGAGCCGTCATGAACACGCCGTAGGCTAGCTTCTGGTAGTGCGGGTACCGCTGTTTGGTTGGAGTGAGAACCTCGCTGAGGTAGTAAATTGGGTGCTGGACCCCGTGGGTCTTGCCTTCCTCGGGTCGTTCGACCACGAGTGCGGTGCTGACCACCTGGTGTGTGGCTGCTATGTACAGCAGCAGGGGTTCGCGTTCCTTTGGCGTGACCAAAACTGGCGAGGTGGAGAGTAGCCGCTTGAGGCTTTCGAATGCATCATCGGCTTCTGGTGTCCACTCGAACTTGTCTGCCTTGCGCAGCAACTGGTAGAATGGTAGGGCCTTTTCGCCCATGCGGCTGATGAACCTGCTTAGTGCTGCTACTCGTCCTGCGAGCTGCTGGACGCCCTTGAGGTTTTTCGGCTTCTCCATTGTCATGATGGCTCTGATTTTCTTCGGGTTTGCCTCAATCCCTCGCTGAGAGATGAAGTACCCGAGCAGTTGACCTAAGGGGACGCCGAAGGCGCACTTTTCTGGGTTGAGCTTGATCCTGTAGCGATCGAGGTTGTCGAACGTCTCGCGGAGATCGTCGATAAGTGTCCTTGCCTCCTTAGTTTTTATTACTATGTCGTCGACATAGACTTGGACGTTGCGGCCGATCTGGTCCTTAAGGCAGGCCTGCATGCAACGCTGGTACGTGGCACCCGCGTTCTTTAGCTCGAAAGGCATTGTGTTGTAGCAGAATACTCCGAACGGTGTGATGAACGCCGTTTTCTCTTGATCTTCGACCTTTAGTCGAATCTGGTTATAGCCTGAGTAGGCATCGAGGAAGGAGAGCTTCTCGCAACCTGCAGTCGAATCGATGATCTGATCGATCCGAGGAAGAGGGAAGTGGTCCTTTGGGCAATGCTTATTTAGTGACGTGAAGTCCACGCACATCCGCAGGATGTTCGTGTCCTTTTTTGGGACCATCACCGTGTTTTCCAGCCACTCGCTTTCCTTTATCTCCCGGATGAAGTTCGCTGCGAGTAATCTATTGATTTCCTTGCCGATAGCTTTGGCTCGTGGCTCCGACAATCTTTGGATGGACTGCTTTTCTGGCTTGGTGTCTGGAAAAACTTTGAGTGCGTGCTCGGCGAATTCCCTGAGAACTCCTGGCATGTCCTCAGGACACCAGGCGAAGATTTCCCAGCGCTCACGGAGGAATTCGACGAGCGCGCCTTCCTATGCGGCGCTGAGGTCATTGGCGATCAGCGCCGTCTTGGAGTCATCAGTCGGGTGGACCTGCACTTTCTTGGTGTTGACGGTGGAGTCGAAGGACATGTCAGGTGCGTTCTGCCTTGTGACTGGGGGTAGCCCATTGTCCGTCACCTCACGGAGTCTTACGAGCTCGTCTTACATGCCGAAAGACTGGGAGATTTTGTTAAAATCCCTGTCGCATTGGTCCGATCGGGTGAAGCTCCTGTGGACTGTGATGACGCCCCTTGGTCCTGGCATGTTGAGTAGTAGGTATGCGTAGTGTGGGACGGCCAGGAACCTTGCAAATGCTACACGTCCCAGGATGGCGTGGTATTGCGACGGCCAGTCCACCACTTCGAATTCTAGGCGCTCCTGCTGAAAGTTGTCCGGCTTCCCGAAGATGACGTCGAGCCCTATTTTGCCTAAGGGGAAGATGCCCTTTCCTGGGACAATGCCATGGAACGTTGTGTCTGATTGTTCCAGGCTGCATTGCGGGATCCGCATAGCCGCTAGAGTGCTTGCGAACATTAGGTTGATGCCGCTGCCGCCGTCCATGAAGACGCGGCTCATCTCGAAGCCTCCGATCTGCGCCTCCAGCACCAGGGCAGCATGACCTGCGCGAGGGATCTGGCAAGGGTGATCCGCGCGAGTGAATGTGATGCAGGACTCTGATCCGCTGAGGTACTCAGGGATTGCAGGCGGAGTTGCCACGGCCAAGTTGATTTGCCGGGTGATTTTCTTTTGCACCCTGTTTGTGGGGCGCCCCTTCTGGATCATATTTAGTGATCCTTTTGGTGGGGGATATACGACCCCGGCGTTATTTTGCGCTGGTGCGACTGGTTGGTTTGGGCCTCCAATAGGTGGCGGCGGAGGAGCTCCGTGTGCTATTTCTCCTTGCGCGGGTGCGTTTCCGAACGCAGGGATTGGGGCTTGTTGCCTCATCTGCGCCATGCTTTCGCTGAGTTTCTGGAACTCGCGGCAGTCCTTGAGCATGTGACTGGCTTTCTTTTTGCCATCTTGCTTGTCGATGTAGAAGTGGATGGTGCATGGACCCAAAAGTTTTTCGAATGCCGAGGGTCCGTGGTCGCGATCGCGGCGTTGCCACGACTGTGCTGATCGTCCGTTGTCACGGAGATTTCCCCCACGGTATCCTCCGCTGTTGCGACTGTTGTCGTTACGGCGGTCGGCGTAGCCGGCCGCGACCATGTCGGGTCCGTCGCGTTCCTCGTAGACGCGCGATCTCCTCTTGCTGCGGCATTCACGTCTTCGACCGTAATCGTCCTCTTCATCTGATTGCGGTCGCTGGATGCAATCTTCGCCGTCTGCCCAACTGTTAGCGATTTCCATGAGGTGGTCGAGTGTTTTGGGCTTTACGCGCCCAAGTTCCTCCTTGAAGTCTTGGCGCTTGACGCCGTCCCTGAAGGCGTCGATGGCCCTTTCTTCGGAGATGTGTGCTGTGGAGTTTTTGGTTGTAGACCAGCGTAATATGTACGATCGAATAGATTCACCCGTTCTCTGAGTGCAGGCTCGCAATTCTTCGATTGAGGCGGGCCTCTTGCTGGTGCCTTTGAAATTTCAGATGAAGCTGTAAGCAAGTTCCTCCCAGCTTCGGATGGATCCTGATGATAGGCTGCTGAGCCAGACTCGCGCCGCGCCTGTTAGCTGCAGCTGAAGGCATTGCATGGCGGTTTCTTTGTTGCCTCCGTGAAGCTTGACGGATGACAGATGGTCGCTGAGCCAGGACTTTGGATCTTGCGTGCCATTGAACTTTGGAGTATCCGAAGGAAGCTTGAAGTTGCGTGGCATCTGTGTTCGCCGAACGGATCTGCTGAAGCATCGAGCTCCGCAGAGTTCTCCTTCGTCTTCATCCATCTCAGATTCAGACGAGCATGCGCGCTTAGCGCGTGCTTTGTCGATCTTGCGCTGTGTAAGCTTGTCTCTGGCGTCGTAGTCGCGTTTGTTGCGGTGCGAGCTCTTCTTCCTTCGAGGAAGATCGTGCTCCTCTTCCTCTTCGGATGAGGGGGTAGGGCTCCGGTCACGCCTGGCCGGGGCTTTCTTCTTCGGCTCCGTAGGAGTGTCTTCATGGAGCGCAGCTCCGACAAGTCCCAGTCCGGTGAGTGCGGACTTATGCATGGCTCTTTTTGGATCCCCCTCCGGTGGTGGGTGAGCCGCGAGATACGCAGTGGCTGCCATGATCGCAGCTTGTGGCGTCTTCGGGATGACGTTGCCGTCGGCGTCCATATCCATGAACGATGTGTGGAGAGTTCGAGTCACGTCACGACGTTCTCTAGGGTCCATGTTTTCCACCCGAGAGCGGTGTTTGTTTCCCTGGTTTCCGTTTGTGCTAGAGCCGGGTCCCATGGCGGAGAGCGCAGCTCGGCGCGCGCTGGACTCAGAGGCTGCTTGCTTGCGCTTGTCGAGCGTCTCCTGCATCTTGACTTGTTTTTTGTGCTCCTCGATGAGGAGGTAGTGGTATGCCCTTAGCAGGTCACGTGGGGAGTCCAGAGGTAGGACTATTTCGCCTGCGACGGCTTGGCGTGCTTCGACCCATCCTTCTTTGCTAAGTTGGATGAGATGGCCGCCGTTTTCCCTGTTGGGTGGGGGGGATTGGCTTCTTCTGTTTTCGCCGTTTTCGCTGTTTCGATTGGTCGGCGGGTTAGGCATTTCTTCATCGGTTTGGATGACTGCGGCGCATAGATAGCGCCTGCAGATTGGTCGGCTGCTGCCACAGCTTTCGGATCCAGAACCGTAGGTCCCTTCATCCGAAGGTGGATCGCACAGATCGGAGTTGCAGCTGCTGCTGCTGTAGAACTCATCTGTCGATGGTGACGTGCGTAGCACGGGGTGTGGAGCCCACGAGGCGGGCCTGATTGACGGCACGGGCACCCGCTCAGGGAGGCGGAGGGTGCCAGTTTGTCCCTCCTGGAAGAAGAAGCTCCCGAACAAAATTTCGAGTCCGTCGCCTACGGGCTCGAAATCCTTTATGGTGGCCGGCGAGTGGGCGGTGAAGTCGAAAGCGCCGAAGAGGAGGTGATTCTCCGTCACCGCCGAGTTGTAGATCGATCGGGTCGGAACCGTCACGACCGCACAATCAGCAGCCCCAATTCCCATAGACGGCACCAATTGACGAGGTTTAATCTCGTCAATGCCCATTGTTATGGACTTGGGTTTTGGAGAAGATGGGGATGCTGGAGATCGTGGCACGGTTAACAGACAAGCAACCAGGGGACACGAGATTTATCCAGGTTCAGGCCACCGGAGGGAAAACCCTACTCCTGCTTGTCTGCTCTTGATTACGGTGGAACCGAAAGTTACAGGGTGCGCAGATTCGATCTGGCGTGGATGCGTGAGCGAAAGTATGAGTTGTCTGTTCTAGGACGTACCCTCCTGGCCTTTATATAGACTTAGGCAGGTCTCAAGCATAGTCCTAGTCGGTTACAAGTCCTAGGGCGTTGCCCTTTTGAGTTTCCTATCTATACTAGTCTTGTTCTCCAAGGATCCGAAGATGTCATGGGCCTTGGTCACCCGAAAATCTTCATGGGCCAGCGTATATCTGCTGTGGGCCTTCTTTGGGTTGGACCAGGTATGCTAAAGTCACATACCCGTAGGGTATAACCATGTCAATAGGAATAGTCCTCACAATCACAATCTCCACAATCACCAAAATCTACACAAAATTTCATACAACAAAATCCACATTCAATATACACACAAATATATATATATATATATATATATATATATGAATGCATGCAAATGCAATGGAATGTTTTGCCACACAAAACAAGTCAAAATAAATAGTACAGAAAACAAAGAATACAATCTAAGGTCTAAATGAACAAAAAATTACTTTAAAATAATTTTCTAAACAATTTATATAGTCAAAATAGGCCTACAAATTTTTCTGTATAAAATCCTAATTTTACAGAAGAAACTGGCCAAACCAAGGCCATAGTTGTGTAGGGATCATTTTTCTCTATTCATTGATATAAAATTTGTAATTTTTGGACAAACAGATCAAAAGTTATGAATTTTACAAGTTTAAACATCTAATAAACCTTTTCTGGATTTTAAACAGAAAACACTGACACGCGGCATGATCTTATGGGCACCTAGAGGGGGGGGGGGGTGAATAGGTGATACTTCAATTTTTTTACTCTTTTTCAATTTAGGGTTTGACAAGAAAGGTAAATTCTCTAAAATATGCAACTATGGTGAATTTACCTATATGTCAACCAAGCACAAGCAAGCACAACACTAAGCAAGAACAAGTAAGTAAAGTGCGGTAAAGGATAGAAGTAACCAAAGGAGTGGACGTGTAGACACAAGGATTTGTTTCCCGTAGTTCCTTCCTTTTGAGGGGAAGTACGTCTACGTTTGGAGAGGGGGTGGTTTCAAACCACCAACGCCACGAGAGGCCTCCCTTGTTCTCCGATGAACCTCACCCCAACGGGCTCGATTCACCTTCCACTATATCGGCAACCTTCGAGGTGGAAGCTGGCACCTTTAAAACAAGTTTGGGGCACGCATCCACAACTGAATTGGAGGCTCCCAAATACAAGCAAGATGTCAAGACAAATCAAAGACAAGCTTGTAAGAACCAAATCAAAGTTAGGGTTTCCAATGAAACACTAGAGCTTGGGGGCCCTCAAGTGAATGAGGGGGAAATGAAGATTTCTCTTGGTGAAGATGTAGATCAAGGCCTCCTCCTTTGATTCTCCAAAGATCAATGACTTTGGATGGTTGGATGAAGAGATCTTGTAGATTTGGTGGCTCTAATGGGGTTGGAGTTCTTGAGCAGCTCGAGCAGCTGGAGGAAGAAGATAAGGGTCCCTTTTTATAGGCAGCCCCCTCCACGAACCGTTTTCTGACCGTTGTAGAAAAGTCAGACCGTTGTAGAAAAGTCAGTCCGGAGACTCCGGTGTGTAGACCGGAGACTCCGATCTACACCGGAGACTCCGACCAATCTCCGGACAGTCTCCGGACTGCCCTTCTAACTGACCTAGACCAATTCTGCCCCAGCAACACCGGAGACTCCGGTCTTCCAACACCGGAGACTTCGGACAGAACAAAGTCCGGAGACTCCGGAGTAACCTCCGGTGCAGGCTCCGGACCCCTAGTCAGAATGTCCCAGCCAGATCCTGGGAGGCACCACCGGAGCCAGAACCGGAAACTCCGGACCACACCGGAGACTCCGGTCTTGACAGACCGGAGACTCCGGTCTGGAGTTTCCAGAACAGTGGCATATGAATGTGGTCTTTTCCCAAGAGTGAGGGTGTTGTTCATCTATCATAATACCAACTGTGGACAATAACAAACTGTAAAATGATCTACTTGTTGTTAACGAACAACAAAAGTGATTATGACAATAAATGCCCTTTCAATCTCCCTCTTTTTGGTGTTCGATGACAACAAGTGATTTGCATGGAATAACATATAAATGTGGCTCCCCCTGACTATGTGCAGCAAGATAATTAAGTAAAACATGTAAGGTGGATAGTATCAACGATAGCACACATAAGTCTCACATGAGTTACAATAGATGGTGCACACAAGCACATAGTCATAGACACACATAAGAACAGCAGATAACACACATAAAGTTCAATTTAAAATATCCAAATAAAAGGCAAATAAAGGCAGGTAGTCGCAAATCCCATATCCCATGCAAACCAATGAGAATGTCTTCTCCCCCTTTGGCATCGAAACGCCGAAAAAGGGAAAAGACCTACACTAGCGCCCCAACAACTCAGTAGTCATCGTCATCCTCGGCATCCTCATCCTCCTCTTGGTCATCATCCTCCTGTTCATAGTCATCATCATCGTCTTCAGGGACAGCAGGCCCTTTGCCGTGAGGGCGAGAGGAGGAAGAACCCTGGTACCCAAACCCAGAGGTGACATCAGCAAACGTCTTCCAGTCCACCAGACTATCCTGTTGGGAATTCCATGCCCCAAATGAGAGGGTATGATCAGACTCTATGGACGGCTGAGCCCCATGCTCATCATTGTATTCATCCTCACCTTCCTCGGCCCCCTATTCCTTGATCTCTTTGAGGAGCTTCTCAATGCGGCGGTTGCTTTGGTAGGATGCATGCTGCTGCCTGCGGATGTCGACGTTCATGCAACAGAGGGTCCTCTCCCAAAAGCTGGCCTTCTTGACCCTCTCATGCACATGGTCTCGAGTCATAGTAGGCAAAGGGGCATTGGAGGCATTCTTCCTCCAAAATCTAGGTGGAGAGGGAGCCCTCTCCGTCTCAATCTCCTCCTCCTCATCATCAGCCCCATAGCGACGCCTTGGAGCAGGCCCCATGCGCCCCTTCTATTGCAGAGAGACCAGAGTGTGCTCAGTGAGGTGTGGTGGTATGCCAAGTGGAGAATCATGCTCCCGGGAGTTGATGAGCCTCATCACCAAGGGTGCATATGGAGGAGATTTCTTGTAAAGAATGGCATGGAACATCTCCTCGAAAATGATGTCCATCACATCAATAGGTGCAACCTCAGCCTCAGGTCCAGCATTGAAGGTCCGGTGAGTATGGTACAGGAGGTTGACAAGCCCACCCCTAATCGCATCATCATTGCCAGCACTTGGAGCAATAGTGTGACGGAAGATCCTCAGCATAAGGTTGTAGAGGGTCTTGAGTCCCTTGGAACCCCCCACAACACCTTCATCATACAGAGGTGCCAACTTCAACTTGTTCTCTCCCAAAGCTGCAGTGTGCATGCGCAGCCCCACATGAGTGGATACTCCATGAAATGTCTCAAAGATGACGTTGGCAAAGTCATGAAATGTAGCCGTGCAACGAGTGGTGCCAGACATCCACACCATGGTCCGGTCAAGATCAGACCCAAACACAACTGTGGCATAAAACTGCTGGACAAGATGGACACTGTAGTCTTCACGCAGCTCCATCAAGTTGTAGAGACCCAGCTTCTCACAGATCCACATGGCATCATTGAAGTAAGGGATCTGGCGCATTTTCTCAACACTCATGAACTTCTGGGGGAAGACAGGTGATCTGGTGAGTACACCATACACATCCTTCATGAACACAACCTGTTCTTTCCTCGAGTAACGAGGATCCTCACTGGTACGAGGCAGCGCATAGAAATCTGTCTTCCTCAGCTCATGGTACTCCTCTTTAGACATTTTGGCTAAGGACTGCAGGTTGTCATACTTGGCCCTCTTGGCACGGTCCTCCCGTTCAGCCCTCTCCTGATCCCTCTTCATGTATGCTGCATCACGTGCCCGCTGTTTCCGGTTGGCCTTGGTACGACGAGGATGACTAGAACCATCACCTGTGAACAACAGTGAGGGAGATAGCATGGAGATGAGTATATATGTCCCAATGATGCAGTACAAGAGCTTTGATGCATTTCTGGACTATTTTGATTCACCCAACACCGGAGTCTCCGCACCTTATACCGGAGTCTCCGGTCCTGGGGACCGGAGTCTCCGGCCTAGACCGGAGTCTCCGGATCTAAGTCCGGAATCTCTGGTCAGGAGGCTCGGGTATGAGATGGGAAGATGCTGGTGAGGGTGAATCTAGTAGATTGGGCAATGCAACAAGGCTAAAGTACTAGAGTGCTCGCAAACAAGTGATTCCAATGGACAAATCAGCAACAATCCTCAAAAACACATCTAGAGATGAAACCTAGGAGAAAAAATAGAGTAGAGGTACCAGATCTGTCCATGGGATCAATTCCTCTGGTGGGAATGACCCAATGGAGGAGAGGGGAAGGTTGGCCGGCGGCACAGCGGATCCCGGGGGCTTCTTGACCTCCGGGGAGGATTTTTGGAAGAGGAGGCGACGGGTTTGGAGGTAGGGGACGGGGTGAAGAATGAGGAACTGCTGTACCAGTTCACCCCGTGCCCCCTTCTTTAAGTGACAGAAACCGTCCGGACCGGAGACTCCGGTCCTCCTCGACCAAAAGTTCCAGGAAAAGTGTTTGGGGACATATATGAGAGATAGATGGTCTTTTAAGATAGGGATAGGGCTTGGGTTGAGACATAAAACTGTGAAGAACCAACAAGGGCCATAGAAGTTCGAAAATAATCAGAAAAGCTCCAAGAGACTAAAATCAAGCAAATGACAAACATGAGTAAGTGCCAACCTCTCAAATGAGAGAGGGAGGTGGCCTAGGCCACCATATTTGAGTATACTTGGCTTGGCACCACGAAGATATATCTTGGGTCCATTACCAAAACTCATCATTAAGCTCACATATCACTGAATGATATTAAGAGGAATGATTTTGATTGCTTTGGGCATAATGGGGGGAGGGATGGTCCAATCAATTAGGACCGCACTCCCCCTATATCCATGCCTGCACCTAAACCAAATATGAGATGAAACATAGGTGAGAGTGCAAGAAAATCAAGTCAAGTTCCTTGAATCTACGACATTTAGTTCATTCCTCAAGTAGCAAAACCTTGCTTCATCAAGTGGCTTCGTGAAGATATCGACAAGTTGATCTTTGGTTGATACATATGATAGATCAATATCACCTCGAGCAACATGATCTCTAATGAAGTGATGGCGAATCTCAATATGCTTTGTCCTTGTGTGATCCACCGGGTTGTAAGCAATCTTGATGGCACTTTCATCGTCACATAGAAGAGGCACTTTGTCACAATGGACACCGTATTCCTTTAAAGTTTGCCTCATCCATAGCAATTGGGTGCAAGCGCTAGCAGCTGCCACATACTCGGCTTCGGCGGTAGAGAGAGATATACAATTTTGCTTCTTGGAAGACCAACATACCAAGGACCTACCAAGGAACTGGCAAGCCCCGGATGTTGATTTTCTATCATCCTTGTCACCCGCCCAATCCGAATCCGTGTATCCACAAAGAGCAAATGTTGAGCCTCGAGGATACCAAATACCATAGAATGGGGTATGAACCAAATATCGAAAGATTCTCTTGACCGCCATTAAATGGCTTTCCTTAGGAGCCACTTGATATCTTGCACACACACCCACACTCAACACAATATCAGGTCTAGATGCACAAAGGTAAAGCAAAGAACCAATCATAGACCGGTATACCTTTTGATCCACATCTTTACCATTTGGATTTTGTTCTAGATGAGTCTTTGTAGCCATGGGAGTAGGAGCTCCATTCAAATCTTGCATTTTGAATCTCTTGAGCATATCTTGAGTATACTTGGCTTGATTGAAGAATGTCCCACCTCTAACTTGCTTGATCTCAAAGCCAAGAAATACTCTCAACTCTCCCAGCAAAGACATCCGAAACCTACTAGTCATAAGCTTTGAGAATTCATCATTAAAAGCTTTGTTAGATGAGCCAAAGATAATATCATCAACATATATTTGGCATACAAAAAGCTCCCCATTGACCCACTTAGTAAAAAGAGTGGGATCGATTTTCCCAACCTCAAAGCCACGGTCAACCAATAACTCTCTAAGGTGCTCATACCACGTGCGTGGGGCTTGCTTGAGCCCATAGAGCGCCTTATCAAGTTTGTAGACATGGTTTGGGAAGTTGGGGTCCTCAAATCCCGGGGTTGCTTAACATATACCAATTCATTTAATGGACCATAAAGAAATGCACTTTCTACATCCATTTGTTGCAACTTAAAGTTATGATGTGCCGCATAAGCAAGAAGGATACGGATGGACTCAAGGCGAGCCACGGGTGCATATGTCTCTCCATAGTCAATGCCTTCAATTTGAGAGAACCCTTGTGCAACCAATCTAGCCTTGTTTCTTACTATGATTCCATGCTCATCTTGCTTGTTCTTGAATATCCACTTTGTTCCAATAACATTGCGGCAATCCTTTGGCTTCTCAACTGACTTCCATTCTTTGTTTCTCTCAAAGTTGTTGAGTTCTTTGTGTATAGCTTCTAACCAATCCAAATCTTCAAGAGCTTCCCACACTTTCTTTGGTTCAATCATGGAGATGTGTGCTTGGTGTTCACTGAACCTCTTCAATTGTGCCCTTGTGGAGATACCTTTCCTTAGATCACCAACTACATTTTGGAGGGAGTGGTCTCTTAATTCCAACATTCTTTCCTTTCTAGCTTCGCGACGAGTGTGGATCTCCGTATTGTTTCTTGGGGGACCCTCTTCATCATTTTGATCCTCGTCTTGACCATCATCTTGACCTTGATCATCATTATAATCATCCTCTACATTTGGAGGCAAGGATTTACCTTGGTCTTGATCAAGTGCTCTTCTAGCGTCAATTTGAGCTTGTCTCCAAACAGTTTGTACAGATCTTCCTTGACAAATTGACTTGGCACCACTTGACAACCCGTCGAACGGACCAAGCTTCCCTTAACTAGAGTTGTCACTTTGATCACGATGTTGAGGGTCCACATCTTGTCTTTGGCTTGAGTCAATGTCCTCTTCGGTGGATGGTGCATGTTGAGGTTGTGAAGATGAGGGCTCCACATGACTGGAGTCATAGTTCTTCTTAATCCGCCATAAGGGGTTCCTCAACGGAGTGGATATATCCTACACCCATTCTTCATATGGCATCTTGAGGCATTTCATCATCTGCATCATAAGCATCAACACGCCCCCCTTGGGGACCATCATATTCTTCAAAGGTCACACTACAAGATTCTATGACGGCTCCGGAGAGCTTATCATAGATTCTATAAGTGTGAGATTCGAGACCATAGCCAACAAAATACCCTCTAATGCTTTAGACTCGAATTTAGACAAACGAACACCTTTTATGAGATAGAAACACTTACAACCGAACACCCGAAAGTAAGATATGTTGGGATTGTTACCGGTAAGAATTTCATATGGAGTCTTGTTGATTTCTTTGCGGAGGTAGAGCCGGTTGGAAGCATGGCAAGCGGTGGAGATGGCTTCGGCCCAAAAGTTGTATGGAGATTTAAACTCCGCCAACATGGTCCTAGCCATCTCAATAAGAGTCCGGTTCTTCCTTTCGGACACACCATTTTGTTGCGGGGTGTATGCAGCGGAATATTGATGTTTAATCCCCTCATCACTAAGGAAATCATTCAATGTGTAGTTCTTGAACTCGGTGCCGTTGTCGCTTCTTATAATCAACACGGGAACATTGTATTGCCGTTGAACTAAGTTGATGAAGTGGATAAATGTCTTTTGAGTCTCACTCTTCAACTTGAAGAAATAAACCTAAGAGTATCTTGAAAAGTCGTCAACAATCACCAAACAATATTTCTTCCCACCAAGACTTGCATGAGATGGAGGACCAAATAGGTCCACATGGAGTTCCAAGATCTTGGTAGACTTGATTTGGTTCTTAGGCTTGTGAGGAGCGTCATGCATCTTCCCTAGAACACATGCCCTACAAACACGATCTTTGGGAAACGAAACATTTTCTTTTAGTCCCACAATATGGCCCTCTTTATGGAGACTTTGCAAAGTTCTCATATTGACATGGGCTAGTCGGCGATGCCATAGCCAACCCACATCGGCCTTTCCGAATAAGCACATCGGACCTGTAGTGGTTTGCTCCGAAAAGTCCACCACATACAAGTCATGTTCGACGTACCCAACGAAAGCGACCTTGAGATACTTGCTCCACAAGAGGACCACAATATCAACACCAATAAAGATGGCAAATCCCATCTTACCAAGAGCAAGGACAGAAAGTAAATTGTATCCAAGGGTCTCAACAAGCATGATGTTCACGAGTGTAATGTCGTGAGCAACCACAACCTTGCCGAAACCCATTACCTTAGACTTTGATTTGTCAGCATATGTCACGGTGATTTGATCATCATTTGGCTTTAACTCCTTGACAATAGACGAGCTTCCGGTCATATGACTTGTGCAACCACTATCAAGCACCCAGTTTGACCCTCCGGAAGCATAAGTCTCCGTTCCTCTTGCCATAAGGCAAGTGACATTCTTAGTGGGAGAGTTCTCATTTGGAGAGTCGAAGAGCGAGAATGTCGGAGTAGAGGTGGTGGCTAGAGAAGCCACACCATGTGAAGTTTCCTCTTCCTCATCTTCATCATCTTCATTGTCGGAGGAGTATTCTTCATGAGTGATCAAGACAATTTCTCCCGACTTCTTGTTGATGGGATTCTTCTTGATGAAAGGTTTCTTGTAAGGTGCCTTGAGAGTCCTTTTCAACACAAGTTTACCACCATGATATTCTCTCTTCTCATAGGGGCAACTAGCCACAAAGTGATAGCGGTCACCACAATTTAAGCAAGTTCTCAACCTAGTGGTATTCTCTCTTTTACCATTTGGGTTGCTTCTCCGTTGCATTTCCATTTTAGCCTTGGCGGGGTTCTTCCAAAAGTTCTTTGCATAGAAGGCCATATATTGACCATGAGCAATCTTGACTTCATCGGGATGATCCATGGAGAGGCCTTCATCACTATCATCTTCATCCCCATGATCCACAACTTTGGCCTTCAAAGCAACATTGACAACATTACTCATTCCAAGGGCACGAGCACGGGCGTCTTTGGCATTCTTGGCGCAAACTTGAAAGCGGCCATCTCTTGCATAACTTCATTGGAGGTCATGAGATGGTAGTTGTGTCTACCTTGTAAGCTCTTCAAGTCCGTGGGCTCAAAAGGCATGAGTGCGCTCACATATTTCCTTTTTATCCATGCATCATCCACATGTGAGGCACCCACATTTCTAAAAGCGGTGGCGGTGGTTTTGAGCCTTCGGTACATGTCTTCGTGATCTTCACCTTCTTTCATGTAGAAGCCTTCGGCTTCATTGCTTAGGGCATCATATCGGTTCCTCCTCATACTCTCATTTCCAGCAAAAAATACGGTGAGGGCATCCCAAGCTTCCTTGGCAATGCTCAAGTGCTCAATGTGTGGATAATCCTTTGTCCCCAATCCTTGTGGAATCATATGCAAAGCAGTGGCATTGAGTTGACTATTGACAACCTCTCTTCTTGTCATGTTGTTTGGATCCCCAATAAAGAGTCCATGCTCGATGATGTTCCATAGTTCAATGCAAGAGCTGCGCACATGAGTTCTCATTAGTGATTGCCATTGAGCAAAAGTAGCCGACTCTTCAAGCTTAGGTGGGTCACCCCTATTGTACACATGAGGGTGAGGGATGGGAGGATCGGGAGAGTACCAAGAATCACGGTGCTCACCCTTCCCCCCATCAAGTTGTGTGGAGGAATTGGCATTGTATAGTTTACCCCCACCATCATACCCTCGGGGGATACTGACGTATTCCCTTTAGGTAAAATGGATGGTTGATCCTCTTGAGGAGATGGGGGTGATGAGCCTTCTTTGTCTTTAAGAAGTTTCTCAAGCATCTTCTTGACTTCGTTGACCAAGGAAGAGCTCAATCTTGTTTCCAAGTTTTTGAGATCTTCCATGGTCATCGGGGTCGGCTCACTACCACCATCCCCTTCATTGCTACCCATATTATCTTAGGCGGTAAAGCCCAAATAAAGAACCGAGGCTCTAATACAAATTGAAAGGATCGTATGGGCACCTAGAGGGGGGGGTGAATAGGTGCTACTTCAAATTTTACTCTTTTTCAATTTAGGGTTTGACAAGAAAGGTAAATTCTATAGAATATGCAACTATGGTGAATTTACCTATATGTCAACCAAGCACAAGCAAGCACAACACTAAGCAAGAACAAGTAAGTAAAGTGCGGTAAAGGATAGAAGTAACCAAAGGAGTGGATGCAGAGACACAAGGATTTGTTTCCCGTAGTTCCTTCCTTTTGAGGGGAAGTACATCTACGTTTGGAGAGGGGGTGGTTTCAAACCACCAATGCCACGAGAGGCCTCCCTTGTTCTCCGATGAACCTCACCCCAACAGGCTCGATTCACCTTCCACTATATTGGCAACCTTCGAGGTGGAAGCCGGCACCTTTACAACAAGTTTGGGGCACGCATCCACAACTGAATTGGAGGCTCCCAAATACAAGAAAGCTGTCAAGACAAATCAAAGACAAGCTTGTAAGAACCAAATCAAAGTTAGGGTTTCCAATGAAACACTAGAGCTTGGGGGCCCTCAAGTGAATGAGGGGGAAATGAAGATTTCTCTTGGTGAAGATGTAGATCAAGGCCTCCTCCTTCGATTCTCCAAAGATCAATGACTTTGGATGGTTGGATGAAGAGATCTTGTAGATTTGGTGGCTCTAATGGGGTTGGAGTTCTTGAGCAGCTCGAGCAGCTGGAGGAAGAAGATAAGGGTCCCTTTTTATAGGCAGCCCCCTCCACGAACCGTTTTCTAACTGTTGTAGAAAAGTCAGACCGGAGACTCCGGTGTGTAGACCGGAGACTCCGGTCTACACCGGAGACTCCGGCCAATCTCCGGACCAGTCTCCAGACTGCCCTTCTGACTGACCCAGACCAATTCTGCCCCAGCAACACCGGAGACTCCGGTCTTCCAACACTGGAGACTCCGGACTGAACAAAGTCCGGAGACTCCGGAGTAACCTCCGGTGCAGGCTCCGGACCCCTAGTCAGAATGTCCCAGCCAAATCCTAGGAGGCACCACCGGAGCCAGAACCGGAAACTCCGGACCACACCGGAGACTTCGGTCTTGGCAGACCGGAGACTCCGGTCTAGAGTTTCCAGAACATTGGCATATGAACGTGGTATTTTCCCAAGAGTGAGGGTGCTGTTCATCTATCATAATACTAACCTGTGGACAATAACAAACTATAAAATGATCTACTTGTTGTTAACGAACACCAAAAGTGATTATGACAATAAATGCCCTTTCACAGAGCCTGGGGGCTCTCCAGGGTTGCTGAGTGAGGGGAAATGATGAGGGGACGAGGGTGTTTAAGTAGTAGGGGTCAAGGGGGGAAGTCACGCTAGGAATCAAGCGCAATAACACAAATTGGAACGGGGAAGAAATGATAGAGAGGGGAGCGGGTCCTCCGGCGCGAGATTGACGACGGCGTTGACGTGGTAGTGGGGTCCAGTGGCAGTGAGAGAGAGGGTGTCTGCGCGTGAGAGAGAGGGGGAGGGGTTCCCCGGGTGGGCTTGCTGGGCCGCCGGGGTTGCTGGGCCGAATAGGCTGCGCCTGTTTTCTTTTTTTCTTTTTGCCTTTTTCATTTCTGTTTTGATTTTCCAAAATGAATTTGAGTGGCTAATTCAAATCTGTTTGAATTCAAATAAACCCCATACTTTTGTACTGTGGTCCTAGTGTCCAAATGTGTGTCAAACACATCAAAGCATTCAAAAACCATTTTGAGGTCATAAAATAAAATAAAACCATGCCCCATATATATAAGGGGTTTAAATATGGTTATATTAGGGTTTAAACTTTGAAATTTTTTTTTGCAAGATCAAAATGCCATGATGAAATGAATGCAATAACATGACTTTGCATTTGATGAAATTTGGGATGTTACAAATCTAACCCCCTTAAGATGAATCTCGCCCTCGAGATTCGGATTGGCTAGAAAATAGGTGAGGGTGATCTTTCCGAAGGTCATCTTCTCTTTCCCAATTTGCTTCTTCTTCGGTATGATGATTCCACTATACTTTGCAGAATTTGATAGTCTTAGTACGAGTGACTCTTTCTGCTGTCTCAAGAATCTTGATAGGTCTCTCTTCATAAGTGAGATCACTCTCCAACTGTACCTCTTCCAATGGTATAGTGTCCTTCAATGAACTTTCTTCCATCTTCGGATGCCACTTCTTCAACTGACTCACATAAAACACATTGTGAACTGCAGACAGTGATTCAGGTAATTCTATCTCATAAGCCACTTCTCCTTTGTGGCTTAAAATCTTGAACGGTCCAAAATATCTAGGTGCCAGTTTCCCTTTGACTCCAAATCTCTTCACACCACGAAGTGGTGAGACTCTAAGATAAGCTCTATCACCTACCTCATAGGTGACTTCTCTACGCTTTGGATCTTCATAGCTCTTTTGTCGGGATTGGGCTATTTTCAATCGGCCCTTTACCATTCTAACTTTCTCTTCGGCTTCCTTGATTAATTCTGGTTCGAATAAATTTATTTCTCCTACCCCATTACATAGTAATGGCGTAGTACACTTCCTTCCATAAAGGAATTCAAACGGATCCATCTCTATGCTTGCTTGATAGCTGTTATTGTAAGAGGATACTGCCTATGGCAGACTTTCATCCCAACTAGATCCATAGTCTAGTGCACATGCTCTCAACATATCTTCCAAAATCTGATTGGTCCTTTCTGTCTGTCCATCAGTCTAAGGGTGAAAAGCTATGCTAAATTCTAGTATTGTTCCCAATGATTCATGTAGTTGTCGCCAAAAGTGCGAAGTGAATTGAGTTCCTCTATCAGACACAATACTCTTAGGAACTCCATGCAGACATACAATCCTATTCATATAGATCTTAGCCAACTTAGCACTTGTATAAGTAGTATTCACGGGTATGAAATGAGCCACTTTAGTTAGGCGGTCCACAACAACCCAAATAGATTCATATCCAGATCTGGTCCTTGGCAGTCCGGTGATAAAATCCATACCAATCTTATCCCACTTTCAATCAGGTATAGGTAATGGTTGGAATAACCCTACCGGTTTCTGATGTTCCGCCTTTAATCGACTACACACATCACACACGGCAATATGTTCCACGATATCTTTCTTGAGATTGTTCCGCCAAAATCTTTCCTTCACATCCATGTACATCTTGGTGTTACCTGGATGAATAGAATATGGTGAATTGTGTGCTTCTTGCAGAATTAATTTCTGAAGTTCCGGATCTTGTGGAATGCAGATACGCTTTCCATACCTGAAAGTTCCTTGTTCATCTTCATGGAATCCTTTTGCCTTTCCTTTACTAATTTTACCTTTAATCTCTTCAATTTCCTTGTACAACTTTTGGGATTCTTTGATCTTATCCAACAATGTTTGTTGAACTTCCAAAGACATGAGATATCCTTCAGGCACTATCTCCAACCTTAGCTCTTTAAATTGGGCACACAAATCATCTGGCATTTCTCCTTTGGTGAGACCATTCACATAAACTTTATGGCTTAAAGCATCGGCTACAACATTTGCTTTACCGGGATGGTATTGCAAACTCAAGTCATAATCCTTGATAAGTTCTAGCCACCTTCTTTGTCTCATGTTGAGTTCCTTCTAAGTAAAGATATATTTCAAACTCTTGTGATCTGTGAACACTTCACAACGCTTTTCGAAGAGATAATTTCTCCATGTTTTGAGTGCATGGACAACAGAGGCTAACTCTAAGTCATGAGTAGGATAGTTTACTTCATGATTTTTGAGTTGTCTTGAGGCATAAGCCACAACTTTCCCTTCTTCCTTTAAAACTCCACCCAATCCTTGGTGAGATGCATCACAATAAACTTGGAAGTCCTTGTCTAAATCAGGTAGACATAAGACTGGTGCTGACACTAGTATCTTCTTCAATTCTTGGAAACTGAGTTCACATCCTTCAGTCCAATCAAAATTTTCTCTTTCTTAAGCAGCTTTGTCATTGGTTTATCCACTTTCGAGAAATTCTCGATGAATCTTCTATAGTATCCTGCCAAGCCTAGGAAACTATGAACTTCTTTAACCGACTTGGTAGATTCCCACTCAGTTACAGCTGGCACCTTCATAGGATCGACAACTATTCCATGTCCAGACACAATATGTCCAAGAAATCCAACTTCATTCAACCAAAATTCACACTTACTAAACTTGGCATATAACTTGTGCTCCTTGAGTTTCTCAAGTATCAAACGCAAATGTTCTTCATGCTCTTCATTTCTCTTGAAATAGATCAATATGTCATCGATGAATATGACAAAAAACTTGTCAAGAAACTCCATGAACACCTTGTTCATCATGTTCATGAAATAAATGGTGCATTTGTTAGTCCAAATGGCATCACAGTATACTCATACAATCCATACCTAGTGGTAAAAGCATTCTTAGGTATGTCTTGTTCTCTAATCTTTAGCTGAAAGTAGCCTGATCGAAGATCAATTTTTGAGAACACACGAGCTCCTTCTAGCTGATCAAACATATCGTTTATTCTAGGTAATGGGTACTTGTTCTTTATGGTCACCTCATTGAGTGAACGATAATCTATGCATAACCTTTGACTTCTGTCCTTCTTCTCAACAAATAGAACTGGTGCACCCCAAGACGAAGAACTTGGTTGGATAAATCCTTTCTGCAACTGTTCTCCAAGTTGTTTCTTGAGTTCTTTCAACTCATCAACTGACATCTTGTAGGGTATCTTTTCTATTGGTCCAGATCCTGGAAGTAGGTCAATCAAAAACTCCACATTTCTATCTGGTGGCATTCCTGGTAATTCCTCTAGAAACACATCCGGGTAGTCTTTCACCACTGGTACACTGTCTATGCTAACCCCCTTAAGAGAATTTAGCCTACTCCCTTTGGATTTAAAGTTAGACTTGAACCTAATCCGTTTCTTATCCGAGGTTGTGAGTGTAACAGTACGATTGGCACAATCTATTACTCCCTCATACTTAGTCATCCAATCCATGCCCAAAATCACATCCAACACTTGGGAATCTAGGATTATCAGACTAACTAGAAACTTATACTTTCCAAACTCTATTACTAGATCATGACATCCAAAATTCACTATCATCACTCCTCCTGGTTGTTGTTGTTGTTGTTGTTGCTGTTGTTGTTGTTGTTGTTGTTGTTGTTGTTGTTGTTGTTGTTGTTGTTGTTGTTGTTGTTGTTGTTGTTGTTGTTGTTGTTGTTGTTGTTGTTGTTGTTGTTGTTGTTGTTGTTGTTGTTGTTGTTGTTGTTGTTGTTGTTGTTGTTGTTGTTGTTGTTGTTGTTGTTGTTGTTGTTGTTGTTGTTGTTGTTGTTGTTGTTGTTGTTGTTGTTGTTGTTGTTGCTGTTGCTGCTGCTGTTGCTGCTATTGCTGTTGCTGCTATTGCTGTTGCTGTTGCTGTTGTTATTGCTGTTGTTGTTGTTGTTGTTGTTGTTGTTGTTGTTGTTATTCTGATTTGCCATGAACTGGGTCATCATTTGCATCAACTGAGTCTGGGCTGTCATCAGCTACTGCATCTCATTGCCATTGTTGTTATTGTTGTTTGTGTTGGGATTGGCACGACGAGGAGGCATCTGTGGTTTCAATAAGGATAAGATAAGATAAATACCCCATATATACTAACATGCACATCATAACACATAGCAACATTCACAATAAGCAAGCACAATAAACTTAGAGTTTAAACAATGTGAACAACAAGTTTTGGAAAGTAAACACACTAGCATAGTCATCCACATGTTGGATGATCAATGTGACCCGATAAATAAATAGATGATAGACAAATAGGTAGCCAAGTAGTCGACACTACTCCACCATGTCGACCTCCTCGTCCACTAGAGCAAGTCCTGCTGTCTCCATTGCTGCCTTGTACTCCTCCACGCTGGTGGTCAAAGCATCGACCTTCGCCCGGAGGGCTCTCTTCTACGAGCACAGCCTCTCTATCACTCCCTACTGTGTCTCTAGCTCAAGATCCTTGAGCTCAATCTCGACCTTCATCTCATTGATCTTCTTGTTCCTATCCTACACTCTCTTTTCTTGGTTCTTGAACCTCTTGTCTTGCTTCTCGAACCTAGCCTCCATCTCCTTGATGCTCTCATCCTGCTCCACGAAGGCCTTGTCCTTCTCTCTCAACTGGACTTGTAGCTCGTCATTGCTAAGCATGACGTTGGTCCTATCAGTGTCAAGGTGCCTAACGAGGCTCTCTAGGTCCGAAAGGTAGAGACACACTGGCTCAATAGTCTCCCTAGTCGGGCCTATGGGAGCCTTTAGGGCACGAACAAGTATCGATTCATACAACCTCGCACAGCGAACCTATCTCTGTAACTCGACGTATTGCCATTATAGTGATTTATAGCAGGAGTAGGATTCCGCCACCGTTGTGGGATCTGAACCTGGGTAAGCTGTGTTACCTCATACCCGTCAACCGTTCGCCTTCCCCCACGTCTCTAAACACGCACTGTGAGGACCCCTCCATGGCGTACTCGTCAGCAATACCACGACAGTTGGCGCCCACCGTGGGGCAAGAGGCGCTTCAGGCTCTTCAGCGGGCGAGGACCAAGATCTTCGCGAGAATCGGCAAAACCGTAGCCATCGGTCGCGTTCTCTTCTCCGACAACGTTCCGATCGTCCCTCCCGACGAGTTCTGGATCCCGGCGAAGACGAACCCTACGCAGTGCTCGATCGTTCCTATCGGAGACATCCACCTCTTCATTGGCAAAACCGACTCGGGCACTAGTTCCCTGGGAGTTGGAGGAGCATCAAGGCCCGCACGGACCGCCTACGGGCAAGATACGTTCGCGGAAGGATCAATGTCGGATATCTCTTCGGAGTTTGCCGGCAAAGATCGGAAAAATTCAAGGCCCACCCAAACCGCCCCAGTGCAGGATATAAAGGTGGAAGATCACTGCAAGTCCGCCGGCTTCGCTCATGCGTCTGGACAGCAGAGATCCAAGTTCGTCGGCGTGGTTACCATCTTTGATCTGGCGCGTTGCGTTCAGAGAGAGGGCGAAAACCCCCGCGATTACCTGGCCAGGTGGCTCCGCATACGAGCCGATCTGGCCCACTACCCCAATGATGATGCTATGTATCACTTTGTGGAAGGACTGGACCATGGCACGCTTCTCCGGCATTCTCTAAGACGGCAGCAGGCGTCAGGACGCCTTACCTTCGAAGGCATCGTGAACACTGTCAACAACTACGCGGAAGCTGAAGCGGTAGCCCAAACAGCGCTTGCGCTCATTGACGGGGCCCCTACGATTCAGACACCGCCGCCACCGCCTCCGGCCGCCATCGTCGTAGCCGCACCGCCACCTCCAGTCATCATCGCTGCTGTTTCACCTCCACCGCCCGTCATCGAGGAAGTCCTGGCACCCTCCGACTCTTTGATTGACGCGCTCTATGCTGACTCAATGCAGATTCGGAGGAGATAGATTTCAGTCCAGAGGAACTAGACTCCACCATGCAGGAGATGGAGGAGTACACGCACAACGAGCAAGCCAACAATGCCGTCACGTCTCGAGAAGTGTTCGTCACCATTGGGACGGCGATGGATGAAGATCAACCCGAACGAGCTCCTCCTACAACGCTGGAAAAGGGGAAGGGGACACTTATTGCTGCTGACGATGATAGCGCAAAGGTCATGCCTCCTCCGCCTAACCCAGTGCAGCAGTTGCAGGAACTCGGCACTGGCCCGAGCAACAACAACACCGCAAACTTGCCGCCTCCGGCATCTATGTTACTGCTGCCCAAGTTACTCCGGCTGATAGAGTGATGTACGGCAATCTTCACATTGAGCCACTGACGGTAGCTCATATCCGGAACGTGACTCAGCTTGACGAGAAGCGCCAACAGCTGCTGGAGGAAGCGCATGCCATCACGGAGCAAGGCGCTAAGCTAGATCGAGATCTGGTCAACGTGCAGAAGTCCATAGAGAAAGCTAGAGCAATGGAGGCCGAGTACAAGACTCTGCTACAGCAGCAGAAGGCCAAGAAAGCTCCAGCTCACGTCATCAACGATCCTGGTGTACGGCGAAACCTAGGATGGGCTCCCTCGAAGCCGGCACAGGCCAAGCCATACATTGACAGTGAAGGCAAACAGGTGATGCCCACCCCACTCCTTAACCTCGCCGTCACCCATACCCTTCTGGAGCAGGATAGATCGCCCGAGGCAGTGGAACAGGTCTATGACCTAGTGGTCAAGGCGGTGAAGCAGAAGGAAAAGGCCACCTCTCAGAGGCTTGAGTCCGACCCAGCGCTTTGCCAGTCTAGCCAGCATAAGCCGCCAAGGGACAAATCTCCTCTTGATGTCGGGTCCCAGGCAGGTTCATCAGAACGAAGATGGAGGGATGCGCGCAACATGAAGGATGCTATCCCCATATCCTCCGACCACGGAGAAAAGGCCTGACCTCGTCGCCCATCGCCACCGCCCTGATCCCCCCGACATTGTGAAGATCCCAAGGCTCACCATCGTACGGATATGCCCTCCCAAGGAAGTGCGACATCGTCATCCGCGACAACACGGAGCAGACCCGTCATGATGGAGAGCGCAACCAAGGACACAAGAGCAAGTCACGCCACGACCCTCCGCGTCCGACAATCAACCATGACAGGCGTGAGGCGTCGTAGGAGGGTAACATCAAGGAGGCTAACCCACCGCCACCTCCGCCTCCGTCACCACCTAGCAGTCATCATGGCGGAGGAGGCCCGCGTCGTTCACGCAGCCCATCCCCTATTGACAAGAAGAAGAAGAACCCGGAGCCATACGACGCACATTCACGGATCGACAAGATCCACGAGGCCCAGGAAGGACCATACCTGGGACCACGTTGCTTTGGACCTGCAATACAGTCCGCAACTTACGCCAAAGGTTTCCGGATTGACAAGACCATCAAGCCCTATGACGGCACCGCCAAGCCAGCCACATGGTTGCAGGACTATGGCAGCGCGGTGGAGATTGCCGGAGGCAACCCAACGTCGCCGTAAAGTACCTCCCGTTAATGTTGGCGGGCACGACCCGTCAATGGATCGACGACTTGCCGGAGAAATCCATCTGCAATTGGTTGGACATCCAAGAAGCATTCACTAAGAACTTTGAGGGTACGTACAAGCGTACCTGAACTGTTGGCGATCTACAGCGGTGTGTGCAAGAGAAAGACGAGACATCTCGCGCCTACCTCTCCCACTGGCTGGACATGAAGAATTCCTGCATAGGAGTGCACGCTCATACCGCCATGGCCACCTTCATCGATGGGTTGGAAAGGGGCACGTTGCTCTGACATAAGCTGAAACGCTTGCAGGACGATCACCAGCTTGAATTGAACCAGATGATTCAGTTAGCTAGTGAGTTCACAGCTGCCGACGACGACGCTCGCGGCTCCTTGCCGGCAACGGCCGTTCCAACTCAAGCTCGGAGGAACAGCAGTACAAAACATAAAACCGCTCCAGAAGAAAAGCAATCTACCAACATGGTCGCTATGACTTTTGCAGGACGAGGTGATGGCGGACAAGGTGGCCGAGGAAGGGGAGCTGGCCTTGGGCAGCAACGAGGAAGTGAAACTACCTCAGCGCTGCTCCGCGTTCCCCAAACCTACAAGGATACCGCAATATGCCATGCATCGTACACCTCGATGTCAACGGCAAGGCCACTCATACCAATCGACACTGCAAGTTCGTCAATGACCTCAAGGAAGACCCGGAGTCCGGCTACAAGCAAAGTCGGAAGAACAGACCGCGAGGCAAGGGCAAGGGGAAGAAGAAGGAGGAGGAGTCCAAGGATGCAAGTGACATGGACGAGGACGTTGACCCCAAGCACACCGCCAAGAGCGACGACAAGGGAAAGAACCCCTTCATGAAGAAGGCACCAGTCTACCACACTTTCCTGGGCACCCCCACCGTCGACAACAGAAGACCTCTATGAGGATCCTGATGGCTATGCTACCCCCAGTTCCCCAGTACCTGCGCTGGTCGGAGGTTCCAATTACTTGGGACAGGATGGACCACCCAAACCTTGTTCCTACGGAGAACTAATATGCAATGGTCATCAACCCTCTGATTGACAGCGTGGAGTTCACCAAGTGTATGGTGGATAGTGGAAGCAGCATCAACATCATGTACCCGGATACACTGCAGAAGATGAACTTGACGGAGGCAAACCTAAGGTGTACCAACACCATCTTCCATGGCGTAGTTCCTGGTCGGGAGGCTCGGTCCCTTGGGTGCATTACACTTCAGGTTGCCTTTGGTGATGTTAACAATTACCACCAAGAGCGCATGACCTTTGAGGTGGTCCCCTTCAAGAGCGTGTACCACGTCATATTTGGCCGCGACATATTCCACACGTTCATGGCCAAGCCATACTTCGTCTACAACAAGCTCAAGATACCCGGACCAAACGGTGTCATCATCGTATCTGGAAGCTTTACCAAGGCAAGGGACTGGGAGATTAATGAAGCAGCTTTCGTGGAAGCTGTCCTCTATAGCGAAGAATTCAAAGAGATCCAGAGCAAGGTCGATGACTCAGAGATGCCCGCATCAAAGAAACAGATCTTTGACTCCACTCCTGCATTCAAGGCCGCCATCGAGACCAAGCCGGTGGAACTTGTGGTAGGCGATGCCTCCAAGGTCACCGCCATTGGGACGAACCTGGATCCCAAATAGGAAAGCACGCTCGTCGAGTTCCTCCATGAGAACAGGGAAATCTTTGCCTGGCAACCTACCGACATGAAAGGTGTACCTAGGGAACTTGCCGAGCACAGCTTAAACATTGATCTAAAATGTAAACCAGTGAAACAACCTCTATGACGCTTCAGAGATGAGAAGATATGCGCCATTGGCAAAGAGATAGCTAGGTTACTTAAGGCTAGATTTATCCGAGAAGTCCTTCACACCCGATGGGTGGCCAATCCTGTACTTGTCCCCAAAAAGGGAACCAAAGAATTAAGAATGTGCGTTGATTACACCGGCTTGAACAAAGCATGTCCAGAAGATCCGTTTGCTTTGCCTCGCATTGACCAAGTCATTGACTCGACGACTGGCTCAGAACTTTTGTGTTTTCTCGATGCATACTCAGGATACCACTAGATCAAGATGAGGAAGTCGGACCAATTGGCCACTTCATTCACTACATCGTCAAGGTGAAGGACAAGAAGCGTGGCTTCACCCTCACCTATGACATGTTCGTAAACGGAAAGTGCCCAAAGGTAGGTATTTATTTTCCGTGTACGACATTACTCCAGTTTTTCCGTCTTGCTAATACCATCTTGTCTAACACAATGACTTCTCACTTAACAGCTTAGCGATCTAGAGGAGGGCAACCTGGCCGCCCAAATCTACGATCCCAAGATGAAGGAAGTCATGGTCGTGCCGAGGATGATGCCCCGTTGTCGCGAAAGCGGAAGTGCTCCACCTCTGACGCTGCCGACGGAGGCAAGAAAAAGAAGACGAAGGGTGGAGCCTCCAAAAAGAGTACTGCCGCCCTGGAGGCGGAAAATAAGAAAGCCACTGGGATGTTTGCCAAAGCGCCCCCCTAGTGTAAGCTTCTTATTCTCCGACATTGTCTTATTTATCTGTCTTATTCCTATACTTATGCGCTTTGCACGTTTCAGGAAGAAAGCCACAACCAGCCTCAAGAAGTCCTCCAAGACTCTTGGGGCTTCTAGAAATATTAAAGATATGCTGCATCGCGACTCTTCCCCCGCCATCGCCCCTGCTACTCCTGCCGTCAAGACCTCCTCCACTCCGACAAGCTCCCAAGCCTAGGAGGCACCAGGCCCTTCCGCCATGGAAGTGGATTCTGGCGCCTCTACCGAACTCGCAATTGTCGGTGAGCAGGCGACGCAGGGGAGCGCTGCTCTTAAAATGGCTGAAGCTCCGGCTAAGGATTCCATCGGTAGCGGCAAGGGGGTGGTGGGTGCTGGTACCTCTGCCGAAGGCGGCGCCTCTATTCCCCAGAAACCCTTGGAGCTGCCAAAGATTATTTCCCAGTACGGGTAGCACAACTATGGTTCCTGGAGGAGTGCCGTCATCTCCGACGTGCGGTCTTGAGGAGCTACTCCGTCAAGCAGACATCTTGTGAAGCAACAGCGTTTCCTTTGGCAAGCTGTTGCACGAGAGTGCTACAAACCTCAAGATCATCGCACTTGTAAGTTTTACTTTACCTTTTGCATTTCATATGAGTATCCCACTGTAGCCCCCGAGGATGTAGACGGAAAACCATTGGTTTTGCATCTATATGCTCTAAGAGTGACTAAGTTAGAAAAAACTCTCACTGTAGCCCCCAAGCATTTAGATGGAATGAATTATTCCAACTACATGCTTTAAGAGTAGCATACATAGTGCTCATAATTTTAAGTGCTGTAGCCCCCAAGCCTCTAGTTTTAACTGAATTAGTTCCGACTAGATACTTAAAGAAAAGCTAAGCATTTTCCGAGTTAAAACTTTATACTGTAGCCACCAAGCTTCTAGTTGAGAACTGAATTAGCTCCGACTAGATGCTTAAAGAAAAGCTAAGCATATTGCTAAGTTAAAAACTCTCGCTGTAGCCCCCGAGCTTCTAAGTGGGAAACTTCCGACTAGAGGCTCTAAGCAGACTAAACGACGGCTTGACTTTGTGCTTATTTCCACATAACGAGAATGCTCGGAGGGGCATGGCCAATGACAAGTACCAGAAGATGCGCGCGGACCTTGAAGCTGAAAAGGGTAAAACCGCCATCTTGAAGGAACAGATCATCAAAAACAAGAGTCTGTTTTCTTTTTGCGCATTTCCGTCTTACTTTTATGCCTTCCTTCTTCGAGTACTCAATGTGTACTTTGTTTTCTCCGACTTGCAGAGCATGTCACCAAGGCTAAGGATATTGTCGAGCAGTCCAAGCACATCCAGCAGCTGGACAGTGAGAAAAATATCCTTAAGAAGGAGAGGGAAAAATGCTGAAGATGCACGAGGATTCCATGAAAGCCCTGCAGGATTCCGCCTCCGCTGAGATCAATCGCTTGAAGGAGGAGCTTGCGATCCTAAAGGATCAGAAGCAAGCTGCTGATGAGCAAAACATTCGCCATAGCGAGGCGTTTAAGCTCCTCCAACAAGAGAAGGAATCCTTGGCGGACGTCGTCTAGCAGGCCAAAGCCAGCATCTTCAGTAAGTATCCTCCGCCTTGTAGCTCTGTAATCTGGATACTTAGAATTTTTAAACTCATGTAATCATTGTCGGAATTTTCAGCGCCCCTAGGTTTAACCCGCTCGCCTCCTTCGGACAAGGAATGCATGATTCTTGCCGGCAACTTCATCAATACCGCCATCACCCAAGACAAGGAGATTGCCTAGCCCCTCCAAATTTATATCAAGGCCTCGGACTCCATGGTGAAGTACTCGGAGATTCCGCGCCAAGCCCCCGAGCGTGTCGTAAGCTGGAAAGCTTCATGTGCACGGGCTGGCGCAAGGATGGCGTTGTCCATGGTGAAGGCACACTATGAAGGTGCCGACATCGACACGGTGACATCTGGTATCCCTGACGTGGATGATGACGGCAAGGAGATCGATCACGAAGCCATCCTGTCATCACTCGCGGGTTATGACACCAGGGTTGCCGAGTTGGTGAACGTCGACGTCTTCGTGCCCAGAAACTTTCTTGACAACGCCAACCCTGAATCCTCCGAGTCTCCTCAGAGTGGCGACGTTGAGGGTGAATCTCCGGCTGGTGACGATGCGGCCTCCAAGTCCGCTGCACCCAAGGAGTGAAAAACACTTTGTAATTCTTGTTTCACCTTTGGAGTGTGCATTGAAAAAACTTGGTGATGTAATCTTAAGGTGGAAAACAATGTTTGTCGTATCCTGCTACTTAAGAATTAATGCCCAGCATGTATATATTTTTTAAGCAAGTGCTGGCTTATCCATTACTTTGGTTCTTATACTTGACTTTTCGTGAGTCGGAAGACTCGTTGTCGGAACCATGCGCTTAGGTGATGATACCCAATGGCACCGTCAAAAACCTTAGAACAAAATCGCCGACAATGAGTGCCAAAAGTCACTACTCCAGAATCCACATAAAAACAACAAAGAACGTGTAGACCAGAAAACATAAGATAACGCCCGTAGGCAGAATTTTCACAAGTGCAATTGCAAAGCTTGTGCATAAAGGTTTATATGATCCAAAAATGAACACTAAAGGAGGTAAAAGACTCAGCAATATGAGTGAACCAAAGAGCTTTATTTCATTGGTCATATAAGAGGTACACTATTAGATAAAAAATGCTAAGTGTAGAAAGGACATAGCTGTGCTATGTTCCATGGCCGATCAAGCTCCGGGTAGTCATCATCCGGGTCACGTCGCTTACGCTTATGATCCTCGTTGGGTCTATCCTTGAGTTCACGATTGTCGACAAGGTAGTAAGACCCATTGAGCAGCGCCTTGCTTATGATGAACGGTCCTTCCCATGGCGGGGACAGTTTGTGTGACTTCTTCTGCTTAAGTCGGAGCACTAAGTCCCCCTCTTTAAACGAGCGATGCCGAACGTGGCGCCTATGGTAGCTGTGTGGCTTCTTCTGGTAGATGGTGGATCTTTGGCATGCCAAAACGCGCTCCTCCTCAAGAAGGTCCACATCTAGGCGTCTGGATTCTTCAGCGTCATCTTCGTCATAGGAGGCAACTCTTGGTGCATCGTGGAGGATGTCGGAAGGTAGGATAGCTTCTGCTCCATATACCATGAAGTAAGGGGTGTAGCCGGTGGATCTGTTGGGTGTAGTTCGTAAACTCCACAGCACAGATGTCAATTCTTCCGCCTAGGCTCCAGCTGCTCTATGTAGCGGTGCCTCAAGACGTGGCTTGATTCCCTGCAGAATTAATCCATTCGCTCGCTCAACTTGACCATTGGATTGTGGGTGTGCCACAGACGCGAGGTCAAGTCGGATGCCTTTGTCCTAGCAGTAGGCCTCCACTTCTCCGAGTGACAAGTTGCTTCCATTGTCGGTGATGATGCTATGTGGGAGACCAAATCTTACGACTAGATCCCGGACAAACCTGAGGGAAGTTGCCCCATCAAGCTTTCTAATGGGTTTAGCTTCTATCCATTTGGTGAATTTGTCAACTGCTACAAGCAGATGCGTAAACCCACACGGTGCCGTTTGTAACGGCCCCACCATGTCTAGCCCCCAGACTGCAAATGGCCAAGTTATTGGTATTGTTCGCAATTCTTCAGCAGGAACATGTGGTTGTCGGGCATAATACTGGCATCCTGTGCATGTTTCAACCAGCTTGTCGGCGTCCGCCTTCGCGGTCAGCCAGTAGAATCCTTGCCGGAAGGCTTTCGTGACCAACGATCGAGGAGCGGCGTGATGCCCGCAATCTCCGAGATGGATTTCGCGTAGGATTTCCATACCTTCTAGCTGGGAAACACACTTTAGGTATACACCAGTAGTGCTCCTTTTGTAGAGTTGCCCATTGATTATGGTATAACCCTTTGCTCATCGTACTATCTGCCGTCTTTTGACCTCGTTGCCGGGCAGAGTTCCGTGTTCGAGATATTCCATGAACGGTTTTGTCCAAGCCGGAGGGATCTTTGTCACCATGTTGACGAAAGAATCAGCTCTATCCGGGTTGTCAATGTCGGCGCCCTTCACGGATGGTGTGCGTAGATGCTCTAGAAAAACTCCTGGCGGAATTTGCTTGCGTCCTGATCCAAGTTTAGACAGTAGATCAGCCGCCTCGTTTTGCTCCCTAGGCACATACTTGACTTCGTAGCCCAAGAAGCTCTTGGCTATCTCGTCCACTTCGTCGCGATATGCCGCCATCATAGGGTTCCGCGCATTCCAGGTGCCAGCCACCTGCTGGGCAACCAAGTCGGAATCTCCACAGCAAACTATGCGCTTGATGCCAATATCCTTGGCTACACGCAATCCGTGAATGAGTGCTTCATACTCCGCTATGTTGTTTGTAGCCTCGAAGTGGATCTGCAGAACGTAGTGTAGCTTGTCTCCTTTTGGTGACTGCAGCAATACACCAGCCCCCGAGCCGTTGAGCAGCTTTGATCCATCAAAGTGCATCACCCAGTACTCTGGTTCCGGCAACGGAGTGGCATCCGGCATCTCCGCCCAATCTGCAATAAAATCCGCCAAGGCTTGTGACTTGATAGCGTCGCGTCTTTTGTAGGTGATCTCGAAGGCGGCAAGTTCAATGCCCCACTTTGCGACCCTTCCTATAGCGTCGCTGTTGTTGATAATGTCGGACAGTGGAGTCTTGCTCACTATTGTGATTGGGTGCTCCTGAAAGTAATGCCTCAGCTTCCGCGAAGCGAGGAATACTCCATAAGCTATCTTTTGGTAGTGCGGGTAACGCTGCTTGGACTCCGTCAAGACCTCGGTTACATAGTAAACTGGTCGTTGCACTCCGTGCTCATAGCCTGGTTCCTTCTGCTCTACTATGACGACGATGCTGATAACCCGGTTGGTTGCCGCCATGTAAATTAACAGGGGCTCGCCAGGCTCGGGTGCTGCAAGGATGGGCGTTGAGGAAAGAATCTCCTTGAGCTGCTTCAATGCTGCATCTGCCTCGTCCGTCCACGTGAATTTGTCCGCCTTCTTCAGCAACTTGTACAACGGCAGAGCCTTCTCTCCAAGTCGGCTGATGAACCGACTAACTGCTGCAACACAACCTGTTAGTCGTTGGATGTCTTTTAGACATGCCGGACGGTTTATGTTTAAGATGGCCTTGATTTTCTCCGGGTTGACCTCGATTCCCCGCTGGGAAACGATGAAGCCCAACAATTTGCCGGCTGGAACCCCGAAGACACACTTCTTAGGGTTGAGCATCATGTTGTATTTCCGGAGATTATCAAAGGTTTCTTTTAAGTCGGAGATTAAGTCTTTGACTTTTTAGACATCACCGCGATATCGTCCACATAGGCGTGAACGTTCCGACCAATTTGGTCATGAAGGCAACGTTGCATTGTCCGCTGGTAGGTAGCACCTGCGTTTTTCAACCCAAAGGGCATCGTGACATAGCAAAACGTGCCATATGGGGTAGTGAACGAAGTCATCAATTGGTCCGACTTCCTCATCTTGATCTGGTGGTATCCTGAGAATGCATCGAGAAAACACAAAAGTTCCGAGCCAGCCTTCGAGTCAATGACTTGGTCAATGCGAGGCAAAGCAAACGGATCTTTGGGACATGCTTTGTTCAAGCCGGTGTAATCAACGCACATTCTTAATTCATTGGTTCCCTTTTTGGGGACAAGTACAGGATTGGCCACCCATCGGGTGTGAAGGACTTCTCGGATAAACTCAGCCTTAAGTAACCTAGCTATCTCTTTGCCAATGGCGCGTCTCTTCTCATCTCCGAAGCGTCGTAGAGGTTGTTTCACTGGTTTACATTTTGGATCTATGTTTAAGTTGTGCTCGGCAAGTTCCCTAGGTACACCTTTCATGTCGGCAGGTTGCCAGGCAAAGATGTCCCTATTCTCACGGAGGAACTCGACGAGCGCGCTTTCCTATTTGGGATCCAGGTTCGTCCCAATGGCGACGGTCTTGGAGGCATCGCCTACCACAAGTTCCACCGGCTTGGTCTCGATGGAGGCCTTGAACGCAGGAGCGGATTTGGAGATCTGCTTCTTCGACACGGGCATCTCTGAGTCATTGACCTTGCTCTGGATGTCTTTGAATTCTTTGCTGTAGAGGACAACTTCTGCAACGGCTGCTTCATTGATCTCGCAGTCCCTTGCCTTGGTAAAGCTTCCGGATACGGTGATGACACCGTTTGGTCCGGGTATCTTGAGTTTTTGTAGACGAAGCATGGCTTGGCCATGAACGTGTGGAATATGTCGCGGACGAATATGACGTGGTACACGCTCTTGAAGGGGACCACCTCAAAGGTCATGCGCTCTTGGCGGTAATTATTAACGTCCCCAAAGGCTACCTGAACTGTAATGCATCCAAGGGACCGAGCCTCCCGTCCAGGAACTACGCCATGGAACACGGTGTTGGTCCGCCTTAGGTTTGCCTCCGTCAAGTTCATCTACTGCAGTGTATCCAGGTACATGATGTTGATGCTGCTTCCACTATCCACCATGCACTTGGTGAACTCCACGCCGTCAATCAGTGGGTTGATGACCATGGCGTACTGGTTCTCCGTGGGCACAAGGTCTGGGTGGTCCGTCCTGTCCCAAGTGATTGGAACCTCCGACCAGCGCAGGTATTGGGGGACTGGGGGGAGAGTGGCCATCAGGATCCTTAGAGAGGTCTTCTGTTGTCGGACGGTGGGGGTGCCAAGGAAAGTGTGGTAGACTGGGGCCTTCTTTGCGAAGGGGTTCTTTCCCTTGTCGTCGCTCTTGGCGGCGTGCTTGGGGTCAACGTCCTCGTCCATGTCACTTGAATCCTTGGACTCCTCCTCCTTCTTCTTCCCCTTGCCCTTGCCTCGCGGTCTGTTCTTCCGACTTCGCTTGTAGCCGGACTCCGGGTCTTCCTTGAGGTCGTTGACGAACTTGCAGTGTCGATTGGTATGGGTGGCCCTGCCGTTGGCGTCGAGGTGTACGAGGCACAGCATATCGTGGTACTCTTCGTAGGTTTGGGGAACACGGAGTGGCGCCGAGTTGGTTTCACTTCCTCGCTGCTGCCCACGGCCTGCTCCCCTTCCTCGGCCATGTTGTCCGCCTTCTCCTCGTCCTGCAAAAGTCACGGCGACCATGTCGGTAGATTGATTTTCTTCTGGAGCGGTTTTCCTCTTTGTACTGCTGTTCCTCCGAGCTTGGGTTGGAATGGCCGTTGCCGACAAAGAGCCACGAGCATCGTCGTCGGCGGCTGCGAACTCACTAGCTAACTGAATTATCTGATTCAAGTCAAGCTAATGATTGTCCTGCAAGCGCTTTAGCTTATGTCGGAGCAACGTGCCCCTTTCCAATCCATCGATGAAGGCGGCCATGGCAGTCTGGGCGTGCACTCCTGCACAGGAATTCTTCATATCCAGCCAGCGGGAGAGGTAGGCGCGAGATGTCTCGTCTTTCTCTTGCACGCACCACTGTAGATCGCCCACAGTGCAGGGACGCTTGTATGTACCCTCAAAGTTTTTGGTGAACGCTTCTTGCATGTCCAGCCAGTTGTAGATAGATTTCTCCAGCAAGTTGTCGATCCATTGACGGGCCGTTCCCGCCAACATTAACGGGAGGTACTTGACGGCGATGTTGGGGTTGCCTCCGGCAATCTCCACCGCGTTGCCGTAGTCCTGCAACCATGTGGCAGGCTTGGCGGTACCGTCATAGGGCTTGATGGTCTTGTCAATCCGGAAACCTTTGGGGTAAGTTGCGGACTGTATTGCAGGTCCAAAGCAACGTGGTCCCAGGTATGGTCCTTCCCGGGCCTTGTGGATCTTATCAATCCGCGAACGTGCATCGTATGGCTCCGGGTTCTTCTTCTTGTTGTCAACAGGGGATGGGCTGCGTGAACGATGCGGGCCTCTTCCGTCATGGTGACTGCTTGGCGGTGACGGAGGCGGAGGTGGCGGTGGGTTAGCCTTCTTGCTGTTACCCTCCTGCGACTCCCCACGCCTATCACGGTTGCTTGCCGGACGCGGATGGTCATGGTGTGACCTGCTCTTATGTCCTTGGTGGCGCTCTCCATCATGACGGTTCTGTGCCGCGTTGTCGCGGATGACGATACCGCACTGCTTTGGTGGGGGCATATCCGTACAATGGTGAGTCTTGTAATCTTCCTGACGTCGGGGGGATCGGGGAGGTGGCGATGGGCGGCGAGGTTGGGCTCTTTCTCCGTGGTCGGAGGATATGGGGATAGCATCCTTCCTGTTGCGCGCATCCCTCCGTCTTCGTTCTGATGAACCCGTCCGCGATCCGACATCCTGAGGAGATCTGTCCCTTGGCGGTTTGTACTGGCTAGATCGGCAGAGCGCTGGGTCAGACTCAAGCCTCTGAGAGGTGGCCTTTTCCTGCTGCTTTACCGCCTTGGCCACTAGGTCATAGACCTGCTCGACTGCCTTAGGCGATCTATCCTGCTCCAGGAGGGTCTTGGCGACGGCGAGGTTAAGGAGTGGGGTGGGCATCACCTGCTTGCCTTCACTATCAATGTATGGCTTGGCCTGTGCCGGCTTCGAGGGAGCCCATCCTAGGTCGCGCCGTACACCAGGATCATTGATAACGCGAGCAAGAGCTTTCTTAGACTTCTGCTGCAGCAGTAGAGTCTTGTATTCGGCCTCCATTGATCTTGCTTTCTCTATGGACTTCTGCGCGTTGACCAGATCTCGTTCTAGTTTAGCTCCTTGCTCCGCGATGGTTTGCGCCTCCTCCAGTAGTTGCTGGCGCTTCTCGTCAAGCTGAGTCACATTTCGGATATGATCAACGGTTAGTGGCTCAACGAGGAGATTGCCATACATCACTCTATCAGCTGGAGTAACGTGGACTGCTGCCAACGTGGATACTAGAGGCGGCAAGTTTGCGGTGTTGTTGTTGCTCGGACCGGTGCAGAGTTCCTGCGGCTGCTGCGCTGGGTTAGGCGGGGGAGGCATGACTCTTGCGCGATCATTGTCAGCAGCAATAAGTGGCCCCTTCCCCTTATCCAGCGCTGTAGGCGGAGCTTGCCCGGGTTGGTCTTCATCCATCGCTGTCCCAATGGTGACGAACACCCGTCGGGACATGACGGTGTTATTAGCTTGCTCGTCACGCGAGTACTCCTCCTCCATCTCCTGCATGGCGGAGTCTAGCTTTTCTAGACTGAAGTCTATTTCCTCTGAATCTGCACTGAAATCAGCATAAAGCGTGTCAATGACAAAGTCGGAGGGTGCCAGGACTTCCTCGATGACGGGCGGTGGAGGTGCAACGGCCTCGACGATGACTGGAGGTGGTGGTGCTGCTGCGACGATGGCGGCCGGAGGCGATGGTGGTAGCTGAATCGGAGGTGCTCCGTCAATGAGCGCAAGTGTTGTCTGAGCTGCCGCTTCAGCCTCCGCATAGTTTTTGACGGTGTTCACCATGCCTTCGAAGGTGAGGCATCCTGACGCCTGTTGCCGTCTTAGAGAGTGTCGGAGAAGCGTGCCATGGTCCAGTCCTTCCACAAAGTGATAGATGGCATCATCATTGGGGTAATTGGCCAGGTCGGCCCGTATACGGAGCCACCTGGCGAGGTAATCGCGGGGGTTTTCGCCCTCTCTCTGAATGCAACGCGCCAGATCGAAGATGGTAACCACGCCGACGAACTTGGATCTCTGCTGTCCAGACGCACGGGCGAAGCCGGCGGACTTGCAGTGATCTTCCACCTTTATATCCTACACATGGGCGGTTTGGGTGGGTCTTGAATTTTTCTGATCTTTGCCGGCAAACTCTAAGGAGAGGTCCGACATCGATCCTTGCGCGAACGTATCCTGCCTGTAGGCGGTCCGTGCGGGTCTTGATGCTTTCCGATCTTTGCCGGCAAACTCCGAAGAGAGATCCGAGATCGATCCTTCCGCGAACATATCCTGCCCGTAGGCGGTCCGTGCGGGTCTTGATGCTCCTCCGACTCCCAGGGAACTAGTGCCCGAGTCGGTTTCGCCAATGAAGAGGTGGATGTCTCCGATAGGAACGATCGAACACCGCGTAGGGTTCGTCTTCGCCGGGATCCAGAACTCGTCGGGGGGGGGGGGGGGGGACGATCGGAACGTTGCTGGAGAAGAGAACGCGACCGATGGCTACGGTTTCGCTGATTCCCGCGAAGATCTTGGTCCTCGCCCGCTAAAGAGCTTGAAGCGCCTCTCGCCCCACGGTGGGCTCCAACTGTCGTGGTATTGCCGACGAGTACGCCATGGAGGGGTCCTCACAGTGCGTGTTTAGAGACGTGGGGTAAGGCGGACGGTTGACGGGTACGAGGTAACACAGCCTACCCAGGTTCAGATCCCACAACGGTGGCGGAATCCTATTCCTGCTATAAATCACTATATGGCAATACGCCGAGTTACAGAGATTAGGTTCGCTGTGCGAGGTGACTAGAAAGTCTAAGTTATCGTTGCCCTAAAGGCTCCCATAGGCCCGGCTTATATAGTCGTCAGGTCCTAGGGTTACAGGGAAAAGTCCTAGCCGGACAGGTTACAGAGTTCTACACCATCTATTACTAGTCTTGTGTATCTTGCACTCCAAGGCTCCGGGTATGCTGGTGACTCCACCGTAGCCTTCCTTTATCCGGCATGGGCCTCCCTTCTAGATCCACCTAACTGGGCCGCCCAGCAGGCCATAGGCCATGCTACCGACTATGGGCCACCCGGGTTAGTCGGATAAGAGACATGCTATGAGGATACCCATATAGCATATCCCAAACACCTGGTAACCACTCAACAAAAATCCAACCAAGGAATTACCTTTCCACCCAGGTGTTTTATTCACTTAGTTGTTTTATTAAACAAAAGATAAGTCCTTGACTTAGAAATATTTCATAGCATGAATATAATCCACCCTTGTTTTCTACTAGATAGGCTAAGCATGATAGTAGTAGGAATATTAACTTAGGGAAAATTCTACTAAGGTTTCTTCTACTAGGATTTCCCATGGCATAGTTAACACTTAGAAAATTCCATGCAAGTCCTACTCAAAACATCACTAATGCATAGTGAAAATAATAGGACAAAAGTATGAAGCACCACTTGCCTTTTTGGTAGAGAATATAAGTTCACTCCTTGACCTTGCAATAGTCACATTCTTCAAATTTCACTACAATTCAATTAAGGCACAAATTCAATCTACCATTCAAGCAATTCATCACATAGAATAATAAAAACAAAGCAATGCATGCAAGCATGACAAAGATTGTTTTATTTGGAAAAGTGGTTTCTAATAGGTTATAAACATTATAAAACACCTATTGGTCATTTATAACGGTGGCAAAACCATTTGATATGAAGTTAGTGAAAATGGCCATTTAAATCATTTTTGTTTTGTTAGAAATGATTTAATCAAAGTAAAAATTTCTAGTGTTTTGACAAATATATTTTTAAACACAATTGTTAGTTTTTTGTGGTCAAGTGTTTATTATTAAAACCATTTGCAAAAGGTTTTACCTATAAACCATTTTTAAATCAAACAACATTTTATTTCATTAGAAATGCCTTTAAACAAAGTAATAATTTTTACTAGGGTTTACCAAATATATTTTTAAATCCCAAAACTTGGTGTTTAGGGTAAGAGGGTTTAAATCAAATCATTTTCCAAAGGTTTTACTCAAAAAGCATTTTTAAAACATAAACAATATTTTTATTTAGCTAGAATGCTTTTATTCAATGATTTATTCTTTAGCCTCATAAATTACACTTTTAAATCCATAAGTTGGTTTCTATGGTCAGTAGGTTCGAAACAATCCATTTACAAAGGATTTTACCCTAAAATTAATTTTAGAATGAATTTTATACCCAAAATATGCCTACACATGTTTCTGCAAAAACAACCAATTTAACAGAATCAATTCATTAAACAATTGGCAGGGTTGGATAGGATTCTTTTTGCTGATTCCATTGATATAAAATTTGTAAAATTTGGACGTGTAGATTTAAAGTTATGAATTTTACAATATCATATATCTAATAGAAACAAATCTGTTCTTAAATCAACACACTGGCCACGTGGTGTGCTCTGATTGGTCCATACCGTTTCGTTCGGATCAAGCAATGTGGACCGCATGATTTAAAGGGCATCGCACGGATCTGATTGAACGATACCTCTTCGATTAATGATTCTATCCTGACTCTACGATCTGGATCTAACGGCCCTAAGCAACTGGTCATGAATTGGTGGCGAGCGATGGTGGCTAGCGGCGGCGCGACTCTGGTGGTGAGGTTTCCGACGATTTAGCAAGCGCGGGAGAGGGAGGAATAGCTCACTGAGTTCGCGGGGTTGTAGTGAAGCTCAAGGTACTCGCCGTTTGTCGATGGGCGCACGTTGTCAACACCCGGATTTTTAATCCCAGATGCCTGTTATGCCATACATCGCAATCCCAGAATTACCATTTTTGCGAGACATAACAGAATTGGATACCACAGTACATCATCCATTACAAACCATACATAAGGTCTTACACAAATAAGGATCTCATGATCCAATTCTTCATACAATTCAAGCAGCGGAAATACGTAATAATAAAGGTAGCTTAGGCAAAGCTCCATCTTCGGGGTCACAGGCAATGCTGACGATGGGAGATGATCCTAGTTGTCATAACCTTCCTGCGGTCCGTCATCCTGGTACTCCTCTTCATAGTCTGGCCACGGGAATAGCCAGGGACAAAGCCATGAGTACTCTTTAAGTACTCGCAAACTAATACTAACAAGTGAAGGTGGTCTTTGTAATAGGACACTAAGCTCTAGGGTTGTTTTGTAAAAGCCAGATTTACATCTACTAAGTTCAGAAGCAAGAGAAAGCTAATAAAATTTTATAACACCTAAGTGGGAACTTGAATTTCATATCACAACTCTGTTGTGGTCAAGTCAAAGTCTCAAGTCATGTCACAAGTCATTTTGAAAACATCTGACGGGGGAACAGTATGGCCACTCCAACTATCCATAACCGCGGACGCGGCTATTCGAATAGTTTGACACTCTGTAGAGATTGTACACTTTCACCACAACATTCGATACATCCGTCAGGAACAAATCCTGAATTCACCATACTCAGTATGCGGATAATCAATCCTAACCTTTCAATTACACGCCCTAGTATAAGCACCTCTCCTGTGAGTTTGGCCTCCCAACCATGACCAACTGTCATCTTGGGTACTGCACAGGTGGACAATCTTCACAAGGTAGCCTCATCTCAGACCTTGGCTGTGAGGGAACCAATACTAAGGTATATAAGTTTCTAGTCAAGCCCTACCCAATCTTCGGGTATTGTGGTTGTACGGTAAAATTGGAATGGTATCGCATCCAGACAACCATAAGTTTTAAAAAGGGCTAAGGCTCATGCCTCAACATTTTCATCACCAAAAATCATCTACTATTCGGAAACACATGTCAAAGCTTCTTAGTAGAATGATCCATCATTCTAAGGTTTTCATAACCATTTTCACCAAGTATTCCCATCTAAAGTTGATCAAGTTTTATGCTTAGCATTAGCATCTACAAGTGGGGTGAGTACTAATGAGGGGTGATAAACAAGTGGAGTTTCATATAAGTACCACCTCAAGCCTTAGGATGATATCAATATTATCTAGCTTAGGCCAAATTTTATGCTCTTTATGCAACCTTCAGTTATCTTTCTAGAATCTACAAGTTACTTCAGTAAACTCTAAGTAAAAGCTTTGATAAAGAAAATAAAGTAGAAAGCTTGCAAATAAAACTAGGAGGGGGTATCATCAAATATATCTAACCAAGCATGCATTGCATAGGTCATCTATCTTTCATAATTGCAAGTGTTAGCTTGCACATTCAACTAGTAGTATTAGGCTTGCAAGTATTGGCTTGCACAGTCTTAGTATAAGCTTGCCTTGTGTAGAGCAGTGGTTGAAGTTCTCCTCGGCTTCTTCTTCGTAGTATCCTCCTTCCTCCTCGTATCCTTGGTCGGTACTAGCGTCTATGAATAAATACGAGGTACACAATCACCAAACAATACTTAACTACTTGCAATCATCACACAAAGGGGTTCTATAGATGATCTAGCATCATCACTACATTACAAGCACTTGACTTAAGGATTTTATTTTTAGAAAAGTAATTTCTACTCATTGAAAAACTACTTAAGATTTAATATTCTCCAAACCAAACATGGGATCATGTTGACACATGTCATCACCACATCTTTTAGTCTATGGGAATGTGATTTAAAGTGGTGTCACAATTTAATAAGGTTTTACCCTTTTATTTTAATTAGATAAAGTGACTAGAAATGCCTATGTGGCATTCTTTTATTACTTGAACATTATTTCTGTAAGAAAACCCATATATTTTTATATATTCTGAAAGGTATGGTTAAATGTGATTTTTGAGAGTTGGAATCAACTCAAAATCTATTATGGTTTAAATTTGAAAAATGTTTGAATGCAGAAAAGCTGCTGTATTGTTATTTTTACGAAGGGTGATCTACAGATCCAAATTATTTGAATCCAACGGGCTTGGATTCAGCATTTCAAGACGTTGCTAACAAAATTGGTTTCATTCAATTTGGTTCACTGAATCGAGCTAGGTTGATTTTTGAAACTAGGTACAAAACTGTGTTTGAATGAAAATGGAAAAATCCAAATTCAAACAAGTGGGCTGCGCGGGAAACGATACTGGGCCGGCCTGCTAAGCACAGCGCTTACGCGGGCTGGTTAAGTTTTTGTCCCCACGTGTCAGTGAGACAGGGGGTGCAAAGCGGTACGGGGCAACGTGGTGCGTTGGATTAGAAGTAAGATCAACGGCTGAGGGTCGTCGTCGAGGATGAACTAGTCGCTGGAGAGCTCGAACCCTAGCGGCTCAGTGGGGGTCGTGGGAGGCTCACCGGGGCTCAGGCGAGGGTCGGCGAGGCGGGCGAACGACGAAGTCAATGACGGCGAACCTCCTGGTACCGGCAGCTTCTCCTAGGGCGGCTCCAATCGCTGGCCCCCTTCTTCTCCAGCAGCGGCGGGCTCCCGTGAAATTCCGGCGATGCGCTGCTCGCCTTGCTCCGGGAACGGGGTGGAACGATCAGTGAGGAGAGGGGAGTGGAATGGTGTGAAGAGTTTGAGCGTGGGAGGCCTCTATTTATAGTCTCAACAACGAGACCAAACGGGATGGGCAGGCGACGGTGGCGACATGGCTACGGGCTGCTAGAGGCGTGGCCGGCGGTGGCGATCGATTGGTGGTCTCCTGGCGATGCTCTATGGCTTTAATGCGCATGTAGGGGCGGTGGCAAACGGTCTGGAACATGCGATGCTCTGCGCGGCAGAGGCGGCGTCTTCAATGGTGAGCGGTGGCTGTGAGGCATGGGGTGGCGAACGGGGATGTCTGGCGGTCTCCTGGGACGGTGGTGATCCCGTATGCACGCGGCAAGAGCGGCGCGCGGTCTGTGGGCGTGCGTCGAGGGTGGCGCTCTGGCGCGCTCTTGGAATGCGCTCAGAGAAGCTTGGCATGGCCTGGGCGTGTGGTCCAGTGGCTGGCAGGGTTCGAGCGCTGGACAGGGGGTGGCGGTGGACGGTGGGCTGTGTCCTAGACATGCTGTTTAAGCTTGGTGCTTGCTCTGGCTAGCTAGCCATGGTCGGCTGGAAAGGGGGTGCTCGGGTTATCATGGCATGGTGAAAAGGGTAGGGGCTAGGGTTGGTCCAATCACTGGTTGGCACTGAGGGAGACAAGGGTGATCAATGGTGAACATTGCTTAGCCAAATTACTGCTCAAAACAGTGAAGTTTGGCCAGATTGATTTGTTGCCTCCAATTGTTTGATGAAATGGCGGCAAGAACTCATGTTTTGAATTTTGAAATGATTTTTGGTGGGTGTGCTAAGCATGTGCTGGTGAGTCTGTGGATGCTTGGGTTTTGAAAGTTGAGCTTGTTTGAGTGGTTTTTGAAAAAGTGGGATCTTCCCATATGATAAAGATTCAATTTTGAACTGTCCTTTAAACTATGCATTCAAATGTTTTTGGATGATCACAAGGTGGGACTTGGTACTCTGTTATGAGTACTATCAAGGGGTGCAAAGATCCAAACAAGTTTCTGTTAAGTTTTGAAAGTTAGAGACAGCCAAAGTAGGCATGGGAGTTAAATTGGCCAAAGTGACCATTCCCTTATTTTATTTGTTTCGATTTATTTGTCTTTGGGAAAAGTGTGGGGATTGTTTAGATGATGTTTATTTCACCTAAGAATCCTTTTACAAGCAAAGAATCACACAAGCAAGGCAATTCAAAAGAATCCAAAATGGAATGCATACACACATGCATGCCTTCATATTTTTATTTAGAAAAGTTTTTGTTAATCCTAAATTTGATGATTAGAGTTTGATGATCCAAGTTTAGTATTTTTGGGATGTTACAAACCTTCCCCCCTTAAACAAAATCTCGTCCCGAGATTTGAAAAAGGATGGAAAAGATTACCTAGGATTTGAAGAGATTTGGAAACTCCGTCCTGATGTGATCTTCGCGCTCCCAGGTAGCTTCCTCTTCCGTGTGGTTGCTCCAATGAATCTTGAGAAACTTGATGCTTCGGGTCCGGGTAGTTCTGGAGGATTCTTCCAAAATACGGATGGGTACTTCGGGATAGGTTAGGTCATCGTTGATCTCTATGGTCTGTTGATCGATATTCTTGAACACTTCCGTCTTCTCTGGAACTTCGAGGCACTTGCGAAGTAATGAGATATGGAACACATTGTGCATGGCTGACATCTCTTCGGGCAGTTCCAATTGATACGACACTTCTCCTCAATGGTTCAGAATCTTGAAGGGTCCGATATATCTGGGGGCTAACTTTCCTTTCAGTTGGAAACGTTGCATTCCCTTCAACGGCGACACCTTCAGATACACAAAATCTCCTATGTTGAAGGCGAGGTCTCGACGTCTCTTGTCGGCGTAACTCTTCTGTTTGGATTGGGCTATCTTGAGGTGCTCACGAATCTTGTGAACCTTCTCTTCTGCTTCTCGTAGGATGTCAGGTCCGAAAATCTGACTCTCTCCTACTTCCGACCAGTTCAAAGGGGTGCGACACTTCCTTCCGTACATGAATTCAAATGGGGCCATTTGCAAACTATCTTGATAACTATTGTTGTATGAAAATTCTGCAAACGGCAGACAGTCTTCCCACTTAGATCCATATTCCAACACACATGCTCTCAACATGTCTTCGAGTATTTGGTTTACTCGCTCCGTTTGTCCATCGGTCTGAGGGTGATATGCGGTGCTGAAATCTAGGCGGGTTCCTAAAACTTCTTGGACTTTCTTCCAGAATCTTGAGGTAAACTGAGTTCCTTGATCCGATACGATGTTCTTGGGAACTCCATGCAAACTAACGATTCTAGCTATGTATAACTCCGCTAGCTTCGAACTCTGATATGTGGTCTTGACGGGTAAGAAATGGGCGACTTTGGACAATCTGTCCACTATGACCCAGATAGTCATTTCCCCTACTAGAAGTAGGCAATCCGGTGATAAAGTCCATTCCAACTGAATCCCATTTCCATTCCGGAATCTGCAAAGATTGCAACAATCCAGCGAATCTTTGATGTCCTGCCTTGACTCGCTGACATATATCACACTTGGCGATATAGCTTCCGATTTCTCTCTTCATCTTATGCCACCAAAATTGCTCTTTCAAGTCTTGATACATCTTCGTTCCTCCGGGGTGGATAGAATAAAGAGTATCATGAGCTTCCTTCAGAATAACTTCTTTCAAATTAGAATCTGCTGGTACACAAAGGCGTCCTTTGTACCACAAAACTCCTTCTCCGTCTTCGGTGAATCCGGGTACTTTGCCTGTACCAATACGACGCTTGATTCCGTCGATACTAGCATTTCCTTTCTATGCCTCTTTGATCTGGCTGATCAAAGTGGGTTGAAGTTCTATGATAGCCAAAAATCCTTCACTCACTAATTCTATTCGAAAATCTTTCATCTCTTTGTGCAAGCTTGGCTGCTCCTTAAAAATCATGGAGTTCAAGCGGCACGGAAATCTGCTAAGGGCATCGGCTACCACATTGGCTTTACCAGGGTGATAGCGAATGTCCAGATCGTAATCCTTGATTAGCTCAATCCATCTTCTCTGCCTCATATTCAGCTCCTTCTGAGTGAATATATACTTCAGGCTCTTGTGATCCGAATAAATCTCACAACGATTTCCCATCAGGTAATGCCTCCATGTCTTCAGGGATAGAACTACGGTTGCGAGTTCGAGGTCATGGGTTGGGTAATTTTGCTCATGTTGTTTCAGTTGTCGAGATATATAAGATATAACTTTGCCTTCTTGCATTAGCACACATCCGAAACCGATCTTGGATGCATCGCAATACACGTCGAAGGGCTTTGTGATATCCGGCATGATTAAGATTGGGGCTGAAATCAATCTCCTTTTGAGTTCTTGAAAACTCGCTTCACATTTGTCGGTCCATTCAAACTTCTTGTCCTTCTTCAGCAATTGGGTCATGGGTCTGGCGATACTCAAGAATCCTTCTACGAACTTGCGGTAGTATCCCGCCAATCCGAGAAATGCACGAACTTGGGTTTGAGTGGTTGGGGCTTGCCAATCATCGACATCTTTCACTTTTGCAGGGTCAACAGCAATTCCTCCGGCTGATACAATGTGGCCGAGGAATCCTACCTCCTGTAACCAGAATTCACATTTGCTAAACTTGGCATACAACTGATGATCTCTAAGGGTTCCAAGAATGGTCCTTATGTGTAGCTCATGTTCTTCTTCCGATTTGGAATAAATCAGAATGTCATCGATGAAAACAACGACAAACTTATCCAGGAAGTCCATAAAAATCTTATTCATGAGATTCATGAAATAAGCGGGGGCATTGGTTAATCCAAAAGACATGACGGTATACTCGTATAATCCATAATGGGTGGTAAAGGCAGTCGTTGGAATATCCTCTGCGCGAATTTTGAGTTGGTGATAACCAGTTCTAAGATCAATCTTAGAAAACACTTTGGCACCGGCCAACTGATCAAACAAATCTTCTATCTTGGGAAACGGGTACTTGTTCTTGACGGTGACATCATTCAACTTCCGATAATCCGTACACAAACGGTTACCTCCATCTTTCTTGTCCACAAACAAAACAGGTGATCTCCATGGTGACGCATTTGGTTGAATCAATCCAATTTCCAACATGGAATCCAGTTGCTTCTTCAATTCTTCTAATTCAGATGGGTTCATACTATATGGTCTCTGGGCTATGGGGTCCTATTCCAGGGATTAGTTCAATGATAAACTCGATATCCCGATCTGGGGGCATACCGGGAAAAACATCTGGAAATACATCGGGGTATTTACAGACTATCCGGACTTCGTCAATGGTAGGTTGGGCTATACTCTTATTGCACTTGAATTGACGAGGCAAGGTTTCAGATATATGCTCGACTGATATTCCGGCTGTACTGGTCATGGTTATGGCTTTCTTGGCACATTCAATCAATCCTTAATGTTTGGACATCCAATCCATTCCTAGTACTACTTCCAAACCTTTAGTTCCGAGTACTATTAGATTAGCACAAAAATCTATGCCATGGATTCGGATAGGGACGACTTTGCAAATTTGCCTAGCCTTGGTGGTTGATCCGGGGATTTGAACGATCATAACATGCTTTAGTTTGGTTGGTTGAATTTTACTAGTGCATGCAAATTCTTCGATGACAAATGAGTGCGATGCACCAGAATCAAACAACACTCGAGCAAGTACTGAATTAACAGAAAACATAATCAGCACGACGTCTGGCGCTTCCTGAGCTTCTTCAGCATGCATGAGAAAAAGACGGCCGTTGCAGTTGAGCGAATTCCCTGGGGCAAACCTTCTTCCAGGATGAACACGACGCTGCTGCTGAGCTGGGGCGTTGGCATTGGGGGATGCGGCATTCTTCTTGTTGGGGCACTCGTTGGAGTAGTGATCCTTATTTTCATAGTCATAACAAGTTACCTGCGACTTGTCCTTTGCTACAACAGGCACATCATTGCTTCCAGTCCTCGGGGCAGTGTTTTTGTTGGCGGTAGCATTGTTGTTGTTGAACTTGGGTGGGGCACGATTGAAATTGCTAGAGTTGTTGGGGTTGTTGTGATTTCCTCCGGGCCTAGGGTTTCCACGGTTGGGATAGGTCGGACGGTTCATTGGGGGTATGTTGGTTCTCGGGGCAAATCCTGGGGATGGGTTAGGGCGATACTTTGGGGTCTGATGGGTTCCTGGCTGATGCATCATGCGACGCTTGCGGTTCTCATTGGCTTGGTTGATCTTTCCTTCCATCTGGATAGCAGAGTCGACAAGGGCTTCAATATCAGCAAAGGGGATATTGACTAACACCGTCTGCATCTCATCGTGCAGACCATTCAGGAATCTCTCTTTCTTCTTGGCTTCCGTGTCGATCTCATCCGGGGCATACCTAGATAATGACAAAAATTTGTCACGGTATTCTACCACGGTCATCCTTCCTTGCTTCAGTTCTCTGAACTCATCTCTCATTCTCTTGATCAAACCCGGTGGCACATGGGTTCTGCTGAACTTGACCTTGAATTCCTCCCAGGTCATCATTTGTCCTCCGGTCATGGCACAAACACTGTTCCACCATGCTCTTGCTTCTCCGGCTAGATAGTGGGTGGCGAACAGAACTTTTTCGTTGGCTTCCACTCTGGCGACTTCTAGGTTATTTTCCATGGTTTGCAGCCAATCGTCGGTATCTAGGGGCTCTTCTAACTTCGTGAAAACAGGTGGGTTGGTATTCTGGATATTCTTGAGCTTAGATCCATGGTTGTCCTGATTTCCTTGGCCTTGGTTGTTGTGGGCTAGCTGAGCTTTCTGCTGAAGGGTGGCTAGGTTGGCTTGACGTACGGCTCTTTCAGCTTCGCGGTTAGAAACCAACATTTGCAGGATCTGCAACATCGGGTCCGGGGATGAACCACTTCCTCCGCGTGGCATCTGAAGATTGATATAGATCATGAAAAAAGAGGGAAATTTCTAAGGTTCTGGGACTTTGAAAAGTTTTTAAAGTTTGACTCAGATTTTCTAGCAACTTTCTTTTCATTCATTCATTCACACGATAGAAACACACACCACAAAACAAGAAAAACAGATGGTTTTAAGAACCATTCTGGAAACTACGATACAGTGGGACCGAATACTACTCACTACGCTAGTGATCAAGTGCTACTACTCCTTGGAGTCGGTGTAGTTGTCATCCTCATCATCATCGTCGTCATTGATGAAGGCGAAATCATCCTCATCGGTGAAGAAGTCCATAGCCTGATCCTCCAGAAAATCATCATCATCGCTGAGATAGGAGTAGGGGTCTCTACGAAGATCATCTCTGGCATTCTCCTTTTCCTCCAACTGCATATCTCTCTCGTGGATGGTCTCCTCCAAAGACGAGATACGGTGGCAAAGACGGGCAATGATGCGCTCCATCTTGTCGATCTGACGGCGGCGAGGCTTCCGATCCTTTGCTAGCATGGCGATGGTTTGATCCTTCGTCTTGATGATGGCGGACTTGTGATTGGAGTAGTCACGACAATTGTCCAACTCTTGCTGACGATCATACATCATGAAGCTAAGGTGGTCTAATTGGGTCTTCAGCTCGGGGTGGTATGGGGCTTCCAGTGGTTGTCCATTAGCATCACGCCTTGGGCAAAACTCAAAGCGGGTTCCCTTGATTTGGTTGATACTCTGCCCACACAGACGAGAAAGAGCTTCCTGCATGGCTCTGGAAAGTCCATCGAGCCAGTTGTTCTCTCATAAGGTGAACTGAATTCCCTCGGCAGTGGGAGGTTCAATCTTTCCTTGGAGACTTGCAACAATTAGCCACTGCAGATCTTCTCCTCCTTGATCATTGATCTGAGCTCCGAATAACTCGGGGTGCAGACGCTCCAGAACTTCCGAAAGCTGGTCCAAATCCCTCTCAAAGATAAGGTCTCCTTCATTCCCCAACTGATAAAACTTGCTGTACTTCACGTCCATCTATTAAGAATATAGGCTGAGTAAGTTAGTAGAGTGATCAAGTGTGTCAAATTTTATGTATTTTGCAAGAGTTTTTGAGGAACATGAATTTTCATGAAAGAAGCAAAGTGATAAGAATGGGAATAAGTTTTTGTAAATAAATTCTTCCTTTGGTTTTGAAACTAAGTTTTTGATTCAAACGTCCAGTCTAACTAGGGTCTCCTATGATCAGGATGGCTCTGATACCAACTTGTCAACACCCGGATTTTTAATCCCAGATGCCTGTTATGCCATACATCGCAATCCCAGGATTACCATTTTTGCGAGACATAACAGAATTGGATACCACAGTACATCATCCATTACAAACCATACATAAGGTCTTACACAAATAAGGATCTCATGATCCAGTTCTTAATACAATTCAAGCAGCGGAAATACGTAATAATAAAGGTAGCGTAGGCAAAGCTCCATCTTCGGGGTCACAGGCAATGCTGATGATGGGAGATGATCCTAGTTGTCGTAACCTTCCCGCGGTCCGTCATCCTAGTACTCCTCTTCATAGTCTGGCCATGGGAATAGCCAGGGACAAAGCCATGAGTACTCTTTAAGTACTCGCAAACTAATACTAACAAGTGAAGGGGGTCTTTGCAATAGGACACTAAGCTCTAGGGTTGTTTTGCAAAAGCCAGATTTACATCTACTAAGTTCAGAAGCAAGAGAAAGCTAATCAAATTTTATAACACCTAAGTGGGAACTTGAATTTCATATCGCAACTCTGTTGTGGTCAAGTCAAAGTCTCAAGTCATGTCACAAGTCATTTTAAAAACATCTGACGGGGAACAGTATGGCCACTCCAACTGTCCATAACCGCGGACGCGGCTATTCGAATAGTTTGACACTCTGCAGAGATTGTACACTTTCACCACAACATTCGATACATCCGTCAGGAACAAATCCTGAATTCACCATACTCAGTATGCAGATAATCAATCCTAACCTTTCAATTACACGCCCTAGTATAAGCACCTCTCCTGTGAGTTTGGCCTCCCAACCATGACCAACTGTCATCTTGGGTACTGCACAGGTGGACAATCTTCACAAGGTAGCCTCAGCTCAGACCTTGTCCATGAGGGAACCAATACTAAGGTATATAAGTTTCCAGTCAAGCTCTACCCAATCTTCGGGTATTGTGGTTGTACGGTAAAATTGGAATGGTATCGCATCCAGACAACCATAAGTTTTAAAAAGGGCTAATGCTCATGCCTCAACATTTTAATCACCAAAAATCATCTAGTGTTCGGAAACACATGTCAAAACATCTCAGTAGAATGATCCATCATTCTAAGGTTTTCATAACCATTTTCACCAAGTATTCCCATCTAAAGTTGATCAAGTTTTATGCTTAGCACTAGCATCTAAAAGTGGAGTGAGTACTAATGAGGGGTGATAAACAAGTGGATTTTCAACTAAGTACCACCTCAAGCCTTAGGATGATATCAATATTATCTAGCTCAGGACAAATTTTATGCTCTTTATGCAACCTTCAGTTATCTTTCTAGAATCTACAAGTTACTTCAGTAAACTCTAAGTAAAAGCTTTGATAAAGAAAATAAAGTAGAAAGCTTGCAAATAAAACTAGGAGGGGGTATCATCAAATATAGCTAACCAAGCATGCATTGCATAGGTCATCTATCTTTCATAATTTCAAGTGTTAACTTGCACATTCAACTAGTAGTATTAGGCTTGCAAGTATTGGCTTGCACAGTATTAGTATAAGCTTGCCTTGTGTAGAGCAGTGGTTGAAGTTCTCCTCGGCTTCTTCTTCGTAGTATCCTCCTTCCTCCTCGTATCCTTGGTCGGTACTAGCGTCTATGAATAAATACGAGGTACAAAATCACCAAACAATACTTAACTACTTGCAATCATCACACAAAGGGGTTCTATAGATGATCTAGCATCATCACTACATTACAAGCACTTGACTTAAGGATTTTATTTTTAGAAAAGTAATTTCTACTCATTGAAAAACTACTTAAGATTTAATATTCTCCAAACCAAACATGGGATCATGTTGACACATGTCATCACCACATCTTTTAGTCCATGGGAATGTGATTTAAGGTGGTGTCACAATTTAATAAGGTTTTACCCTTTTATTTTAATTAGATAAAGTGACTAGAAATGCCTATGTGGCATTCTTTTATTACTTGAACATTATTTCTGTAAGTAAACCCATATATTTTTATATATTCTAAAAGGTATGGTTAAATGTGATTTTTGAGAGTTAGAATCAACTCAAAAGCTATTATGGTTTAAATTTGAAAAATGTTTGAATGCAGAAAAGCTGCTGCCTTGTTATTTTTACCAAGGGTGATCTACAGATCCAAATGATTTGAAGCCAACAGGCTTGGATTCAACATTTCAAGAACTTTCTAACAAAATTGGTTTCATTCAATTTGGTTCACTGAATCGATCTGGGTTGATTTTTGAAACTAAGTACAGAATTGTGTTTGAATGAAAATGGAAAAATCCAAATTCAAACAAGTGGGCTGCGCGGGAAACGGTACTGGGCCGGCCTGCTAAGCACAACGCTTACGTGGGCTGGTTAAGTTGCTGTCTCCACGCATTAGTGAGATAGGGGGGTGTGAAGCGGTATGGGGCAATGTGGTGCGTTGGATTAGAAGTAAGATCAACGACTGAGGGTCGTCGTCGACGATGAACTAGTCACCGGCGAGCTCGAACCCTAGCGGCTCAGTGGGGGTCGTGGGAGGCTCACCGGGGCTCAGGCGAGGGTCGGCGAGGTGGGCGAAAGACGAAGTCGATGACGACGAACCTCCTGGTACCGGCAGCTTCTCCTGGGGCGGCTCCAATCGCTCGCCCCCTTCTTCTCTAGCAGCGGCGGGCTCCGGTGAAATTCCGGCGATGCGCTGCTCGCCTTGCTCCGGGAATGGGGTGGAACGATCAGTGAGGAGAGGGGAGTGGAATGTTCTGAAGAGTTTGAGCGGGGGAGGCCTCTATTTATAGTCTCGACGACGAGACCGAACGGGATGGGCAGGCGACGATGGCGAAATGGCTACGGGCTTCTAGAGGCGTGGCCGGCGGTGGCGATCGATCGGTGGTCTCTTGGCGATGCTCTATGACTTTAATGCGCATGTAGGGGCGGTGTAAAACGGTCTGGAACGTGCGATGCTCTGCGCGGCAGATGCGGCGTCTTCGGTGGCGAGCGGTGGCTGTGAGGCATGGGGCGGCGAACGGGGATGTCTGGCGGTCTCCTGGGACGGTGGTGATCGCGTATGCACGCGGCAAGGGCGGCGCGCGGTCTATGGGCGTGTGTCGAGGGTGGCGCTCTGGCGTGCTCTCGACATGCGCTCAGAGAAGCTTGGCATGTCCTGGGCATGTGGTCCAGTGGCTGGCAGGGTTCGAGCGCTGGACAGGGGGTGGCGGTGGACGGTGGGCTGTGTCCTAGACATGCTGTATAGGCTTGGTGCTTGCTCTGGCTAGCTAGCCATGGTCGGCTGGCAAGGGGGTGCTCGGTTTGTCATGGCATGTGCAAAGGGTAGGGGCTAGGGTTTGTCCAAGCACTGGTTGGCACTGAGGGAGACAAGGGTGATCAATGGTGAACATTGCTTAGCCAAATTACTGCTCAAAACAGTGAAGTTTGGAAAGATTGATTTGTTGCCTCCAAGTGTTTGATGAAATGGCTGCAAGAACTCAAGTTTTGAATTTTTAAAAGATTTTTGGTGGGTGTGCTAAGCATGTGCTGGTGAGCCTGTGGATGCTTGGGTTTTGAAAGTTGAGCTTGTTTGAGCGGTTTTTGAAAAAGTGGGATCTTCCTATATGATAAAGATTCAATTTTGAACTGTCCTTTAAACTATGCATTAAAATGTTTTTGGATGATCACAAGGTGGGCCTTGGTACTCTATTATGAGTACTATCAAGGGGTGCAAAGATCCAAAAAAATTTCTGTTAAGTTTTGAAAGTTAGAGACAGCCAAAGTAGGCATGGGAGTTAAATTGGCCAAAGTGACCATTCCCTTATTTTATTTGTTTTGATTTATTTGTCTTTGGGAAATGTGTGGGGATTGTTTAGATGATGTTTATTTCACCTAAGAATCCTTTTACAAGCAAAGAATCACACAAGCAAGGAAATTCAAAAGAATCCAAAATGGAATGCATACACACATGCATGCCTTCATATTTTTATTTAGAAAAGTTTTTGTTAATCCTAAACTTGATGATTAGAGTTTGATGATCCAAGTTTAGTATTTTTGGGATGTTACACACGTGGTCGTCCTGAATCGCTCACCGGAGCTGCGCTTCTCCTCGGGTGCGGTCAGTCATTGTCGGAGGTGGGTTTCTAGGGCGCAAGCGAGCAAGAAAACGTGTCAGGAGGGTGTGCAAGTTTGTAGAGGTTGAGAAGGAACTCACCACAGCACAAGGGGCACATGGAGTCGACGACAGTAGCTCGCCGGAGCTGATGTAGACAGCGGTGGCGAGGAGGCGTCCTTGTTCTCGATGTTTCAAGGCACGCGCGAGTGAGTGGATGATACTGGGAGATGCAGGGGACACTGGGGAACGTGTTCGTTTGCTCTGGGGCGATGAGGGATGGCCGGAATCGACCGGAGAAGGTCGTCGGAGCAGTGATGGCGTGTGGAGAAATTCGTCCAGCCTAGGGGCAGAGGGAGGTGGTGTCTGGGGGAAACGGGAGAGGGGACGATGGCGGTTTATCGTGCATGATCGCTGGGCCAAATCAACGCAGCAATTAACGAGAATTGAAGGAGATTTCAACGGCCAGAAACGGCAGCGAGGTGGGGAGTGGTCACCGCGGGTGAGAACCAAGATGACGGGGCAGTGGGACCTGGCGGCAGCGAGAGAGAGAGAGAGAGAGAGAGAGAGAGAGAGAGAGAGAGAGAGAGAGAGAGAGAGAGAGAGAGAGAGATGTACGGTGGGGTCACGTAGTCAACGAGTGAGTGGGTTGGGTTCGTGGTGAGAAAACGATTCGAGGGGGGGGGAGGAGGTGGGCTCGCTGGGCTTAGTGGGCTAGCTGGGTTGGGCTGGCTTCTTTCCTTTTTTTTCTTCTCTATTTATTTTTCTTTTTTCTCTTTCTTTTATTCAGTTTAGAATTTGTTCAAACAATTTAATTAACCATTTGAATTAAAATATTTGCCAAACTTTCAGTAAATTTTAATGCTGTTTAAACATGTATTTTAAATACCATTTTAGGAATAATTATTTTATTCAAATATGGTTTATTCTTTATTTAAATTAGGCATTTGATTTTATTCAAATAAGATTTAATCATATTTTCAATCTCTATTTGAATTATAATTTTTTACCAAACCTTATGCAGTAGGTTTTACTTATTTAATAGGGTGTTAAATAATTCATTTTGAATTATTTGAAATATTTCTATTATGATTTATTAATCATTTAAATTGAGCATTTGTCTTCATTCAAATAAAATCATATATGGTTTTAATCCTTTATAAATTTTATTTCAAATAATTCTTTGATTCCATTTAAGTTAATTAAATAACTTTTATTCCACTTGGGCAAATTCCATTTATTATTTTCCCTTGATTTAATTAATCATTTCTATTAGGGATTTTGTCTTTATTTAATAGAATGGAATTTGGTTAATGCCATATATTTTATTTGAATATTCTTTATCCCTTTATTTCATTTGGATTTGTATTATCTTTATTTAATTTGCTTATGGGTTTGGCAAAAAATTAATTTGGCTTTTAAATATTCCTTATTTAATTATTTGTTTCTTTATCTTATAAAATCCATATCTTTTATTTGTGGATCCAAACTTGGTGATTCCAATTTGCTTATTTAATACTTGTTTATCCTTTTAAATCACTTAGGATTATTTTTCTCACAATTTGGTATGGATATTATATAGGAGCTTTATTAGCTTTGGAAATTATTTCCTTTCCTCTTATTAAATTCATAAGTTTTTATCCATGGCTCCAAATTAAGTGAAACTAATTTCTATGATTTTATAATATTTTTATTTATCATTCTTGATCAACTATAAATGTTTGTTGATAAATTTTATATGGATCAAATCCTTAGTCTTATAGAGATCTTGGAAATGATTTATTCCATTAGGGTCTTAGGGTTTTAGTTTAGCTTTTCCAAGTGTTTAAATTTCAAAACACATTATTGATGAATGCATTTCACTTGCTTGAAATTTATTGGATTCCATTTTATTCAAAGTTTGTTCAAGATGGGTTTTAATGTTTCCATTTAGAAATAAAAAGTTTCTTTTCACCCTAAATTTCAACAATTATTTAATTTGTTTATTTATTTTTCACATTACAAAATTTGAAAAAATTTGGGATGTGACATAGGCTCTGCCTTAATCATATAAGTTGCAATAACTTAGCCAGATGGACAGTTGGTGGTAGGGTGATAGGATGGAACGCGTCCATGGTGGTCTAAGGGAAGGCTTCTAAAAGGTCTCGTCTCGATGCATGTCGAGTCTTGTGGGGAAAGTGCACCACCTCTAGAGGGTAAAATCTAAGTATCTAGTCGTGTCCCCGGCAACGGAAAATTTGAGCATCAAGGCATTGAAGCTATCAAGGATCTACTCATCCCAATTTCTAAGTTAAAACTTGTGGTGGAACAAGGGTAAAGGTTCACCAATGTCTATTAGTGGTTCCTTGGGAGTTTTTGTCAAACAAAAACTTAGTGTTTTTCAACTGATAGGAAAAACCTATTTTGAGCAAAGCAAGCCTAAGCTACACTTAGCCATATTCATATAGATGTTAGATACTACTATTCTACTATGGTATCACTTGCCAATACAATTCCAAATGTATTGACCCACTCTGGATGTAACTTATGATGTTGTAGGTTACTCTGATGAGGATTAGGGTTATGAGTCTACACCCAACATGCTTTCCTGTGGCACATGAAGATGAAGACTTTACTTTATTTACTTATGAATGAACTCTTGTACTAGCCTTTGGGTATGGAGTTGTAAAAGACTATGTTTAATTCTGGAATGAAGATGTAATAAAGACCTTTGTATCTGTGTACTTCATCTTAAACTTTGGATACTAGCATTTGATCCAGGGACTAGCATTGCAATCATAGGGACCTTTACCTTATAAAGGTGGGGTCTTACAGTTTCCATTCCACCCAGGTGATTCATTCACATGTTGTTTTATTAATCAAAAATATAGTCATAGATTTTGCATAATATCAAAGCATGAATATTCCACCCTTGTATTCTACTAGATATACTAAGCATACTAGTATAACAAGTTTCTTAGCTTAGGGAAAACTACTAAGACAATATCTATAGGATTTACCCAAGCATAGCATTTACTTAGAAAAATTCCCATGCAAATCCTACTCAAAATAACACTAGTGATAGATAAAATAGTAGGAAAAAAATATGAAGCATCACTTGCCTTCGTAGCTAGGAGAATAGGAACAGTCCTCACAATCACAATCTTCATAATCACCAAAATCTACACAAAATTTCATACAACAAAATCCACATTCAATATACACACAAAATAATATATATGAATCCATGCAAATGCAATGGAATGTTTTGCCACAAAAAATAAGTCAAACTACACAGTACAAAAAACAAAGCATACAATCTAAGGTCTAAATAAACTAAAATTTAGTTTGAAATAATTTTCAAAACAATTTTTATAGTCAAAATAGTCCTACAAATGTTTCTGTATAAAATACTAATTTTACAGAAGAAAATGGACAAACCAAGGCTATATTTGTGTAGGGATCATTTTTCTGAATCCATTGATATAAAATTTGTAATTTTTGGACAAACAGATCAAAAGTGATGAATTTTCCATGTTTAAACATCTAATAAACCTTTTTTGGATTTTAAACAGAAAACACTGACACGCGGCACGATCTTATTGGTTGGTACCACTTCACGCAGATCATGCATGCGCACCGTTAGATCTAAGTCAGATCGTGCGGCTCAGATCTGATGGTACCTCTTCGTGCTAGTTATAATCCTAGCCACTGGATCTAGATCCAGTGGATCTGATTGCTCTGGCCAAAGATGGGCGACGCGAATGGCGAGCTGCAGCGATGACGCGGCTGACGACAGTGCTCCACGGTGCTAGGGGGTAACATGGGAGGTAAGGGGGTTAACGAGGTCGTGGTGACGTTGTGGTTGCAGTGGAGGTCATAGTCGACGAAGGTGTGCATGGGCTCGGCCGAAATTGCTCGTCAGAGTCGCCCTGGCATCGGGTGCTTGCAGTTGAAGACAAAGGCGAGGCTATAGAGCACAAGCCAACAAACGGAGGGCATCCGTGGATGCGCCAGAAGATAGCGAGCAAGATAATGTGAACCAGAGGGCAAGGGGGCACCCGGGCTCACCGGAATTGGTCATCGAAGCTCATCGGAACGGCAGCGGCACGACTCGAAATTTGCAGAGCCTGGGAGCTCTCCGGGGTTGCAGAGTGAGGGGAAATGGCGAGGGGTAGTGGGGGTTTAAGTAGAAGGGGTCTAGGGGGGCAGTCACGCCGGGAATCAAGCGCAATAACACAAATTGAAACAGGGAAGAAACGACAAAGAGGGGCGCGGGTCCTCCGGCGCGAGATTAACCATGATGTTGACGCGGCAGTGGGGCCTAGTGGCAGTGAGAGAGAGGGTGCGTGCACATGTGTGAGAGATAGAGGGGGAGGGGTTCCTCGGGTGGGCTTGTTGGGCCGCTGGGGTTGCTGGGCCGAATAGGCTGCGCCTGCTTTATTTTTTTTATTTTTGCCTTTTTCATTTCTGTTTTGATTTTCCAAAATGAATTTGAGTGGCTAATTCAAATCTGATTGAATTCAAATAAACCCCAGACATTTGTACTATGTTCCTAGTGTCCAAATGTGTGTCAAACACATCAAATCATTCGAAAACCATTTTGAGGTCATAAAATAAAATAAAACCATGCCCCATATATATAAAAAAGGGGTTTAAATATGGTTCTATTAGGGTTTAAACTTTGAAATTTTGTGTGCAAGATCAAAATGCCATGATAAAATGAATGCAATAATATGACTTTGCATTGATGAAATTTGGGATGTTACAACCTTGCAGAAATCTCTCTTCCTCCACCACCACCACACCGTCGTGCTATTGGGATTCCGAGGAGATCTACTACCTCTGCTTCCCAGCTAGAACTGGGAGAGGAATGTATTCATCGACTTCGTACGTGTCACCCAATGCGGAAGTGCTATTGGAACGCGGCACCGGAAGGATCATCTGCACGGTCTTAAGATCGACCATTGATCGACTACATCAACCACGATATCTGAATCTCGTTAAACGCTTTGGATCTATGAGGGTTAGTTCTCTACAATCTCATTGCACCGATCTCGTAGATTAGATCTTGGATTTGCCATAGATTAGATCTTAGTTTTGTGTGTTCACGCGATAGAATTTTTGTTTTCCATGCAACGAACCCTACAGTGGTATCAGAGCCAAATCGATGCGTAGATCTGTTGCATGAGTAGAACATAATGGTTTTGTGGGCATTGATGATTTTGTTGTTGCTTTCTTTGCATCTTGCGGGATGGTGGGATGAAGTGGCCCGGGCTAACCTTACATGTCATCGTACATGATACTTGCTCCACGCTCAACGTGCAACTTGTATTGCACAAGTGGCTTTGCGGGTGTCTGTCTCTCCCACCATAGTTAAGATTCAATTTACAATGGGCACTTGAAAATACCTGTATCATCATTGTGGTTCTTGTTCGTAGGTAAGAATGGTTCTTATTAGAAAGCCCCAAGCCACGTAAAACATGAAAAGAAAATTAGAGGCGTCTAACTTGTTTTTGTAGGGCATGTGATGTGATATGGCCATGATATGATTGTGATTATATTTGATGTATGCAATAATCCTTATTGTAAGTTGGCAACTAGCAGGAGCCTTATGGTTGTCTTTAAATTCGTTAAGACATGCGTGTCTATTCATCATGTAATTGCTTTATTCCAAGTAGTTGTAATAGTTGTTGTTGGTGATGGACAACCATGAAGCGGCGCCATTGACCTTGACGCTACGTCGGGGATGATGGAGATCATTTTCGTTCTTTGGATATGGAGATCAAATGCACAATAATAAAGGCCATATCATATCACATATTATGAATTGCATGTGATGTTAATCGTTTTATGCATCTTGTATTGCTTAAATCGCGATGGTAGCATTATAAGATGATTCCTCTCACTAAATATCAAATAATAAAGTGTTCCTCCTTAGTAGGCACCATTGCTAAGACTCGTCATTTCGAAGCATCTCGTGATGATCGGGTGTGATAGATTCTACGTGTGCATACAACGAGTGCAAGCCAGATTTGCACATGCGGTTACTAAGGTTAACCTTGACGAGCCTAGCATGTACATACATGGTATCGAAACACGGAATACCAAAAGGTAAAGCATGAGTCATATGAATGATATGATGAACATGTTGATTATTCGCCTTTGAAGCTACATCTTCTCTCGTGAAGATCCGACTTGGTGTAGTGGATTTGGTTCGTGTAATCACTAAAACAATGTGATGGATATTGTTTTGAGTGGGAGTTCACCTAGTTAATTAAAGAATTACATTAGAACTCAATTTATCATAAACTTAGTCTAAACTCTTGCAAATTTGTTGTAGATCATGGAGACCCCTACCATCAATTTAATGCATTCTTAGAGAAAGAAAAGTTGAATAACAATGGAAGCAACTTCACGGATTGGTTCCGTAACATGAGGATTGTCCTCAATGATGGTCAATTGACCTATGTGCTGGATGCACTGCTAGGTGACCCACCTGCAGATGATGCTATCGATGAGGTGAAAAATGTTTACCTCACTCGGAAGGATCAATACTCCACAGTTTAGTGTGCCATCCTATACGGTTTGGAATCGGAGCTTCATGAGCGCTTTGAGAACTGCAACCCTTATGATATTATCAATGAGCTTGATGTATACGCACTTATATTCTTGTAGATAGTTGTTGGGCCTCCAAGTGTAGAGGTTTGTAGAATAGCAGCAAGTTTCCCTTAAGTGGATTACCCAAGGTTTATCGAACTCAGGGAGGAAGTGGTCAAAGGTATTCCCTCTCAAGCAACCCTGCAATCAAGATACAAGAAGTCTCTTGTGTCCCCAACACACCCAATACACTTGTCAGGTGTATAGGTGCACTAGATTGGCTAAGAGATAATGAAATACAAGTGGTAACGGTGCCAGAAAAGAGCTTCTGACTTGTTGTTGACGTGTGAGAAACTAAAGGAAAACTGAAATAAAGATGGAAGAAAGCAAACATGCAACAGATCTAGATGAAAACGATGTTTCAATGTTTAGAAACAAGTCCTAGGGATCATACTTTCACTAGTGAACACTCTCTCATATAAATATCTTCTCTTAATGATACTACTCTTAACTACTCTCCGGTTGGACACTCTAATCCATGGTAGGTCTATAACAGCACACCTCAAAGTCCGCCTTCCCCAATCTAGATAACCCCACATTGTCACCTTGAGTGCTAGATGGTTCCAACAAACACCACAATTTCATAAAGACAACCAACTCAAAATATACTCATGATCAATATATATGTAACCTAGCTTAAGTGCCACACACGGTGTGCACGCTGTCACTTTCACACACGTGGGGAAAAGCATAGATTTATGAAAGCACGACGAGTATTTATGCAGACTCTAGGCTAAGTGCCACCTTGGCGTGCACGCTGTCACTTTCACACACATGGGGAGAGCAGAGATCTATTGAAGCACTTGAGTAGCAAGGTAGATCTACTTGATTACAAAGCTCATGACCACAACAAGATCATGCATAGAGAGAGAGAGATGAACACATAGCTACCGATAGAGCCCTTAAACTTGAGGAAGAACTACTCCCTCCTCATCATGGGAATTAGCAACGGTGATGAAGATGGTGATGGATCGCGATGGAGATGGCTTCGGGGACACTTCCCCGTCCCGACATGGTGCCGGAAGAGAGACTTTCTGTCCCCCGAATCTCCCCTTCGATGGCGGCGGCGCTACGGAGGTTTTCGTGGATTTCTTCTGGATAATTTAGGGTTTTCTCCCCGGGGCTTCTTATAGGCGCATGAAGCAAGGTCGGTGGAGGTCCATGGGGCCGACACCCCCTGTGGGTGCCACCATGGCTGGCCCGCGCCTAGGGGGTGCGGCCACCCTGGTTTCCTACTCCACCTCTGCTTCGTGGTTTCGTGTTGCTCCGGGAAAAATAATGACTTTGGCTTTTGTCCCATCCAATTCCGAGAATATTGATTTTTTTCCTTTTCTGGATCCAAGAACATAAGAAAATAGGCAACTGGCACTGTGGCATCTTGTTAATAGGTTAGTCCAGAAAAACATATAAAAACACCTCAAAGTGTAGACAAAGCATAAGACAAATGATACAAAACAAGCATGGAACATCAAAAAATTTAGATACATTTCCGACGCATCAAGCATCCCCAAGCTTAACTATTGCTCATCCTCGAGTAGGTAAGTGATAAAAGAATAATTTTTGAGGTGACATGCACCATCAAAATCAAGATCAAACCATTTAGCAAGCATTGAAAGCTGGGATCAAAGAATTCTAAACATGAGCATGAAAGATGGAGTTGTAACAGTAAGACATAATAACTATGCATGCAACATGAAAGGATACAAACAAAGATCATGAATAACAATGCATTGAAAGACGTTTGTTTGTTTCACATATAGAAAACACAGCATAGTGGCATTCAGCTTGTCCCTCATGGAGTGGAAAATAGATGCATATGACACCTTCAAAGTTCATAAGAGTGACTAGATACAAATAGTTCAAGAACAAGCAATATCAACATTATGAATCAATCACTAAGTTTTGGGACAATGCACATAGAACTAAGAATGGTAGCTATGCTCTCATAATTGGTGCCTATGGATAGAAGGTGGAAACTGAATATAAAAGTGGAAGAAAGTCCCTTCAAAGGGAAGCAAGGATTTCAAGTGTCATAAAGAGCTTCCAAAAAATATGGTACTTATTAGCTTTCAGCTCTCATTGCCCCTATCATAAGAATCTTGAAGTGATTAAGGTTAAAGTGAACAAACTATGGAGTATATGCTTGTAAGATCCCTCCTTTATAAAGGAAAGGATCCCTGTGATTGCAATGCTAGTCCCTGGATCAATTCTAGCATCCACAGTTTAAGATGAAGTACACACAAACAAAGGTCATTATTCCAAGTCATTCCAGAGACGAACATAGTATTTTACAAACTCCATGGCCACAGGCATAATACAAGAGTTCAAATATGTAATAAGATAAATAAGTCTTCATCTTCATGTGCCACAGGCAAGCATGTTGAGTGTAGACTCATAACCCCTAATCACCATCAGAATAACCTGCAACATCACAAGTTACAGCCACCGTGGGTCAATACATTGGAATAGTATTGACAAGTGATACCTTAGTATAATATTGGCAACTAGATACTATATGCATTTGGCTAAGTGTAGCTTAGGCTTGCTTTGCTCAAAATAGGTTTTTTCCTATTAGTTGAAAACACTAAGTTTTTCTTTGACAAAAACTTTCCCAAGGAACCACCAATATAAATTGGGGAACCTTCACCCTTGTTCAACCACAAGTTTTTACTTAGAAATTGGGATGAGGTGATTCTTGATAGCTTCCATGTCTTGATGCTCAAATTGTCCTTTACCAGGGACATGGCTAAGTACTTAGATTTCTTCCATTTGCAGTGGTTGTGCACTTTCCCCACAAGACTTGATTTTCACCAAGACAGGACCTTTCAGAAGCCTTCCCTTAGACCAAATGGACGCGCTCCAACCTATCATCCCACTACCACCAACTGTCCAAATGGCTAAGTTATTGCAACCTATGTGATCCAGGCAGAGCCCATATGGCCAAGTGGCTGCACTAGAAGCTTCTTATCATATGGCATCTCAAATCCCTTTGTTCCTGGGTGGCTTTCCACAAGTGAGATACACAAGGTAAACTATTGAAATGTTCCTTGTGTAACCACTCAACACAAACCATTCCTTCCATTCCACCCAGGTGTTTCATTCACTTAGTTGTTTTATTAAACAAAACACAAGTCCAAAGACTTAGAAATATTTTCTCATAGCATGAATATATAACCACCCTTGGTTGCTACTAGCTAGGCTAAGCATTGCATTGATAAGAATCTTAACTTAGAAATTTCTAGAAATTCTACAACTACTAGGATTTCCCGAGCATAGCATATATAGATCAAAATATTCATGCAAGACTTAGCAAAATATTTCTAATGCATAGTTGAAAAGCATAGGAATAAAATCATGAAGCACCACTTTCCTTGGTAGTTTGGGGAGTATAAACAATCTTCACAATCACAATCACTATTTGCACCAAAATCTATACATAAAATAATGGCACCAAATCACATACAAAATATAAACAAGAAAAAATATATGAATGCATGCAAAATACCATGTAATGATTTTTCTACACCAAACAACACAAGTGCATAGTACTAAATCATAAACAAGTACAAAACAAGCCAAATTAACTTTATTTGAATATAAAAACATTTTCCAAATAATTACTATACTCAAATTATGCCTACAAATGTTTCTGCAAAAACAATCACTTTAACAGAGGCAAAACACTAAACACATTGCATAAACAGAAAGGTTTTTCTCTCCTGATTCCAATGATATAAATTTTTTCAAATTTGAACGTGGGAATCAAAAGTAATGAATTAAACAAGTTTAAACATCTAACAGATCTAAATTCAGATTTTAAATCAAAGAACTGGCCACGCGGCGCTCGCTGATTGGTTGATACCGATTCGCACCGGACTACACTTGCGGGCCGTTGGATTTAACTTAACATGCACGGCCCAGATCTGATCGTACTGCTTCGCTACAGATCTATTCCTAATCGCTAGATCTAAATCCTACGGTCACGGTTCAATCGACCACAGAGGGCGGAGCTAGCGGAGGCGAGTGGCGGCGGCGGATCTATCAGAGACGGTGTCGATGATTTAGGTCGCGCGGGAGAGGGTGAGGTGGCTTACCGAGTTTGCCGTGCACTGCTGATACTCAAGGTGGGCTTGGTTGGCGAAGGGGCGCTCGGGGTTGGCAGGTATTGCTCGCCGGAGTCGTTGCTGTCGTCGGGCAAGCTCTGGCGTCATCAGGGGCAAGGTTCTGGTGCGCGCTAAGACAAACCAGATATGCTATTAGATGCGCACAAGCCTGGCGAACAAGTGAGTATCAAAAAGGGAGGAAGGGGTGGTCGGGAATTACCAGGAGGGGTCGCCGGAGTTGCGCTGAGCTTCGGTCGCTTCCAGTGGTGGATGGTGACGGCGCTCTAGGATGTTACAGAGAAAAAGGAAGGTATGAGAAGATGCGCAAGAACATGTAGAACACGCTCGCATGAAGCAGAGACAGGGGGGTGGATGATGCTCACCGGAATTGGTTGCCGGAGGTCGTCGGTACAATGGCGGTGTGGGCAAGATTACGGGCAGCCTGGTGGCGTGGTGACTGTGCTAAGCGAGGGGAAATGAGCAGAGAGGGGAGGGGATCTTTTAGACGGAGCAGGGGCAGAGATTGCGCTCGCATTCATCGTCAATTAAGCAGAGTAAATTCGTGGCATTGAAGGGGGAAGAAACAGGCGGCGACGGCGTCTGCGCGCGGGATTTGGGAAAGAAGGTGCTGACGTGGAGAGGGGCCACCAGTCAGCGACAGTGCGGGTGAGAGAAAAAGCAGAGAGAAGATGGCCTGGGTGGGCTTTTGGGCTGGATCTGGTTCTGGGCTAGATTAGTAGCGCCGGCCCTTTTCTAATTCTTTTCTCTTTTTCTATTTCTGCTTGATTTTCAAAAAAATTCAAAAGCAATTGTATTTCAAATCTTTTATGGATTTTTGTAAAGTGTATCCTTCACATTTTTGGGCATAAAACCATGTGGTCTCTCTGCACTTGCTTGGTCCCTTTGAAGTAATAAAAAATAAACAGTGTCATAGCACTTGATATGAATATGTTTTGAAGATGGTTTTGAAACCAAATTTGTTTTTGTAAATTTTTGTCCAAACTTAATCAATCAACCAAGACACCAAGGAAGCAAACAAACCTTGGTTTAAAACATTTATACTCCCAATTGAGAATGGTATTTGATTAATGGTTGCTCACTTAAAATGATAGCACTATGTGCTTCTGTTTTCTTTAAATGAGTTAGAAAATGATCCCTAAATGATATGCATGCATGAATGATATGCAATCTTGGAAAACATGATTTTAGGGATGTTACAAATCTAACCCCCTTAAGGTGACTCTCGCCCTCGAGATTCGGGTTGGCTAGCAAATAGGTGAGGGTGGTCTTTTCGAAGATCATCTTCTCTTTCCCATGTTGCTTCTTCTTCGGATTGATGGTTCCATTGAACTTTGCAGAATTTGATAGTCTTAGTCCGAGTAAGTCTTTCTGCAGTATCAAGAATCTTGATAGGTTTCTCCTCATAAGTGAGATCACTTTCCAATTGGACCTCTTCCAATGGTATAGTATCCTTCAAAGAAGTCTCTTCCATTTCTGGATGGCATTTCTTAAGCTGACTCACATGAAACACATTGTGAACGACAGACAATGATTCTGGCAATTCAATCTCATAAGCGACTTCTCCTTTACGACTCAGAATCTTGAATGGTCCAACATATCTTGGGGCCAATTTTCCTTTGACTCCAAACCTCTTCACTCCACGAAGTGGTGACACTCTATGATAAGCTTTATCACCTACTTCATAGGTGACTTCTCTACGCTTAGGATCTGCGTAACTCTTCTGTCGGGACTGTGCTATCTTCAATATGTCTTTAACTAGCTTGACTTTCTCTTCAGCCTCTTTGATTAGTTCTGGTCCGAAGAAACTTCTTTCTCCCACACCATTCCATAGCAATGGGGTGGTACACTTTCTCCCATAGAGAAACTCAAACGGTGCCATCTCAATACTGGCTTGACAACTGTTATTGTAAGAGAATTCTGCGTAAGGCAAACTTTCATCCCAACTGGCTCCATAGTCTAGAGCACATGCCCTCAACATATCTTCAAGAATATGATTGGTCCTTTCTGTTTGTCCATCAGTCTGAGGGTGAAAAGCAGTGCTAAATTCCAACCTCATTCCCAATGACTCATGTAGTTGCCTTCAAAAATGAGAAGTGAATTGAGTTCCCCTATTAGACACAATACTCTTGGGTACTCCATGTAGACATATAATTCTACTCATATAGATCTTGGCTAACTTAGCACTTGTGTAGGTTGTCTTCATGGGTATGAAATGAGCCACTTTAGTTAGGCGATCCACTACTACCCAAATAGAATCATATCCTGACTGGGTCCTTGGCAATCCGGTAATGAAATCCATACCAATCTTGTCCCACTTCCAATCAGGAATAGGTAGTGGTTGTAACAATCCTGCTAGTTTCTGGTGTTCCGCTTTCACCGTGCTACACACATCACACAAAGCAATATGTTCGGCGATGTCTTTCTTGAGATTATTCCACCAAAATCTTTCCTTCATATCCATGTACATTTTGGTGTTACCCGGATGAATGGAATATGGTGAGTTGTGGGCTTCTTGTAAAATCAGTTTCCGAAGCTCCGGATCTTGTGGAACACAGATACGTTTTCCATACCATAAAGTACCCTGTTCATCTTCATGGAATCCTTTGGCTTTTCCCATGCCAATCTTTTCCTTAATCTCTTCAATTTCCTTATCTGTCTTTTGGGCTTGTTTGATCTTGTCCAACTAAGTGGGTTGAACATCCAAAGACATGAGATGTCCCTCAGGCACAATCTCCAATCTAAGATTTCTGAATTGGGTACACAGATCATCTGGCAATTCTCCCTTAGTAAGGCCATTCACAAAAACTTTACGTCTTAGAGCATCCGCTACAACGTTTGCTTTACCGGGGTGGTATTGCAGACTCAAGTCATAGTCCTTGATGAGTTCTAGCCATCTTCTTTGTCTCATGTTAATTTCTTTCTGGGTGAAAATATACTTCAAACTCTTGTGATCTGTGAACACTTCACATCGCTTTCCCAAAAGATAATGTCTCCATGTTTTAAGTGCATGGACAACAAAGGCTAACTCTAAATCATGAGTAGGGTAATTCACCTCATGAGTTTTGAGTTGTCTCGAGGCATAAGCCACAACTTTCCCTTCTTGCATAAGTACTGCACCTAATCCATGATGAGATGCATCACAATATACTTGGAAATCTTTCTCCAAATCTGGCAAACATAAGACAGGTGTTGTCACTAGTCTCTTCTTCAATTCTTGAAAACTAAGTTCACAGCCCTCAGACCAAGCAAATTTCTTGTCTTTTTTTAGCAACTCCGTTATAGGCTTAGCTACCTTGGAGAAATTCTCAATAAATCTTCTATAGTATCCTGCCAAGCCAAGGAAACTACGAACCTCTTTCACTGACTTAGGAGATTCCCATTCAGTTATAGCTGAAACTTTAGCCGGATCAACTGCTACACCCTCTCCTGACACAACGTGTCCAAGAAATCCAACTTCATTCAACAAAAACTCACACTTACTGAATTTGGCATACAACTTATGCTCTCTAAGCTTCTCAAGTATCAAACGTAGATGTCCTTCATGCTCTTCTTTGCTCTTGGAGTAGATCAAAATGTCATCGATGAAAACAACAACAAACTTATCAAGGGACTCCATGAACACCTTGTTCATCATATTCATGAAATATGATGGTGCATTGGTCAATCCAAATGGCATCACGGTATACTCATACAATCCATACCTTGTGGTGAAAGCTGTCTTAGGTATGTCTTGTTCCCTTATCTGGAGCTGGAAATAACCTGACCGGAGATCAATCTTTGAGAACACACAAGCTCCTTCTAACTGATCAAATAAGTCATTGATTCTAGGTAAAGGGTATTTGTTCTTGATAGTCACCTCATTGAGTGAACGGTAATCTATTCATAACCTCTGACTTCTATCTTTCTTCTCCACAAACAAAACTGGTGCTCCCCAAGATGAAGAACTTGGTTGGATAAAACCTTTCTGCAACTGTTATCCAAGTTGCTTCTTGAGTTCTTTCAACTCATCAACTGACATCTTGTACGGTGTCTTTGCTATTGGTCCAGATCCTGGTAGCAAATCAATAAGAAATTCCACATCTCTATCTGGTGGCATTCCCGACAATTCTTCCGGAAACACATCCGGATATTCACTCACAATTGGCACACTGTCCATGCTAACCCCCTTAAGAGAATTTAGCTTACTCTCTTTTGATTCAAAGTTAGACTTGAATCTAATCCGTTTCTTTTACGGGGTTGTGAGTGCAACAGTACGATTGGCACAATCTAGTACTCCTTCATACTTGGTCATCCAATCCATTCCCAAAATTACATCTAGTCCTTGGGAATCTAGGATTATCAGACTCACTGGACACTTATGCTTTCCAAACTCTCTCTCTAGATCCCGGCATCTAAGACTTACTATCATATCTCCACCGGGAGAACTTACTTTTATTGGACACCCAATATTTTCAGTTGGAAACCCATTTCTATCAACAAATGCTTTTGATATGAATGAATGTGATGCACTAGTATAAAAAAGAACAAGTGCTAGAATAGAATTGAGTTTGAACTTACCAGCAACAACATCAGACTCCTCATAGATTTCCTCCACATTAATGTGGTTCACTTGTACCTTTTGAAAAGGGTTGGGCTTGTTGGGTCCTTCGACTTTATTTTCTAGGCATTCATTTGCATAATGCCCCATCTTCTTGCACTTGAAACATTCAACCTGACTAAGATCCTTCTTGACAGGCTGACTTCCATTGTGGTGGCTCTTATAACCACTCTTGTGATTCTTGTACTTGTCATTGTCATGACTATGGTGATGCTTGTTGTCATGATGACGGTTGTGGTTGTGGTGACTGTTGTACTTTCCATGCTTGTGGAATCCAGAATTTCCACTGTCATCATAATGGGAACGCTTGTGAGACGATCCCGAGCTTTGCTTGTCATATTTGTGCTTTCTCTTCCTTCTTTCAACCTGTTTCATCTTGCTCTCCAAGATGGAAGCCTTGTCACAAAGAGACTGGTAAGTGGGAACATAGGCCACTGATAGCTCTAGGTTCAGTTCATCGTTCAGTCCATCGAGAAACTTCTCTCTCCTTTTAGCATCAGTGTCAACTTCATCCGGTGCATAACACGCCAGATTGTTGAACTCCTCAATATACTCGGCCACGCTACGGTGGCGCTGCTACAAGTTATGAGATTCCTTTTTCTTCAGACTCATCACTCCGGATGAGATGTGAGCAGTACGGAAACCATCTTCAAAGATAGCCCATGTCACATCCGCAATGGGAGTGGTGATTTGGAAGTTATCCCACCATGTGGCCGCGGGTCCTTCCAACAAGTGTGCTGCAAATCTGACCTTCTCTTCATCAGTACAGCCAACAGTTACCAATTCCTTTTTCACAGAGCGTAGCCAATCATTGGCCACCATAGGATCAGTAGTTCCTGACAACTTTGCTGGCCTCAGTCTTAAGAACCTGGTAAGCATGTCAAAACCCGGTGGGTTGTTCTGATTGTTGTTGTTGTTGTTGTTGTTGTTGTTGTTGTGGTTCTGTATGAAAGTAGTCATCATTTGCATCAGCTGCGTCTGAGCTGTCATCATCTGCTGCATCTCAGGGGTGATGTCGTTGTTGTTGGGGTTGGGATTGGCACGTCGGGGAGGCATCTGTGGTTTTCAATAAGGATAAGAATGAGATACCCATAGATTCTAACATGCACAATACATTACATAACAAACCACAATCATGCATCATAGTAATAAAAATTTCAACAACACAGACAACAAGTTTTTGAAAAGTAAAAACACCAATAGCAAGCCATCCACATGTTGGATGGTCATTGCGACTCAATAATCAAAAGCATGGTAAATAAATGGTAAATGAGTAGTCATCACTACTCCTTTGCATCAACCTCCTCATCAACAAGTGTAAGACCTGCATTCTCCATCGCGGTCTTGTATTCCTCGACATTGGTGGTCAAGGCCTCTACTTTGGCTTTGAGAGCCCTCTTCTGTGCACGAAGTCTCTCAACCACACCTTGTTGATGCTCGAGCTCTAAGTCCTTGTCCTCTAGTTCTGCAGTCATGTCTCGAATCCTCTTGTTCCTATCTTGGACTCTCTTCTCTTGACTCTTGAACTTTCTATCCTGACTCTCAAACTTGGCCTCCATTTCTTTGACTATCTCATCTTGCTCCGCGGAGAGCTTGTCCTTCTCACGAAGCTGCACCTGGAGTTCGTCATTGCTAAGCATGACGTTGGTCCTATCAGTTTCTAGGTGCCTAAGAAGAACCTCTAAGTCCTGGAGGTACAGACGAATCGGATCTTCTATATCTCTAGCAGTATCCTCGAAGTTAATGGCCTCACCATCCTCGTCACGTCTGCCGGAAGTGAGTAGCTCTAACCTCCCGAAAGTGTCTCCCTATCAAGCGTCCAAGCAAATCCTACATGACTACCTCTTGGCCTCTCTCCTTGTCATCATGCATGAGCTTGAAGTTGATGGCCTCCGTGGCTAGCTCCGTCTGGCGTCCTGGCTGAATAACCTTGAAGCCCCAAAGGTCCTTCCTCTCGAACTTGGTGAGGGGAAGCATCATGATCAAAGGAAGTGGGAGATTGAGCAAACTAGTGAGCTCAATAAGACGAGTGCCAAAACGGGTTCCCTTGAACTCGTCAACCATGTTGATAATAACATTAGGCATCTATTTTATAAGATAGAAAAAGTTAGAATCAACATACATAGAGATGAATCACAAGACAAAGCATCACATGCATAACTTTGGAAATCAAAACACACAAGCCATGGCATACATAAAACCATTACAAGCATTCAAGGTTCAACTTATTTTAAATATCATTTGGAAATAAATGAAAGTGGTGGTCCAACTAACGAAGTACGTTACAATCCCATCTCACTTGCCAAGTTGGCTAACAGGGCATCCCTAGAGGCAATCTGTCTATCTAGATCACATGACTCTATTGCTAAGTCTATGATGTCCTCCCTTAAACTTTGGTTGGTAGCCTCTAACTCTTGGGTATGTTTCTTTTCTTCCTTAAGGTCATTCTGGGTGTTGAGCATTCTGCACTTGATTCTATCACCAAGTTCTTTGATGGCCTTCCAAGCTGCATCCCTTGCTGAATCAAAGAATGTAGTGTGCATCACTGAGTTGGTGACCATGCAGAATCCTGATTCCTTGTGGTTGTCTTCCTTGTTTTTATACAAGTGAAGTTGCACCCACCAGTAATCAACTCCTTCATCCATCACAGGAAAACCTTTGTACACAGCTGCACCATGTATTCCCATGGCAACCATGAGTTCCTTGAGAGCCTTGGGGAATTCTGTCTCACATTCCAAAGTCATAGTCATGAGTGGTCCCTTATTCACGGATTCGTTGATGGAGTTCATCTACAAATAGAGATGAGAAAGAAGATTAGAAAAGTTTACGAGAAGAAAAGACAAGTGTGGAAGTTGTTAAAAATTTTCCTCAGTGGTTTCCAATCCTAGGGTCATAATCCTACAGGCAACACAGTGCTCTGATACCATCTGTAAGATCCCTCCTATATAAAGGAAAGGATACCTGTGATTGCAATGCTAGTCCCTGGATCAATGCTAGCATCCACAGTTTAAGATGAAGTACACAGAAACAAAGGTCATTATTACAAGTCATTCCAGAGACAAACATAGTCTTTTACAAACTCCATGGCCACATGCCTAATACAAGAGTTCAAATATGTAATAAGATAAATAAGTCTTCATCTTCATGTTCCACAGGCAAGCATGTTGAGTGTAGACTCATAACCCCTAATCACCATCAGAATAACCTGCAACATCACAAGTTACAGCCATAGTGGGTCAATACATTGGAATAGTATTGGCAACTGATACCTTAGTATAATATTGGCAACTAGATACTATATGCATTTGTCTAAGTGTAGCTTAGGCTTGCTTTGCTCAGAATAGGTTTTTTTCCTATTAGTTGAAAACACTAAGTTTTTCTTTGACAAAAACTTTCCCAAGGAACCACCAATAGAAATTGGGGAACCTTCACCCTTGTTCAACCACAAGTTTTTACTTAGAAATTGGGATGAGGAGATTCTTGATAGCTTCCATGTCTTGATGCTCAAATTGTCCTTTACCAGGGACATGGCTAAGTACTTAGATTTCTTCCATCTGCAGTGGTTGTGCACTTTCCCCACAAGACATGATTTTCACTAAGACAGGACCTTTCAGAAGCCTTCCCTTAGACCAAATGGACGCGCTCCAACCTATCATCCCACTACCACCAACTGTCCAAATGGTTAAGTTATTGCAACCTATGTGATCCAGGAAGAGCCCATATTGCCAAGTGGCTGCACTATAAGCTTCTTAACATATGGCATCTCAAATCCCTTTGTTCCTGGGTGGCTTTCCACAAGTGAGATACACAAGGTAAACCATAGAAATGGGCCTTGTGTAACCACTCAACACAAACCATTCCTTCCATTCCACCCAGGTGTTTCATTCACTTAGTTGTTTTATTAAACAAAACACAAGTCCAAAGACTTAGAAATATTTTCTCATAGCATGAATATATGACCACCCTTGGTTGCTACTAGCTAGGATAAGCATGGCATTGATAAGAATCTTAAATTAGAAATTTCTAGAAATTCTACAACTACTAGGATTTCCCGTGCATAGAATATATAGACCAAATTATTCATGCAAGACTTAGCAAAATATTTCTAATGCATAGTTGAAAAGCATAGGAATAAAATCATGAATAACCACTTGCCTTGGTAGTTTGGGGAGTAGCAACAATCTTCACAATCACAATCACTATTTGCACCAAAATCTAAACATAAAATAATGGCACCAAATCACATACAAAATATAAACAAGCAAAAATATATGAATGCATGGAAAATGCCATGTAATGATTTTTCTACACCAAACAACACAAGTGCACAATACTGAATCATAAACAAGTACAAAACAAGCCAAATTAACTTTATTTGAATATCAAAACATTTTCCAAATAATTACTATACTCAAATTATGCCTACAAATGTTTCTGCAAAAACAATCATTTTAACAGAGGCAAAACACTAAACACATTGAATAAACAGAAAGTTTTTTCTCTCCTGATTCCAATGATATAAAATTTGTCAAATTTGAACGTGGGAATCAAAAGTTATGAATTAAACAAGTTTAAACATCTAATAGATCTAAATTCAGATTTTAAATCAAAGAACTGGCCACGCGGCGCTCACTGATTGGTTGATACCGATTGGCACCGGATCACACTTGCGGGCCATTGGATTTAACTTAACCTGCACGGCCCAGATCTGATCATACCGCTTCGCTACAGATCTATTCCTAATCGCTAGATCTAAATCCTACGGTCACGGTTCAATCGACCATAGACGGGCGGCGCTAGCGGCGGCGAGTGGCGGCGGCTCTGTGAGAGACGATGCCGACAATTTAGGTCACGCGGGAGAGGGTGAGGTGGCTTACCGAGTTCGCCGTGCACTGCTGATACTCAAGGTGGGCTTGGTTAGCGAAGGGGCGCTCGGGGTTGGCAGGTATTGCTCGCCGAAGTCGTTGCTGTCGTCGGGCAAGCTATGGTGTCGTCGGGGGAGAGGTTCTGGTGCGCCCTAAGACAAACCAGAGATGCTATTAGATGCGCACAAGCCTGGCGAACAAGTGAGTATCAAAAAGGGAGGAAGGGCTGGTCGGGAACTACCAGGAGAGGTCGCCGGAGTTGCGCTGAGCTTTGGTCGCTTCCAATGGTGGACGGTGACGGCGCTCTAGGATGTTACAGAGAAAAAGGAAGGTATGAGAAGATGCGCAAGAACATGTAGAACACGCTGGCATGAAGCAGAGACAGGGGGGTGGATGATGCTGACCGGAATTGGTTGCCGGAGGTCGTCGGTACAGCGGCGGTGTGGGCAAGATTACGGGCAGCCTGGTGGCGTGGTGACTGTGCTGAGCGAGGGGAAATGAGCGGAGAGGGGAGGGGATCTTATAGCCGGAGCAGGGGTGGAGATTGCGCTTGCATTCATCGTCAATTAAGCAGAGTAAATTCGCGGCAGTGAAGGGGGAAGAAACGGGCGGCGATGGCGTCTGCGCGCGAGATTTGGGGAAGAAGGTGCTGACGTGGAGAGGGGCCACCAGTCGGCGACGGTGTGGGTTGGTTCGGTGCGGGTGAGAGAAAAAGGAGAGAGGAGATGGCCCGGGTGGGCTTTTGTGCAGGATCTGGTTCTGGGCTAGATTAGTAGTGCCGGCCCTTTTCTAATTCTTTTCTCCTTTTCTATTTCTGCTTGATTTTCCAGGAATCAAATTCAAACAAATTCAAAAGCAATTGAATTTCAAATCTTTTCTGGATTTTTGTAAAGTGTATCCTTCACATTTTTGGTCATAAAACCATGTGGTCTCTCTGCACTTGCTTGGTCCCTTTGAAATAATCAAAAATAAACAGTGTCATAGCACTTGATATGAATATGTTTTGAAACCAAATTTGTTTTTGTAAATTTTTGTCCAAACTTAATCAATCAACCAAGACACCAAGGAAGCAAACAAACCTTGGTTTAAAACATTTATACTCCCAATTGAGAATGGTATTTGATTAATGGTTGCTCACTTAAAATGATAGCACTATGTGCTTCTGTTTCTTGAAATGAGTTAGAAAGTGATCCCCAAATGATATGCATGCATGAATGATATGCAAGCTTGGAAAACATGATTTTAGGGATGTTACAATGCTTGACAAAGTATAAGTTGGCAATCTCATGTCCCTTGAATACGAGGGTCGCACCTCATGCTACTCAACTTTGGTCACCTGTAAGTTCTTGTCATAGTAAGTAGATGTGTATCATAGAGAACCGCCAACGGGGTACCCCTTGCACATGGTACATGAGCTATTCCATAAACAAAATGACAAGGCAAGCAGACAATGAGCATCTCAGCAATCTTTTTATTTACTATGTGCATATATTTTTATTGAGGATGCTTCACAGAATGCTCATTATGGTGATGCTGCAAGTTTCCACCATGATTAGGCATGGCTTAGGCTAGCGGCCCAGACGTTTCTCTAACACAAAATACATAACTCCATGGACTTACAAGCTCCCTCTTTATTTCACACCGGCGACATCCATAGACAAACAAAATGATATCAACTGTGTGCAAAGTACAAGTGCAATGTTGAAAACGTTCCCCATGACAGCATGGTTCTGCTAATTCCAACGTATAAGTGCAAGCATATACAACATAGATGACACAATAGTTCAAGTTTATTAGGGGCAAGGAATATAAAGTGTTCCATCAAGTTCGTGAGGGCTTTAATCACTAAGTTTTCACATAACAAAATACTTTTTAATTGGAAGATAGCTAAAAACAAGAATATACATGGAATGGTGTAACACAGCATGCCTAGAAATTTATAGTGGACACTTTGGAATAACTTGGTTTCTTCAGAGTTGGAAGCATGAGTAGAGCTTACTCGTACAAGTGGAGGCTAGCAAAATACTGGGAGCAACCAACTAAGAGAGCAATAATGGCCATAATCATGCAGAGCGACAAAAAATTACTAATCAAAGATATGGTGACTACATGATCATAGAGGCTATGGTGACTTGTTCATAGTCATAACATGGTGTGAGCATGTGCCAAGTCAACCCAAACAAAACATCAAAGGAGAATACCACAATAATATGGTTTTGTATGCTAAAACAATGCATGATTCCTTCAAGGAACACTAAGCAATCCCAATTGTTTGGAACAAGACATGCTACAACAATAATCACTAAGTATAAGGTCAAAACCAAATCTAGCATGGCATGATAAATTCTAAGTCACAGTCAAATCAAGATCCCTTTTGTACCACTATAAGCATGAAGCTTCCTACTCTTTTCCAACACCAATCGACTTATTTGAAACAACTCACAAAAATAATAATCAATAAAGACCAGTGTTCATGTCTCACAAATCCACAAAGAAGAACCAAAAATTTCTAAGCTGAAAGCACAAGAAAACTAAGGCTAAACACAGTGCTAGAAAAAGAGAACACTCATAAGACAATAAGAATGAAAACTAGAATGTTCTAGGCAATGAAAACAGAGTGTGTCTCTCTCCAAAAGAAGTGTGCTGGTATCCAAACAAATTATTCAAGAAAACTAAGAAAACAAAAACCACAAACTAAAACTAAGACGCTCCAAGAACAACACAACTGTGCATGAAGCAATAAAAACGAAGTGTCTAGAAAGACCTGGGATTTTTATTGATGAAGAAGGGGATGCCTTGGGCATCCCCAAGCTTTGACGCTTGTACCTCTTGAATATTTCTTGGGGTGACACGAGGTGGCATCCCCAAGCTTGAGCTTTTTTCCACTCTTCATCTCATTACATCATTCTTTCTCTACACCTGAAAATTTTCGTTCATACAAAACTTCACACAATCTTCATTAGCATCATTAGTGTATTCAAAAGATAATAGACCTTTGGGTTTAGCTTTAGAACAGCAAAACTTTCACTAAAAACACAAGATACTGTAGCAATTCCCTAAAAATCTCAATTTCCCAAAAAGAACCCAAAAAGGAATCAATAAGAAGCAAGTGCAAATAATGGCATAAATCTGTCAAAACAGACCAGCAGGTAGAAACCGATTTTTTCGAAGACCTTCTGTTGCTCAAATCAAAAAGTGTTGAACTAACGAAAGTTAGCTAACATACTGGGGGATTTATTCAAACAATGTCAGATCAATCCGACTTACAAAGATTCCTCACAAATTTTTACGGTGGAGCACAAAAATCTGTTTCAGGACAGCAACTCCCCAAATCTTACTTCCCTCTCATTAGAGGTCATTCTTGGTACAAAAAAGCAAACAAATAGGAAAAAAAGGATAAGTAGAGGTCATTACTGAATTAAATAACTTCCAAGACTCAAGAAAACTCTTGGGTTATCTCCCAACAAGTACTTTTCTTTAATGCCTTTAAGTTAGGCTTGATAGTTTGAGAAGATGCTCACATAAGAAATATGAATTGAAGTAAAAGAGAGCATCAAGAAGAAAATTAGAAACAAATTTAAGTCTAACCCACTTCCTATGAAAAGGAATCTTGTAAAGAAACAAGTCATGAAAGCACAAAGCAACAAGCATAGGAAAGCAAAACAAGTGCAACTTCATGATTTTCAACATAAAGAGGGGAAACTTAATATTGTTGGGATACATAAAACCATGTTTCCCTCTCTCATAATAACTTTCAGTAGCATCATGAATACAATTAACAATATAACTATCACATAAAACATTCTTATCATGAGACACATGCATAAAATAATTATTACTCTCTACATAAGAATAGTCATTCTTATTAATTGTAGTGGGAGCAAATTCAACAACATAGCTATCACTATTATTCTCATCACCATAATCATCAAATATAGGAGGCATATTGTAATCACAATTAACTTTCTCCTCAATAGTAGGTGGACTAAAAATATCATATTCATCATTGCAAACATCATACATAGGAGGTATAGTATCATCATAAGCAATAGAATAGCTATCTTCCCAAGTGTGTTCATTTGTAAACATAGCATCATTGGAAGCAACATGGATAGCACTAATAGCACAACAATTATTAATATCATCATTTTCAGAATTGGTACCAAAGAGATTTTCAATATCAAAAGTAGTGTGCTTTTCCCAATCATGATCACTACTATAGGTAACTGGCATAGGAACATCATCTAGTTCAGACTCATCAGCAAAAATTATGATAGGAGCAACATGCTTAGAGGAAGATACCGTTTCCTCTCTCCTTATACTCTTCTTCTTCTTCTTCTCCTCTTTAGGAGGGAGAGAATTGAAAGGAAGCTTCTCCACATACCCTGGTTTATTGTTAGAGACAATAGAAGAAACTTTGGAGGATTCCTCCTTTTCATTAATAAGAATAAAAATCATATCAGTCCTATCATATTTTGGTAAAATATCATATTTTATAAGACTTTGTATGTAAGTATTCGCGTGGAAATTATCAACACAATAAAGATGACACCCATGCAGGACGTAATTCATACCAAAAGCACTCATGTCTACCAAAGAAGTTTTTCTTGATAACTCTTCACATCCAAAAACAATGTAAGTTCATCATGTTGATTATCAGTGATCGCGTTATCACAATACAAGCTTGCAGTACTCATTGGATTAGAAATATTATTATTATTTCCTGAGCATTGAAAATTGAAATGACCCACTTCATAGCAGAGTTCACAAATAAAAGGGTAGAGGGCACAATTTTTTTACCAAGATAATTTAGAGTCTTATACCACGTTCTGGTTTTTTCGTTCCAGTTTGTGATACAATATTCTTATTCTATTTGATTCTTCTCACAAGGTCTATTCATACCACAAAAATTAACATGCTTATAAGAAATAGTACTTTCAGAAGTTTGAGCATGTTTATTGCAATCATTAATAACATTTTCATTTTCCATGCAAGTGTCTTTAAAAGGTTCATGATACATGTCCCATTTTTATTTAGGAGCATTAATATGGGAAGCAAAGGCTCTATAATATCTAACAAGAATTTGAGGATTAAAACCATATTTAGCACTAAGCTCTTGAAAATCAGCGATTTTAGGGAAAGACTTAATGCAATCATACTCATAGTTTATACCTAGTTCTTTACCTTTGTTGTTATCCCAATATTCGGTATTGCTTTGAATTGTTTCAAGAAGATCCCACTTAGCTTTGACCTTCTTACTCGTGAAGGATCCCTCTGAACAGGTATCTAGATAGTCCTTGTCATGTCCTAAAAGCCTTGCATAAAAATTATTGATAATAATATTATTGGGGAGCTCATGAATGGGACTTTTGAGCATTAGTGACTTCAATCTTCCCCAAGCTTGGGCAATACTTTTTCCATCATGAGGGTGAAAATTATAAATATAATTCCTATCTTTATGAATTTCATGAGGAGGATAAAATTTAGAGTAAAAGGGAGATTCAAGTTCCTTCCACTCCAAATGATGAGGATCATCTAGTAGCTCATACCACTCCCTTGCTTTGTCCCTAAGTGAGAAAGGGAATAGCTTCCTCTTAACTTGGTCCATTGAAATACCTGCACACTTTAAAAACGTGCATAATTCATGTATAAAGAGTAAATGATCACTACGATGGACAGTTCCATCTCCGAAATAGCAGTTATTCATAACACGTTCAACAATTTCAATAGGTATTTTAAAAGGGACACTTTCAGTATGTGGATTTAAAATATCATAAGTAATCATTAGAATTAACACATATGGGAGATAAAGTATCATAAGAGCAAATTTTCTTCCCTAAAGCTGGGGAACTAAAAAGATGTCTTTCATAAAAACTAGCTTCCCCAAGCTTAGATGTTTCCATAGCATTAGTAACAATGGTGTTCAAAAAGTTCATACTAATAACATTGCTATTAGCATGCAAAGGAAGTTCCATAGGTTTTTTAATTTTCTCTCCAGACTAATCATATTCTAACTTAGGAAAAATACTAAAAAGCTCTCTAATTTTGTTGTTGTTTTCCATTAAGCCTAACTAGTGAAAACAAGAAACAAAAAGACAAAATTGCAGAATCTAAAGGAAATAACTTCGAGCACTCACACCGGAGGATGTGAGTACCTTTTACCTTACCTCCCCGGCAACGACGCCCGAAAATAGCTTGATGTCTACACACTTCTGTTCTTGTAGACAGTTGTTGGGCCTCTAAGTGCAGAGGTTTGTAGAACAACAACAAGTTTCCATTAAGTGGATTACCCAAGGTTTATCGAACTCAGGGAGGAAGTGGTCAAAGGTATTCCCTCTCAAGCAACCCTGCAATCAAGATACAAGAAGTCTCTTGTGTCCCCAACACACCCAATAGACTTGTCAGGTGTATAGGTGCACTAGTTCGGCGAAGAGATAGTGAAATACAAGTGGTAACAGTGCCAGAAAAGATCTTTTGACTTGTTGATGTGGGAGAAACTAAAGGCAAACTAAAATAAAGATGGAAGCAAGCAAACATGCAATAGATCTAGATGCAAACTGTGTTTAAATGTTTAGAAACAAGGCCTAGGGATCAAACTTTCACTAGTGAACACTCTCTCATACAAATATCTTCTCTTAATGATACTACTCTTAACTACTCTCCGGTTGGACACTCTAATCCATGGTAGGGCTATAATAGCACACCTCAAAGTCCGCCTTCCCCAATCTAGATAACCCCACACTGTCACCTTGAGTGCTAGATGGTTCCAACACACACCACAATTTCATAAACACAACCAACTCAAAATATACTCATGATAAATATATATGTAACCTAGCTTAAGTGCCACACACGGTGTGCACGCTGTCACTTTCACACACGTGGGGAAAAGCATAGATATATTATAGCACGATGAGTATTTATGTAGACTCTAGCCTAAGTGCCACCATGGCATGCACGCTGTCACTTTCACACACATTGGGAGAGCAGAGATCTATTGAAGCACTTGAGTAGCAAGGTAGATCTACTTGATTACAAAGCTCATGACCACAACAAGATCATGCATAGAGATAGAGATGAACACATAGCTACCGGTAGCGCCCTTAGTCTTGAGGAAGAACTACTCCCTCCTCATCATGGGAATCAGCAACGGTGATGAAGATGGGGATGGAGATCGATGGAGATGGATCCTGTGGCACTTCCCCGTAACGGAAGGGTCCCGAAACAGAGATATTCTGTCCCTCGAATCTCCCCTTCGGTGGCGGCGGCGCTACAGAGGTTTTCGTGGATTTCTTCTGGATGATTTAGGGTTTTCTCCCAGGGGGCTTCTTATAGGCGCAGGAGGCAAGGTCGGTGGAGGTCTAGGGGGCCCACATCCCCTTTGGGCGCCACCAGGGCTGGCCCGCACCTAGGGGGGGTGCGGCTACCCTGGTGTGCTCCTCCAGCTCTGCTTCGTGGTTCTGTGTTGCTCCGGGAAAAATAATGACTTTGGCTTTTGTCCCGTCCAATTCCAAGAATATGGATTTTCTACCTTTTCTGGAACCAAAAACAGAAGAAAACAGGCAAATAGCACTGTGACATCTTGTTAATAGGTTAGTCTAGAAAAACATATAAAAACACCTCAAAGTGTAGACAAAGCATAAGACAAATGATACAAAACAAGCATGGAACATCAAAAATTATTGATACTTTTCTGACGTATCAAGCATCCCCAAGCTTAACTCCTTCTCGTCCTCGAGTAGGTAAGTGATAAGAGAATAATTTTGGAGGTGACATGCACCATAAAAATCAAGATCAAACCATTAGCAAGCATTCTGACACCGCAAAGGTGAGTATCTAAGTTACGAGTTTGGCATGCATTGGATGAAATGCGGAATACTTTCACAATTGACACCGCCAGGAACACCACAACGTAATGGTGTGTCCGAACGTCGTAATCGAACTGTCTTAGATATGGTTCGTTCTATGATGTCTCTTACATATTTATCATTATTTTTTTGGGATGATGCATTAGAAACAGCCACATTCACTTTAAATAGGGAACCATCTAAATCTGTTGAAACGACACCATATGAATTGTGGTTTCGTAAGAAACCTAAGTTGTCGTTCCTTAAAGTTTGGGGTTGCGAATCTTATGTAAAAAAGTTACAGCCCGACAAGCTTGCACCCAAAGCGGAGAAATGCGTCTTCATATGATACCCTAAAGAAACAATTGGGTATACCTTATATCATAGATCCAAAGGCAAAGTTTTTGTTGCCAAGAATGGATCCTTTCTTGAGAAGGAGTTTCTCTCGAAAGAAGTGATTGGAAGGAAAGTAGAACTCGACGAGGTTGTTGAACCTTCTCTCGGATTTGAGAGTAGCACAACACCGGCAGATGTTCCTGTGCCACCTGCACCAATAAGAGAGGAAGCTAATGATAATTATCAAGAAACTTTGAACGAGGTTGCTACTGAACCTCATAGGTCAACGAGGGTTCGTACCACTCCTGATTGGTATGACCCTGTTATGAATTTCATGTTGCTGGACAACACCGATGACCCTACGACGTATGAGGAAGCAATGATGAGCCATGAAATTGGATCCATGTACAAAAACCAAGTGTGGACTTTGGTGGACTTACCATATGGCCAAAAGGTTGTCGAGAACAAATGGATTTTCAAGAAGAAACATACACTGATGGTAATGTTACCGTCTATAAAGCTCGACTTGTTGTGATAGGGTTCTGAAAAATTCAAGGAGTTGACTACGATGAGACTTTCTCACCAGTAGCGAAGCTAAAGTCTATAAGGATTTTGTTAGCAATCGCTGCATATTACGTTTATGAGATATGGCTGACATGGTTATACCCTACGGGTACACGACCTTAGCATACTTGGTCCATCCCAAGGAAGGCCCACGACAAATATACGCCAACCCATGAAGACTTTCGGGTGGCCAGGGCCTATGACGCCTTCAGATCCTTGGAGAGCAAGACTAGAGTAGATATAAAATTCAAAGGGGTAAACCCTAAAACCTGTAACTGACTCGATCTGTGCCTAGGACTTGCCTACCTATATAAAGTCCAGGAGGGCACGACGATGGGGCTCTCTTACGATATCTCGCACACCACCGCATACACACCTCCACACCAGATTGCATCCATGCACCCTGTAACCTTCGGTTCCACCATAATCAAACCAGACAAGCAGGAGTAGGGTTTTCTCTCGAGGGGCCTGAACCTGGGTAAACCTCGTGTCCCCTTGTTGCTTGTTTGCTAACCGTTCCGTGATCTCCAGCATCCCCATCTTCTCCAAGATCCAAGTCCATAACAATGGGCATTGACGAGATCAAACCACGTCAATTGGCGCCGTTTGTGGGAAGACTTCACCTAAACGAAGACTTCACCTAACGCAGCACCCGCGATACCTGGTGGACACTATCCTGCACCATCGCAAGGACCATGGCACGATCACGGTCCATCCAGAAGAACCCGCCGGCCTCCATGTCCTGCTGGGTCGGGCAGTTGATCCGAACAGCAACACGCTCCTTTTCCTCCCTCGGAGCAAGGTTAGCACCTCGAATACTCGCAAAAGTAAGATGAAAGGACAACAGGCACACCCGAAACAATGAGAAGCAGCTCGAGAAACTCACATTGAATTTGTTCGGACAAACGACGCAACTCCATCATCAAATACTCCTCTCTGGCAGCGCCTCGCTCTGCCTTCGATTTCCAAACATCAGCGTGGCCACACACTTCAAGCAATTCTTTCTCAAGGGCATAGACACGGTCTCGAAGAAACACAAGTTGCGACGCATCATCCAGGGATGGTCGCAGTTGCGGTGTAGGCGAATTATCAACGAGATCATCACCCGAAGGCCCCTAGAGTAAAAGAAGACAAGGATATGAACAAGCAGACGAAGGAGCACAGAACTCGGAAATTCATTATGTGCAGCAAAAAGCCACTGCGTGGCACAAGGATCGTTCATAGACATAATTACAACAAAGGAAGCAAAAGCTATCCGACAACTATAAGGCCTAAGAGCTGCATCCTGAGTAGCCTCGGAGCCGGACTGCCTCCCCTTGGCCTCTCCCTGCTGCCTCAACGCGTACTCAGCCAGCAAGTCAATCAACTTCGGCTCAAAACACCTACAGCGAGCAACATAGATGGAAGATGCTACCTCGGATCCGTCAGCAGCCGTCGGCATCCGGGAGGTGACCTGATGAATATCCAGCTCCGCTCCAGACGCCAGGGCCATTGCCAGCCCGACGGAGGCGCCAATGCCTTTCTGCTTGCGTTTGTACGCCGCAGGCGCTTCGGCTGATAGCGCATCTGCCAAGGCATCGACATCCTCGAGGGCGACTCCCTTGGGGACGAGCTCCTTGTAGAAGCGCCCAAGAACCTCCTTGGCTTTGGCAAGCGAGCCAACCATGGTACTGCAGCGGTCTTCGACCGCCGCAGTAGCATCATCCAGAGCACTTCCGTGCTCCAGAGAACCGCGATCAAACTCGATGCCCGCGGCATCTAAATAAACAAAAGAAGCAACATAAATAAAAGCACAGCAAGGAAAAACAAGTAAGCCGAAAAGGGAAGACGAAGCAACTCACCTGAAATAGCCTTGGCAGCCGCCATCAGCTTGTCGTCTACCTCTTTCTCGCGCGAAGCCGTGGCGGTGGCGAGTTGCTCCTCGCGGTCCATCGCCTCCTGCTGTAGGCGCTCCTTGGCCACAGCTGCATTGGTTAGCTCCTGCTCGAGGCGCCCTTTCGCAGCAACGGCTTCCTCGGCCTTCTTCTCCGCTCGCCCATGGCTCTTTTTGAGAGCATCAAGCTCACAGAGGGTGGTATTGTTGTCCTCTGCGGTCAGCAGAACACCTATTAGATCGCAGGAAAAGAAATAAAAGAGGAAGCAAAAAAATCAACTCATGTACGCACCTTGAAGCTGTTTGAAGCTGGCTTCCAACGCCAGGTGCTGTTGCACCAGCTGGTTGGCGCCTTGCACAAAAGGTTGCAAAAGATACTACCAGTCAAAAGAAAGGCTCGAGGGCTACGCCCAAAGTACGAGCAAAGTAAATTACACAAACGAAAAACACTCGGAGGCTCCCTCTGAGACTCACAGAAAAATGATCAGCAAATCATCTTGCAGATTCCCGGGGGATCCCCCCGAGACAAGAGCCAAAAACAAAAAGTGATCAGCAGATCCCCCGAAAAACACCCGGGGGCTCCTCCCGTGGTAAGAAAAAAGAAACTTATGTATCAGACAGCGACGCCGAAGGACCATCCGAAGTCTTCTGGGGGACAACCACCCGAGCCTCCTGCGGAGAAGGGTTCGGAGCAGCGCTCTCAGAGGTGGCCACCGTTTGAGAGGAGGAGGAACAACCTTCGACTCCCCCACCATCTCCCAAGCGCCATCGCTGAAGGAGCCGTCGGAGGAGTGGCTACAAAATGAAAAATTAGCCAAGTACAAAGCAAACAGACAAGAGAAAGCAAAAAAGGAACTGAGGAAACCTATGAGTCGAGATCGCTCAAGTCGACGACAGGAGGGGTCTTCCTTCCCTTCTTCTCTTCCTTCTTCTCTTCCTTCTTCTCTTCCTTCTTCTCTTCCTTCTTCTCTTCCTCCTTCCGCTTTGCCAGCGGGTGCGGTGCCATACCCCGCACTGACACGGCCGAAATAGGAGAGGAAGAGCCCCCATGACCCCCACTGTGACGCTCAAGGCATAGCGGATTCCTAGGCGTCGGCGGAGTCGAAGCATCCGACGATTCGCTGGAGCTCCATGTCCGCTTACGAGTGTGATCCTCGCTCGACTCGTTGGCCTCCTCGGCTGGCGATCGCGCCGACGGATGTTTAGACATGGAGTCCACTACCTCATTGTCCGGTGCATCCGGGAACACTTCGGGCAATGGAGGCGACATGCCTGGCACCTTGAATTCCTGCACAAGAAGAAAACAAAAATTTCAGCACAAAAAGGTGCAAGGACAACGCAGTCGAAAATAGCGCTACGTGCACGTCACAGATCTACACCCGCGGAACCGGACGAGAAGAGGAGAATGGAGAAATCAACAACTTCCCCGAGATATCCTCTCCAGCCTTGTATTTTAGCAGCGGGGGAAGGATCCTGTCGAGATCCCCCTTGGAGAATTCCTCAGTCAAAACCCTAGTCGGATCACGGCGACCAGAATAAAGGAACATCGGGTGCGCCCTAGCCTGGAACGGCTGCACCCGACGTTTGAGAAAGGTGCGGATGATATCCACACCGTTCACCTCCTTATCCGGAATCAGTTGAAGATCCTCCACTCGACGATAGAGCCCCTCTATCTCCGCCACCTCGCCATCCAAGATCTGGTTCTTCCAGGACCTTTTCAGCTCGATTTTGTGGGAGGGGTCGAAAGGAGCAAGGCCAAATTCCTGCCCAGCCACCGTGGAGTCGCGGATGTAAAACCATCGCCTCCGCCAGTACTAGACAGATTCAGACATAGAAAAGGAGAAGAAAAGAAGATTGGGTTTGAGGGAAATGATGCAGCCCCCAATGGGATAAACACCATCGGAGCCAGATTGCCTCTTCACGGAAAAGAGTTTCCAGAAGAGACCAAAGTGCGGCTCGACACCGAGCCAACACTCGCAAAAAGTGATGAAACAAGCGACATGAAGAAGAGAGTTGGGAGAAAGATGATGAAGCTAGATACCATAAAGAAAAAGCAATCCGCGAAGAAAATCGTGGATTGGGAAGGAGAGGCCCCGAAGGACAAAGGCGACGAACATAACCCGAAACCCAGAGGGAGGACGGGGAATTACCTCGTCGCTGGGAAGTTTGACGGCCTCCCTATCCTACGAGATTAGGCCCCGTTCACGGAGCTTGCGGAGATCATCCTCACGCATCTCCGATCGCCGCCAGCCACCGTCGGTGACACGGGTGACAGTGGAACCCTTCTTTCCACCAGCGGCAACACTGGTACCAACTGCAGAGGAGGACTTCTTGGGCTTCCCCATTGCAGTGCGGTGGTGACGGCGGTGAGCATGTGTAATCAAGGAAGGAAAAGCTCGAGGAAATTCCAGCGCGTAGTGAGAAAGCTCAGAGAAGATGGGAGCAGTGAAACAAGAATGGCTGCGGTGAAAACAAACTAACTTTTCCCCAATGATTACAAGGGTGAGGACGAAACACGACGACCGTCCATCGGGAAGACCTAGAGACAACATCAAAATCTGACCGTCCACGTGTCAGCGCATCAGCGAACCGTCGCTCACACGCCGTCCACTATGCACGGAAATCTAGGCGACGCTGTAATTCTCTCCACGCGGCGTGTGACCGTTCAACTCAAAGTCATAAGGTGGGACCCATGATCGTTCAGTCACGTCATCTCTGGCGCCGTAGACGCTTGAGGTCACCGATCGTCAGCACTAACGCCATCAAAAGCTATACTAGCAATGGTTACAATCTTTCGCCTACACAACTAAGAGTACTCATTCGAATCTACGATTCGACTAATTACTCGGGGGCTACTCCTAACAGGAGCGCTGGCCGCGCACCCGAAAAATGAACAAAGCACAACATCACTGAACTATTCTTCGAGCCCTACGTCGAGTCTACGACTCCACTACGGACATGGGGGCTACTCCCATAGGGAGGATGGATTCAAGCATCCGAAAAAATTGTGTCCTACAGACCTAAAAGTCAAGAAAGATCAAATTAAAAGTCTCTGCTCGAGTCTACGACTCGAACAGACACTCGGGGGCTACTCCCATAGGGAGCGCTGGTCGCGCACCCTATGAATTCTTCGAGTGCGATCCTTCGGATCAGCATGCAAAAATTTTCGGCAACTCTGACCTAATTAATGCTAAGTGAGCAACGTCCTCCTTGGCCACCCGAAACACCTCCGCGGTGATAAACATTCAGATGTTGTGTTTGCGACACAAAGATAAGACCTAGAAATATCATCTGATGGCCTGGCAACGCACACGACTGTGCTCTGCTAGTAAGGATCCGTGCCAACAGGCGCAATGAAAAATCCCGACGAACGCGTTGGGTACATCATTTAAAATTTACTGGAATTCCCCTCCTATAAGTCCTCCGCGGCCTGAGTTGAATTACACCAGCATATGTTCCAGATTCGAGTCGAGGGACTCAAATCTGAAGAAGATCGTGTTGTTTTGTGTTAAGACAGTTAACTGACCCTGATCCGTCGGGAGAGTCGGGCACACGCATCAATAATCCCTACACACTCAAATCATTCTCTAAACAAACAGAGATAGCTGCACCCAAAGGATTGAAGAGTCCTCAGCCGAATCTACGAATCGACTGAACACTCGGGGGCTGCTGACATGGTTATACCCTACGGGTACACGACCTTAGCATACCTGGTCCAGCCCAAGGAAGGCCCACGACAAATATACGCCAACCCATGAAGACTTTCGGGTGGCCAGCGCCCTTGACGCCTTCGGATCCTTGTAGATATAAAATTCAAAGGGGTAAACCCTAAAACCTGTAACCGACTCGATTTGTGCCTGGGACCTGCCTACCTCTATATAAAGGCCAGGAGGGCAAGACGAGGGGGCTCTCTTACGATATCTCGCACACCACCGCATACACACCTCCACGCCAGATTGCATCTGCGCACCCTGTAACCTTCGGTTCCACCATAATCAGAGCAGACAAGAATGAGTAGGGTTTTCCCTCTGGGGGCCTGAACCTGGGTAAACCTCGTGTCCTCTTGTTGCTTATTTGCTAACCATTGCGCGATCTCCAGCATCCCCATCTTCTCCAAAACCCAAGTCCATAACAATGGGCATTGACGAGATCAAACCTCGTCAATGGCAGCTGGATGTCAAAACAGCATTCCTCAATGGTGACATTAGGAGAGATGTCGAATATAGAACTTCTTAAAAGTGTCAAAACCTATTTGAATAATAGTTTTTCAATGAAGGATCTTGGCGAAGCTACATATATTTTAGGCATCAAGATTTATAAAGATAGATCAAGACGCTTAATAGCGCTTTCACAAAGTACATATTTGGACAAGGTTCTAAAGTGGTTTGGAATTGAATAAAGCGAGAAAGGGTTCTTGCCCATGTTGCCAAATACGACCTTGAGTAAAACTCAAATTCTAGGTACGGCAGAAGATAGAGAGAGGATGAGCAAAATACCCTATGCCTCGGCATAGGTTCTATCATGTATGCCATGTTATGTACAAGACTAGATATTACACATGATGTTAGTTTGACTAGCAGATATCAAAGTGATCCAGGATTGGAACACTGGACAGCAGTCAAAAATGTCCTAAAGTACTTGAGAAGGACTAAGGGTATGGTTCTTTCTTATGGAGGTGATGAAAACCTTGTTGTAAACGGTTACACTGATTCTAGTTGGAACATCGATCGGGATGACTATAAGTCGTAGTTTGAACACGTATTTACTTTGAATAGTGCAGCAGTGAGCTGGAGGAGTGCTAAGCAAAGCGTTGTGGCAAGATCTTCAACTAAATCGGAATACATAGCTGCTTCGGGGGCTTCACAAGAAGCAATATGGATGAAGAAGTTCATTATGGAGCTTGGTATGGTTCCTAGGTCACTATACCCGATGGCTATCTATTGTGGCAACATGGGTGCCATAGACAATGCGCAGGAGCCAATGCCACACAAGAAGCTGAAGCATATAAAGCTACGTTTTCATGCTATTCGTGAGCATGTCCAAGATGGTGACATAAATATTTGCAATGTACACACATATCTAAATGTGGCAGATCCGTTGACTAAACCTCTCCCTAGAGCAAAACATGACCAAAAATAGAACACCATGGGTGTTAGGTACACTACAATGTAATCTAGATTATTGACTCTAGTGCAAGTGGGAGACTATTGGAGATATGCCCAAGAGGCAATAATAAAGTGGTTATTATTATATATTTGTGTTTATGATAAATGTTTGCATCCAATGCTATAATTGTATTAACCGGAAACATTAATACTCGTGTGTTTTGTAAACATAAAAGAGTCCCTAGTAAGCCTCTCGTTAAACTAGCTTGTTGATTAATAGATGATCATGGTTTCCTGATCATAGACATTGTATGTTATTCATAACAAGATCATATCATTAGGATAATGATGTGATGGATATACACCCATAGTAAGCATAGCATAAGATCAAGTCATTAAGTTCATTTTGCTACAAGATTTCAGATACATAGTAACCTAATCCTTCGACCATGAGATCATGTTAATCACCATCACCGGATGAGTACTTTGATGACATCAAACACCACTTCCATAACTGGGTGATTATAAAGGTGGCATTGGCTATTCTGAAAGTATGTGTTGAAGCACATGGATCAAGAGTGGGATTTGTCCATCCATATGACGGATAGATATACTCTAGGCCCTCTTGGTGGAATGTCATCCAATTGGCTTGCAAGCATGTGACTAGGTCACAAGGGATGTCATATCGCGGAACGATTAAGGTTGAATTATCGGTAACGAGGTTGAACTAGGTATAGATATATCGACGATTGAACCTCAGATAAGTAAATTATCGCGTGACAAAGGGAATCGGTATCATATGTAAATGGTTCATTCGATCATGAAGTCATCGTTGAAATATGTGGGATAGATTATGGATTCTAGATCCCTCTATTGGTTATTGACCGGAGAGGTGTCTTGATCATGTCTACATAGTTCACGAACCGTAGGGAGACACGCTTAAGGAATCGATGTTGTTTAAGTAGATATGGAATATGAGTTGGAGACGAATGTTGTTCGGAGTCTCGGTTTGGATCTAGGACATCATGAGGAGATGCAGAATGGTCCGGAGAATAAGATTCATATAAGGAAAGTGGTTTTCCGGGGTTCAGAAAAGTTTTGGTGTTTTGACCGGTACTTCTAGAATGTTCTAGAAGAACCACCAGTGGTTCCACCACCCTGAGAGGCGGTCACTTGGGAGGGCCAGCCAGACAACACTAGTAGAAGGGTCAAACCCTAGTTTGAATAGTCAAACCCTAGTTTGAAAAGTCAAACTCTAGTTTTGGTAAGAGGGAAGACTTGGTGGGAATGTTCCCAACTCTTCCTCTTGGTGGCCGAGTTGGGGGGGACACGGCTAGGGCTAGGAACCCTTGGCTAGCCATCACCCCACCTATATAAGGAGGGGTGGGGGCGCACCCCCCACAGATCTCTTGCCATTGGCGCCTAACCCTACCCGCCGCCTCTCGTCCACCGCCCTGCTCCGGCTTAGGCGAAGCCCTATAGAAATATCTCCTCCTCCACCACCACCACACCATCGTGCTGTTGGGATTCCGAGGTGATCTACTATCTCCGCTGCCCTGCTAGAACCGGGAGAGGAAGGTCTTCATCGACTCCGAATGTGTGACCGATTGCGGAAGCGCTGCCGAAACACAGTGCTGGAAGGATCATCTACACGATCTTGAGATCGGCAAGTGACCGACTACATCAACCACGAGATCCGAATCTTGTTAAACGCTTTGGATCTACGAGGGTTAGTTCTCTACAATCTCGTTGCACCGATCTCGTAGATTAGATCTTGGCTTTGCCATAGATTAGATCTTGGTTTTGTGTGTTTACGTGATAGAATTTTTTTTGTTGTCCATGCAACAAACCCTATAGTTTGCTCTTTCGACTTGTCCATTAGATTGTGGATGTGCGACTGATGCAATATCGAGTCAGATACCTTGTTCTTTGCAGATCAACTAATTCTCCCATGGAAAAATTTCTCCCGTTGTCAGTAATAATACTATGTGTATATCCGAATCCGATGATTACGTCCTCGACGAACTTTCTGGCTGTGGATCCATCGAAATTTGTTACAGGATTAGCCTCAATCCATTTAGTAAATTTATCCACCATAACTAGTAGGTGAGTAAATCCACACTTTTCCATTCAAAATGGTCCTACCATATCAAGCCCCCAGACCGCAAATGGCCATATAATAGGGATTGATCGCAACTGATCAGCCAGAACATGTGCTTGACAAGTGTATTTTTGGCAGCCTCTGCATTTTTGACAATTTCTCGGCATCTGCCTTAGCCATGAGCCAAAAGAACTCGTGTCGAAAAGCTTTTTCCACTAAAGATTTGGCTGCAACATGGTGACCACACTCGCCTTTGTGGATCTCTCGTAAGATTTCTACTCCTTACGGAGAAATACATCGCTAGAAAACCCTAGAAACACTCCGCTTATAGAGCTCACCATTGATTATCGTATAGGATTTTGCTCATCGAACGATCGGTCGGTCGAGAACCACGTCTTCGGATAATTTTCTGTCTATCAAGAAATCTAGATAGGGTTTTGTCCAGCTGGGAATTATAGCCAGAACTGCTACTAAATGTGAGTCAGATTTCGTCGGACAATCCTCATCAACTCCTGTGATAGAGGGAATTTTTAGGTGCTCTAGAAAATCGCCATCCAGTACTTGTTTCCGCGTTGATCCTATTCTTGATAGAGCGTCTGCTTCCTCATTTTCTGCTCGAGGATGTGTTGAACCTCAAAACCATCGAACAATTAATTAATTCATCCACAACAGCTTTATAAGCTGCCATGTGTTTGTTTGCATTGCAGATATTGGATACTTGCTGAGCAACTAAATCCGAATCTCCATAACACATGAGTCTAGTTACGCCAATGTTTTTGTCCATGCATATTCCATCTAACAGTTCTTCCCAAGCTTAGATGTTTCCATAGCATTAGTAACAATGGTGTTCAAAAAGTTCATACTAATAACATTGTTATTAGCATGCAAAGGAAGTTCCATAGGTTTTTTAATTTTCTCTCCAGACCAATCATATTCTAACTTAGGAAAAATACTAAAAATATCTCTAACTTTGTTATTGTTTTCCATTAAGCCTAACTAGTTAAAACAAGAAACAAAAAGACAAAATTGCAGAATCTAAAGGAAATAACTTCGAGCACTCAGACCGGAGGATGTGAGTACCTTTTACCTTACCTCCCTGGCAACGACGCTAGAAAATAGCTTGATGTTTACGCACTTCTGTTCTTGTAGACAGTTGTTGGGCCTCCAAGTGCAGAGGTTTGTAGAACAGCAGCAAGTTTCCATTAAGTGGATTACCCAAGGTTTATAGAACTCGGGGAGAAAGTGGTCAAAGGTATTCCCTCACAAGCAACCCTGCAATCAAGATACAAGAAGTCTCTTGTGTCCCCAACACACCCAATACACTTGTCAGGTATATGGGTGCACTAGTTCAGCGAAGAGATAGTGAAATTCAAGTGGTAACCGTGCCAGAAAATAGCTTGACAGTGAGGTAAAGACTAAAGGCAAAACTGAAATAAAGATGGAAGCAAGCAGACATGCAATAGATCTAGATGCAAACGGTGTTTCAACTTATAGAAACAAGGCCTAGGGATCATACTTTCACTAGTGAACACTCTCTCATATATATATCTTCTCTTAATGATACTACTCTTAACTACTCTCCGGTTGAACACTCTAATCCATGGTAGGGCTATAACAGCACTCCTCAAAGTTCGCCTTCCCCAATCTAGATAACCCCACACTGTCACCTTGAGCGCTAGATGGTTCCAACCAATACCACAGTTTCATACAGACAACCAACTCAAAATATAACTCATGATAAATATATATGTAACCTAGCTTAAGTGTCACACACGGTGTGCACGCTGTCACTTTCACACACGTGGGGAAAAGCCTAGATCTATTAAAGCACGATGAGCATTTATGTAGACTCTATCCTAAGTGCCACCATGGCATGCACGCTGTCACTTTCACACATATGGGGAGAGCAGAGATCTATTAAAGCACTTGAGTAGCAGAGTATATCTACTTGATTACAAAGCTCATGACCACAACAAGATCATGCATAGAGAGAGAGATGAACACATATCTACCGGTAGAGCCCTTATCCTCAAGGAAGAACTACTCCCTCCTCATCGTGGGAATCAACAACGGTGATGGAGATGGTGGTGGAGATCGATGGAGATGGATCCCGGGGCACTTCCCCGTCCCAGCAGTGTCACATCCCAAAATTCTCCAAATTTTGAAATGTGAAAAATAAATAAACAAAAGAAACAATTGTTGAAATTTAGGGTGAAAAGAAACTTTTTTCTTCTAAATGGAAACATCAAAACCCTTCTTGAACAAAATTTGAATGAAAAGGGAACCCAACAAAATTTCAATCAAGTGAAATGCATTCAACAATGAATGTATCTTGAAATTTAAACACTTGGAAAAGTTAAACCAAAAAGAAATCACTTCCAAAGATCAAATGCATTTTATGCATGGAAAGAATCTTGAATTTAAACACTTGGGAAAAATAAACCAAAACCCTAAAGGAAGAAATTATTTCCAAGATCTCTCTAAGACTATGGATTTGATCCATATAAAAAAAGTTCAGCAACAAACATTTATAAATGATCAAAATGATAAACAAAAATATTATAAAACCATAGAAATTGGTTTCATTTAATTTGGAGCCATGGATAAAAACTTATGAATTTAATAAGATAAAAGGAAATAATTTCCAAAGCTAATAAAGCTCCTAGCTAAAATCCATACCAAATTGTGAGAAAATTAATCCTAAAGGGATTTAAAAAGATAAACAAATATTAAATAAAATACTACAAATTGGAATCACCAATTTTGGATCTATAGATAAAAAGATATGGATTTTATAAGACAAAGGAAGAAATAAATAAATAAATAAGGAATATTTAAAGGCCAAATTAAATCATAAGGCCAAATTGTCTTTATTTAAAGGCCAAATAAATAATGAAATTTATTGAATAATAAAAAGGTGTAAAATATTATTTAAATAAAATCATAAGGATTGAACAATATCCAATTTTATTTAAATAAAGACAAATTGCCTAAACTAAATAATAAATCCTAAGAAAATTCGTTAGAAGACAATTTAAAACTTGAATTAAATCCATAAGCAAATGGAATAAAGATAATTCAAATAAAATAAAAGAATAAAGATTATTTAAATAAAATTATATGGGCTTTAACCAAATTAAATCCTATTTGAATAAAGACAAAATTCCTAATAAAAATGATTAATTAAATCATGATAAAATAATAAATTGGAAGTTGCCGAAGTGGGTTAAAAGTTATCTAATTAACTAAAAAAGAATAATTAAATAAGATTATATGGTTTGGAACCATTTTCAAAATTTATATAAAATAAAGTCAAATGACCAATTTAAATAAATATTAAATCATATTAAAATATTTGAAGTAATTCAAAATGAATTATTTAAACACACTAATGAATAAATGAAACCTACTGAAAAGGTTTGTTGAAAATTTGAAATCAGATGGAGACTTGAATCAATGGTTTGAATAAAAACAAGTGCCTCATTTAAATAAATATTTAACCGTACGAGAATAAAATAAATTATTCTAAAATGGACTTTAAAATACATTGATAAACAGTATAAAAACTTCTGAAAGTTTGGAAAAGTTTTGAACTAAAATAAGTGTTTGAAACATTTGAATAAAATCAAAACAGAAAATTGAAACAAACCAGTCCAGAAACCCATCCCAACAACTTGGCCTAGCTAGCCCAGCAGTATCCCACCTCTCTCTTTCCCCGCGAGCCCACTTTTCTCACCGCGGGGCATACTGTAACATCCCAAAAATACTAAACTTGGATCATCAAACTCTAATCATCAAAATTCGGGTTAACAAAAACTTTTCCAATTAAAAATATGAAAGCATGCATATGTGTATGCATTACAATTTGCATTCTTTTAAATTGCCTTGGTTTTGTGTTTCTTTGATTGTAAAATGATTCCTAGGTGAAATAAACATCATCTAAACAATCCCCACATTTTTCCCAAAGACAAACAAATCAAAACAAACAAATTAAGTGAATGGTCACTTTGGCCAAATTAACTCTCATGCCTACTTTGGCTATCCCTAACTTTTAGAACTTAACAGAAACTGCTTTGGATCTTTGCACCCCTTGATAGTACTCATAACAAGGTACCAAGGACCACTTTGTGATCATCCAAAAACATTTAAATGCTTCGTTTAAATGACAGTTTAAAATTGAATCTATTTCACATGGGAAGATCCCACTATTTCAAAAACCACTCAAACAAGCTCAATTTTCAAAACCCAAGCATCCACAGACTCACCAGCACATGCCTAGCACACCCACCAAAAATATTTTCAAAATTCAAAATTTGAGTTCATGCTGCCATTTCATCAAACACTTGGCAGGCAAATTTAAACCAAATCAAATTCACTGTTTTTAATAGTGTTTTGTGCCTAACTTGTTCCCTCTCTGGACACCACTAGCCTTAGTATATCATCTAACAACCTTAGCTAATCACTAGCACCACTGTAAGCTGGCCATTGTCATCAATGGTGAACAGGCCGAGAGCACCCATGTCACCCCAGTGTGGACAACAAGCTAGGAGAAGAACTAGCCTCACCAACCTTGTATGGGAGAAAGCTAGCACCCCACCGCCACTCCCTGTACCAGACGCGAGCAATGCCAGCCACTGTACCACACGCCCAGGTGTCAACACCCGAATTTTTAATCCCAGATGCCTGTTATGCCATACATCGCAATCCCAGGATTACCATTTTTGCAGGACATAACAGAATTGGATACCACAGTACATCATCCATTACAAACCATACATAAGGTCTTACACAAATAAGGATCTCATGATCCAGTTCTTAATACAACTTCAAGCAGCGGAAATACGTAATAATAAAGGTAGCGTAGGCGAAGCTCCATCTTCGGGGTCATAGGCAATGCTGACGATGGGAGATGATCCTAGTTGTCGTAACCTTCTTGGGGTCCATGATCCTGGTACTCCTCTTCATAGTCTGGCCACGGGAATAGCCAGGGACAAAGCCATGAGTACTCTTTAAGTACTCGCAAACTAATACTAACAAGTGAAGGGGTTTTTTGTAATAGGACACTAAGCTCTAGGGTTGTTTTGCAAAAGCCAGATTTACCTCTACTAAGTTCAGAAGCAAGATAAAGCTAATCCAATTTTATAACACCTAAGTGGGAACTTGTATCTCAGGTCACCACTCTATTGTGGTCAAGTCAAAGTATCAAGTCATTTCACAAGTCATTTTGAAAACATCTGACGGGGGAACAGTATGGCCACTCCAATTGTCCATAACCACGGACGCGGCTATTCGAATAGGTTGACACTCTGCAGAGATTGTACACTTTCACCACAACATTCGATACATCCGTCAGGAACAAATCTTGAATTCACCATACTCAGTATGCGCATAATCAATCCTAACCTTTCAATTACACGCCCTAGTATAAGCACCTCTCCTATGAGTTTGGCCTCCCAACCATGACCAACTATCATCTTGGGTACTGCACAGGTGGACAATCTTCACAAGGTAGCCTCAGCTCAAACCTTGGCCGTGAGGGTACCAATACTAATGTATATAAGTTTCCAGTCAAGCCCTACCCAATCTTCGGGTATTGTGGTTGTACGGTAAAATTGGAATGGTATCGCATCCAAACAACCATCAGTTTTATAAAGGGCTAACGCTCATGCCTCAACATTTTCATCACCAAAATCATCTGGTGTTCGGAAACACATGTCAAAGCATCTCAGTAGAATGATCCATCATTCTAAGGTTTTCATAACCATTTTCACCAAGTATTCCCATCTAAAGTTGATCAAGTTTTATACTTAGCACTAGCATCTACATGTGGGGGTGAGTACTAATGAGGGGTGGTAAACAAGTGGAGTTTTACTAAGTTCAATCTCATGCCTTAGGATGATATCAAGGTTTCTAACTTAGGCCAAATTTTATGCTCTTGATGCAACCTTCAGTTATCTGTCTAGAATCTACAAGTACTTCAGTAAACTCTAAGTCAAAGCTTTTATAAAGAAAATAAAGTAGAAATCTTGCAAGTAAAACTAGGATTGGGTATCAAGTGGGTAGGCTTACATATGCTTAAGGCATATAGTGGCATGGTAACAAGCAAGTGTTTGTTTGCATCAGTAGAGTATCTTGCAAGTGTTAGCTTGCATAATTGCAAGTATAAGCTTGCATAGGTCAACTTGATTAATAAGGCTTGCCTTGTGCAGAGCAGTGGTTGAAGTTCTCCTCGGCTTCTTCTTCGTAGTATCCTCCTTCCTCCTCGTATCCTTGGTCGGTACTAGCGTCTATAAATATATACGAGGTACACAATCACCAAACAATACTTAACTACTTGCAATCATCACATAAACGGGTTTTATAGATGATCTACCATCATCACTAACATTACAAGACTAAGGCACTTGACTTAAACATTTTTGTTTTAGAAAAGTAATTTCTACTCATTGAAAAACTACTTAAGATTTAATATTCACCAAACCAAACATGGGATCATGTTGACACATGTCATCACCACATATTTTAGTACATGGGAATGTGATTTAAAGTGGTGTCACAATTTAATAAGGTTTTATCCTTTTATTTTAATTAAAATAAGTGACTAGAAATGCCTATGTGGCATTCTTTTATTACTTGAACATTATTTCTGTAAGTAAACCCATATATTTTTATATATTCTGAAAGGTATGGTTAATGTGATTTTTGAGAGTTGGAATCAACTCAAAAGCAATTATGGTTTAAATTTGAAAAGTGTTTGAATGCAGAAAAGGTTCTGCCTTGTTATTTTTACCAAGGGTGATCTACAGATCCAAATGATTTAAATCCAACGGGCTTGGATTCAGCATTTCAAGACCTTTCTAACAAAATTGGTTTCATTCAATTTGGTTCACTGAATCGAGCTAGGTTGATTTTTGAAACTAGGTAGAGAAGGGTGTTTGAATGAAAATGGAAAAATCCAAATTCAAACAACCGGGTTACGCGGGAAACGATACTGGTCCGGCCTGCGAAGAACAGCGCTTACGCCGGCTGGTTTAGTGGCTGTCCCCACGCGTTAGTGAGACAGGGGGTTGCGAAGCGGTACGAGGCAACGTGGTGTGTTCGATCTAGTTCTAATCCAACGGTTGAGGGTCATAGTCTACGTTGGGCAACGCCGGCGAGACTGAACCCTAACGTGACAGGTGGGGGTCGTGGGAGGCTCACCGGGGCTCAGGCGAGGGTCGGCAAGGCGGGCGAACGACGAATTCAACGACGGTGAACCTCCTGGTACCGGCAGCTTCTCCTGGGGCGGCTCCAATCGCTGGCCCCCTTCTTCTCCAGCAGCGGCAGACTCCAGTGAAATTCCGGCGAAGCGCTGCTCGCCTTGCACCAGGAACGGGGTGGAACGATCAGTGAGGAGAGAGAGTAGAATGGTGTGAAGAGTTTGAGCTGGGGTGGCCTCTATTTATAGTCTCGATGACGAGACCGAACGGGATGGGCAGGCGACGGTGGCGGCATGGCTACGGGCTGCTAGAGGCATGGCCGGCGGTGGCGATCACTTGGTGGTCTCCTGGCGATGCTCTATGGCTTTAATGCGCGCGTAGGGGTGGTGGAAAACGGTCTGGAACACGCGATGCTCTACGCGGCAGAGGCGTCGTCTTCGACGGCGAGCGGTGGCTGTGAGGCATGGGGCGGCGAACGGGGATGTTTGGCGGTCCCCTGGGTCGGTGGTGATCGTGTATGCACGCGGCGAGGGCGGCGCGCGGTCTATGGGCGTGTGTCGAGGGTGGCGCTCTGGCGCATGCTCGGCATGGTTGCTGGCGAGCTGGGCACGGTCTGTGCGTGTGGTCCAGGGGTTGGCAACGCTCGCGGCTGGGACAGGGAGTGGCGGTGGACGGTGGGCTGCCTCCTAGACAAGGTTGGCACGGCTAATTCTTCTCCTAGCTTGCTGTCCACACTGGGGTGACATGGTGAGCTTCCGCTGTTCACCATTGATGGCATTGCCAAGCTTAAAGTGGGGCTAGTGCTTGGTTTAGTTTGCTAGATGATCTACTAAGGTTGCTATGAGCTAGAGAGGGAACAAGTTAGGCTCCAATCACTGCTCAGAATAGTGTTTCGGATTTGTCTGATTTGTATTAGCAAGGTGTTTGATGAAATGGCCGCAAGAATTCAAGTTTTGAATTTTGAAAATATTTTTGGTGGGTGTTCTATGTAGGTGCTGGTGAGTCCGTGGATTCTTGGGTTTTGAAAGTTGAGCTTGTTTGAGTGGTTTTTGAAAAAGTGGGATCTTCCCATATGAGAAAGATTCAATTTTGAACTGTCCCATAAACTATGCATTCAAATGTTTTTGGATGATCACAATGTGGGACTTGGTACTATGTTATGAGTACCATCAAGGGGTGTAAAGATCCAAACAAGTTTCTGTTAAGTTTTGAAAGTTAGAGACAGCCAAAGTAGGCATGGGAGTTAAATTGGCCAAAATGACCATTCCCTTATTTTGTTTGTTTTGATTTATTTGTCTTTGGGAAAAGTGTGGGGATTGTTTAGATGATGTTTATTTCACCTAAGAATTCATTTACAAGCAAAGAAACACACAACCAAGGTGGTGCAAAAGAATTCAAATTGGAATGCATACACACATGCATGCTTTCATAATTTTATTTAGAAAAGTTTTTGTTAACCCTAAATTTGATGATTAGAGTTTGATGATCCAAGCTTAGTATTTTTGGGATGTTACACCAGGCCATGCCAACCTTCTCTGCAACCATGCCAAGAGCACGCCCCGTGCGCCATGCTTGACACACGCCCACAGACCGCGAGCCTCCCTCGCCGCGTGAACGCGTGATCACCACCGTCCCAGCAACCCCGCAGACATGCTCGTTCGCCGCCGCGCGGACCATGCGCGCTGTGCACCATCAAAACTTCTGTCGGACCAGCGCAGAGCACCGCAGTGTTCCGACCAATAAGCACCGTCCCACGCCTCTCCACCACGCCGATGAGCTTCGCCAGGGAGCACAGCACCACCCCCTACCGTCGCCCACGCCGATAGACCTCTGTGTCGTCGACCATGACGAGCTCAGCCCGCGCCCGTCAGTCCCCTCTCGCCACTATAAATAGAGGCATCCCTTGCTCCAATTCTTCACACCAATCTACTCCCCTCTCACCCAGAACCACCCCACCTCACTCCCGGAGCAAGGCGAGCAGCGCATCGCCGAAATTTCATGGGAGTAGGCCGCCTCTGGCGAAGAAGGAAGCCATCGATTGGAGCCGTCCCAGGAGAAGCTGCCGGTGCCAGGAGAATCGCAGTCGTCGACTTCATCGTTCGCCCGCATCGCCGACATTCGCCTGAGCCCCGGTGAGCCTCCCACGACCCCCACTGAGCCTCTAGGGTTCGAGCTCGCCGGTGACCTGTTCATCGTCGACGACGACCCTCAACCGTTGATCTCACTTCTAATCTAATGCACCACATCGCCCCGTACCGCTTCACGTGTTAAGATTCACTGACCAGTAGACCCCCCTGTCAGTTGTGCCCCGCGTCGCGGAGTGACACTGGGCCGGCCTAATAACCCTTCCCGCGTAGCCCACTCGTTTGAATTTAGCTTTTTCTATTTAGATTCAAACTCAGTTTTGTACCTAGTTTCAAAAATCAACCCAGCTCGATTTAGTGAACCAAATTGAGTGAAACCAAATTTTTTAGAAAGGTATTGAAATGCTTAATCCAATCCCATTGAATTCAAATAATTTGGATCTATAGATCAACCTTGGTAAAAATAACAAGACATAAGCTTTTCTGCATTCAAACATTTTTCAAATTTCAACCGTAATAGCTTTTGAGTTGATTCCAACTCTCAAAAATCACATTTGACCATACCTTCTAGAATATATAAAAATATATGGGTTTACTTACAGAAATAATGTTCAAGTAATAAAATAATGCCACATAGGCATTTCTAGTCACTTTATTTATTTAAAATAAAAGGGTTAAACCTTATTAAGTTATGATACCACTTTAAATCACATTCCCATGGACTGAAATATGTGGTGATGACATGTGGCAACATGATCCCATGTTTGAGTTGGAGAATATTAAATATTAAGTAGTTTTTCAATGAGTAGAAATTACTTTTCTAAAAATAAAATCAATAAGACAAATGCTTTAATCTTGTAATGTTAGTGATGATGCTAGATCATCTATAGAACCCTTTTGCGTGATGATTGAAAGTAGTTAAGTATTGTTTGGTGATTGTGTACCTCGTATTTATTCATAGACGCTAGTACCGACCAAGGATACGAGGAGGAAGGAGGATACTACGAAGAAGAAGCCGAGGAGAACTTCAACCACTGCTCTGCACAAGGCAAGCTAACACTTGCAAGATACTCTACTTTAGCAAGCCTTACTAGTCAAGTTGACCTATGCAATGCACTAAGCATGCTTGGTTGAACACATTTGATGATACCCAATCCCAGTTTTACTTGCAAGCTTTCTACTTTATTTCTTTATCAAAGCTATTCCTTAGAGTTTATTTAACTGACTTGTAGATTCTAGGAAGATAATTGAAGGTTGCATAAAGAGTATTAAATTTGGCCTAAGCTAGATAATCTTGATGTCATCCTAAGGCATGAGATGGTACTTAGTTAAAACTCCACTTGTTTACCACCCCTCATTAGTACTCACCCCCACTTGTAGATGCTAGTGCTAAGCATAAAACTTGATCAACTTTAGATGGGAATACTTGGTGGAAAAATGGTTATGAAAACCTTGGAATGATGGATCATTCTACTGAAATGTTTTTACATGTGTTTCCAAACACCAGATGATTTTGGTGATGAAAATGTTAAGGCATGAGCCTTAGCCCTTTATGAAACTGATGGTTGTCTGGATGCGATACAATTCCAATTTTACCGTACAACCACAATACTCGAGAATTGGGTAGGTCTTGACTAGAAACTTATATACCTTAGTATTGGTTCTCTCACGGCCAAGGTCTGAGCTGAGGCTACCTTGTGAAGATTGTCCACCTGTGAAGTACCCAATATGACAGTTGGTCATGGTTGGGAGGCCAAACTCACAGGAGTTGGTCATGGTTGGGTGCCTATACTAGGGCGTGTAATTGAAAAGTTAGGATTAATTATCTGCATACTGAGTATGGTGAATTCAGGATTTGTTCCTGACGGATGTATCGAATGTTGTGGTGAAAGTGTACAATCTCTGCCGAGTGTCCAACTATTCGAATAGCCGCATCCGCGGTTATGGACAGTTGGAGTGGCCATACTGTTCCCCGTCAGATGTTTTCAAAATGACTTGTGAAATGAATTGAGATTTTGAATTTATCACAACAGGGTTGTGATATGAAATACAAGTTCCCACTTAGGTGTTATAAAATTTCAACTAGCTTCTTTGCTTCTGAACTTAGTAGAGGTAAATCTGGCTTTTTGCAAAACAACCCTAGAGCTTAGTGTCCTACTACAAAAAACCCCTTCCATTGTTAGTATTAGTTTGTGAGTACTTAAAGAGTACTCATGGCTTTGTCCCTGGCTATTCCCGTGGCCAGACTATGAAGAAGAGTACCAGGATGATGGACCCCAGGAAGGATACGACAACTAGGATCATCTCCCATCGTCAGCATTGCCTGTGACCCCGAAGATGGAGCTTCGCCTACGCTACCTTTATTATTACGTATTTCAGCTGCTTGAGTTGTATTAAGAATTGGATCATGAGATCCTTATTTGTGTAAGACCTTATGTATGGTTTGTAATGGATGATGTACTGTGGTATCCAATTCTGTTATGTCTCGCAAAAATGGTAATCCCGGGATTGCGATGTATGGCATAACAGGCATCTGGGATTAAAAATCCGGGTGTTGACACACACCCTCTCGTCTCACTGACAAAATGACCCCACGCGTAATCCCTCACCTCGCTGACACAACGGACCCACATAGCCAGCTCATCGTCGTTCTCACCGCGACCCGCCCCCAAATCCCTTCTGCCGTTTCTGTCCGTTGAAAGCTCGAATCAATTCGCGTCAATGCGCTAGTAATCCCTCGCCGCGACCATGCCCTACTAAACAGCCACCTCTCCCCTCTCTTTCCCCTCAGACCTCGCTGCCAGATCGTCACCAGGATGTGAGAATTGCTCGTGCAAACACCACTTTCTCCGTTGAGCCTCCGTGCAAATTCTGGCCAACACAGCCACCCCCACTACTCCTAGATCGCAAAAGATTGACCCCCATCGCTGTGCGTACCTTCCAGCATCCTTAGCTCGCTTGCGCGTGCCCCGGAGCATCGGCAACGACTACGTCAGAGCACCGCCGCTGTCTGCCCCCACTCCGACGAGCTCCCTCGGTAATCCTGACCTCCCCTCCCCCTCTGGATGATGCTCGCATACTCTCCAATCTCCTATGCGTCTAACAGAACCATTTGTTTGTCTTAGCGCGCCCTGTATCCTCGCCTCCGTCGACGACTGTGCTCACCCGACGCAGATACAAACTCCGGTGAGCAATCAACGACTATCTCGTGCGCCCCTTGGGTCTACGGCGACTACCTCGAGCATCCCCACGCTGCGGTGAACCTGGTGAGCATCTCCCCTTCCTCCCTCGCTTCCTGGAATAGCCAGACCACCGCGGGCAGAGCGCCGCCACCGCACAGCGTCGCCAAGCACCGCCAGTCCTTAGTCAGATCTATCTGAGCCGTTAGATGAAGATTTAGTGATAGAGATTGTAACATCCCAGCATTTAGGAACTAACGAAGGGTAGATTTTTGGAATATGGAATGTTGCATGCATTCATCTGTGAAAATGTGGGTAAATTTTTTGCCAAATAAACACCTTAAGTGATCAAGGTTTCTTTCTTACTTTGAGATTAGGTTTAGTCTTAAAGGAGGATTACTATAGACTTTGATATGATCTTTAAGGAATTATGTGTTTTAAAATGAATTTGAATTCTAAACTTGACTGTTTGAATTATAATTCAAATGAATTAGGAATAAGATTTGAATCTTGATTGAATTATGAGTTAATTATTTTAACTCAAAACTTTATCTAGAGAAAATAATTAAATATAAAAACTTATTTCATATACATAAATAAGTTACAACAATTGTAAATTATTGAACTCATCCACACACTTCACAAAAGTAAATATGTAAAGAATAAGAATATTATTTATTAATAATAAGGTAATCTTTATTACAGAAGAATAAAATGAAGATTACAAAATAATAAATGAAAATTACAAAAAGGTAAAGAAGATTACATTGAATTGTTTTACAACTACACCTAAACTAAATCTTCACTTTAGATCTGTACCTGAAAAACAAACAAAGACTAAATAGAAACAAAAGAAAGTTAGAGTTAGTATTATTTTCTCTCAGACATGTCAGTGAAGTGCACTAGACAAATTCATCATTGAGAAATTTATTGAAGGGGCAAGTTTCACCAAATATGATAGAATTTATCTTTCATAAATTTCAAGCCAGAAGTTAAATGACAGCCAAGAGGGGCAAGTGTCACCAGCCAGATGAAAGTAACTAGATAACAGTAAGTTTCAAAATTCTGAACATATCCACAAGTGCACAGCAGGCACATAGGCAGGACACACACCAACATGCATGTGGTGTGTTGTCAACCTCACAACACAGCCCCAATCTCACAAAACCACAAGCACAGCCGTGGAGAGGCACTAGTGCATCTCTCCACTGCTTGCACACAAGAACAGCCGGCTTAGACAGTAGCTTACCAAGCACATCAGCCAAACCAAACCACCCAAGATCAACCAAACATCACCAGAATGGTGACATAAGGAGGGGGAAGGATCAGGTGGACAGCAAGGCCAAGTCAAGGAGCTAAGAGGAGCAGGCTAGCTCAAGGTCAAGCATAGGAGTCTAGCAAAAACCAGATCAAGATCATCACCAACTTACTCCACATTCATCAGAGTCTGTGGTGAGTTTCATAAAACCTTCACATGATCTAATCATATCATCCAGAGAGAATCGTGTGTTGTTTTATAAAACAAACCCTTAGAAATCACCCAAGTGAGGTGAATCCATCATAGAGTTTTAAACTCTAAAGTCAAACAGCAAAGTACCAGGATCCAGCCAGAGCTCAGAGCAACATCCTTGCTCTGGTTGTGAAGCTATATATTACATTTCAAGCATAAATATAGCTATGATCTAATTTCTAGGCACATCCCTAAAGGAAGGGAAGGCTAGCACCTTAGAAACAAATCTTTGAGATCCATAGAATGATCAAGCCTACTATCATTTTTCCCCAAGTTCTGATTCAAGAACAATAGCTGGTACCACTACCAGGACTATCTATATGAATCAATTAGATAAGATCTGAATCCCTAAGCCTCAGACCAACATCATTGGTCTTAGGGAATTCAGAAAAGAACGTTCTCATTTATCTTTCAAAGCCAAGTTTGTCTTAAGCATATAATGACCAAATCAATGGATTAGAACCAAACTTGTGTGCCATACCATGATGGTGTCACAAGAACAATTCTATATGAGACAGGATAGACATTTAATCATCACAAATTCAGACAATCAACTTACTAATCATTTTACTGTTAACACAGGAATCATAACTAGGATATTCCTATATTAAACTTCACTGTTTGAGATCGATCTCAAACCACATGTCAATTCCCAAGCCAACAACACTAAGACAATGGTTTCATCCTATCATAATCATGACCATAAATCAAATAACCACTTAACATGTTTACAATTCATCCAAACATTATCCAATTCATCCAGTATATGATCAACCCCAGGATAAGAACCCTAAATGGATATGCCATCCTAATCAAAATCAGACAGTAGCCAGAGAGGACACTGCCAGCATCTAGCATCGAATCAGCAAGCACAGAGAGCACTAGGGGAGAAGAATCGAACTCACCGTAAGTCCTTGCTGAAGGCTAGAAGAGGAAGAAGAGGGGCCAACGACCATAGCGGCACGGGGAGCACCCTAGAGGGGGCGCTGCAACCCGCCCGGCGCCACGGCAGCGACCCTGATCACGCCTGGAGGTGCAAATCATCACCTCGACACACGACGGCCATGGTAGCACCTGGATCCATGCCAACCCCCAAACCCTAGGATTCGGGACGGCATCGATCCATTGCAGGAGAGCCCTAGGCTCGAATCCAATTGGATAGAATGAACGGGCGTCATCGACAACCTCCTGTTGCACCACGGCGGCGACCAAAACGGCCTATGACGGCGGGAATCGCCGGTGGCGGCATCACCAACCATGGGGTCGGGGCCAGAGGAGGAGAGGATGAACTCGAGGGAGAGAGAGAGGCAGTGAGGAGTGGGCCGAGTTGGGCCAGACCCTTCAGGGTGGTTCTTTTGTCCATGACTAATGGGCTACTAGGGCCCAATAAGTATAACCAGCCCAGAAATATTTTCAGGCCTGTTTTAATAAAAAGGAAAAGACCAAAATACCCCTGGACTTAATTAAATACTAGAAAATAAATAAATGTAGAAAAATTTAAAATAAAATATTTTTGGATTCACAAAAATCCAAACTATCCAAATAAATTGAAATATAAAATTTTAGACATTTAAATCTTATTAGAAATTTCGTAAAGTATATATTATTTATGGAATTTTACAAAATTATTGAAAGGTGATAAAAATAAATAAAAATCACTTTCATTATATATTAATATTGTTGTATTTTTGAAAAATACTAAATAAATATTTAATAACAATTTTTGATATTTAAGTGATAATTCCTAAAAGAATTATTAAATCAATAAAAGTCAAATAAAAGGGTAATGAAATAAAATAAAATTCAATATATGTTATAAATATTAAAAAGTAATATTTATAAATCCTTTATTACTAAAAAGGAAATTTTTGGGGTAAATGCATTACATTATTGCATAATCATTTTGCTTCTTTAAATATTGTCCTTACCAGGAAATAATGATGTTTTTGTAGAACTAGAAGCTCAAGGTCCAGTGCAAGCATCAGACTTCACTACCTTGCATCAAAAGGCAAGTTCATCACTTGCTCATGTCCTTTTGAAGAGTCTTTATCAAAGTATTTGCAAATTGTGTGTTATCATATGTGCTATAAAGGAAAGAAAATATTATTTTCACAAATAAAGAAATCATAGATATCATCCTAAGTGGTGGTATAATGGAGCAATAGAACTTAGGGTTCTAATTGCAACAATGATGATCAAGTAGGGACTTAATAACCCCTGACATCAGTGATTCTAGCGCCGTATATTAAGCGTTAGCCATGAGATTTGGAATGGGACAGAGAAGTCAACTTTATCTTCTTCCTCTCGCATGAAGCCGGATGTGCAGGTCGTGGCTGTTATCCTCATAGCATGCATATTAATTGGTAATTCGTATAGGATATGCAGCATATGGGTGAGAACCCTCATCGTCCCACGATAGTTCTGGCATCTAATGGTTTGTACAAACCATTGCCGTAATTCATTATGTGGGCATGGTGTACACCAAGGAGGCATGCGGGGTGACGAAGGGGACAGTGATTGACTTGGACCAACTACTGGGCCCCACATCATGGAATTGTGGACGGGAAAGTACGCCCGGTTGTGCAACAAGGAGTTGATCTCTCATGGGTAAAGTAACGCACCTCTCCAGAGTGTAAGAACTATAACTTGTTACTCCCTGTTCCGGGAAGGAGCTACGAACGTGGAAGGAAAGGAACTCCATGAAAGTTCTGGTCAACCTGTGAAGGCGGATTGTCATAGTTTTTCAGAATAAAATCAATCTTTGAAGAAAGATTTACAAAACTGCATAGTGCCAAGGATTTATAATCCAAGGTGGTAGTTAGAGCATCAAACTTCCCACTTTGCATATAATGAACTTGTTGGATAACGCTGTTACTCATTTTTTACTTTGATCCCTTGCTTAGACTCTGAGAGTCCCGAAGACGTGCCAATGTATGCAGCCGAATGTCAAGAAGATGTGTTCTACGAGGAACCCGATCTATCCAGAGGTGTTGAAGGAGTGGATTACGAGATCCGCTATGGTGTCGATGATAGCGAGTCCAACTAAGTATCCCTAGTTATTAGTAACCAACGGATCCGATCAGCATGAACTCTATAGAATAAGCTATTGAGATCAACTCCTAGTGAGAGTTGTTACTTTTAAATTCTGCTGAAAAACTTTATATTTTGGTTTGTAAGTTGAATCTTTTGAAGTCTTGAACTTCTGGTATTGTAATAATAATAATGTGTGAATGTTTGTAATATGGACCCGCAATGTTTCTGTTGTACCACTCTGAGGGATGTGATATTTACGGAACGGTGTTCTGTGAGTGTCATGTCAATGAGTATAGTGTACTACGCATGCAGTGGTATGCTGGGTCACCGCAGTTGGTATCAGAGCAAATTGCTTTGACCTTAGGTTGGAAACCTAGTAAAGGGTATTACCTGTAGGAAAGTTAGCAACGATAAAGAATTCTCTAAAAGAAATGTAATGGGTATTCAAATGAGAATATTCCGTTATATATTTTAGTGCGATAGTTCTTTATTATGATGCAATGTATTATTTGATACTAATCAAAATTATTTTCTAACATACAGAGATATGGCACCAAAGTTTCCAAAATAGACTTTGGTAAGGAAAGAGGAGACTCTTGATGATTATCAAGGATCATTCACAGACTAACTTCGTCAACTTTTAAATCTCTTTAGTTGTCCAACTATAATTCCAGTGAACACTATCACTTACCTTGATGGTCGGATGTTATCCAAGTATCGTGTGAGTATCCAACTTCCAGAGAAGCTTGGATTATATCACGATCTACCTATAGGAGAAGGTAGGAGTCACTTAGCAGCATATCATGTTGCTGTTGTGGAGGCGATAGCCAATATCCGGGAGCAGAAAACGAAGGAGCTAGAAGGTAGTACATTCTCTGTGATACCTCATGATTCTATAGACTCGGAGCCTATATCGGATCATCTTACTTTGGTTAAGAAGCATCCTAAGTTAGCTTCCAAGTTTATGGATAGATATCGAACACTCATTGCGTCTTTTTATAAGACCCATCAAGTGATTGTTGAAGACAAAAATGATATGTTAGAGGATCTAACTGATCCGGAAAGGAGGAATCAATTAGCATTCCAGTTAGAGAAGGAAGCAAGTAGTAGTGCAACACCTATCTTTAAGGATATACCTATAGATCCTGAATCTTTTATACCATATCCTTATTCAGCAAGACCTGAACCTATACATGATCCTACTAAGGATAAGAGGTATGCAGTACCACATGGCTCAGACGATGGTTCTGACTCAGAACTTCCTATTGAGAATTCGGATGGATGGAGAATGGGATCATATAATGGATCTCATGAACACCAGATGTCCACAGATGGTTCCGACAGGAATGTTGGACAATCTAGTTGGATGGGTGCAAGAATGAACCCTAATAATAGTAGTAGAAATACCATGTCAATAGATAATCAGGATGAAGAAGAAGATCCCGAGGAGAGAGTGTTTGAATCATCAACATCTTCTCAAAACCCAGGGAATATACATTATCCAGTATTTAATTATCTTGCCCAAGAGAGCACCTGGGAAGCAGCAGGATCTGCATATCCTGTTGATAACTCAAGAAATGAAGCTCGGGAGATGCAAGCTAGAGGTAATGTTGAATATGTTTCTGAAGACTTTTCAGCTGAGCTGGAGGGATTCAATGTGCTTAGGTTGAGTAATGACTCAAGTCCTGACACTTCAGATACAGAGTATGTTCCTTCTGGAAGGCCATATGTTCCACAAACTGTGCGACGAACAACACGTCATCATGGTTGGACATTAGGCATGTATGATGAGCGTAGTTACTACTAGAAGGAGGCAATTAGTTAGAGATATCTAGTATCGTGAATTGTACTCCAAGAAATAAAATAGTGAGATACGTAAAGTAGTTATGTGATTATACCTATATGGTATATGTTGTAATGACTTTGTATTATTAAGATAGTATGTATCATATGTGAAATGCATATTTGGATTTTCTTTGGATCTTCATTGTGTGACTAGTTCTGTGCGTACAGTCAAGCTCAGAACACATATGCATGATGTAATTATGAGTATTCTCTTTATGTTTCAGGACTAGAGGGTAATGGATATGGGTGTAGAAATGGAAACTAAGCAGCAGTTGATGGAGTGAGAGGCCAAGGAGAAGGCCGATGCAGATGCAGCAAATCAAGGAGCATTACCACCACCACCACCAATGAGGCCGTTAATGGATCAGAACTTTATGCAATGCATGCAAATGATGCAAGAGACCCAGAACAAGTTTATGGAAGAGTTGCTGGGGTGAGAAAATCAAAGGGCACCTGAAGGTGGAGGAGTGAGTCTATCTGATTTCCAGAATGCAAGACCGCTACCTTTTGCATCAGCTCCTGAACCAATGGATGCAGAAGACTGGCTAGCAGATACTTAAAGGAAGCTGAAAATTGTAGGTTACAATGATGAGGAAAAATTGAGGTATGCAACTCATCTTCTGACTGGACCTGCAGCATCATGGTGGAAGAATCAGTTAACCATGTAACCACTAGGAAGGGAGTTTACCTGGCAAGAGTTCAAGCAGAGATTCCATGAATATCATGTTCCGGAAAGTGTTATGGAGTTGAAGCGGAGAGAATTTGAGGATCTTCAGCAAGGATATGCTAGTGTCATGAAGTACATCCGGGACTTTAGTCAACCGTCTCGCTATGCTGAGGAGGATGTCAACACTGAAGAGAAGCGGAAGAAGAATTTCCTACATGGATTAAATCCATTTGTGAAGATGCAACTAAGCTTAGCCAACAAGCAAACTTATCAGCAGTTGTTGGATGCAACCATTACTTTTGAAGATGATTATAAGAATGTCCAAGAGAACCGAAGGAAGAGAGCCAAGAAGGAAACCAAGAGAATTCAGGCAAGAAATCCTAAACCCAACCTAGAGTTCAAACCTCGGAATAGGAATTATGGCAACAATAACAATAACAAGGGCAGTGGTGGAAATCAATCCAACCCGAGAAGGAATGTTATTTGTAACAGTCGTGGAATTCCAAGGCATTTCCAGAGGGAATGCAAAAAGCCTGTAGTGATTTGTTATGGTTGTGGTCAGAAGGGGCATATCAAGCCAGATTGTCCGAGCAAACCACCTGGAGGTTCGCCTACCAAGGGAGGAGGACAAGCCAGTGGAGGAAATGGATAGCCCAATAAAGGAGGAAATAATGGCAAAAACAACAATGGCAAGAGGAACCGACCTACTGGGAAACTGAACTGTGCAACCCTCGAGGAGGTGGATAATTCGGAGCATGCAGTGATAGGTACGCTCAATATCCTTACCAATCCCGGCAAAGTTTTATTTGATACTGGTGCAACTACTTCATTCTTTTCTGAAGAATTTTGTGATAAGTTCGGGATTAGAAGGGCAACGTTAGAAAGTCCTATGACAGTAGTTATGGCAGGAGGGAATATGATTGTACGCCACATAAAACAAGATCAGGTTATCTCGATCTGTGGTTGTACATATTTCGCAGACCTTTATGTGATTCCTTTGAAGGGAATTGCAGTACTGCTGGGGATGGATTGGATGATGGAACACGGAGCTCAGATAAATTGTGAGGAGAAAACTGTCTCAATCAAAACTCCAAGTGGTGCAAGGATAGTTTACCAAGCAGATAAGCACAGTCATATCATGGTGGATCTGCAGTTGAACTCAATGAAAGAGGTCAAATTGGAGGAGATTCCTGTAGTAAATGAATTTCAAGATTTTTTTCTAGCAGAGCTACCAGGAATGCCACCAGACCGGGAGATAGAGTTTACTATTGACCTAATTCCGGGTACAACACCAATAGCTCAAGCACCCTATAAGATGGGACCCAAAGAGTTGAAAGAACTCAGAGAGAAAATTGATGAGTTAGCCAGAAAAGTATTTATCCAGGAAAGTGTATCTCCATGGGGAACACCAGTAATCTTTGTGCATAAGAGAGATGGTGGAAGAAGAATGTGTGGTGATTATAGAAACCTAAACAACGTGACTATCAAGAATAAGTATCCTTTACCAAGAATTCAAGATTTTTTTGATCAAGTGAAAGGAGTTGTAGTATTTTCAAAGATTGATTTAAGATCTGGATGCCATCAAATAAAAATCAAACCGGAAGATGTTCCAAAGACAGCATTTGTCTCAAGATATCGACACCATGATTATCTGGTAGTACCATTTGGTTTGACCAATGCACCGACAATATTCATGAATATGATGAACAAGATCTTCATGCCATATTTGGACAAGTTCTTCATAGTCTTTATTGATGATATTCTGATATATTCCAAGGATAAGGAAGAGCATGCTGATCATTTGAGAATAGCATTGCAGACTTTAAGAGAGCACAAACTTTATGCTAAGTTCAGCAAGTGTGAATTTTTTCTTGATGAGGTAGAATTCCTCGGAGATGTGATCAGTAAAGATGGAATTGCTGTGAATCCATCTAAAGTTCAGTCAGTACTAGAGTGGACTGCACCGACCAATGTGATGCAAATTCGAGGTTTCTTAGGAATGGCTGGTTATTATCGGAGATTCATTGAAGTTTTCTCCAAAATAGTCGGACCAATGACCAAATTATTAAGGAAGAATATACCATTCAATTGGGATGAGAAATGTGAAGCAAGTTTTCAAGAGTTGAAGACTAGACTAACCACAGCTCCAATCTTAGCAGTTCCTGAAACAGGGAAGGACTTCGCCATATATTGTGATGCATCTAAAGAAGGTTTGGGTTGTGTATTAATGCAAGATCGGAAAGTGATTGCTTATGGTTCAAGACAACTAAAACCACATGAAGGCAACTATCCAATGCATGATTTAGAGTTAGCAGCAGTAGTTTTTGCACTGAAAGGATGGAGGCATTTTCTTTATGGAGCCATATGTGAGTTATACACTGACCATGAAACTCTCAAATACTTCTTCACTCAAAAGGAATTGAATATGAGACAGAAACGTTGGTTGGAACTTATCAAGGATTATGATTTAACAATCAACTACACTCCAGGGAAAGCAAATGTTGTAGCAGATGCTTTAAGCAGAAAGAGTGCAGATATTCAGCCTAGCAATAGGGAGATACCAAAAGAGTTACAAATGGACTTGGAAAGATTAGAACTTCAATTTATCAGAACATAGGTTCTTGGAGGATTAGCTACTATGCAGGTAGTTGCAGAGCAGGACAATGATCTTAAGCAAGAAATTTTTAGACATCAAGAAGAAGATCCTTTTATTGCTGAAGAAATTCGGAGGATATCTCAAGGACAATAAATCGTTTTTCGCCTAGAGGATTATGAGTCTTTATGGTTTCAAGAACGTCTTTGTGTTCCAGATGTGACTGAGATTAGAGATGTCATACTCAAAGCACATGATACACCATATTCTATACATCTAGGGAGTACTAAGATGTATATGGATTTGAAAGAACTATTCTGGTGGAATAACATGAAAAGAGATATTGCTAAATATGTATCTGAATGCCATACTTGTCAAAGGGTGAAGGCTGAACATCAAAGTCCAGCAGGACCATTACAACCCTTGGAAATTCCTGAATGGAAGTGGGAAGAAATAGGTATGGACTTCATTACAGGATTGCCCATGGCCCCAAAAAGGAAGGATATGATATGGGTAATAGTGGACAGACTCACTAAGAGTGCACACTTTATTCCAGTAAATCAAAAATATAATGCTGAGAAGTTAGTTGAAGTATATGTAAAAGAGATAGTAAGTAAGCATGGAGTACCCAAAAAGATCATAACTGATAGGGGATCAGTGTTTACTTCAGCATTTTGGAAGCAATTGCATGAAGCACTTGGTTCATAGTTAGATTTCAGCACATCATATCATCCGGAGATAGGAGGTTAAACTGAAAGAACAAATCAAATACTAGAAGACATGTTGAGAGCTTGTGCACTAGATTTTGGAGGAACATGGGAGGATCATCTACCATTGGCAGGATTTTCTTATAACAATAGTTATCAGAGTAGTCTGAAGGAAGCTCCATACCAAGTTTTATATGGAAGAAAATGTAGATCACCAATATGTTGGTATGAGCCTGGAAGCAGCAAAGAATTTGCACCAGATTATATCAAGGAAAGACAAGATATCATTGATAAGACCAGGGATAGACTGAAAATAGCCCAAAGCAGGCAGAAAAGTTATGCTGATCAAAGTCGAAGATCATGACATCCAGAAGTGGGAGATATGGTCTATCTAAAAGTAGGTCCAATGAAAGGAGTGAAAAGGTTCGGAGTTAAAGGAAAATTGAGTCCAAGATACATCGTACCATTCAAGACACTGAGTCAAAACAGAACTATAGCTTATGCTTTAGAGTTACCATCAAGATTAGCTCAAGTGCATAATGTTTTCCATGTGTCACAACTTCGTAAATGTTTGAAAGTTCTAGAGGATGCAAACACACACCAGGAGATAGAACTACAAGCAGACCTGACCAAGATTGAAAAGCCCTGTAAGATTCTAGAAGAAAACTGGAAAAGATTGAGGAACAGAGCAATCAAATATTGCAAGGTACAGTGGGAACATCACCCCGAAAGGGAAGCCACATGGGAGAAAGAAGAGAATTTAAGAAAAGCCTATCCAGAACTATTCAGGTACATCTCCACAAACTTTGGGACGAAGTTTAATTTAAGGGGGGAAGTCTGTAACATCCCATCATTTAGGAACTAATGAAGGGTAGATTTAGGAATATGGCATGTTGCATGCATTCATCTGTGAAAATGTGGGTAAATTTTTTGCCAAATAAAAACCTTATGTGATCAAGGTTTCTTTCTTACTTTGAGATTAGGTTTAGTCTTAAAGGAGGATTGCTATAGACTTTGATATGATCTTTAAGGAATTATGTGTTTTAAAATGAATTTGAATTTTAAACCTGACTGTTTGAATTATCATTCAAATGAATTAGGAATAAGATTTGAATCTTGATTGAATTATGAGTTAATTATTTTAACTCAAAACTTTATCTAGAGAAAATAATTAAATATAAAAAATTATTTCATATATATAAATAAGTTACAACAATTGTAAGTTATTGAACTCATCCACACACTTCACAAAAGTAAATATATAAAGAATAAGAATATTCTTTATTAATAATAAGGTAATCTTTATTACAGAAGAATAAAATGAAGATTACAAAATAATAAAATGAAAATTACAAAAGATAAAGAAGATTACATTGAATTGTTTTACAACTACACCTAAACTAAATCTTCACTTTAGATCTATATCTGCAAAACAAACAAAGACTAAATAGAAACAAAAGAAAGTTAGAGTTAGTATTATTTTCTCTCAGACATGTCAGTGAAGTGCACTAGACAAATTCATCATTGAGAAATTTATTGAAGGGGCAAGTTTCACCAAATATGACCGAATTTATCTTTCATAAATTTCAAGCCAGAAGTTAAATGACAGCCAAGAGGGGCAAGTTTCACCAGCCAGATGAAAGTAACCAGATAACAGTAATTTTCAAAATTTTGAACATAAGGAGGGGGAAGGATCATGTGGACAACAAGGCCAAGTCAAGGAGCTAGGAGGAGCAGGCTAGCTCAAGGTCAAGCACATGAGTCTAGCAAAAACCAGATCAAGATCATCACCAACTTACTCCACAGTCATCAGAGTCTGTGGTGAGTTTCATAAAACCTTCACATGATCTAATCATATCATCCAGAGAGAAGTATGTGTTGTTTTATAAAACAAACCCTCATAAATCACCCAAGTGAGGTGAACCATCATAGAGTTTTAAACTCTAAAATCAAATAGCAAAGTACCAGGATCCAGCCAGAGCTCAGAGCAACATCCTTGCTCTGGTTGTGAAGCTATATACTACAGTTCAAGCATAAATATAGCTATGATCTAATTTCTAGGCACATCCCTAAAGGAAGGGTAGCACCTAAGAAACAAATCTTTGAGATCCATAGAATGATCAATCCTACTATCATTTTCCCCCAAGTTTTGATTCAAGAACAATAGCTGGTACCACTACCAGGACTATCTATATGAATCAATTAGATAAGATCTGAATCCCTAAGCTTTAGACCAACATCATTGGTCTTAGGGAATTCAGAAAAGAACATTCCCATTTATCTTTCAAAGCCAAGTTTGTCTTAAGCATAAACTGACCAAATCAATGGATTAGAACCAAACTTGTGTGCCATACCATGATGGTGTCACAAGAACAATTTTATATGAGACAGGATAGACATTTAATCATCACAAATTCAGACAATCAACTTACTAATCATTTTCCTGTTAACACAGGAATCATAACTAGGATATTTCTATATTAAACTTCACTGTTTGAGATCATGCCACAAGTCAATTCCCAAGCTAACAACACTAAGACAGTGGTTTCATCCTATCATAATCATGGCCAAAAATCAAATAACCACTTAACATGTTTATAATTCATCCAAACATGATCCAATTCATCCAGTATATGATCAACCCTAGGATAAGAAACCTAAATGGATATGCCATCCTAATCAAAATCAGACAGTAGCCAGAGAGGAAACTGCCAGCATCTAGCATCGAATCAGCAAGAACAGAGAGCACCTGGGGAGAGGAATCGAACTCACCGTAAGTCCTCGCTGAAGGCTAGAAGAGGAAGCAGAGGGGCTGTCAACACCCGGATTTTTAATCCGAGATGCCTATTATGCCATACATCGCAATCCCAGGATTACCATTTTTGCGAGACATAACATATTTGGATATCACAGTACGTCATCCATTACAAACCATACATAAGGTCTTACACAAATAATGATCTCATGATCCAGTTCTTAATACAACTCAAGCAGCGGAAATACGTAATAATTATGGTAGAGTAGGCGAGCTCCATCTTCGGGGTCACAGGCAATGCTGACGATGGGAGATGATCCTAGTTGTCGTAACCTTCCTGGTGTCCATCATCCTGGTACTCCTCTTCATAGTCTGGCCACGGGAGTAGCCAGGGACAAAGCCATGAGTACTCTTTAAGTACTCGCAAACTAATACTAACAGGTGAAGGGGTTTTTTGTAATAGGACACTAAACTCTAGGGTTGTTTTGCAAAAAGCCAGATTTACCTCTACTAAGTTCAGAAGCAAGAAAGCTAGTTGAATTTTTATAACACCTAAGTGGGAACTTGTATCTCATGCCGCAACTCTGTTGTGGTCAAGTCAAGTTCTCAATTCATTTCACAAGTCACTTTGAAAACATCTGACGGGGGAACAGTATGGCCACTCCAACTGTCCATAACCACGGACGCGGCTATTCGAATAGTTTGACACTCTGCAGAGATTGTACACTTTCACCACAACATTCGATACATCCGTCAGGAACAAATCCTGAATTCACCATACTCAGTATGCGGATAATCAATCCTAACCTTTCAATTACACGCCCTAGTATAGGCACCTCTCCTGTGAGTTTGGCCTCCCAACCATTACCAACTGTCATCTTGGGTAATGCACAGGTGGACAATCTTCACAAGGTAGCCTCAGTTCATACATTGGCTGTGAAGGAACCAATACTAAGGTATATAAGATTCCAGTCAAGCCCTACCCAATCTTCGGGTATTGTGGTTGTACGGTAAAATTGGAATGTTATCGCATCCAGAAAACCATTAGTTTTATAAAGGGCTAAGGCTCATGCCTTAACATTTTCATCACCAAAATCATCCGGTGTTCGGGAACACATGTCAAAACATCTCAGTAGAATGACTCATCATTCTAAGGTTTTCATAACCATTTTCACCAAGTATTCCCATCTAAAGTTGATCAAGTTTTATGCTTAGCACTAGCATCTACAAGTGGGGGTGAGTACTAATGAAGGGTGGTAAACTAGTGGGGTTCTAACTAAGTTCAATCTCCTGTCTTAGGATGACATCAAGATTATTTATCTTAGGCCAAATTTTATGCTCTTTATGCAACCTTCAGTTATATTTCCAGTATCTACAAATTACTTATGTACACTCTAAGTAGAAGCTTTGATAAAGAAATAAAGTAGAAAGCTTGCAAGTAAAACTAGGAGGGGGTATCATCAAATATGTCTAACCCAGCATGCTTAGTGTATTGCATAGGTTATCTACTTTCATAATTGCAAGTGTTAGCTTGCAAGCATTAGTATAAACTTGCCTTGAGCAGAGCAGTGGTTGAAGTTCTCCTCGGCTTCTTCTTCGTAGTATCCTCCTTCCTCCTCGTATCCTTGGTTGGTACTAGCGTCTATAAATAAATACGAGGTACACAATCACCAAACAATACTTAACTACTTCCAATCATCACACAAATGGGTTCTATAGATGATCTAGCATCATCACTAACATTACAAGACTAAGCATTTGGCTTAATGATTTTATTTTTAGAAAAGTAATTTCTACTCATTGAAAAACTACTTAAGATTTAATATTCCCCAAACCAAACATGGGATCATGTTGACACATGTCATCACCACATATTTCAGTACATGGGAATGTGATTTAAAGTGGTATCACAATTTAATAAGGTTTTACCCTTTTATTTTAATTAACTAAAGTGACTAGTAATGCCTATGTGGCATTCTTTTATTACTTGGACATTATTTCTGTAGGTAAACCCCTATATTCTTATATATTCTGAAAGATATGGTCAATTGTGATTTTTGAGAGTTGGAATCAACACAAAATATATTATGGTTTAAATTTGAAAAATGTTTGAATGCAGAAAAGCTTCTGCCTTGTTATTTTTACCAAGGGTGATCTACATATCCAAATAATTTGAATTCAACGGGCTTGGATTATGCATTTCAAGACCTTTCTAGCAATATTGGTTCACTGAATCGATCTGGGTTGATTTTTGAAACTAGGTACATAACTGAGTTTGAATGAAAATAGAAAAATCTAAATTCAAACGAGTGGGCTGCGCGGGAAGGGGAAATGGGCCAGCCTAGTGTCACTCAGCGGCGCGGGGCGCAACTGACAGGGCGGGTCTACTGGTCAGCGACTCATTAAATGTGAGTGGTACGGGGCAATGTGGTGCGTTGGATTAGAAGTAAGATCAACGGCTGAGGGTCGTCGTCGACGATGAACTAGTCACCGGCAAGCTCGAACCCTAGCGGCTCAGTGGGGGTCGTGGGAGGCTCACCATGGCTCAGGCGAAGGTCGGCGATGCGGGCAAACGACAAAGTCAACGACGGTGAACTCGGGGGTGGTCGCGGCAGCTCCTGGGGTGGTGGACGCAATCAACGGCGCCCTTCTTCTCTAGAGGCGGCCTACTCCGACGCAATTCCGGCGATGCGCTGCTCGCCTTGCTCCGGTTAAGGGGTGGAACAATCAGTGAGGTGAGGGGAGTGAAATGGTGTGAAGAATTCGAGCAGGGGAGGCCTCTATTTATAGTGGCGAGAGGGGACCGACGGGCGCAAGCTGAGCTCGTCATGGTCAACGGCACAGAGGGCTATCGGCGTGGGCGACGGTAGGGGGCGGTGTTGGGTTCCCTGGCGAAGCTCAACGGCATGGTGGCGAGGCGTGGGGCGGTGCTGATCGGTTGGAACGCTGCGGTGCTCTGCGCGTGCCCGACGGGAGTTTTAATGGCGCACAGCGCGTGTGGTCTGCGCGGTGGCGAACTGGCGTGTCTGCGGGGTTGCTGGGATGGTGGTGATCACGTGTGCACGCGGAGAGGGGGGCGCGTGGTCTGGGGGCATCTGTCGAGCGTGGCGCACGGGGCGCGCTCTCAGCATGGTTGCAGAGCGGCTTGGCAAGGTCTGTACGTGTGGTCCAGGGGCTGGCATCGCCCGCGGCTGGGACAGGGAGTGGCGGTGGGGTGCTAGCTTGCTCCAGACAAGGTTGGCGAGGCTAGTGCTGCTTGTAGCTTGTTGTCCACACTGAGGTGACCATGGTGCTCTCTGATTGTTCACCATTTATGACAATGGCTAGCTTACAGTGATGCTAGAGATTAGTTAAGGTTGTTAGATGATCTACTAAGGCTAGTGGTGCCCAGAGAGGGAACAAGTTAGGCCAGAATCACTTCACACTATAGTGTTTTGATTTTGTTTGATTTGAATCTGCAAGGTGTTTGATGAAATAGCCGCATTAATTCAAGTTTTGAATTTTGAAAAGATTTTTGGTGGGTGTGCTAGGCATGTGCTGGTGAGTCTGTGGATGCTTGGGTTTTGAAAGTTGAGCTTGTTTGAGTGGTTTTTGCAAAAGTGGGATCTTCCCATATGATATAGATTCAGCTTTAAACTGTCCTTTAAACTAGGCATTTGAATGATTTTGGATGATCACAAAGTGGGCCTTGGTACTTTGTTATGAGTACTATCAAGGGGTGCAAAGATCCAAACAAGTTTCTGTTAAGTTCTGAAAGTTAGAGATAGCCAAAGTAGGCATGGGAGTTAAATTGGTCAAAGTGACCATTCACTTATTTTATTTGTTTTGATTTATTTGCCTTTGGGAAAAGTGTGGGGATTGTTTAGATGATGTTTATTTCACCTAAGAAACCTTTTACAAGCAAAGAAACACACAAGCATGGCAATTCAAAAGAATCCAAAATGGTAATGCATACACATATGCATGCTTTCATATTTTTAATTTGAAAAGTTTTTGTTAACCCTAATTTTGATGATTATAGTTTGATGATCCAAGTTTAGTATTTTTGGGATGTTACAAACCTTCCCCCCTTAAACAAAATCTCGTCCCGAGATTTGAAAAAGGACAAAAAAGATTACCTAGGATTTGAAGAGATCGGGAAACTCCATCCTGATGTGATCTTCGCGCTCCCAGGTATCTTCCTCTTCTGTGTGGTTCCTCCACTGAATCTTGAGAAACTTGATGCTTCGGGTTCTGGTAGTTTTGAAATCTTCCTCCAAAATACGGATGGGCACTTCGGGATAGGTCAGGTCATCGTTGATCTCTATGGTCCGATGATCGATATTCTTGAACACTTCGGTCTTCTCTAGAACTTCGAGGCACTTGCGAAGTAATGATGTAACATCCATAAAATACTAAGCTTGGATCATCAAATTCTAATCATCAAAATTAGGGTTAACAAAAACTTTTTCTAAATGAAATCATGAATGCATGCATATGTGTATGTATGGATTTTGAAATCCTTTAAAACCACCTTGTTTGTTTGTTTCATTGCTTGTAAAATGTTTCTTAGGTGAAATAAACATCATCTAAAACATTTCCCACACCTTTCCTAAAGACAAGTAAATCAAAACACATATATGAAATGAATGGTCCTTTTGGCCAATTTAACTCCCATGCCTACTTTGGCTGTCTCAAACTTTCAGAACCTAACAGACACTTTTCTGGATCTTTGCACCCCTTGAATGTACTCATAACAAGGTATCAAGGCCCACTTTGTGATCATCCAGAAACTTTCAAATGCATAGTTTAAATGACAATTCAAAATTGAATCTTTATCATATGGGAAGATCCCACTTTTTCAAAAACCACTCAAACAAGCTCAACTTTCAAAACGCAAGCATATGCAGACTCACCAGCACCAATCTAGCAAACCCACCAAAAATCTTTTCAAAATTCAAAACTTGATTTCATGCGGCCATTTCATCAAACAGGTTGCAGACACAAATCAAACAAACATCAAACACTATTGTGAGCAGTGATTCTTGCCTAACCTGTTCCCTAGTTAGCTCACACATAGCTCAGTAGATCATCTAGGAAGTTTAAATAAGGACTAGCACCCCTGTGAGCTTGCCATTTCCATCAATGGTGAACAGCCGAGCACCCCCTTGTCACCCTAGTGTGGACAGCAGGCTAGAGGAAGAACTAGCCTTGCCAACCTTGTCTGGGAGGCAGACCACCATCCACCGCCACTACCTGTCCCAGCCGCGAGCGTTGCCAAGCCCTGGACCATGCGCACAAGCCGCGCCCAGACCGTCAGAAACCATGCCGAGCTTGCGCCAGAGCACGACCCTCGACCAAAGCCCACAGACCGCGCGCCACCCTCACCGTGTGCATACACAATCCCCACCGACCCAGGAGACCGCCAGACATCCCCGTTTGCCGCCCGTGCCGCACATCCACCGCCCGCCGTCGAAGACGCCGCCTCTGCCGCGCAGAGCACCGCCCGTTCCAGACCAAACCACACCGCCCCATGCCTCAAGACCATGTCGTTGAGCATCGCCAGGAGACACCGCATCGTCCCCTACCCTTGCCCATGCCATTAGCCGCCTGTAACCTCGCCCCCGACGAGCTCACCGTGCGCCCCGACGGTCCCCTCGCTCGACTATAAATAGAGGCCATCCCCGCACGATTTCTTCACACCATCTTACTCCCCTCTCCTCACTGATCGTGCCACACCGTTCTCAGAGAAAGGCAAGCACCACCCCGCCAGAATTTCACCAGAGCCTGCCGCCTCTAGAGAAGAAGGGAGCCAGCGATTGGAGCCGCCCTAGGAGAAGCCACCGGTACCAGGAGATTCGCCGTCGTCGACTTCGTCGTTCGCCCGCCTCTCCGACCCTCGCCAGTACCCCAGTGAGCCCCCAGCAACCCGCACTGGCCACGCTAGGTTTCGTTCTCGCCGGAGTTGTCTCGCATCGATGATGACTCCCAGCCGTTAGATTAGATCTAGATCGAACGATCCACGTCGCCCCATACCGCTTCGCCCAGCCCCGTGTCACTGATGAGTGGGGACACCCACTTAAGCAGCCCGCGGGAGCACTGCACTTAGCAGGCCGGCCCAGTAACTTTTCCCGCGCAAGCCCAGTTATTCAAAATAAACTTTTTCTATTTCAACTCAAACACACTTCTGTACCCAACTTCAAAAATCAACCCAGATCGATTCGGTGAACCAAATTGAATGAAACCAATTTTGTTGGAAAGGTCTGTGAATGCTAAATCCAAGTCCGTTGGATTCAAGTCATTTGGATCTATAGATCACCCATGCTAAAAATAACAAGGCAGAAGCTTTTCTGCATTCAAACATTTTTCAAATTTAAACCATAATAGCTTTTGAGTTGATTCCAACTTTCAAAAATCACATTTAACCATACCTTTCAGAATATATAAAAATATGTAGGTTTACTTGCAGAAATAATGTTCAAGGAATAAAAGAATGCTACATAAGAATTTCTAGCCACTTTAATTAATTAAAATAAAAGGGTAAAACCTTATTAAATTGTGACACCACTTTAAATCACATTCCCACAGACTACAATATGTGGTGATGACATGTGTCAACATGATCCCATGTTGGGTTTGGAGAATATTAAATCTTAAGTAGTTTTTCAATGAGTAGAAATTACTTTTGTAAAAATAAAAGGAATTAAATCAATCCTTAACCTTGTAATGTTAGGAATGATGCTAGATCATCCATAGGACCCTTGTGTGTGATGATTGCAAGTAGTTAAGTATTTTTTGGTGATTGTGTACCTCGTATTTATTCATAGACGCTAGTACCGACCAAGGATACGAGGAGGAAGGAGGATACTACGAAGAAGAAGCCGAGGAGAACTTCAACCACTGCTCTGCACAAGGCAAGCTAGTAACCCTGACAGCTAACACTTGCAATTTAGCAAGCTTATACTGATATTGTGCAAGCTGAGACTATACCTATGCAAGCCCATACTTGTTACTATACCTACGATATGCCTTAAGCATATGTGATCATACCCACTTGATAAACCAATCCTAGTTTTACTTACAAGCTTCTTACTCTATTTCTTTATCAAAGCTTACTTAGAGTTTACTTAAGTGTCTGGTAGATATTGGAAAGATGCTGAAGGTCGCATAAAGAGCATAAAATTTGGCCTAAGTTAGAAACCTTGACATCAGCCTGAGACATGAGGTTGTACTTAGTTGCAACTCCACTAGTTACCACCCCTCATTAGTACTACCCCCACCTGTAGATGCTAGTGCTAAGCATAAAACTTGATCAACTTTTAGATGGGAATACTTGGTGCAAAAATGGTTATGAAAACCTTGGAATGATGGATCATTCTATTGAAATGTTTTGGACATGTGTTTCCAAACACTTGAGAATTTTGGTGATAAAAATGTTGAGGCATGAGCCTTAGCCCTTTATAAAACTGATGGTTGTATGGATGCGATACGATTCCAATTTTATCGTACAACCACAATACCCGAATATTGGGTAGGGCTTGACTGGAAACTTATATTCCTTAGTATTAGTTCCCTCATGGCCAAGGTCAGAGCTGAGGCTACCTTGTGAAGATTGTCCACCTGTGTAGTACCCAAGATGACAGTTGGTCATGGTTGGGAGGCAAAACTCACAGGAGAGGTGCTTATACTAGGGCGTGCAATCGAAAGGTTAGGATTGATTATCCGCATACTGAGTATGGTGAATTCAGGATTTGTTCCTGACGGATGTATCGAATGTTGTGGTGAAAGTGTACAATCTCTACAGAGTGTCAAACTATTCGAATAGCCGTGTCCGCGGTTATGGACAGTTGGAGTGGCCATACTGTTCCCCCGTCAGACTTTTCAAAATGACCTGTGAAATGAACTAAGACTTTGACTTGACCACAACAGAGTTGTGATATGAAATACGAGTTCCCAGTTAGGAGTTATAAAATTGTGACTACCTTTAGAACTTAGTAGAGATAAATCTGGCTTTTGCAAAACAACCCTAGAGCCTAGTGTCCTATTATCCAAAAACCCCCTTTACCTATGAAGTATTAGTTTGCGAGTACTTAAATAGTACTCATGGCTTTGTCCCTGGGTATTCCCATGGCCAGACTATGAAGAGGAGTACCTGGAGGATGAACCCCAGGAAGGTTACGACAACTAGGATCATCTCCCATCGTCAGCATTGCCTGTGACCCCGAAGATGGAGCTTCGCCTACGCTACCGTTATTATTAGGTATTCCGCTGCTTGATGTTGCATTAAGAACTGGATCATGAGATCCCTATTTGTGTAAGAACTTATGTATCGTTTGTAATGGATGATGTACTATGGTATCCAATTCTGTTATGTCTCGCAAAAATGGTAATCCTGGGATTGCGATGTATGGCATAATAGGCATCTAGGATTAAAAAATCCGGGTGTTGACAAGTTGGTATCAGAGCCATCCTGACCATAGGAGACCCTAGTTAGACTGGACGTTTGAACCAAAAACTTAGTTTCAAAACCAAAGAAAACAAATATTTACAAAAACTTATTCTCATTCTTATCTCTTTGATTCTTTCATAAAAATTCATGTTCCTCCAAAAACTCTTGCAAAACACATAAAATTTTGACACACTTGATCACTCTGCTAATCTACTCATCCTCTATTTTTATAGATGGACGTGAAGTACAACAAGTTTTACCAACTTGGGAATGGAGGAGACCTTATCTTTGAGAGGGATCTAGATCAGCTTTCGGAACTTCTGGAGCTTCCGCACATATAGAGGTCTCAACCTAATAAGGTAGATTCCTCCTGTGTTTTACAATGCTAGTCCCTGGATCAATAGCTAGCATCCACAGTTAAGATGTAATATCAAGATACAAAGGTCATAATATAAATTTATAACCAGGAATAACATAGTTTTATTACATCATACATAGCTCATTTGGCTATTACATTACATTGCAGTGGAATAACTATAAGTATGGGTCCTTCATCTTTAAAGTGCCACAGGCAGATGTTGGTTGTAGACTTTGTAATCCTAATCAAACAATCTTCATTAAAATTCAATCAAACCTGCAACATTACAAGTTACAACCACAAGGGTCAATACATTTTGAATTGTATTGGCAAGCTTCACTTCTATGTATAATAAGAGTGGATCCTATCAATACATGCATATTTGGCTAAGTAGAGTTTAAGGCTTATCTGTACAAAGCAATATTTTATCCTATCTTTTCAAATATGGTTTTGGTCCTTTGTCAAATCTCTTTTCCAAGAATCCCTTGAACTCCTTGGTAGACACTCAAGTGTTCAAGTCCTTGTCAAAAATCTCTTGAGCTCCTTGGTAACCCCAAGTGCATCAAGTTTTATAATACCTCATGAGTTCCTTGGTAACCCCAAGTGTTCATGTTTTCATCAAAATATCTTGAGCACCTTGGTAACCCCAAGTGCATCAAGCTTAACAAAATCTCTTTGAATTCCTTGGTAGACACACAAGGGCATCAAGTTTTTATTTTAGAAGTTGGAATGTCGAGATCTCCCATAGTTCAAACTTTAGTTGCTCAGTACTGTCCATAACCGGGGACACGGCTAAGTACTTAGATTTTATTATCTTCTGCAGAAGGAGTACACTTTACCCACATGTCACAATCCCATCTTGTTGCCACCAGTGGCCTACTGGATTAGTGCTCACCAAGATGGAGTACTGGCAGACTGAGAATGTGACGAAGTCTTTCCAAAAGGTCCTCCCATACATCATTGCTAGCTTTGTCTTCAGCCCCCATGAAGCATTCTAGATCCCCATGTCCAGTAACTAAAGACAATGTATGGGTCTTCCTAATGTAATTGACTAAGCCAGAGCCATAATAGCATGTGGTTGCACACGAAAGCCACAATTGGAGAAGCATGTTTGATCTCTAAGTTTCCTAGGTGGTTTTATTTTGGAGCCCAACACAAAGTGATTACCATAGACATGGTTCCTTTTGTTGCCACCTTCTCCAAAACTTAAGGTATCCACCACCTAGGTGGTTCATTGAGTCCTTGTTTTATTATATAAAACACAAGTCCTTTTCTCAACTTTGTAAAATCTCATCATGCATCTCTTTTCAAAATATAGCATGGCTAAGCATGTACAACTACTAAGATCTTTCTAAGGAATGTATAGGGAATCCTATTAGGATTTAGCATAGCATAAGTATAAAATATCTTTTCATGCATGTTTTCAAAATCCACTAGGTATATAATGAAATAGTAGGTCTTTAGATGATAGTGTAACTTGCCTTTTTGGTAGGGAATGGTGGTTCACTCCTTGATCTTGCTAGTCTCACACTTTGCTAAATTCACTACAAGTCAATCAAGCAAACACCAAATTACTAACATTCCAAACCAAAATCAAACAAACAATTTCACACTCACAAAGCAATGCAATCTAAATTATGCATAAGTATGCAAGGGATGGTTCTATTGCAAGGTTGGTCTCCACTAGGTTTCTAAACTTTATAAGGTCCAAATTGGTCATTTACCAAAATGGCAAAGTCATTAGTTAGAGGGTTTTGCCCAAAAACTATTTTAAAATCCATTCAACATTTTATGTGGTGGAAAGTGGTTTTATCAAATCAAAAATCTTTAAGTTTCTCACCAAAAGTTTCTAACTCTCAAGACTTGGTGTTTTGGGTCAGTAGCTTTGAGCCAAAATATTTTCCCAAAGTTTTATTCCAAAATCCTTTTTCATAATAAAACCATTATGTTTACTTAGCTAGAAATAGACTAATTCAATTAATCCATTCTAAATTTTTCCAATTTCATTTTCAAAACCATGGGTTGGTTCCTAGGGTCAGTAAGGTCACATCAAACCATTTTTTAAAAGATTTAATCCTAAAATCAATTTTAAACAATTTTTCTACTCTAAACAAGCTCACAAAAGAATCTGCAAAAATCAAGCAAACTAACAGATACTATTTTCTATACTAAGGTCATGGTTGGCTAGGGCTTGATCTCCTAAATCCAACGACATAAATTTTGTAATTTTTGGACGTGTGGTTTGAAAGTTACAGGGGTTTGAAGTTTGCAAATAAATCTGATTCAAATCTGTTTTTAGTTTAAATACTGGCCACGCGTCGCTATCTCACTGGCTGATACCGGTTCGGCCGGATCGGCAACGCGGTGCGTTGGATCAAGTTAGATCGCATGGTCCTTATTGCGTACCTCTTCGCGACTAAGTGATTCTATCTCGCTCGCCCAATCTAGATCGAACGGCTCGCGCGGGTTTGACCAAAAGGGGGCGGCGCTGACGGTGGTTAGCGGCGGCGCACGGCCAGGCGGTGGCTCTGCGGTGGTTCTAGGAAGCGAGAGAGGAAGAGAGTAGGCTTACCGAGGTCGCGAGGACGGGGTGATTCTCGACGTGTGCTTGTCGTGGCAGGGGGTGCTCAGGTACTCCTGTGATTGCTCGCCGGAGTATAGAACGACGTCGGGTGGTCTCAGTCATGGTCGGAGTCGTTGCTATAGGTCACGAGAAGAACAACCGAGGGCAAGGTTAGACGCAGGAGATCACAGCGGTGCTGTGTGCGTGAACGAGAAGAAGAGGGGCGATCTGGTTTACCTGGGAGGCGTCGTCGGAGAAGGTGCAGACGGCGGCGCTGTCAGAGCTTGTCAAAGCCGACGCTCTGGGGCGCCCGTGGTTGAATGAAGGGTACGGGGGAATGCGTCTGGGAGTGGTGAACGTGCTCGTGTGCTCGGAAAGGCAGGGGGTGGCGTGTACTGGCCTGAATTGGCCGGAGACGGTGGTCGGAACAGAGGAGCTCGAGGAGGAATTGGGGCGGCCTGGTGGCGTGATTGAGGGAGGAGTCGGAGGATAAATGAAGAAGGGACGCTGGCGTTTTATCGAGCATAGTCAAGGAGAGGTAAAGGCGCGGCATTATGGCTTATTGAATCCGCGGAATCACAGCAGGAAACGGCGACGAGGGGGAAGAAGAGGTCGCGCGGGTGTGGACGATGAGCAGTAGAGGTGGGGTCTACCTGGCAGTGAGGAAAGAAAAGAGGGGGAGGGTCCACTGGTCATACTCAGTACGGTTAAGTTCCTGAGTGAGGAAAAACGATTCGGGGCGTGGGAACAGGTGGGCTAGGTGGGCTACTGTTGGGCTGTTGGGTTGGGTCGATTTCTTTCTTATTTTTTTCTGTTTCTGATTCTTTTTTTTCTAAATCCAATTTCTGATTTGAATTTCAAACATATGTTTCAACAATCAAATCAAGACAAACAATCACCAGACTTTGAAAGTTTGAACTTTTGTTCTGTTTAGTATCAAAACCCAATTCCAGAAATAAAATAAAATAATATTTTTAGATCTTTTTAGGTTCCATTCATTTATTAAAAATGAACCATGGTTTATTAATCATATGGGTTTGATTTTGTTAATAGAATATTTATTTGAAATCTAAATATTTTTAAAACCAATCAGTAGGTTTTATATGAGAATATAAAATATTTGAAAAACTTATTTAAAATAATTTAATAAGTTTTGATGTTTCAATTAAAATGGTAAAACCTTTTATTTAAATAAATTTGGATATTAAATTCTTATTAATTTATTTAAATCAACCCTTGCTATTTTTTTTTCAAAACAAATATGTTTTAATTCCAAATCTTGTCCAAGGTTTAATTTGGCTTCATAAAATAATCTTTATTTATGAATCCACTTTTCTTTTGTAAAACAAATCTTTTATTAAAGATCAAAAATAGTAATTCCAAAACATTTTATTTTACTTTTATTAAATGTTTAACTCTTTAAATCCCTTTAGGATTTTATTTAATTCAAATGGGTTTGAAGTTCCAATTGAATTCAAAAAGTTTCTTCTGGCTCTGAAAATCAACAAAGTTTTATTTTATTCATTTATTTTCACATTACAAGATTTGGAATAGCTTGGGATGTGACAGGCTACCACCCTTAAAATAAATCTCGTCCCGAGATTTGGGGAGGCTAGGGGTTACAAGTAGGTTCAAAACAACTAGGGTACTACCACCCTTAAAAATTTTCAAACAAAAATTACACATTGGCCTTCTTGGGATTCTGGGAAACTTCTCTAAGCAACTTTTGCATTGTGTCCTTGGTTTCCATTCTTGACTCATGGGCCAAGTTTGAGTTTCTCCATAGGCTTGTTCAACTTGTTCTTCATCTTCTCTGGACAGTTTCTTGCATAATGTCCTGGGTTCTTACAATTGAAACAGTGGATATCTTGGAGTTCTTTGCGTTGTTCTTGTGGATAAGTTGCTACATAATGGCCTGGTTCTTTGAAGTTGTTGCACACCACTTGGTCAATTCCCTTATTTTTCTTGTTCTCTGGGCACTCACTGGAGTAGTGTCCCATTTCCTTACATTTACGGCATTGCACAAGGTGCATGTCTTGTCTTGGTTTCTTGGGTTTCTTTGATCCTTTGAAGTAGGTTGTCTTGTTTGGGGGTATAAGTGGTCCTTTTCCTTTGGTAGACTTGGATCCTTCTTGTTTCCTTTCTTCCACCATGGAGTAGATGGGGCATTGGATAGGGACATGGTCGTTTCCTTCAAAAAGGTAACAAGTAGCTTGAGAGGTAGGGCATTGTCCAACAGGATGATTTTCTTCACAGTTAGTGCATTGACCTTCATGCTCCTTGGAAGTATGATCCTTGTCTCCACAAATAATGCAAGCTGGGGCTCCATCTAGAACAACATTCTTGTCATCTTTGTTATCATAAACTCCTTTGGGATAGCTTCCTTCCATGCTGATCATTTGATTAGTCACCTTAAGCATCACTTGGGATTGTTCCTCCAAAAACTTTTGTAGTGCTGGATCTTTATCACTATTGCTGGTTATGAACTGAGCTGTCAGTTGGTTCAACTGGTGTTGAGTTTCTATGAGCTCTTTCATGCTGTCAGCTTGGTTGGTGTTGATGTCATCAACCTTGGAACTTTTTTAAGTAGTCATCTGTTTGGGTTGAAGGGAGGTTAGAATAGGCAAGATAATTCTAAGGACTCAATTCTAATCACACACATCATATTCCACACAAGCAATGTGCATGCAATCGCAAACCAAACATTTCACTCAAACAAGGTTCAAGCACATACTTAGTCAACAAAATATTTTTGTTACATCACATAGGTTGGTGAGTTTGACTTTAACTAAAATATGGTGGTCCATCTATAGGGTTCACTTGTGATTTTTTCCTTCCTTCATGATTCTTCTTGTATGAGATCATGGTTTCTTGAGATAAACTCTTGGTCACAAAACTTCAAATGATGTAGGTTCCTTCTAACTTTTGCATTTCCTCAGTCTCTAAGTCTTGAGCAAGATTTCTTTGTTTCACTTGTAGTCCTTGGTAGTTTCCAAGTTGGAAGTCCTTGGGAAATATACTGAAGATGTTGAAGTCATTAGAGTTGAAAAAGTTGAAGAAGTTCTTTGCACATGGTGTAGTCTTTGGCCATGCGGTAGGTTTTTCCATCAAGTTGAAGTAGAAGAGGTGTAGAGTTAAAATAAAAATGGTTGAGGAAAGAGTTTACAAGTGTTTTTGTAAATAAGTTTTTGGATCAAAATATAACTCCTATTCTTCTAAGGGTTTTTGTCCAATCCTAGGTTTACAAATCCTACAAGCAACACAATGCTCTGATACCATTTGTAGAGGTCTCAACCTAATAAGGTAGATTCCTCCTGTGTTTTACAATGCTAGTCCCTGGATCAATAGCTAGCATCCACAGTTAAGATGTAATATCAAGATACAAAGGTCATAATATAAATTTATAACCAGGAATAACATAGTTTTATTACATCATACATAGCTCATTTGGCTATTACATTACATTGCAGCGGAATAACTATAAGTATGGGTCCTTCATCTTCAAAGTGCCACAGGCAGATGTTGGTTGTAGACTTTGTAATCCTAATCAAACAATCTTCATTAAAATTCAATCAAACCTGCAACATTACAAGTTACAGCCACAAGGGTCAATACATTTTGAATTGTATTGGCAAGCTTCACTTCTATGTATAATAAGAGTGGATCCTATCAATACATGCATATTTGGCTAAGTAGAGTTTAAGGCTTATCTGTACAAAGCAATATTTTATCCTATCTTTTCAAATATGGTTTTGGTCCTTTGTCAAATCTCTTTTCCAAGAATCCCTTGAACTCCTTGGTAGACACTCAAGTGTTCAAGTCCTTGTCAAAAATCTCTTGAGCTCCTTGGTAACCCCAAGTGCATCAAGTTTTATAATACCTCATGAGTTCCTTGGTAACCCCAAGTGTTCATGTTTTCATCAAAATCTCTTGAGCACCTTGGTAACCCCAAGTGCATCAAGCTTAACAAAATCTCTTTGAATTCCTTGGTAGACACACAAGGGCATCAAGTTTTTATTTTAGAAGTTGGAATGTCGAGATCTCCCATAGTTCAAACTTTAGTTGCTCAGTATTGTCCATAACCGGGGACACGGCTAAGTACTTAGATTTTATTATCTTCTGCAGAAGGAGTACACTTTACCCACATGTCACAATCCCATCTTGTTGCCACCAGTGGCCTACTGGATTAGTGCTCACCAAGATGGAGTACTGGCAGACTGAGAATGTGACGAAGTCTTTCCAAAAGGTCCTCCCATACATCATTGCTAGCTTTGTCTTCAGCCCCCATGAAGCATTCCAGATCCCCATGTCCAGTAACTAAAGACAATGTATGGGTCTTCCTAATGTAATTGACTAAGCCAGAGCCATAATAGCATGTGGTTGCACACGAAAGCCACAATTGGAGAAGCATGTTTGATCTCTAAGTTTCCTAGGTGGTTTTATTTTGGAGCCCAACACAAAGTGATTACCATAGACATGGTTCCTTTTGTTGCCACCTTCTCCAAAACTTAAGGTATCCACCACCTAGGTGGTTCATTGAGTCCTTGTTTTATTATATAAAACACAAGTCCTTTTCTCAACTTTGTAAAATCTCATCATGCATCTCTTTTCAAAATATAGCATGGCTAAGCATGTACAACTACTAAGATATTTCTAAGGAATGTATAGGGAATCCTATTAGGATTTAGCATAGCATAAGTATAAAATATCTTTTCATGCATGTTTTCAAAATCCACTAGGTATATAATGAAATAGTAGGTCTTTAGATGATAGTGTAACTTGCCTTTTTGGTAGGGAATGGTGGTTCACTCCTTGATCTTGCTAGTCTCACACTTTGCTAAATTCACTACAAGTCAATCAAGCAAACACCAAATTACTAACATTCCAAACCAAAATCAAACAAACAATTTCACACTCACAAAGCAATGAAATCTAAATTATGCATAAGTATGCAAGGGATGGTTCTATTGCAAGGTTGGTCTCCACTAGGTTTCTAAACTTTGTAAGGTCCAAATTGGTCATTTACCAAAATGGCAAAGTCATTAGTTAGAGGGTTTTGCCCAAAAACTATTTTAAAATCCATTCAACAATTTATGTGGTGGAAAGTGGTTTTATCAAATCAAAAATCTTTAAGTTTCTCACCAAAAGTTTCTAACTCTCAAGACTTGGTGTTTTGGGTCAGTAGCTTTGAACCAAAATATTTTCCCAAAGTTTTATTCCAAAATCCTTTTTCATAATAAAACCATTATGTTTACTTAGCAAGAAATAGACTAATTCAATTAATCCATTCTAAATTTTTCCAATTTCATTTTCAAAACCATGGGTCGTTTCCTAGGATCAGTAAGGTCACATCAAACCATTTTTTAAAAGATTTAATCCTAAAATCAATTTTAAACAATTTTTCTACTCTAAACAAGCTCACAAAAGAATCTGCAAAATCAAGCAAACTAACAGATACTATTTTCTATACTAAGGTCATGGTTGGCTAGGGCTTGATCTCCTGAATCCAACGACATAAAATTTGTAATTTTTGGACGTGTGGTTTGAAAGTTACAGGGGTTTGAAGTTTGCAAATAAATCTGATTCAAATATGTTTTTAGTTTAAATACTGGCCACGCGTCGCTATCTCACTGGCTGATACCGGTTCGGCCGGATCGGCAACGCGGTGCGTTGGATCAAGTTAGATCGCATGGTCCTTATTGCGTACCTCTTCGCGACTAAGTGATTCTATCTCGCTCGCCCGATCTAGATCGAATGGCTCGCGCGGGTTTGACCAAAAGGGGGCGGCGCTGATGGTGGTTAGCGGCGGCGCACGGCCAGGCGGTGGCTCTGCGGTGGTTCTAGGAAGCGAGAGAGGAAGAGAGTAGGCTTACCGAGGTCACGAGGACGGGGTGATGCTCGACGTGTGCTTGTCGTGGCAGGGGGTGCTCAGGTACTCCTGTGATTGCTCGCCGGATTATAGAACGACGTCGGGTGGTCTCAGTCGTGGTCGGAGTCGTCGCTATAGGTCACGAGAAGAACAACCGAGGGCAAGGTTAGACGCAGGAGATCACAGCAGTGCTGTGCGCGTGAACGAGAAGAAGAGGGGCGATCTGGTTTACCTGGGAGGCATCGTCGGAGAAGGGGCAGACGGCGGCGCTGTCAGAGCTTGTCAAAGCCGACGCTCTGGGGCGCCCGTGGTTGAATGAAGGGTACGGGGGAATGCGTCTGGGAGTGGTGAACATGCTCGTGTGCTCGGAAAGGCAGGGGGTGGCGTGTACTGGCCTGAATTGGCCGGAGACGGTGGTCGGAACAGAGGAGCTCGAGGAGGAATTGGGGCGGCCTGGTGGCGTGATTGAGGGAGGAGTCGGAGGAGAAATGAAGAAGGGACGCTGGCGTTTTATCGAGCATAGTCAAGGAGAGGTAAAGGCGCGGCATTATGGCGTATTGAATCCGCGGAATCACAGCAGGAAACGGCGACGAGGGGGAAGAAGAGGTCGCGCGGGTGTGGACGATGAGCAGTAGAGGTAGGGTCTACCTGGCAGTGAGGAAAGAAAAGAGGGGGAGGGTCCACTGGTCATACTCAGTGCGGTTAAGTTCCTGAGTGAGGAAAAACGATTCGGGGCGTGGGAACAGGTGGGCTAGGTGGGCTGCTGTTGGGCTGTTGGGTTGGGTCGATTTCTTTCTTATTTTTTTCTGTTTCTGATTCTTTTTTTTCTAAATCCAATTTCTGATTTGAATTTCAAACATATGTTTGAACAATCAAATCAAGACAAACAATCACCAGACTTTGAAAGTTTGAACTTTTGTTCTGTTTAGTATCAAAACCCAATTCCAGAAATAAAATAAAATAATATTTTTAGATCTTTTTAGGTTCCATTCATTTATTAAAAATGAACCATGGTTTATTAATCATATGGGTTTGATTTTGTTAATAGAATCTTTATTTGAAATCTAAATATTTTTAAAACCAATCAGTAGGTTTTATTTGAGAATATAAAATATTTGAAAAACTTATTTAAAATAATTTAATAAGTTTTGATGTTTCAATTAAAATGGTAAAACCTTTTATTTAAATAAATTTGGATATTAAATTCTTATTAATTTATTTAAATCAACCCTTGCTATTTTTTTTTTCAAAACAAATATGTTTTAATTCCAAAGCTTGGCCAAGGTTTAATTTGGCTTCATAAAATAATCTTTATTTATGAATCCACTTTTCTTTTGTAAAACAAATCTTTTATTAAAGATCAAAAATAGTAATTCCAAAACATTTTATTTTACTTTTATTAAATGTTTAACTCTTTAAATCCCTTTAGGATTTTATTTAATTCAAATGGGTTTGAAGTTACAATTGAATTCAAAAAGTTTCTTCTGGCTCTGAAAATCAACAAAGTTTTATTTTATTCATTTATTTTCACATTACAAGATTTGGAATATCTTGGGATGTGACAGCACCCCGAGTTCTTTGGAGCTCAGATCAATGATCAAGGAGGAGAAGAGTGGCTAATTGTTGCAAGTCTCCGAGGAAAGATTGAATCACCCACTGTGGAGGTAATTCAGTTTACCTTGAGGGAAAACAACTGGCTCGATGGACTTGCCAGAGCAATGCAGGAAGCTCTTTCCCGTCTGTGTGGGCAGAGCATCAATCAGATCAAGGGTACTCGCTTTGAGTTTTGCCCAAGGCGTGATGCAAATGGACAACCACTGGAAGCCCCATACCACCCCGAGCTGAAGACTCAATTGGACCACCTTAGCTTCATGATGTATGATCGTCAGCAGGAGTTGGACAACTGCCGTGACTATTGCAACCACAAGTCTGCCATCATCAAGACGAAGGATCAGACCATAGCCATGCTAGCAAAGGATCGCAAGTCACGCCGCCGTCAACTCGACAAGAAGGAGAGCCTTATTGCCCGTCTTCGCCACCGATTCTAATCTCTGGAGGAGACCATCCACGAGAGAGACATGCAGTTGGAGGAAAGGGAGAATGCCGGAGAGGATCTTCGTGGAGACCCTTACTCCTATCTCAGTGATGACGATAATTTTCTGGAGGATCAGGCCATGGACTTCTTCACCGATGAGGATGATTTCGCCTTCATCGATGATGATGAAGATGATGAAGCCACAGACTCCGAGGAGTAGTAGCACTGAGCACTAGCGTAGTGAGTAGTAGTCGGTCCCACTGTATCGTAGATTCCAGAATGGTTCTTAAAACCATCTGTTTTTCCTGCTGTGGTGTGCGTTGTATCGAGTGAATAAATGAATAAAAAAAGCAAGTTGCTAGAAAAATCTGAGTCAAACATTTAAAACTTTTCAAAGACCCAAAACCTTAGAAATTTCCCTCTTTTCTCATGATCTATATCAATCTTCAGATGCCACGTGGAGGAAGTGGTTCAGCCCTGGACCCGATGTTGCAGATTCTGCAAATGTTGACTTCTGACCGCGAAGCTGAAAGAGCGGAACGTCAAGCCAACCTAGCCACTCTGCAATAGATAGCCCAGCTATCCCATAACAACCAAGGCCACGAAAATCAGGACAACCATGGATCTAAGCTCAAGAATTTCCAGAATACCAACCCACCCGTTTTCACCAAGTCAGAAGAACCCCTAGATGCCGATGATTGTCTACAAACCATGGAAAACCACCTAGAAGTCGCCGGAGTGGAAGCAAATGAGAAAGTCCTGTTCGCCACCCATTATCTAGCCGGAGATTCCAGGGCATGGTGGAATAGTATTCGTGCAATGACCGGAGGCCAGATGATAACCTGGGAGGAATTCAAGGTCAAGTTTAGCAGAACCCATGTGCCACCGGGTTTGATCAAGAGAATGAGAGACGAGTTCAGAGAGCTGAAGCAAGGAAGGATGACTGTAGTGGAATACCGTGACAAATTTTTGTCATTAGCTAGGTATGCCCCGGACGAGATAGACACCGAAGCCAAGAAGAAAGAAAGATTCCTGAATGGTCTGCATGACGAGATGCAGACGGTGTTAGTCAATATCCCCTTTGCTGATATTGAAGCCCTTGTCGACTCTGCTATCCAGATGGAAGGAAAGATCAACCAAGCCAATGAGAACCGCAAGCGTCGCATGATACATCAACCAGGAAACCATCAGACCCCAAAGTATCGCCCCAACCCATCTCGAGGATTTTCCCCAAGAACCAACAGACCCCCTATGACCCGTCCGACCTACCCCAACCGTGGAAACCCTAGACCCAGAGGAAATCACAACAACCCCGGCAACTCTAGCAATTTCACCCATGCCCCACCCAAGTTCAACACCAACAATGTTACCGCCAACACCAACACTGCCCCTAGGACTGGAAGCAATGCTATGCCTGTCGCAGCCAAGGACAAGTCACAAGTGACCTGTTATGACTGTGGAAATAAAGGCCACTATTCCAATGAGTGCCCCAATAAGAAGAATTCTACAGCACCCAATACCAACGTCCCAACTCAGCAACAGCGTCGTGTTCAGCCAGGAAGAAGATTTGCCCCAGGGAATTCGCTCAACCGCAATGGCCGTCTTTTTCTCATGCATGCTGAAGAAGCTCAGGAAGCGCCAGACGTCTTGCTGGGTATGTTTTCTGTTAATTCAGTACTTGCAAGAGTGTTGTTTGACTCGGGTGCCTCGCATTCATTTGTCACCGAAAAATTTGCCTGCACTAGTAAAATTCAACCAACCAAACTGAAGCATGTTATGATTCTTCAAATTCCCGGATCAACCACCAAGGCTAGGCAAATTTGCAAAGCCGTCCCTATCCGAATCCATGGCATAGATTTTTATGCTAATCTGATAGTACTCGGAACTAAAGGTTTGGAAGTAGTACTAGGAATGGATTGGATGTCCAAACATAAGGGATTGATTGACTGTGCTAAGAAAGCCATCACCATGACCAGTACCACCGGAATATCAGCCGAGCATATATCTGAAACATTACCTCGCCAATTCAAGTGTAACAAGAGTCTAGCCCAACCTACCATTGACCAAGTCCGGATAGTCTGTGAATACCCCGATGTATTTCCAGATGTTTTGCCCGGTATTCCCCCAGATCAGGATATCGAGTTTATCATCGAACTAATCCCCGGAGGAGGACCCATAGCCCAGAGACCCTATAGTATGAACCCGTCGGAACTAGCAGAACTTAAGAAGCAACTGGATTCCATGCTGGAAATTGGATTGATTCAACCAAGTGCGTCAGCATGGATATCACCTGTCTTATTTGTGGACAAGAAAGATGGAGGTAACCGTTTGTGTACGGATTACAGGAAGTTAAATGATGTCACCATCAAGAACAAGTACCCCTTGCCCAAGATAGAAGATTTGTTTGATCAGTTGACCGGTGCCCAGGTGTTTTCTAAGATTGATCTTATAACTGGCTATCATCAACTCAAAATTCGTGCAGAGGATATTCCAAAGACTGCCTTTACCACCAGATATGGATTGTACGAGTATACAGTCATGTCTTTTGGATTAACCAATGCCCCCGCTTATTTCATGAACCTCATGAATAAGATTTTTATGGAATTCCTGGATAAGTTTGTCGTTGTTTTCATCGATGAAATTCTGATTTATTCCAAATCAGAAGAAGAACATGAGCTACACCTAAGGACCATTCTTGGAACCCTTAGAGAGCATCAGTTGTATGCCAAGTTTAGCAAATGTGAATTGTGGTTACAGGAAGTACGATTCCTCGGTCACATTGTATCGGCTGGAGGAATTGCCGTTGACCCTGCCAAAGTGAAAGATGTAGAAGATTGGCAAGCCCCAACCACTCAAACCCAAGTTCGTGCTTTTCTCGGATTGGCGGGATATTACTGCAAATTCGTAGAAGGATTCTCGAGTATCGCCCGACCCATGACCCAATTGCTGAAGAAGGACAAGAAGTTTGAATGGACCGACAAATGTGAAGCGAGTTTTCAAGAACTCAAAGGAGATTGATTTCAGCCCCAATGTTGATCATGCCGGATATCACGAAGCCCTTCGATGTGTATTGTGACGCATCCAAGATTGGTCTCGGATGTGTGCTAATTCAAGAAGGCAAAGTTATATCTTATCTATCTCGACAATTGTAGCAACATGAGCAAAACTATCCAACCCATGACCTCGAACTCGCAGCAGTAGTCCTAGCCCTGAAGACATGGAGACATTACGTAATGGGAAACCGTTGTGAGATTTATTCGGATAACAAGAGCCTAAAGTATATATTCACTAAGAAGGAGTTGAATATGAGGCAGAGAAGATGGATTGAGCTAATCAAGGATTACGACCTGGACATTCACTATCACCCTGGTAAAGCCAACGTGGTAGCCAATGCCCTTAGCAGATTGCCGTGCCGCTTGAACTCCATTATTTTGAAGGAGCAACAAAGTTTGCACAAGGAGATGGATAATTTTCGAATGGAATTAGTAAGTAAAGGATTTTTGGCTAGCATAGAACTTCAACCCACTTTGATCAGTCAGATTAAAGAGGCGCAGAAGGGAAATGCCAGTATCGACGGAATCAAGCGTCGTATCGGTACAGGCAAAGTACCCGGATTCACCGAGGACGAAGAAGGAGTTCTATGGTACAAAGGACGCCTTTGTGTACCAGCAGATTCGGAGTTTAAAGAAGTTATCTTGAAGGAGGCTCATGATACTCTTTATTCTATCCATCCCGGAGGAACTAAGATGTACCAAGTTTTGAAAGAGCAATTTTGGTGGCATAAGATGAAGAGAGAAATCGGAAGCTATATCGCCAAGTGTGATATATGTCAGCGAGTCAAGGTAGGACATCAAAGACCCGCTGTATTGTTGCAACCTTTGCAAATTCCGGAATGGAAATGGGATTCTGTAGGAATGGACTTTATCACCGGACTACCTACTTCTAGTAGGGGAAATGACTCTATTTGGGTCACAGTGGACAGATTGTCCAAAGTCGCCCATTTCTTGCCCGTCAAAACCACCTATCAGAGTTCGAAGCTAGCGGAGTTGTACATCGCTAGAATCGTTAGTTTGCACGGAGTCCCCAAGAACATAGTATCAGATCGAGGAACTCAGTTTACCTCGAGATTCTAGAAGAAAGTCCAAGAAGGTTTAGGAACCCGCCTAGATTTTAGTACCGCGTATCACCCTCAGACCGATGGACAAACGGAGCGAGTAAATCAAATACTCGAAGATATGCTTAGAGCATGTGTGCTAGAATATGGATCCAAGTGGGAAGCCTGTCTGCCGTTTGCAGAATTTTCCTACAACAATAGTTACCAAGCCAGTTTGCAAATGGCCCCATTTGAATTCATGTACGGAAGAAAGTGTCGCACCCCTTTGAACTGGTCGGAAGTAGGAGAGAGTCAGATTTTTGGACCCGACATCCTCCGAAAAGCAGAAGAGAAGGTTCACAAGATTCGTGAGCACCTCAAGACCGCCCAATCCCGACAGAAGAGTTATGCCGACAAGAGACGTCGAGACCTCGCCTTCAATATAGGAGATTTTGTTTATCTGAAAGTGTCCCCATTGAAGGGAATGCAGCATTTCCAACTCAAAGGAAAGTTAGCCCCCAGATATATCGGACCTTTCAAAATTATGAACCGTCGAGGAGAAGTATCGTATCAATTGGAACTACCTGAAGAGATGTCAGCTGTGCACAATGTGTTCCATATCTCGTTACTTCGCAAATGTCTCGAAGTCCCCGAGAAGACCGAAGTGTTCAAGAATATCGATCACCGGACCATAGAGATCAACGATGACCTGACCTATCCCGAAGTACCCATCTGCATTTTGGAAGAAGCTTTTCGAACTACCCGAACCCGAAGCATCAAGTTTCTCAAGATTCAGTGGAGCAACCACACAGAAGAGGAAGCTACCTGGGAACGCGAAGATCACATCAGGACGGAGTTTCCCGATCTCTTCAATTCCTAGGTAATCTTTTCGTCCTTTTTCAAATCTCGGGACGAGATTTTCTTTAAGAGGGGAAGGTTTGTAACATCCCAAAAATACTAAGCTTGGATCATCAAATTCTAATCATCAAAATTAGGGTTAACAAAAACTTTTCTAAATGAAATCATGAATGCATGCATATGTGTATGTATGGATTTTGAAATCCTTTAAAACCACCTTGTTTGTTTGTTTCATTGCTTGTAAAATGTTTCTTAGGTGAAATAAACATCATCTAAAACATTTCCCACACCTTTCCTAAATACAAGTAAATCAAACCACATATATGAAATTAATGGTCATTTTGGCCAATTTAACTCCCATGCCTACTTTGGCTGTCTCAAACTTTCAGAACCTAACATAAACTTTTCTAGATCTTCGCACCCCTTGAATGTACTCATAACAAGGTATCAAGGCCCACTTTGTGATCATCCAGAAACTTTCGAATGCATAGTTTAAATGACAATTCAAAATTGAATCTTTATCATATGGGAAGATCCCACTTTTTCAAAAACCACTCAAACAAGCTTAACTTTCAAAACCCAAGCATCTGCAGACTCACCAGCACCAATCTAGCAAACCCACCAAAAATCTTTTCAAAATTCAAAACTTGATTTCATGCGGCCATTTCATCAAATAGGTTGCAGACACAAATCAAACAAACATGAAACACTATTGTGAGCAGTGATTCTTGCCTAACTTGTTCCCTAGTTAGCTCACACATAGCTCGGTAGATCATCTAGGAAGTTTAACTAAGGACTAGCACCCCTGTGAGCTTGCCATTGCCATCAATGGTGAACAGCCGAGCACCCCCTTGTCACCCCAGTGTGGACAGCATGCTAGAGGAAGAACTAGCCTTGCCAACCTTGTCTGGGAGGCAGCCCACCATCCACCGCCACTACCTGTCCCAGCCGCGAGCGTTGCCAAGCCCTGGACCACGCGCACAAGCCGCGCCCAGACCGCCAGAGACCATGCCGAGCATGCGCCAGAGCACGACCCTCGACCGAAGCCCACAGACCGCGCGCCGCCCTCACCGCGTGCATACACAATCCCCACCGACCCAGGAGACCGCCAGACATCCCTGTTTGTCGTCCCGTGCCGCACAGCCACCGCCCGCCGTCGAAGATGCCGCCTCTGCCGCGCAGAGCACCGCCCGTTCCAGACCAAACCACACCACCCCATGCCTCAAGACCATGTTGTTGAGCATCGCCAGGAGACACCGCACCGTCCCCTACCCTTGCCCATGCCATTAGCCGCCTGTAACCTCGCCCCCGACGAGCTCACCGTGCGCCCCGACGGTCCCCTCGCTCGACTATAAATAGAGGCCACCCCCGCATGATTTCTTCACACCATCTCACTCCCCTCTCCTCACTGATCATGCCACACCGTTCTCAAAGCAAGGCAAGCACCACCCCGCCGGAATTTCACCAGTGCCCGCCGCCTCTGTAGAAGAAGGGAGCCAACGATTGGAACCGCCCCAGGAGAATCCACCGGTACCAGGAGATTCGCCGTCGTCGACTTCGTCGTTCGCCCGCCTCGCCGAACCTCGCCAGTACCCCGGTGAGCCCCCAGCAACCCTCACTAGCCGCGCTAGGTTTCGTTCTCGCCGGAGTTGTCTCGCGCCGACGATGACTCCCAGCCTTTAGATTAGAACTAGATCGAACGATCCACGTCGCCCCATACCGCTTCGCCCAGCCCCGTGTCACTGACGAGTGGGGAAACCCACTTAAGAAGCCCGCGGGAGCACTGCGCTTAGCAGGCCGGCATAGTAACTTTTCCCGCGCAAGCCCAGTTATTCAAATTAAACTTTTTCTATTTCAATTCAAACACACTTCTGTACCCAACTTCAAAAATCAACCCAGATCGATTCAGTGCACCAAATTGAATGAAACCAATTTGTTGGAAAGGTCTGTGAATGCTGAATCCAAGCCCGTTGGATTCAAGTCATTTGGATCTATAGATCACCCATGGTAAAAATAACAAGGCAGAAGCTTTTCTGCATTCAAACATTTTTCAAATTTAAACCATAATAGCTTTTGAGTTGATTCCAACTCTCAAAAATCACATTTAACCATACCTTTCAGAATATATAAAAATATATAGGTTTACTTGCAGAAATAATGTTCAAGGAATAAAAGAATGCTACATAAGCATTTCTAGCCACTTTAATTAATTAAAATAAAAGGGTAAAACATTATTAAATCGTGAAACCACTTTAAATCACATTCCCATGGACTACAATATGTGGTGATGACATGTGTCAACATGATTCCATGTTGGGTTTGGAGAATATTAAATCTTAAGTAGTTTTTCAATGAGTAGAAATTACTTTTCTAAAAATAAAAAAAATTAAATCAAGCCTTAACCTTGTAATGTTAGGGATGATGCTAGATCATCCATAGGACCCTTGTGTGTGATGATTGCAAGTAGTTAAGTATTGTTTGGTGATTGTGTACCTCGTACTTATTCATAGACGCTATTACCGACCAAGGATACGAGGAGGAAGGAGGATACTATGAAGAAGAAGCCGAGGAGAACTTCAAACACTGCTCTGCACAAGGCAAGCTAGTAACCCTGCTAGCTAACACTTGCAATTTAGCAAGCTTATACTGATATTGTCCAAGATGAGACTATACCTATGCAATCCCATACTTGTTACTATACCTACTATATGCCTTAAGCATATGTGATCATACCCACTTGATAAACCAATCCTAGTTTTACTTGCAAGCTTCTTACTCTATTTATTTATCAAAGCTTACTTAGAGTTTACTTAAGTGACTGGTAGATATTGGAAAGATGCTGAACGTTGCATAAAGAGCATAAAATTTGGCCTAAGTTAGAAACCTTGACATCAGCCTGAGATACTTAGTTGCAACTCTGCTAGTTACCACCCCTCATTAGTACTACCCCCACCTGCGGATGCTAGTGCTAAGCATAAAACTTGATCAACTTTTAGATGGGAATACTTGGTGGAAAAATGGTTATGCAAACCTTGGAATGATGGATCATTCTATTGAAATGTTTTGGACATATGTTTCTAAACACTTGAGAATTTTGGTGATAAAAATATTGAGGCATGAGCCTTAGCCCTTTATAAAACTGATGGTTGTCTGGATGCGATACCATTCCAATTTTATCGTACAACCACAATACCCGAATATTGGGTAGGGCTTGACTGGAAACTTATATTCCTTAGTAGTTCCCTCACGGCCAAGGTCTGAGCTGAGGCTACCTTGTGAAGATTGTCCACCTATGCAGTACCCAAGATGACAGTTGGTCATGGTTGGGAGGCCAAACTCATAGGAGAGGTGCTTATACTAGGGCGTGTAATCGAAAGGTTAGGATTGATTATCCGCATACTGAGTATGGTGAATTCAGGATTTGTTCCTGACGGATGTATCGAATGTTGTGGTGAAAGTGTACAATCTCTACAGAGTGTCAAACTATTCGAATAGCCGCGTCCGCGGTTATGGACAGTTGGAGTGGCCATACTGTTCCCCCGTCAGACTTTTCAAAATGACCTGTGAAATGAACTAAGACTTTGACTTGACCACAAGAGAGTTGTGATATGAAATACGAGTTCCCAGTTAGGAGTTATAAAATTGTGACTAGCTTTAGAACTTAGTTAGAGATAAATCTGGCTTTTGCAAAACAACCCTAGAGCCTAGTGTCCTATTATCCAAAAACCCCCTTTACCTATTAAGTATTAGTTTGCGAGTACTTAAAGAGTACTCATGGCTTTGTCCCTGGCTATTCCCATGGCCAGACTATGAAGAGGAGTACCTGGAAGATGGACCCCAGGAAGGTTACGACAACTAGGATCATCTCCCATCGTCAGCATTGCCTGTGACCCCGAAGATAGAGCTTCGCCTAAGCTACCGTTATTATTACGTATTCCGCTGCTTGATGTTGCATTAAGAACTGGATCATGAGATCCCTATTTGTGTAAGAACTTATGTATCGTTTGTAATGGATGATGTACTATGGTATCCAATTCTGTTATGTCTCGCAAAAGTGGTAATCCTGGGATTGCGATGTATGGCATAACAGGCATCTAGGATTGAAAAATCCGGGTGTTGACAAATGAGATATGGAACACATTGTGCACGACTGACATCTCTTCGGGCAGTTCTAATTGATACGACACTTCTCCTCGACAGTTCAGAATCTTGAAGGGTCCGATATATCTGGGGGCTAACTTTCCTTTCAATGGCGACACTTTTAGATACACAAAATCTCCGATGTTAAAGGCGAGGTCTCGACATCTTTTGTCGGCGTAACTATTTTGTCTGGACTGGGTTGTCTTGAGGTGCTCACGAATCTTATGAACCTTCTCTTCTTCTTCTCCTACTTCCGACCAATTCAAAGGGGTGCGACACTTCCTTCCATACATGAATTCAAATGGGGCCATTTGCAAACTAGCTTGATAACTGTTGTTGTATGAAAATTCTGCGAACGGCAAACAATCTTCCCACTTAGATCCATATTCTAACACACATGCTCTTAGCATATCTTCGAGTATTTGATTTACTCGCTCCGTCTGTCCATCGGTCTGAGGGTGATAAGTTGTGCTGAAATCTAGGCGGGTTCCTAAACCTTCTTGAACTTTCTTCCAAAATCTCGAGGTAAACTGAGTTCCTCGATCAGATACGATGTTCTTTGGGACTCCATGCAAACTGACGATTCTAGCGATGTATAACTCCGCTAGCTTCGAACTCTGATATGTTGTCTTTGCGGGTAAGAAATGGGCGACTTTGGACAATCTGTCCACTATGACCTAGATAGAGTCATTTCCCCTACTAGAAGTAGGCAATCCGGTGATAAAGTCCATTCCAACAGAATCCCATTTCCATTCCGGAATTTGCAATGGTTGCAACAATCCAGCGGGTCTTTAATGTCCTGCCTTGACTCGCTGACATATATCACACTTGGCGATATAGCTTCCGATTTCTCTCTTCATCTTATGCCACCAAAATTGCTCTTTCAAATCTTGATACTTCTTCGTTCCTCCGTGGTGGATAGAATAAAGAGTGTCATGAGCTTCATTCAGAATAACTTCTTTCAACTCAGAATCTGCTGGTACACAAAGGCGTCCTTTGTACCACATAACTCCTTCGTCTTCGGTGAAGCCGGGTACTTTGCCTGTACCGATACGACGCTTGATTCCATCGATACTAGCATTTCCTTTCTGCGCCTCTTTGATCTGGCTGATCAAAGCGGGTTAAAGTTCTATGCTAGCCAAAAATCCTTCACTCACTAATTCCATTCGAAAATCTTCCATCTCTTTGTGCAAGTTTGGTTGCTCCTTCAAAATCATGGAGTTCAAGCGGGACGACAATCTGCTAAGGGCATCTGCTACCACATTGGCTTTACCAGGGTGATAGTGAATGTCCAGGTCGTAATCCTTGATTAGCTCAATCCATCTTCTCTGCCTCATATTCAGATCCTTCTGAGTGAATATATACTTCAGACTCTTGTGATCCGAGTAAATCTCACAACGGTTTCCCATCAGGTAATGCCTCCATGTCTTCAGGGATAGAACTAGGGCTGCGAGTTCGAGGTCATGGGTTGGGTAATTTTTCTCATGTTTCTTTAGTTGTCGAGATAGATAAGATATAACTTTGCCTTCTTGCATTAGAACACATCCGAGACCGATCTTGGATGCATCACAATGCACGTCGAAGGGCTTTGTGATATCCGGCATGATTAAGATTGGGGCTGAAATCAATCCCCTCTTGAGTTATTGAAAACTCGCTTCACACTTGACTGTCCATTCAAACTTCTTGTCCTTCTTCAGCAATTGGGCCATGGGACTGGCGATGCTGAAGAATCCTTCTACGAACTTGTGATAGTATCCCACAAATCCGAGAAATGCACGAACTTGGGTTTGAGTGGTTGGGGCTTGCCAATCTTTGACATCTTTCACCTTTGTAGGGTCAACGGCAATTCCTCTAGCTGATACAATGTGGCCGAGGAATCCTACCTCCTGTAACCAGAATTCACATTTGCTAAACTTGGCATACAACTGATGCTCTCTAAGGGTTCCAAGAATTGTCCTTAGGTGTAGCTCATGTTCTTCTTCCGATTTGGAATAAATCAGAATGTCATCGATGAAAACAATGACAAACTTATCCAGGAAGTCCATAAAAATCTTATTCATGAGATTCATGAAATAAGCGGGGGCATTGGTTAATCCAAAATACATGACTGTATACTCGTATAATCCATAACGGGTGGTAAAGGCAGTCTTGGGGATATCCTCTGCATGAATCTTGAGTTGATGATAGCATGTTCTAAGATCAATCTTAGAAAACACTTTGGCACCGGTCAACTGATCAAACAAATCTTCTATCTTGGGCAATGGGTACATGTTCTTGATAGTGACATCATTCAACTTCTAGTAATCCGTACACAAACGGTTACCTCCATCCTTCTTGTCCACGAACAAGACAGGTGATCTCCATGGTGACGCACTTGGTTGAATCAATCCAATTTCTAGCATGGCATCTTGTTGCTTCTTTAGTTCTGCTAGTTCAGACGGGTTCATACTATATGGTCTCTGGGCTATGGGTCCTGTTTCGGGGATTAGTTCAATGATAAACTCGATATCCCGATCTGGGGGCATACCAGGCAAAACATCGGGAAATACATTGGGGTATTCACAGACTATCCATACTTGGTCAATGGTAGGTTGGGCTATACTCTTGTTGCACTTGAATTGACGCGGTAAGGTTTCAGATATATGCTCGACTGATATTCCGGCTGTATTGGTCATGGTTATGGCTTTCTTGGCACAGTCAATCAATCCTTTATGTTTGGACATCCAATCCATTCCTAGTACTACTTCCAAACCTTTAGTTCCGAGTACTATCAAATTAGCATAAAAATCTATGCCATGGATTCGGATAGGGACGACTTTGCAAATTTTCCTAGCCTTAGTGGTTGATCCGGGGATTTTCACAAGCATGACATGCTTCAGTTTGGTTGGTTGAATTTTACTAGTGCATGCAAATTCTTCGGTGACAAATGAGTGCGATGCACCAGAATCAAACAACACTCGAGCAAGTACTGAATTAACAGAAAACATACCCAGTATGACGTCTGGTGCTTCCTGAGCTTCTTCAGCATGCATGAGAAAAAGACGGCCGTTGCGGTTGAGCGAATTCCCTGGGGCAAACCTTCTTCCTGGCTGAACACGACGCTGCTGCTGAGCTGGGGCATTTGCATTGGGGGTTGCGGCATTCTTCTTGTTGGGGCACTCGTTGGAGTAGTGACCCTTATTTCCACAGTCATAACAAGTCACCTGCGATTTTTCCTTTGCTGCAACAGGCACATCATTGCTTCTAGTCCTCGGGGCAGTGTTGGTGTTGGCGGTAGCATTGTTGTTGTTGAACTTGGGTGGGGCACGGTTGAAATTTCTAGAGTTGCTGGGGTTGTTGTGATTTCCTCTGGGCCTAGGGTTTCCACGGTTGGGATAGGTCGGACGGTTCATTGGGGGTCTGTTGGTTCTTGGGGCAAATCCTGGAGATGGGTTAGGGCGATACTTTGGGGTCTGATGGGTTCCTGGCTGATGCATCATGCGACGCTTGCGGTTCTCATTGGCTTGGTTGATCTTTCCTTCCATCTGGATGGCAGAGTTGACAAGGGCTTCAATATCAGCAAAGGGGATATTGACTAACACAGTCTGCATCTCATCATGCAGACCATTCAAGAATCTCTCTTTCTTCTTGGCTTTGGTGTCGATCTCATCTGGGGCATATCTAGCCAATGACAAGAATTTGTCACGGTATTCCACTACGGTAATCCTTCCTTGCTTCAGTTCTCTGAACTCATCTCTCATTCTCTTGATCAAACCCGGTGGCACATGGGTTCTGCTGAACTTGACCTTGAATTCCTTCCAGGTCATCATCTGTCCTCCGGTCATTGCACGAACACTGTTCCACCATGCTCTGGCATCTCCGGCTAGATAGTGGGTGGAAAATAGAACTTTCTCGTTAGCTTCCACTCCGGAGACTTCCAGGTTGTTTTCCATGGTCTGCAGCCAATCGTCTGCATCTACGGGCTCTTCTGACTTAGTGAAAACAGGTGGGTTGGTGTTCTAGAAATTCCTGATCTTAGATCCATGGTTGTCCCGATTTCCTTGGCCTTGGTTGTTATGGTCCAGCTGAGCTATCTGTTGAAGGGTGCCTAGGTTGGCTTGACGTTCGGCTCTTTCAGCTTCGCGGTCAGAAACCAACATTTGCAGGATCTGCAACATCGGGTCCAGGGATGAACCACTTCCTCCGCGTGGCATCTGAAGATTGAGATAGATCATGAGAAAAGAGGGAAATTTCTAAGGTTTCGGGACTTCGAAAAGTTTTTAAGGTTTGACTCGGATTTTCTAGCAACCTGATTTTCATTCATTCATTCATAGCACACGATACAAACACACACCACAACAAAGGTAAACAGATGGTTTTAAGAACCATTCTAGAAACTACGACATAGTGGGACCGAATACAACTCACTATGCTAGTGCTCAAGTGCTACTACTCCTCGGAGTCGGTGTATTTGTCATCCTCATCATCCTCATCGTCATTAGTGAAGGCGAAATCATCCTCATCGGTGTAGAAGTCCATCGCCTGATCTTCCAGAAAATCATCATCATCGCTGAGATAGGAGTAGGGGTCTCCACGAAGATCCTCTCCGGCATTCTCTATTTCTTCCAACTGCATGTCTCTCTCGTGGATGGTCTCCTCCAAATCTGAGATACGGTGGCGAAGACGATCAATGATGCGCTCCTTCTTGTCGAGCTGACGGCGGCGAGACTTGCGATCCTTTGCTAGCATGGGGATGGTCTGATCCTTCGTCTTGATGATGGCGGACTTATGGTTGGAGTAGTCACGGCAATTGTCCAATTCCTGCTGACGATCATACATCATGAAGCTGAGGTGGTACAATTGAGTCTTCAGTTCGAGGTGGTATGGGGCTTCCAGTGGATGTCCATTAGCATCACGCCTTGGGCAAAACTCAAAGCGGGTACCCTTGATCTGGTTGATACTCTGCCCACACAGACGGGCAAGAGCTTCCTGCATGGCCCTGGCAAGTCCATCAAGCCATTTGTTCTCTCTTAAGGTGAACTGAATTCCCTCAGCAGTGGGAGGCTCAATCTTTCCTCGTAGACTTGCAACAATTAGCCACTGCAGATCTTCTCCTCCTTGATCATTGAGCTGAGCTCCGAAGAACTCGGGGTGTGGATGCTCCAGAAGTTCCGAAAGCTGGTCCAAATCCCTCTCAAAGATAAGGTTTCCTCCATTCCCCAACTAATAAAACTTGCTGTACTTCACGTCCATCTATTAAGAATATAGGATGAGTAAGTTAGTAGAGTGATCAAGTGTGTCAAATTTTATGTATTTTGCAAGAGTTTTTGAGGAACATGAATTTTCATGAAAGAATAAAGGTGATAAGAATGGGAATAAGTTTTTGTAAATATTTGCTTCCTTTGGTTTTAAAACTAAGTTTTTGATTCAAACGTCCAGTCTAACTAGGGTCTCCTATGGTCAGGATGGCTCTGATACCAACTTGTCAACACCCGAATTTTTAATCCCAGATGCCTGTTATGCCATACATCGCAATCCCAGGATTACCATTTTTGCGAGACATAACAGATTTGGATATCACAGTACATCATTCATTACAAACCATACATAAGGTCTTACACAAATAAGGATCTCATGATCCAGTTCTTAATACAACTCAAGCAGCGGAAATACGTAATAATAACGGTAGTGTAGGAGAGCTCCATCTTCGGGGTCACAGGCAATGCTGACGATGGGAGATGATCCTAGTTGTCGTAACCTTCCTGGGGTCCATCATCCTGGTACTCCTCTTCATAGTCTGGCCACGGGAATATCCAGGGACAAAGCCATGAGTACACTTTAAGTACTCGCAAACTAATACTAACAAGTGAAGTGGGTTTTTGTAATAGGACACTAAACTCTAGGGTTGTTTTGAAAAAAGCCAGATTTACCTCTACTAAGTTCATAAGCAAGAAAGCTAGTTGCATTTTGATAACACCTAAGTGGGAACTTGTATCTCATGCCACAACTGTGTTGTGGTCAAGTAAAGTTCTCAATTCATTCCATAAGTCATTTTCAAAACATCTGACGGAGGAACAGTATGGCCACTCCAACTGTCCATAACCGTGGACGTGGCTATTCGAATAGTTTGACACTCTGCAGAGATTGTATACTTTCACCACAACATTCGATACATCCGTCAGGAACAAATCCTGAATTCACCATACTTAGTATGCGGATAATCAATCCTAACCTTTCAATTACACGCCCTAGTATAGGCACCTCTCCTGTGAGTTTGGCCTCCCAACCATGACCAACTGTCATCTTGGGTACTGCACAGGTGGACAATCTTCACAAGGTAGCCTCAGCTTAGACCTTGGCCGTGAAGGAACCAATACTAAGGTATATAAGATCTCAGCAGAATGACTCATCATTGTAAGGTTTTCATAACCATTTTCACCAAGTATTCCCATCTAAAGTTGATCAAGTTTTATGCTTAGCACGAGCATCTACAAGTGGGGGTGAGTACTAATGAAGGGTGGTAAACTAGTGGGGTTCTAACTAAGTTCAATCTCCTGTCTTAGGATGACATCAAGATTATCTATCTTAGGCCAAATTTTATGCTCTTTATACAACCTTCAGTTATCTTTCCAGTTTCTACAAATTACTTATGTACACTCTAAGTAGAAGCTTTGATAAAGAAATAAAGTAGAAAGCTTGCAAGTAAAACTAGGAGGGGGTATCATCAAATATGTCTAACCCAGCATGCTTAGTGCATTGCATAGGTTATCTACTTTCATAATTGCAAGTGTTAGCTTGCAAGCATTAGTATAAGCTTCCCTTGAGCAGAGCAAGTGGTTGAAGTTCTCCTCGGCTTCTTCTTCGTAGTATCCTCCTTCCTCCTCGTATCCTTGGTCAGTACTAGCGTCTATAAATAAATACGAGGTACACAATCACCAAACAATACATAACTACTTTCAATCATCACACAAAGGGGTTCTATAGATGATCTAACATCATCACTAACATTACAAGACTAAGCATTTGGCTTAATGATTTTATTTTTAGAAAAGTAATTACTACTCATTGGAAAACTACTTAAGATTTAATATTCCCCAAACCAAACATGGGATCATGTTGACACATGTCATCACCACATATTTCAGTACATAGGAATGTGATTTAAAGTGGTGTCACAATTTAATAAGGTTTTACCCTTTTATTTTAATAAACTAAAGTGACTAGAAATGCCTATGTGGCATTCTTTTATTACTTGGACATTATTTCCATAGGTAAACCCCTATATTTTTATATATTCTGAAAGGTATGGTCAATTGTGATTTTTGAGAGTTGGAATCAACTCAAAAGCTATTATGGTTTAAATTTGAAAAATCTTTGAATGCAGAAAAGCTTCCGCCTTGTTATTTTTACCAAGGGTGATCTACAGATCCAAATGATTTGAATCCAACGGGCTTGGATTAAGCATTTCAAAACCTTTCTAGCTAAATTGGTTTCATTCAATTTGGTTCACTGAATCGAACTGGGTTGATTTTTGAAACTAGGTAAATAACTGAGTTTGAATGAAAATAGAAAAATCTAAATTCAAACGAGTGGGCTGCGCGGGAAGGGGAAATGGGCCGGCCCAGTGTCACTCCGTGGCGCGGGGCGCAACTGATAGGGCGGGTCTACTGGTCAGCGACTCATTAAATGCGAAGTGGTACGGGGCAATGTGGTGCGTTGGATTAGAAGTAAGATCAACGGCTGAGGGTCGTCGTCGACGATGAACTAGTCACCGGCAAGCTCGAACCCTAGCGGCTCAGTGGGGGTCGTGGGAGGCTCACCGGGGCTCAGGCGAAGGTCGGCGATGCGGGCAAATGACGAAGTCGACGACGGCGAACTCGGGGGTGGTCGCGGCAGCTCCTGGGGTGGACGCAATCAACGGCGCCCTTCTTCTCCAGAGGCGGCCTACTCCGGCGCAATTCCGGCGATGCGCTGCTCGCCTTGCTCCGGCTACGGGGTGGAACAATCAGTGAGGTGAGGGGAGTGAAATGGTGTGAAGAATTCGAGCAGGGGAGGCCTCTATTTATAGTGGTGATAGGGGACCGACGGGCACAAGCTGAGCTCGTCGTGGTCGATGGCACAGAGGGCTATCAGCGTGGGCGACGGTAGGGGGCGGTGCTGTGTTCCCTGGCGAAGCTCAATGGTGTGCTGGCGAGGCGTGGGGAGGTGCAGATCGGTCAGAACGCTGCGGTGCTCTGCGCGTGCCCGACGGGAGTTTTAATGGCGCACAGCGCGCGTGGTCCGCGCGGCAGCGAACGGGCGTGTCTGTGGGGTTGATGGGACGATGGTGATCGCGTGTGCACGCGGCAAGGGCGCCGCGCGGTCTGTGGGCGTCTGTCGAGCGTGGCGCACGGGGCGCGCTCTCGGCATGGTTGCAGAGCGGCTTGGCAAGGTCTGTGCGTGTGGTTCAGGGGCTGGCTTCGCTCGCGGCTGGGACAGGTAGTGGCGGTGGGGTGCTAGCTTGCTCCCAGACAAGGTTGGCGAGGCTAGTGCTGCTTGTAGCTTGCTGTCCACACTGGGGTGACCATGGTGCTCTCGGTTTGTTCACCATTGATGACAATGGATAGCTTACAGTGATGCTAGAGATTAGTTAAGGTTGTTAGATGATCTACTAAGGCTAGTGGTGCCCAGAGAGGGAACAAGTTAGGACAGAATCACTGCACACTATAGTGTTTTGATTTTGTTTGATTTGAATCTGCAAGGTGTTTGATGAAATGGCCGCATGAAAGTTTTGAATTTTGAAAATATTTTTGGTGGGTGTGCTAGGCATGTGCTGGTGAGTCTGTGGATGCTTGGGTTTTGAAACTGGAGCTTGTTTGAGTGGTTTTTGCAAAAGTGGGATCTTCCCATATGATATAGATTCAATTTTAAAATGTCCTTTAAACTAGGCATTTGAATGATTTTGGATGATCACACAATGGGCCTTGGTACTTTGCTATGAGTACTATCAAGGGGTCCAAAGATCCAAACAAGTTTCAGTTAAGTTCTGAAAGTTAGAGATAGCCAAAGTAGGCATGGGAGTTAAATTGGTCAAAGTGACCATTCCCTTATTTTGTTTGTTTTGATTTATTTTCCTTTGGGAAAAGTGTGGGTATTGTTTAGATAATGTTTATTTCACCTAAGAATCGTTTTACAAGAAAAGAAACACACAAGGATGGTAATTCAAAAGAATCAAAATGGTAATGCATACACATATGGATGCTTTCATATTTTTAATTTGAAAAGTTTTTGTTAACCCTAATTTTGATGATTAGAGTTTGATGATCCAAGTTTAGTATTTTTCGGATGTTACAGGGGTCGACGACCATGGAGTCACGGGGAGCACCCAGAGGGGGCGCTGCAAACCGCACGGTGCCACGGCAGCGATCCTAATCACACCTGGAGGTGCAAAGCATCACCTCGACACACGACGGCCACGACAGCACCTGGAGCCATGCCAACCCCCAAACCCTAGGGTTCGGGACGGCATCGATCCATTGCAGGAGAGACCAAGGCTCGAATCCAATTGGATAGAACAAACGGGCATCACCGACAACCTCCTGTTGCACCACGACGGCGACCAAAACGGCCTACGGCGGCGGGAATCGCCGGTGGCGGCATCGCCGGCCACGGGGTCGGGGCCAGAGGAGGAGAGGATGAACTCGAGGGAGAGAGAGGCAGTAAGGAGTGGGCCGAGTTGAGCCAGACCCTTCAGGGTGGTTCTTTTGTCCATGACTAATGGGCTACTAGGGCCCAATAAGTATAACCAGCACAGAAATCTTTTCAGGCCTGGTTTAATAAAAAGGAAAATACCAAAATACCTCTAGACTTAATTAAATACTAGAAAATAAATAAAAGTCCAAAAATTTAAAATAAAATATTTTTGGATTCACAAAAATCCAAACTATCCAAATAAATTAAAATATAAAATTTTAGACATTTAAATCTTATTAGAAATTTTGTAAAGTATATATCCTTTATGGAATTTTGCAAAATTATTGAAAGGTGATAAAAATAAATAAAAATCACTTTCATTATATATTAATATAGTAGTATTTTTGAAAAATACTAAATAAATATTTAATAACAATTTTTGATATTTAAGTGATAATTCCTAAAATAATTATTAGATCAATAAAAGTCAAATAAAAGGGTAATGAAATAAAATAAAATTCAATATATGTTATAAATATTAAAAAGTAATATTTATAAATCCTTTATTACTAAAAAGGAACTTTTTGGGGTAAATGCATATATAATTAAATAATGCATTACATTATTGCATAATCATTTTGCTTCTTTAAATATTGTCCTTACCGGGCAATAATGATGTTTTTGTAGAACTAGAAGCTCAAGGTCCAGTGCGAGCATCAGACTTCGCTACCTTGCCATCACAAGGCAAGGTCATCACTTGCTCATGTCCTTTTGAAGAGTCTTTATCAAAGTATTTGCAAATTGTGTGTTATCATATATGCTATAAAAGAAAGAAAATATTATTTTCACAAATAAAGAAATCATAGATATCATCCTAAGTGGTGGTATAATGGAGCAATAGAACTTAGGGTTCGAATTGCTACAATGATGATCAAGTAGGGACTTAATAACCCCTGACATCAGTGATTCTAGCGTCGTATATTACGCGTTAGCCATGAGATTTGGAATGGGACAGAGAAGTCAGTTGTATCTTCTTCCTCTCGCATGAAGCTGGATGTGAAGGTCGTGGCTGTTATCCTCGTAGCGTGCATATTAATTGGTAATTCGTAGAGGATATGCAGCATATGGGTGGGAACCCTCATCGTCCCACGATAGTTCTGGCATCTAACGGTTTGTACAAACCATTGCAATAAGTCATTATGTGGGCATTGTGTACACCAAGGAGGCATGCGGGGTCGCGAAGGGGGCAGTGATTGGCTTGGACCAACTACTGGGCCCCAAATCAGGGAATTATGGACGGGAAAGTACGCCCGGTTGTGCAACAAGGAGTTGATCTCTCATGGGTAAATTAACGCACCACTGTAGAGTGTAAGAACTGTAACTTGTTACTCCCTGTTCCAGGAAGGAGCTACGAACGCAGAAGGAAAGGAACTCCATGAAAGTTCTGGTTAACCTGTGAAGGCTGATTGTCATAGTTTTTTAGAATTAAATCAATCTTTAAAGAAAGATTTACAAAAACTGCATAGTGCCAAGGATTTATAATCCGAGGTGGTAGTTAGAGCATCAAACTTCCCACTTTTCATATAATGAACTTGTTAGGAAACGCTATTACTCATTCTTTCCTTTGATCCTTGCTTAGACTCTGAGAATCCCGAAGACGTGCCAATGTATGCAGCCGAATGTCAAGAAGATGTGTTCTACGAGGAACCCGATCTATCCGGAGGTGTTGAAGGAGTGGATTATGAGATCCGCTATGGTGTCGATGATAACGATTCCAACTAAGTATCCCTAGTTAGTAGTGACCAATGGAGCCAAGCAGCATGAACTCTATAGAATAAGCTGTTGAGCTCAACTCCTAGTCAGAGTTGTTACTTTTAAATTCCGCTAAAAAACTTATTATTTTGGTTTGTAAGTTGAATCTTTTGATGTCTTGAACTTCTGGTATTGTAATAATAATAATGTGTGAATGTTTGTAATATGGACCCACAATGTTTCTGTTGTACCACTCTGAGGGATGTGATATTTACGGAACGGTGTTCTGTGAGTGTCATGTCAACGACTAAAGTGTACTACACATGCAGTGGTATGCTGGGTCACCGCAGTGATAGAATCATTAAACGAAAGGGTATCGTGTGTTGTGTGCCATGCGATTTCCTTTAGATCCAACGCCCCACGTTGCTCGATCCAAACGAACCGGTACCAGCGAATGAAAACATGACACGTAGCCAGACTCTGGATTAAAAACATAAATTAGATCTATTAGTGATTGGATTTTGTAAAATTCATAATTTCTGATCTACACGTCCAAAAATTTGAAATTTTATATCATTGGAATCAGGAAAATGAAACCTTTGCAACCATGCCCTTAGTTTAGTATTTTGCTTCTGTAAAATTAGGTGTTTTTGCAGAAACATTTCTAGGCCTATTTTGAGTATAGAAGTTATTCTAAAAATGATTTTTGGGTAAAATATTTTACAAATGATTTGATTTGAACCTACTTACCAGAAACACAAACTTTTGGGATTAGAAATATATTTTATTAACACAAGGAATTATTCCTTTGAATAAAAGCATTTATAGTAAAACAAAAATGTTGCTATAATTTAAAAAATGGTTTTTGAGTGAAACCTTTTACAAATGGATTAGTTTTAAACACTTTGACCATAAACACTAACATTTGTGTTTAAAAAATATTTGGCTAACACTAGAACTTATTCCTTTGAATAAAATCATTTCTGGCAAAACAAAAATGATTTAAAATGGACATTTTCAATAACTTGATTTTAAATGGTGTTGCCACTTTTATAAATGACCAATAGGTGTTTTAAAATGTTTATAGATTATTATAAACCACTTTTCCAAATAAAACAATCTTCTGCATGCTTGCATGCATTGTTTTGTTTTTATTATTTTATGTGGTGAATTCTTTGATTGTTAGTTTTGAAATTGTGCCTTGCTTGATTGACTTGTAGTGAACTTTGAAGAGTGACAATTAAAAGATCAAGGAGTGAATATATATTCTCTACTAAAAAGGAAAGTGGTTCTTCATACATTTTATCCTATTAATTTCACTATGCATTAGTGATATTTTTAAGTAGGACTTGCATGGAATTTTCGAAGTATAAGCTATGCCTTGGGAAATCCTAGTAGATGATGCCTTAGTAGAATTTTCCCTAAGTTAAGATTATTGCTACTATCATGCTTAGCCTAGCTAGTAGCAAACAAGGGTGGAATATATACACATGCTATGGAAATTTTGCTAAGTCTTTTGACTTATGTTTTTGCTTAATAAAACAACTATGTGAATGAATCACCTGGGTGGAATGGAAAGAATGGATTGTGTTGAGTGGTTACCTAGGGGAAATACCTGGTGTATCTTACTTGTGGAAAGCCACCTAGGAACAAAGATATTTGAGATGTCAAATGTTGAGAAGCTTCTAGTGCAGCCACATGGCATATGGGCTCTGCCTGGATCATATAGGTTGCAATAACTTAGCAAGATGGACAGAAGGTGGTAGGGGTGATAGGTTTGGAATGCGTCCATTTGGTCTAAGGGAAGGCTTCTGAAAGATCTTGTCTCAATGCATGTCAAGTCTTGTGGGGAAAGTGCACCACCTCTCGAGAAGGAAAAATCTAAGTACTTAGCCGTGTCCCCGGCAATGGACAATTTGAGCATCAAGACATGGAAGATATCAAGGTTCCCCTCATCCCAATTTCTAAGTTAAAAACTTGTAGTTGAACAAGGGTTAAAGGATTCCAATCAATTGGTAGATTCCTTGAGTGATTTTGACAAACAAAAACTTAGTGTTTTCAACTTATAAGGAAAAACTTATTTAGAGCAAAGCAAGCCTAAACTCCACTTAGCCAAATGCATAGAGATGATAGATACCTATATTCTACCATAGTATCACTTGCCAATACAATTCAAATGTATTGACCCTTGTGGCTGTAACTTATTATGGTGCAGGTTCGTTTGATGTTAGTGAAGTGTGTTGAATAGGATTACAAGTCTACAACCAACATGATTGCCAGTGGAACTTTGATGATGGACTCCATGCTACTTAGTTATATTTGCTGCATTGTAATAAGATAGCCAAATGATCTATGTAAGATGTAATGTATTATTTTATTCCTGGTTATAAGTTGTAATATGACCTTTGTTCCTTGATATTACATCTTAAAATGTGGATGCTAGCTATTGATCACGGGACTAGCATTGTAAACACAGGGACCTCTACCTTATAAAGGTGGGGTCTTATAGGCAGGGTGCCGGAATAGAGACTTTTTGTCCCCCTAATCTCCCCTTCGGTGGCGGCGGCGCTACAGAACTTTTCGTGGCTTTCTGGTCGATTATTTAGGGTTTTCTCCCCGAGGGATTCTTATAGGCGCAGGGGGCAAGGTCGGTGGAGGTACAGGGGACCACACCCCCTTTGGGCGCCACCAGGGCTGGACCGTGCCTAGGGGGGGAGCGGCCACCCTAGTGTCCTCCTCCAACTCTGCTTCGTGGTTCCGTGTTGCTCCGGGGAAATAACGACTTTGGCTGTTGTCCCGTTTAATTCCGAGAATATTGATTTTCTGCCTTCTGGAACCAAAAACAGAAGAAAACAGACAACTGGCACTGTGGCATCTTGTTAATAGGTTAGTTCTAGAAAGTGTATAAAAATACCTCAAAGTGTGGACAAAGCAAAGCAAAGTAGATACTAAACAAGCATGGAACATAAAAAATTATAGATACGTTTTCGACGTATCAAGCATCCCCAAGCTTAACTCCTGCTCATCCTCAAGTAGGTAAGTGATAAAAGAATAATTTTTGAGGTGACATGCACCATCAAAACCAAGATCAAACCATTTGCAAGCATTGAAAGCTAGGATCAAAGAACTCTGAATATGAGCATGAAATATGGAGTTCTAACAATAAGACAAAGTAACTATGCATGAAACATGAAAGGCTACAAACAAAGATCATGAATAACATGCATTGAGCTTATCCCTCATGGAGTAGCAAATAGATGCATCGGACTCCTTCAAAGTTCATAAGAGTGACTATTTACAAATAGCACAAGAACAACTAATATCAACAATATGCATAAATCAATAAGTTTTGGGACAATGCAGATAGAACTAATAATGGCAACTATGCTCTCTTAATTGTTGCCTAAGGATAGAAGGTGGAGACTCAATATAATAGTGGAAGAAAGTCCCTTCAAAGGGAAGCAGGGATTTCAAGTTTCATAAAGAGCTTTCAAAAATTATGGTACTTGTTAGCTTTCAGCTCTCGTTGCCCCTATCATAAGCATGTAGAAGTGATTAAGGTTAAAGTGAACAAACTATGGAGTATATGCTTGACAAAGTATAAGTTGGCAATCTCATGTCCCTTGAATACGAGGTACGCTCCTCATGCTACTCAACTTTAGTCACCTGTAAGTTCTTGTCATAGTAAATACATGTGTATCATAGAGAACTGCCAACAGGGTACCCCTTGCACATGATACAGGAGCTATCCCATAATAAAAATGACAAGGCAAGCAGACAATGAGAATCTCAGAAATCTTCTTATTTACCATGGGAAAATGATGCTCTTTCTCTCTTTCCTGTTTTCAATATGTCTCTTTTTTATAAGAAAAAATCTTCATAGATTGCTCAGTATGGTGATGCTGCAAGTTTCCACCATGATTAGGCATGGCTCAGGCTAGCGACCCAGGAATTTCTCTAACACACATACATAACTCCATGGACTTACAAGCTCCCCTTTCATTTCACACCGATGACATCCATAGAAAAAAGAGCATGATATCAACTGTGTACAATGTACATGTGCAATGTTGAAAGCGTTCCGCATGACAGCATGGTTCTGCTAATTACAACGTATAAGTGAAAGCATATACAATATAGATGACACAATTGTTCAAGTTTTATTAGGGGCAAGAAAAATAAAGTGTGCCATCAAGTTTGTGAGAGCTTTAATCACTAATTTTCACATAACAAACTACTTTTCAATTGGAAGGTAGATGAAACAAGAATATACTTGGAATGGTGTAACACACCATGCATAGGAATTTATAGTGGACACTTTTGAATAACTTGGTTTCTTGGGAGTTGGATGCATGAGTAGAGCTTACTCAATACAAGTGGAGGCTAGCAAAAAACTGGGAGCGACCAACTAAGAGAGCAATAATGGCCATAATCATGCAGAGCGACAAAACATTATCAGTCAAAGCATAAAGTGGTACCACAAGTGAAAAACTAAATGATCATAGAGACTAAGGTGACTGGTTCATAGTCATAACATGGTGTGAGAATGTGCCAAGTCAACCCAAATAAAGCATTAAAGGAGAATACCACAATACTATGCTTTTGTATGCTAAAACAACGCATGATTCTTTCAAGGCACATTAAGCAATCCTAATTGTTTGGAGCAAGTCATGCTATAGCAATAATCACTAAGCATAAGGTCAAAACAACATATAGCATCACATGATAAAGTCTAAGTCATAGTCAAAACAAGCTCCCTTTTGTACCACTTCATCATGAAACTTTCTACTCTTTTTTCCAACACCAATCAACTTAATTGAAACAACTCACAAGGATAATACTCAATAAATATCAGTGATATTGTCTCACAAATCCACAAAGAAATAAATGAAAAGTTCTAATCTGAAAGCATAAGAAAACTAAGGCTAAACACTGTTCTAGCAAAAGTGAACACTCATAGAACAATAAGAGTGAAAACTTGAGTGTTCTAGGCAATGAATAACGCGGTGCGTCTCTCTCCAAAAGAAGTGTGTTGTGATCAATCAACTTATTAAAGCAAACTAAGAAAAATAAAAATACAAACAAAAACAAATATGCTCCAAGAACAACACAACTGTGCATGAAACAATGAAAACGAAGTGTCTAGAAAGACCTGAGATTTTCATTGATGAAGAAGGGGATGCCTTAGGCACCCCCAAGCTTTGACGCTTGTACCTCTTGAATATTTCTGGTGGTGAAATGGGTTGGCATCCCCAAGCTTGTTCTTTTGTCCATTTTTTATCTCATTACATCATTCTCTCTCTACACTTGAAAATTTTCCTTCATACAAAACTTCACACAATCTTCATTAGCAACATTAGTGTATTCAAAAGATAATAGACCTTTGGGTTTAGTTTTGGAACAGCAAAAATTTCACTAAAAACACAAGATACTGTAGTAGTTCCCTCAAAACGCCCAATTTCCCAAAAAGAACCCAAAATGGAATCAATAAGAAGCAAATGCAAATAATGGTAGAAATCTGTCAAAACAGACCAGCAGGTAGAAACCGATTTTTTTCAAAGACCTTCTGTTGCTCAAATTAAAACGTTTACAACTAACGAAAGTTAGCTAACATACTGGGGGATTTATTCAGAAAATATCATCTCAATCCGACTTACAGATATTCCTCATGAATTTTTACGGTGGAGCACAAAAATCTGTTTCGGGGACAGCAACTTCCCAAATCTTACTTCCCTCTCATTTGAGGTCATTCTTGGCAAAAAAAGCAAATAAAAAGGATAAAAAGAGGTCATTAAAAAATTAATAACTTCCAAGACTCAAGAAAACTCTTGGGTTATCTCCCAACAAGTACTTTTCTTTAACGCCTTTAAGTTAGGCTTGATAGTTTGAGAAGACGCTCACATAAGAAATATGAATTGAAGTAAAAGAGAGCATCAATAAGCAAATTCAACACACATTTAATTCTAACCCACTTCCTATGAAAAATAATCTTGTAAATAAACAAGTCATGAAAGCACAAAGAAACAAGCATAGGAAAGAAAAACAAGTGCAACTTCAAAATTTTCAACATAAAGATGGGAAACTTAATATTTTTGAGATGCACAAAACCATGATTCCCTCTCTCATAATAACTTTCAGTAGCATCATGCATGCAATTAACAATATATCTATCACATAAAACATTCTTATCATGAGCCACATGCATTAAGGATTATTACTCTCTACATAACCATAGTCATTCTTATTAATTGTAGTGGGAGAAAATTCAACAAAATAGCTATCAGTATTATTCTCATCAAATATAGGAGGCATATTGTATTCATAATTAAATTTCTCCTCAATAGTAGGTGGACTGAAAATATCATACCCATCATTGTAATCATCATAAATTGGAGGTTTGGTATCATCATAAGAAATAGAATATCTATCTTCCAAAGCTGGGGAACTAAAAAGACCATTTTCATAAAAACTAGCTTCCCCAAGCTTAGACGTTTCCATAGCATTAACAACAATGGTGTCCAAAGAATTCATACTAATAACATTGCTATTAGCATGAAAATAAAGTTCCATAGGTTTTTTAATTATCTCTTCAAACACTTCATGTCCTAACTCAAGATAAACACTATAAAGCTTTTTTGTTGTTTTCCATTAAGCCTAACTAGTGAAAACAAGAAACAACAAGAAAAATTTGCAGAATCTAAAGGAAATAACTTCGAGAAGTCACACCGTAGGATGTGAGTATGTTTTACCTTACCTCCCCGGCAACAGCGCCAGAAAATAGCTTTCTGGCTTGCTGTTGCCATGGGGTAACGTGTGTGAGTTCCTTTTACCTTTCCTCCCCAGCAGCGGCGCCAGAAAATAGCTTTCTGGCTTGCTGTTGTTGTGGGGTAGCGCGTGTGAGTGCCTTTTACCTTTCCTCCCCAACAACGGCGCCAGAAAAGAGCTTGATGTCTACGCACTTCTATTATTGTAGACAGTTTTTGGGCCTCCAAGTGCAGAGGTTTGTAGAACAGCAGCAAGTTTCCCTTAAGTGGATCACCCAAGGTTGATCGAACTCTGGGAGGAAGTGGTCAAAGGTATTCCCTCTCAAGAAACCCTACAATCAAGATACAAGAAGTCTCTTGTGTCCCCAACACACCCAATACACTTGTCAGGTGTATAGGTGCACTAGTTCGGCGAAGAGATAGTGAAATACAAGTGGTAACGATGCCAGAAAATAGCTTGAAGGTGAGGTCAAGACTAAAGGCAAAACTGAAATAATGATGGAAGCAAGCAGACATGTGTAATATCCCAAAAATATTGAACAATGATTATCCAATTCCAATCACCAAATTTAGGGTTAACAAAAACTTTTGTTAATCAAAATCATATGAATGCATGTGTGTATGTGAGGATTGTATGAATGCATGAATTTACTTGTGTGATTGTTCTAAATAGAAATGAATGGTTAAAAGATGAAAAAAACATCATCTAAAACAATTCCAAGCAAGAACAAATCAAGAGAAAATCAAAAACAAATAAAACAAGCAAATGGTCATTTTTGCCAATCTTGCTCACTAGGCAACTTTGAGCGTTTCTAGTCCAAGATTTCAAACATAAACAATTCCATTTATTTTCACCCCTTGCTAGACCAAGGAAAAGTGAATCAAATCCCACCTTTCAAACGTAGAGAAAAATTTGGCAACTTGATTCAAATGAAAATTCAAAATTGAATCTTTAACATATGTGAAGATCACCAATTCTCACAAACCAACCAAACCAATTCACCTTGACTTTTCCAACTAGCCAGAGACTACCTAGTATGTAAATAGTACACCCACCAAGTTTGAACCAAAAATTCAATTTTGAATCTCCTTCGGCCATTTCATTAAACACCTTGCAAATACAAACCAAACAAACATCAAACACTATTGTGAGCAGTGATCTGGCCTAACTTGTCCCCTCTCTAGCTCATAGCAGACATTTAGTAGATCATCTAGCTTAGTTAGCAGGCTCTAGCACCACTGTGATCTTGCCATTGCCATCAATGGTCAGCAGGCCAAGCCTCACCTTGCCACCCCACTGTCGACAACAAGCTGGGAGCAGCACCAAGCCTAGCCACCTTGTCTGGGACACTAACCACCGTCCACCACCCCCTGTCCAATGCCAACGACCAGCAAGCCACTGGACCACCCTAGAACCGCACGCCCTATGCCTTTACACTATGCTGAGAGCATGCCAGAGCGCCACCCTCGACACTCACCCACAGACCACACGCCACCCTCACCGCGTGCAAGTATGATCACCACCACCCCAACAACCCCGTAGACATGCCTGTTCATCGCCGCGTGACCAGGAGAGCCCGTGCGCCATAAAACTTTCCGTCGGACCCGCCTAGAGCACCACAACGTTCCAAACGTCTCGCACCGTCCCACGCTGCGTAACCATGCCGTTGAGCATCGCTAGGGAGCACATCACTTCCCTACCATCGCCCATGCCATTAGCCCACTGTATAGACGACACAGATGAGCTCCACCCACGCCCTTCGGTCACCTCGCTGCACTATAAATAGAGGCCACCCTCGCTCGAATTATTCACACCAACACACTCCCCTCTCTCTCAGAACCACCGCCAGTCATTCTCGGAGAAAGGCGAGCAGCAGGTCGCCGGAATTTGGCTGGATTCTGCCGTGGAGGAGGAAGAAAGGAGCCAGCGATTGAAGCCGCCCCAAGAGAATCCGCCGGTACCAGGAGGTTCGCCGTCGTCGACTTCGTCGTTCACCCCCATCGCCGACCCTTGCCTGAGCCCCGGTGAGCCCCCGTAGACCCCCATTGGCCGCACTAGGGTTCTGTCTCGTCGGCGTTGCCCGACGAAGACGATAAGTCATAGTGGTTTGATTAGAGTCTGATCGTGCGGTCTAGAATACCCCGTACCTCTTCGCACCCCCTGTCTCACTGACTGGTGGGGTCCTTCACTAAAACCCACCCGCGCGCGCTGCGCACCGTGGGCCGGCCCAATTAACATCTTGCGTGACCCAGTAGTTTGAGTTTAGGTTTATTCTTTTAGTTTCACACTCACTTTTGTACCTATATTCAAAAATCAACCCAGCTCAATTCACTCAACCAAATTGCATGAAACCAATTTTGTTAGAAAGGTACTGGAATTCTTAATGCAAGCCCATTTGATTCAATTCATTTGGAATTGGAGATCAACTATAGCAAAAAATAGCAAGGCACAAGCTTTTCTTCATTCAAACATTTTTGAAAATTCAACCACAAAAGCTTTTGAGTTGATTCCAACTCTCAAAAATCACATTTAACTAGACTTTTCTGAATATATAAAAATATCTAGGTTTACTTGCATAAATAATGAACAAGTAGTAAAAGAATGCCCATAGGCATTTCTAGTCACTTTATTTAATTAAGTAAAAAAAGTTAAAACTTATTAAATTGTGACACCACTTTAAATCACATTCCCAAATACTAAAATATGTGGTGATGACATGTGTCAACAGGATCCCATATTTTAGTTGGAGAATATTAAATCTTAAGTAATGAGTAGAAATTACTTTTCTAAAATAAAGGAAATAAAACTATTGCCTTAATCTTTGTGATTCTTGTGATGATCCTAGATCATCTAGTGAAAACCTTGGTGTGATAAATAGAAGTAGTTAAGTATTATTTGGTGATTGTGTACCTCGTATTTATTTATAGATGCTAGTACCGACCAAGGATACAAGGAGGAACGAGAATACCTACAAGGAAGAAACTGAGGAGAACTTCAACCACTACTCTGCACAAGGCAAGCTAACACTTGCAACTTAGCAAGAAAATCCTTGCAAGCTCATACTACTATCTTAGCAAGCTAAACCATGCAAGTTTTACTTGCAAGCTTACACCACTTGATACCCAATCCTAATTTTATTTGCAATCTTAGTTATTTTATTTCTTAATCAAACTTTCTAGTTAAGGTTACCTAGTAAATTGTAGAACTTAGAAAGTTTATTAAAGGTAGCATAAAGAGCATAAAACTTGGCCTAAGTTAGATAAATCTTGATGTCATCCTAAGGCATGAGATTGAACTTAGATAAGATACACTTGTTTACCACCCCTCATTAGTGTTTACGCCCACTATTAGATGCTAGTGCTAAACTTAAAACTTGACCACTTTAGATGGGAATACTTGGTGAAAATGGTTATGAAAACCTTAGAATGATGAGTCACTCTACTAATTTTTTTTGACATATGTTCTTGAACACCATATGATTTTGATGATGAAAATGTTGAGGCATGAGCCTTATCCCCTTATAAAACTGATGGTTGTCTGGATGAGATACCATTCCAATTTTACCGTACAACCATGGTACCCGAAATTTGGGTAGGGCTTAACTGGAAATTTATATACCTTAGTATGGGTTCCCTTGCGGCCAAGGTTTGAGCTGAGGCTACCTTTTCAAGATTGTCCACCTGTGCAGTTCCCAATATGATAGTTGGTCATGGTTGGGAGGCCAAACTCACAGGAGAGGTGCACATACTAGGGTGTGTAATTGAAAGGTTAGGATTGATTATACGCATACTGAGTATGGTGACTTCAGGATTGTTCTTGACGGAAGTATCGAATGTTGTGGTGAAAGTGTACCACCTCTGCACAATGTCAAACTATTCGAATAGCCGTGTCCCGGTTATGGACAGTTGGAATGGCCATACTGTTCCGTTGTCAGATGTTTTCAAAATGACTTGTGAAATGAATCATGACTTTGACTTGACCACAACAGGGTTGCGATATGAAATTCAAGTTCCCACTTAGGTGTTCTAAAACTTTGAACTAGATTTCTTTGCTTCTGAACTCAGTAAAGATAAATCTGGATTTTTGCAAAACAACTTAGAGCATATTACTTCCTACCCAAAACCACTTCACTTGCTAGTATTAGTTTGTGAGTACTTAAAGAGTACTCATGGTTTTGTCCCTGTCTATTCCCGTGGCCAGACTATGAAGAGGACTATCAGGAAGACGGACAGTAGGAAGGTTACGACAACTAGGATCATCTCCCATCGTCAGCATTACCTGTGACCATGAAGATGGAGTCTCGCCTATGCTATCGTTACTATTACGTTATTCCGCTGCTTGAATTGTATTAAGACTGGATCATGAGATCCTTTATTTGTTGTAAGACCTGATGTAAGGTTTGTAATGGATGATGTACTGTGATATCCAATCTTTTATGTCTCGCAAAAATGGTAATCCTGGGATTGTGATGCATGGCATAACAGGCATCTAGGATTAAAAATCCGGGTGTTGACAAGTTGGTATCAGAGCCATCCTGACCATAGGAGACCCTAGTTTAGAATGGGCGTTTGAATCAAAAACTTAGTTTCAAAACCAAGGAAGTGAGTATTTATGAAAACTTATTCTCATTCTTATCACTTAGACTCTTTCATAAAAATTCATGTTCCTAAAAAAAATTCTTGCAAACTTACATAAAATTTGACACACTTGATCACTCTACTAACTTACTCATCCTACATTCTTATAGATGGACGTGAAGGATAGCAAGTTTTATCAGTTGGGGAATGGAGGAGACGTCATCTTTGAGCGTGACTTGGACCAGCTGTCGGAAATGCTAGGGCGACCGCACCCCGAGTTCTTCGGATCTCAGCTCAATGATCAGGAAGGAGAGGAGTTGCAATGGCTGGTTGTTGCAAGTCTCTGAGGAAAGATTGAAGCCCCCACCTCAGAGGGAATTCAGTTAACCTTGAGAGAAAACAACTGGCTCGATGGACTTGCCAGGGAAATGCAGGAAGCTCTTGCCCGTCTGTGTGGGCAGAGTATCAATCAGATCAAGGGTACCCGCTTTGAGTTCTATCCAAGGCGTGATGTTATGGGACAGCCACCAGAGGCCCCATATCACCATGAGCCAAAGACTCAATTGGACCACCTCAGCTTCATGATGTATGACCGGCAGGAGGAGTTGGACAATGCCCACTCCTACGCCAACCACAAGTACGCCATCGCCGCCAAGAAGGATCAGACCATTGCCATGCTAGTGAAGGATCACCAGTCTCGTCCCTGTCAGCTCCACAAGAAGGAGCGCATCATTGCCCGTCTTCGCCACAGGATCATAGAGTTGGAGGAGACTGTCCACGAGAGGGATATGCAGCTCGAGGAGAGGGAGAATGCAGAGGAAGACCTTTGTGGAGACCCCTACTCCTATCTCACTGACGATGATGACTTTTTGGAGGATCAAGCCATGGACTTCTTCACCGATGAGGATGACTTCGCCTTCATCGATGATGATGAGGAGGATGATGATGAGGACACCGACTCCGAGGAGTAGTAGCACTTGAGCACTAGCATTAGGGAGTTTATTCGGTCCCATTGTATCGTAGTTTCCCAGAATGGTTCTTAAAACCATCTGTTTTCCTTTGTTGCGGTGTGTGTTTGTATCGTGTGCTATGAATGAATGAAAAGAAAGTTGCAAGAAAAATCTGAGTCAAACTTTGAAAACTTTTCAAACACCAAAACCCTGAACCTTAGAAATTTCCCTCTTTTCTCATGATCTATCTCAATCTTCAGATGCCTCGCGGAGGAAGTAGTTCATCCCCGGACCCGATGTTGCAAATCTTGCAAATATTGGTTTCGGACCGCGAAGCTGAAAGAGACGAATGTCAAGACAACTTAGCCACCCTTCAGCACATAGATCAGATGGCCAACAACAATCAAGGCCATGGAAATCAGGATAACCACGGGTCCAAGCTCAAGAATTTCCAGAACACCAATCCACCCATTTCCAGTAAGTCTGAAGAGGCCCTCCATGCAGATGATTGGCTGCAAACCATGGAGAACATCTTAGAAGTTGCGGGAGTGGAAGCCAACGAGAAAGTACTGTTTGCCACCCACTACCTGGCCAGAGATGCAATAGCATGGTGGAATAGTGTTCGTGCCATGAATGGAGGTCAAATGATGACTTGGGAAGAGTTCAAAATCAAGTTCAGCAGAACCCATGTGCTACCGGGTTTGATCAAGAGGATGCGAGATGAATTCAGGGAACTGAAGCAAGGAAGGATGACCGTAGTGGATTACCGTGACAATTTTTTTTCATTGGCTAGGTATGCACCAGATGAGATAGATACCAAAGCCAAGAAGAAGGAGAGATTCTTGAATAGTCTACATGATGAGATCCAGACATTGTCGGTCAATATCCCATTTGCTGATATTGAAGCCTTAGTGGATTCCGCCATTCATATGGAAGGCAAGATCAACCAAGCCAATGAGAACAGCAAGCGTCGCATGATGCATCAACCAGGAACCCATCATACCCCAAAATATCGCCCCAAGCCATCTCTAGGATTTTCCCCAAGAACAAACAGACCCTCGATGAACCGTCCAACCTATACCAACCATGGAAACCCAAGGCCCGGAGGAAATCACAACAACAACCCCGGCAACCCTAGCAAATTCAACCATGCACCGCCTAAGTTCAACAACAACACTGTCGCCACCAACACCAACACTGCCCCAAGGACTGGAAGCAATGTTGTGCCTGTTGCAGCCTAGGACAAGAGTCAGGTGACTTGTTATGAATGTGGAACAAAGGGTCACTATTCCAATGAGTGCCCTAAGAAGATTGCCGCATCCCCCAATGCAAATGCCCCAGCTCAGCAGCAGCGTCGTGTTCATCCTGGAAGAAGGTTTGCCCAGGGAATTCGCTCAACCGCAACGGCCGTCTCTTTCTCATTCATGCTGAAGAATCCCAATAAGCGCCAGATGTCGTGTTGGGTATGTTTTCTATTAACTCGGTACTTGCTAGAGTGTTGTTTGATTCTGGAGCATCGTACTCCTTTTTTACCGAAGAATTTGCATGCACTAGTAAGATTCAACCCACCAAATTGAAGCATGTTATGATAGTTCAAATACGTGGTTCAACCACCAAAGCTAGACAAATTTGCAAGGCCGTACCTATCCGAATCCATGGCATAGATTTTTATGCTAATCTAATAGTACTCAGAACTAAAGGTTTGGAAGTAGTACTAGGAATGGATTGGATGTCGAAACATAAAGGATAAATCGACTGTGCCAAGAAAGCCATAACCATGACCAGTACAGCCAAAATATCAGTAGAGCATGTATCTGAAACCTTTCCCCGTCAATTCAAGTGCATCAAGAGTCCAGCCCAGCCAACCATTGACCAAGTCAGAATAGTCTGTGAATACCCCGATGTATTTCTAGATGTTTTGCCCGGTATGCCCCCAGATCGGGATATCGAGTTTATCATTGAACTAATCCCTGGAACTGGACCCATAGCCCAGAGACCATATAGTATGAACCCGTCTGAACTAGTGGAGATGAAGAAGCAACTGTATGATATGCTGGAGATAGGATTGATCCAAACAAGTGCATCACCATGGAGATCACCTGTTTTATTTGAGGACAAGAAAGATGGAGGTAATCGTTTGTGTAAAGATTATTGGAAGCTGAATGATGTTACCATCAAGAATAAGTATCCACTACCGAAGATAGAGGATCTATTTTACCAGTTGACCGGTGCCAAAGTGTTTTCTAAGATTGATCTTATAAATGGTTATCATCAACTCAAAATTCACACACAGGATATTCCAAAGACTGCCTTTACCACCAGATATGGATTATACGAGTATACTGTCATGTCTTTTGGATTAACCAATGCCCCCTCTTATTTCATGAACCTCATGAATAAGATTTTTATGGACTTCCTGGATAAGGTTGTCGTTGTTTTCATCGATGACATTCTGATCTATTCAAAATCAGAAGAAGAACATGAGCTACACCCAAGGACCATCCTTGGAACCCTTAGGGAGCATCAGTTGTATGCCAAGTTTAGCAAATGTGAATTCTGGTTACAGGAGGTAGAATTCCTCGGCCATATTGTATCAGCAAGAGGAATTGACGTTGACCCTGCAAAGGTGAAGGATGTTGAAGATTGGCAAGCCCCAACCACTCAAACCCAAGTTCGTGCATTTCTTGGATTGGCGGGATATTACCGCAAGTTCGTAGAAGGATTCTCGAGCATCGCAAGACCCATGACCCAATTGTTGAAGAAGGACAAGAAGTTTGAATGGACGGACAACTGTGAAGCGAGTTTTTAGGAACTCAAGATGAGATTGATTTCAGCCCCAATCTTGATCATGCCGGCTATTACGAAGCCATTTGATGTGTATTGTGACGCATCCAAGATTGGTCTCGGTTGTGTATTAATGCAAGAAGGCAAAGTTATATCTTATGTATCCCGACAACTAAAGCAATATGAACATAACTATCCTACCCATGATCTTCAACTAGCAGCTATAGTTCTAGCCCTGAAGACATGGAGGCATTACCTTATAGGAAACCGTTTTGAGATTTATTCGGATCACAAGAGCCTAAAGTATATATCCACTCAGAAGGAGCTGAATATGAGACAGATAAGATGGATAGAGCTCATCAAGGACCATGATCACGACATCCACTATCACCCCGGTAAAGCCAATGTGGTAGCAGATGCCCTTAGCAGATTGTCGTGCCGCTTGAACTCCATGATTCTGAAGGAGCAACCAAGTTTGCACAAGGAGATGGAAGATTTTAGAATGGAATTAGTAAGTGAAGTATTTTTGGCTAGCATAGAACTTGAACCCACTTTGATCAGTCAGATCAAGGAGGTGCAGAAAGGAAATGCTAGCATCGACAGAATCAAACGTCGTATCGGTACAGGCAAAGTACACGGATTCACCGAAGATGAAGAAGGAGTGTTGTGGTACAAAGGACGTCTCTGTGTACCAGCAGATTCAGAGTTGAAGGAAGCTATTTTGAATGAGGCCCATGGTACTCTTTATTCTATCCACCCCGGAGGAACAAAGATGTATCAGGATTTGAAGGAGCAATTTTGGTGGCATAAGATGAAGAGAGAAATCGGAAGCTACATCGCCAATTGTGATATTTGCCAGAGAGTCAAGGCGGAACATCAGAGACCCACAGGACTATTGCAACCACTACATATTCCGGAATGGAAATAGGATTCAGTTGGAATGGACTTTATCACCGTATTGCCTAATTCTAGTTGGGGAAATGACTCTATTTGGGTCATAGTTGATAGATTGTCCAGAGTCGCTCATTTATTACCAGTCAAGACCACTTACCAGAGCTCGAAGCTAGCAGAGTTGTACATCCCTAGAATATTTAGTCTGCACGGAGTCCCCAAGATCATTATGTCGGATCGAGGAACTCAGTTTACCTTGAGATTCTGGAAGAAAGTCCAAGAAGGATTGGGAACGAGATTAGATTTTAGCACAGCGTATCACCCTTAGACCAATGGAAAAACGGAGCAAGTAAATCAAATATTCGAAGATATGTTGAGAGCCTCTATAATAGAGTATGGATCTAAATGGGAAGATTGTCTGCCTTTCACAGAATTTTCGTACAACAACAGTTATCAAGCTAGTTTGCAAATGGCCCCATTTGAGTTCATGTATGGAAGGAAGTGTCATACCCCTTTGAATTTGTCGGAAGTACGAGAAAGTCAGATTTTCGGACCTGACATATTATGGGAAGCAGAAGATAAAGTTCACAAGATCCGTGAGCACCTCAAGACCGCCTAGTCAAAACAGAAGAGTTATGCCGACAAGAGACGTCGAGACCTCGCTTTCAATATCGGAGATTTTGTGTATCTCAAAGTGTCGCCTTTGAAGGGAATGCAACGTTTCCATCTCCAAGGAAAGTTATGCCCCGAATATATTGGACCCTTCAAGATTTTGAATCGTCGAGGAGAAGTATCATATCAACTAGAACTACCAGAGGAGATGTCAGCCATGCATAATGTGTTTCATATATCGTTACTTCGCAAATGCCTTGAAGTCCCGGAGAAGACTGAAGTTTTCAAGAACATTGATCACCGCACCATAGAGATCAACGATGACCTGACGTATCCCGAAGTACCCATCTGTATTTTGGAGGAAGCTTTCAGAACCACCAGGACCCGAAGCATCAAGTTTCTCAAGATTCGGTGGAGCAACCACACTGAAGAAGAAGCTACATGGGAACGAGAAGACTACATCAAGACGGAGTTTCCCGATCTTTTTAAATCCTAGTTTTCTTCTTTCTTCTTTCTCAAATCTCGGGACGAGATTTTGTTTAAGGAGGGAAGGTTAGTAACATCCCAAAAATATTGAACAATGATTATCCAATTCCAATCACCAAATTTAGGGTTAACAAAAACTTTTGTTAATCAAAATCATATGAATGCATGTGTGTATGTGAGGATTGTATGAATGCATGAATGGACTTGTGTGATTGTTCTAAATAGCAAGGAATGGTTGAAAGATTGAAACAACATCATCTAAAACATTTCCAATCAAGAACAAATCAAGAGAAAATAAAAAACAAACAAAACAAGCAAATGGTCATTTTTGCCAATTTTGCTCACTAGGCCACTTTGAGTGTTTCTAGTCCAGGATTTCAAACTGAAAAAATTCCATTTCTTTTCACCCCTTGCTAGACCAAGTAAAAGTGAATCAAAGCCCACCTTTCAAACTTATAGAAACATTTGGCAACTTGATTCAAATGACAATTCAAAATGGAATCTTCAACATATGTGAAGATCACCAATTCTCACAAACCAACCAAACCAATTCACCTTGACTTCTCCAACTAGCCAGAGACTACCTAGTATGTAACTAGCACACCCACCAACTTTGAACCAAAAATTCAAATTTGAATCTCTTTCGGCCATTTCATCAAACACCTTGCAAACACAAACACAACAAACATCAAACACTATTGTGAGCAGTGATCTGGCCTAACTTGTCCCCTCTCTAGCTCGCAGCAGACATTTAGTAGATCATCTAGCTTAGTTAGCAAGCTCTAGCACCACTATGAGCTTGCCATTTCCATCAATGGTGATAAGGCCGAGCCTCACCTTGCCACCCCACTGTCGACGGCAAGCTAGGAGAAGCACCAAGCCTAGCCACCTTGTCTGGGACACTAACCACCGTCCACCGCCACCCCTGTCCAATGCCAACGACCAGAAAGCCACTGGACCACCCTAGAACCGCCGCGCCCTATGCCTCTGCACCATGCCGAGAGCGCGCTAGAGCGCCACCCTCGACACTCACCCACAAACCACGCGCCGCCCTCGCCGCATGCAAGCATGATCACTACCTCCCCAGCAACCCCGCAGACACACTCGTTCGTCGCCGTGCGACCAGGAGAGCCCGTGCGCCATAAAACTTTACGTCGGACCCGCCCAGAGCACCGCAATGTTCCAACCATCTCGCACGGGCCCACGTCGCGTAACCATGCCGTTGAGCATCACCAGGGATCACAGCACCGCCCCCTACCGTCGCCCATGCCATTAGCCCATTGTACATATGACACCGACGAGCTCCACCCATGCATTTTGGTTCCCTCGCTGCACTATAAATAGAGGCCACCCCCGCTTGAATACTTCACACCAACACACTCCCCTCTCTATCAGAACCACCCCCACTCATTCCTGGAGCAAGGCGAGCAGCAAGTCGCCGGAATTTGGCCGGAGTCTGCCGTGGAGGAGGAAGAAAGGAGCCAGCGATTGGAGCCGCCCAGGAGAAGCCGTCGGTACCAGGAGGTTCGCCGTTATCGACTTCGTCGTTCGGCCCCATCGCCGACGCTCGCCCGAGCCCCGTGAGCCCTCGTAGACCCCCATTGTCCGCTCTAGGGTTCTATCTCGCCGGCGTTGCCCGACGAAGGCGATAAGCCACAGCCGTTCGATTAGAGTCTGATCGTGCGGTCTAGAGTGCCCTGTACCACTTCGCAACCCATGTCTCGTTGACTGGTCGGGTCATTCACTTAAACCCACCCGTGCGTGCACTGTGCGCCATGGGCCGTCCAAGTTAACATCCCGCGTGACCCAGTAGTTTGAATTTAGGTTTATTCTTTTAGTTTCAAACTCAGTTCTGTACATATATTCAAAAATCAACCTAGGTCAATTCACTAAACCAAATTGCATGAAACCTATTTTGTTAGAAAGGTACTAGAATTCTTAATCCAAGAACATTTGATTAAATTCATTTGGAATTGGAGATCAACTATAGTAAAAATAACAAGGCAGAAGCTTTTCTGCATTCAAACATTTTTAAAAATTCAACCACAAAAGCTTTTGAGTTGATTCCAACTCTCAAAAATCACATTTAACTAGACCTTTCTGAATATATAAAAATATCTAGGTTTACTTGCAGAAATAATGAACAAGTAGTAAAAGAATGCCCATAGGAATTTCTAGTCACTTTATTTAATTAAATTAAAAAAGTTAAACCTTATTAAATTGTGACACCACTTTAAATCACATTCCCAAATACTGAAATATGTGGTGATGCCATGTGTCAACATGATCCATATTTTAGTTGGAGAATATTAAATCTTAAGTAGTTTTTCAATGAGTAGAAATTACTTTTCTAAAATAAAGGAAATAAAACTATTGCCTTAATCTTTGTGATGCTTGTGATGATCCTAGATCCTCTAGTGAAAACCTTGGTGTGATAAATAGAAGTAGTTAAGTATTGTTTGGTGATTGTGTACCTCGTATTTATTTATAGACGCTAGTACTGACCAAGGATACGAGGAGGAAGGAGAATACTACGAGGAATAAGCCGAGGAGAACTTCAACCACTGCTCTGCACAAGGCAAGCTAACACTTGCAACTTAGCAAGCAAATCCTTGCAAGCTCATACTACTATCTTAGCAAGCTAAGCTAAACCACGCAAGTTTGACTTGCAAGCTTACACCACTTGATACCCAATCCTAGTTTTATTTGCAAGCTTAGTTATTTTATTTCTTTATAAAAGGTTTCTAGTTAAGGTTACCTAGTAAATTGTAGAACTTAGAAACTTTATTAAATGTAGCATAAAGAGCATAAAACTTGGCCTCAGTTAGATAAATCTTGATGTCATCCTGAGGCATGAGATTGAACTTAGATAAGATACACTTGTTTATTACCCCTCATTAGTGTTTACCCCGACTATTAGATGCTAGTGCTAAACTTAAAACTTGACCACTTTAGATGGGAATACTTGGTGAAAATGGTTATGAAAACCTTAGAATGATGAGTCACTCTACTGAAATGTTTTGACATATGTTCTTGAACACCGGATGATTTTGATGATGAAAATGTTGAAAAGCCTTAGCCCCTTATGAAACTGATGGTTGTCTGGATGCGATACCATTCCAATTTTACGTACGACCACAATACCGGAAATTTGAGTAGGGCTTGACTGGAAATTTATATATCTTAGTATGGGTTCCCTTGCGACCAAGGTTTGAGCTGAGGCTACCTTGTGAAGATTGTCCACTTGTGCAGTTCCCAAGATGACAGTTGGTCATGGTTGGGAGGCCAAAATCACAGGAGAGGTGCCTATACTAGGGCGTGTAATTGAAAGGTTAGGATTGATTATCCGCATACTGAGTATGTTGAATTCAGGATTGTTTTTGACGGATGTATTGAATGTTGTGGTGAAAGTGTACCACCTCTGCAGAGTGTCAAAATATTCGAATAGACGCGTCCGCGGTTATGGACAGTTGAAGTGGCCGTACTGTTCCGTTGTCAGATGTTTTCAAAATGACTTGTGAAATGAATCATGATTTTGACTTGACCACAACAGGGTTGTGATATGAAATTCAAGTCCCCACTTAGGTGTTCTAAAACTTTCAACTAGCTTTCTTTGCTTCTGAACTCAATAGAGATAAATCTGTATTTTTGCAAAACAACTTAGAGCATATTACTTCCTACCCAAAACCACTTCACTTGCTAGTATTAGTTTGCGAGTACTTAAAGAGTACTCATGGCTTTGTCCCTGGCTATTCCCGTGGCCAGACTACGAAGAGGACTATCAGGAGGACGGACAGCAGGAAGGTTATGACAACTAGGATCATCTCCCATCGTAAGCATTGCTTGTGACCATGAAGATGGAGTCTGGCCTACACTACCATTACTATTACGTTATTCCGCATCTTGAATTGTATTAAGACTGGATCATGAGATCCTTTATTTGTTGTAAGACCTTATGTAAGTTTTGTAATGGATGATGTACTGTGATATACAATCTGTTATGTCTCGCAAAAATGGTAATCCTGGGATTGTGATGTATGGCATAACAGGCATCTGGGATTAAAAATCCGGGTGTTGACAACATGCAACAGATCTAGATGCAAACGATGTTTCAATGTTTAGAAACAAGACCTAGGGATCATACTTTCACTAGTGAACACTCTCTCATATAAATATCTTCCCTTAATGATACTAATCTTAACTACTCTCTAGTTGAACACTCTAATCCATGGTAGGGCTATAACAACACTCCTCAAAGTCCGCCTTCCCCAATCTAGATAACCCCACATTGTCACCTTGAGCGCTAGATGGTTCCAACAAACACCACATATTCAGAGACAACCAACTCAAAATATAAATCATGATAAATATATATGTAACCTAGCTTAAGTGCCACACACGGTGTGCACGCTGTTACTTTCACACACGTGGGGAAAAGCATAGATCTAGTAAAGCATGCTGAGTATTTATGTAGACTCTAGCCTAAGTGCCACCATGGCATGCACGATGTCAGTTTCACACACATGGGGAGAGCAGAGATCTATTAAAGCACTTGAGTAGCAGAGTAGATCTACTTGATTACAAAGCTCATGACCACAACAAGATCATGCATAGAGAGAGAGATGAACACATAGCTACCGGTAGAGCACTTAGCCTCGAGGAAGAACTACTCCCTCCTCATCATGGGAATCAGCAACGGTGATAGAGATGGTGGTGGAGATCGATGGAGATGGATCCTGGGGCACTTCCCCTTCCTGGCAGGATGCTGGAGCGGAAACTTTCTGTCCCTCAAATCTCCCCTTTGGTGGCGGCGGCGCTGCGGAACTTTTCGTGGCTTTTTGGTCGATGATTTAGGGTTTTCTCCCCGGGGGCTTATTATAGGCGCAGGAGGCAAGGTCGGTGGAGGTCCAGGGGGCCCACACCCCCTATGGGAGCCACCAGGGCTTGCCCGTGCCTAGGGGTGCGGCCACCCTGGTGTCCTCCTCCAACTCTGCTTCGTGGTTCCGTGTTGCTCCGGGAAAAATAATGACTTTCGCTTTTGTCCCGTCTAATTCCGAGAATATTGATTTTCTTCCTTTCTGGAACCAAAAACATAAGAAAACATGCAACTCGCACTGTGGCATATTGTTAATATGTTAGTTCCAGGAAGTGTATAAAAATACCTCAAAGTGTGGACAAAGCAAAGCAATGTAGATACTAAACAAGCATGGAACATCAAAAATTATAGATACGTTTCCGACGTATCAGGACCTCACTTAGGTAGTATGTTGGATGTTGCACCTTATGTTCATGGCCTTCTTCCTTGTGCTCCACTGATGTTACCACACTTACGACCTTGTTAGTCGCTGTGATGTAAAGTAACATAGGCTCCTGTGGCTCTTGCACTACGAGAATTTGTGGATTTGAAAGTAGATCTTTCGAACTTTGTAGGGAAGTATTGGCCTCCTTGGTCCAGATAAATTTGTCGGTTTTGTTCAAGAGTTTTTATAAAGGTGTGGCTCTTTCTCCGAGCCGGCTTACAAACTGTCTCACTGCTACAATGCAACCAGTGAGACGTTGCACATCCTTCAGGCGAGTTGGTTTGGTGATGTTTAGTATAGCCTTGATTTTGTCTCGGTTCACCTCTATGCCTCTTTGAGACACGATGAAACCTATCAACTTTCCGGCTAGGATTCCAAAGAAGAACTTCTTTGGATTTAGCATTATGTTGAATTTTCATAGGCTAGCAAATGTTTCCTCTAAGTCGGAAATACGTGTTTCCTTCCATTTGGACATCACTACTATATAATCTACGTATACATGGACATTGCATCCGATTTGGTCGTTAAGGCAATGTTGCATTGTGCGTTATTATGTAGCTCCTGCATTCTTTAATACAAAAGGCATAGTTTTATGGCATAAGGTTCCAAAAGGTGTGATGAAAGACGTCTTGAGTTTATCCGATTCTTTCACCGGTATTTGGTGATATCCGGAATTTGCGTCGAGAAAATAGAGTAATTCCGACCTTGCCGTGGAGTCGATAACTTGATCGATTCTTGGAAAAGGGAACATATCTTTAGGAAAAGCCTTGTTCAAGGCAGTATAATCAATACACACCCTTAAATCAATAGTGTCCTTTTTAGAGACGAGTACAGGATTTGCCACCCATTCAGCATGGATGACCTCTGAGATAAATCCGGCTAATTCTAGTCAGGCTATTTCTTTAGCTATGGCTTTACGCTTTTCATCACCAAACTATCGTAAGGACTGTTTGATGTGTTTAGTGTCAGGGTACACATTAAGAGAGTGCTCGGGAAGTTCCCTAGGTACTCCGGTCATGTCAGAAGGCTACCATGCGAAGGTATCTTTATTATCTTTGAGGAACTCGACGAGCGTGCATTCCTATGCAAGGTCTAAGCCTACCCCTACATTCGCCATCTTCCTTCAGCGACGTCTTCTTTGTCTCTTTGACGCCTTGAACTGCAAACCTGGCTTCAACACCTCGTTCTTCATAGCAGTCTTCTTGATCTCCTAGTAATCCTGGGCATGTAGCACGGCTTCAACAAAGGCGGCAGATCCTTCCTCGCAGTCTCGTGCTTTCTTCGGTATTCCCCGGATGGTGATGATGCCCTTTGGACCCGGAAGATTTATTATGTTGTAGATGTAGCAGGGACAAGCCATGAACGCCCAGTAAACCAGACGGCTAGAGATAACGTGGTAAGCTCTTTTGAACGGCACCACCTAGAAGGAGAGTGGCTCGGTCCGATAATTGTCTTGGGTTTCGAATGTTACGTCCAGTGTGATCTCACCTAGAGAATCTGCTTGTCTCCCTGGTACAATGCCATGAAAAGTCACATTGCTATGATTTAACTGGCTTTCGTGGATCTTCATGTGGTGAAGCATCTCAATGTATAGAATGTTGATGCCGCTACCACCGTCCATGATAGTTTTAGAGAACTCATAGCCATCAATAAGAGGATTGATGACCAGAGGGTACTTTATCCGACGATGTGTTTTCCTCAGGTGATCATTGCGATCAAAGGTGATGGTTACATCCGACCAGTCCAAGAATTACGGGATAGCCAGAACAGTGGCATTGAGCTCATGGAGAACCGCCTTTCTGACCTTAGCCGGCTGAGTTCCAAGGAAGAAGACATATGTGTCTTTCTTTGTAGGATAATCCTTCTTACCATCCGACTTGGGCTGTGCGGCATCCTCTTAATTTCCATGTCAAAATCTTCCTTGGGCTTCTTGACTTGCTCGAAAATTTTCTTTCCTTTTCATCGCTTCGCTCTGTAGCTAGTGGATTCATCTTTCTTGATGTCGTCATTGAAACGACACTCAGCATTGGTGTGAGTAGAACCTCCATTCGTGTCCAGGTGATGAACACAAGGGTTTTTGGCGATATCGACCAAGGAGTATGATTTTCCGGGCTGTTGATCTCCTCTTCCCTGGACTCGAGAAGTTCCATGACCTCGTCCCCGGCCGCCTCCGCTCCCTCCTCGTCCTCCGAAGCCAAATGGTGCGTTGATAGCTGAGTTTTCTGGAGCCGATTTATATTCCGAGGTATTCTTGTGCATCTGAGTCTGTTGCTTCTGCTGCTTGGCCGCATGTGGATTGGCCAGAATATTCAGCAGTCCATCTGAATCATCATTGGTGTTAGCATATTTGCTGGCTGTTTCTATCATCTCTCCAAGGTCTGTGATGTGGTCATGTTTTAGTCTGTGACTCGAAAGTTCGACTGGGAGTCCTGCAATGAAATCTTCAATCGCAGTTTGCTTGTTTACTCCTTCGCAAGAGTTTTTCATGTCAATCCAGCATCCAATATAATCCTGACAAGTTTCTCCGACTCTTTGAGTGGAATGCTACAAGTCACCGACTGTGCAGGCCTCCTGTATGTTCCCTCGAAGTTTGAAAAGAACGCAGTTTGCATATCATACTGGTTGTGAATTGAGTTCTCTGGTAGTTCATTAAGCCATGATTGAGCTGTCTTATGCAACATGAGTGGGAGATATCGAACTTCAACCAAGCTATTTCCTCCTTTGGCGATGCAACAAGCCTAGAAGAAATCCTGAAGCCGAGTATCTGGCTGAGCTGCACCATCGTAGGGTTGAATGTGTTGGGCTATGCTGAAGTCAACCAAAAACTTTGTTTGACGGATACGCGGGCCAAAGCATTTGGGTCCCACATAAACGTGTTCTTCCTCATATCGTCGCGCTGAAATGTTGGATTCAATGCGATGGCGAGTGCTGTTGGGAAACAAAGACCTATGCCTTAGAGACATGCGGCGTCTGCGCGGCCGAGTCAGATTCCTGCTTCTCCTTCCATCGTTGCCGCCTCCTCCCCTGCGGCTCCCATGGCTACGATGAGATCCTTCATGCTCACGGCCGGGCGGTGATGGTGGCTCTGGCGGGTTATTTCTAGCTGAGCGGCATGGTCCCGAAGCCTCATTGTGCTGACTCCGAGGTTGATTTCGTTGGGCTCCGTTCCTGCTTGATTCAGGGTGATCCGGGTCATTTCTTCATCCGGCGTTGGAGTCCAAACGGCTGGGGTGGTGCCATCCTTAGCCGATCTTGTTCTCACTGGTGGCACACCTCTGGGTCTTCCCTGTGGTGATTATTATGCCGATGATGGGTCTGGTGATGTACCAATGCCCTAATGGCATCTTGAGACGCAGCCATCATAACTCCTGACCAGTATTTACTGGTACTATTACTATTACCAATGCCCTAATGGCATCCCACTATTTACTTGTACTATTACTATTGATCATGTCTTATTGTTGTTGTTGCTTTGCTGTTGCTACTAATAAACTTCTGTGAGCAAGAACTATTTCCAGGTGCAGCTGAATTGACAACTCAGTTGTTAAGTCTTGCAAGTATTCTTTGGCTCCCCTTGTGTCGAATCGATAAATTGGGTAATACTACCCGCGAAGACTGTTGCGATCCCCTACACTTGTGGGTCATCAACACTATTTCTAGCGCCATTGCCGAGGAGCATAGCTTTATTTGTAAGTTCACTTGGATCTATTATTGTTCACTGCTACTCCTTTCATCATGGGAAAGTCTCATGATGGAAAGTTCCCTATTTTACCATCCACTACAAGAATAGGTACACCTTTTTTTCTCTTGATTCACCGTCTGTTATAAGTAAGCTTGTCACACCACCACCATATACTCATGCTACACACACTGCTACTAGTGCTGAATCTAGAACTGCTTTTGATGCTTATGATGTTACTTCTACTGTGCTTGATACGAGTGGTTCATTAGGTCCTTTCCTAGATGCTACTATGGCTAGTCTAGGAAATACCAAAACTCCTAGTGAAGATACTATTACACCTGTTAGCTCACCTGAGTCTAGAGAGAGTTATGATATTAATGATGGTTACATTGAGTTCACTGATGAATTTGTTGAAGAGTGCCAAAAAACACATGGTACTAGAGCTATTAAGAGTCTCCTTGCTAGACGTACTATTATGCCTAAATTGTCCTCTAATCCTAAGTTTGCCACCTCTCCCATAGATATTAAAGATGAAGATTATGATTTCTCTCTTTATTTATCCTACTTGGACATTATTGATAAAGAACCTTTTTGTGGGACTGAAAATGAGAGTGCTATGGCTCATATGAATGAGCTTTCTACTATGAGTGCTTTGTTCTCTAATGATTTTAAGATGTGCAAGTACTTTGTTACTAAGATCTTCCCTTTTTCACTTAAGGAGAAGCTAGGTCTTGGTTTGATTACCTCCTGGTTCCATTGATAGCCCTGATTGCTTGATTGCTTCTTACTTCCAGAAATATTTTCCTCCTAGCGCTAGACATGCTGCTTTGCAGAGACTTTTTGATTTTAAACAGGGAGAAGAAGAGTAATTGCCTGAGTCATGGAAAAGGTTTTGTGCCTTGATTCATGCACATCCTGGATGTCCATTACCTAAGAATGAGCTTCTTGATATTGATTATAATGGACTAACTGATGATTCTAGGACATACCTAGATAGCTTTGCTGATTGTATTTTCAGGAAAAGAACTACATATGCTGAATAATTAATGGCTAAGATAAGCAAGAATTATGATGATTGGACTTCAACTGAGCTAAATACACCCGAGACTATAATTCCTGAACCATATGTTCCTGAACCAGTTCCAACACCAACACCAAAGAAGAGGGGAGTTATTGCATTAAATGATGAAGTGATGAAGGAAGCTAAGAAATGTCTAAAGGAGAAAGGTATTAGAGCTGAAGATGTGAAGAATCTACCTCCTATAGAAGAATTATGTAAGCCAATTCCCCACTCATCTACTATTGAGGTAAACTCTCTCCATTTTAATGAAGGTGATATTCCTTATGTTAAGCCTCATGATCAATGTTTAGAGGAACTTGAGACATTTATTGTTAAACAAGGTAATTTTAATAAACAAGTTCAGAATCATTTATTGGAAAACTCTAGAGCTATCCATGAGTTGAAAGATATTGTGGAAAGGACTTCTAATGATATTAAAATGCTTTGTAAACACTTTCAAATGGTTCAAACCCAACTTGATCAAATTTCTAAGGTACAAAAGGATATGCTAGTTAATGCCTCAGGAAATAAACATGCTTATGGAATTAGAACTAGGAGTGGTGTAGCTTCTCAAGATCCTTTATATCCTGAAGGACACCCTAAAAGAATTGAGCAGGATTCTAAACAAGGTGAGAATAGTGGTAGTCCTCGTAAGAGGAAGAAAAAGAAACATAAGATAGTTGAGGAACCACTTGAACCTGCTGTAGATCCTAATAGTATATTTGTCTCTCATGCTGAAACTGAGAGTGGTAATGGTAATAATGATGCTCCTGATAAGGAGGAAGTTGAAGAAGAACCTGAGAAGCACACTAAGAACACTAGGTACACAAAGGAAGATTTTATTGCTAATAAATATGGTAAAGAGAGAGAACCTTGGGTGCAGAAACCTATGCCTTTTCCAGGTAGGAAACACAAGTCAAAGGAGGAAGAACACTACAACAAGTTTTGTGAGTGGATGAAACCTTTATTTTTGCAAATTCCTTTGACTGATGCTATTAAATTGCCTCCTTATTCAAAGTATATGAAGGATATTGTCTCTAATAAAAGGAAGATTCCTAATGAGGATATTTCTACTATGCTTGCTAATTACTCCTTCAATGGTAATGTTCCAAAGAAACTTGGTGACCCAAGTATACCAACTATTCCTTGCTCTATTAAGAATAATTATGTTAGAACTGCTTTATGTGATTTGGGAGCTGGAGTTAGTGTTATGCCTTTTTCTCTCTACAAGAGACTCCAGCTAGAAAAGTTGATGCCAACTGATATATCTTTGAAAATGGCTGATAAATCAACTACTATTCCTGTTGGTATATGTGAGGATGTTCCTGTTCAAGTAGCTCATAATTTCTTGGTTCTGACTGATTTTGTTGTGCTTGAAATGCCTGAAGATGATAATATGTCTATTATTCTTGGGAGACCTTTTCTTAATACAGCAGGTGTTGTCATTAATTGTAATCAAGGAAAAGCAACATTGAATATTGATGACAGAGATCATACTTTTTATTTCCCCAAGAAGGTTGTTAAAAGCTATTGCCTGAATTCCATTGAAAATATTGAGAGCATCAAGGTTGGAGAAATATATTGTCCCATTCCACAAGAAAATTTTGAAACTATTATGATTGGGACCATTGCTATCAAGTATGAGGTAACATGATCATCTTGTGGAATGCAAAGTTTTGTTTCATATAAGATTGTTTTGGTAAAAAGACTTGATCAACCTTGTTAACAAAAGGATTTTAATGAACAAAATAATGTTTTCACTGTGGTTATACTTGCTTTCTTTTACTATTCTCCTTCCTAGTCTTTGCCTTTCTTTTGCTAGCTTTGGTTTTGATAGTTGTTTGCTTGTTAGTATGTCTTAGAGCTCCTGTAGTTTGGCTTTTGGTTTGCTTTTGCTTCGTCTAAAAAAACTGTTTCTGCGAGAAAATCAATTTTTATACCCTGAAAATTGGCCAAAAATAAAGTTTCCCGAAAAATCCCAGAAAATTCATAATAATTTTTTCCTCAAAAAAAGGGGTAGAGGGACACCTGAAGTGATCAAGGGGGCCACCCCAGGCCACCACACCCATGGTAGGCGCGACCTACCGGTGGTCGGCGCCTAGGGGGGGTCTGGCCCACCTGGGCTTTTCCAGGCTGCCTCCTCAAATCCATCTTCTTTCTCTCTCCCGAAAAACACCGGAAAACTTGCTCAAGCTCGAGTTCTTGCTGTTATTGCTCGTGATTTTCGATCTCCTTGCTCACCCCTATTTGCTACTGATTTTTGGAGAGATTGTTCCTTGCTATGTGCCTCCTCCACTTGTCCAATTAGATTTTTGATTGGTAGAATGTATCTTGAGTATTTTGCTGCTATAGGTGACAGGTTGTTTGAACTTGCATGCTTGTTATAAGCTTAGGAATTTCATTTTGATGCATGTGTAGCCCTCTAGCAAGTTCCTATAGTAGCTGCGCATCATTTATCAACTTGGAAATCACTTGGTTTGATGTTTGTCCAAAAATTTCAGCAAGGAAGATGAGTATCCATTGAATCAATATGACTTGATGGTGTCTGAGCCAATGAAGCTTTGTTGTGAGGAGGCAGTTTTTCCTTCCATATACCCATGCCATGAATTTATGAGAACCGCGGGAATCTCCCAGGATGTCCAAACCTTGATTGCCAATGCAGGATTGGAACACTTTGTTGAAGGTGAACCATTTCAATTTGTTAAGCTAACCATGTCTTTTGTGTAGGACTTCCAGTTCACTTTGTCTACATCTAATCCCAAGGTCCATTACAAAATATATAATATACCTGTCGACTTGCATTTTGCTGATTTCTATGCAGCAATTAGAGTACCTCAGTGGGGATCTTGTGAGAAGATCAAGGAGAGGCCCAAGTCACTTATGGATTTATATGCTGAGATTTGCTAAGGTTTCGACTTCTCAAAGGAAAGTGGTAAAATTCGGAACATTTAGTTCCTAGCTATTAGATACTTTGCCTATTTCATTACCAAGTGTGTACTTGATAGAAATATTGCTAGAAAGTTGTCTTCTTTTGATCTAGCTTTTATCGCAGCTGCTCTGAATAGGAATATATCTTATAGCCTGGGTGCTTTGATAGATCACCGTCTCACCACCAACCGTAAGAAGGGTGGAATTTGTGGAGGTCTCATTTCTTCTAGTTTGCTAGCTTTCCATGGTTTAGAGCCTCACTATTCAGATTATCAGTTCCCCATAGAGAGGCTTGAACTTGAATCCATGATTCAGCATGGTTTTGTTTCCTTGGGGGTAATGTGAGAAGTTGACCGTATGAATTATCTTTTGCCCAGCAAGGTCGAAGAAAGGGTAGGACTGAGAAAATAGTTTATTTGCCTGCAACTGCTTTGTTGAACTTTGATAACAGGCAAGGATGGTCGCTTGCGGAGGAGGAGGTTGACACATATGTGGCGGAGCTTTCCCGCAAGAGGAGAATGTTGAATAGGATGCCGAAGACAATTCGGTTCAACCCTCCAACTTGGGAGAGTCTTCATACCAGCAGCCCTCATTTGATTGGGGTGCGTCCTCTTCTTCATCGCAAGCGCCTGACTATGATCATTCCTATGATTACCCACCAGCATGGGGTTACTACCCGCGCTATTGAGCCCCACTTAGGCCAAAAGCCTAAGCTTTGGGGGAGGTATACCGACATCACACTCATATATATATATCATGTTCGGTCGGTTCTTTGTATATCCATTGTTTCGCTTTCTTTTTGGTTCTTCTTGCTTCTTTCTAAAAAACCACAAAAATACCAAAAATATTTTCGTTGTTTCTCTTTCTTTGTTTCTTTGCTTTGGTTTTCCTTAAAATAAAAATCCAAAAGGATTTTGCTTTGTTTGGTTTTCTTTTTCTTTGTTTGTTTTTTGCTTTGTTTGCTTTCTTTAAAAAAAATCGAAAACACCAAAAATATTTGTTGTTCTTCTTTGGTTTTGTGAGTTCTTTGCAGGGTTCAGCCGTCCTCAGTGGATTTTAGTTTCATGTTATTATTCAAGTCACACAAGTGAAGGGCAATAATGAAGATTAAGGCAACTCGAGGTGTGGTAAGAGGCTGGTAACGAACTCTATTTGTTTCATTTTTGTACATATACTCATCATTGTAAGCATTCTTAGCCTATTTGTGTAAGGTGTATGTCATTATGAATGCTTAGTAGTTCTTGCTTGTCTATGATTATCTCCAGCTTGCTAATAGTTTGTAGCATGTCATATGAATGTTTGCTTGCATTGTTTTATTCATATTTTGGTATGATATTGTGGTATCCTCCTATGATTGTTCATGTGAATCGACTTGGCACATGCTCACGCATGCATATGACTAATCAATAGTCAGTAAGCCTTGATGATTTATTTTGCCTCAGAGTTCTTGTATCACTTTCATGCTATAATTAGTCCTGTTTTGTTGCAAGAATGATTATGACAGTTATTGCTCTCTTGTTTGTCGCTCCCTCTCTTTTGCTAGCCTTCACTTCCACTAAGTATGATCTCTACCTGTGCTTCCAACTCCCCGAAACCAATATTGCCAGCTGTGTCCACCATACCTACCTATTAGCATCATTTGCTACTTCAGTGCATATTCAATATGCCGTGTTTTCTTCCAAATAAAATGTTTGTCTGTTTTGAGAAAGTTAGTTAGTAAAGCTCTCACGAACTTGATGGCACACTTTATTCCTTGCACTAAATAATCCTGAACCATTGTGACTTGTCCATGAAAGTTATATTCTTGCTAATTATATGCTGGGAGTCAGCAGAACCGTGCTGCCACGAGGAACGCTTTCAAAACTTTTTGGATATCCTAACCAGTTGATACTTTGCTCTTTTGTTTACGGATGTGGACTATGTGAAATAAAAGGGGAACTTGTGAGTTCATGGATTTTATACATTGTGTTAGAGAAACGCCTGATCCACTAGCCTAAGCCATGCCTAATCATGGTGGAAACTTGTAGCATCACCATAATGAGCATCTATGAAGCATCCTCAATAAAAAGCTATGCATATGGTAAATAAAAAGATTGCTGAGATGCTCATTGTCTGCTTGGCTTGTCATTTTGGTTATGGGAAATCTCATGTACCATGTGCAAGGGGTACCGTTCGCGGTTTTCTATGATATGCATGCATTTACAATGACAAGAACTTGCAGGTAACCAAAGTTGAGTAGCATGCGGAGCGGCAATCGTACTCAAGGGACATGGGATTTCCAGTCTATGGTCTGTAAAGCATATAATTTAGAGTGGACCTCACTTTTACCTTAACCATATGAAGATGCATATGATAGGGGCAATGAGAGCTCAGAGCTAATGAGTACCTTCCTTTCAGCATTGGGAAACCTTTCAAACTTTTAAAAACCGTTTTCACAACCTTGTTGAGTCACCACTTATTCTATGAGAACCTTCTTGAGAGCATAGTTGTCATTCTTGTGTTTGTTCCAAAACTTGGTTAATTATGTTATGACTTTGATGCTTGTATCTCTGATATCTTTACTTCTAGTCTTCACTTGAACTTCAGAGGTGCCTTGGCATTTATATCGTCCTCTACAAACAAAGGCAAGCGAGATACCACTCTATCATACCTTACTATGAGCATTGCAATGTTGCTTATGTTTATGTTTCATGCTACTTATTATTATTGAGTTGGTTTCTCTTCATAGCTTGCAATGACTATTGAGTAGACCTAGTTGCATACTTCTTATTATGAATAGTTTAAGATTCTACTCCTGTGCTGAGAATATTTACATCATATGAAGCAAATGTGTTCGCTAAAGTTCTTTTATCGCACTCAGTTTTCAACTGAATTGCTTGAGGACAAGCAATAAGCTAAGCTTGGGGGGAGTTGATACGTCCAAAACGTATCTACTTTCCCGAACACTTTTGCTATTTTTTCTCCAAAAAACTTGTGTGATTTGGATACAACTAACACGGACTGATGTTGTTTTCAGCAGAATTACCTTGGTGTCTTGTTTTTGTGCAGAAAATCAACTATCAGGAAAAATCCCAGAAAATATGCCAAAAATTATATTTCATCAGAAGACCCATGGAGCCAGAAGACGAGATGGAGAAGGGGCCTGGGGGGGCACACCCCTGCCAGGCGCGGGTGGACCCTGCCCCACGCCTAGGGGGTTGCGGCCACCCCAGGCACCCCTCGGCCTCCTTCTACACCTATAAGTTACCTTTCGACCTAAAAACAGAGGGGGTTCAATAGTTTTCCAGAAAGAGTTCCGCTCTGCCGCCGCCACCAGAAACCAAGATTCGGATCCAGAAACTCCGTTCCGGCACCCTGCCGGGACGGGGAATTTGGAGAGGATCATCGCCATCATCATCACCAACGCATCTCCATCAGCCATCGATGTTTCCCTCATCCATGAGTGAGTAATCCCCCGCTGTAGGCTTGGGGATGGTAGGGATTGGATGAGTTCTATCATGTAATCGAATAAGATCTGTTAGGGCATAGTGCCTAGTATCTCTATTAGTTCTATTTGACTTTGTTGCAACTTGTTGTGCTTAATGCTTGTCACTAGGGCCCGAGGGCCATGATCTCAGATCTGAACTTATTATTGAATCATTATGATAGTATTGTTTGTGATCTTATCATCAAGTTGTGTACACATATCATTGTCCGAATCCAAACGCCCCAAAGTAACAATAATTGGGACAACCGGAGGGGATGGCTGTGGTGTGAGGATCACATGTGTTCATGGAGTGTTAATGCTTTGCACCGGTGCTCTATTAAAAGGAGCACCTTAATTGCCAGTAGTTCCTTAGAGGCCCCGCTGCCATCGGCTGGCTGGACAGAAGATGTTGTGCAAGTTCTCATTGCGAGCACGTATGACTATATTTGGAGCACATGCCTAGGATTTTTTAGTACTTGGATGCTTGTTATTATTTATCTGCAATGCCCAAGATCTTGAAGTTACATGTTTAGACTCGGCCATGCAACGCCCGTCCATCCATCCCTATGCCTACCGCACTCGAATCCCACTATTTACTGTTACTGTTACTATTTCTCCTGTCTTACTGTTGCTGTTGCTTTGCTGTTGCTACTACCAAACTATTGCTACTAATAAACTTCTGTGAGCAAGAACTATTTGCAGGTGCAGCTGAATTGACAACTCAGTTGTTCAGGCTTGCAAGTATTCTTTGGCTCCCCTTGTGTCGAATCAATAAATTGGGTAATACTACCCGCGAATACTGTTGCGATCCCCTACACTTGTGGGTCATCAGGATCCTCCTACTCCTGCTAGCAACCCAATAATATATTGGTGAGAGCCGGATGTTAGAGCGGATTACAAGAGAGGTTCGCCTGTGCGAGTAGGTTGTGGTTGATCTATGATCTAGTTCCCTAAAGGCTCCCATAGGTCCGGTTTATATAGTCACCGAGGCCTAGGGTTATAGGAGAGACCTATCCGGATACGTTACTGAGTCACTAACTAGATATAGCTTGGACTACAAGTAACACTACATGCCTAAGTCGGTAACTCTTCTGGGCCTTGTCATAGCTGGAAATGACTCCTCTTTCTCTGTCTGGGCCGGCCGTGAAGCAAAATTCTAACCCGTTGGTGGGCCACCCTGGTTAGCAAGTCATATGGGTATACCCGGAAAGTATATCCCCAATACTTGGGCCAAGTTAATTCACCCCAGGTGACCTCGTATTCATCTCCAGACGCTCTCTCATCATCTACATCAACATACCACTTGCCAGGTCAAGCTCTTATGTCAGATGCCAGTCTTGGGACATCCCTGGCTCAGACTGGCACCATTGGTCCAAGATTCTAAGGAATATTCTAGGCATCTCAGAAGATGCTAAGGAATATGCTGGGCATCTCAGAATATACTAACGAATATGCTAAAGGGATAAACTGATGACTCGCTAAAGGACAAGCCAAAGGACAAGATGACCTGGAAAGGACCCATTAGCTAGCTCATAGGTAGTACTTGTGGGACATACCTTGTCCCCTGGGCTCCCCTTTATAAGGAGCACCTAGGGGATCATTCCCAGGGAGGCCCCTAGAGGGCTCCTCTCCTCTCGGTTCACATATCTTCTTCTTCCTCAAGCTCCAAGTAGCAACTAGGAAAACAACTCAAGGAGCAGTTGTAGATATTATACAGAATGAATACAAGAACAAATTATGGAGACAATGATCACCTCTGAGGCTCTTCCATGTTCTTCGTGTGCAGTCATCATTGCATCATCCCTCCCCGGATTCCTCCAATGTCCATTAGCCCCAAATTTAGCCTACCCATGGCATATGCCGTGACACCACCACGACAGGGAACGTGGTGAAATCTCCGCGCATGCTCGCGCATGCGCTATCCACGCGTCGACCGTTGGATCATCCTGCACGAATCTTGATGTCGGGGCTATATATTTTAAATGCGGAGGTCAATTATTTTTGACCCTTGTTCGCACCCGCATCATCTTCTTCCTCCAGCCCTAATCCTCCTTGAGCACATCGTGCACAGAGATAAAACCCTAGTTCTTCCCCAGCTCCTAGTCCACCTCTCTTTCACTAATGGCGAGCAGTAGCATCAATCCTTCATGGCGGCATCTAGTGAGGCTTCGACCAAGCCTTCTAGCACAATCCACGTCCCGCCGGAGGGGCTGGTGGTGCCACGTTCCATGGTGGTGGAATCAACTAGCGACGACCATATTCCAACGGCGCTCAAGCTGCTAGAAGAGGAGGCTGACTCTCACAAAGGGGAATGGCGCGGCTTGGACATCTCTAACAGCGACATCAAGGACATGATCAATGAAGGATACATTTCGGTGTCGGAGGGTTTGGTCTGGCTGGCGGCACCGACCGACGAGGTCATCCCTTCTCCCCAAGTCAGATAAAGGGTATTCCTCAAATCCCAATTGGTATGCGGTGTTTCCCTTCCATTGTCCAACTTCTGCATCCAAGTCATCCAACACTTCCGGGTTCACCCTAAGAACCTATCCCCCAATAGCATTTTCGCACTTAGCAACTACGCGGCTCTGTGCGAAGGATACCTAGGGATTAGTCCTAGGTTAGATCTGTTTATATATTTCTTCACCGTTAAGAGGGAAGCCGGAGTGAGCAAGGAGGAGCTCAGGAATTGTGGAACCATCAGCTTCAAGATCCGGCCTGGCCGGTGGTTCCCCGACATTGTAGTAAATGAGTCTTGCAAGAACTGGTAGAAGACGTACTTCTATGGCCCAGGTATCCCTCTGGCTAGATGAGAAGCATCGTACCCAGATTTTGTTGACGGGGCCACCGCCGAAGCCCCCAAATGGAGATCACAAGCCCTCCTCCCTTCCGGCGATGAAGCCTCCTGCGTTGTAAGGTGGATTGAGTGTCTCATAGAGACGCTTCTAACCGGCTTGGACCTAGCCATGTGCTGGTTCATAAGGCGGATCCGACCTCTGCAGCACCACGAGAAGCTGATGTGTCAGTACACAAAGGGCAGAAAAGATACCCTCCAGATTTCTGAGGATAACTTTTCTAGTGACTCCATCAAAATCTTCCTAAAGGACATCGTCAAGGTGAAGGACCTAAAGCGCGTCTTCACCATCACCTATGACATGTTTGAGGATGACAAGTGCCCAAAGATAACTTTCACTTCTTTACATTGCTTCGACATATACTCTAGTTCTTCTGACATGAATATATCCTTTTGTATAACACTTTTGATTCACTTAACAGCTGGGGGATTTGGAGGAGACTTGCATGGCTCCCCAAGTCTATGACCCCAAGATGAAGGAAGTCACTGTCATGTCCAACGACGAAGTCCCACTGGTGCGAAAGCAGAAGAGATCCACCTTTGACGCTGCCGACAGAGGCAAGAAAAAGAAGAAGACGGAGAGTGGAGTCTCCAAGAAATCCACTGCCTCCCTATAGGCAGAGAAAAGAAAGGCAGTTAGCATGCCTTTAAGTAAGGTGACAACGGTCGTGTAAGTTTCTTTTCCTCCGACATTCTCGTTTGCCTTGCTTATTCCTGTACTTATACATTTCTTTTTACGTTTGAGGAAAAAGACCAATTTGAGTTTGAAGAAGACCTCCAAGACTGCTGGTGCTTCTAAACATATTCATGCTATGTTGATCCAAGTTCCCCCCGCCATCGCTCCTCCTACCCCTGCCGTCCAGCCATCTGCCGCACCCGTCGGATCTTCGACTATGGCAGCATCTGATCCTTCCGTCATGGAAGTGGACAACACTCCTTCATAAGAGGTCCTAGATGCTTTCACGATAATCCTCGTTCCCGATGATCATTCGATGCAAGAAAGCACCTCCTCCAAAGTGGCTAAAGCTCCGACTAAGGATGCCACCGAGAAAGGTAAAGAGTTGGCGGTGGGAGGCGGATCTGCGGCGACCACGAGCCAGGCAGAAGCCCTTAAGCTTATAAGCCCGACGATTGTTCCGAGGGCTTCTGTCATGGCTCCCGATGTAGCGCCGACTTATCCAACATGCGGCCTTGAGGAGCTCTTAAGCATGCGGAAATCATCCGACTAAACATAGTTGCCTTTGGCAAACTGTATAATGAGGCCGCCAATAACCTCAAGATTATTTCCCATGTAAGATTTTTATTCCTTTGAATTTCATATATAATATATCACTATAGCCCCCGAGGGCTTGGACGAAAAACCGTAGGTCTTTTGGTCTGAGTGCTCTAAGAGTGACTAAGTCAGAAACTATGTGCTGTAGCCCCCAAGTATGTAGTTTGAATGAATAATTTCGACTAGATACTTTTAGAGTAGCATACGTAGTGTTCGTAGATTTCAATACTCAAGCCTCTTGTTGAAACAAAATTAGTTCCGACTAGATGCTTAAAGAAATACTAAGCATAACTTCTGAGTTAAAAACTCATATTGTAGCCCCCAAGATTCTAGGTGGAACCTAATAATTCCGGCTAGATGCTCCAAGTAGACTAACAACTATTGTTTTTGCAGAATGAGAATGCTCGAACGGTTACCACCAACGAGAATTTTCATAACAAAGTTGCCGATGAGAAAAATACTCATAACTTTGAGACATACAAGACTCTCTGACAAGACCGGGACTCCTTGGCGGAGGTTCTCTAGCAGGCCGAGAGCAGCATCTTTGGTAAGCTTCCTCCGTCTTTCATTTCTGTAAGTCAGGTATTTTAAACTGATTTTTTGAACTCATGACCTCGATTTCTTTATTAGAAATGCAGATCCCATTGGCTTATCCAACTTGGGTGAAAGTGATCCTCCGCCGAAAGAGTGCGTGGTTCTTGCCGGCAACTTCATCAATACCGTGATCGCCCAGGGCAAAGATATTGCCAAGCCCTTGGACATCAACATCAAGGCGGTGGACTCTGTAATGAAGTACTCGGAAATCCTCCGCCGAGCCCCTGAGCGTATCATAAGCTGGAAAGCTTCATGTACCCGGGATGGCGCTAGGATGGCCATGGACATGGTAAAATCTCACTATGACGATGCCGACATCAACATGGTGACCGCTGGTCTCCCCAACATAGACGAAGACGGACAGAAGATTGACAATGACGCAATCTGGTCTTCTCTTTCCGGCTATGACACCAGGGTCGCCTAGATGGTCAAGGCAGACGTCTTTGTACATCTATAAGTAATTGATGCTGACCAAGCTGCCTTCGAGTCCCAGAAAACCACCAATTTTTTTGATGAACAAGATGGCTTTCCCATTGCCGACGACACAGCCTCGAAGTCCCCTATGCAAGAAGAATAGAAAATAATTATAATATTTGTTTCTTCTACGTATGTAATATGCGGAAAACTTGGCTACACGCCTCCAGCTACTTAAGAACTAGTTCCAACATGTATGATTATATATATTTTTAAGAAAGTGCTGGATTATCCATTACTTCGGCTTTTATGCTTGAACTTTCACGAGTCAGTGATACGTCGAAAACATATCTATAATTTTTGATGTTCCATGCTTGTTTAGTATCCACTTTTCGTTGCTTTGTCTACACTTTGAGGTATGTTTTACGTTTTCTGGGACTAACCTCTTAACAAGTTGCCACAGTGCCAGTTGCCTGTTTTTTGCTGTTTTTGGTTCCAGAATAGCCAGAAAATGAATATTCTCGGAATTGGGCGGGACAAAAGCCAAAGTCAATATTTCACCGAGGAGAACACGAGGCCAGAAGACGAGACGGGTGAGGGCCACGAGGGGCCCACACCCCTAGTCGCGCGGCCAGGCCTGGTCCACGCCTAGGGGGAGTGCGGCCGCCTCGGGCACCCCTTCGGTCTCCCTCTTCGCCTATAAGAAGCCCCTGATACCAAAACCCTAAGGACCCAATCAGATCACCAAGAAACAGTCTGTAGCCGCCGCCACCATCGTCTCTAGGTCGGGGGGATCTGAAGCACTTCCCGACACCCTGCCAGAGGGGAGGGATCACCCCGGAGGCCTTCTTCAGCACCATGCCAACCTTCGTTATGATGCGTGAGTAGTTCCACCTTGGACTATGGTTCATACAGTAGCTAGATGGTTGTTTCTCCTCCTTTTTGCTACCATGTCTAGATCTTGTGAGCTCTGTTCATGATCAAGATCATCTATTTGTAATGATGCATGTTGTGTTTGGGGGGATCCGATGGATATTGAGATGACTATGTCAGATTGGTAAATGGTTTTATCTTACTGATTCTATCATGTCTGTGTTGTTTGAGATCTTGCATGCTATCCATTTCTAGTAGATATCTTGGCCAAGTAGATGCTAGTGACTCCAAGAGGGAGTATTTATGCTCGACAGTGGGTTCATGCCTCTATTGAATCTGGGGAAGTGAACGAAATCTCTAAGGTTGTAGATGTGTTGTTTCTACTGGGAAGAAAACAACGATCTTTTGTTCATGGAACAATTTCATTGTTTACTTTACACACATCCAGTTATCTGTTGCTTCCAAATTAATACTGGAGGGGGTTCGGATGATAACCTGAAGGTGGATTACTAGTCATAGATGCAGTTGGATGGTAGTCTATGTATATTGTTGTAATGCCCAATTTAATCTCATAGGATCATGAATGTCTAGTATTGCATTGTTATGCCTTGCTCTGTCCTGTCAATTGCCCCACTGTAATTTGTTTACCCAACATGTTATGTTGTTTATCTTAAGGAGAACACCACTAGTGAACTGTGGACCATTGATACATCATCCACTGTTACTGTTTACTTTCTGCAAGCAATCATTACCTTCCACACCATATGTTTAATCCTTTGTTTCAGCAAACCGGTGAGATTGACAACCTCACTATTCATTGGGGCAATGTCTTGAATTTATGTTGTGCAGGTTTCCAAGTTGTTAGCAACACCTTGGGGTCATTTCCTTCCTTCTACTGGTTCGATAACCTTGGTTTATTACTAAGGGAAGACTTACTGTTGTACTCATTATACCTTCCTCTTGGGGTTTCCCAATGAATATCTACAGTGATATGAGCCGCATCATGTCATGGGAATGGCCACGGCAGATGCTGTGATTGGCAGCGAGTAGTAGAACAAGGGGCAAGGGCGGCCAACCATCTGCAGTATGAGATGAGGGCAAAGACACAGGGATTTACCAAGGTTATCCCCCAGGAGGGTGAAGACCTACTCTTGCTAGATTTTATTAATGGGAGAGTACAATGGGCGAGCTCGGCGACTAGGCGTCAAGTCGAGGGGTGTATGATGGAACCTAAGTTCTATGCGTGCCCTAGGGAGGTTTATATAGAGTCACCTCGCTAGGGTTTACAGATCTACAACCGAGTTGGATAAGGACTTTGATGGTTATAACCTAATCCGACTGGGCCTAACTATGCTTCTGGGCCTTCAGCTTCCAATTCTGGTTCCTTCTTGGGTCGCGATCCAGTCACCGTCCTGCATGCCTACGTGCTAGAAGTATGATCTAGTAGGTAACGTCCTGCTGGATATACCCCACTCGGCATATCCCCATCAGTAGTCCCCGAGGCCGACGTTGATTCGTCGCAGGTGTTCTCTGGCTGTCGGAGTAATCGGGTCCAATTTAGATGCCCAGTCGAATCGGCGATGGACTCCTTCAATGACAAAAAGAATCTTCATCATGCATCCTCAGTCACAATAACGACGACGAGTTGAATCGCCAATTTGGCGGGTAGTCGAATCGCAGCCATGGCGAATGGGTCGGCGAGTCGAGTAGACGAAGTTGGACCATCATCCTAGTCAAACTAGCCGTTGGGTAATCTAACGGTATTATCGGCGTAATCACCGCGCGGTAATGGCTCCCCGAAATTGGCGGGAACCAACCGCTATATAAGGAGAGTGACAGGTGAGTTGCGAGTCATTCCTTACATTTCCTCCGACTCTGCGCGCCCTTCAATCTCCTACTCCCTCTAGAGAGACCCAGAGAGATCTAGCGAGCCTAGAACCTCGAATCGATGGCGCCTCTGAAGGAATCGTGGGGGAAGTCCAAGTGTACCAGGGCGTTGCTGAAGTCCTTCGAGGACCAGGAATTATCTGCGCCGGGAGATGGCGAATTCTCGCGGCCGGGGAGGTGGAGCCAGATCCGCACGCCAAATCTACTGCACCAGCCATCTCGATAGGGGGCTCGGCTTACCCACCTCGCTCTTCTTCCACTGGTTCTGCGCGTACTACGGCATCCAGCCGTCGGATCTAGGGCCGCATAGCATCGAGCAGCTCGCCATCTTCATGGCGTTCTGCGAGTGTTATCTGGGCTGCCGCCCATACTTTCCCCTATGGCAGGAGTTGTTCCACATGCCCATTGGTCGCGAAGGGGCAGGCAGCGTGGTGCTGGCAGCGCATGGCCTTAGCTTTCAATTGAAGTCCAAGGCCTCCTTCCTCAACCTCATGCTGCCGAAGAAGGCGGCGAGCGAATGGAAGAAGCACTTGTTTTACGTCAGCGAGTCGACTCCAGATGGCAAGGTGTCTCTCCTGATGTACTCCGCCGAGCGGGCCAAGCCGCGCCGGCTCCAAGTCACCAAGCTCCCGCATGACCAGCGGATGGTGGTAGACGAGATGATGACAACGATTCACTAGCTGAAGAAAGACGGGCTCGAGACCATCAATTTATACAATTGCTGTCTCGGGCGAAGACTGGTGCCCCTGGCCAACCGTGCCCACTGGATGTACGAGTACACTGGTAAATATGATAGGACCAAGGCCTGCACCGCCGAGTGGAAGGATGACGATTACGCCTCCATGCTGAGGACGATCACCGACGCGGAATACCGCGATCCGAAGGCCGGGATCGCCCCATACAACATGAAGTGCAAGGCACCATCGGTAAGTCTATTTTTTCTTGCCTATTACGCAGTCGCAGAGATGCAGTCACGGTTTACTAACCATGTGTTATTTGTTCAGCTGTTCCAAGTTGTGGAAGGCTGGCTCCCTCCCGCCGATGACGAAAGCTCGGACGAGGCCACCGAGGACGAGAGCGAGTCCTCCTCCGACGAGAAGAATGATGGAGACGACAATGAAGATGATGATGAGGACGTGAAGTCGCTGCACCCGCGGTTCAGAAAACTCGCAGGCAACGGCAACACGAACTCGAGGCTAGCAAGAGCCTCGAGGGTCACGATGGGGGTGAGGGAGAATCCCATGAATATACTCACGGCGTGTGGTGACGCTGTCGAAGAAGAAGTCATGGAATAAGAAGAAGGAGGCTCCTAGGACGGTATCGCCGCCTCGGTCAACATCTAGCTCTGAAGTGACTAGCGCGGCCGATGATGCTAGGGCCGAAGCGTCGGGGAAGTTGCCCGAGACAGCCAGTGCAGCTGTGGTGGAGGACGAGGTGACGCTGGCGTCGCTTCCACCACTCTTCTCGGTAATCACGGGCCTAGGGGTTGCTCCAGCCACAGAGGCATTGCCGTCAAGGTAGGCACCTATGTCGACTGGAGGGGAACTACCTGCTGTTGCGGCCTCTTCGACAAAAAGGCCCTGTTTGAGACGGGCATCAGCCAAAAGCTGGGCTCGGAACTAGAGAAGTTGGCTTACATTCGCACTGGCCTGCGCTATATCCCAGTCACCAGGTGAGTGTCTTGCCGTGTCGACTTGAATTGCTAGTTTGTAACCGTCGTTTGATTTGTTGACCCTTTCCTTTTGTAGGACTGGTGTAAAAAAGATCGGTAACCCCTCGGTGGCCAAAGTTCCAGGGGACACCTTAGGGGCAAAGGATGATCCCTCGAAGAAGAGGAATGGTGACAATGCCGAGGCGCCCGCTGAGGGCGCGAAGAAGATGAAGGGTGACGAAGTCATCACAATCTCGGACGAGCCGATCGACGCGCCAAGCGGAGCTCCAACTGGAGTGGACACGGCCGTGAAGGCCGTCGTGAACGCGGAATCGTAGCAGGTGGAACCTCCAGCGCTGGTCGGGGCATCGGGTCCCACGATGAGTGCTGCGGGAGCGGCGGTGGCGACCTTCCCTCGCTTCATGGCGAGGGCCTCTGCTGCGAGTGTCTCGGTGCAATCTGCCCAAGGCCCGATGTTATGGGCTCGGAGGTTGAGCAGTGTTGTAGGCGCACGCCTCTTGTGCTGCTGTCAGTGGATGCGGTCGAGCCGCACAGCATGCTGGGCGCGGCTATTCAGATATGTCAAGTCCCTGAGGATCTGGTCCCTGAATTTCAGCGGGCAGATTCTTATTGTTTTTTGCTATCCAGTCCCTGAGTGGCTACTCTCTAAGTTTCAGCGACTAGGCACTTAGGAACCTCTTTGATGTCCAGTCCCCGAGTGGCTAGTCGCTGATTTGCAGCGACTAGGCACTTAGGAACTTCTTTGATGTCCAGTCCCCGAGTGGCTAGTCACTGATTTGCAGCGACTAGGCACTTAGGAATTTCTTTCATGTTTGCTTATGTTAATCTTGTCTGTGCAGGGCCTCTAGCATGAATCGGCGGAGCGGCTGGCCGCCAGAGAGCGTCTAGAGCACGACCTCCGCTCCGTGCAAGAGGTGAACAAGCAGCTGCAGGAGACCATCAGTAGGTTCTTGAAATACCCTCTCCCTTGTTTTCTTGTTTCTAATTGTGATCTCACCCTTGTGTTGCTGCAGAGGGGCATTCGGCCGCGGATGCGAAGGCTCGCGAGGGTTTGGTACCCGTCAGCGAGTTGACGGCTGCCCAGTCATGGTTGATCGTCGTGGAGAAGCGGTTGTCCAAGCTGGAACGAGAGCTCAAGGCTGCGAAGGCGGAGGCGAGATCGGCAGAGGAGAGGGCTAAGGCGGCTGCAAACTGATTTTTTAGGTCTTCAAGATTCCATCATGGGGCGCTGCCATCCCCTCATGGGGCTGCCCTTTCGGTGACCTGCATTCGCGCGTGCCTCCAGGAGATATTGCTGACGGAGGTGATTCCCAGTGAACTCACGAAGGTATGGCACTACCTGGAGAGGGATCTAGGAGTTGTGGAGTACATGTCGCGATCGGCCTTCCGCCATGGAGTCGCGACTGCGCTGAGCCTTGGGCTGGCTCAGTTCCCTGATGGCTTTGACCTCGACGATGTCACCAGCGGGTATCCCTCGGAGACTGGCTCGGTCGAAATCTTCGACGTGCTAAAGTTGACCGATTGGGCCAGGATCTACTCCGAGCGGGTGCTGGCGATGGGCGACCTTCTGCCGTACCAGGAGACAATCGTTGCTCCGAACGACCAACAGCCAGCGCATCGCGACTTCAAGGCGGAGCAGCCGTTCCGATCTGTGATGGCGGGCACCTTGACCACGTACCCATCGAACCCGTGGATCCCCTTCATCCGCGTTCGCGGTAGCGGTCGTGCGTTGTCTTTGAAGTCTGCAGAGTAGATAGCTTTGCCGACTGGAGTTATCTGAAAGAAGTGTATGGATTTTCCTGTAAGCGAACAAAATTTGTTGCCATAAGGAATGCATGTATGCTTGTGTCAGATTTGATTTAAGTTTGGATGGTTATAACCTAATCTGACTAGGCCTAACTATGCTTCTGGGCCTTCAGCTTCCAATCGCCTGGTTCCTTCTTGGGTCGTGTTCCATTCGCCGTCCTACATGCCCACTCGCTGGAAGTATGATCCAGTAGGAAACGTCCTGCTGGGTATACTCCACTCGGCATAGCCCCATCACATCAAGACATTTTATGGCGCCGTTGCCGGGGAGGCTAAGGACGGCTTCACAAGGGGAGTCCTTCATAACCTTTCTCTTTACTTTGTTTTTGTTTTGCTTAGTTTCTTTTTCTTTGTGTTGCTTTCTTATTTTTATCAAAAACACACAAAAAAATTAGTTCCTGCTCTAGTTGTTGTTGATGTTGGTTTGCTCCACCTTTGCAAGAATGAACTCTGCTGAGAACACCAATTTGTGTGACTTCACTAGCACAAACAATAATGATTTCCTGAGTACACCTATTGCTCCACCTACTCCTAATGCTACCTTTTATGAAATTAAGCCTGCTTTGTTGAATGTTGTTATGAAGGGACAATTTTCTGGTGCTAGTTCTGATGATGCTGCTGCCCACCTCAATAACTTTGTTGAACTTTGTGAGATGCAGAAGTATAAGGATGTAGATGGAGATATTAAGCTCAAATTGTTTCCTTCCTCCTTGAGAGGAAAAGCTAAATAATGGTTGTTGTCCTTGCCTAGAAATAGTATTGATTCTTGGATTAAGTGCAAAGATGCTTTTATTGAAAAATCTCATCCTCTTGCTAAGATTATATCTATGAGAAGTGAAATAATGAAATTTCAAAAACTTGATAATGAAGATGTTGCTCAAGCTTGGGAAAGAATGAAATCTTTGGTAAAGAATTGTCCCACTCATGGACTGACTGCTTGGATGATTATCCAGACCTTTTATGCAGGGTTAAACTTCTCTTCAAGAAATCTGTTTCATTCTGGTACTGGAGGTACCTTTATGACCATTACCTTCGGTGCTGCAAGAAAACTCCTTGATAATATGATGGTCAACTATTCTGAATGGCACACTAAAAGAGCTCCACATGGTAAGAAGGTAAATTATGTTGAAGAAACCTCCTATTTGAGTGATAAAATTGATGTTATCATGGCTATGCTTGTTAATGGAAAAGCTCATATAGATCCAAATAATGTTCCTTTAGCCTCTTTGGTTGCTCAAGAAGAGAAAGTTGATGTGAACTTCATTATAAACAACAATTTCAATAACAATGCCTATAGGAATAATTTTGGTAATAGTAATTATAGTCCTTATCCTTCCAATAATGGCAATACTTATGGAAATTCCTAAAATAATACTAGAAGTACCCCCTCTGAACTTGAAGTCATGATTAAAGACTTTATTAGTAAACAAACTATTTTCAACAAAACTATGGAGGAAAAGCTTTTGAATGTTGAGAAAAATATTTCATCTTTGTCTAAAGCACAGTCCTCTTTGATTAATAAAATGGCTGCTAAACCTGAAACCTTGGAAAGTACCTTTTCTGCTGCTCATGCCATACAAGTTACTATTCATGAAAATGTTAGACTGTTAGCTAAATTACATGCTAAGTGGGAAAGAGAAGCTGAAATTGCTAGAAACAATAGTGTTTGTACTACTACCACCACCAATATGGATGTTACCAAACCACAAGAAGCCCCCATTCCTCCTACAACAATGCCTAAACCCAATGAGTCTCCTACTTGTGATGGTATGTTTGATTTCTATCTTGATGGTTGCAATATGTCTGAAGTGATTATGTTCCTACAAAAGCTTGCTAGAAGTCCCAATGCTAGTGATATGAATGTGGCTTTCACTAAACACATTACAGATGCTCTCATTAAAATTAAGGAAGACAAATTGAAACACAAAGCTTCTATTCCTAGGAAAGTAGAAGATAGTTGGGAACCCATCATTAATATGCAAGTGAATGACTTTGATCTCAAAGCTTCATGTGATCTTGGTTCTAGTGTCTCTATTATGCCTAGAAATATTTATGAAATGCTTGATTTGCCACCTTTGGAAGATTGCTATTTGGACGTCCCACTTGATGATAATGCTAAAAAAACTCATGGGGAGTGTTAATGATGTTCTTATTATGGTTAACAATGCCTATTTCCCTGTTGATTTCTATGTTTAGGATGTTTAATACAATGCTTCTTGTCCTATTACTTTTTGAAGACCTTCTCTTAGAACTGTTGGTGCCATCATTGATATGAAAGAAGGCACCATTAAATATCAATTTCCATTCAAGAAAGGTATTGAACACATCCCTATTAGGAGAGAGAAGTTACCCTTTTCTCCTCCTTTTAAAGCAAAATTTAATGTCAATGCTTCTTCATTTGAAAATACTTGATTCTTGCTTCTTGTGCCTAACTTAAAGGCGTTAACGAAAAGTACTTCTTGGGAGATAAACCAATAGTTTTCTTGAGTCTTGGAAGTTATTACTTCTGTAATAACCTCTCCTTATCCTTTTTGTTTGATTTTTATGCTGAGAATAACCTCTAATGAGAGGGAAGTAAGATTTGGGGAGTTGCTGTCCTGAAATAGATTTTTGTGCTCCACTATAAAATTCTTGAAAAATCTCTGTAAGTCGGATTGAGCTGTAATTTTCTGAATACATCCCCCAGGTTGTTATCTAACTTTAGTTAGTTTAGCACTTTTTGATTTGAGCAACATGAGGTCTTCGAAAAAAACGGTTTTCACCTGCTGGTCTGTTTTGACAGATTTCTGCCATTATTTGCATTTGCCTCTTTATTGATTCCTTTTGGGTTCTCTTTGGGAAATTGAAATTTTTGAGGGAATTGCTATAGTATCTTGTGTCTTTAATGAAAGTTTTGATTTTTTGAAACTAAACCCAAAGTTCTATTATCTTTTGAATGCACTAATGTTGCTAATGAAGATTGTGTGAAGTTTTGTATGAAGGAAAAATTTCAGGTGTCGGGGAAGAATGATGTAATGAGATAAAGAATGGAAAAAATCTCAATCTTGGGGGTGCCACCCCATGTCACCCCAAGAAATATTCAAGAGGTACAAGCGTCAAAGCTTGGGGATGCCCAAGGCATCCCCTTCTTCATCAATAAAAATCTCAGGTCTTTCTAGACACTTCGTTATTATTGTTTCATGCACAGTTGTGTTGTTCTTGGAGCGTCTTAGTTTTTGTTGTTGGTTTTCATTTTCTTAGTTTTCTTGAATAAAGTATTTGGACCCCTGCTTTCACCGTGCTGTTTCAAATAAGTTGATTGGTGTTGGAAAGGAGTAGGAAGTTCTTGCTTTAGTAGTACAAGGAGGAGCTTGCTTTGATTGTGACTTAGACTTTATCATGTCATGCTAGTTATTGTTTTGACCTTATGCTTAGTGATTATTGTTGTAGCATTACTTGTTCCAAACACTTAGGATTTCTTAATGTGCCTTGCAAGAATCGTGCGTTGTTTTAGCATACAAAAGCATAGTATTGTGGTATTCTCCGTTGATGCTTTGTTTGGGTTGACTTGGCACATGTTCACACCATGTTATGACTTTAAACCAGTCACCTTAGCCTCTATGATCATTTAGTTTTTGACTTGTGGTACCACTTTATGCTTTGATTAGTAATGTTTTGTTGCTCTGCATAATTATGGCCATTATTGCTCTCTTAGTTGGTCGCTCCCAGTCTTTTGCTAGCCTCCACTTGTATTGAGTAAGCTCTACTCATGCATCCAACTCCCAAGAAACCAAGTTATTCCAAAGTGTCCACTATAATTTCCTATGCATGGTGTGTTACACCATTCCAAGTATATTCTTGTTTTATCTATCTTCCAAATTAAACTTGTTATGTGAAAGTTGGTGATTAAAGCTCTCATAAACTTGATGGCACACTTTATTTTTCTTGCCCCTAATAAGCTTGAACCATTGTGTCATCTATGTTGTATATGCTTGCACTTATACGTTGGAATTAGCAGAACCATGCTGTCATGGGAAACGCTTTCAACATTGCACATCTACATTATACCCAGTTGATATCATGATCTTTTGTTTGCGGATGTCATCAGTGTGAAATAAAAGGGGAGCTTGTAAGTCCATCGAGTTATGTATGTGTGTTAGAGAAACACCTGATCCGTTAGCCTAAGCCATGCCTAATCATGGTGGAAACTTGCAGCATCACCATACTGAGCAATCTATGAAGCATTCTTCTTATAAAAAAAGAGAGATAGAAAAAAGAGATTGAGAAAAGAAAAAAAGGATATGAGAAAAGAGGAAAGAGAAAAAAAAGCACCATTTCCAATGGTAAATAAGAAGATTGCTGAGATGCTCATTATCTGCTTGCCTTGTAATTTTGATATAGGATAGCTCCTATGTCATGGGGCAAGAGGTACCCCGTTGACGGTTCTCTATGATACACATGTACTTACTATGACAAGAACTTACCGGCAACTAAAGTTGAGTAGCATGAGGAGCGGCCCTCATACTCAAGGGACTTGAGATTGCCAACTTATAATTTGTCAAGCATATACTCCATATTTTGTTCACTTTAACCTTAATCACTTCAAGATGCTTATGACATGGGTAATGAGAGCTGAAAGCTAACAAGTACCATAATTTTTGGAAGCTCTTGATGAGACTTGAAATCCCTGCTTCCCTTTATGAAGGGCCTTTCTTCCACTTCTATATTGAGTCTCCACCTTCTATCCTTAGGCACCAGTTAAGAAATCATAGTTGCCATTCTTAGTTGTATGTGCATTGTCCCAAAACTTATTGATTAATTCATATTGTTGATAGTGCTTGCTCTTGAACTATTTGTATCTAGTCACCCTTATGAACTTTGAAGGTGTCCTATGCAATTATGTTTTGCTACTCCATGAGGGACAAGCTGAATGCCACTATGCTATATTTCTGTTTGTGAAACAAACAAACATCTTTCAATGCATTGCTATTCATGATTCTTTGTTTGTATCCTTTCATGTTGCAACATAGTTGCTATGTCTTGTTGGGAATATGCCCTAGAGGCAATCATGTATGATGAGATTTCCCATTGTATTCATAAAGATATTAAGTAGTCCTTGTATAAACATCTGATGTGTATCATTGAATATGTGATTGGGTTGTGGAACTATGCATTCATGTTGTTTGTACTAAATATCCTTGGTCATTGAGGTTGTGCTGGACACACAACTTAGACCAATGTGAAAGTTGGCTTGATGACTCGGTTCCACTTGTCATGGGCATGGAGATGCTATTCCAACTTACACAGATTCGGCTAAAGAGTTTAGCGAGTCGGATTGACCCAGATTGAGGTACAATGAACAAGTTGTCATTTGTATATCTCAATCAATGTAATCCTTAGACCTGAGGTTATTGCATAATCCGAGTTGAGGATCACCGACTTAGGTTCTGTCAAACGCTGATCTGTAACTGGGCAGTTATAAAGGCACGGTTCGGGTCGAGTGAGAATCAAGCTGCGTGATGTGAATAACCAAGATGGGATTTTGCCCCTCCACTTGGAGAGATATTCTCTAGGCCCTATCGTGAGATATGTTTCGGAAAGCATGGCCATGCATGACTCGGTTAACTGTTAACCTAGGCAATCGACTAAGAGTTAGTCGGGTGAATCACTTATCTCGGATCGAGAAGAGAGTCGTACTATTTAAGGGATGACAAATATTCGCCTATAGTGTGACAAGGTATATCGTGAGGCAAAAGGGACTCGGACGTAAGTCGCATTGGAAAGGCAAGTCGTCATGACTCTTTGGTACTTGGGAGTCGGCACGTTCTGCTAGGAGCCGCTACCGACTGATTGATTGAGAGTCGGACTCCAATCGTGTCCAAGTAACCATGAGCCTACGGGGTCACACACTTAAGAGAGGGAGCAAGTTCGGATTGGATCTGAACCTATAATCTGGTTGGGTTGGACCTAAACCGGATTAGGACTGAGTTAGTGAGTTGGACTCACGGCGACTAGTGTCATATGGGCTTTAGTGAATGGGTCGCGCGAGCAGAGCCCACGTTCACTCCCTATATATAGTGGAGCACCGTAACCCAGAAAGGTTAATCGTTGTTCGGTTAGGTCATTCCATGTGTTGGAAACCCTAGCTCCATAGCAGTCCAGCCGTCGTTATGAACCTAGCAGTTCGCCGTCGGTGCTCCTCCTTGTACATGTGGATACCAGCAGAGGTGATGTGCGATCAGCACCAGGACGATCGGATCGTGAGGACTGCACTGCATCAACTGACGCGCTTCATCAGTAATCCGCAACTGCGTGTCTAGTGGTAAAACTCGTGGCCTTCTACCTCATCTAGATCTTGGGATCACCATGTTAGAGGGGAAATTTTTGTTTCATCTCCGCGTGGCCCAACACTAGTATCAGAGCGATAGCTTATGGTTTTAGGCTCGAGATCTCGAATATGTGATATGCGGTTGGCTGTAGATGAGATCTATATGCTGTTTTGGTGGTCGATCTATGAGATATATCGGTTTTGTACAAGATTGATTGGATCAACTGTACTCGGGGAATGGTAGATCTGATTTCTGTGATCATACAGCTGAGGTCGTGGAACAAAATACCCCTACCGGTTGGCTTCCGCCATCGGGGTAGACTGTGACACGTAAATCCAGAGGCGGGGACCGCCGGCTTCGCCCTGTCGTAGCGCCTTAGATGTCGTTGCGATTTTCACAACGCCGGTAGATATTGTATCTATGCATAACTTGTTTTTGCAGGAAGTTGTGAATGGTATGGTTCATGTGCATGTGATGTATGTGTGTAATCCATACGTGATCTGCGAATCACGGTTTTTGTCAGTCGGCTGGAGCCTAGGTGCTATCATTTTATTGTATGACGACATGCGTGTCGGATTCTCTATGTAATTTACTTTACTAAGCTAGTGTAGCTGTTTGGAGAACCCGGAAGGCATGCAAGGCGTTGTACATGTCGGCGACATGGAGTAAGACGACAAGTGACAAGAGTTGGCACGAGTCGGATTACAGGCTTTGTGGAGATGGAGATCGCCATGAAGGGAGCCATACCATTTCACATTATAACTGATTTATTTTGTGTTATTGTTATGTCTCTGTTTTACCTCTATTAGATAGTCGGTAAAATTTAATCCCTCAAAGAAGGTCTAGTCGGTTTTCCCGCAAGTGTTTGCACCATCACAAGTCAGACATTTTTGGTAGTGGGCTCATAAAATTGAGGTGCTCCCAATTCTTTCCGACTAGGTGGGTTCGAGTCGGACTCTTACTGCGGAAACACTCGGTAAGCTAGACGTGTCTATCACAACGGTTGTGGGGCTCGGGGAAAAGTCGGATGGGAGCCGGGGCATGTGATGCCACCCGTCGAACAGGAGTCGTATGAGATACGATTGACAAGGAGTTGTCTACCTAGATCACTTGGCGGATAGCGGTGATGCTAAAGCTCACTAGCCGACTTGCTTATTTAGGATCCTGAATCACTAAGTAACCATCGGAGGGGTGTTGGTTCTAGTGGGAGCATAAAATATTAAAATGTTTAATATGCTTGCTCTTTTATGAATACATGTCTTAAGTGTTTTGCATATTTTCTGTTGTAGATCATGGCACCAAGTAGCAGTCACTCTCAGATATCCGGTTTTGCGTTGAGAACCATTCTTGAGAAAGATAAACTGAATGACACTAATTTTACCAATTGGTATCGAAATCTCAGAATTGTTCTCAAGCAAGAAAAGAAGGACCATGTCCTAGAAAACCCACTTCTAGATGAGCCGAATGAGAATGCGACTATCGCAGCCACCAATGCCTACCGTCGGGCTAAGGATGAGTCCACGAATATTAGCTGTCTTATGCTTTCTCACATGGAACCGGACTTGCAAAAGCAGTTCGAGCATGTTGAGCCCTACGATATGATCGAAAGCCTCAAAAGTATGTTCCAGGATCAGGCAAAAACTAAGAGGTATCAAGTCTCTCAGGCTTTGCTGAGTTTCAAGCTTAAGGATGGTGATCCACTGAGTCTGCATGTGATCAAAATGGTTGGTTACATGCAGTCCTTGGAGAGGCTTGGCTACCCCATTAGCGAAGAGTTCGCTACGGATATAATTCTAAACTCTCTTCCTAGTGCATATGGGCAGTTCATTTCGAACTACCACATGCATGGTATGGATAAGAAGCTCACTGAATTACATGGGATGCTCAAGCAGGCAGAGGCGGATCTCAAGAAGGGCGCCAGTCAAGTGTTGATGGTGCAGAATAAGGCTAAGTCAGGAGGAAATCAGGCTCCGGACCCGGTCCCAAGCGCTTCCTCACGGACTAAGCCATCTCCTTCAGCCAGATCCACTTGCTTCTACTGCAAGGCGGATGGCCACTGGAAGAGGAACTGCAGCAAGTACTTGGCCGATAAGGCCAAGAGTGGAGGTATGACTTCCGACTCAGGTACACTTGTTTGCAATGTTATAGACATATATCTTGCTGATGCACCTAATAGTTCTTGGGTATATGATACCGGATCAGTTATTCACATCTGCAACTCGTTGCAGGGACTGGTAAGAACTAGGAGCGTAGCAAGAGGCGAGGTTGATATTCGAGATGGCAACAAAGCAAGAGTTGTTGCGTTAGAAGTCGGCACGATGCAACTTCATTTACCTTCCGGATTCATAATGGAACTGAATAATTGTTATTATGTTCCAGTGCTCAGTCGAAACATTATTTCAGCTTCATGTTTGATGAGGCAAGGTTATGAGTCGAATATCAAGAATAATGGTTGTTCTTTGTATTTGAATGATATGCTTCACGGCTTTGCACCCGTCCAAGACGGGTTATTTATTTTGAATATTGAGGGTGAGTCGGTTTATAACATAAATGTTAAAAGGTTGAAACCAAATGATCTGAATATGACTTACTTTTGGCACTGTCGGCTTGGTCATATAAGTTGGAAACGCATGAAGAAGCTCCATGATTATGGACTCCTAACTTCGTTCAACTTGGAGTCGTTCGAGACATGTGAATATTGCCTACTCGGCAAAATGACCAAGACACCTTATGTAAAGAGTTGCGAAAGGGCGTCCGAATTGTTGGGACTAGTACATAGTGATGTATGTGGACCAATGAGCATGACAGCCAGGGGTGGTTATGAGTACTTCATTACCTTCACTGATGATTTGAGTAGGTATGGATTGTTGGAGATATGCCCTAGAGGTAATAATAAATGTAGTTATTATTATATATCTTTGTGTTTATGATAAATGTTTACATTCATGCTATAATAGTATTAACAAGGAAACCATTAATACTTGTGTGATTTGTAAACTTAATTTGAAGTCCCTAGTATGGCCTCTATACTTCACTAGCTTGTTGGTTGATTGATGATGTGGTTTCTTTGTCATGAACATTGAGATGTTATCAACAACAAGATCATATCGTTAGGAGAATGATATGGTGGACATACTCCTATAGACAAGCGTAGCATAAAGATCAAGTCATTTCAATAGTTCAATTGCTATATGCTTTCTGATACATAGTAACCTAATTCCTTCGACCATGAGATCATGCATATTGCCTTTACTGGATGGATGCTTTGATGTCATCAAACACCACACCGTAACAGGGTGGCTATAAAAGTGGCATTGGGTGTTCGGAAAGTATTGGTTGAAACACATGGATCAAGAGTGGGATTTGTCCATCCACATGACGGATAGATATTCTCTGGGCCCTCTCGGTGAAATGTCATCCAATTAGCTTGCAAGCATGTGACTTGGTCACAAGGGATCACATATCACGGGAACGAGAAAAGAGTACTTATCAGTAACGAGGTTGAACTAGGTATGCAGAGATACCGACGATCATGACCTCGGATAAGTAACATATCGTGAGACAAAGGGAAATTGGTATCGTATGTAAGTGGTTCATTCGATCGCAAAGTAATCGTAGAAATATGTGGGAGCCATATGAATTTCCAGATTCCTCTATTGGTTATTGTTCGGAGAAGTGTCTCGATCATGTCCGCATAATTCACGAACCGTAGGGAGACACACTTAAGGATTCGACGTTGTTTGAGTAGTTATGGTATTATGAGAAAGAGACCGAATGTTGTTCGGAGTCTCGGATGGGATCCGGGATATCACGAGGTGATCCGGAATGGTCCGGAGAATAAGATTCATATAAGGAAAGTCCCATTTCGGAGTTGGGGAATGGTTCCGGTGTTTTCATCGGGAACATTCTAGAAGGTCCCGGAATGTCCGGCACTCCGGGGGGGAAGGGGTACATGAATGTGTCATTGCAAGATGGAATGATTGCATCATGTACTAGGTGTTCTCGCTGTCCAAAATAAAGGGTTTATTTAATTCCTAAATTGGAAAAGTCAAACGGCTAATTTGAAAGTCAAACTGCCAATTTTGGGAAGTGGGAAAAGAGGAGGATTGGTGGAGGCCGAATTGGGGGAGGACTCCTCCCTTGGCCGGCGCCCCACCAAGCCGACTTGGGGAGGGACTCTCCTCCCCATGGCGCAGCCAGCCCTCCCACCTATATAAGGAGGGGCAGGGCTCCCCTCCTAACACACACAAGTTCCTATCCTCTAAACTAGAAACTAGACCTAGACCCCGGTTTAGAGCTGTTTCGGTTTAGAGCCTTCTAATTGGTTTAGAGCCCTCTAATTGGTGTGTCTAATTACTAGACCACTAATAGCCTCTCTCATAAGCTCCACCATACTCGCACCGGCTTAAGGCGAAGCCCTGCGGGATCTCCCCTCTACCTCCGGTACCACGCCGTTGTGCTGCCGGAATCGCGAGGAGAGTGCTACAACCTCCGCTGCCTGCTGGAACAAGGGAGAGGAAGGTCTTCGTCGAGTACCGAACGTGTGACCGACTGCGGGAGCGCTGCGGGAACGCGGCGCCGGAAGGATCGTCTACGCGATCTTGAGATCGGAAAGAGTACGACTACATCACCCACGAGAATCTGCTCTCGTTAAACACTTTGGAATCTTCGAGGGTGAGTTATTCCATCGACTCGTTGCTACAATCTAGTAGATAGATCTTGGCTTGTTTGTTTGTATGCGATAGAAAATTTTTGTTTTCCATGCTACGAACCCCTACAGTGGTATCAGAGCCGTGTCTATATGTAGATCTGTTGCACGAGTAGAACACAATGGTCATTGTGGGCGTTGATGCTTTTATTGTAGATTGCTTTTTGTGTACTTTGCATCTTGCGGTATGTTGGGATGAAGCGGCCCGGGCTAACCTTACATGACATCGTTCATGAGACTTGCTCCACGCTTAACATGCAACTTGTATTGCATAAGTGGCTTTGCGGGTGCCTGTTTCTCCTAGCATAGTAAAGATCCAATTTACAACGGGTAATCAACAATGCTAGTATCAATGTTGTGGTTCTTGTTCGTAGGTTAGAACGACACTTATGGAAAGCCCCAAACCACGTAAAATATGCAAAGAAAGTAGAAGCGTCTAACTTTGTTTTGCAGGGGTGTGCAGTGATGTGATATGGCCATGATTGTGATTATATTTGATGTATGCAATGTTCTTTATTGTAAGTTGGCAACCGGCAGGAGCCATATGGTTGTCTTTAATTTCTGTTAAGGCCTGCGTGTCTATTCAAAATAGTTGTAATAGTTGAAGTTGGCGGACGACAACCATGAAGAAGCGTCATTGACCTTGATGCTATGCCGGTGATGATGGAGATCATGTTCGTGCTTGAAGATGGAGATCGGAAGCACAAAGAAGAAAGGCCATATCATATCACATATTATGAATTGCATGTGATGTTAATCCTTTATGCATCTTGTATTGCTTAGTAGACGACGGTAGCATTATAAGATGATCCCTCATGCACATAAATTTCAAGTTCTAAAAGTGTTCACCCTTAGTATGCACCGTTGCCAAAGCTTGCTGCTTCGAAGCACCACGTGATGATCGGGTGTCTTTGATTCCGCGGGTGACTACAACGTAAGCAAGCCAGATTTGCTTATGCGGAAGCTAAGGTTTGATCTTGACGAGCCTAGCATGTACAGACATGGCCTCAGGAACACGGATCGCCGAAAGGCAAAGCATGAATCATATAGTAGATATGATGAACATGATGATTGTTCGCCATTAAAACTATATCAGCTCTCGTGATGATCGGTGTTGATGTAGTGGATTTGGTTCGTGTGATCACTAAAACAATGTGAGGGATGTTGTTTTGAGTGGGAGTTCACCTAGTTTAATTTCATTAATTAATTTGAACTCAATTTGTCATAAACTTAGTCTAAACTATTGCAAATATGTTGTAGATCAATGGCAGCCCCTACCATCAATTTTAATGCGTTCCTAGAGAAAGAAAAGTTGAAAAACAATGGAAGCAACTTCGCGGATTGGTTCCGCAATTTGAGGATTGTCCTCACAGCTGGTAATTTGACCTATGTGCTGGATGCACCGCTAGGTGACCCACCTGCAGCTGATGCTTCCGATGAAGTAAAGAATGTTTACCTCGCTCGGAAGAATCAGTACTCCATAGTTCAGTGTGCTATCTTGTATGGTTTAGAATCGGAGCTTCAGAAAAGGTTTGAAGAGTCAGACCCATATGATATTGTCGAGGATCTCAAATTAATTTTTGAGACTCATGCGGCAATTGAAAGTTATGAAGCTTCTGAAAAGTTCTTTAACTGCAAGATGGAAGAGGGTAGCTCCGTCAGTGAGCATGTGCTTAAAATGTCTGGGCACGCAAGTAAACTTCAAAGTTTGGGTATAGTGATTCCTAATACTTTGGGAGTTTACCGCATCCTCCAATCACTACCACCAAGTTACAAGAACTTTGTGATGAACTACAACATGCAGAACATGAACAAAGAGTTGCCAGAACTATTTGCTATGTTAAAATCTGCAGAAGTGGAGATCAAGAAAGAGCACCAAGTGTTGATGGTCAATAAGACCACCAAATTCAAGAAAGGCAAGTCTAAGCAGAAGGGACACTTCAAGAAGGGTGGTAAGAAAGTTACCACGCCGACGAAGAGGACCAAGGCTGGACCCAAGCCTGATACTGAGTGCTTTTACTGCAAGGGAGAAGGTCACTGGAAGCGGAATTGCCCAAGGTACTTGGCGGATTTGAAGAACGGCAACATCAAGAAGAAAGGTATATCTGATATACATGTTATTGATGTGTATCTCACTAGTACTCGTAGTAGTGCCTGGGTATTTGATACTGGTTCGGTTGCTCATATTTGTAACTCGAAACAGGAGCTGCAGAATAAACGGAAGCTAGTGAAGAACGAGGTGACGATGCGCGTGGGAAACGGATCAAAGGTTGATGTGATCGCGGTCGGCACACTACCTCTTCATCTACCATCGGGATTAGTTTTATACTTAAATAATTGTTATTTGGTGCCTGCGTTGAGCATGAACATTATATCGGGATCTTGTTTATTGCGAGACGGTTACTTGTTTAAATCCGAGAATAATGGTTGTTCGATTTATATGAGTAATATGTTTTATGCACATGCACCTTTGATAGATGGTCTATTCATATTGAATCTCGATAGTAGAAATACACATATTAATAACATTGAGGCTAAACGTTTGAAATCAAGCGATAATTTGACCTATATGTGGCACTGTCGTCTTGGTCACATTGGAGTGAAGCGTATGAAGAAACTCCATTCCGATGGACTTCTTGAATCACTTGATTTTGAATCACTTGAAAGATGCGAAGCATGTCTGATGGGTAAAATGACTAAGACTCCATTTTCTGGTATGATGGAGCGAGCTACAGACTTATTGGAAATCATACATACCGATGTGTGTGGTCCAATGAGTGTAGCATCGCGCAGTGGTTATCGTTATGTTCTTACCTTCACGGATGACTTGAGTAGATATGGGTATATCTATTTTATGAAACATAAGTCCGAAACTTTCGAGAAGTTTAAGGAGTTTCAAAGTGAGGTAGAGAATCAACGTAACAAGAAGATTAAATTTCTACGATCTGATCGTGGAGGTGAATATCTAAGTTACGAGTTTGGCGAGCATTTGAAGAAATGTGGAATACTTTCGCAGTTGACACCGCCGGGAACACCACAGCGTAATGGTGTGTCTGAACGTCGTAATCGAACTCTCTTAGATATGGTTCGTTTTATGATGTCACTTACAGATTTGCCACTATCATTTTGGGGTTATGCATTAGAAACAGCCGCATTCACTTTAAATAGGGCACCGTCTAAATCCGTTGAAACGACACCGTATGAATTATGGTTTGGGAAGAAACCTAAATTGTCGTTCCTTAAAATTTGGGGGTGCGAAGCCTATGTAAAGAAGTTACAGCCGGACAAGCTTGAACCCAAAGCGGAAAAATGCGTCTTCATAGGATACCCGAAGGAAACTATTGGGTATACCTTCTATCATAGATCCGAAGGCAAAATCTTTGTTGCCAAGAATGGATCCTTTCTAGAGAAGGAATTTCTCTCGAAAGAAGTGACTGGAAGGAAAGTAGAACTCGACGAGGTTGTCGAACCTTCTCTCGAAATTGCGAGTAGCGCAGCACCGGAAGAAGTTCCTGTGGTGCCTGCACCAATGAGGGAGGAAGCTAATGATAGTGATCATGAAACTTCGGTTGAGGTTGCTACAGAGCCTCGGAGGTCAACGAGAACTCGTACCACTCCAGATTGGTATGATTCCGTTATGAATGTCATGTTGGTGGACAACACCGATGATCCCGAGACATATGAGGAAGCGATGATGAGCCCAGATTCCAATAAATGGCAAGAAGCCATGAAATCCGAGATTGGATCCATGTACGAAAACCAAGTATGGACTTTGGTGGACTTACCGGATGGCCGGAAGGCTGTCGAGAACAAATGGATTTTCAAGAAGAAAACAGATGCTGATGGTAATGTTACTGTCTATAAAGCTCGACTTGTCGCAAAAGGGTTTCGACAAATTCAAGGAGTTGACTACGATGAGACTTTCTCACCGGTAGCGAAGCTAAAGTCTGTGAGGATTATGTTAGCAATCGCTGCATATTGTGATTATGAGATATGGCAGATGGATGTCAAAACAGCATTCCTCAATGGAGACATTGATGAAGAGTTGTATATGATACAACCCAAAGGTTTTGTTGATCCTAAAGATGCTAACAAGGTATGCAAGCTTCAACGGTCCATCTATGGATTGAAGCAAGCATCCCGAAGTTGGAATCAACGTTTTGATAAGGTAATCAAAAGTTTTGGTTTTATACAAACTTATGGAGAAGCTTGTATTTACAAGAAAGTGAGTGGGAGCTCTGTAGCATTCTTAATACTGTATGTGGATGACATATTGTTGATTGGGAATGATGTAGACCTTCTTAATAGTGTCAAGGAATATTTGAATAATAGTTTTTCAATGAAGGATCTTGGCGAAGCAGCTTACATATTAGGCATAAAGATTTATAGAGATAGATCGAAACGCCAAATATCATTGTCACAAAGTACATATTTGGACAAAGTTCTAAAGAGGTTTGGAATGGAAGATAGCAAGAAAGGGTTCTTGCCCATGTTGCCCAATATGACCTTGAGTAAAACTCAAAGTCCGACATCGGCAGAAGATAGAGAAAAGATGAGTAAGACTCCCTATGCCTCAGCCATAGGATCTCTAATGTATGCCATGCTATGTACTAGACCCGACATCGCATATGCTGTTAGTCTAACTAGCAGATATCAAAGTGATCCAGGAGTGGATCATTGGACAGCGGTCAAAAACATCCTTAAGTACTTGAGAAGAACTAAGGATATGGTTCTTTCTTATGGAGGTGATGAACAGCTCGTTGTTAATGGTTACACCGATGCTAGTTGGAACACCGATCCGGATGATTCTAAATCACAATCTGGATACGTATTTATTTTGAATGGTGCAGCAGTTAGCTGGAGGAGTGCAAAGCAAAGCGTTGTGGCGAGATCTTCAACTGAATCGGAATACATGGCTGCTTCGGAGGCTTCACAAGAAGCGATATGGATGAAAGAGTTCATTACAGAGCTGGGTGTGGTTCCAAGTGCGCTGGACCCAATGTCTATCTACTGTGATAACATGGGCGCCATAGCCAATGCGCAAGAACCAAGGTCACACAAGAAGCTGAAGCATATCAAGCTGCGTTTCCACGCTATTCGAGAACATATCCAGGATGGGGATATAAAGATTTGCAAAGTACACACAGATCTGAATGTGGCGGATCCGTTGACTAAACCTCTCCCGAGGGCAAAACATGACCAACACCAAACTGCCATGGGTGTTCGGTATATTACCATGTAATCTAGATTAGATGACTCTAGTGCAAGTGGGAGACTGTTGGAGATATGCCCTAGAGGTAATAATAAATGTAGTTATTATTATATATCTTTGTGTTTATGATAAATGTTTACATTCATGCTATAATAGTATTAACAAGGAAACCATTAATACTTGTGTGATTTGTAAACTTAATTTGAAGTCCCTAGTATGGCCTCTATACTTCACTAGCTTGTTGGTTGATTGATGATGTGGTTTCTTTGTCATGAACATTGAGATGTTATCAACAACAAGATCATATCGTTAGGAGAATGATATGGTGGACATACTCCTATAGACAAGCGTAGCATAAAGATCAAGTCATTTCAATAGTTCAATTGCTATATGCTTTCTGATACATAGTAACCTAATTCCTTCGACCATGAGATCATGCATATTGCCTTTACTGGATGGATGCTTTGATGTCATCAAACACCACACCGTAACAGGGTGGCTATAAAAGTGGCATTGGGTGTTCGGAAAGTATTGGTTGAAACACATGGATCAAGAGTGGGATTTGTCCATCCACATGACGGATAGATATTCTCTGGGCCCTCTCGGTGAAATGTCATCCAATTAGCTTGCAAGCATGTGACTTGGTCACAAGGGATCACATATCACGGGAACGAGAAAAGAGTACTTATCAGTAACGAGGTTGAACTAGGTATGCAGAGATACCGACGATCATGACCTCGGATAAGTAACATATCGTGAGACAAAGGGAAATTGGTATCGTATGTAAGTGGTTCATTCGATCGCAAAGTAATCGTAGAAATATGTGGGAGCCATATGAATTTCCAGATTCCTCTATTGGTTATTGTTCGGAGAAGTGTCTCGATCATGTCCGCATAATTCACGAACCGTAGGGAGACACACTTAAGGATTCGACGTTGTTTGAGTAGTTATGGTATTATGAGAAAGAGACCGAATGTTGTTCGGAGTCTCGGATGGGATCCGGGATATCACGAGGTGATCCGGAATGGTCCGGAGAATAAGATTCATATAAGGAAAGTCCCATTTCGGAGTTGGGGAATGGTTCCGGTGTTTTCATCGGGAACATTCTAGAAGGTCCCGGAATGTCCGGCACTCCGGGGGGGAAGGGGTACATGAATGTGTCATTGCAAGATGGAATGATTGCATCATGTACTAGGTGTTCTCGCTGTCCAAAATAAAGGGTTTATTTAATTCCTAAATTGGAAAAGTCAAACGGCTAATTTGAAAGTCAAACTGCCAATTTTGGGAAGTGGGAAAAGAGGAGGATTGGTGGAGGCCGAATTGGGGGAGGACTCCTCCCTTGGCCGGCGCCCCACCAAGCCGACTTGGGGAGGGACTCTCCTCCCCATGGCGCAGCCAGCCCTCCCACCTATATAAGGAGGGGCAGGGCTCCCCTCCTAACACACACAAGTTCCTATCCTCTAAACTAGAAACTAGACCTAGACCCCGGTTTAGAGCTGTTTCGGTTTAGAGCCTTCTAATTGGTTTAGAGCCCTCTAATTGGTGTGTCTAATTACTAGACCACTAATAGCCTCTCTCATAAGCTCCACCATACTCGCACCGGCTTAAGGCGAAGCCCTGCGGGATCTCCCCTCTACCTCCGGTACCACGCCGTTGTGCTGCCGGAATCGCGAGGAGAGTGCTACAACCTCCGCTGCCTGCTGGAACAAGGGAGAGGAAGGTCTTCGTCGAGTACCGAACGTGTGACCGACTGCGGGAGCGCTGCGGGAACGCGGCGCCGGAAGGATCGTCTACGCGATCTTGAGATCGGAAAGAGTACGACTACATCACCCACGAGAATCTGCTCTCGTTAAACACTTTGGAATCTTCGAGGGTGAGTTATTCCATCGACTCGTTGCTACAATCTAGTAGATAGATCTTGGCTTGTTTGTTTGTATGCGATAGAAAATTTTTGTTTTCCATGCTACGAACCCCTACATGGATATATCTACTTGATGAAACATAAGTCGGAAGCCTTTGAAAAGTTCAAAGAATTCCAGAATGAAGCACAGAATCAACTCGGCAAGAAAATAAAGTTTCTTCGGTCGGACCGAGGAGGCGAGTACATGAGCCATGAGTTTGATGACCATCTAAAAAGTTGTGGAATAGTTCCCCAACTTACTCCGCGAGGAACGCCGCAAAGGAACGGTGTTTCGGAAATGCGAAATCGGACCTTGTTGGACATGGTGCGGTCAATGATGAGTCGGACAGATCTGCCTTTATCATTTTGGGGTTATTGTCTCGAAACAGCGGCGTTCACACTAAACAGAGTACCATCAAAATCGGTAGAGAAGACACCACATGAGATGTGGACAGGCAAAAATCCGAGTTTGCCTTTTCTTAAGATTTGGGGTTGTGAAGCATTTGTCAAGCGACTTCAGTCGGACAAGCTTACAGCCAAGTCGGATAAGTGTATTTTCATGGGATATCCGAGGGAAACCTTGGGTTACTACTTCTACAACAGAGAAGAGGGCGAAGTGTTTGTCGCTCGGAACGGTGTCTTCCTTGAGAAAGAGTTTCTCAGTCGGGGAGTAAGTGGGAGCATGGTGAATCTTGAAGAAATTCAAGAGGAACCGGCTAGTAGCGAGTCGGCGAAAACCTTGGAGGCTGAGCCGGTCGTGGCAGCTGAGCCGGCAGCAGCACCTGTACCACGAAGATCGGCAAGATTACGAAGTGTTCGTGATGTGTTACTGTTAGACAGTGATGAGCCTGCAAATTATTCGGAAACGATGGTGGGATCTGATTCTGAGTCATGGCTTGGGGCCATGAGATCCGAGTTAAAGTCCATGGATGAAAATCAAGTTTGGAACTTGGTTGATCTGCCAGACGGTGCAAGACCCGTCGAATGCAAATGGGTCTTTAAGAAGAAAACTGATATGGATGGAAATGTTTCCGTCTATAAAGCACTTCTTGTTGCGAAGGGGTTCCGACAAGTTCAAGGAGTTGATTACGACAAGTCTTTCTCGCCCGTAAGGATGCTTAAATCAGTTCGGATCATGTTAGCTATAGCAGCCTATTTCGACTATGAGATATGGCAGATGGATGTCAAAACGGCTTTCCTTAACGGAAATTTAACCGAGGACGTGTAGACAAGTTGTGCAAACTTCAGAAATCCATTTATGGGTTGGAGCAAGCATCTCGGAGTTGGAATATTCGCTTTGATGCGGTAGTCAAATCGTTTGGCTTCATCAAGAGTGATCATGATTCTTGTTTATACAAGTTTAGTGGGAGCAAATTAAACTTTCTAATATTATATGTGGATGACATATTACTGATTGGAAATGATGTCCAGATGTTGCAAGAAACCAAGGAATCATTGGAAAGGAGTTTCGCAATGAAAGACTTGGGTGAGGCAACATACATCCTCGAAATCCAGATCTATAGAGATAGATCAAGGAGGCTCATTGTATTGAGTCAGAGTACTTATTTGGACAAAGTGTTGAAGAAGTTCAACATGGAATCGTCTAAGAAGGGGTTATTACCGATGTCCCATGGTGTAAAACTTAGCAAGACTTAGTGTCCTTCGACAACTGATGAGCGAAGTCGGATGAGTGCGATTCCATATGATTCTGCAGTCGGATCCATCATGTATGCCATGATTTGTACTAGGCCGGATGTTTCCTATGCTCTAAGTGTTGTGAGCAGATACTAGGCTGATCCTGGAGAGATCTACTGGACAGCGGCTAAAAATATCCTAAAGTACTTGAGAAGGACTAAGGATATGTTCTTGGTTTATGGTGGTGAAGATGAACTCGGTGTAAAGGGTTACATGGATGCGAGTTATCTTACTGACTCTGATGATTCTCGTTCGCAATCTGGATATGTGTTTATTATAAACGGAGGTGCTGTGAGCTGGAAGAGTTCCAAGAAAGAGACTGTGTCTGCGTCTACAACAGAGGCTGAGTATATTGCCGCGTCGGATGTAGCAAAGGAGGCTGTTTGGATGAGGAATTTCCTCATGGATCTTGGTGTGGTTCAGGGCTCGTCCAATCCGTTGGACGTTTATTGTGACAACAATGGTGCTATTGCACAAGCCAAGGAACCTAGACAACACCAGAAGAACAAGCACATACTCATGCGGTACCACCTGATTCGCCAGTTCGTGGATCAGGGTGATATCAAGTTATGCAAGGTACACACGGATGCAAATATTGCGGATCCATTGACAAAGCCGTTACCACAGCCGAAGCATGAGGTGCACCTGAGAGACATGGGCATTAGATGCTTAGACATGTGATGTCGGAAGATTGATTCTAGTGCAAGTGGGAGACTGTTGGGAATATGCCCTAGAGGGAATCATGTATGATGAGATTTCCCATTGTATTCATAAAGATATTAAGTAGTCCTTGTATAAACATCTGATGTGTATCATTGAATATGTGATTCGGTTGTGGAACTATGCATTCATGTATTGTGCTGGACACATAACTTAGACCAATGTGAAAGTTGGCTTGATGACTCGGTTCCACTTGTCATGGGCATGGAGATGCTATTCCAACTTACACAGATTCGGCTAAAGAGTTTAGCGAGTTGGATTGACCCATATTGAGGTACAACGAACAAGTTGTCATTTGTATATCTCAATCAATGTAATCCTTAGACGTGAGGTTATTGCATAATCCGAGTTGAGGATCAACGACTTAGGTTCTTTCAAACGTTGATCCGTAACTGGGAAGTTATAAAGGCACGGTTCGGGTCGAGTGAAAATCAAGATGCGTGATGTGAATAACCAAGATGGGATTTTGCCCCTCCACTTGGAGAGATATTCTCTAGGCCCTCTCGTGAGATATGATTCAGAAAGCATGGCCATGCACGACTCGGTTAAGTGTTAACCGAGGTGATCGACTAAGAGTTAGTCGGGTGAATCACTTATCTCCGATCGAGAAGAGAGTCGGACTATTTAAGGGATGACAAATATTCGCCTATAGTATGACAAGGTATATCGTGAGGCAAAAGGGACTCGGACGTAAGTCGCATTGGAAAGGCAAGTCGTCATGACTCTTTGGTACTTGGGAGTCGGCACATTCTGCTAGGAGCCGCTACCGACTGATCGATTGAGAGTCGGACTCCAATCGTGTCCAAGTAGCCATGAGCCTGCGGGGTCACACACATAAGAGCGGGAGCAATTTCGGATTGGATCTGAACCTGTAATCTGGTTGGGTTGGACCTAAACTGGATTAGGACTGAGTTAGTGAGTTGGACTCACGGTGACTAGTGTTATATGGGCTTTAGTGAATGGGTCGCGCGAGCAGAGACCACGTTCACTCCCTATATATAGTGGAGCACCGTAACCCAGAAAGGTTAATCGTTGTTCGGTTAGGTCATTCCATGTGTTGGAAACCCTAGATCCACAGCAGTCCAGCCGTCGTTATGAACCTAGCAGTTCGCCGCTGGTGCTCCTCCTTGTACGTGTGGATACCAGCAGAGGTGCTGTGCGATTAGCACCAGGACGATCAGATCGTGAGGACTGCACTGCATCAACTGACGCGCTTCATCAATAATTTTCAACTACGCGTCTAGTGGTAAAACTCGTGGTCTTCTACCTCAGCTAGATCTTGGGATCACCACGTTAGAGGGGAAATTTTTGTTTCATCTCCGCGTGGCCCAACATGTCTTACTGTTAGAACTTCATCTTTCATGCTCATGTTTAGAGTACTTTGATCCGAGCTTTCAATGCTTGCAAATGGATTGATCTTGATTGTGATGGTGCATGTCACCTAAAAAATTATTCTTTTTATCACTTACCTACTCAAGCACAAGCAGGAGTTAAGCTTGGGGATGCTAGATATGTCGAAAACGTATCTATAATTTTTTAAGTTCCATGCTTGTTTAGTATCCACTTTTCTTTGCTTTGCTTTGTCTACACTTTGAGGTATTTTTTTATGTTTTCTGGGACTAACCTATTAACAAGTTGACACAGTTATAGTTGCCTGTTTTCTGCTGTTTTTGGTTCCAGAAAATCCAGAAAATGAATATTATAAGAATTGGATGGGACAAAAGCCAAAGTCATAGGACAAAATCCAGTTGGATGACAGTCTATGTATATTGTTGTAATGCCCAATTGAATCTCATAGGATCATGAATGTCTAATATTGCATTGTTATGCCTTTCTCTGTCCTGTCAATTGCCCCGCTGTAATTTGTTTACCCAACATGTTATGTTGTTTATCTTAAGGATAATGCCTCTACTGAACTGTGGACCCTGGTCCAATCTTTACCATTGATACATTATCCACTGTTACTGTTTACTTTCTCCAAGCAATCATCACCTTCCACACCATACGTTTAATCCTTTGTTTTCAGCAAACTGGTGAGATTGACAACCTCACTGTTTGTTGGGGCAAAGTCTTGAGTTTGTGTTGTGCAGGTTTCCAAGTTGTTAGCAACACCTTGGGGTCGTTTCTTTCCTCCTACTGGTTCGTTAACCTTGGTTTCTTAATGAGGGGAGACTTATTGATGTACTCATCATACCTTCCTCTTGGAGTTTCCCAACGAAGTTCGAAAGTGATCTGAGCAGCATCAGTCAGAAGACTCTTAGTCAGAACCAATGGTAAGGAAATCGGTAATCGTTAACTACTCGGTTGGCTTGTGAGTAGTGTTGGGGATATGCTAAATGGGTACCACCATTTCATGTCTCTAATCCGGATAACCTGGGTGGCCCACAGTTGGTAGCAAGGCCCATGGCCTGCTGGGCGGCCTAGTTAGATGGATCCAGAAGGGAGGCCCATGCCGGATAAAGGAAGGCTATGGAGGAGTCACCAGCATACTCGGAGCCTTGGAGTGTAAGACATGTTAGACTAGTTGTGTATCGTGTAGGACTCTGTAACCTGTCCGGCTAGGACTTTGCCTGTAACCCTAGGATCTGACGACTATATAAGCCGGACCTATTTGATCCTTTAGAGCATAACCTCAGAGAACAACTCATATCGCGCACAGCGAACCGATCCTTGTAACTCGGCGTATTGCATTATAGTGATTTATAGCAGGAGTAGGATTCCACCACCGTCGTGGGATATGAACCTGGGTAAGCTGTGTTACCTCATTCCCGCCAACCTTTCGCCTTACCCCACGTCTCTAAACACGCTCTGTGAGTACCCCTCCATGGCGTACTCGTCGACAATACCATGACAATTGGAGGCCCACCGTGGGGCAAGAGGCTCTTCGGGCTCTACAATGGGCGAGGTCCAAGATGTTCGAGGTTATCGGTGAAACCGAAGCCATCGGACGTGTTCTCTTCTCCGGCAATGTTCTGATGGTCCCTCTCGACGAGTTCTGGATTCCAGAAAATACGAACCCCACCCACTGCTCGATCGTTCCAATCGGGGACATCCACCTCTTCATCGGTGAAACCGACTCGGGCACTAGTTCCCTGGAAGTCGGAGGATCATCAAGGCCCGCACGGACCTCCTATGGGCAGGACTGATACGCCCAATTTGCATCACCATTGTATATCATAATCTACCTCTATTCATTGATATTTGTCTTATTATGAGGTATTACTTATGGCTTTTCATCTGTTTATGCATGTTGGGTGATTCTTGGAGGATGGACTACCGGAGTCTGGATTCTGATGGAAAAATACCAGAAAAACATGGGAAAATATTATTTTTCCAGAAGATTAAGGAAGCTAGAAGGAGGAGTGAAGAAGGGACGCAGGGGGCCCACACCCCCTAGGCGCGGGCCCACCCTGGACCGCGCCTAGGGCAGGTGAGGCCCACCTGCCCGGCTCCCGACTCCCCCCTTCGCCTATATCTTCTCTACGGAACCCTAAGGCTAGGGGCGACCATAGATAGATTTCCGCCGCCTCTGGGGGCGAAAAACATCGAGAGAGAAAGATCTCTCAGGAAGATAGATTTCTGCCAGGGGAATTCCTTCCTGGAGAGGTGAGATCGTTGCCATCAACACCATCGTCAAGCTAGGCTTCATCGGGATCATCATCATCATCCACACCATCATCTCCACCAGCACCATCATCACCACTCCATCCCGCTGTAACAATATGTTGGATATTGCTTTAGTCCTTAGGGGAAACTTTCCCGGTGTTGATTACTATTGTAGTTGAAGCTTGTGAGTGGAACCATTGGATTATTGTTTATGTTCATATTGTTACCCTTATCATATCATCTTTGATATTGATCCATATGATGTCTCATTACTAGTTCGTTTAGTTCTTGAGGACATGGGAGAAGTCATGTTGTTATTAGTGGATTTGTGTTGAGTTATTATTCAATGGTTAGTATTTAAGTTGTGGTGCTATTCTTCTAGTGGTGTCCTGTGAATGTCGACTACATGATACTTCACCATTTATGGGCCTAGGGGAATGCATTGTGTATTTGGCTACTAATTGTGGGGTTGTCGGAGTGATAGAAACCTGAACCCCTGTTAGGACACCTTTGCACATGGGAGTGTAGGATCTCAGAGTTTAAGGTTGTGCTTAGATTTATATCTTAATTACTTTCTTGTTGTTACGGATGTTTGTAGGGGGTTTAATCACAAGTATGTATTAGTCCAAGTAAGGTCGATACATTAGCACAGGTTCACCCACACAACACTTACAACACCAAAGAAGAGTACTTAGCTATATGAAGAGAAAGTACTTGATAGAATTCCCAAGTGTCATAGAGAACGTTTGGTCCTTATAAGTATTTCCACCGGCTTATCCTTTGCTAAGAAAGGATTCAGCCACTTGCTGCGTTTGTTCTTTGTTACTTGCACTTTTTTTATTGCCTTACAAGAAAACCCCTAAAAATCCGTTTGGTAAGTATTTGTAGAGAGTTACTGCTCCATACCACTGTTTAGCACCTTCTGCTCCTTGTTGGGATCGACACTCATATTTATCAAAAGTACTACAATACACCCCTTATACTTGTGGGTCATCAAGACTATTTTCTGGCGCTGTGCCGGGGAGTGAAGCGCTATTGAAGAGTGGAACTGGTAAAGGAAACTTCTACTGTGAGTATTTCTTTTGTTACTGCTTGTTACTTTGTTTCCAATATGGATAACCCACTTGGTTTTCTGTTTGGGAAAACTACTACCACTACTAGGGTAGTAGATTAACCACCACCTGTTGAGATAGATCCTTTTAAGATACCTACAAGTATTGTTGATCGTGTTACGAATAATTATTATTTTGGGGATGGAACTATCCATCATGGTGATCATTTGCTTTTTATCCATGAACTATGCGGGTTGTTTAAGTGTGCAGGTATCACAACTGAACAGGTGAAGAAGAAGTTACTATCCATATCCTTGAAAGGGAGAGGTGAAGAATGGTATAAGTTGCTGAAGAATGGACAATCTATGGAATGGGAGGAGATGGCATCTCTCTTGTATTCTAAATTTTATCCTCCCAGTGAGATTCATAAGGATAGAAATCTGATATATAACTTTTGGCCTCGTGATGGAGAGAGTACAGCTCAAGATTGGGGGAGATTGAAGTTACTAATGCTTCAATGTCCTATTCATGAACTCCCTAACAATATTATTATCAATAACTTCTATGCTAGGCTTTCTCTTCATGATATAGATTTACTAGATGCTTCTTGTGCTGGATCATTTACACGTATGAAGGAAGAAGCTAAATGGGAGCTACTAGATCGTATTCAAGAAAACACTGAAGCTTGGGAGAATGACAAAGGAAGAAAGTCAGGTATAAACTATGACTATGAATGCATTAAATATTTTATGGGAACTGATGGCTTTTGTGATATTAGTAATGAGTTTGGTCTTGATTCCCAAAGTATTGCCAACTTTTTTAAGGCCTTTGCCTCTTACATAGAAATTCCCAAGAAGAAGGGAAACAAGTACCATGCACCTTATAAAGATGTTGTTAGTCATGTTCCTGTTAGAACTGATAAAGTTTGTACTACTAATCATATTGTGCCTGAACCTTATGTTGAGAAAGTTCCTTTCCCAGCTAGGGTAAAGGAGTATTCTATGATTATTAGTGAAATCACAAAGGTACAAAGAAAACGATGGAGCCTGATGGGCAATTGAATGTTGAACCTGTGGTAACTATTGTGAAAGATCTTGACGCTTGAAATATAGAGGATGAGCATATTGTCTTCTGTGAAGACGCTACTAATATTGTCTCTCATCCTAGTAAGGCTAGAAAAGCTAGTGCTCCTGTGCTTTTTGTTAAAATTGGTGATTATTGCTACTATGGTTTATGTGATATTAGTGCTAGTTCTAGTGCTATTCCTTATGAGATTTATAGGGAAATTATGAATGAGATTGGTCCTTGTGAGCTTGAGGACATTGATGTGGTTATTCACCTTGACAACAAGGAGACCATTTGCCCTATTGGTATTGTAAGAGATGTGGAGGTTCTTTGTGGTAAGATTAAGTATCCTGCTGATTTTCTAGTGCTTAACTCAGCAGCTAGTAAAACTTGTCCTATCATTTTTGGTAGACCTTTCTTGAACACTTGTGGAGCTATTATAGATTGTAAGAAGGAAAAAGTTTTAACTAAGTTTGATGGAGAGTCTTATGTGTTTAACTTTTCAAAATTTGCTAAAGCTCCTTGTGAAAACAGCTTGTCTAATAAAGATTTCGGGATGGAACAACTTGCTTCTATTGATCCACTCTATGACCTTGGACCTCTTTTTGGTAACTGTAAGTATGCTCATTCTGATGATAAAGTTGTTGCCAGTGACATTTATATTGTCAACTTTATTCAAAGTGCTACTGAAAGTTATTATGAGAGAGGGAAACATACTTTTATGTATCTCAATAATGTTAAGTTTCCCCATTTTATGTTGAAAGCTTTGAAGTTGCATTTGTTTTGTCTTCCCATGCTGGTGGCTTTTTGTTTCAAAAATTCGTTTTATCATGATACCCCCATGCATAGGAAGTGGGTTAGACTCAAGTGTGTTGGTTATTTGCTTCTTGATGCTCTTTTTCACTCCAGATATATATCTCCTATGTGAGCATCTTTGAAAGTTTCAAGCCTAACTTAAAGGCATAAAATAGGAGATAACCCAAGAGTTTTTTCGAGTCTTGGAAGTTATTACCATTGTAATAACTGCTCCTTATCCTTTTTGTTTTGGTTTTTGTGTCAAGTTCAACTACTTTTGTGAAGTAGAGGAGTTGTGAAAAGTGGCTGTCCTGGGACAGATTTTTGTGCTGCACCATAAAAATTCGTAAGGGATCTCAGTACGTCGGATGGAGCTGTATTTTTCTGAGTTTGTTCTACAATTTGTTACCCAACTTTAATTAGTTCTGCACTTTTTGATTTGAGCAGCAGAAGGTTTTCAAAAAAATCAATCTTTACCTGCTGGTCTATTTTGACAGATTTATGTTATCATCTGCATTTTCCTGTTTTAGAAGCCTTTGTTTTGATAGATTTCAGTTGAAGTGTGAATCTAAAGGTTTGTTGTTTTGCTTACACTAATGTTTCCTATGAAGTTTGTGTATTGCCTTGTGAGGAAAGAAAAATTCCATGAGAAGGAGAAACGGAGTCTGCAGAGTTCGTCTTTGTCTAGGTAAAAGTGGTGAAAACAGAAGGTTCATGAAACCCCAATATTTTTATACTTTTGATGTTTTTAATTCATAAGGGAATTTACGAGACGGAACAGTGGAGGAATCGGATTTCGGGGTGGACAAACCCACCCCAGGTGCGGGCCCCTGCCTGGCTGCGCCTGGAGGGGGTGTGCCACCCCCGAACTCCGTCTCCGCCTCGTTTCCGTGTCAAAACCTTCCTTATGCATTGAAAATTCATAATATATAACACCTCGGATCCCTCGAGGTTCATGCATCATGTTCTCATCGTGTTTTTGTTTCGGTCTGTTTCTGTCAGGAAATCTTCTCAAGTTTAAGAGCACCATGGTCTCCGCCAACGACAAAGGCAAGAAGCCTGTGGAGGAGATAAAGTTTGAAGAACAAACCTCCGAAGGGGCAAGGGCAAGGAAACCTAATTTGGTTGGAACAATTAACACTTGGGATGTTTTTTCTCGTAACATGCAAGGAATCATAGCCTTCGGTCCAGATTTCAGATACTGCCCAGAGGCAGTGGAAGCCCTTCGAACCACTGACGAGTTTTGTGATAAGTATCGTGCTTTGAAGATGAAGGTGGATATACTTCAAGAAGAGAATGACAGGCTTCGTAAGATGATGGGGGATCTCATTACCCTAGACAAGATAACACCACCACTGCCGAAGGAGTAATTCGTCATCAGGTTTGACATCCCCTTGGCTTGTTCCAAGCTTGGGGGATTGCCGCGGTATCACCACCATTATCTTTTATCTTTTACCTTTTTAGTGGATTCGTATCTTTGGTAGAGAAGTTATCTTATAGTTTGGTTTGCATGTGGAAGTATCTCTCCTTTAGTTGATTATCTATGTATCCCTTGGTGTGAGTGCCTTTATTGGAATATTAATGAGAAGTCTCATCTTTTACTTTTTGCACTTCTTATTTTGTTTTCAATATCTATTATATAATGTTATATTATGGATCTTGTTGATCAATATTGGCATCACTTTGGGATCATCGAGTGGATCTAAATTGGTTTTGGCAAACCGAGTTCTGGTCAGTAGCAATACTTTTTGAGGTTTGAAAGAAAAGAGAAAAGCTTACAGGTATTTTGTATCATTTATTTTCTTTCTTGTTGGCTCGTGAGCTTAGTATTATTTATTTAAGATAGTTTGTGTCTTCAGGGAAGATTGCATGTTTGGCTTTATCACTTGTAGGTTTGGTTGTTTCTTTCAACTCTCTTGCTTGCTACCCATCCTTGCTAGCCAAAAACCTGTTTTGAGAAGGCATAGTCCTCATTGTTTCCAATCCCTTTGAACCAAAACCTTTGCCACTTGTGTCCACCATATCTACCTAGTAGCTTTTGCTATTCCAAGAAAATTCTCAAGCTTCATCTACCTTTCGAATTAAAAAGTATTTTGTTATGTGAAAACTAGTTAGTAAAGCTCTCACGAACTTGATGGCACACCTTATTTTCTTTCCCATAATAGACTTGAACCATTGTGCCATCGAAGTTGTATATGCTTGCATCTATACGTTGGAATTAGCAGAACCGTGCTGCCACAGGGAACGTTTTCAACATTGCACTTGTACTTTGTACTCAGTTGATATCATGCTCTTTTGTCTATGGATGTCAATGGTGTGAAATAAAGAGGGAACTTGTAAGTCCATGGAGTTTGTATTTTGTGTTAGAGAAACGCCTAGGCAGCTAGCCTAAGCCATGCCTAATCATGGTGGAAACTTGTAGCATCACCATAGTGAGCTATCTATGAAGCATCCTCAATAAAATGTATGCACATAGTATATAAAAAGATCGCTGAGTTGCTCACTGTCTGCTTGCCTTGTCATTTTGGTTATGGGATAGCTCCTGTACCATGTGAAAGGGGTACCCCGTTGGCGGTTCTCTATGATACGCATGTACTTACAATGACAAGAACTTACCGGTGACCAAAGTTGAGTAGCACGAGGAGTGGCATCATATTCAAGGGACATGAGATTGCCAACTTATATTTCATCAAGCATATACTCCATCTTTGTGCACTTTAACCTTAATCATCTCAAGATGCCTATGATAGGGGCAATGAGGGCTCAAAGCTAGTAAGTACCATAATATTTTGGAAGCTCTTTATGACTTGTAATCCCTGCTTCCCTCTATGAAGGGACTGTAACACCCTCAGAATCGGCCCTATGCAAGTCTTAGCGTTCCCGCCAAACCCGCATAGAAATGATTCAAAGGTGCCCACCAGGCACTTGCGTGTGGTTGGAAAACGAAGTAATATCATTACACAATAGTCCACGATGGAACCCACAAAACAGATATATACAACAATGACTCAAAGAGTCAAGAATACAGATATACAATACAAAGATCCAAATCACCTTTAAAATGATACAGCGTCCGAGTACGGACAAGATGCAAATTGAGCTAAAGCCCTGAAGAATAACCCATGGCGTCCATAACCCTGCCCAGGCCAAGCCGGAAGGGTAACCCTGCTAACGACGTCGATCTCAAAACCTGCTTAAACAAAAGGGGTGTCGACAAAGGGCAAAGGAAAAAGAGTGCGGTCAGTACTGATGCTAGTACACAGCGAGACTAGAATTCGGCGGTCCTCGCCTACATAGGTAAGTTGAACTGAAGCGGTAACGTAGCATGCACTAAACAACCTATAGAGACTCAATACCACTGGCGGCTATCAGATAGGGTTAAGAAAGACCTATTCGGACCCAACCTTAAACTATCACCAAGCATACCCATCCTGGTATTTCCCCCTCGAGACCAAACGAGGAAGTCAACCGAGGAACTCACACAGTTGGCAGTTTTATTCATTCCGTTATAGTTGCGGCAATTACTAGTTAGATACAGATAGCATGAGTCATCATGATATTATAAACAGTGGGCAATTTTAGTTAAACATTCCGTTGTATTTGCAATACTTACTAGTCGGATACATATAGCATGAGGCATCCCAAAACCAGCAGTTGTTAGTACTTTTATTTAGCCATTCCGTTGTAGTGAAGCTGATTACTAGTCATTATGAAGTCAAATTTATAGCACTACTTTAGTTATAGTTGTCAATGATCGAGATATTGTGCTCCAAGTCGTCCATAACCGCGGACACGGCTTTCAGAAAGCTTTACCCTGCAGGGGGGCACAAATAGCAACACACACACGATCAACCTCGGGAAAAACCAAATGAAAACCCAACGAGGCATCACGACAGAGCAATTGCAAGATTCATATAAATTTCAGGGGGCCACCCCACCAAGCTACCCGCGACAAAGTTGGCTGGCTCCGAGACGGACCCAGAGGTTTGCGAGAACGGCTGTAAACGACTGGGAACCCAAAAGTGTGACTAGGCTTGTCGATAGCGCGTAATCGTGCTGCGATCCAAAACAGTACAGGCGCTCCACGCGCAATAGTAAATAAAGCAGTAAAGCATGGCATAGGTACATGATAGTAATAAAGCCCCAAACTACTTTGTGGCCCCAAGAAATAATATATGACTCAAGCTCTGGCTAGGGGGATTCATGGTCCCACATGCGGATAGTGCGAATATTCAAAGAACAGGTATCAAGTACTCGGGGTCCTATGGGACACATGTGGACGGTTAAAAACCAAATAACATCTATTGCCCACCTGTGCCTCTGCATTATTTACCTACGTCAATTTTAGTTATTAAACAATAATTAGAGCCATGATCATCTCCAACATTAAACATGCGGCATTACTCCAACAACTTTGATACTTGACGACACACAGCTACACTTGAACAAGCGAATACGACACGCAAGTCGAACTATCTACCAAACAACAGGTAATAGGATGTGTCCAAGGCAATATAAGGCTGCAAGGGATATCACGGGTACGAAAACTAGAGCATCGCAACACAGATAGCAATATATCAACATGAGGGAATAAATACTATAAAAGTAAGATAGGTAGAAAGGGGGAGATTTCTCGCCTGAAAAAACATTGCTGAAGGTTTATCCAAAGATCGGGTCGACACTCGCATCAACTCATCGGTCTAATCCGTGAAGAAGAAAAGCACTAGAAGAAAAACCGAATGCACTATTTAATACTATGACAGAAGATCGGCATGATGCATGTATGATGCGTGACATGGCAAGGATGCGATGCAATTAGGCAATATTAAGCGGAACTAGGGTCCCATCAATTACTTGGAAGGTTCATGTTGTTTAGATACCCCGCATTTAAATGTTGTCTTAACAAGGCAAAATTAGCATCGGTTCGCTACACAAATTTAAATGGAACCAGTGTTAGACTAGATTCACCCACATATGGCCTCCATATTTAATTATGAGGTTAATCGTCATAAGGCCCCCAAACCACATGGTATGTGTGCAAGCATTTATAATTTAATATGCAACACGTGAAATATAATTTATTATAAAAATACAGGGGTCTCGGAATAGATGTCACACATTGGGGGATTCAGATGATCTTGGGATCCAGGGGTTTGGGTTCAGTCTTCAATGAGGAAGGAGAACGCATCGGGGTTCAATCTTCAGCTCCGAGATCGGTCTTGCGGTCCGTGTGGCGATCTTGTCGTCAATGGCGTACTCAAATGGATCGGGAACCGATGGTCTTCGGATGGCCTTGGCGACGACACCCGATGCCCTTGTCCAGCTTCTTATTCTCGCCCAACGAAACATTATGGACGATGTTGCGGTACCCTTCAACGTCACCATTGCACAACACCACAACACCAAACATCACCATACCTTCAACCTAGTAGACGCACACTGCTGCAGGAAGAGGCCTACGCAGGGACGAGCTAGGACTCGCGTTGGGGACCAGAGAGGAACATCGGGGAGGGTCGGTCGACGGTGGCGTGGAGGTCCTAGGGCCACGGAAGAGCGCGTGACCGAGGGAAGGAGGATGGGCGATGCCGCGTAGAGAGGTGAGGGGGCGCGCGGGCCGGGAACGGGCGAGGCCTGCAGCATGGTCGCGCCCCGAGTGGCGCTCGGCTCGATAGGGGAAGCGGAGGAGGCCGGCAGCGCTGCCGCGGCTTGGCCAGGTGGTGACGGGGCGCAGGCGGGAAGGAGGTATGGAGGCGGCGGCGACATGTAGGGGATCCGGTGGCGGGGAGCGCCAGAGGAGGAGGAGGCAGGGCGACATGGAGGCGGAGGGAGAAGCAGCCGGCGGTGGTGCCTTCCTGCGGAAGGAAGCAGGGCGAAGAGGGTTGTTGTGGGGAGGTTGGGGACGCGAGCGGGGTGAGGTCGAGGTTTGCGGGCGGCAGGTGCGGGAGCGGGATTGGAGAGAGAGAGGTGGGGCCATGGGGTCGGTGGGGGAGTTGGGTACGATGGGTAGTACGATGCATGAGAGTGTGTTCTGGGTTTGAAAGGGGTGGCGGCGGCAGGGAGAAGAGTAGGTGGGGTTTAGGGTTGGAGAGGGATTAGGGTTATGGTTTGTTCTAGTGGGGTAGTAGTTGGCCTCTTGGCTGGGCCTTTGGGCCTGGCCGACTTGGCTGCCTCCCCCACTAACAAAACTATTTTATATTTATTATTTTTATTTCTTATAAAACAAAACATTTGCAAAAAGGTTTTAGATAAATAAAAGATCCGAACGAATCTAGGGTTTCGATTTGAACAAAGAGGGGAATATCTAGTAAACAAAATAGGCTTTTGGGAAATAATTTTAGACGAATAAATGCATGATGTTGTCATGATGATGCACATAATAAAAACAACAATAATTTTCTAATAGGGGATTTACCCGGGGTGCTACAGGGACCTTTCTCCTATTTTCCAAGTTGAGTCAGTAAACCTACTTCCTCTCTATCTCCAGCAAGCATTTGAGTTGTTGTGTTTCAAGCATTCATATGGTGACTTATTCAATCATGTTCTTTATCCTCCTTGTTTGCACAAGACTCTTATCTATTGAGTATTACTTTGAAAGCCTTCACTTGCGAAAAACCTTTTTGAGCAAAGAGTTCTCCTATTGTAAAAACTTTGTTGCAGATAACTACAAAAAGCTTTTTGTGAAACTGTTTGCCAGGTCTTATTTGACCAAGAACAAGTTTGCCAATTCCAATTATGATTTATCTTTATGCATCTCTATTATGAATGCTATACTTGGTTGCAAGCTAAGTTATATAATGGTGAGTTGCTTTCTTCTATGAGTTGTGTAATGGTAAGTGTGATGCTTCTTGTGAGTATTATTTTATCGACACTTCACTCCATAAACTTGTGGACATGTTTACCGAGCTTAGTTTTCGCTTGGGGACAAGCGAAGGTCTAAGCTTGGGGGAGTTGATACGACCAATTTGCATCACCATTCTATATCATAATCTACCTCTATTCATTGATATTTGTATTATTATGAGGTATTACTTATGGCTTTTCATCTGTTTATGCATGTTGGATGATTCTTGGAGGACGGACTGCCGGAGTCTAGATTCTAATGGAAAAGATAGCATTTTGATGCAATTTCGCGAAGATCAGAAACATACCAGAAAAATATGGGAAAATATTATTTTTCCAGAAGATTGAGGAAGCCAAAAGGAGGAACGAAGAAGGTCCGCAGGGGGCCCACACCGCCTAGGTGCGGGCCCACCCTGGTCCGCGCCTAGGGCAGGTGTGGCTCACCTACCCGGATCCCGACTCTGCCCCTTCGCCTATATCTTATCTATGGAACCCTAAGGGTAGGGGGCGAACACAGGTAGGTTTCTGTCGCCTCTGGGGGGCGGAAAACACCGAGAGAGAAAGATCTCTCTGGCAGATAGATTTCTGACAGGGGAATTCTTTCCCGAAGAGGAGAGATCATTGCCATCAACACCATCGTCAAGCTAGGCTTCATCGGGATCATCATCATCATCCACACCATCATCTCCACCAGCACCATCATCACCACTCCGTCCCGCTGTAACCATTGTGTTGGATATTGCTTTAGTTCTTAGGGGAAACTTTCTCTGTGTTGATTACTATTGTAGTTGATGCTTGTGAGTGGAACCATTGGATTATTGTTTATGTTCAGATTGTTATCCCTTATCATATCATCTTTGATCTTGATCCATATGATGTCTCGTGAGTAGTTCGTTTAGTTCTTGAGGACATGGGAGAAGTCATGTTGTTATTAGTGGATTTGTGTTGAGTTATTATTCAATGGTTAGTATTTAAGTTGTGGTGCTATTCTTCTAGTGGTGTCATGTGAATGTCGACTACATGATACTTCACCATTTCTGGGCCTAGGGGAATGCAATGTGTATTTGGCTACTAATTGTGGGTTTGCCAGAGTGACAGAAACCTGAACCCCCGTTAGGACACCTTTGCACAAGGGAGTGTAGGATCTTAGAGTTTAAGGTTGTGGTTAGATTTATATCTTAATTACTTTCCTGTAGTTACAGATATTTGCATGAGGTCTAATCTCAAGTATGTATTAGTCCAAGTAAGGTCGGTACATTAGCACAGGTTCACCCACACAACACTTACAACACCAAATAAGAGTACTTAGCTATATGAAGCGAAAGCACGAGACAGAATTCTCATGTGTCCTCGAGAACGTTTGGTCCTTTGCTAAGAAAAGATTGGGCCACTTGCTGCGTTTATTCTTTGTTACTTGCTCTTTGTTTTGTTGCCTTATTAGAAAACCCCTAAAAATCCATTTGCTAAGTATTTGCAGAGAGTTCCTGCTCCATACCACTATTCAGCACCTTCTGCTCCTCGTTGGGATCGACACTCCTATTTATCGAAAGTACTACGATACACCCCCTATACTTGTGGGTCATCAAGGACACGTTCGCGAAAGGATCGAAGTGGGATATCTCTTCGGAGTTTTCCGACATAGATCGTAAAAATTCAAGGCCCACCCAAACCGCCCCTATGCAGGATATAATGGTGGAAGATCGCTGCAAGTCCGTCGGCTTCGCCTGTGCGTCTAGACAGTAGTGATCCAAGTTCGTCGGCGTGGTGACTATTTTTGATCTGGCGCATTGTATTCAGAGAGAGGGTGAAAACCCGCATGATTACCTAGCCAGGTGGCTCTATATACGGGCTCATCTAGAACATTACCCCAATGAAGATGTTATCTATCACTTTCTGCGAGGACTGGAACGCGGTACACTTCTACAACATACGCTAAGACGACAACAGGCCGTGGGTCTCCTCACTTTCGAGGGCATGGTTCACACCATCAATAACTATGCGGCTACTGAAGCAGAAGCTCAGGCAGTGCTCGCAGCCATACCCGGTGCCCCGTCGCCTTAGCCACCATCGCCACCACCTCTAGTCAATATCCCTGCCGCCTCAGCATCTTCTTTCGTCGTCGAGGAAGCCCCCGTACCCTCTGACTCTGTTCTGGGCACTCTCTACGCGGACATTAGCGTGGACTCAGAGGAGATGGACATCAACCCGGAGGAACTCTACTCTGCTAGCCAAGAGATGGAGGAGGACATCAAGCGCGAGGAGCAGGCCGACAAGGCCATCACATCCCGAGAGGTGTTCGTCGCCATGGGGAGTGTGATGGAGGAAGATCAACTTAGACAGGCTCCACCTAAAGTGCTGGACAAGGGAAAGGGACCACCTGTTGCTGCCTACAATGATCGCGCAAAGGCCATGCCCCATCCGCTAACCCAGTGCAGCAGTCGCAAGAACTCAACGTCGGTTCGAGTAACAACAACACCGCAAATCCGTCGCCTCCGGCATCTATGTCTACGGCTGCCCAAATCACTCCAGCTGATAGAGTGATGTACGGCAATTTGCACATCGAGCCCATGACTGTGGCTCATATACAGAACGTAGTCCAGCTTGACGAGAAGCACCAGGAAGTGCAGGCCATCGCGGAGCAAGGCGCAAAGCTAGATCAAGATCTGGCCAAGGCGTAGAAGTTAATAGAGAAAGCTACAGCCATGGAGGCCAAGTACAAGACTCTACACAAGCAGTAGAAGGCTAAGAAAGCTCTGGCTCGCGTCATCAACGATCTTGGTGTACGGCGAAACCTAGGATAGGCTCCCCTGAAGCCGCCACAAGCCAAGCCATACATTGACAGTGAGGGCAGGCAGGTCATGCCCACTCCTATTCTCAACGTAGCCGTCACCAAGACCCTTATGGAGTAGGATAGATCACTCACAGCTGTAAAACAGGTCTATGACCTTGTAGGAAAGGCGGTCAAACAACAGGAAAAGGCCACCTCTCAGAGGCTTGAGTCTGACCTAGCATATTGCTAGTCTAGCAATCCTAAGCCACCAAGGGACCGATCTCCTTAGGATGTCGGGTCTCAGACGGGTTCATCAGAATGAAGACAGAGGGATGCACGCAACAGGAAGGATTCTATCCCCATATCCTCTGACCATGGAGGAAAGGTCATCCTCGTCGCCCATCTCCACCCCCCCCGATCTCCCCGACATCACGAAGACTCAAAGGCTCACCATCGTACAAGCATGCCTCCGCCAAGGCAGGGCGGCATCGTCATTGGCATCGTACAACGAGGAGCAGCCCCGTCACGATGGAGAGTGCAACCAAGGACACAAGATCAGGTCACTCCATGACCCTCCACGTCCGATAAGCAACTGCGAGGCATCGCAGGATTGTAATATAAAGAAGGCTAACCCACCGCCACCTCCGCCTCCGTCGCCACCGAGCAGCCACCATGGCGGAGGGGGCCCGTGTCGTTCACGCAGCCCATCCCCTGGCGGCAAGAAGAAAAGAGCAAGACCGGAGCCATACGACGCACGTTCACGCCTGGACAAGATTCATGAGGCCCGAGAAGGACCTTACTTGGGACCACATTGCTTTGGACCTATAATATGGACCGCAACTTACCCCAAGGGTTTCCGGATTGACAAGACGATCAATCCCTATGACGGCACAGCCAAACCAGCTACGTGGTTGCAGGATTACGACAACATGGTGGAGATCACCGGGGATAACCCCAACGTTGTCGTTAAATACCTCCCACTGATCTTGACGGGCACGGCCCGCCAATGGATTGATGACTTGCCGGAGAAGTCCATCTGCAACTGGTTGGACATGCAAGAAGCATTCACCAAATTTTTTGAGGGTATTTATAAGCATCCCTGCACTGTTGGCAATCTACAGTGGTGCGTGCAAGAGAAAAACGAGTCATCTTGAGCCTACCTCTCCTTCTTGCTAGATATGAAGAATTCCTGCACAGGAGTGCACGATCAGACCGCCATGGCTGCCTTCATTGACAGGTTGGAAAAAGGTACGTTGCTCCGACATAATTTGAAGCGCTTGCAGGACAATCACAGGCTCGATCTCAATCAGATGATCCAATTGTCCGGTGAGTTCGCGGCTGCTGATGACGATGCTCGCGGCTCCTTGCCGGCAATAGCCGTTCCAACCAAAGCTAATAGGAACAACAACACCAAGCAAAAGAGCCTGCTAGAAGAAAAGCAAACCTCCGACATGGTCGCCATGACATTTGCAGGACAAGGTGATGGCGCACAGCGTGGCCGAGGACGGGGGGCTGGTCGTGGGCGGCAGCGAGGTAGTGAAACTACCCCGACAGCGCTCCGCGTTCCCCAAACGTACGAGGAGTACCATGATATGACATGCCTTGTACACCTCGACGCCAACGACAAGGCCACTCACACCAATCGCCATTGCAAGTTTGTCAACGACCTCAAGGAGGACCCAGAGTCTGGTTTCAAGCGAAGCTGGAAGAACAGACCGCGAGGAAAGGGCAAAGGGAAGAATGAAAGGGAGTACAAGGATTCAAGTGACATGGACGAGGATGTTGACCACAAGAACGCCGACAAGGACGATAGCAAAGGCAAGAACCCCTTCGAGAAGAAGTCCGTCGTCTACCACACTTTCCTTGGCACCCCTACTGTCCGGACATAGAAAACCTCCATGAGGATACTGATGGACACCCTACCCCTAGTCCCTCAGTACCTGCGCTGGTCGGAAGTTCTTATCACTTGGGACAGGAAGGATCACCCAGACCTCATCCCTATGGAGAACCAATACGCCATGGTCATCAACCCTCTGATTGACGGCAACGAGTTCACCAAATGCATGGTGGACACTAGAAGCAACATCAACATCATGTACCTGGATACGCTGCACAAGATGAACTTGACGGAGGCCAACCTAAGGTGGACCAGCACTGTGTTCCATGGCGTAGTTCCTGGCCGGGAGTCTCGGTCCCTTGGGTGGATCACGCTTCAGGTCGCTTTTGGCGATGTTAATAATTACCGCCAGGAGAGCATGACCTTCGAGGTGGTCCCCTTCAAGGGCGTGTACCATGTCATATTTGGACGCGATATATTCCATTCCTTCATGGAAAAGCCATGCTTCGTTCAATGTGTTCCTTCTCGAGCAAGTCCAGATCTAAGTGTCTGGATTCTTCAATGTCATCTTCATCATAGGCGGCAACTCTTGGTGAATCGAGGAGGATGTCAGAAGGTAGGACTGTTTCTGCTCCATATACCATGAAGAAAGGGGTGTAGCCAGCGGATCTGTTGGGAGTAGTTCATAAACTCCACAAGACAGATGACAATTCCTCTGCCCAAGGTCCTCCTGCTCTATGTAGTGGTGCTTCTAGATGTGGCTTTATTCCCTGCAGAATTAGTCTATTGGCCTGTTCAACTTGACCGTTAGATTGTGGGTGAGCCATAGATTCTAGGTTAACGCGGGCGTCTTTCTCATAAGAATAAGCCTCTACTTCTCCGAGTGACAAGTTGCTGCCGTTGTCGGTGATGATGCTATGTGGGAGACCAAATCTCACCACTAGATCTCGGACAAACTTAAGGGCAGTTGACCCATCGAGCTTTCTAATGGGTTTAGCTTCTATCCATTTTGTGAATTTGTTAACTTCTACGAGCAGATGCGTAAACCCACAAGGTTCTATATGCAACGACCCAACCATTTCAAGCCCCTAGACTGTGAATGACCAAGTTATTGGTATGGTTCACAATTCTTGAGCTGGTACATGTGGTTGTCGTGCATAATATTTACACCCAATACATGTTTCAACCAGCTTGTTAGCGTCTTCCTTCGCGGTCGTCCAGTAGAATCCTTGCCAGAAGGCTTTGGAGACCAAATATCGGGAGCGGCTTGATGCCCACGATCTCCGAGATGAATCTCATGAAGGATATCCATACCTTGCTGCTGGGAAACGCACTTTAGGAATACACCTATAGTGCTTCTTTTGTAGAGCTGTCCAATTATTATGGTATAGCCCTTTACTCTACGTACTATTTGTCGACTTTCGACCTCGTCGATGGGAAAAGTTCCATGTTCGAGATAATCCATGAACTTTTTTGTCCAAGCCGGAGGGACTATTGTTACTGCGTTAGCAAATGATTCAACTCTATCCGTATTCTCGGGGTCCGCTCCCTTCACGGATGGGGTCTGTAGATGCTCCAGAAAAATTCTTGGCGGAATTGGTTTACGGGAAGATCTCCGCCCCGTTTTCCTAACACTTGACGTACTTGACTTTGTAGCCTTCGAAGCATTTGGATATCTTGTCTACGTCATCTCAATATGCCATCATCATAAGGTTCCATGCGTTCCAGGTGCTATCCACCTGCTAGACAACCAAGTCAGAATCTCCACAACAAACTATGTGCTTGATGCCAATATCCTTGGCTATGCGAAGTCCATGAATGAGTGCTTCATATTTCGGCATGTTGTTCATAGCCTCAAAGTGAATTTGTAGGACATAATGTATCTTCTCTGATGTTGGTGATTGCAGTAACACACCGCCTCGTTTGTCCATATGAATTTGTCCGCCTTCTTCAGCAACTTTTATAGAAGTAGAGCCTTCTCTCCAAGTCGGCCAACGAACTAGCTTACTGCTGCAATGCAGCCCATGAGTCCTTGGATGTTCTTCAGGTATGTTGGACGATTGATGTTGAGGATGGCATTGATATTCTCCAAGTTGACTTCAATTACACGCCGAGAAACGATGAGTCCCAAAAATTTGCCGGTTGGAACCCTGAAGACGCACTTTTTAGCGTTAAACATCATGTTGTACTTTCGGCGGTTATCAAAGGTTTCCTTTAAGTCGGAGATTAAGTCATTTGATTTCTTTGACATCATCGTGATATCGTCCACGTAAGCGTGAACGTTCCGACCAATTTGGCCATGGAGGCAATGTTGCATTGTCCGCTGGTATGTAGCACCCGCGTTTTTCAGCCCAAAGGGCATCGTGACATAGCAAAACGTGCTATAAGGTGTGGTGAACGAAGTGTCCAATTGGTCCGACTTTTGCATTTTCATCTGGTGGTATCCTGAGTATGCATCTAGAAAACACAGAAGTTCTGAGCCAGTCGTTGAGTCAATGACTTGGTCAATGCGAGGCAAAGCAAACGGATCCTTCGGACATGCTTTGTTCAAGCCGGTGTAATCAACGCATATACTTAATTCTTTGGTTCCCTTTTTGGGCACAAGTACAGGGGATTGACCACCAGTCGGGTGTGAAGAGCTTCTCGGATAAAACTAGCCTTAAGTAAACTAGCTATATCCTTGCCAATGGCGCGTCTCTTCTTGTCCCTGAAGCGTCGTAGAGGTTGTTTCACCGGTTTGCATTTAGGTTCAATGTTTAAGTTGTGCTCGGCAAGTTCCCTAGGTACACCCTTCATGTTGGCAGGTTGTCAGGTGAAGATGTCCCTATTCTCAAGGAGGAACTCGATGAGCACAGTTTGCTATTTGGGATCCAGGTTTGTACCAATGGCAGTGGTCTTGGTGGCATTGCCTACCACAAGTTCCACCGACTTGGTCTCGATGGCAGCCTTGAAGGAGGTATCGGAGTCAGAAATCTGCTTCTTAAATGCCGGCATCTCCGAGGCATCGACCTAGCACTAGATCTCCTTAAATTCTTTGTTGTAGAGGAAGGCTTCCGTAAGGGCTCCTTCCCCAATTTCGTAGTCCCTTGCCTTTGTGAAACTTTCGGCAACGGTGATGACACCATTTGGTCCGAGTATCTTGTGCTTGTTGTAGACAAAGCATGGTTTGGCCATGAAGGAGTGGAAGATGCCGCGACCAAATATGACGTGGTACACACTCTTGTAGGGGACCACTTCGAAGTTCATGCGTTCTTGGCGGTAATTGTTGACATCACAAAAAGCGACCGGAAGGGTGATGCACCCAAGGGACCAAGCTTCCTGGCCAGGAACTACGCCATGAAACATGGTGCTGGTCCGCCTTAGGTTGGTCTCCATCAAGTTCATCTTGTGTAGCGTATCGAGATATATGATGTTGATGCTGCTTCCACTATCCACAAGTTACTTGGTGAACTCGTTGCCGTCAATCGAGGGGTTGATGACCATGGCATAATGGTTGTAACTTCCCATGTGATTGTAACTTCCGACCAGCGCAGGTACTAGGGAACTAGGGGTAGGGTGGCCATCAGTATCCTCAGTGAGGTCTTCTATTCCCATACAGTTGGGGTGCCGAGGAAAGTGTGGTAGACGAGGGCCTTCTTCTTGAAGGGTTTCTTGCCTTTGCCATCACGTTTGTCGGCGTGCTTTGGGTCTACGTCCGCTTCCTTATTCTTCCCCTTGCCCTTGCCTCGCGGTCGATTCTTCCGGCTTTGCTTGTAGCCGAACTCCGGGTCTTCCTTGAGATTGTTGACAAACTTGCATTGGCGGTTGGTGTGGGTGGATTTTCCATTGGCATCGAGCTGTACGAAGAACAGAATATCGTGGTACTCCTTGTATGTCTGGGGAACGCGGGACGCTGCCTAGGTAGTTTCACTACCGCGCTGCTACCCACGACCAGCTCACCGGCCTCGGCCACGCTATCCGTCATCACCTCTGCCCGCAAACGTCATGACGACCATGCTAGAAGCTGGTTTTCTTCTGGAGGATTCGTCCGCTTGTTGTTGTTGTTGTTACTCTTGGCTTGGGTTGTAATGGCTAATGTCAGTAGGGAACCGTGATCATCATCGTCGGCAGCCGCAAAGTCACTGGCCAAGGAGATCATCTGATTGAGATCTAGCTTGTGATTGTCCTACAAGCGCTTTAACTTATGCTGGAGCAAGGTGCCCTTTTCCAAGCCATCAATGTATGCGGCCAAAGCGGGGATTTCAACTTGCAGGGTCCGACTTCCCGTTCGAGTGCAACATGGGGTCCATGTTCGGTGTATCGCTGGGTTTCGCAAAACTTGGGCTGCCAATCACCCAGAAAGCCCATTTCGAGCCGAATTTGTCCCACCCCTTCCAAATACAAACTTTTCGTCAACTGCACCGTGAAGGAGACGTTCGGGGCCTCCATGTCAATACTATGTCCGTGGCGCGAGCACCAAGTCGGCAACCACATAGGCAAAACGAGGAACTAGACCCCACGGAACATTGACAAAATTCACAAATTCACTCACTCCTTTGCATGAATCCTAGCACCACCGACGGCGAAATCAACCCTCCACCCAGAACGATCCATTGGGACATTTTCCTTTTGGCGCCAAGTTGTTGCACCCTCTCGCTGATCCTGAGCTCTAATGTCACATGCTGTGCCGACCGTTCCGAGGATCTAGCCTGCCTCCGCCGCCGGACAAGCTGAGCAGCACGGAGGATGGCAGATCATCGTACCCTAAAAGAAGTGTTGGATACATGCGGGTGAGCTACTCTTCTCTTTGCTTTTCGCACTAACTATAACTGCTATCTGTCTATTGACCTGAAAGAGATAGATCGAACCTAGAATTGTTTGCTGGCCAAACGCTGACAGACAAGATCTTGTTTTTCCCCCAAATTTATGTCAACTAGGGCCCCCCAGAGGCCCCTTATGTGGTTTTGGTACGTGTCAATGTATACCAACCGCAAATACCGAATGTGAAGGCCAAGTGGAATTGGTACTTATGTCGTTATTAAAGAAGCATCGGCGCAGATTTGCACTATCCCTGGTATGGTTGTTGCTCTGTGTAAACATATTGAAATGGGGCCAACGCAGACTGCACAGTTCAGCTTGATGGATGAACAACGCATAAAGGTTACTATAAAGCATGACAGCCAGATGTCCGGGTTGCTAAAACGGTGTCCGCGCATTCTAATGTTTCTCCTGGAATGTAGAATAGTGGATGTGGAAGCTTCTTCCACTCCTAGTGGCCTTGCTATTTAAGCTTAGGGTGGCCTAACTCGAAGCCCCGCTGATGTTAAGAAAAATGTGTTTCCTCGTCTGTGCCATGCTTCTACAGCGCGACCTCCTCGAAGGAGTGCCCGTTTTGTCGTGGTGCAAGACCCTGTTGTGGATGCAGGTCGTGCTTCCGTTGCCGGAACTGCTGGTATTGTTGCTTGGCCTGCTACTGAACCAATCCCAGCTGCCCCACTGTTGCCAGAACTGCTGGTGTTGTTGCTCAGCCTGCTACTGACTCAATCCCTACTGCTGTTGTGCAAACTAAGGCTTCAGGAGACCGCCCCACTGTTGTGGAATCTGCTGGTGTTGTTGCTCAGCCTGCTACTAAACCAATCCCTACTGCTGTTGTGCAAACTAAGGCTTTAGGAGGCCGCCCCGGTGTTGCCAGAACTGCTGGTGTTGTTGCTCGGCCTGCTGCTGAACCAATCCCTGCTGTTGTTGCACAAACTAAGGCTTTGGTATGCTACCCCGTTGTTGCCAGAACTGCTGGTGTTGTTGCCCAGCCTGCTACTAAGTCAGTCCCTGCTGCTCTTGGGCACACTAAGGCTTCGAGAGACCGCCCCACTATTGCGGAATCTACTGGTGTTATTGCTCAGCCTGCTACTGAACCAATCCTTGATGCTATTGTGCAAACTGAGGCTTTGTGAGGCCGCCCCGCTGTTGCCAGAACTGCTGGTGTTGTTGCTCATCCTGCTACTAAACCAATCCCTGCTGTTGTTGTTGCGCAAACTAAGTCTTCTGGAGGCCTCCCCGCTATTGCCAGAACTGCTGGGTTATTGCTCAGCCTGCTAATGAGTCAGTCCCTACTACTGTTGCGCAAAGTAAGGCTTCAGGAGGCCACCCCACTATTTGTAGAACTGCTGGTGTTATTGCTCAGCCTGATACTGACCTAACCCCTGCAGATGTTGCCAGAACTGCTATCTTAGGCACTGGTCCTCCTCGAACCCGTGGTGAAGTTCAGCGTGCTACTGCTGCTGCCATTGAGGCTAATCAAAGACCAGTTGTTGAGGAGAAAGCCCATGGTCCAGACACTGATACTATCATCGAAACTCTCAGTGGTATCGGTCCTGAGGAAACTGGTGATGGCAAGGTACACTTTTGTATCGGTGTCGAGAAGTTCAATGCAAAATTAGATGATGGCACAAAAAAAATTGTCGACGACATTGATGTATCTGTTGGCACATACAATCCTGAAGTGGTACATATATCTGAACTAATAGTAGTGTTACATGAGAAGGTGGAGTGGGGGTCCTCCCAGGAAGCACATTTGGCATTTTTTGCTTACAACAGCAAAAAGGATATAGAATTAAAAGTTGACAGTGATTTATCCCTACCGATAAGTAGGATGAGTCGAATTAAACGGGAAGTGTACCTGTTTGCGCGCCTGCTAACGGTTGGACAGGAATTTGAGGTTGGCAATGATAAATACAGACTTGTAGAAAACATGATTAACCTGATGGAGGACCTTGCTCGACATGGTTCGAGTGACAGTGGATTCGAACAGAGGAGAGACTTACAGAGGAGGAAAATAAAGAGGAGCAGGAAAAGCATCCCCAAAAAGAGCACCCCGAAGAAGGGCATCACCAAGCAGACCATGCCAGAGGAGAGGACACCCAAGAGTTGCATAAAAAAGGCACCACGCCGTAGAGTACACCCCTGAGTCTGGTCATAACGCAACACGGAATAGTAGCAGCAAAAAAGATAAGAGGTCCAGACTTGTGGTGAACGAGGTGGTGAACACACCCAGGAGCGGCAGCAAAAAGGCTAAGGTGGCTCACATGGAGGATAGCACACCCAATAGTAGCGGCAAAAATAATAGCTTGAAGAGGAACACGCTGTAAAGGTCCAGCAATAATGCCGGCGCGAAGGAGAACACACCTAATAGTGGCGGCAAAAATGCTAGCTTGATGTGGAACACGCCGCAGAGGTCCGGCAATAATGCTGGCGGGAAGGAGAAAACACCCAATAGTGGCAGTAAAAGGGCTAATTCAAAGGGGCACACGTCGTAGAGGTCAGGCAATGATGACGGCACGCAGGATCCAACACCGATGAGGGGAAATAGGAAGGATATCACATCGAGAGGTAGAAGCAAAAAGGTTAGTTCCGTGAGGAACACAATGTAGAGGTCAAGCCCTAATGGGGCTACCATCACGAATGATACCATCAGGAAGGAGGATGTACACAAGAAGAGCAAGAGGGTTCTGTACAGTCAAGATGAAATAGAATCTGATTATTATTTGTCTGCTGATGAACATGTGATGCATGACAGTGTAAGACCACCCCCTGTGGTTGCAGCAGCACCAACAGAGCGTCTGGGAGAAAACAGAGTTGCCGGGGAGCTAGATTGGGAAAATGTTCCGGTCCATGTAGGTGCAAATAATGGTTTAGCCCCACCCCTGGGAGTCAATACGATGTGTGCAGTGCTAGGCATTGGTGAGGATGGTGAAGATTCTAAATCAGATATAGAAGATGGCACCGTGGAGCATCAAGAATCCGGTGATGATGAGATCGACGAGACACTTATGGATGGGGCTGGCATATTAGTTGATGACTTGGGTCCCAACATAGACGAGGTGATACATGACCATGAGGGTCCTATGATTTCACTTGGCACCGAGTTCAGCAGTATGCATGAGTTCAGGATGTCGTTACGGCATTTTTGTTTCAAGGGGAAGTTCTATGTTCATAGAATGAAGAACATGCCCAGAGGTATGAGGTTGTTTGCAGGTTAAAGTGGAAGAATGGACAGGTGGTGATACCTTGTCCGTGGAGGATCGCAGCCAGATCCCTACCGGCGTTAAAGGCAATTAGGGTATCCTAGCAATGAATGGAGCAACTTTATCATTTTTCACTCTATAATATAAGTAAAGTTGATGTGCAAGATCTATCTGGCAACTCCGCTTATGCTATAAATTAATCTGTGTTGCAGGTGAACAAATTGGGCCCTCCCCACATGTGTACGACATGGAGCATGCTAAAATCCTTGATGGCTGACACGAAGTTGGTAGATTTACAAGCTATGTCCATACTAAAGCATAACCCTAGAGAGACCGTGAAGAATATTCAGAATAAACTCGTTGCTCAGTACAACATTGTCCTACCGTATTACATGGTTTGGAAAGGTAAAGAGAAAGCTCTGAAAAATCTTGCATGGGGATTGGACTAATAGCTTCAGGATGCTGTACAACTTCAAGGCTGAGGTACAGGCTAGGTGTCCAGGGAGTGTTGTGGGATCGACACTAAATCGGAAGGTGGTAAAATTTATTTCAATAGATTTTACATGGAGCTTGAACCTTGCATCCAAGGATTCAAGGATGGATGTAGGCCATATCTGAGCGTAGACAGTACTGTCTTAACTGGAAAATGGAAAGGCTGCCTGGCATCGGCTACAGCATTGGATGGTCACAACTGGATGTTCCTAGTGGCATTCGGGCTGTTCGATACAGATACAGAGGAAAACTGGGTTTGGTTTATGAGGCGGCTCAGGAGATCTATAGTACAAATGGATCCATTGGCTATATCCATAGATGTCGTGGGAATGACCACGGCAGATGCTGCAATCGGCAGCGAGTAGTAGAACATAGGGCAAGGGCGGCCAGCCATCTGCGGTGTGAGATGAGGGCTGAGACACAAGGGTTTACCCAGGTTCGCCCCCCCCGGAGGGTAAAGACCTACTCCTGCTAGATTGTATTATGGTGAGAGTACAATGGGGCGAGATCGACGGCTAGGCGGCGAGTCGCTTGGGTGTATGATGGAACGTATCCCTTATGCGTACCTTAGGGAGGTTTATATAGGCTCACCTCGCTAGGGTTTACAGATCACAACCGAATTAGTTAAGGATTCGGAGATTCTGTGACCTAGCCCGATTGGTCCTAGCTACGCTTCTGGGCCTCCAGCTTCCAGTCGCCTGAGTCCGCGCCAAGTCTTGATCCAGTCGCCGTCCTATAAGCCCACTCACTGACGGCTCAGGCCAGTAGGAAACGTCCTGCTGGGTATACCCCACTAGGCATATCCCCATCAGTAGTCCCCGAGGCCGTCGTTGATTTGACGCAGGTGTTTGATGGCAGTCGGAGTATGCGGGTCTAATGCAGACGCCTATTCGAATCAACGGCGGACTCCTGAAAAAGGAAAGAACTAGTCATTTTTGGTCGCACTAACGGCAACCAATCGCGTCGCAGCTCGGCGAATGGGTCGGCGAGTGCTCAGTCACTGTTATAGTGATCAGGTCGGCGAATCGTCGAGTGGCTAGAAGCAACGAGTCGAGTAGATGAAGTTGGACCGTCAATTGTGGTCAGACTAGCCGTTGGGTAACCCAACAGTAATATCAGCATAATTACCGCGCAGGAACGGCTCCTGAAAATGGCGGGTGGCAACCGCTATATAAGGAGGGTGAAAGGCGAACGAGAAAACGCTTCTTCCACTTCCTCCGATCTCGCATATCTCTGTTTCCCCATTCCGTGCAGCGATCAGAACAATCTAGAGAGCCCCGACCTCCACGAACTTCCAACCGATGGCCCCCTCCACCGAGCCATGGGGAAGATCCAAATGCACTAAGGCACTGCTAGCATCTTTCGAGGAGGCGGGGATCCTCCGTGCCGATAGATGGCGCATACCCGTGGCCGGAGAAGTGATTCCGGATCCGCGCGAGGGGGAGTTCATCTGCTTCACCAGCCACCTGGAGCGGGGGCTGGGCTTCCAAACTTCCCTCTTCTTCTAGCGTTTCTGTGCCTACTATGGAATCCAACCATCAGATCTGGGTCCGCATAGTATCGATCAGCTCGCCATTTTCGTCGCGTTCTATGAGTGCTATCTGGGCTGCAGGCCCTACTTTCCCCTGTGGCAAGACCTATTCCACGGGAGAGTCGGCCGCGAAGAGACAGGCGGCCTGATGCTAGCCGCGGGCGGCCTGACGTTCCAGCTTAAGTCGAAGGCATCGTTCTTCGATCTGATGCTGCCCGCCAAGGCGGCGAAAACGAGTGGAAGAAGTACTGGTTCTATGTCACCGAGTCGACTCCAAGCGATGAAGTGGCGCTTCCAAGGTACTCCGCCGACCGGCCCGAGCCGCGTCGGCTCCAGGTCGTCAAACTCCCACTGGATCAGCGGATGGTCGTCGACGAAATGTTACAAACCATCCGCGGCCTGAAGAAGAAAGGCCTCCAGACCATCAATCTCTACAAGTGCTGGCTCGGGCGGCGGCTCATGGACCTGGCCAGCCGCGACCACTACATGTATGCATATACGGGTAAGGATGACCCGACGAAGTCCTGCCTCGTTGAGTGGAGACTCAACGAATATACGCAGACCCTGAAGAAGATTACCCAGGCCGTGTACCTCAATGCAAAGGCCGGGGTCGCCCCTTACACTGCAAGGCGCCCAGCTCCAATGGTAAGAAGTCATTCCTTTAACACTCGCAGTCGCAGCTTGTGCATTCACTGTCGTGCTAACATTGTTTGTTCTTGTTGCAGTTGTTCCAAGTGGTGGAACGGTGGCTTCCACCCGCAGATGACGAGAACTCGAGCTCGTTCATCCAGGACGGAAGCGAGTCATCGCCCTCCAAAGGTAACGCCGAGAGTGGCGGAGGCGACGATGATGACGACGCCGAAGATGACGAGCCCATGGAGGTTGCTTCCCTCACGGTTCGCAAAACTCGTGGGCAACACCAGCGCGAGCTCAAAGCGAGCAAGAGCCTCAAGCCCCACGGTGATGACGACGACGAGCTTCCCGAGCACACCTCACATCACAAGGCCACGCCGTCGAAGAAGAAGAAAGCTCCGCCGAAGAAGAAAACCAAGCCAACGAAGCCGATATCTCTGCCCCAATCTGCAAACAGCTCCGACGCCACCAGCTCAGCTGAGGACACAACGGTACACGCGACCGCGGCAATAGGCGCTGCCGCCCCCAGGGACGAGGTGCCGCTGGCGTCGTTACCACCGCTATTCGCCCCAGTCGTTAGTTTGGGGGCCGCACCAGCCGCAGGGGCCTCGCCACTAAGGGGGGATCCCGCAGCAGTTACCACGGAGGCTCCTGCCGCGGCTTCATTTTCGAAGAAGCCGTCAGTGTCTTGGGCATACGATGTGTTCGAGACGGGCCTCACTCGGAAGTTGGGACCCGAACTGGACAAGCCGGCCAGCATCCGCACCGGTCTACGGTTCATACCAGTCGCCAACTGAGTGTTGTTCTGTCCTTTACTCATCTGCTTGTTTTTCATTTTAGTCGGACTGTCTTATTCATAAAAATATTTCACAGGACTGGTGTTAAAAAGATCTAGCATCCTTCCGTGGCCAAGGTTCTGCCAGTCGCCACCGAGGTGTCAGCAGATTCCTCATGGAAGAGGAAAACCGACGAGGTCACTGCTCCCGCTGAAGGCGTCAAGAGGACGAAAGGCGACGAAGTCGTCACGATCTCTGATGATCCGGTGGTTGCTCTGAGCGATCCTCCGACTGCAGCGGAAGTGGCCTCGAAGACCAAGGACGGTGCTGGGTCGCAGCATATGGTGATTCCAGACTCACCCAATGTGGCCGAACCGACTCCAAGTGGCGCAGCAGCATCTGCAGCGACCTTCCCTCGCTTCATGGTGAGGGCGGCCGCATCGAGTGCCTCGGTGCCGGCGAGCCGGATCCTTGGGGTCGCCGAGGCGGAGGTTGAGCAGCGTTGCGGCCATACTCCGGTCGTGCTTGCGTCTGTGGATGCGCGGAGCATCACGGCATACTAGGCGCTACCATCCAGGTATGTCCAGTCCCCGAGGATCGGGCCACTGAATTTCAGTGGTCGGATTCTTAATGTTTTTATATCATCCAGTCCCCGAGTGCCTAGTCGCTGAATCTCAGTGGGTGGGCACTAAGGAATTTCATTGTCCAGTCCCCGAGTGCCTAGTCGTTGAATTGCAGCGGGTGGGCACTTATGAACTGTTTGTTGTTGACGTTGTAGTGTGTGCGCAGGACCTGCAGCACGATTCGGCCGACCGACTTGCTGTGAAGTGTCGCTTGGAGAAGGAGCTCGTTGCCGTCCAGGAAACGAACAAGGGGTTTCAAGCAGTTGCAGCCGAGGTGAAGGAGGCCCGCCGAGGCCTTGTCCCGGTGGGTGACTTGACGGTGGCTCAGTCCGCTTTGAACATGGCCGAAAAGCGAGTCGCTGACCTGGAGCGTGAGCTCAAGGAGGCGAAGGCGGAAGCGAGCTCGGCGGAGGGGCGAGCAAAAGCTGTTGTTACTTATGCCGCTGAAGAGCGGAAAGTATCTGATACGCTTGTTGCTGGGCTGCAGAACGACCTTTCTTCTCTTCAAAGTTTCATCACGGACCTCTGCCGCCCGCTAATTGGTAAACTCTCCTTCAGCCAATTTTTGGCAGCACTAATTGTATTGTGATGTCGATATTTTTCCTGCTGCTTGTTGATGTGCTGCAGGACGGATTACTCATAACGTGGAAGAAGCGCAGTCATATGACGCGAGGCAGTGCATGACCACCCTGGTCGACCCAGCCGTGTTGTAAGCAACTTGCCTTCGAGCATATATTCAGGAGATATCGCCCACGGAGGTGATCCCCAACGACCTTGTCGAGGTATGGCGCTACCTGGAAAAGGCTCCGTCGGTGGTCGAATTCATGACGCGGTCGGCCTTCCGGCGCGGGGCAGGGACGGCGCTCAGCCTTGGGCTTGCCCACTTCCCGAAGGATTTCGACCTCGATGATGTCAGGAGTGGCTACCCCTCATCAACGGGCTCGATGGAGATTGCTGAGGTGCTGAAGCTGATGGACCGGGCCGCGGTGTACTCCGATCGCGTTTGGGCGATGGGCGACCTCATCCCCTATCAGGAGACGATTGTCGCTCCCAATGATCCTAAACCGAAGCATCAGGACTTCAAGGTCGAGCAGTTGTTCCGTGCGGCGATGGCGGGCGAGCTGACGCCGTGCCCGTAGAACCCGTACGTGCCCTTCATCCGCAGCCGCAGGGACGGCGGCGCGTCTGCACCAAAACCTGCGGAGTAAAAGTGTTGTGCCCTTGGACATTAGTACGAAATAACTATGTTACTTTCCTTGTATGTGGAACAATTTGTGCTGCTATAAAGGAAACTCGTGTTATTTTCTCAGTCGTTTTGCGATTTTGGATGTTGATTGAGCGAGTCCCCGAGCGCGTCCGCCCTTTTTATGGGGTTTACCTCGTTTCTATATGTTTGTTAACTTTTAATGCGTTAAGGTCGACTCGCCATAGCTCGGAGAGCCAGTCGCATGGCGACTCCCAGGGGTTCTCTTTACTTGACCGTTTTCCCTGGCACGAACGAGGTCGGGTTGCCGAGTCCCCGAGCGTGGTACTTGGTGGTTCTAGTCGCAGGCCCAAAGTAGGTGAGGACTAAGCGCGTTATTTTAAGCGCGTCACTCCTGCCTGATCCGGAGGATCAGTCGCATGGCGAGTCCTGGGCACGCTCTCATACTTGGCGTTTTTCCCTAGTCGCTCGTATTTGGCTGGGTGTCAGTCCCCGAGCGTGGTACTTGGCTGTTCGAGTCGCTGTGACAAGGATGCGGAGGACTTGGTCATTGTGAGGAGCGAATGCAGTTGTCTTCACTCGGGGTGCCAGTCGAGCTAGGCGACTCCAATGAGGCTCCGGGCTAGCGTTTTTCGTGGACGTTACGAGGCCTGGGGTTTCCCAGTGCGCTCGTACCGCACTACTTGGCCATGCCGGTCGCTTTACCAGAGGTTGACTTCTGCGAATAGCGTAACGCTGTTATTACGAGTGCGAGTGGCACAAGACATGGAGAGTAGACACAATTTTCGGTAACCAGTCTGCTTTATTTCATAGCGGGTGGGGAGTACATGTATAGAGTTCTAGGAGTAGAACTTCCGTAGGAGATTTACATTCCATGGCCGCTTGACGTCGAGTTTTCTGTCTCCTCGGACGTCGGTGAGGTAGTAGGGTCGTTTCCCAGGACTCGCCCGATGGCGAATGGTCCCTCCCAAGGGGGGGAGAGCTTGTGCATGCCTTTCTTGTCCTGGATTAGGTGCAGTACCAGGTTGCCTTCCTGGAAAGTGCGAGTCCTTACTCGCCGGCTATGGTAACGGCGGAGCCCTTGCTGGTAGATGGTAGTGTGGGAGCGAGCTAGGTCGCGTGCCTCGTCAAGCTGGTCGACTCCATCTTGGCGGGCGAGTTCATTTGCGGCCTCTGTATAGTTCACCACCCTTGGTGAGTCATGATCGAGGTCGGTTGGCATGACTGCCTTTGCACCGTAAACCATGAAGAAGGGGTGAATCCTGTCGACCTGATGACGGAGGTGCGGATGCCCCAGATGACGGAGGGTAGCTCCTCGACCCAACACCCGGCGGTGCGCTCGAGTGGGACTTGTAGCCATGGCTTCAGGCCATGGAGGATGCTCTGATTGGCGTGTTCCGCCTGGCCATTGGACTCTGGGTGAGCGACTGAGGCGAGATCGAGTCGAATGTGGTGTTCCTCGCAGAACTCGGCCATGGCTCCTTTGGCGAAGTTGGTGCCGTTGTCCGTGATGATGCTGTTTGGGAACCCGTAGCGATAGATGAGCTCGCGTAGGAACTTGGTGGCGGTCTTCCCGTCACACTTGCGGACTGGCTTGGCCTCCACCCATTTTGTGAATTTGTCGACTACGACTAGGAGGTGGGTTAAGCCAGAGGGGGCCTTCTTGAAGGGGCCTACCATGTCCATGCCCCATACGGAGAACGGCCAGGTGATGGGGATTATCTTGAGCGCCGATCTCGGCACATGGGTCTGGTTGGCGTATTTCTCGCATCCGACGCACCGCTGGACAATGTCAACAACGTCTGTGTGTGCGGTGAGCCAGTAGAAGCCGTGTCGCATAGCCTTTGTGACCAGAGAGCGGGCGCCAGCGTGGTGGCCGCAGTCGCCGGAGTGAATGTCTTGGAGGATTTTGCATCCTTCGGCGGGTTGAACGCAGCGTTGGAACACGCCGGTCACGCTGCCCTTGTGGAGCTCACCGTTGATGATGACAAAGGATTTGCAGCGGCGTGTTATCATCCGGGCCTCCGTTTCATCCTTGGGCAGGGTGCCTCCCTCCAGATAGGCGACGTATGGCGCGGTACAGTCGCTTGGCTCGGCGATTAGTGCGACCAGGGCTGCTTCTGGTTGCAGCGGGATTCCGATGTTGATCTCCCTTGGGGGAGAGAGGCAGGTTTGGTGATGGTGTCGAGGAATACGCCGGCGGGTGGTGCGAGTTGATCCGAGCCGCTGCGAGAGAGTGCGTCAGCCTCCTCGTTCTTCCGCCTGTAGATCCACTCGACGGAGTAGCCTACGAAGTGTCCACCCAGCTGGTCCACTGCTTGGCGGTATGCCACCATGGTGGGGGAGACGGTGTCGCAGGTGCCGACGACTTGCCCGGCGACGAGGTCGGAGTCTCCGTAGCAGCGTAGGCGATTGACGTTCATCTCCTTGGCGGCTCGCATGCCGTGGAGTAGCACCTCGTACTCGACCATGTTGTTGGTGCAGGGGGTGAAGTCGAGGTAGAGGACATAGAGGAGATTGTCGCCCTTCGGAGATGTTAGCACGATCCCCGTCCATGCGCTGTCCACGTTCTTGGAGCCGTCGAAGTGTAGGTTCCAGAAGTGGAAGTATGGCAGCTTCTCTGGCTGCTGGGCCTCCTCCCAGTCGGCGAGGAAGTCTGCGAGAGTCTGCGATTTGATCGCCTTGCGGGGCTCGTACTTGATGTTGTGGACGCCGATCTCGACGGCCCACTTGGCGACTCGCCCGGTCGCCTCGCGGTTGCAGATGATGTCCTGCAACGGTGCTGAGGAGACGACCGTTATTGGGTGCTCCTGGAAGTAGTGCGGCAGTCGTCGCTGTGCTCTGAAGACCGCGTATACCAGTTTCTAGAACTGCAGGTAGCGCTGGCGCGACTCGGTGAGGACTTCACTAATGTAGTACACTAGTCGTTGCACCGGGCGCTCCTTTCCTTCCTATGGCCGTTCGACAACCATGACGACACGTTTGGAAGCCGCGACATAGACCAGCATGGGTTCCTTGTCGGCGGGGGTAGCGAGTAGTGGTGCTGCGAGTAGCACCCCCTTGAGGGCGTGGAGCGCGTCGTCTGCCTCCTTGTCCCACTGGAAGGTGGGATTCTTGCGCATTAGGCGGTAGAGGGGCATCGCCTTTTCGCCTAACCGGGGGATGAAGCGACTGAGAGTCGCGACTCGCCCGGCCAGCTTCTGGACATCGCGCAGGCACTCTGGTCAGCCGAGTCGAGCGATCGTGTTGACCTTGGCAAATGTTTCCGCCAGGTCAGGGAGTAGATCGCCCTGGCGGGCAGATTTTACCACCACGTCGTTGATGTAGACGTGGATATTGCGGCCAATCTGGCTCGCAAGGCACTCCTGCATGCACCTCTGGGTACAACCATGACGACCTCTGGTAGTGTAGCAGAAGGCTCCGAATGGCGTGATAAACGCCGTCTTCTCTTCGTCCTTGACGGCCATTTTGATCTGGTTGTACCCAGAGTAGGCATCGAGGAAGCATAGCGCCTCCGAGCCAGCGGTGGAATCGATGATCTGATCGATCCGCGGGAGGACGAATTGCTCCTTCGGGCAGGCGCTGTTTAAGTTTGTGTAGTTGATACACATTCTCCAGGTCCCGTTTTTCTTTTCGACCAGAACTGGGTTTGCTAGCCACTTGGTGTACTTGAATGGCCGGATGAAGCCTGCAGCGAGTAGACGCTGCACCTCCTCAGTGATGGCTCGGAGGTGCTCTTCATTGAAGGGCCGCAACGACTGTTTGACAGGTCGCACTTTGGGGTCGGCGTTGAGTTTGTGCTCAGCGAGTTCCCTTGGGACACCAGGCATGTCGGATGGTTTCCATGCGAAGATGTCCCTGTTCTTACGGAGGAACTCGATGAGCGCGCCTTCCTATGCTAGGCTCATGCCCATCCCGATCGTCACCGTCTGGCTGGAGTCGCCTGTGACTAGCTTGATGGTGCGGGTGTGCGTCGTTGCCTCGAAGGCGGTGGAGTTGCCGCCCTCCGAATTGGGCTTCTTGAGTATAGTGGGGTCGTCGCTGTTGACCCCGCTTGCGTACTTGGCGAGCTCCTCGGCGTGGTTGGCCTCCGCCGCGATGACGGCGTCTGCGAGTTCAGCCCCTTTCGCCTCGCATTCTGTGGCCATGTCGGTGTCGCCATGGATGGTGATGATGCCGCACGGCCCGGGTAGCTTCATGGCGTTGTACGCGTAGTGGGGTGCTGCCATGAACTTGGCGAACGCCTGGCGCCCCAGGACGCAGTGGTAGGGGCTGTCGAAGGGCACCAGCTCGAAGACGATCCGCTCGGTGCGGAAGTTTGCTGGTGTGCCGAAGGTGACTAGCAGCGTCACCTTTCCGATCGGGTACGCCTTCCGACCGGGGACGATGCCATGGAAGGTGGTGTAGGTCGTCTCGATCATCGACTGAGGGATCCACAGTCGCTTGAAGGTGTCCAGGTACAGGATGTTGATGGAGCTGCCGCCGTCCATCAGTGTTTTGGGGAGCCAGTAGTCTCCCACCTTGGGCTTGACCACTAGGGCGACTCGGCCCGGATACTCGATCCATGGCGAGTGGTCCTCGCGGATCCAGTTGATTGGTTGCTCAGACAAGTTGAGGAACTGGGGGATGTCTATCTGGGCCACCACATTGACGGCGACGGTGCGGGCGATGACCTTCTTCTCGCGCTTCGTGTTGAAGCCTGTGAAGGTGTGGAGCAAGCCGGCGATGCTGCCGAATTTTCTGCCATTTAGCGGGTTGTTGTCGGGGTCTTCCCGCGCGCGCCATGCCTTCTTGATCTCCTTGAGAGATTGGAAGTCGGTGGTCGTGTGCGTGGCGGGCTTTCCTTCCCTGCTATGAAACACACAGGGTTGGTTAAGAAGGGCCACGGGATCCAGCGTTGCGCGTATCCGGCGTTGGCGACGAAGTCGACTTGCCCGTCACTACAACGTTTGCCGGTGAGGCGAGTGTTGTTGTAGCATAACTCAGGTCGCCTCTTGTTGTCGTGGCCGCTCGTGCAGCGATGCCCTCCCGACTCGTCGACGATTTCTTGGTTTGGATCCTCCTTTGCGTACTTCTTTGCGATCTCTAGGAGGTCCGGTATGTTGTCGAGTGTTCGGTACACTCGCTTGAGCCTGGTGTAACACCCCCAGAATCGACCCTATGCAAGTTTTAGCGATTCCTGCCAAACCCGCATAGAAACGATTCAAAGGTGCCCACCAGGCACTTGCGTGCGGGTGGAAAACGAAGTAATATCATTATACAATAGTCCACGATGGAACCCACAGAACATATATATACAACAACGGCTCCATGAGTCAAGAATACAGATTTACAATACAAAGATCCAAATCACCTTGAAAATGATACAACGTCCGACTACGGACAAGATGCAAATGGGGCTAAGTGCCCTGAAGAATAACCAATGGCGTCCATAACCCTGCCCAGGCCAAGCCGGAAGGGTAACCCTGCTAACAACGTCGATCTCAAAACCTGCTTAACCAAAGGGGTGCCGACAAAGGGCGAAGGAAAAAGAGAGCGGTCAGTACTGAGGCCAGTACACGGCGAGACTAGAATTCGGCGGTCCTCGCCTACATAGGTATGGTGGACTGAAGCGGCAGTGCGGCATGCACTAAACAACCTATAGAGACTCGATTCAACTGGCGGCTATCAGATAGGGATAAGAAAGACCTATTCGGATACAACCTGAAACTATCACCAAGCATACCCATCCTGGTATTTCCCCCTCGACACCAATCGAGGAAGTCAACCGAGAAACTCACACAGTTGGCAGTTTTATTCATTCTGTTATAGTTGCGGCAATTACTAGTCAGATATAGATAGCATGAGTCATCCTGACATAATAAGCAGTGGACAGTTTTAGTTAACCATTCCGTTGTTGTTGTAGTACTTACTAGTCAGATACATATAGCATGAGGCATCCCAAAACCTAGCAGTTGTTGGTACTTTTATTTAGCCGTTTCGTTATAGTTGCAATACTTACTAGTCAGATACAATGGTAACAGGCGACAACCCAAACCAGCAATTGTTGGCACTTTTGTTTAGCCATTCCATTATAGTGAAGCTAATTACTAGTCATTATAAAGTCAAATTTATAGCACTACTTTAGTTATAGTTGTCTATGATCGAGATACTGTGGTCCAAGTCGTCCATAACCGCGTACACGGCTTTCAGAAAGTTTTACCCTGCAGGGGGGCACAAATAGCAACACACGCACGATCAACCTCGGGAAAAACCAAATTAAAACCCAACGAGGCATCACGACAGAGCAATTGCAAGATTCATATAAATTTCAGGGGGCCACCCCACGAAGCTACTCACGACGAAGTTGGCCTTCTCCGAGACGGACCCAGAGGTTTGTGCCAATGGCTGTAAACGACTGGGAACTCGAAAGTGTGACTGGGCTTATCGATACCGCGAAAACATTCCTCATTTGTTCCTAAACAGTACAGGCGCTCCACACGCAATCGTAATAAAGCAGTAAAGCATGGCATAAGTACAATATAGTAATAAATCCCCAAACTACTTTGTGGCCCCAAGAAATAAATATGACTCAAGCTCTGGCTAGGGAGATTCATGGTCCCACATGCAGATAGTGCGAATATTCAAAGAACAGGTATCAAGTACTCGGGGTCCTACGGAACACAAGTGGACGGTTAAAAATCAAATAACATCTATTGCCCACCTATGCCTCTGCATTATTTACTTACTTCAATTTTAGTTATTAAACGTTAATTAAAGTCATGATCAACTCCAACATAAAGCATATGACAGTATTCCAACAACTGTGGTATTTGACGACACGCAACAGCACTTGAGCAAGCAACTACGACATGCAAGACCGATTATCTACCAAACAACAGGTAATAGGATGTGACCAAGGCAATATAAGGCTGCAAGGGATATCACGGGTACGAAAACTAGAGCATCGCAACACAGATAGCAATAGATGAACAGGAGGAAATAAAGACTACAAAAGTAAGATAGGTAGAAAGGGGGAGAATGCTCGCCAGAAAACATTGCCGAAGATACACCAGAGATCGGGTCGACACTCGCATCAACTCATTGGCCTAATCCGTGAAGAAGCAAAGCACTAGAAGAAACACCGGATGCACGATTTAATACTATGGCAGAAGATCAGGCATGATGCATGTATGATGTATGACATGACAAATATGCGATGCAATTAGTCAATATTAAGCGAAACCGGTGTCCCGACAATTAATTATATCGTTTATGTCGTTTAGGTAACCCGCAATTTAAATGTTATCTTAACAAGGCAAAATATGGCATCAGTTCGCTACACAAATTTAAATGGGGCCAATGTAAGACTAGATTTGCCCGCATATGGACCCCATATTTAATTATGAGGTGAATCGGCATAATGCCCCCAAACCACAAACATGTATGCAACATAAACATTTTATATGCAATAAGTATATATTATATATTATAAAAATAAAGGTCTCAAGAAAAGGGTCACACATGGGGAACTCGGCGATCTTGGGGTTCACCGAGGGTTCGGTCTCGGATTCTGGAAGTGGATCTTGCAATTCCTTCTCGGAGATCTTCGCGTTCCCTCAGGGAGATCTTGTCATTCCGAAAAGTTCGGGTCAGCCTTCAAACTCCAGAATTAGGCTTCAGGTTTCATGAAGAACTTGATGTTCCTGATCGGCCTTCGGGTGACACTACATCGGTGCATCCACCACACCACAACCACCATCGAGACATCACAAGCACCTAGGGTAACCCACACGGCAGGAACAAAACACGCCTCAACCAAAAACACAAAGAGATAGAAGGTTTGCCTTGACCAGGAGGTTCTTGTACAACACCACAAGCACCAGGCGGCATCGACAAGGAAAGAAGCACGGCAGCAGCACGCGCTCACGGGGAAGACGGGGCGCGGACGAAGACGCAGTGACTGCCGGAGAGAGGCGGGGCGACCAAGGCGACGGGGAGGACACGAGCGAGCGAGGGACCGTGGAGGCGGTGGAGCCCGATGGCGGCAAGAGGTGGACGAGAGAGGGGCGGCAGGATGCTGCAGGGACCGCGGTGGCGGTGGAGCCCGATAGTGGCAAGGTTGGAGCATAGGGGCGGCAGGGGGCTTTGCTTGGTAAAGCGACGCGGAAAGGAGGGCTCTAGGGGCGCGCGCCGGCGGTCGGAGCTTGCAGGGCCAAGGGCGGTGAAAAGGGGTTCACATGCCGGTGACGTGGAGGAGAGGCGCCGGTCGGGGATGGCGCTGGGAAGCAGGGAGTAGTCCTCGCGGTGAGGAGCGCCAGGGAGGAGGCGGAACATCGGAGGCGGCCGGACGTGAGGAGGCCGGCGGCGGCGATTGGGGATCGAGGGAGGAAGGTGGGGTTCGTGGGGGCGATGCGAGGAGAGTAGGGTGCCACGACGCCAGCGCTGCGAAGCGGGGTGGGGCCAGGGGAAACATGTTGTGGCGCTGGGGCGTGACCGCGTGAGTGTGTGCGCGACGCAGGCAGGTGTGCATGTGTGCTTGTGTGGCTCAGTCAGAGTAGGACCTGGTGCGTGTGTGTGGTGCAGAGGCAGCATGTGTCGTGTGCTAGTGTGCGTGTAGAGGTAGGGTGTGTGGTTGGGTCCGGCGGCGGGATAGGGAGGAAAGGTGTGGAGGGATTAGGTAGGGTTAGGGTTTGGGGTGGTTCTAGGTTAGGGTTTCCGGTGGGATTGGGTTCGGCCGATCGGGGTGGTAGGTGGCCTAGCTTTCGGGCCGGGCTGCCTCCCCCGATCAAAACAGTTTTATGTTAAGGAAAATATTGTCTGTTTTAATTTTGGTAAAATAATTTTGTAATTAGTTTTAGACAAACAAAATTATCCGGAAAGACCGGTTTTGATTTGAAATAAGACAGGGTATTTGGAAAACAAGATAGACTTTGTCAAATTATTTTTGTCGAACAAATGCATGCAGTCATGATGATGCACAAACAAAACACTAGATGGTTTTCTAACATTGGTTTTAGCCGGGGTGCTACAATTCGACACCACTAACAATGGATCTCGCCCTCGAGATCCGCCTCATGGTACAGGGAAGAAGGCGGGTGATCTGAATCTTCTCGCTTCGTGTAGATCGCCGCGACACCACTAACAAGGGTTCATTCTCCATCTTGAAATCGGCGACACCACCAACAAAGGGTCGTTGCTCACGTTCGTCAAGAGAACACACCGAATAAACAGCGGACGAAGTTAAAGGTAAGGCCACCTCTAACTTCCATGGAAGGAGTAAGAATTGCATCGATCCACCATTCAATATACAAAAGCAAATGATAAGAGTAGTGGTATGGTTGTGACTCCATCCCGCACTCAAACTATTAATCCGTACATGAGTAGGAAAATCATGCAACACAACTTTCAAAATTAGACTGAAGATCTTGATAGGCGATGTTCGGAAAACAAAGGAGTGATGCAAGTTCTTCATCGGATCTGATGCAGATGATGTCATCGCATTGGAAACCACCGGAAGACACAAAAGAAATCGTATGAAAGACACCATGATTTGGTTCCGCTATGGTTCCATTGGCATTAACAACACATGCTCAAGGTATACTCCAAATTCACCAACGCTCGTCCTTCTCATATGTTTTCAACGATACAGATATCCATCAAGGTACACATACAGATAAAGTGTTCAAGAACAAAAAGATTGTATGGAGGGTACAACACACAAGATGCAGATTTGATGATCGTAGCACCACCGTTATAAAAGGGAGGAAGCGAAACCCTGAAGGTACGACAGAAACCCAAGCGCGAGAAATCCTGGACTCAAAGAAAAGATAAGAGAGCAGATTCAAAACACGCAGAGGTAAGAAGAGGTAGCAGAGGGGTAAGGAGTAAAAGCAGACCTAATCAGATCTATCCAACCGATTTTTCCAAAAATAGTTTTGACACGCTACAACGTCAATTAGCTAGGTTATCCTACAGGCTGGACAAGTGGGGTATCGTAACTGCTGAGCTCTGATACCACTCTGTAACACCCCCAGAATCGACCCTATGCAAGTTTTAGCGATTCCTGCCAAACCCGCATAGAAACGATTCAAAGGTGCCCACCAGGCACTTGCGTGCGGGTGGAAAACGAAGTAATATCATTACACAATAGTCCACGATGGAACCCACAGAACATATATATACAACAACGGCTCCATGAGTCAAGAATATAGATTTACAATACAAAGATCCAAATCACCTTGAAAATGATACAACGTCCGACTACGGACAAGATGCAAATGGGGCTAAGAGCCCTGAAGAATAACCAATGGCGTCCATAACCCTGCCCAGGCCAAGCCGGAAGGGTAACCCTGCTAACAACGTCGATCTCAAAACCTGCTTAACCAAAGGGGTGCCGACAAAGGGCGAAGGAAAAAGAGAGCGGTCAGTACTGAGGCCAGTACACGGCGAGACTAGAATTCGGCGGTCCTCGCCTACATAGGTATGGTGGACTGAAGCGGCAGTGCGGCATGCACTAAACAACCTATAGAGACTCGATTCAACTGGCGGCTATCAGATAGGGATAAGAAAGACCTATTCGGATACAACCTGAAACTATCACCAAGCATACCCATCCTGGTATTTCCCCCTCGACACCAATCGAGGAAGTCAACCGAGAAACTCACACAGTTGGCAGTTTTATTCATTCTGTTATAGTTGCGGCAATTACTAGTCAGATATAGATAGCATGAGTCATCCTGACATAATAAGCAGTGGACAGTTTTAGTTAACCATTCCGTTGTTGTTGTAGTACTTACTAGTCAGATACATATAGCATGAGGCATCCCAAAACCTAGCAGTTGTTGGTACTTTTATTTAGCCGTTTCGTTATAGTTGCAATACTTACTAGTCAGATACAATGGTAACAGGCGACAACCCAAACCAGCAATTGTTGGCACTTTTGTTTAGCCATTCCATTATAGTGAAGCTAATTACTAGTCATTATAAAGTCAAATTTATAGCACTACTTTAGTTATAGTTGTCTATGATCGAGATACTGTGGTCCAAGTCGTCCATAACCGCGTACACGGCTTTCAGAAAGTTTTACCCTGCAGGGGGGCACAAATAGCAACACACGCACGATCAACCTCGGGAAAAACCAAATAAAAACCCAACGAGGCATCACGACAGAGCAATTGCAAGATTCATATAAATTTCAGGGGGCCACCCCACGAAGCTACTCACGACGAAGTTGGCCTTCTCCGAGACGGACCCAGAGGTTTGTGCCAATGGCTGTAAACGACTGGGAACTCGAAAGTGTGACTGGGCTTATCGATACCGCGAAAACATTCCTCATTTGTTCCTAAACAGTACAGGCGCTCCACGCGCAATCGTAATAGAGTAGTAAAGCATGGCATAAGTACATGGTAGTAATAAATCCCCAAACTACTTTGTGGCCCCAATAAATAAATATGACGCAAGCTCTGGCTAGGGGGATTCATGGTCCCACATGCGGATAGTGCGAATATTCAAAGAACAGGTATCAAGTACTCGGGGTCCTACGGAACACAAGTGGACGGTTAAAAACCAAATAACATCTATTGCCCACCTGTGCCTCTGCATTATTTACTTACTTCAATTTTAGTTATTAAACGGTAATTAAAGTCATGATCAACTCCAACATAAAGCATATGACAGTCTTCCAACAACTGTGGTACTTGACGACATGCAACAGCACTTGAGCAAGCAACTACGACACGCAAAGCCGACTATCTACCAAACAACAGGTAATAGGATGTGTCCAAGGCAATATAAGGCTGCAAGGGATATCACGGGTACGAAAACTAGAGCATCGCAACATAGATAGCAATAGATCAATAGGAGGAATAAAGACTATAAAAGTAAGATAGGTAGAAAGGGGGAGAATGCTCGCCTGAAAACATTGCCGAAGATACACTAGATTTCGGGTCGACACTCGCATCAACTCATTGGCCTAATCCATGAAGAAGCAAAGCACTAGAAGAAACACCAGATGCACGATTTAATACTACGGCAGAAGATCGGGCATGATGCATGTATGATGTATGACATGACAAAGATGCGATGCAATTAGTCAATATTAAGCGGAACGGGGTCCCGACAATTAATTATATCGTTCATGTTGTTTAGGTACCCCGCAATTTAAATGTTATCTTAACAAGGCAAAATATGGCATCGGTTCACTGCACAAATTTAAATGGGGCCAATGTAAGACTAGATTTGCCCGCATATGGACCCCATATTTAGTTATGAGGTGAATCGGCATAATGCCCCCAAACCACAAACATGTATGCAACATAAACATTTTATATGCAATAAGTATATATTATATATTATAAAAATAAAGGTCTCAAGAAAAGGGTCACACATGGGGAACTCGGCGATCTTGGGGTTCACCGAGGGTTCGGTCTCGGATTCTGGAAGTGGATCTTGCAATTCCTTCTCGGAGATCTTCGCGTTCCCTCAGGGAGATCTTGTCATTCCGAAAAGTTCGGGTCAGCCTTCAAACTCCAGAATTAGGCTTCAGGTTTCATGAAGAACTTGATGTTCCTGATCGGCCTTCGGGTGACACTACATCGGTGCATCCACCACACCACAACCACCATCGAGACATCACAAGCACCTAGGGTAAACCACACGGCAGGAACAAAACACGCCTCAACCAAAAACACAAAGAGATAGAAGGTTTGCCTTGACCAGGAGGTTCTTGTACAACACCACAAGCACCAGGCGGCATCGACAAGGAAAGAAGCACGGCAGCAACACGCGCTCACGGGGAAGACGGGGCGCGGACGAAGACGCAGTGACTGCCGGAGAGAGGCGGGGCGACCAAGGCGACGGGGAGGACACGAGCGAGCGAGGGACCGTGGAGGCGGTGGAGCCCGATGGCGGCAAGAGGTGGACGAGAGAGGGGCGGCAGGATGCTGCAGGGACCGCGGTGGCGGTGGAGCCCGATAGTGGCAAGGTTGGAGCATAGGGGCGGCAGGGGGCTTTGCTTGGTAAAGCGACGCGGAAAGGAGGGCTCTAGGGGCGCGCGCCGGCGGTCGGAGCTTGCAGGGCCAAGGGCGGTGAAAAGGGGTTCACATGCCGGTGACGTGGAGGAGAGGCGCCGGTCGGGGATGGCGCTGGGAGGTGAGGAGCGCCAGGGAGGAGGCGGAACTTCGGAGGTGGCCGGACGTGAGGAGGCCAGCGGCGGCGATTGGGGATCGAGGCAGGAAGGTGGGGTTTGTGGGGGCGATGCGAGGAGAGCGGGGTGCCACGATGCGAGCGCTGCGAAGCGGCGTGGGGCCAGGGGAAACATGTTGTGGCGCTGGGGCGTGACCACGTGAGTGTGTGCACGACGCAAGCAGGTGTGCATGTGTGCTTGTGCGGCTCAGTCAGAGTAGGACCTGGTGCGTGTGTGTGGTGCAGAGGCAGCATGTGTCGTGTGCTTGTGTGCGTGTAGAGGTAGGGTGTGTGGTTGGGTCCGGCGGCGGGATAGGGAGGAAAGGTGTGGAAGGATTAGGTAGGGTTAGGGTTTGGGGTGGTTCTAGGTTAGGGTTTCCGATGGGATTGGGTTCGGCCGATCGGGGTGGTAGGTGGCCTGGCTTTCGGGCCGGGCTGCCTCCCCCGATCAAAACAGTTTTATTTTAAAGAAAATATTGTCTGTTTTAATTTTGGTAAAAGAATTTTGTAATTAGTTTTAGACACAAAAAATTATCCGGAAAGACCGGTTTTGATTTGAAATAAGACAGGGTATTTGGAAAACAAGATAGACTTTGTCAAATTATTTTTGTCAAACAAATGCATGCAGTCATGATGATGCACAAACAAAACACCAGATGGTTTTCTAACATTGGTTTTAGCCGGGGTGCTACACCTGGCGACCAAGGGATCGTAGCGGCACGAGGTATTGAAACAGTGGATCGTGGTGTCTGGGTGGATTCCGGCCATGTTGTACCACAGATCTTGCCATCGTTGGACCCAACTGCGGGTCGACTCGCGGGGTCCCTGGACGCATCGCTCCAGGTATTCGATGGTGGTGGCGCGGGTGTATGAGCCCTCGAAGTGCCTGACGAAGGCGTCGCACATTTCCTCCCAAGAATCGATGTTGTCCATTGGGAGGGTGTTAATCCACTGCCTGCATGCTCCCTCCATCACCAGGGGGAGGTAGTGGGTGGCGAGTAGATCGGCGTGGCCGGCGATCCCCATTGCCATGAGGTAGGTGTCCAGCCACACGGATGGATCGTACGAGGGATCGTACTTTTCTATTTCCTTTGGCGCTTGGAAGTTTGCCGGGTATCTTTTGCCTCGGATCATCGGTCAGAAGCACGGGGGCCCCACTCGGCTCAGCGATCCCCTTGGTTCGCCGTTGCGGCGGTTGGTGAGGGTGTGCCGCAGGTCGTCAGGTTAACGTGCGTGCCAGTTCTGGTTGTTGATGATGTGGGTGCGGGCGTCGACGGGTTGTCCGTTGGCGGCGACGAAGTTGTTCGCCGGACGAGGGTCGTTTGTGGAGAGTGCCGCGTTCACGGGTCGGTGTTGGAGCTACAGGAGTTTGGGTGGTGGGCAGTTGAGAGTATTCGCCACCATGGGGCAGCCGCTCGAGGCTGCTCTGCTGCCTGATGAACGCGAGTACATCCGACCCTATGAGTCGACGCCTGCGTTTTGTTGCTCGACCGCTTTGGCGAGCAGAACCTTGGCGTACTGGATCTGCAGGGCGCCTTCCCCGGTGGCTTCAATGTTGTCGACTGCTGCTCGGCCCGCGACGAGGTTGTCCATTGGGGTGGAGAACAGCGGGAGGCCGTTCGCGTCTCGCTCTTGTGAGGAGACCACGATCCTTGGCTGGTCCCTAGGGGTGCGCGGTTGGGTGATGGTGGGGAACCATTGGCCGTTGCCCCTGGTGGGGGCCGAGTGCTTCCTCCTGACGGCGCGTTCACGCAGATCGCGTGCTCGGCCGCGTGGGCCGGGTCATTTTCGTCGTCGAAATTCAGGGCGCGCCACTGAACGGTAGGATTCAGGCGCGACCTGATTCGAAGTTGGTGGTAGCGCGACAGCTCCTGCGCTGTCACCTGCTCGAGGCGTAATTTTTCTCGTCGGCTTGTTCCTTGCAGACTACCTCCGCCAGCTTCAGGCGGAGTTCCTCGACCTCCGTTGCCGTCGTGTTTGATGGGATCGGCATGGAGAAGGGGTCTTCCGGCGGGTCGGCGCCAGTTGCCATGTAGGTCGTGGCATGGCGACCGGTTCCGTCGTGGAGGTCGGCGGAGTTCTCCGACCCGGTGTCGAAGTCGAAAATCCCGAGGATAGAGGGATCATCGAAGTCTCCGATGTTGGAGACCTGGGTGATGGAACCCGCGGGTGATGCGGCGACGATGGATCCGGCGAATGACGCCGGGGTCGCCGAATCGGCGTCGTCGTTGAGGGCCGCGTCGTCCGCGGCCGCGGTGGTTTCGGCCACGTTGCTGTGGGCCGAGTCCTACTCGGAGGCGAGGCGGTGAATCGTGCGGACCTGGCTTTCACAGAGCCGGTCGCGTGGCCGCGACTCGCGGATGCGAGCCGAGTCCTCCGAGATGATGACGTCGGTGAGGCCGACGAAGAGGCTGATCGTGCCGACCGGCAGGATCACACTATGTGTGATGAGTCGCCGCCGGGACGGAGCTGCTCGGCAAGATCTGGAGCATCTCGCCGATCGCAATCATGCGTCCGGTGGCGATCGACTCGTTGATGGGCAGATTGGATCTCGCCGCAGAACACCGGCCTGACCGGCCAGGCCCCACGGTGGGCGCCACTGTCGTGGGAATGACCACGGCAGATGCTGCAATCGGTAGCGAGTAGTAGAACATGGGGCAAGGGCGTCCAGCCATCTGCGGTGCGAGATGAGGGCTGAGACACAAGGGTTTACCCAGGATCGGCCCCCTCGAGGGTAAAGACCTACTCCTGCTAGATTGTATTATGGTGAGAGTACAATGGGGCGAGCTTGATGGCTAGGCGGCAAGTCGCTTGGGTGTATGATGGAACGTATCCCTTATGCGTACCCTAGGGAGCTTTATATAGGCTCACCTCGCTAGGGTTTACAGATTACAACCGAATTAGATAAGGATTCGGAGATTCTATGACCTACTCCGACTGAGCCTAGCTACGCTTCTGGGCCTCCAGCTTCCAATCGCCTGAGTCCACACCAAGTCTTGATCCAGTTGTCGTCCTGTAGGCCCACTCACTGACGGCTCAAGCCAGTAGGAAACGTCCTGCTGGGTATACCCCGGTAGGCATATCCCCATCAACAGATGCATGCAAAGGGCTTACGAATGCAGTGAAGGAGGTGTTCCCGCGAGCTGAGCATAGATAATGCCATGCCCATCTGATGCTCAACCTGTACAGGCACTATGCAGGCAACATATTTGGTTACATGTTTGCTGCTGCTAGATCTTACAGAGATGGGCGCTGCGAATATTTCATGAGCAAGATATTTGCGGAAGCCCCAGTACTTGGCCGCACATCATTCGCAGCTATGGAAGAGGAATCAGTTCAACCCTGACATCAAAGTTGATTACATAAACAACAACCTAGCTGAATGCCTGAATAACTGGGTGAAGGACATAAAAGTCCGTACTGTTCATATGTTGATGGACGGCATATGGGGTATTATCATGAAGCTATTAAATATAAGGAGAGAGATTGGTCGGAGACTTGGAAGCCATATGCTACCGCCTGTTGTACAATAACCGCATAAGAAAAGCCGAGGGCTTGGTCATCTTACGGTTCTCCCATCAAACAACAACAGCTATGAGGTGGTTGATATGTCCAAAAACGTCCACAGGGATGTTGTGAACATCGAGCGGCGGTAATGCACCTTCTTAGAGTGGCAGTATACCGGGAAACCATACGACCACGCATTCGTCTTCTTGGTGAATAAAAGAACTCTACCACATTTGGATCAATATTTGTCTGACTACTTCTCTCTAGACAAGTTCAGAGTTGTGTACGCTGGTTCCGTCGAGCCCTGTACTAACCCATCTTAGTGGCCTCAAGTCTAACTTAGTTTTGAGATATGCCAGCCAGTAACAAAACGGGGCAAAGGTAGACCACAGGTGAAGAGATTTAAAAAAAATTTGGAGAGGGCTGGTTCAGCTTTTAGTGGTAGCAAGAAGGGCAAAAACCGATGCAAGACATGCCATCTTATAGGCCATAGAGCAGCGGGGTGTTCTCTTAATGCACCCAAACCTAGGTATGTATGAGATGGTACCTATACAAAAAAAATTGGTCGTACTCTGTAGATATTAGGTGCTTAACCGTGTCCTATTTTTTGACAGGAAGCGCAAGGTAAGAAACATGACTGTGGACTCAGTGATTTTGCTGCGGGAAGAAAATCAAAACGAGTAGAGTGATGAGGCTGAACATGATTCTGAAGCAGATTGTCCTAACTTCCCTAGACCCGGAGATGCAGAGTATTTGAAGGTAAGAAAGCTGGCACCCAAGAAGAGGAGGAAGGCGGGAAATGAAGAAGACAGAGGACACTGAGGCAAAGAAGTGGCACCCAGGAAGGGTAAGAATGCTGGCTAAGAAGAAGCACAATAATGTGTGATCTTGAACCTGTCTATGTATTCTGTAAAATTAGGGAGCTGTGTTCCTGGGAATTGTCTGGTGAAACAAGCGTGTAGTGGTGTCTTAAGAAAATATGAGTTATTTCACATTTTCGTACTTATCCATTCATTGACTATGTAATCCCGCTCTCGTAGCGACTTGAGATTTGGTAATGGCTGAAGACACTTGTTGAGGCTCAAATTGTGAATGTGCCACTACTATCTATACAATCGCAGCACTAGAGCCGATGGGGATTGCTTCTCCACTTCGATGGATGGTAGTGGCACAAACATAATTTATATAAGCGCTTACTGGTTGCGTCAGTCGGATTAAATACTTATTTTTAGAATTACACTTATTAAAAGGTTCTAAGCTGAAAAACAAGTTCTAAGCTGCTACAATCCCACGAAGCAGCAATTTATTTCAGCTGCTGGAAAATTCCATGGCAACATAAACAACAAAGGAAACAAATAATGCCTAGATAATGAGGAAATTGTTTCCACTTTTCGGCCCAATCTTTAGCTCGTCTATCTCATCAGCTTGCTTCCGCAACTTAGCATGCACGCCTCCTCCCTGATCCTGCCTCCACTCCATCAAGCGAAGCTCCCGGATCTCTCGCTCTAGCGCACGAGTCTCCTCCTTCTTGTCCCACACAACATCATGAAGATCCTGAACAAGCTCCTTGTGAAAACCGGTAACGGGCTTTTTGATCCACACAAACTTGTCACATCCTGGTACCCTCCCTTCATGTGAACAATCGAAGCAAACAAACACAAAATTACATAACGGTTCCTGGATCGGGGTTACCAACTGCGCGTAGCATACAAGGTTACTGCTCTGATGTCGTAGTTGCTGAATTTTCTGCAGTATTTTCGTCTTCCAAGAAATCCATCTCTGCATCTTCTCACCTCACAAACACAACATCTCCGGGTAGTATTTATAGGGCGTCTTACGGTACCTGATGGGGGCACCCCCCTCGCGGCGTTGAGTCGACCCTGATTCCACCCAAGACAAACTACATGAGCTGCGAACCATGGGCTAGGGGAGCGAGGGCAGAGGAAAGAGGGGACGGCGGAGGAGCCTTGGATGTCAGAGCAGGAGAATGCTGAAGCGTGATTTATCCCACCCAGTAACTCGAGTAGAATCCTACTGTCCACTTTGGGCTAACAGGTTGGGCTCCTCCAAAGCTCGCGCCTTCGTTGTTCGAAGGCCCTTTTGCGCTCATTGACCGAAATTTTTTGGCCTAATGCCCGCCTACATATCGCTGGGAGGCCTTGCCAAGTAGCCGTCACACGCCTGGTCCCACAACTTTCCACCATCCCCGTACACCCTGTATCCGGAAAAATATTCCTTCATTGCTCGCGGTGGTAGATCCATCCACTCCAACGCTCGCGGTCGGGCTCGCCGCGGCGGATCCACCCCTAGATCCTAACTTTGTAGTATAAAATTGCCATGGTTTCTTGAGCCGAACGGTTGTGCTGCGTCCTCGATCTCGGCCCCTCCTATCTGCAGACGCACTATTACTGCATCGAGCCCGAGTAGGAGCCGCCAGGAGCGAAGGGGCTCGATTGTTTCCACCCTCGTACCCTTCATCATTGTTGATTCCGACAAGGATGAGGACGGTGATGAAGCAATGCAGAATGCCATTGAAGCCTCCTTGGCGAAGGTCAAGCCACAGGCAGGAGTGGATGTCGCTGGGAAGGGCATGGAGGGGTCACCAATCGAGGTGGACTCTGACAACAGGGGCGTGATCTGGGTCTAGATGTTGTTTAGGTTGGTTGCAATTTCGATTTTGTTTAATGCGAGTACAATTATTGTAATGGGTTTGGCGGGATGCAATGGGAATTATGGATAGTTGTGTTCAGCGAAATAATAGGTGCTCGTTCTTCCATAATAGAAATTGTGTATGTGCCCTTTGCATGCGGCAGAATCCACGTAGATTCCACTTAAAACAAACTAGCAAAGTCAGATTACCACTATCAGACAAAATGAACAAAGTAAGGCCTGAGATAGACGAACGGACGCCCAATTTTTTCCGAGCAGACACTACTAGTTCAGACTTCAGACCACTTGGTCGAAAAATACTATTACATTTTGTTCTGAGCATTCCCACACACAACTGAAAATCCACGGAACTACTTCAGCTTGGGCTCCTACTAGTTCAGACTTCAGACCACTTGGTCGACAAATAATATTACAATTAACAGTTAGGAGCTCAATCTAAACAAACCTAGTTTTCACACACATCCATTATCTTCCTAATCATAGCATGATGCCCTTCATTCTGCCACTCCAGGGTTTGAATCGTTAGCGCCATCTTTTTGGCATCCTTCTTGGACTTGGTCAGTTCTTTGTCTACCTTGATCCTCAGGAAACTGTGCATATTGGTAGTTGTGACATCCTGGACTTTCTTCCCGTGCAGTTCAATCCTTGATGTAGTCAGGTCTTTCTCTGCTTTAGACTTTAGGGCCATCGCCACGTCCCTCTCCTTCCCGACTTTTCTAACCTTGGCTTCCAACCTATGAATTTCATGGCGAATGGTTGGTGCATCATCAACGGCCATTAACTTCACCTCAGCACTCTCAAGAAGTGCGCTGACTAAGGCTTCTTTCATCTCAGCATTCTTCTCCCATAGTTTATCTAGCGATTTCTGCATAGACAGTGGACACTCCGGATCTGCCCATTTGACAACGCCGTAACTTTTGGTTGGCCACGCTTCACCCTGCCCACACCCTAAAAACCTTCTGACTGTGTTGTGTCCCTCGAATGCTACCAATTTAGCAGCCACAAGCTCATGTTTTTTACAATGGGGGGGGGACTCTCTCCCTCCGCTAAACCATGATAATCAGAGTCGTACAAAGTCGTGATGGCCTAGAACACCAGACGTACATGAGTAATCAGAGTAGATCTAGCTCAACATAAATAAATCCCCATAAAATGTAAGGTATGAGACGACTCATGTCGCATTCACCATCTCTGTGATCTTCACGCGTTTCCTTGCCATCTCCCCACGAAGCCATGACAAGAGGGAGGTGGAGGAGCGGCGTGGTGGCGGGAGAGGTCGCTAGTGGGTGGGGTGCCGCCTACTAGCGGCTAAGTGATGTAGTGAGGACAGTGGCTTCGAGGGGAAGGAGGAGAATTAAAGAATGCCAATCCTACCAACAAAATCCAACGCCTGTTATAACATGAACGCATCTAACGTCTTCTGTGCGCGGCACACGGAAAGCGTGACACTGGCAGGTGGAGCACACACGATTATTAAGGAATACTCCCTCTGTCTGCAAATAGGTGTACTTCTAGATTTTTCTTAAGTCAAACATTATAAAGTTTGACCAAACTTAAAGATAAATATAGCAACATGTAATACACCAAGGAGTATTACAGAACTGTGACTAACATACATTCGTCTGACAAGTATGCTCTCCACACCAGACTAGTATTGATTACGGCTTACATTTAAGGACAACATAAGTTCTACAACTCCCTGTCGGTCTTCTCGATGCGAATGCAGAAATTGATCTGCTTGGCCGGTCCACAATCGACAAGGTACTTGGATGGCACACAAAGGACTGAACTTAGGTTTGTAAACTCCACCTCGCCCGACGTCGGGCAGCTCGGCGACACGGCCCTCACATGCACTGCATGGGACGATGGCGGCTCGGCGTGCGACCACATACTCATAGTGTACATAGGCCATGCGCACGAGACCAACATGACGCATACCACAAACACGAAGGTGGCCCAGGGACGGTCCCTGGAACGCCAGCGGTGATGGTGGACCTAGGGACAGTTTTCGGAACGCGAGCGGTGATGGCCGGCAGTGTTGGGGGGTGGTCCCTGGGCACCCCAAAGACGCCCCAAAAGTACTCCAAAGAAGGCAAAACATACAAAATATGTACAGAAGCAGCAGCTCTTGACGTCCTAGGACGACTGGAGGCTCCTAGCCGGCCAGCAACACCATTTCTGGCTGGGCCGGGCGCCACCCTTCCCGTCTAGGCCATCCCCAGCCGGCCCATTCGCCTGCCGGCTCTCCCCCGCTGGGTTGCCTCCCTGCTGGGCTCCCGCCCTGACCAGCGCCTTGGCTGGGCTGCCCAACTCTGCGCGCCCCCGCCTGTCCGCTGGGCTGGCTGGCCCATCCGGTTGCCTCGCTCCCTTCTCCGTGATCCGGTCCGGCTAGCGCCTGGCTGCTGGGCCGGCTGGCCCATCCAGCGCTCGCCTCTACCAGGCCGACCCTCTCCCGGCCGGGCCCTCTGCTCCAGCTCCCCCGATTTAGAATCGCCCACAGGGATCGATAGAATCAATCCTGGCCGGCTCTGTCGCCCTAGTCGGCTGCTTCCAGGTGTCTAGCAGCTGCCATGTTTCCCTTCGATCAAGACCAAAGCCACTGCTAGTACCAGACAAGGACAAGACAAGGAGTACCAAGACCATGCTACTTTATCAGATGATGTATGCACTAGTGTTGCACTATGCACTATGCACTATGTATGACATCTAGCAAATAGTGCGGCACTATGCATGACACCTTGTACTATTATATAACACATGCAATAGTGTAGTTAGGCACATGGGGACCGCCCTTGTCCCTTGGCATATTGTATAAATTACCAAGGGGGATGTCTCACTCATTGATGGACACACACGAGGGCTCACTCCCTGCGAGCTCACTTGCATGCACACACACACGCCAGGCACTAGCTCATTCCTTGCTAGCCAGCTCGCATACGCACTGCTAGACTAGATGATTTCCGATATAGCTCCAGGAGTAACTTTGTAGCCCGAATATACCCACATATACTGTCAGACATGCAGGAGTAGGAGTTTTACCTCATCACGAGGGCTCCGAACCTGGGTACTTCCCGTGTCTCACCACACTTGCTTGTACCCAATCCCGCCTCCGAACGCTGTTGTAGTCGCCCTGCTCCCTCCCACACCTCTATCTAGCCTCCTTAGGCAATGTCGTTTCCATACCGACGACAGGATGCGTGCCGGCTCAGGGAACGACACTTGCTATTGGATAAGAATGGAGTAGCCATAGGAGAGCCTAATTACTTCGATCGGGTGATCCCTTGCAAGGTGGACCACGAGCTTTGCTGGCGGGCCGATGTAGTTGCAGTCGGGCACCGCGCAGCCGCACGCGCCGTGCCAGCATCCGAGCTCATGCCCTGGGAGCACGTAGTAGGGAAACGGTGAGAGCATCCATGGTGGGAGCACTCGATCCCGGACGTTGCCAAGATATTGCGCGTGAGGATCTCCTCCAGATTCAATGTAGCACCCCCCGGGGTTAGGGTTAAACTAGACTCAGATCACCATCTAAGATAAGTTCAACTCCCAAACGCGGAAGATCACAGTATGATTCGGTAACATTACAGAACACAGGGATTCAATAGCATAAGTTTAAACTCTTAACAGAGTAAGATATTAGAGGTATTACAAACCAGAGGTCGAAGACCCAACACTACATCACATAGCGAAAGCAAATTATGTTGTTCTACACAACAACTTGGCAAAAGGCCTAAGAGGCCGTTAACAAAAGCGACGTCCATCCCATAGTCCTCAGGCTGCTACCTGGGACCCCCAACTACTCGTAGATGTCAATGTAGAAGCCACCTTCAGTTGCAACCAGATCCTCTGTAGAAAAACAACAATGGCGCAAGGCTGAGTACGAGAATGTACTCGGCAAGACTTAGATAACCTAGTATTTACATGCTCTGGCTAGAAAGGCTTTCTCTGGATTTTCTTTTGAGGAAAGCAATCTTTGTTTATAAACAAGAGATAGAAGAGGCTCGTCTACTCAAAATCTTTTAGGAAGGGATAAGATAGCGACTTCTTCATCTTGTTCATCACATCTTGGTAACCACCAGCTTCATCAGAACCTCCTATCTAGGATCACCCCCTCGACCCAGAGGAAGCATCCTTAAGCACACGTGGATCAGCAAGTTTTATAGTGGTTGAAGTTATATATGATCTTAAGTCCGGTCGCCAAGTCGTTCATAACCATGAACACGGATTTTCGAAAAGATTTAACCCTGCAGGGGTGTACAACTTTACCCACACGCACCAACCGACTCTTAATGCCAAATTATTAGCCCTCTTCCTTGGAAGGCCGGCAGAGGGTGGTTGACCACGACCTTTACCTTGCTTTCGCCGAGACCATGAGTCACGCAATTAGTATGATTCCGCCGTAACGGGTCAAATCCCGAAGCCGGTACTTAAAGATGTGAGGCGAGGTTGGTTTACCAGGGGCTCTATCTACCCCAAGCAACCCGGTCCACGCTTCCCTACCTGTTATGAATGCACCAACTTCACCCGGCAAATATTTCAAAAGATTTTCTATGCATATGTCGAATGGAACGCCTGAACTATGTGACTCATGGAATCTACTAAGCAAGTTAGTCAGTCATGAGGTTGTCGAGGCCCCATGTGGTTGCATGCTCGTCTTGGTTCCAAAGGTAAGAACTCAGTTCCTAGTGGTGGCGAGCATGGTACTACAAAAACCACACCCAACGTGGCCTCCCATACAAGCCTTATCAGATTTGAGACTGTCACCAACTCCTAGTTATCTCCTTCGAGACTGTCACCAACTCCTACCTTTCTAGATTCTCCGTCACCTCTAATTCATCATTCGGATAGATCAGACGTTGATACTATTCATGGCTAAGCTGTCAATTGCAGAAGGTCTAGCAACGCTCAGATGCCAAACCTAGGTATGCTAGGAGCAGTGGATGAGGAGTATAAGGCTACAACAGGGAAACAATGCAGCAGATAGGTAACCCTAACTACTGACAAAAGACCACATTGGAATCGTGTGCATTATAGCGAGAAAGTAATATACTTTGTAAAAGTAGGTTCAAAATGAGAGGCTATGCTTGCCTTGTCCGCCAGTAGATAGGTATGGATCGTCGGTGTTGTTGACTTCACCTTCGGGTTCGGATCCTATCGCGAAGAACCAAATACCGGAAAGGAAGAAGCAACATTCAATACATGGCATGTGCAATGCTCAATCAAAGATGATGATATGACAAGTTAAATTGCATTGAAATGAAACCCTAAGGCATGCTTGACAAGTTTAACGGGGTTCCGAGGGTTGAAAACCCTAATTCGGGGAAACTCCGGAATCACCTTTGAGGGGTTACTATATTCTTCTAATTAAACTTTTCATGTAAGTTGATTAACAATGCATGATTATAGCTCTATTAGATTGCTCTCATTTTTCTGAACATTTTGATATATTATTTGTATTTTTCAGATTTTAAATGAATTAGTTATGAATTTCTCAAATTTCAATTCATTTTAAGTTATTTTTGGAATATTTAAATTATTTTCTAACTTGGGCCCACATGTCAGACTTTTATTAATTGCAGAAATTATTTACAAAATTGTTAAAATCCTGATAGACAGGGCCCACCTGTCAGCATTTATCTATTACAGAAATGAATTACTGAAAACTTTAAAAAAACAGAAAAAGATTATTGCATCATGATGATGTCACTGTGACGTCATCAATGGCTGATCCTCTCAGATCGAGAGAGGGGCGAGCGATTAGAGGCGTCTGTGCATGCGTGGTTGGTCTCGTTCGAAAGAGGGGGCCAAGGCAGACATAATAGTGGTGGCGCCGCCCGGATTTGGTCACCGTAGCATCGTCGGCGACCATGTGTTGCGGCGGTAGACGGAGGCGCACGGCGAGATGGCGAACTAGAGGGAGTGGGGGAAAGGGAGAAGGTCCAGGAAGACCGCTGGCTCACCACGGACACGGTGGAGTAGTCGAGGAAGCGAGGCGAGGTCGGAGCACGACGAATCGCAGACGAGCGCAGCGGCCGATGGCACTCCGGGCTCGATTCCGGCGAGCAGCGGGCTTCCCCTCTTGCGTGCTTGTGAAGGGAGAATGAGGCCTGCGAGGCGGACCTCAAGGTGTTGTTGGCTGGGCTCGGGGTGGCCGGAGGCAGCGAGACTTCGCCGGCTAGGGTTCAGCCATGCGTGATGCAGAGAGGAGAAAGAGCGCACGAGGGGGAAGAAGGGGTTAGGGTTCTCCTCGGCGGCGGGGTAGGGTTCTTGTAGTCGCCGGCAGCGTCGGTGGCGTGAATCTTGGCGTGCGGCGCGGCGGCGGATGACATCGCCGGCGACAGCGAAGGAGAGCTTTGTCGTCGACGATGACGACGCCCTGCGAAGCCGTACGGGGCCGTGTGGGCCTTGGCTGGGCCGCGGGAGAGGGAGAAAGGGTAGGAGGCTTGCTAGGCTGCGGCCTGGCTTGCCCTCTGGCTCTATATGTTTTTAACAAAACATTTTTCTTTTCCTGTTTTCTATTTCTGTTTGTATTTTGAATTCAAATACTATTTTAAACATTGCAAAAATACCAAGAGGTTTACAAAATAGATAGGAATTAATTAGGGTCCCTTTTAATCCATTTGGGATCCATATTTTTTTGATACTTTTCAAATATTTCAAAACCATTTGAGTTGATTTTCAAATAAAGAGGGGAATTTTTAGGGTTTTGAATGTTGTATTTATTTTAACACACTTGACCACATGCAATTATTGTATTGATTTAAACAGATGCATACATGCTTGAGTACTATTTACATATATTACAAACATGGATGTTACAGCTCTACCCCCCTTACAAGAATCTCGACCCGAGATTCCTAAGTTTTAGAAAAGAAGGTAGGGTACTCATATCTAAGACGATCTTCTCGTTCCCAGGTTGCTTCGTCCTCAGAGTGATGAGACCACTGAACTTTCAGGAACTTGATGTTTTTACGACGAGTCTTGCGCTCGGTTTCATCAAGGATACGAACAGGATACTCACGATAAGTCAGATCCTTTTGGAGATCAAGAGTTTGGTGATCAACACCACGGACAAGATCTTTGAAACTACGCTTGAGTTGTGACACATGGAAGACATCATGCACCTCAGGGATGTTTGCAGGCAACTCCAATTTGTATGCGAGGTTACCTTGCTTGGAAAGAACACGAAAAGGACCAACATAGCGAGGAGCTAGTTTGCCTTTGATACCAGAACGATGGACACCCTTTAAAGGAGTGTCTCGGAGGTAAGCTTGATCACCGACTTCATAAACAATATGTTGATATTGACGATCATGATAGCTTTTCTGGTGACACTGGGCAGTTTTCAAACGATCTCGAATGATATGAACTTGATCTTCTACTTCCTGAATCATATCCGGACTAAAGAACTTTCTTTCGCCGGTTTCTGACCAGTTCAAAGGAGGACGACAGGTTCTTCCATATAGAAATTGGAACGGTGCCATACCAATACTGGATTGGAAATTGTTGTTGTAGGAGAATTCAGAAAAAGGAATGCATTTCTCTCAGTTCTTGCCAAAAGATATGACACACGCTCTTAGCATGTCTTCAAGGATTTGATTCACTCTTTCGGTTTGACCACTGGTGCTAGGATGATAGGCTGTGCTGAAGGAGAGACGAGTTCCCATAGTAGCTTGGAAGGTTGTCTAGAACCTTGAGGTGAACAAACTCCATCGGTCAGAGACAATTTTCTTTGGAATCCCATGAAGAACAACTATTCGAGAGATATAAAGATCTGCTAGCTGACTAGCATTGATACTCTCACGGACAGGTAGAAAGTGAGCAACGTTGGACAGATAGTCAACGATTACCCAGATGGCATCATTTCCTTTTTGAGTTTTAGGAAAGCCAGTGATGAAATCCATACCAACTTCATCCCATTTCCACTCAGGTATTTTATGTGGTTGCAGGAGACCAGCGGGTCTTTGGTGCTCAGCTTTGACGCGACGGCAAACGTCACATTCAGCTACAAAACGAGCGATATCCTTCTTCATAACAGACCACCAGAATCTTTGACGAAGATCCCGATACATCTTCGTACCTCCAGGGTGGATAGAAAGATGTGATTCATGAGCCTCTTGGAGAATTAGATCCCTCAATTTTGCTCTCTTCGGCACTACCAGATGGTCACCAAAGTAAACAGTACCTTGATTGTCAACAGAGAAACACTTAGCAACTCCGCTAGCAATGTTCCCTTTGATCTCAACAATTTCAGAATCATGTTTCTGAGCAAGCTTGATGTCATCCTCTATAGAAGACTTCACTTCAAGAGTAGAAAGGAATCCACGAGGAACTACTTCAAGATTCAATCGAGCGAATTCCTCATGAAGAGAAGGTTGAGATTGTTTGATCATCAAATTGTTGCAGTAAGACTTACGACTTAACGCGTCAGCAACGACATTGGCCTTCCCAGGTTGATAGTTGAGACCCAAATCATAGTCCTTGATGAGTTCCAACCATCTTCTTTGCCTGAGATTCAGATCAGGTTGTGTGAAAAGGTACTTCAGACTCTGATGATCCGAGTATAACTCGCAACGACTACCGAGAAGGTAATGTCGCCATTGCTTGAGAGCATGAACGACAGCTGCAAGCTTAAGATCATGAGTTGGGTAGTTGTTCTCATGTGGTTTTAGCTAACGGGAGGCATAAGCCACCACATGCCCATCTTGCATCAACACACATCCGAGACCTTGGTGGGAGGCATTGCAGAAGACAACAAAGTCTTTGCTAGTGTCTAGGAGAACTAACACCGGAGCAGTGGTTAACTTGGTTTTCAACATCTGGAAGCTCTCTTCAGCCTTATCAGACCATTCAAACTTCTTATCCTTGTTAAGAAGATCAGTCATTAGCTTTGCAATCCTAGAAAAGTTCTCGATGAACCGACGGTAATAACCAGCCATCCCGAGAAAACTTCAGACATCCTTGACGGATTTAGGGGACTCCCAGTCGAGGATAGTTTGAACCTTATCGGGGATAACAGCAACCCCTTTGGCGGAAACATGACCAAGGAATACGAGCTCTTGTAACCAGAACTCACATTTGGAAAACTTGGCGTAGAGACGATGTTCTCGAAGTTTGGTTAACACCAAACGAAGATGTTCAGCGTGCTCTTCTTCAGTCTTGGAATAAACCAGAATATCATCGATGTAGAACATGATGAACTTGTCAAGGTACTCCATGAAGACAGAGTTCATAAGCCGCATAAAAGTGGCTGGAGCATTGGTAAGACCAAAGGACATGACTGTATACTCGTAAAGACCGTAACGAGTGGTGAAAGCAGTCTTTGGAATATCTTCCTTACGGATCTTTATCTGGTGATACCCTGACCTCAAATCCATTTTGGAAAAGGCAGTGGCACCACTTAACTGGTCAAAGAGATCATTGATCCTAGGGAGAGGATACTTGTTCTTGATAGTCACAGCATTGAGTGGGCGATAATCCACAACCAGACGCGGTATATTGGTATCCCGCTTCTTGACAAAGATGGTGGGACATCCCCAAGAAGATGTGCTGGGCTGAATGTATCCTTTTCCTTCTAACTCCTCTAATTGCTTCTTCAAGTCCACAAGCTCATGAGGAGACATACGATTGGGTCTTTTAGAAATAGGAGCAGTTCTAGGAACTAACTCTATGACAAACTCCACACTTCGATCAGGTGGCATGCCAGGCAACTCCTCAGGAAAAACATCCGGAAACTCACAGACCACGGGAACATCTTGGATCTCTAACGGAGGTAAAACTTCAAGAGCATACAACTCTGCTTCAGCAATAGAAACAGCTGAAGGAGATAGTGACCCTACAGTCCAGTACTTGAAGGTTATGCCAGCAGGACTAGTCAAAGTCACAGACTTGGTTGTACAATCGATTCTGTCTTGATAACGTGTCAACCAGTCCATGCCCAAAATGATGTCAATATCAGTTAACTTGAGGGCGATCAAAGAAGTGGAGAAAACTTGAAATGCAACTTCGATTAGATTGCCATGACTAACCATGGTGGAACACCACCTAGAACCAGGAGACTGAACTAGCAGAGGAACAGATAATCCCTCAAAACTTATCCCATGCATTTGAGCAAAAGCTTGTGCCAGGAATGAATGCGATGCTCCAAAATCAAACAAAACTTTAGCTGGAATTTGATTGATACGAAGCGTACCCATGATGAAGCTTGGATCTTCCTGAGCCTCCTTAGCAGAGATATGGTCCAGGCGTCGTTTTCCAGCACCTGGATACTTATCATTCTTCTTTGGGGGTTGTGCCTTCTCAGCAACACTCTTTTGAGGACAGTATCTTGCATAGTGTCCAGACTGGCGACAATTGAAACATATAAGACCTGATCCAGTAGCAGTAGCAGGATAATTTGATCCACCAGTATTGCTTGAAGTAGCATTTGGACGAGGAGCATATCCAGAAGTCCTTGGGGTGTAAGGAGCACGTGGCACAGCACTGTAAGGCACGAAGACTCGACGCTTCTTATTACCAGAACCAGCCTTGTTGTAACCCTCCTGAGAACGCTTACGAGTTTCTTCATACTCCACCTTTCCACTCTCGGCCTTCATAGCCTTATTGACAAGACCTTGGAAGTTAACAAAGTCCATGAGATGGAGATCACGACGATTCTCAGGATCCAGTCCCTTGCGGAACAGAGCTTGCTTCTTAACATCAGTGGAGACCTCTTCAGTAGCATAGCAGGCAAGACAATTAAAGTTGCGATGGTAATCACACACGGAACCAGTGCCCTGCTTAAGATTGAGGAACTCCTCCCTCTTCTGATCCATCAGACCCTCTGGAATATGATAAGCTCGAAAGGCTTCAGTGAACTCTTGCCATGTAACAGCATACTGAACTTCTTGCATAGCCAAGAAATTCTCCCACCAGGAATTAGCTGCTCCCTCCAGATGGTAGGCAGCAAAAGTCACCCAATCAGCTTGAGCAACATGACCAACCTGAAGTTTACGCTCCATGGTACGGAGCTAGTAGTCCGCATCAAGTGGCTCAGTGGAATAACTGGAAACAGGCAGAGTGAGACGTGTGAAGTCCTTGATTCCAAGTTGATTGTTCTGGCGTTGAGCGGTGTTGCGCTCAATCCTTTCAAGGAGCCTCATGTTGTCAGCACGGTTGGTTTCGTACATGGCCATGAGTTGAACCATGGACGGTGGTGGAAGAAGGTTGGAAGATTCACCTTCATTTGCAGCACCACGTGCACGAGCACGGGTACGAGCACGAGAAGTGTCACCCATCCCGAAAGAACAAGAGGAAGGTTAGACAAGGGATCCAAAGGAACAAGACGGAGAGATGAACAAAGAGTACTTGATATAAAGGTATCATCTTATCAAGAATGGTAGTACCAAAGCATACTAAAGTATACACTAACCAACTGTCTTTACAAACCATGACAATGGAATGCTAAGATGTTACATACCAAGCAAAACTGACATATCTTGGAACACTGAGAATAGCAACCAAGTACGGAGTACTTTAGAAAAACAAATCCAAAACCACGATCCTAAAAGTTTTGAGATATAAGATAAGGAATGAAAACCTTTTCAAGCCAAATAAGATAAGAAAAACTCCAGCAACAGAAACACACCAGAGAAGGAGTAAAAAGAATCTTAGTCAGAGTTTCTGCAAATAGTTTTAACTTTCGAATAGTTTTGTCGACTTCTAGACTCCACATCGACCAATAAAAGGGTTTCCTACAGGCAGTCCTGCTCTGATACCAAAACCTGTAGCACCCCCCGGGGTTAGGGTTAAACTAGACTCAGATCACCATCGAAGATAAGTTCAACTCCCAAACGTGGAAGATCATAGTATGATTCGGTAACATTACAGAACACAGGGATTCAGCAGCATAAGTTTAAACTCTTAACAAAGTAAGATATTACAGGTATTACAAACCAGAGGTCGAAGACCCAACATTACATCACACATCAAAAGAAAATTATGTTGTTCTACACAATAACTTAGCAAAAGGCCTAAGAGGCCGTTAACAAAAGCGACGTCCATCCCATAATCCTCAGGCTGCTACCTAGGACCCCCAACTACTCGTCGATGTCAACATAGAAGCCACCTTCAGTTGCAACCAGATCCTTTGTAGAAAAACAACAATGGCGCAAGGCTGAGTACGAGAATGTACTCCGCAAGACTTAGATAACCTAGTATTTACATGCTCTGGCTAGAAAGGCTTTCTCTGGATTTTCTTTTGCGGAAAGCAATCTTTGTTTATAAACAAGAGAGAGAAGAGGCTCGTCTACTCAGAATCTTTTAGGAAGGGATAAGATAGCAACTTCTTCATCTTGTTCATCACATCTTGGTAACCACCAGCTTCATCAGAACCTCCTATCTAGGATCACCCCCTCGACCCAGAGGAAGCATCCTCAAGCACACGTGGATCAGCAAGTTTTATAGTGGTTGAAGTTATCTATGATCTTAAGTCCGGTCACCAAGTTGTTCATAACAGTGAACACGGCTTTTCGAAAAGATTTAACCCTGCAAGGGTGTACAACTTTACCCACATGCACCAACCGACTGTTAATGCCAAATTATTAGCCCTCTTCCTTGGAAGGCCGGCAGAGGGTGGTTCACCACGACCTTTACCTTGCTTTCGCCGATACCATGATTCACGCAATAAGTATGATTCCGCCGTAACGGGTCAAATCCCGAAGCCGGTACTTAAAGATGTGAGGCGAGGTTGGTTTACCAGGGGCGCTATCTACCCCAAGCAACCCAGTCCACACTTCCCTACATGTTATGAATGCAACAACTTCACCCGGCAAATATTTCAAAAGATTTTCAATGCATATGTCAAATGGAACGCCCGAACTATGTGACTCATGGAATCTACTAGGCAAGTTAGTCAGTCATGAGGTTGTCCAGGCCCTGTGTGGTTGCACGCTCGTCTTGGTTCCAAAGGTAAGAACTTAGTTCCTAGTGGTGGCGAGCATGGGACTACAAAAACCACACCCAACGTGGCCTCCCATACAAGCCTTATCAGATTTAGTTATCTCCTTCGAGACTGTCACCAACTCCCACCTTTTTAGATTCTCCGGCACCTCTGATTCATCATTCGGATAGATCAGACGTTGATACTATGCATGGCTAAGCTGTCAATCGCAGAAGCTCTAGCAACGCTCAGATGCCAAACCTAGGTCTGCTAGGAGCAGTGGATCAGGAGTATAAGGCTACAACAGGGAAACTATGCAACAGATAGGTAACCCTAACTACTGACAAAAGACCACATTGGAATCGTGTGCATTATAGCGAGAAAGTAATATACTTTGTAAAAGTAGGTTCAGAATGAGAGGCTACGCTTTCCTTGTCCGCCAGTAGACAGGTATGGATCGTCGGTGTTGTTGACTTCAACTTCGGGTTCGGATCCTATCGCGAAGAACCAAATACCGTAAAGGGAGAAGCAACATTCAATACATGGCATGTGCAATGCTCAATCAAAGATGATGATATGACAAGTTAAATTGCATTGAAATGAAACCCTAAGGCATGCTTGACAAGTTGAACGGGGTTCCGAGGGTTGAAAACCCTAATTCCGGGAAACTCCGGAATCACCTGTGAGGGGTTACTATATTCTTCTAATTAAACTTGTCATGTAAGTTGCTTAACAATGCATGATTATAGCTCTATTAGATTGCTCTCATTTTTCTGAACATTTTGATATATTATTTGTATTTTTCTGATTTTAAATGAATTAGTTATGAATTTCTCAAATTTCAATTCATTTTAAGTTATTTTGGAATATTTAAATTATTTTCTAACTTGGGCCCACATGTCAGACTTTTATTAATTTCAGAAATGATTTACAAAATTGTTAAAATCCTGACAGACAGGGCCCACCTGTCAGCATTTATCTATTACAGAAATGAATTATTGAAAAACATTAAATAAATAGAAAAAGATTATTGCATCATGATGACGTCACTGTGACATCATCAATGGCTGATCCTCTCAGATCGAGAGAGGGGCGAGCGATTGGAGGCGTCTGTGAATGCGTGGTTGGTCTCATTCGAAAGAGGGGGACGAGGCGGACATAATAGTGGTGGCGCCGCCTGAATTTGGTCACCGGAGCATCGCCGGCGACCATGTGTTGTGGCGGTAGACGGAGGCGCACGGCGAGACGGCGAACCAGAGGGAGTGGGGGCAAGGGAGAAGGTCCAGGAGGACTGCTGGCTCACCACGGACACGGTGGAGTGGTCGATGAAGCGAGGCAAGGTCAGAGCACGACTAATCGACGCAGACGAGCGCGGCGGCCGACGACACTTCGGGCTCGATTCCGGCGAGCAGCGGGCTTCCCCTCTTGCGTGCTTGTGCAGGGAGAACGAGGCCAGCGAGGCGGAGCTCAAGGTGGTGTTGGCTGGGCTCGGGGTGGCCGAAGAAGGCGAGGCTTCGCCGGCTAGGGTTCGTCCATGCGCGGTGCAGAGAGGAGAAAGAAGGGGTTAGGGTTTTCCTCGGCGGCAGGGTAGGGTTCTTGTAGTCGGCGGCAGCCTCGGTGGCACGAATCTTGGCGTGCGGCACGGCGGCGGACGACATCACCGGCGACAGCGAAGCAAAGCTTCGTCGTCGACGATGACGACGCCTTGCGAAGCGGTACGGGGCCGCGTGGGCCTTGGCTGGGAGACGGCAGAGGGAGAAAGGGGAGGAGGCTTGCTGGGCTGCGGCCTGGCTTGCCCTCTGGCTCTATATTTTTTTTAACAAAACATTTTTCTTTTCCTGTTTTCTATTTTTCTATTTGTATTTTGAATTCAAATACTATTTTAAACATTCCAAAAATACCAAGAGGTTTACAAAATAGATTGGAAATAATTAGGGTCCCTTTTAATCCATTTGGGATCCATATTTTTTTGATACTTTTCAAATATTTCAAAACCATTTGAGTTGATTTTCAAATAAAAGGGGAATTTTTAGGGTTTTGAATGTTGTATTTATTTTAACACACTTGACCACATGAAATTATTGTATTGATTTAAATAGATGCATGCATGCTTGAGTACTATTGACATATATTATAAACATGGCTGTTACATCCAAGGGATAGCGATCTGAGTAATCCTTGCGATGCGGCTCCCACACCTGAAGATCGTCGAGAAATCAAAGAATAGATGTACAGTTAGTTAAGCCGACAGCAGGGATTTGTAAGATGAATTCAAATGCTAGTCAAATGATTTCCTACCTTAAGGTTCAAGTCAGTTGCTGTTGTCGGGGAATGGCACGCGAAAGCCAGTGGCGTCGTCCGGCACATCGAAATGCGATGGAGAAGGGGTTATGGCTGTGAAAGAGACGTGCTCAGTCACGAGCTCCTATTGATATAGGGCAGAGGGAGGTGCATATAGTAATATATTTGAATATTATAAGCGCGGTGAATCATGTCGCAGAACAGCCTACTCGCGTATCGGCCTTACAAAGAAACATCCTAGCGTCCATGCAGCCCGATCAAACAGTCTGTAACCATCGGCACGCAGAACCAGCGCCCCGGGAAGGGTGAAGGGGGGCGGGTCTTCTAGAAGAGACGTTCTAACGATCTCCTTTGGCCACTAGGGTTACGATCCGACAGCTACTATTAGTGGTTAGGGTTACGATACGGGAAACTCTGGATTTCTTCATGGAACCCTAGAATCTCTAGTTCGATAAGTTGCTTAGAATGCCGAGAGGGAGATGGTTCCGGATTTGGGCTCAATCCGCGCAGTTGATCCACGTTCTGGGCAGTGAGGGCAAGGTCGAGGGTTGAAAGCCATCTTAACTCCTACTCGATAGCCATCTGAGGGTGCGCCGTGTGCCAAAAGTCTTGGTTTGTCTTGTTTATAATTTTATGTTGGTTGTGGGTGACACACAAGGGATACTCGAGATGGTTTCATATTTTTTGGATTTTTGATGAATTTCCCATTGTCAGGGTTCGGGGTGGGCAAAATCGACAAACCCGCCGGCGCGTGTAGGCACGCGAGGTCCATTGCAACCTTGAACCTAGGCACTTGCCCAGCCTAGGTACCCCATGGGGCACCCCAAAATATTTTTTCCAGAAAATCCAGGGCCATTTCTAGGGTACCTAAAGTTAGAAACCGCAATTACCAGGGCGTAACTCGGGAAAAATACAATATATGCTTGCACCACGAGATGAGTACCAACCTCATGGGGATGGCGATCTGCCACAACGTATCATGCGTTGAAATTGCCTCAGGGCCTAGGGGCGCTCAATTATCGCACCTCCTTTGCAGAATCGCCGGTTTTTTGGAGTTGGTAAATGGAAACTCTGGATTTCTCCATGGAACCCTGGAATGTCTAGTTGGAGAAGTTGCTTACAATGCTGATAGGGAACTAGGTATTGGGTTTGGGCTCAATCCGTGTAGTGGATCCACATTCTGGGCAGTGAGGGGGAGGTCTAGGGTTGAAAGCCATGTTAACTCCCACTCGATAGCCATCCGGGGGTTCTCCAGGTGCCAAAAGTCCCGACTTGTCATGTTTATGATTTTATGTTGGTAGTGGGTGACACACAAGGGCTACTAGAGCTGGTTTCATATTATTTTGATTTTTTATGAATTTCCCATTGTCGGGGTTTGGGGGGTGGGCAAAATCGGCAAACCCGTAGGCGTGCACAGGCACGCGAGGTCCATTTCAACCTTGAACCTAGGAACTTGCCCAGCCTAGGTACCCCATGGGGCACGCCAAAACATTTTTTCTAGAAAATCCAGGGCCATTTCTAGGGTACCTATAGTTAGAAACCGCAATTATCGGGGCATAACTCTAGAAAAATACAGTATATCCTTGAAGCACGAGATGAGTACCAACCTCCCGGGGATGGTGGTCCGCCACGACGTAGCATGCATGTAAATTTCCTCGGGGCCTAGGGCGCACTCAATTCTCGTACCTCCTTTGCAGAATCACCGGTTTTTTAAGTGTCGGTAATGGAAACTCTGGATTTCTCCATGGAACCCTGGAATCTCTAGTTGGAGAAGTTGCTTAGAATGCCGAGAGGGATCTAGGTGATAGGTTTGGGCTCAACGTGTAGTGTATCCATGTTCTAGGCCATGAGGGGGAGGTCTAGGGTTGAAAGCCATGTTAACTCCCACTCGATAGCCATCCGGGGGTTCGCCATGTGCCAAAAGTCCTGGTTTGTCTTGTATATTATTTTATGTTGGTAGTGGGTGACACAAAAGGGCTACTAGAGCTGGTTTCATATTACTTTGATTTTTTATGAATTTCCCATTGTCGGGGTTCGGAGGGTGGGCAAAATCGGCAAACCCGTAGGCGTCCACAGGCACGCGAGGTCCATTTCAACCTTGAACTTAGGCACTTGCCCAGCCTAGGTACCCCATGGGGCACCCCGAAACATTTTTTCCAGAAAATCCAGGGCCATTTCTAGGGTACCTACAGTTAGAAACCGCAATTATCGGGGCATAACTCTAGAAAATTATAGTATATGCTTGCACCATGAGACGAGTACCAACCTCCCGGGGATGGCGGTCTTCGACGACATAGCATGCGTTTAAATTGCCTCGTGGCCTAGGGTGTTCTCAATTCTCGCACCTCCTTTGCAGAATCACCGGTTTTTCGGAGTCGGTAAATGGAAACTCTAGATTTCTCCATGGAATCCTGGAATCTCTAGTTGGAGAAGTTTCTTATAATGCCGAGAGGGAGCTAGGTATTGGTTTTGGGATCAATCCACGTAGTGGATCCACGTTCTAGGCAGTGAGGGGAGGTCTAGGGTTGAAAGCCATGTTAACTCCTACTCGATAGCCATCCGGGGGTGCGGTGTGTGCCAAAAGTCCCGGTTTCTCTTGTTTATGATTTTTTGTTGGTAGCGGGTGACACACAAGAGCTACTCGAGTTGGTTTCATATTGTTTTTATTTTTGATGAATTTCCCATTGTCGGGGTTCGGGGGTGGTCAAAATTGGCAAAACCGAAGCCGCGCGCAGGCACGCGAGGTCCATTGCAATCTTGAACCTAGGCACTTGCTCAGCCTAGGTACCCCATGGGGCACCCCAAACTATTTTTTCTAGAAAATCCAGGGCCATTTATAGGGTACCTATAGTTAGAAACCGCAATTACCGGGGCGTTGCTCGGGAAACAAACAGTATATGTTTGCACCACAAGATGAGTACCAATCTCCACGGGATGGCAGTCCTCCACGATGTAGAATGCATGTAAATTGCCTCGGGTCCTAGAGCGCGCTCAATTCGCGCACCTCCTTAGCAGAATCGCCGGTTTTTTCGGAGTCGGTAAATAGAAAATCTGGATTTCTCAATGGAACCCTGGAATCTCTAGTTGGAGAAGTTGCTTAGAATGCCAAGAGGGAGCTAGGTGTCGGGTTTGGGCTCAATTCGCGTAGTGGGTCCATGTTCCGGGCAGTGAGGGGGAGGTCTAGGGTTGAAAGCCATGTTAACTCCTACTCGATAGCCATCCGGGGGTGTGCCGTGTGGCAAATTTCCCAATTTGTCTTGTTTATGATTTTATGTTGGTAGTGGGTGGCACACAAGGGCTAATCGAGCTGATTTCATAATTTTTTGATTTTTGATGAATTTTCCATTGCCGGGGTTTGGGGGTGGGCAAAATCGGCAAACCCTTGGTGTGCGCAGGCACCCTAGGTCCATTGCAACCTTGAACCTAGGCACTTGCCCAGCCTAGTTACCCCATGGGGCACCCCAAAACATTTTTTCTAGGAAATCCACGACCATTTCTAGGATACATATAGTTAGAAACCGCAATTACGCGTAACTCGAGAAAAATACAGTATATGCTTGCACCACGAATAAGTACCAACCTCCAGGGGATGGTGGTCCGCCACAATATAGCATGTGTGTAAATTGCCTCGGGGCCTAGGGAGCGCTCAATTCTCGCACCTCCTTTGCAGAATCACCGGTTTTTTCAGTGTCGGTAATGGAAACTCTGGATTTCTCCATGGAACCCTAGAATCTATAGTTGGAGAAGTTTCTTAAAATGCCGAGAGGGAGCTAGGTCCGGGTTTGGGCTCAATCCACACAGTGGATCCATGTTCTGGGCAGTGAGGGGGAGGTCTAGGGTTAAAAGCCATGTTAACTCCTACTAGATAGCCATCCGGGGTGTGCGCCGTGTGCCAAAAGTCCCGGTTTGTCTTGTTTATGATTTTATGTTGGTAGTGGGTGACACACAAGGGATACTCGAGATGGTTTCATATTTTTTAATTTTTGATGAATTTCCCATTGCCGGGGTTCGGAGGGTGGACAAAATCGATAACCCCGCCGGAGTGTGCAGGCACGCGAGGTCCATTGCAACCTTGAACCTAGGCACTTTCCCAGCCTAGTTACCCCATGGGGCAACCCAAAACATTTTTTCCAGAAAATCCAGAGCCATTTCTAGGGTACCTATAGTTACAAACCACAATTACCGGGGCGTAACTCGGGAAAATATAGTATATGCTTGCACCACGAAATGAGTATCAACCTCCCGGGGATGGCGGTCTGCCATGACATAGCATGCGTGTAAATTGCCTCGGGGCCTAGGGTGCGATCAATTCTCGCACCTCCTATGCAGAATCGCCGGGTTTTCAGAGTCGGTAAATGGAAACTCTCGATTTCTCCATAGAACCCTGGAATCTCTAGTTGTAGAAGTTGCTTAGAATGCCGATAGGGAGCTAGGTGTCGGGTTTGGGCTCATTCCACATAGTGGATCCATGTTCTGGGTAGTGAGGGGGAGATCTAGGGTTGAAAGGCATGTTAGCTCCTACTCGATAGCCATACGGGGGTGTGTCATGTGCCAAAAGTCCTGATTTGTCTTGTTTATGATTTTATGTTGGTAGTGGGTGACACACTAGGGCTACTCGAGTAGGTTTCATATTTTTTTGATTTTTTATGAATTTCCCATTGTCGGGGTTGGGGGTGGGCAAAATCGGAAAACCCGCCAGCGCGCGCAGGCACGCGAGGTCCATTGCAACCTTGAACCTAGGCACTTGCCCAGCCTAGTTACCCCATGGGGCACCCCAAAACATTTTTTGCAGAAAATCTAGAGCCATTTCTAGGGTACCTACAGTTGGAAACCGCAGTTACCGGGGCGTAACTCGGGAAAAATATAGTACATGCTTCCACCACGAGATGAGTACCAACCTCCGGGGGATGGCGGTCCTCCACGACATAGAATGCGTGTAAATTCCCTCGGGGCCTAGGGCTCGCTCAATTCTAGCACCTCCTTTGTAGAATCGCTGGTTTTTTCAGTGTCGGTAAATGGAAACTCTGGATTTCTCCATGGAACCCTGGAATCTCTAGTTGGAGAAGTTGTTTACAATGCCGAGATGGACCTAGGTGTCGGTTTTGGGATCAATCCGCATAGTGGATCCACGTTCTGGGTAGTGAGGGGGAGGTCTAGGGTTGAAAGCATGTTAACTCCTACTCGATAGCCATCCGGGGGGTGCGCCGCGTGCGAAAAGTCCCGGTTTGTCTTTTTTATGATTTTGTGTTGGTAGTGGGTGACACACTAGGGCTACTCGAGCTGGTTTCATATTTTTTTGACTTTTGATGAATTTCCCATTGTCGGGGTTCGGGGGTGGGCAAAATCGGCAAACCCGCCAGCGCGTGGAGGCACGCGAGGTCCATTGCAACCTTGAACCTAGGCACTTGCCCATCTTAGTTACCCCATGGGGCCCCCCAAAACATTTTTTGCAAAAAATCCATAGCCATTTCTAGGGTACCTACAGTTAGAAACAGACCGGGGCATAACTCGGGAAAATACAATACATGCTTCCACCACAAGATGAGTACCAACCTCCTGGGGATGGCGGTCTGCCACGACGTAGAATGCGTGTAAATTTCCTCGGCGCCTAGGGCGCGCTCACCTCCTTTACATAATCGCTGGTTTTTTCGGAGTCGGTAAATGGAAACTCTAGATTTTTCCATGGAACCCTAGAATCTCTAGTTGGAGAAGTTGTTTAGAATGCCGAGAGGGAGCTAGGTGCCAGGTTTGGGATCAATCCACGCAGCGGATCCACGTTCTGAGCAGTGAGGGGAGGTCTAGGGTTGAAAGCATGTTAACTCCTACTCGATAGCCATCCGGGGGGTGCGTCATGTGCCAAAAGTCCTGGTTTGTCTTTTTTATGATTTTATGTTGGTAGTTGGTGACACATAAGGACTACTCGAGCTGCTTTCATATTTTTTTGATTTTTGATAAATTTCCCATTGCCGGGGTTTGGGGGGTCGGCAAACCCGCCGGCGCGCGCAGGCACACGAGGTCCATTGCAACCTTGAACCTAGGCACTTTCCCAACCTAGTTAACCCATGGGGCACCCCAAAACATTTTTTCCAGAAAATCCAGAGCCATTTCTAGGGTACCTACAGTTAGAAACCGCAATTACCAGGGCGTAACTCGGGAAAATACAGTATATGTTTGCACCACGAGATGAGTACCAACCTCCCGGGGATGGCGGTACTCCATGACGTAGCTTGCGTGTAAATTGCCTCGGGGCCTAGGGCAGTCTCAATTCTCGCACCTCGTTTGTAGAATCGTCGGTTCTTTAGAGTCGGTAAATGGAAACTCTAGATTTCTCCATGGAACCCTGTAATCTCTAGTTGGAGAAGTTGCTTAGAATGCCGAGAGGGAGCTATGTGCCGCGTTTGGGCTCATTCCGTGCAGTGGATCCATGTTTTGGGCAGTGAGGGAGAGGTCTAGGGTTGAAATCCATGTTAACTTCTACTCGATAGCCATCAGGGGGTGCATCGTGTGCCAAAAGTCCCAGTTTATCTTGTTTATGATTTTATGTTGGTAGTGGGTGACACACAAGGGCTACTCGAGCTGGAGTCATATTTTTTTTATTTTTGATGAATTTTCCATTGTGTGTTTGTGTGTGTGTTGTGTCTAGGGTTGATATGAAAATGGTAGTACTCGGTTTCCCCCTTATGATAACTCGTCTTCACTTTGGTTGGTACGCCCTGATTGGTCGAGAGGGTTGTCACGCGGATCGTGCCCATCCAACGTTGATCCTCTGTGATCTAACGGGCAAGATAGCCTCTCTCTCTCTCTCTCTCTGGAGACGGACCTCTCTATCCACGCGAAATAACGAGTCTGCCCACGATACTTTACTTCCATAATCTAGAAGGAAAGTGTATAAAGGCGTATAATTTTCATATATACGTGTCTATGCATTTCCTTTTATTCTCTAAAAATTATAAACTATTTGGAATTATATACACGAGGGTAGATAAAAATATAAAAAATGTGTGTATTTTCTAGTGCAGCGATGGGGAAACACGGTGGCACGCTCGTATAACCGGTTCCAACGCGTCGACCATGGCACAAGTACGGTGCACTATAATGTCGTGTCAGAGGGGGTCGAACGATGCATCCTCTGCCCGTGTCGTACCCTTCACATTAGAGCGTGACAACGCACGGGTCTAGCTAGCCATGCTTTAACCATAGTGTTTTGAGGCATCCCTCTTTTCGACCCTTCTACGAGAACCAATTGAACGAGGCATAGATTAAAGAATCCGTTGAGTGGTCATGTCACGCCTATGAAAAGCCTACTACTGCTCCAACTGCAAACAGGAATGGGCCTCACAGTACCGTGCCTGCAATCTCACTTCTAACTGGGTCCCATGGCACAAATCGTCCACGCGTCAGCCAGAAGCCCTACCACAGCACCCAACTGAGCCTCGAGGCGGAGGGCCCTAGGAGGAGACTTAAAAATGCCCCTTGTTTAAAACCTACTCCTCTGCATTGTCTCCCTCCAACACATTAACCCATTCTCCCCGATCTATCAAAACCCACAAACCTCACCGTACAGCTCGAGGACGAACAACCACCTTCTCTCTTCCGACGCCATGAAGCGAGTGCTTGTAGGTGAGTCTTCGAGTGTTGCAGCTGGGCTGCCTGCGCCTACCACGGGCGATGCAGCGCCTCCCACCGGAGATCTGGAGGAGATGCAGGCAGCCCAGGGCGAGGAGGACATCCAGTTCGACCCTTATGAGGACTATGTGCTCGCGGGTGCAGAAGACTTTGGAGCCCCCGATGAGGGAAAGGAGTTCCACTAGAACGTTTCGCTCGTGTACTCGGAGCTAATTTTATTTCTCCATCTTTCTAGTTTACTGTTCATATTTTCTGGTCGGCCTATAGATGTACTAATACTGAATCTGTTCAAGTGCTTCGTATTCTACCGATCATGATCAGATGCACCATACAACCCCGATGCATGCAGAGATTTAGTATATTCTGAATTACTCCACATTCTACATTTAGGAGTGAGTTGTGGAGACAGCCGTAATAAACCTGTAAAATTGTGCTGTGATTTTTAAAGTAACTTGAAATTCTTGTTCGAATATCTATGCATGACCGATAAATGCAATACTAGTTTGTGCGTTTTTTGAGAAAAAGTAGACTAAGTAAATTTATTTTGATCATTTCTTTTGCATTTTTGCACATTACAGGATGATGAAAGTGAGGCGGGCTCTGATAAGGAGTATAGGACGCCAAGAACTGCCACGTTTTGAAGAGTATCAAGAGCGGGAAGGTCCCTTTACACACTCTAAGTGGGGAGCTCAGTTGCCCCTTCTATAGCAAAAGAGCCAACCCGAGTATTGATAGCATGATTCAGCATGCGGTTGGCAGCGGTAAAATCCCCAATGCTTCACTCAAGCCAGCGACCAAGGCTAAGCACGCTGTGTATGGAAAATTCCTAAGGGAGTCCTTCATGACCGGCCTTGTATCCCCATCCTTCGGGATCGGCCGGATCCGCCACTCTAAGCCGGCCAAGAAGTGACCTTGCTGCCTCCTACGACACCTAATAATTTTAAGTTATTTCTATCGTTTCTAGAACATGAGACTATATGTGGTGTGTTGGACCGGAAGCAATGTCTTTGTGTGTCTGTGTTGCATCCTTGTCTGATCAGGCTTGCATAACGATCATGAATAAATTCCGCGGAGCATATTGATGATGAAAAATTAATTTACCTCTACGTTCTATCAAATCACAGTTACATCGCGTCAGCACTGCGCACCCGCTACACAGCGGCAACGTGATGGGTGGACTCCATGGTTTGTTCTCACGGTATTCGTGTCGCCGCCCTCTCGATCCCCACACCATCGCCAAGTCACACGCACACCCTTCCTGCCCGGCACGACCACGCAATCATAGCCCTATGATGTCGAAATCGATGGTGCTCGACCGGTCAAACTTGCTTCGTTGTAGGTGATGACCCACAAGTATAGGGGGTGTATCGTAGTACTTTTGATAAATAGGAGTGTCGATCCCAACGAGGAGCAGAAGGTGTTGACTAGTGGTATGGAGCAGGAAATCTCTATAAATACTTAGCAAACAGATTTTAGGGGTTTTCTGATAAAGCAAGGAAATAAAGTGCAAGTAAATAAAACAGCAAACAATTGCAGCAAGTGGCCCAATCCTTTCTTAGCAAACGACAGGCCGGTGGAAATACTTATGAGGACCAAACGTTCTCGAGGACACATGGGTTTCATATAGCTGAGTAGTCTTCTTTGGTTTTATAAGTGTTGTGTGGGTGAACATGTGCTAATGTACCGACCGTACTTCGACTAATACATACTTGTGATTAACAATATGACTTCGCTCGTGTCCTCAAGAACTAAACAAACTACTCATGAAACATCATATGGATCAAGATCAAAGATGATATGGTGATGGATAACAATATGAACATAAACAATAATCCATGGTTCCACTCACAGCATCAACTACAATAGTAATCAACACCGGTAAAGTTTCCCCTAAGAACTATGCAAGATTCAACACAATTGTTATAGCGGGATGGAGTGGTGATGATGGTGCTGGTGGATATATTGGTGTGGATGATGATGATTCTGATGAAGTATAGATTGATGAAGGTGTTGATGGCAAAACCTACCAGCTTAAGAGGACAGCACGGATGTCTAAAGGAGGGAAACCTCCGCGTCTTGTCTACAATCCACGGTCAGCTCCTCCATGCACCAAGAGATATTTCCATAGTCTTATACATGATCATCAATATCAATATGTTCCCAAAGGGAAATTGCCCTCGATGTGGGATATACCTCGTTCTAACCATGAAGGGGAGGAACACACTAAGAAAGAACAGTGGGGAAAGAATATCAAGGACTAGAAATCTCAGTCCGATGTGATCATGAACCGCATTGAGCAAAACTCGGAGTTGATCCATACTCTTACCTTCGATTTGGAAGATTTGAGGAAACTTATTGAGGAGTTTATCAAGAGAACACCACCACCGAAGGAGTAATTCCTCATCAGGTTCGGCATCCCCTTGGCTTGTTCCAAGCTTGGGGGAGTGCCGCGGTATCACCACCATTATCTTTTATCTTTTACCTTTTTAGTGGATTCTTATCTTTGGTAGAGAGGTTATCTTATAGTTTGGTTTGCATGTGGAAGTATCTCTCCTTTAGTTTATCTATGTATCCTTGGTGTGAGTGCCTTTATTGGAATATTAATGAGAAGTCTCATCTTTTACTTTTTGTACTTCTTATTTTAGTTTGTAATCTCTATTATATAATGGATCTTGTTGATCGGTATTGGAATCACTTTGGGACCATCAAGTGGATCTAAATTGGTTTTAGCAAACTGAGCTCTGTTCAGTAGAAATACGTTTTGCGGTTTGAAAGAAAAAGAGAAAAAGCTTACAGGTATTTTGTATCATTTGTTTTCCTTCTTGTTCGCTCATAAGCAAAGTATTCTTTATTTAAGATATTTTGTGTCTTCAGGGAAGATTGCATGTTTGGATCTATTACTTGTATGTTTGCTTGTTTCTTTCAACTCTCTTGCTTCTACCCAGCCTTGCTAGCCAAAAACCTGTTTTGAGAAGGCATACTTCTCATGTTTCCAAATCCCTTTGAACCAAAACCTTTGCCACTTGTGTCCACCATATCTACCTAGTAGCTTTTGCTATTCCAAGCAAATTCTCAAGTTTCATATACCTTTTGAATTAAAAATTATTTTGTTATGTGAAAACTAGTAAGTAAATCTCTCACGAACTTGATGGCAAACCTTATCTTCTTGCCCCTAATAGACTTGAACCATTGTGCCATCAAAGTTGTATATGCTTGCATCTATACGTTGGGATTAGCAGAACCGTGCTGTCACTACAAGAAATGTGATAATATGTGACACACATTCTATGACGATGCAGTAAAAACGTCAGGGATTCATCTAAACTGTGATATTTTTTCATAAAATATGACATTTTTTTAATGTATCGTCATAGAATGTGCATCACAGATAATCACATTTGTTGTAATGTGTCATGGGGAATGTTTTCAACATTGCACCTGTACTTTGTACTCAGTTGATATCGTGATCTTTTGTCTATGGATGTCAACGGTGTGAAATAAAGAGGGAATTTGTTAGTCCATGGAGTTTGTATTTTGTGTTAGAGAAATGCCTGGGCCGCTAGCCTAAGCCATGCCTAATCATGGTGGAAACTTGCAGCATCACCATAGTGAGCTATCTATGAAGCATCCTCAATAAAAAGCTATGCACATGCTAAACAAAAAGATCGCTGAGATTCTCATTGTCTGCTTGCCTTGTCATTTTGGTTATGGGAAACCTCCTGTACCATGTGCAAGGGGTACCCCGTTGGCGGTTCCCTATGATATGCAAATACTTACAATGACAAGAACTTACCGGTGACCAAAGTTGAGTAGCATGAGGAGTGGCCCTCATATTCAAGGGACATGAGATTGCCAACATATATTTCGTCAAGCATATACTCCATCTTTGTGCACTTTAAGCTTAATCATCTCAAGATTCCTATGATAGGGGCAATGAGGGCTCAAAGCTAGTAAGTACCATAATCTTTTGGAAGCTCTTTATGACTTGTAATCCCTGCTACCCTCTATGAAGGGACCTTTCTCCTAGTTACCAGTTTGAGTCAGTAAACCTACTTCCTCTCTACCTCTAGCAAGAATTTGAGTTGTTGTGTTTCAAGCCATCATATGGTGATTTATTCAATCATGTTCTCTATCTTCCTTGTCTGCACAAGACTCTTATTTATTGAGTATTACTTTGAAAGCCTTCACTTGTGAAAAACCTTTTTGAGCAAAGAGTGCTCCTGTTGTAAAACTTCTACAAAAAGCTTTTTGAGAAACTGTTTGCCAGGTGTCCTCTGACCAAGAACAAGTTTGCCAATTCCAATTATGATTTATCATTATGCATCTCTATTGTGACTGTTGTACTTGGTTGCAAGCTAAGTTATATAATGGTGAGTTGCTTTCTTCTAGGAGTTGTGTAATGGTAAGTGTGATGCTTCTTGTTCGTATTGTTTTATCGACACTTCACTCCATAAACCTGTGGACATGTTTACTGAGCTCAGTTTTTGATTGGGGACAAGCGAAGGTCTAAGATTGGGGGAGTTGATACGCCCAATTTGCATCACCCTTATATATCATAATTTACCTCTATTCATTGATATATGTCTTATTATGAGGTATTACTTATGTCTTTTCCACTGTTTATGCATGTTGGATGATTCTTCGAGGATGGACTGCTGGAGTCTAGATTCTGATGGAAAAGAGGGAGTTTTGATGCAATTTCTTGAAGATCAGAAAAATACCAGAAAAATATGGGAAAATATTATTTTCCCGGAAGACAGAGGAAGCCAAAAGGGGAGGCGAAGAAGGGCCACAGGGGGCCCACAACACCTAGGCGCGGGCACACCTAATCCCGTGCCTAGGGCAGGTGTGGCCCACCTGCCCGGCCTCCGACTCCGCCCCTTCGCCTATATCTTCCCTACGGAACCCTAAGCCTGGGGGCGACCACGGATAGATTTCCGCCGCCTCTGGGGCGGAAAACACCGAGAGAGAAAGATCTCTCCGGCAGACAGATTTCTTCCGGAGGAATTCCTTCCCGGAGAGGGGAGATCGTCGCCATCAACACCGTCATCCAGCTAAGATTCATCGGGATGATCATCATCATCCACACCATCATATCCATTAGCACCATCATCACCACTCCGTCCTGCTGTAACAATTGTATTGGATATTGCTCTAGTTCTGAGAGGAAACTTTCTCGGTGTTAATTACTATTGTAGTTGATGCTTGTGAGTGGAATCATTGGATTATTGTTTATGTTCAGATTGTTATCCATTATCATATCATCTTTGATCTTGATCCATATGATGTCTCGTGAGTAGTACATTTAGTTCTTGAGGACATGGGAGAATTCATGTTGTTATTAGTGGATTTGTGTTGAGTTATTACTTAATGGTTTAGTATTTAAGTTGTGGTGCTATTCTTCTAGTGGTGTCATGTGAACATCGACTACATGATACTTCACCATTTATGGGCCTAGGGGAATGCACTGTGTATTTGGATAATTTTGGGGTTGCCGGAGTGACAGAAACCTGAAACCCCGTTAGGACACCTTTGCACAAGGGAGTGTAGGATCTCAGAGTTTAAGGTTGTGGTTAGATTTATATCTTAAATACTTTCCAGTAGTTACGGATGTTTGTAGGGGGTTTAATAACAAGTATGTATTAGTCCAAGTAAGGTCGGTACATTAGCACAGGTTCACCCACACAACACTTACAACACCAGATAAGAGTACTCAGCTATATGAAGAGAAAGCACTTGACAGAATTCCCATGTGTCCTCGAGAACGTTTGGTGCTTATAAGTATTTCCACCGGCTTGACCTTTGCTAAGAAAGGATTGGGCCACTTGATGTGTTTGTTCTTTGTTACTTACACTTTGTTTTGTTGCATTATCAAAAAACCACTAAAACTCTGTTTGCTAAGTATTCACAGGGATTTCCTGCTCAACACCACTGTTCAGCACCTTCTGCTCCTCGTTGGGATCGACACTCCTATTTATCGAAAGTACTATGATACACCCCCTATACTTGTGGGTCATCAATAGGCGAGAGGGCAGAGCAATAGGTGGGTTACACCCCTGTAGGCGCGGCCTAGGGTGGCCCGCACGTGGGGGGTGTGGGCCCCCTGTGGGCCAACTCCGCCTCCCCTTCTGGCTTCCTTCGTCTTCTAGGAAAATAGGATTTCCGTAGTTTTTCTAGTATTTTTCTGATCTTCGCGAAATTGCATCAAAACGCCGCTTTTTCCATCAGAATCCTGACTCTGACAGTTCATACTCCAAGAATCATCCAACATGCAAAAACAGATGAAAAGACATAAGTAACACCTCTTAATAATAAATATATCAATGAATAGAGGCACATTATGATATATAATGGTGATGCAAATTGGACATATCAACTCCCCCCAAGCTTAGACCTTCGCTTGTCCCCAAGCGAAAACTGAGCTCAATAAACATGTCCACAGGTTTATGGAGTGAAGTGTCGATAAAAGAATACGGACAAGAAGCATCACACTTACCAATGCACAACTCATAGAAGAAAGCAACTCACCATTATATAACTTAGCTTGCAACAAGTATAGGAGTCACAATAGAGATGCATAAAGATAAATCATAGTTGGGATTGGCAAACTTTGTTCTTGGTCATAGAATAGTTGGCAAACAGTCTTCAAATACAGATTTTGTAGAAGTTTTACAACAAGAGTACTCTTTTCTCAAACATAAAAGGTTTTTCACAATGATAGCTTTCAAAGTAATACTCATTAGATAAGAGTCTTGTGCAAACAAGGAATATAAAGAACATGATTGAATAAATCATCATATGAATGCTTGAAATACAACAACTCAAATGCTTGCTTGAGATAGAGAGGAATAGGTTTACTAACTCAACTCAGAAGTAGGATAAAGGGCCCTTCATAGAGGGAAGCAGGGATTTCAAGTTCATCAAGAGCTTCCAAAAGATTATGGTACTTACTTGATTTGATCTCTCATTACCCCTATCATAAGCATCTTGAGGTGATTAAGGTTAAAGTGAACAAAGATGGAGTATATGCTTGACGAAATATAAGTTGGCAATCTCATGTCCCTTGAGTGCGAGGGCCTCTCCTCATGCTACTCAACTTTAGTTACCGGTAAGTTCTTGTCATTGTATGTACATGCGTATCATAGAGAACTTACAATGCGGTACCCCTTGCACATGATACAGGAGCTATCCCATAATCAAAATGACAAGGCAAGCAGACAATGAGCATCTCAGCAATCTCTTATTTGCCATGGGAAAATGGCGCTTTTTCTCTCTTTCCTATTTTCAATACGTCTCTTTTTTATAAAAAGAAAGCTTCATAGATTGCTCACTATGGTGATGCTGCAAGTTTCCACCATGATTAGGAATGGCTTAGGCTAGCGGCCCAGGCGTTTATCTAACACAAAATACAAACTCCATGGACTTACAAGCTCCCCTTTTATTTCACACCGACGACATCCGCAAACAAAAGAGCATGATATCAACTAGGTATGTATTTACAGGTATTGAAAACGTTCCCCGTGACAGCACGGTTCTGCTAATCCCAATGTATAGATGCAAGCATATACAACTTCGATGACATAATGGTTCAAGTTTATTAGGGGCAAGAAAATAAGGTGTGCCATCAACTAGTTTTCACATAACAAAATAATTTTTAATTCGAAAGATAGATGAAGCTTGAGAATTTACTTGGAATAGCAATAATGCTAATAGGTAGATATGGTGGACACAAATGGCACATGTTTTGGTTCAAAGGGGTTGGATGCATGAGAAGTATGCCTTCTCAAAACAGGTTTTTGGCTAGCAAGGCTGAGCAAAAGAGTTGAAGGAAACAAGCAAACCTACAAGTGATAAAACAAAACAAGCAATCTTCCTTGAAGACACAAAAGATCTTAAATAAAGAATACTAAGCTTATGAGCTAATCAAGAAAGAAAATAGATGATACAAAATACCTGTAATATTTTTCTCTTTTCCTTTCAAACCTCAAAAAGTGTTGCTACTAACCAGAGCTCGGTTTGCCAAAACCAATTTAGATCTACTTGATGCTCCCAAAGTGATACCAATACTGATCAACAAGATCAATCATATAATAGAGATTGCAAACTAAAATAAGAAGTGCAAAAAGTAAAATATGGGACTTCTCATTAATATTCCATAAAGTTACTCACACAAAGGGATACATAGATAACCAACTAAAGGAGTGATACTTCCACAATGCAAACCAACCTATAAGATAACATCTCTACCCAAGATATAAATCTGCTAAAAAAGTAAAAATTTAAAAGATAATGATGTGATACCGTGGCACTCCCCCAAGCTTGGAACAAGCCAAGGGGATGCCAAACCTGATGACGAATTACTCCTTCGGTGGTGGTGGTGTTCTCTTGTTTAGGGTCAGAAAATCCTCCAGCATCTTATGAAGCCTGTTATTCTCCTCTTAAAGTATATCCACCTTCATCCTTAAAGCACAGTACTCATCACAAAACTCATCAGTGGTTTGAAGGGCTTCCACTGCCTCAAGGCAGGATCTAAAGTTTGGAACGGAGGTCATCACCCCCTGCATATTACGAGAGCAAGAACGTCCAATGTTAATTGCTCCTACAAAAGTAGGCTTCCTTGCCCTTAACCCTGCGGCGGTTTGTTCCTTAATGCCTCCTGACATGTTCTTACTTCCTTCTCGACGCTCCAATCCATGTCTTCGCGCCTAGCAGCGATCCTTTCTTCTTCCACGGGCATGTTTCCTTTTTCGTTGGCGGAGACCATGGTGCTCTAAACTTGAGAATATTTCCTGACAAAAACATATTGAAATGAAAACACAATGAGAACACGATATACGAACGTCGGGGGATCCGGGGGTTATATATTATGAAGTTTCAATGCATAAGGAAGGTATTGTGCGAAAACGAGGCGGAGACGGACTCCAGGGGGCTCACACCCCCTGTAGGCATGGCCAGCTGGGGCCCGCACCTAGGTTGGGTGTGGCCCACCTGGCTTTCGTTTCCTCCTCTATTTCGTCTCATAACCTTCCGTATGTAATAAAAACATCAGAAATATAAAGAAAAAGGTTTTTCGTGAACCTTCAGTTTGCAGCACTTTTACCTATTCAAAGGCGGACTCTGCAGATTCCTTCTCTCCTTCTCCTGAAAATTGCTTTCATACAAGGCCTTACACAAACCTCAATGGCAACATTAGTGTATGCAAAAACAATAAACCTTTAGGTGCACACTTCAACTTAAATCCATCAAAACCAAAACTATTGTAGCAAATCCTTTCCAAAAGCCCAAGAAGAATCTGAAAGGGAATCAATATAAGAGGATAATGCAAATGATGGCAGAAATCTATCAAAACATACCAGCAGGTAAAGATTGATTTTTTTCTAAAAACTTATGTTGCTCAAATCAAAACATGCAGAACTAATGAAAGTTGGATAACAACTTGGAGAACAAGCATAGAAAAATATAGCTCCATCAGTTGTACTAAGCTCCTTCACGAATTTTTACAATGCAGCACAAAAATTTGTCCTAGGACGGCCACTTTTCACAACTCCTCTACTTCTTAAAAGTAGTTGATGTTGACACAAAAACCAAAAAAAAGGATAAGGAGCGGTTATTACTGAGGTAATAACTTCCAAGACTCAACAAAACTATTGGGTTATCTCCCAAGAAGTACTTTTCTTTAATGCCTTTAAATTAGGCTTGATAATTGCAAAGATGCTCACATTGGAGGTATAGATTTGAAGTGAAAGAGAGCATCAAGAAGCAAATATCCAGCACATTTGAGTCTAACCCACTTCCTATGCAAAGTAGTCTCAGGAGAAAACAAATTATTGAAACAAAAGGCCACTAGCATAGGAAGACAAAACACATGCAACTTCAAAGCTTTCAACATAAAACCGGGAAACTTAATATTATTGACATGCATAAAACCATGTTTCCCTCTCTCATAATAACTTTCTGTAGCACTTTGAATAGAGTTGACAATATAAATGTCACAAGAAACAACTTTATAATCATAATGAGCATACTTACATTCATCAAAAAGAGGTCCAAGGTCACGAAGTAGATCAATAGAAGCAAGTTGTTCAACCCTAAAATATTCATTATCTAAACTATTTTCATTAAGAGCTTTAGCAAATTTGGAAAAGTTAAACTCATAAGAATCTCCATCAAACTTAGTTAAAACTTTCTCCTTTTTAAAATCTATAATAGCTCCACAAGTGTTCAAGAAAGTTCTATCAAATATGATAGGACAAGTTTTACTAGCTGCTGAACCAAGCACTAGAAAATCAGCAGGATACTTAATCTTACTGCAAAGGACTTCCACATCTCTTATAATACCAATAGGGCAAATGGTTTCCTTATTAGCAAGTTGAATAACCACATCAATGTATTCAAGCTCACAATGACCAATTTCATGCATAATTTAACTATAAAGCTCATAAGGAATAACACTAGAACTAGCACCAATATCACAGAAACGATAGTAGCAATGATCACCAATTCTAACAGAAAGCACATCGACACTAGATTTTCTAGCTTTTCTAGGATGAGAGACAATATTAGAAGCATCTTTGTAGAAGACAATGTGCTCATCCTCTATATTTTTAGTGACAAGATCTTTCACAATAGCTACCACAGGTTCAATATTTATTTGCTCATCAGGTTCCGCAGCTTTCTTTGTAACTTTGTTATTCGCACTAATTATCATAGAATAATCCTTTACCTTAGCTAGGAATGGTGTTTTCTCAACATAAGGTTCATGCAAAATATAATCGATAGTACAAACTTCAGTATTTCTAGCAGGAACATGATTAACAACATCTTTATAAGGTGCATGGTACTTATTCCACTTATTTTTAGGAATTTAAATGTAAGAGGCAAAAGCCTTAAAACAATTGGCCATACTTTGAGAATCAAGACCATACTCATTACTAATATCACGGAAGTCATTAGTTCCCATAAAGGATTTAATGCATTCATAATCATAATTTATACCTGACTTTCTTCCATTGTCATTCTCCCATGCTTCAGTGTTCTCTTGAATACGGTCTAGGAGATCCCATTTAGCTTCTTCCTTCATACGCGTCAATGATCCAGCACAAGAAGCATCAAGTAAATCTTTATCATGAAGAGAAAGCCTTGCATAAAAGTTATTGATAATAATATTGTTAGGGAGTTCATGAATACGACATTTAAGCATTAGTAACTTCACTCTCCCCCAAGATTGAGCTGTACTTTCTCCATCACAAGGCCAAAAGTTATATATTAGATTACTATCCTTATGAATCTCACTAGGAGGATAGAATTTAGAATAAAGAGAGGTACTATTTCCTCCCATTCCATGGATTGTCCATTCTTCAGCAGCTCATACCATTCTTCAGCTCTTCCTTTCAATGATATAGAGAGTAACTTCTTCTTCACCTGTTTAGTTGTGATACATGCACACTTAAACAACCCGTATAATTCATGGATAAAAATCAAATGATCACTAGGGTGGACAGTTCCATCCCCTAAATAATAATTATCCATAACACGATCAACAATACTTGTAGGTATCTTAAAAGGATCTATCTCAACAGGCGGTGGTTCATCTACTACCCTGATAGTGGTAGTAGTTTTATCAAACAGAAAACCTAGTGGGTTATCCATATTGGAAACAAAGTAACAAACAAAAATATAAAGCAATACTCACAGTAGAAGTTTCCTTTACCAATTCCACTCTTCAATAGCTCTTCACTCCCCGGCAACGTCGCCAGAAAATAGTCTTGATGACCCAAAAGTATAGGAGGTGTATCATAGTACTTTCGATAAATAGGAGTGTCGATCCAAACAAGGAGTAGCAGGTGTTGACTAGTGGTATGGAGTAGGAAATCTCTGTAATACTTAGCAAACGGATTTTTAGGGGTTTTCTGATAAAGCAAGGAAATAAAGTGCAAGTAAATAAAAGATCAAAAAATTGGAGCAAGTGGCCCAATCCTTTCTTATAAAAGGACAAGCCGGTGGAAATACTTATGAGGACCAAACGTTCTTGAGGACACATGGGAATTCTGTAAAGTGCTTTTGCTTCATATAGCTGAGTAGTCTTCTTTGGTTTTATAAGTGTTGTGTGGGTCAACCTGTGCAAATGTACCGACCTTACTTGGACTAATACATACTTGTGATTAAACCCCTTGCAAGAATCCGCAACTACAAGAAAGAAATTAAGATATAAACCTAACCACAACCTTTAACTCTGAGATCCTACACTCCCTTGTGCAATGGTTTCCTAACGGGGGTTCATGTTTCTGTCACTCCGGCAACCCCAGAATTAGTAACCAAATATACAATGCATTCCCCTAGGCCCATAAATGGTGAAATATCATGTAGTCGACGTTCACATGACACCATTAGAAGAATGTCACCACAACTTAAATATCAAACCATTGAATAATACCTCAACACAAATCCACTACTAACAACATGACTTCTCCCATGTCCTCAAGAACTAAACGAACTACTCACAAGACAACATATGGATCAAGATCAAAGATGATATGGTGATGGATAATAATCTGAACATAAACAATAATCCAATGGTTACACTCACAAGCATCAACTACAATAGTAATCAACACCTGGAAATTTTCCCCTAAGAACTATGCAAGATTCAACACAATTGTTATAGTGGGATGGAGTGGTGATGATGGTGCTGGTGGAGATGATGGTGTGGATGATGATGATGATCCCGATGAAGTATAGCTTGATGATAGTGTTGATGGCGACGATCTCCCCTCTCTGGGAAGGAATTTCCTCGGCAGAAATCTCTCTACCAGAGAGCTCTTTCTCTCTGTGTGTTTTCTTCCCCGCAGAGGCGGTGGAATCTTTCTGTGGTCGCTTCCCGTGTAATAGGTTTTTGAGGATAAGATATAGGCGAGAGGGCGGAGCCAGAGGTGTTCCAAGTGGGCCACACCCCCTGTAGGCACGGCCTAGGGTGGCCCGCGCCTAGGTGGTGTGTGGGCCCCCTGTGGCCCAACTCCGCCTCCCCTTCTGGCTTACTTCGTCTTCTAGGAAAATAGGATTTTCCATAGTTTTTCTAGTATTTTTCTGATCTTCGTGATATTGCATCAAAACACTGACTCTGGAAGTTCATCCTCCAAGACTCATCCAACATGCAAAAACAGATGAAAAGACATAAGTAACACCTCTTAATAAGAAATATATCAATGAATAGAGGAAAATTATGATATAGAATGGTGATGCAAATTAGACATATCAGTAGGTAAAGACCGTAGTGATGGTAAATGCGATCTCCCCGTCCCTCCTCCCCCTCCCCTTTTAACGAAGGGCCTCCCCGCCCTGCAACCCTACACTGTGCAAATTCTGTCGGTGCCATTTGCATGCAACAACATATAGAACTGCCATGCAGTGCATGGGTTTACTTTCCGTGGCTTGACTTTTCTAAAACTTTGGCCAAACTTTCCATGGCTTAACCATTCAAAAAAAATATAGGCCTTAAGTCTTGGGATGGAGGAAGTATTAATAAATATAGCTACCTGAGAATATGGTGGGATACACAAGATCAGATGTCACTGTCCACAAACGGACACAATCTAAGGACACATTCATAATATAAGAGGCTAGAAAACTCGGCACATCGTGCTTGGCTATAGTGGCATAGTCATAATTGTTGTTATAACGAAGGTTACAGTCATAAACACACCCAAATTATAGTTCGAAAAGGTAATACACAACAGTTCGGAAGTGCTCACACATAGCTATCACACATTGTACTTGTGAAAGAACATGTTTTCGTAAACATAACAAGCCCCATACAAACACAACATTCATGCACTAAAACTGGACATACCAGCCTATTGGAATGATTGGCAAAGAAGGCGACCGAACCCAGGATATCTTCGGGCGCTTGCCCCAGCTGTTAGATTCCTCTCCATTGTGGTATCTGCGGTAAACCACTTGCCTTGGTGGTGGTTCAAGGGTGCGTTTCCTGGAACGAAACACTTTGATCTAGCGATACAGCTCGTGGCTAACATACCCGTCAATAGTAGTGTACTTCAGGTTAGGTTCAGAAAGCGGCTTATCCTCCTAGTAATCGTGCCCTAAACGCTTCCACCAACAACTCGGGAGTTTGTACTTCATGTTAGCGTACCACGGGTCGATGAGATCGGAGACAATATTGGTCATCCTAGTCCTGCTGCCACTTGTCCCCCGGATCTAGTAAATCTCCTTGATGTCCAGTCTGTACTCCTCTGGGATGAAAATTCGGACAGTCGGGCTAGTAAGTAGGCCAGTGTGAGACCTGGTGTCAACACTAGTTAATGTTATCTAGTGGTTCACAAGAAAGTCACCAAAGAGCGACCTAATTCTTTCTCCCCACCTGCATGAAAATGGATCCAGACAAATAATGTAGCAAGAAATTTTGCAAACAAACGGCTCAGGAACAAAATGAAAGCAACATGTACCTCTTCCCATCACCCCTTCTCGCAAAAATGCTAACGAGGACGTGCTCCTTCATGGAGAGTTGAAGCACGGCGATCCTGCGGCTATCTCGGTTGTACTCGAGGTCGAGACCCACGAACCTGAACCCGCTTTCTTCCGACGGCAGCCAATTCTTGTACTAGGAAATAGTGCGCTTCACCGTCTCAGGTTCGGTGGTGTAGACGACACTGAGCTTCTTCCCGCTGTGGACTGCTATGTCGAAGTACGCAGTCCCTATCATGTCATCGTTTCGGACATCCTGCCGGTCCATGACTACAGGCGAGAGGGAAATGACACGAAGGAAGAGGCTGATGCCGTGGCGGTGGAAATGGATGGGGTCGTGGAGGAGGAAGACGGTGAGGCCGTGTAGGAGGAAAGGATACAGAGAAGAGCGAAACTACTTATTGCAAGATTGCAACCTCCCTTCCTAGTATGTGGAACGGTGCACGACCGTTCGTAGTGGGGTGGAAGTGGAGGAAAACGGCGGTTCTACGAGGCGACGCTAGCACTGCCTAAAATTGGTTCCGCACCACTAGCATGCAGTGGAATCAAGGTCTGCCATCCATGATCTAAGTCAAATTTAGTCGCGTTCCGACCTTCAGTCTCTGACATGTGGGTACATTTGGCAATCGCATTCTAGCATAAAAAACCGGACCAGTCAGGCGACTGGTTTACTGGTTTGCTGGATCAGACCACTGGTTCATTCGGTTGGATGGTGACAAAAAACAGTTCTATCACACTAGTGCATCATTCCATGTTTCCATGTTTCCATGTGGCAGTTGCATTGCTAGTCTTGCTCTTAGGGGCGTGTCCGAAACTGCAAGCGTGGACACACAGGGTGTGTGCGGGGCCCCAGCAGGGCGACCCATCCAGCACAGCAGCATCGATTCAGAGGCGCTGGCGGAAGGCTGACCGGCGGCAGCTTGCGCCATCAATGGCCACGCAATGGCACGCTGACTGACTGGACGCCACGCTCTCCACCACCGTTGTAGTCCCCGCCTGACGCCTGTCCTACTGACTGGACACTTCAAAGCCCCTCTTCGGCCTCCGCGCAGGCATCCGATGCAGGCCCTTTTAGCCGGCCACCCGCGGCCATCTTCTCCCACACAGAACACCATCTCGCTCGTCCTTCCCCTTTTCCTTCTCCACTTCTTGTAGCAAGCCATGTCTGGCGGTGCTGGGTCGAGGGGAGGCTGTGGATGCTAAGGGAGGCGTGGAGGACACAACCAACTCACCGCACCACCACGCTCTCCCTCAACACCATCATCGCCCGAAGATTTCGACTAAGGCACCCAGTTCGTCGTGGCCATCCAGCTCGGCATGACACGTGACTGGCTGCTCCAACCCCGCGTGTTCGTTATGCTGCGGGCAAACGCCTTCAGGACCGGCAGGTACCTAGTCGATCTGCAGTTCGACCACCTTAGCAAGTTGTACTTCGGCAACGGTGGGAGTGCTTTGCCCGCTTGCACCAGATCGAAGCGAGCAACATCGTCGTCTTCAAGTACAACGGCGAAGGAAAGTTTGGCGTCAGCGTCTTCAACCACACCATGTGCCGCCGCTGCTACCACTCTGACTCCTCCTCCGACTTCGACGAGTAGGCTAGGCTATGCGCGCGCCATGTATGATGTATGAATGTAGGCATTGGCCATCTGAAATGAAAATCTTTATTCAAGCCCTAAAACATCGTTACACTCACGCCCTAAAACATCGTTAGAACCTAAGACTATGCGCAGCCGCCGGTGCTGCTTGCGGCGGCTGCGGCCCGGTGGAGATGCCCTTACATGGCGACGCTGCGCTGGATGAAATTGGTTTTGCGCCACTTGCATGTAGTTGAATCGAGGTCCCGCCATGCATGATCCAAGTCAAATGTACTCACATTTGTGTGTGCATTCACTCGCTGATAGGTGGGACCCCACATTCCCCTCAAGATTAATTTTTTCACTTCCTTTAGACGGTCCTCGTGCCCACCCTCACTAATTATGGCCCCCTACCTTGCCTTCCACGCAGACGAGACCTGTGTATGCACAATTAAATTTCATGATAGGATTTGACATGTGATAAGTAGTGATGTAGAGCACATGAGCTGTAGGTGACGCAATGGACATGACTAAACTACCGATAGCTTGAATTGACGTGACAGCACAAGAAGCATATATCCTTGTTATTATTCTTTTTAATGAGGGCTCCTTTTAAATATTTGTTTACTCAGAAGATGTAACGGCCGCCGCCATGCATCTCCACAAGTTCATCTGAATCGCAGCGACGGTTCCAGCATATCCCCTATTTCAAACAAAGCCCTCTTCTTCTTCCTCCTATCCTCTATCTTCTCCTTCCCATCTGTTGTTCTTTCTGTCTTCTCCTTGCCGCCGCCACACTTCTTCCCAAGGACGTCTGAATCGCAGCGACGGTTCCAGCCTTCCCTTGTTTCGCTGAAAGTCTTCTTCTTACTCCTGTCCTCTATCTTCTGCATCCCATCTATTGTTCTTTCTGTCTACTCCTTGCCGCCATGGAAGGTTACACTAGAGAGACAAACTTCACTGCCCATGGCAATAAAAAGATACATGTCGTCTACACCAATGAGGAGGATACAGTTGTGCGAGTCCTGAGGATGTACGAGGATTAGCTTGAGAAGGATGAGGACAAGTTTGTTGGATTGGACCTTGAGTACACCAAGGAGGAGGAATACTACGAAAACAAGGTCGCCGTCGTTTAACTGGCAATAAGGCAACACGTCCTCATATACCACTACTCATGGTTTGTAGATCTGATCTCTTTAATTTACCACTTTCAGGGTTTTCTTACTTTTAGTGGTCACTTGTATGATTTTAATCAGTTGATCTTGCCTTTACTAAACAGTCTTAGTCCTAAATTTTGCTCAAATGTTGTTCTCGCAAGTATTGCAATCTTTCCATATGCTCATATTGCATTTACTGTATTCTATTATTACCAAATGAATTATGACTATATAAATTTTAGAGTGTTCACGTTGGATTTACTAAATTTTTGTAGTTTCAATTTTTATTCAGGGTGTTGTATTGCATTGTCTAAATAGTCGTAGTCCCAAATTTTATCATAGTGGGGATCTTGCAAGTACTGCATTTTTGCAACTAGGGAATTTTATTGCGTATGGAATCTATCCATTTGTTCATGTTGCAACTACTGAATTTTATTAGGACCACAAAAATTATGACAAGCCATACTTGAGAGTCTTGATTTTGGATTTACTAAACTTTTGTACCTTAAAGATATATTTAGAGATGATGATCTTGCATGGACAACATTTGTAGTTATTCATTTTGTAATTGTTTTGGTCATGAATTTTATGATGACAAAACACATACTTCCAGGACTGACAAGAAGTGTCCGGCCCTGCGCAATTCCTTGTGCATAAAGGAACTGTTTTCTGCACTGTTAACAAAACATTTGATTCTGTGAAGTTTTCTCATGCGGGAATCAAAATTCCTGAGCACAAGTGGATCGATATTCAAGATCTTGTCAAGATCAAAGGGGATGGGATGAGGGATGGAATGGATAGTCTCACGACTAGAATCATCGTTCCGTCATACACCAAAATAAAGGAAGATTTCCCTAGAGATAGGAATGATTTTTGGGAGGAGACGCTGTTGTCTGATATAAACCTGAAGTATGCAGCCATAGATGCTTACATGACCTACCAGTTGTATGCTCAGATCCATTTCTTTCAATATTTCCTCGTGTTTTGCCCCAGTTGCAAGAGGGAAGACAAGCAAAGGGGGGACTTTGTCAGAAATGTAGAATAGTTGAGCGTGACGCTGAAACTGCAAAGAGAGAGGCTGCAGCTGAAGCCGCAAACAGAGAGGTTGCAGCTGATGCCGCAAATAGAGAGGCTGTGTAGCACCCCGGGTAAAACCACTACTATAAAATCACTTGGTTTTTTGTTTTGTGCATCATCATTAGATCATGTTCATGTCATCATGTCACATTGCATTTGAGCATCATATAAAACCCTTTTTGTTGGTTCTTATCCCATATGCATTTATATTGTATTACTTGTATTTTCCTATTGATATATTGTAGTTGGTTCTTGATATAATGCTTAATGCCCAAGTTGAGTTGGGGGCATATCTTTTATAAACTCCACCACCTTTCTTTGTCATCACCTTGTAATTCCACCATCCTAATTATATATGAGCCATGGCACTTATATTTGGTATTTAAATCTAGCTCATATGTATTGGGAATGGATCCACTCCTAATTCTACATGCTCCCATCCTCCCATATGTGATATATGTTGTTTTCACAATATTAAATATGTGGAGCCGCATGGCCGCCTTAGGATGCTATGTGAGTGGAATAACTCATCTAGCTTTTATATGGATTGATTTCTATGTGTGAGCATGATTGCATGTATTTGAGGCTACACAACCATCTAGTGGAACCCACACACTAGAATTGCCCATATATATTCAATTATGCTTATTTTCATCCTTTCCATGTGTGAATCAAGCTATCTATCTTTTGGTTTGGCCTTTATTCAATTTTGGATGCATGTATGTTTATTTTCCCTTATGTAGTTATAATTGTTTTCACAATTATCAAGATGTCATTTAAAGCTCATGCATGGCCCATGCAAGCTACCATCACTCCTCGTATGAACCCTTTTGTATTGAGATGAGCTTGCTTTGTGGTTATTCAAACAAGTTGGTTGCATTGATCTTGTTGCCTCTTGGAGATTCTTTCTTTGAGCTTGTTTTAAATCAAACCAAAGCAATTCAAATAAAACCATATATATGCTTTTATCTCTCTCCCTCCAACCTATCTAACCCTCATGGTTTTCCTCCCTGGTGTCAACCACTTGACCCGGCGGCACCTCCCTGTCACTTCCAGGGCATTCGAGAGGCAGCAGGGGAACCTTGCCAGACGAACCGATCGCAGCCCTCTTGGTCTCGCTCGATCGAGTCCGCAGCTCGCGATCACACCCTATACTTCTTCCCAGCTCTCTATCACATTCCCATGAGTCTCATCTCCCCCTCTATGCTTTTCTAAAGCGAGCCCCCCTCCCATGTGATGTGTTCCCTCGGTGACCTTATTTACCCCAACCTAGTATGCACACCGGAACCACCCACCCCATTCCTTCCCTTCCTCCTGGCCATGGCTGCTTCTGCCTCCACCTCGACCTAGCTTCGGGCTACCTTTCAACCAGCGTCCGGGAGACAGGAACAAGGAGCCAGGGCGTCGGGGAAGACGGAGTAGCAGTCGCTGCCGTCGTGCACCTGTTGTAGCAGCCGCTGCCTCGCTGGAGTTCTCCTCGTCGCTGCCGTGCCCGGGACCGCTGGACGCTGCAGCCACCGAGCGTCGTCGCTGGTCCGCGTTGCCCCGCTGCCTCGGCCGCCATCAATACCCTATGTGATCCCCTAGCTTCTTCCTAGACAAGGTGCCCCTTCCCCTTCGCATGTGCCACACCCGGCAGCCTCGCCGAGCTCTGCCGCTCCCTGCACGCGCTATTTCCCCTCTAGCTCTAGGTCCAAACCTCGCTCAGATGGGAGCACCACAGCTCTGGATTTTCTCTCCTGAAAACAGTCAGTTTTCTGTCGAAATCGTCGACACTCCATCAGAAAACCCTTGTCTTAATCTGTGTTCTTCGTTTGTTTCCGGCTCCATCACTACTCTTATGGAGTATCTAACTTTATGAAAGTTGTAGAGCTTGACGAGATCTACAAGTTCTGTTTTTGAGGTGACCCCAAATTCTGCTTCGTTTTATCACAATCTTCCTCTAATCATTGGCCTCATCTAGCAGCTTTTCGCAAAAATCGAATTCAACGCTTCAGTCTGAACTGATCCACTTCGACGTTTTTATGAATAGGCCCCTATCATTTTCATGTTCTAACCCACGGTCCCCCATGCCAACCCTCGTGTCACCCTCCCTCCAGCCGCGAGCACAGTGGTCCTGCGTGCTCTTCTGGCCCACTCATCAGTGGACGTGGGTAGACCTAACCTCGGTGAGAAAAACCCAAGATATTTTCTAGCACCAATAAAATTCAGAAAATGCTTAACACTAATTAAATTCATATTAGTTTAAATATTTTGAATTTATGAACACTTTCAAAATGAAAAGTGAATATTTTTCAAATATGAATTCAACCATGTTTTCAAATTTGACCAGAGTTGACTCTAATTACTCAAACCTTTGACTTTGACCCATTTAAACATTTTTTGACTTTAATAAAAATTTAAATTCATAATTCCAAATAATGTAAATAATATATGTTTTTGAATCAGAAAATTGTGGGGAATCTGTTTATCCTATTTATAATAACATTTCAGCATTTTAAAATTTTCAAATTAATAAATATTAATAAATGCCATTTTTTAAATATTACATAATTTTAAATCTGTATTTCCGAATTTGACAAATGAGATGTATAAATTGATCAGCGCGATGAGCCCTTTCCAACTGTGTATTCCATATTTGCAATTGCATCATTTATCATAGATAACTTGAAAAATCAGAACTGTTTATGTAAGAAAAACATGATGATTATAATTGGGAAATTATTAATCTTGTTGGTAATGCCTCACTAATGATGTATTATCAACGTGCTATGATCATGATACATTCTCAACATAGTTTGCATCATTAACTTTCCATGTCATGCATCATATCATGATCATGTCGATTCTTTTGCATTAGTTGTAATTATGCATCACTTGTTTCGTTTAGTGTTTTGCTTCTTCCCAGATAGCATGATGAGATGTGTGAGATTCGACAAGTTCTTTAGATATCTATATTTGGCAATGTTTCCAGGCGAGCATTCTCCCCCTTTCTACCTATCTTACTTTTATAATATTTATTTCCTCCTATTGATCTATTGCTATCTGTGTCGCGATGCTCTAGTTTTTGTACCCGTGATATCCCTTGCAGCCATTATATTGTCTTGGACAACTCCTATTACCTGTTTTTTGGTAGATAGTCGGCCTTGCGAGTCGTAGATGCTTGCTCAGGTGTTGTTTCGATGTCTTCAAGTACCACCGTTGTTGGAGAAATGCCTCATGCTTAATGTTGAAGATGATCATGGCTTTAATTACCATTTAACAACTAATATTGAAAGCAGGTAAATAATGCAGAGGCACAGGTGGGCAATATATGTTATTTGGTTTTTAACCATCCACTTGTGTCCCGTAGGACCCGGAGTACTTGATACTTGTTCCTTGACTATTCGCACTATCCGCATGTGGGACCATGAATCCCCTTAGCATGAGCTTCAGTCATATCTTATTTCTTAGGGACACAAAGTAGTTTGGGGATTTATTACTATCATGTACTTATGCCATGATTATGCCATGTTTTACTGCTTTATTTAGTATTGCGCGTGGAGGGCCTGTACTATTTTGGAACCCCGTGACATGTTTTCGTGGTATCGATAATCCCAGTCACACTTTCGGCTTCCCATTCGTTTACAGCCGTCGTCACAAACCTCTGGATCCGTCTAGGAGCCGGCCAACTTCGTAGCGTAGCTTAGTGGGGTGGCCCCCTGAAATATTATATGAATCTTGAGATTTCTTTGTCATGATGTCTTGTTGGCTTTTCATTTTGTTTTTCCGAGGTTGATCGTGCGTGTGTTTCTATTTGTGCCCCCCTGCAGGGTAAAACTTTTTGAAAGCCGTTTCCATGGTTATGGACGACTTGGAGCATAGTATCTCGATCATAGACAACTATAACTAAAGTAGTGCTATAAATTTGACCCTAAAAATGACTAGTAATCAGCTTCAGTACAACGGAATGGCTAAATAAAAGTACCAACAACCACTGGGTTTTTGGATGTCTCATGGTATATGTATCTGACTAGTAAGTAACGCAACTATAATGGAATGGTTATCTAAAAGTGCCCACTGCTTATTATTTCAGGATGACTCATGCTATCTATATCTGACTAGTAATTGCTGCAACTTTAATGGAATGAATAAAACTACCAACTGTGTGAGTTCCTCGGTCTGACTTCCTCGTTTGGTCTCGAGGGGGAAACGCAAGGATTGGTATGTTTGGTGTTAGTACCAGGTTGGATCCGAATAGGTATTACTTATCTCTCTTTGATAGCCGACAGTTGTATCGAGTCTCTATAGGTTGTTTAGTGCATGATGTGCTGCTGCTTTAGTCCACCATATACCTATGTAGGTGAGGACCACCGAATTCTAAGACTCGTCGTGTACTGGCCTCAGTATTGACCGCTCTCTTTTTCCTTTGCCCTTTGTCGACACCCCTTTTGTTTAAGCAGGTTTGAGATCAACGTCGTTAGTAGGGCTATCCTTTCGGCTTGGCCTGGGCAGGGTTATGGAAGCCATTGGTTATTCTTCAGGTCTCTTAGCCCAATTTGCATCTTGTCCGTACTCGGACATTGTATCGTGTTCAAGGTGATTTTCATCTTTGTATTGTATATCTGTATTCTTGACTTATGGATTCATTGTTGTATATATCTATTTTGTGGGTTCGATCATGGACTACTGTGTAATGATATTACTTCCTTTTCCACCCACACGAAAGTGCCTGGTGGTCACCTTTGAATCATTTCTATGCGGGTTTGGCGGGAATCGCTAAAACTTACATAGGGTCGATCTGAGGGTGTTACAGGCTGCAGCTGAAGATAGGGAAGCCAAGGCCCCTTCTAGGTGGGATGAACTTTCATATCATAAGCGATGGGAGACCAATAACACAAGCGACAGATGGAATGATGGTCGTTGGTCTCCTAGGAAAAGTGGCAAGCGTATCAAGTGGTTTGATGAGGAGTGAATTAAATTTTACTACTTTCAGTTATGTTTTTGTATATGCCTGGTAGCTTGTCAATAACTTCTGTTGATCATGTGGAATTATTAGTGTACGAATCATGTTTAATATGTATGGGAATGATCCTTACTTATTTTGTAATTATATACATGTGTTTGTGCCACGATACATAACGATGATAGCATGCATTATATCTTGCCATGTTGTTTTAAAAAATTTAAAAATTCCACCCTCAAACTCAAAAACAGTATTTAATTTATGAAGCAAGTATAGACACTACAATTTGAATCCTTCTAGATGCATGCTTGTGAGGTCGTACATTGCATTTGGACCCTGGTTTGACCAAACCTTGTAAATTTCATAATAAAATTAGGAATTCTCAAATTCTTGTGAAACCTTGAAATTTGGTCATTGTGTAGCAAATACTTTGCAAGAAAAATATCAAACATGGAAAAAATGCCCCTAGCAGTCCACTATCAAATGTGGGGTAGTTAGGTCAATGAGCATGTCCGACTCGATACATCCACTTGTGTACCATTTTTTCATCTACCTTTCTTCAAATGGACTCAAATTTGGCACAGGGGTGTATCACCATGTCCCTAATGATGCTAGCATTCTATCTAGCCATTATGGTTTCAACTTTGAAAAACTCACCCTCAAACTCAAAAACATGGTTTCATTTGTCAAGCAAGTACCAAAACTAAAATTTGTAACCTTCTTGTTGCTTGTGTGGTTGTACATCACATTGGGACCACATAACATCACTTGTACTTTTCAGATGCTTTCAAAATCTCTCGAAAGACTCTGGTCAAACCTGGGTTGACCAAGCCTTGTAAATGTCATAATAAATGGAGAAATTCTCTTGGAAACATTCAAATTTGTTCATTGTGTGGCAAATACATTGAATAAAAATGACAAACTTTGGAAAAAATGTCCCCCTAGCAGTCCACTCTATATTGTGGGGGTAGTTAGGTCAATGATCATGTCCGACTACTCGAAAGAGCAACTTGTGTACCATGTTTTCATCTACCGTTCTTCAAATGGACAAAAATTTGCAACAAGGGGGTATCACCACATTCCTGATGATGGTAGCATTGTATCTAGCCATTTTGGTTTGAAAATTTCAAAAAATTCACCCTCAAACTCAAAAAGGGCTTTCATTTGTGAAGCAAGTACCAAACCTATAATTTGAAACCTTCCAGTTGCATGCTTGTGTGGTTTTACATCACATTGGGATCACAGAAGATCAACTGTATTTTTCAGATGCTTTTACCAAACCACAATGATCCACATGACCACACACACTCAAGTGGATGTGGTGATGCATCTTATGTCCCACTAGTGCATCATTCCATATGTGGCAACTGCATCACAGTGGCTTTCTGGGGATTTATGACCATGGTTTGACACATGGAGTCATTTGCATATGTTCTTTTCAAACCAAAATGATCCACACGACCACACACTACAATGGATGTGGTGATGCAACTTCTGTCACACGGGTGCATCATTCCATGTGGCAGCTTTATTCGAGTGGCTTTCTATGGATTTATGACCATGGTTTGATACATGGAGTCCATAGATTCATTGCATGTGATTTTACCAAACCACAATGATCCACATGACCACACACACTCAAGTGGATGTGGTGATGCAACTTCTATCACACTGGTGCATCATTCCATATTTCCATGTGGCAGCTACATTGCTAGTAATGCTCTTTACATGGAGACCCAAGCGCCAGATGAAATTGGTTCCGTGCCATTTGCATGTAGTGGAATCGAGGTTCGCCATGCACAATCCAAGTCAAAGAATACTCACGTTTTTGCGTGCCCACCTTCCCTCGCCGACATGTGGGACCATACATTTCCCATCATGATTTATTTTTCCACCCCCTTTAGACGGTCCACGTGCCCACCCTCACTAATTATGCCCCCCACCCTCTCCTTGTATTCCACACGGACGAGACCGGCGGCAGAAGTTCCTCACTCCCTACTCGAACAACTGCTTCCCTCCCTGATTCCATCCCCTCACGAATCCATCCACCTCCAGATCACACCGCCTCCATTAATATGCCTGATTCCAGCCTCCATTTTCCGCCATGGGTAAACCATGGGGTTGGCACCGCCGCAGGCTAAAGCATAAGGCAGACGACAAAGACACGGCTGGCCATGGTGACCGCCACCGCGAGGATTGGGGATGGCCGAACCTCAGCATTGTGAACGTGTACAGGGTCACCAAGGAGTTGGACATCGTCACCGCCGGTTGCCTCGGTCGCTGCATCCCTGGCTTTCGGCCACCGATCCAGGAAATGGAAGAACAACCGTTCGGCACACTAGGCCTTCTTTACCTCGATACCAGCGTATGGCCAAACGACCGCGAATGCCACGTAAGTTCCAGTATCTTGCTTATTGACTCAGTCATATCGTTGATTCATATGTGGTGAACTTTTATCGAAATCCTATGTTCCTTCCGTCGAACGTGTTGTGTGCACGCGCAGTTTGAACAAATTGAACCATTTAAGACTATTCTATATAGAGGAAGATCTGCTTGTACTTGATATTCTGGTATTTTTGTAGTGATACAGTCTTAATTTGGGTTATAGTTGAGGTGTCAATTTGGATTTGCAATGGAATGCCTGTTAGGTGATATTCTGTTTTCTACAAAAATAAACAAACTAGACGATTTAATACTATTATGTCCCTAGTTTTTTATGATCACCGTCCGGAGTTTGTTTGGGGGAAGCTCTGCTCCTACTTGATATATTGGGTATTTTCGTAGTGACACAGGCACAATTTAGGCGAGAGCTGAGGAGACAGTCGTATATAATACTTTAATCTGAGCGTAGTGGTGTCAAATTTTATTTGCAATGGAATCCATGCTAGGTGATTCTACCAACTGAAAACAAACTTTGTAGAATGTTCATGCAAAACTGATGCTACTGGATAAGTGGTCGCAATCAGTAGTGGTGAATATCAAGGATATAAAGGAAGCGGAGATGGATGATGAGCAGAACTGGGTGGGTGGCAATGGCGAGTGGCTGGTCCTTTTATCCGAGGACGGGAGTACTTGGACTCTAAAAATGTCTACAGATCATTGAGACTTACACTGCCGTCTATAGTGGGTGTCGGCATTACTGCATTCAACCATGGGTGGCCGCCGCCAAAATTTGAATTCGCTTACAGGTTCAACATGGCAAAACTTGAGCTCCTGAAGGTACAGCTCCCACAGAAGCCTCTCCTGGTGTGGAAGACTTGGCACTACAACCTCTTAGCGGTGTTCGACAAGGCAATCACATTCATTAGATGCCTAGATGACAATGAATGGACTGTCTTGCACGGCGACCATCTGCGGCCAGAGAAGTATGTCGACATCGTCTTCACCTCCAGCGTGTATGATGACACACCGCAACGCATATAGGTGGTCACTGAACCTAGCGGAGACGTGCGTGTTTGGGAGCCGTTCACCTGGGGTGAGTCATGGTGTAATATAGCATGTAAATTCCCATTCAAAATTCTTATTACTGACTGAAGGTAACACGCAGGTACACACGCAGCCCCACGCGTCGTTCCAGCTTCGGTGATCGAAGATGTAGTAGTAAATGCTGATCTTGTATCACGCGTTGGTTCCATGCACCTCTCAGAGGCGATGTCAACCAGGATGTTGAAATCATGTGGATTCAAATCAGGGGAGCACTAAACAGCGTTGGTGATACAATAGAACATATGGGGACACAACTTTCTTCATACCCATCGTTGTGGTATCACGTTTTCTCGAGGTCCGCGTGTCCATCAAAAGACCCAATGGAATAGTTATGGAGCAGAGTCGACAATCTAAAGGGACAATCTTTGTTTCTTGGGATCGGCTACCCTTTCTTTATCGGAGCCCCTGAAGCTATTGAACATGTAATTGCTCAGGCAGCCCCCGGCTCCTGATGATGCTGCTGCTGGTGGTGGTGGAGTTGATGAAGAACTAGCTACTGCTGCTAGTGGTGAAGCCGACGAAATACTTGCTAATGCTCCTGCAGGTGTAGCTAACAAGATACCGGCTGAGGCTGTTGCTGAAGTGCAGGGAGAACATGGTGCTGTTGTTGCTGAGGTGCGAGCACTTTCAGTGTTGATAGCAGACTGTGTGTTTGCTACACACTCACGCATTTATTATGTTAACACTCCAGATCCGACCTAGAGCCAAATCCATGTCGAGGTGAGGGGGCCTGCCATTGGCTCATCAGTGGGGTCATACAATTTGATAGAGAATGTGAGACGGCCAAACACAGCACTCTGGTTCGTTCCAACGATGCTACCAGCTCCAGAGGCCGGTTCACCGGTTGGCTCGCCGGAAGTTCCGGCGGTGTAAGACTGCTTTGCGTATTTGTGTAAGAACAAGTTAAGACTATGTGTGTAAGACTAAGTTATGCCTAACTGCGTAATATTCAGTGAAGCCCAGCTTTTCTTTCTCTGCCGACAACAGCATAATTGCAGCATAGAACATACAAGGGTCATGTGTATACCAGACATTTTGCTCGGGATAACAACCACTTCAAGTTAATTGCAGTTTCAAGTTGGTAATACCGCCGACAGTGTTATTGTTATGAATGTGTACATATTTGAACGCATCACTAGAATGTGCCACCTATTGATGATTGATGACATGGATCTATCTTCTCTTCACGTATTTGCATTCAATCGCTCATGGATAAGAATTACTACACGTACATAGAAAAATAGTGAAACTGAAAGAGGTACAACACATGATCTTTTTGAAACAAGTTCATCCGTTGTACTATAGGCACACCATACAACTTGCACTTGCATATATTCACAAAAATAGAATACAACAGGACCAGACCCACATGATCCATCAATCTAATCTGACGGGTAGACGCCATAGTAATCGTAGTGGGTGGTGCCATATTTCCCATAAGGCGGCACCATCTGCAGCTCAGAATGCTCGATGGTACTACAATACACTGCCAGCAATCGGTCGATTTCGAAAGGACGGTCATTGATCCACAATCCTCCTACTCCATACCCATGGACAACCCTTGGCTCCTCTTCCCACGCAAGAGCCTCGAAGTTGTAAGATCTAATCTGGGATAGGTCCGGATAGTAGATGATGTCGGCCTGCACCGTGGGTACCCTGGAGCTATCGACGCAGATGCACCGATTGTCAGCAACGAAGAGAGCACGTCTGCTGATTCCTCTGACCGCCTGAAGTACACGGTTCTGTGTATCAACCAAGTAAACAATGGGCCTACCATCGTATACCGGTCCACTCACAATGAACAACATCCCCATCAGACTCGACGAGGTAAAAACGATTCTCCGGGTACCGGCAGCCCGGAATAGGGCCTGTGACAGTGGAATGCATCTTCAGCGTCCGTGCGGAGCTCTGCATCTCGACATCTCCTTGAGCAGCACTAGGCATAGTCGAGAGGACAGACTCGTATCTGTCTGCAATGAAAACATCACCGACGTAAGAAGTCATGCTTTGTAGTTCCGCGAAGTCATTCGGTGTGTACCACCCTTCACCAAAGACCGGGCGACTGCCTTCCTCCGTGCCCTCATCCGCCCACCGAATGATGGTGTTCTGAAGGTTGGATGTAAACACCATCAACGACGGGAACATCATCACAGCGACATAAGCCACCTGCTCGGTCGGTATCTCCACCTCAGGCGCTTGATAGCGCCCGAGAAGGGGTTGTACAACCGTGTCTTGTACGGCTGCACCCCCTGTCCAAGCACAAGGATGCCGCCGGTTGTGCTACCAACGTAAAAGCGCCTTCCAGAGACACATAGAGAGAGATAGAGATAGGAGAAGCGGATATTCTGTCAAGGTAAACAGACAGATATTCAATCAAGGTAAACAAGTAGATGGAGAAACAAAACTTGAAAAACATATCGTATAGGAGGTGAATGCAAAAAAAGGATCGCACATATATAGATGAATATCAAGAAAGCACCTACGAATAACCCGAATAATCTTCTTCTCAAGGTAGTGGCCGGTTCTCACATTCAGCAACATGATGGCGACATCGTCTACCTGATACTCCTCTGACAACTGGTGCTCTAGAACAATCCAGTTGGCTGGTATAAAGCGCTCCTCCGTGAAACCGCGCCAGGCGCTGCAGACTGCCTGGAAGGTGGCGTAGTAGTCAAAGTCGTCTGTCGAGAGGAAGATTTCACCTATCTTCTGCATGACTCCCTCAGGGAGATCAGCCCACGGCTAATCCTACTGCTTGTTGCCGGCCATGGATGATGGTGTTCGTGTGGTATCAGTCCCGTCGAATGGCAGAGGAAGTGGTTCTAGATATAGATATTTATTAAAGAAGGCCTGGGAATGCCAAGGGAAGCGTGTGGAAACGAGACGACCACATGCACACATCAACTACAAGCCCAACCACCAACGATCCCACATGCAATCTATCTCGTCGGTTCAGTTCTTGTCAAGTAAATGCAGGGGTTGCTACACGGGCAAGTTAATGCGGGGGGTTGCATTTTCAAGTTAAGTAAGGTGCCACGATCATATAAAATGAATAGCTCAAACAAACAGCTAGCAACACTGCCGACGGTGTTATTGTTATGAATGTGTACATATTTGAACACATCACTATAATGTGCCACCTATTGATGATTGATGACATGGATCTAGCTTCTCTTCACGTATTTGCATTCAATCGCTCATGGATTTGTTCCCATATTTTTTGGCAATGGCTGATGAACTCCACTCTCTTGGTAACATGCTTCGTCAATGAGCCCTTGTTGATGCAATGCAAAGTACATACTATGGTCTTCATTGTTATCCCATTAGGTTCTCTGTTTTTCTTCATCATGGAGCTACTAATTTCAAATGAAAGTCTAGTAAACAACATATCGGTACATGTTTTCTACCACAATCACAAGAAGAAAACTGGATGGAATTTCACCTTGCTGGCATTGTGCCGAACAGAGTGGATGTGGCCTTGGGGTTCGGAGAGTAAGGCGCCCTGGATGGTGCGGGTGCGACCATGGTGATGACGAACTCGGATTTTGGGGAGGACAACGGGACCGAAATATCGTCCCGGTGTCGTGCCATGGGTGCTGACGTGCCATGGGCCGAGCTCCGGTTTGGGAGGAGGAGGGCAAGACCGATTAGGTTCAGCCGGGTGCCGGATCTCGCCGCTGAAGGAATTCCCTCCTAGCTCCGCGCCATGGCGGTGACCACAGATCGCCCCTTTGGGGAAGAAGAAGGCCGGGTCAAAAAGACTATTTGAACACGAGGGCGCCAGCGCTCCAAGTCTACCTGGAAGCCAGGATGGCAGCGACTTAACGGTCAAAAGTGACAAGCGGGCCCAATTTGATGAGCGTTAGCGAGTTTTCCCGTGTTCAAATAGTTTGTTGAATTCGTGCCAAAAAAGACCCTCGAAGCATTTCGCACACCAACTCTGGGTATCGCGATCCAATATCGACGAAGTTGGACCCCGTGTTGCCTTGGCGCTTCAACTTTTGGGCCGCAACTTAAAAATCTCCAAAGTTCTATGGTAAAAAATAAGAATTTCCAGTGAGCACTTGATGAATTTAGAAGATACTGCTTGCCTATTTGGAAAAACTGAGATACAACAACGCTATTATTTCTTAAAACAGTTCCCATTCTCGTTGGGGGGATATGCAAAAACTTGGTACGAATCATTAGCTCCTATGTACATTTATAGTAAGGAAGCATGCTTGTATTTGTTTTTCCATAAGTATATTTCTATTAGTAAAATACATGCTATGAGAGTTGAAATTAGTAACTTTACACAAAACAAAGAAGAAAGTATTCCCCAAACATGGGGGAGATTTTGTGCCACTGAAAGGAGATGTCCTGCACATGGTTTTAAGGATAATGAATTACTTGATGCATTTTATAATGGACTAACTAAAAGTTCTAGAACCTATTTACACAGTGTTGCAGGAAATATTTTTAGGGACAGGACTATTGAGGAAGCTAAGGAATTATTGAATACTATGACTCAGAATTATCATGATTGGCATATTGAAGAAGAGGAGAAACGTGAGAAGACTCATAACAAGAGAGGTGTTCTCATATTATCTAATGAATATATGGAATAAGCTCATAAATCTATGGAGGAAAGAGGTATTAAAACTTCTCATTTAAAGGAACCTTCTGATAAGGGTTTTAAATTCCCTATTGATAAACCATGCTTCCCTATTCAAGTTCATGCTATATGTTCTCCTGAAAGCAATGGAAAGGTATCACCTCTTGATGAAATATATTATGTTGATCATTCTAGCAACTTTGTTCCTCATCAAGAAACATATGTTCACAATATTGAAAGGCAAATAATAGAGAACTCTCATAAGATAATGTTCTTCATAAAAGAGTAGGCTCTTGTGTTGAATCTCTTAAGATGACTATTAAGCATTGAAAAATGATGAGTAATTAAGTTGAACAAATGATTTATCTTCAAAATAAGTTGTATGAAAAGCTTCTTAATAAGAAGAAGCAAATTTATGGAGTTAATACAAGGGGAGGCTCCAGCACTCAGGATCCTGATTATCCTGATGGACATCCAAGAAGGAAAGAGAAAGAGGCTCTTAAGAAGAAGTCAATTGCAGGAAAATCTCCCAATGAAAATGAAGATAATGGGAATTCTGAAGATCAAGAAAATGATATATCTATCTCTAATGCAAAAAATGAGGATAATAATAATGAAGAAGATGATGTGGAAATTTCCCAACCAAATTAATCACAAGAAAAGGATAATAATGAAGAATCTGAACCTATTGTAAGGGAGGACCCTCAATGATCAAGGGATAAGAATAAGAAGAAGAAGCCTCCACCACAACCAAAAGGTAAAGAAAGGGATCCATGGGTACAAATACCTATACCCTATCCCCAAGAGGTAATGAAAGCTTTGGATGATGCAAGGTTTGAGAAGTTTATTGAATTGATAAAAAGTTTGTAGTTGCAAATTCCCTTAGTTGATGCTATTAAAGTACCTCCATATTCCAAATATATGAAAGATATTGTCAGTAATAAAAGAAAGATACCAAATGAAGCTATTACTGCCACGCTTGCTGACTATTCTTTTAAGGGAAAACTACCTGAAAAGAGAGGGGATCCAGGTATTTCAACTATTCCCTGCACCATTAAAAATACGAGTGTGAATTATGCCTTATGTGATCTTGGAGCTGGAGTAAGTGTCATGCCTTTCTCTCTTTATAAGAAATTTAACTTAAATAAATTAGTACCTACTGAAGTTTCACTTGAAATGGATGATAAATCTACTGCTATTCCTATTGGTATATGTGAGGATGTTCCTGTTATGATTGCTAATGTGCAGATTCCCATAGACTTTGTCATATTAGAAATGCCTGAAGATGGTAATTTTTCTATTATTCTTAGTAGACCTTTTCTAAATACTACAGGTGTTGTGATTAATTGTACTAAAATCAAGGTAACATTTATTGTGAAAGGGAAGGAGCACACTATATATTTTCCAGAGAAGAATTCAATTAAGTTACCTAAGAGAAGTGTTAATGCCATTGAACCAAAAGTTTTTATAATTGGAAGTTTTGAAATTCCTATTCCTCCTCCCAAGCCTAAGTATGAAATAATAATGGTTGGAACTATTCCAATCCATTGTGAGGTAGCTTAATTTTTTTTCTTCTTCTAAAAACAATAAAGTGAACCATTGTTTCTATCCTTGTCATAGTATTAATGAGACTTGATCAACCTCATTTTTAACATGATATTGATGAGTTGATGATTGCCATTTAATTATTTTTTAGTAGTATTATAGTTTACTTGAATTCCTTCATTTAAAATTAGTTACTTTAATTATTTTATGTCTGTTTTTGACAATTATTTAGTTCAGGAAAGTTTTACACAGAAAATATTTTCCAAAAATTACGAAAAAATTCCCAGGCGATTTTTCTGCATAGAGGATCCACCCTGGCAAAGGACACTACCATAAAGTGAACAGGGGCCAAGAGAGACCATGTGGCACGCCCAGTAAGGGTGGGCGTGCCCCTACCCTTGTGGGCCCCCTAGGTGGAGTTAGGTGGCCTCCAACCTCCCAGGTTCTTCATTTCCTCTCAGAACCCAATTAGGTACCACTCAAAAAATCCTCTGCTCACTTGCTTCCCATTTCTTTATCTCCAAGTTTTGGAAGCCATTTTCAAATTCATTTGGAGGGATTGCTCATTGGTATGTGACTCCTCCACTCATCCAAGTTATTTTTATTAGATGCTTTATATTGTGAGAAAAATGCTGCTCTTGGTGCTACATCTCATGCATTAAAATCCATGGATTTAATGCTTTATAGTGGAAATTATTTATAGTAATGCTTGGTAGAAACTTTCTAGAGAATCTCTAAATGATTATAGCTTGATACATCTAATTGTTTAGTGATTTTTGTTCTTAGTGCTGCAAGGCCTCATCCACCATGAACCAGGGCAAAAGCCTCATGAGGAGTTTAAGACCAAGGAGAGGCTCAAGAGCCTTACCCAATTATGATGAAGAACAAGAACAGGAAGATGAGATGATCTTTAAGGTAGAGGCCTTGAAGAAAACCAGGATGGAGGAATTTGCAAATCATCCTCGGCCGACCTACTACGAGCTGAGTAGGACCTTCAGTGTCACGACATCCCTAAGGATCAAGATAAGGAGAAGAAGTCGAGACATACCACAGTAACTCAAGATTGGGGGAATTCCACCATAATTTATGCTTTTTAGTTATCATATTTGCATCTAGTTCATAATCATCAGGAGGTTTTTGTTTGCATCCATTAGTTATCGATTTTCCTTGAGTTTTAAGAACTCTTAGAGAATTATCATGTATCCTTGGTTGAGTAGTTTTGAATGAAATATAAAGTATGGTGTCATCCATGATTCTCTTGTTTGGGATTTATGGGTAACACTCATGTAGATGTGCGCACTATATGTAGAAATTTCACTTACATCTTGCCTTGAACTAAATTAACTTGAGCATGTTGGAAAAGCATAATTACACAAAAAGTTGAACTTGCAAATAAGTAAAGATCCATGCAAGGGAAGCAACACTTATTAAAAAGGAACATTGTGAATTTGTAGTGAGATAGGAAATCTTATAAAATAAATAGCTGGAAAGAGGAGGATGATAAGTGGACATGAGATACTCTTGTTTTTCTTAGTAATCAGCAAGTAAACTGAATGGTTGTCATGGGTATTTCAATACATATGCTCTATGGAAAAGTGTTTGAAAGGTAAGCACCCAAGGATTCGGCTAGACATGGAAAGTGAAGGAAAAAGGTTTTTTAGAGCATATGACATGATTGAAAGACCCATGAATACGGTTTATACTGGTTACTAAGAGAGCAAGACCATTAACTGATGCCATGAAAAAAGTGGTGAAAGTTCTTCACAAAATTCAAAATAGTCATGTCTATCTGGTTGTCTAAACAATTCTCTTTTCCACTATTTGTATTATGAGAAACTTATCTTTATTGAAAAGGCATATACAAAGGTTAAATTAAAAGATGGTAAAAATCCATGCAAAGCTATTGCAAATAGCTAAGTGTATGATAAATTTGAGACTTATTCAATTGTCCAACATGTAATGGTTAGTTTTTGTTCAAAAGTAAGGGGTAAATGATAATGTCTATCTATGTAGCCCACATTTGCATGGTAGTTGTTTCATATTTATTTTGGACAAGTGAATATGCATAAGTTGATGATACCATGCTCATATTTTCTTGTCAAACATAAGCTCATTGATGCATGATCATGATCTATTCGCTGATTTGCTCGAGGACAGGCAAAGGTTTAAGCTTGGGGGAGTTGATACTTGCATTTTGCATCATCATTTTTAGAACCTTTATGCACTGTTTAGAATCATATTTATGCATATTTAGATGATTTACGGGACTTTCCTACAAAGTCCCTTTCATTGGTATTTAATTTCTAGGAGGCAGAAAACCTCCCTTTTCATGTTTTGTTGTTTCAAGGACCTTCTGGTTGTGAATAAACCGAAGGAAAAATACTTGATGAGTTTTTCACCTAGAGAATCAACTTGGGCCAAAGAATGAAGCGAGGGGATCCACGAGGCCCAAAAGAGGCTAGGTGGCGTGCCCATACCCTGGGCGCGCCACCCATGCTCTTTCGTCCCTCGAGCATCGTCTCGGCCTCTCCTTTGGTGTACCCCCTTATATACCCTAAAAACCTAGTTTTCTAGAAGCACAGAGCTTTTTGCAAAACAGCGCATCGCTAGAGCCACAATCTTCATTTGAGGGGTCAGATTGGTCCTCCTCTCCACCCCGGGGAGTGGGATTTCGAGGTCTTCTCCACCACCATTATCATCGACATCATCACCAACGACCATGAGTTCATCCCCCATCATCATGTGTGAGTATTTCCCTGTGGGCATTGAGGTCGATGTGGATTGGATGAGATCCATCATGTAATCATCCATATGTAGTGTGATTTGAGGTGTTTATCTTGTAGGCATTCTTGTATGAGTGTTGGTACACTTTTGTTATGTTTAATGCTTGTTGCTAGGGCCCGAGTGACATGATTTCAGTACTAAACTTTTATTTCCCAATCATATATTCCTCCTAACACAATTCCTAAGCCCAATGAGCCTGCTACTAGTGATGCTAAGTTTGATTTTGATCTTGATGGTTGCAATATTTCTGAAGTGATTATGTTCCTACAAAAGCTTGCTAGAAGTCCTGATGCTAGTGATATGAATGTGGCTTTAACCAAACACATTACAGATGCTCTTATTAAAATTAAGGAAGATAAGTTGAAACAAAAAGCTTCTATTCCTAGGAAAGTAGAAGATAGTTGGGAACCCATTATTAATATGCAAGTGAATGACTTTGATCTCAAAGCTTCATGTGACCTTGGTTCTAGTGTCTATATTATGTCTAGAAAGATTTATGAAATGCTTGATTTTCCACCTTTGGAAGATTGTTATTTGGATGTCCCACTTAATGATAATGCTAAAAATAAACTCATGGGGAGTGTTAATGATGTTATTATTATGGTTAACAATGCTTATGTCCTTGTTGATTTCTATGTTTTGGATGTTGAATACAATGCTTCTTGTCCTATTACTTTGGGAAGACCTTTTCTTAGAACTGTTGGTGCCATCATTGATATGAAAGAAGGCACCATTAAATATCAATTTCCATTCAAGAAAGGTATTGAACACTTCCCTTTGAGGAGAGATAAGTTGTTTTTTTCTCCTCCTTTGAAAGCAAAGTTTGATCTTAATTCTTCTTCATTTGCAAATATTTGATTCTTGCTTCTTGTGCCTAACTTAAAGGCGTTAAAGAAAAGTATTTGTTGGGAGATAACACAAGAGTTTTCTTGAGTCTTGGAAGTTATTACTTAAGTAATGACCTCTCCTTATCCTTTTTGTTTGCTTTTTGTGCCAAGAATGACCTCTAATGAAAGGGAAGTAAGATTTGGGGAGTTGCGGTCCCGAAACAAATTTTTGTGCTCAACCGTAAAAATTCGTGAGGAATCTATGTCTGTAGGATTGAGCTGATATTTTGTGAATAAATCCCCCAGTATGTTATCTAACTTTATTTAGGTCAACACGTTTTTATTGGAGCAACATAAGGTCTTCGAAAAAATCGGTTTCCACCTGCTTGTATTTTTTGACAGATTTCTGCCATTATTTGCATTTGCTTCTTATTGATTCCTTTTTGCGAAATTGAGCTTTTTGAGGGAATTGCTATAGTATCTTGTGTTTTTAGTAAAAGTTTTGCTGTTCTAAAGATAAAACTAAAGGTCTATTATATTTTGAATACACTAATGTTGCTAATGAAGATTCTGTGAAGTTTTGTATGAAGGAAAAAATTTCAGGTGTAGAGAGAGAATGATGTAATAAGATGAAGAATGGAAAAAATATCAAACTTGGGGATGACACCCTATTTCACCCCAAGAAACATTCAAGACGTACAAGAGTCAAAGCTTGGGGATTCCCAAGGCATCCCCTTCTTCATCAATAAAAACCTTAGGTCTTTCTAGACACTTCGTTTTATTGTTTCATGCACTGTTATGTTGTTCTTGGAGCATCTTAGTTTTATTTTGGTTTGCTTAGTTTGTTTAGTTTGCTTGAATAAAGTAGTTTGGACCCCCTTTCTTTCCGTGTTGTTTCAAATAAGTTGATTGGTGTTGGAGAGGAGTAGAAAGTTCTTGCTTGAGTAGTACAAGAGGAGCTTGCTTTGACTGTGACTTAGACTTTAGCATGTCATGCTAGATGTTGTTTTGACCTTATGCTTAGTGATTATTGCTGTAGCATGACTTGTTCCAAACAATTGGGATTTCTTAGTGTGCCTTGAAATAATCATGCGTTGTTTTAGCATACAAAATCATAGTATTGTGGTATTCTCCTTTGATGCTTTGTTTGGGTTGACTTGGCACATGCTCACACCATGTTATGACTATGAAGAAGTCACCATAGCCTCTATGATCATCTAGTCTTTGACTTTTAGTACCACTCTATGCTTTGATTATTAATGTTTTGTCGCTCTGCATGATTATTGTCATTATTGCTCTCTTAGTTGGTCGCTCCCAGTCTTTTGCTAGCCTCCACTTGTATGAGTAAATTTTACTCATGCATCCAACTTCCAAGAAACCAAGTTATTCCAAAGTGTCCACTATAAATCCCTATGCATGGTGTGTTACACTATTCCAGGTATATTCTTGTTTTCATCTATCTTCCAATTAAAAAGTATTTTGTTATGTGAAAACTTAGTGATTAAAGCTCTCACGAACTTGATGGCACAGTTTATTTTTTCTTGCCCCTAATAAACTTGAACCATTGTGTCATATATGTTGTATATGCTTGCACTTATACGTTGGAATTCGAAGAACCATGTTGTCATGGGGAACGCTTTCAACATTGCACTTGTACTTTGTACACAGTTGATATCATGCTCTTTTGTCTATGGATGTCGTCGGTGTGAAATGAAAGGGGAGCTTGTAAGTCCATGGAGTTATGTATGTGTGTTAGATATACGCATGTGTCGCTAGCCTAAGCCATGCCTAATCATGGTGGAAAATTGCAGCATCACCATAGTGACATCTATGAAGCATTCTTCTTATGAAAAAAAGGAGATTGAGAAAAAGAAAAAATATGAGAAAAGAGGAAAGAGAAGAAGCACCATATTCCCATGGTAAATAAGAAGAATGTTGAGATGCTCATTATCTACTTGCCTTGTCATTTTGATTATGGGATAGCTCCTATATCATGTGCAAGGTGTACCCCGTTGGCGGTTCTCTATGATACACATGTACTTACTATGATAAGAACTTGCAAGTAACTAAACTTGAGTATCATGAGGAGCGGCCCTCGTATTCAATAGACATGAGATTGCCAACTTATACTTTGTCAAGCATATACTCCATAGTTTGTTCACTTTAACCTTGATCACTTCAAGATGCTTATGATGGGGGCAATGAGGGATGAAAGCTAACAAGTACCATAATTTTTGGAAGTTCTTTATGAAACTTGAAATCCCTGCTTCCCTTTATGAAGGGCCTTTCTTCCACCATTATATTGAGTCTCACCCTTCTACCTTTAGGCACCAATTAAGAGAGCGTAGTTTCCATTCTTAGTTCTATGTGCATTGTCCCAAAACTTATTGATTGATGCATATTGTTGACATTACTTGTTCTTGTGATATTTGTATCTAGTCACTCTTATGAACTTTGAAGGTGTCCTATGCATATATTTTCTAATCCATGAGGGACAAGCTGAATGCCACTATGCCATGTTTTCTAGATGTGAAACAAACAAATGTTTTTCAATGCATGTTATTCATGATCTTTGTTCGTAACCTTTCTTGTTGCATGCATAGTTACTTTGTCTTACTGTTGGAACTCCATCTTTCATGCTCATGTTTAGAGTTCTTTGATCCTAGCTTTCAATGCTTGAAGTGGTTTGATCTTGATTTTGATGGTGCATGTCACCTCAAAAATTATTCTTTTTATCACTTACCTACTCGAGGACGAGCAGGAGTTAAGCTTGGGGATGCTTGATACGTCGGAAATGTATCTATAATTTTTTATGTTCCATGCTTGTTTAGTATCTATTTTGATTTGCTTTGTCTACACTTTGAGGTGCTTTTATATGTTTTCTGGTACTAACCTATTAACAATATGCCACAGTGCCAGTTGCCAGTTTTCTTCTGTTTTTGGTTCTAGAAAGGTAGAAAATCAATATTCTCGGAATTGGACAAGACAAAAGCCAAAGTAAATATTTTACCCGGAGGAACATGGAGCCAGAGTACAAGATGGAGGGGAGGCACCAGGGGGCCACACCCCCTGGCGGCGCGGGCTAGGGCTAGCCGCGCCTAGGGGGTGTGACCACCCTGGCCGCCCCTGCCTCGCCTCTTCGCCTATAAAGACCTCTCGATGCCAAAACCCTAAGTACCTGATCAATATTCCACGAAACCGTCTATAGCCTCCGCCACCATCGTCCCTAGATCGGGGGATCTGAAGCTCTTCCCAGCACCCTACCGAAGGGGAGATCATCTCGGAGGCCTTCTTCTTCATCATGCCAGCCTCCGGTATGAAGCGTAAGTAGTTCCACCTCGGACTACGCGTCCATGTAGTAGCTAGATGGTTGTATCTCCTCCTTTGTGCTATCATGTTTAGATCTTGTGAGCTATGTTCATGATCAAGATCTCATCTATTTGTAATCATGCATGTTGTGTTTGCGGGGATCCGATGGATATTGAGATTACTATGTCAGATTGATTAATGGTTTAGTCTTATTGATTCTATCATGTCTGTGTTGTTTGAGATCTTGCATGCTCTCCGTTTCTACTAGCCAAGTAGATGCTAGTGACTCCAAGAGGGGGTATGTATGCTCGATAGTGGGTTCATGCCTCTATTTAATCTAAGGGAAGTGACATAAATCTCTAAGGTTGTAGATGTGATGTTGCCACTAGGGAGAAAACAGCGGTCTCTTGTTCATGGAACAAATGGTTGTTTACCTAACACACTTTGCTTAAAGCAGTTGTCTGTTGCTTGCAACTTAATACTGGAGGGGGTTCGGATGATAACCCGAAGGTGGATTTCTAGTCATCGATGCAGTTGGATGGCGGTCTATGTATCTTGTTGTATTGCCCAATCGAATCTCATAGGATCATGAATGTCTAGTATTGCATTGTTATGCCTTGCTCAGTCCTGTCAATTGCCCTGCTATAATTTTTTACCCAGCATGCCATATTTGTTTATCAAAGGATAACACCTCTAATGATCTATGGACCCCGGTCCAATCTTTACCATTGATACATCTTCCAATGTTACTGTTTACTTGTTGCAAACCACTATTACCTTCCACACCATATAGTTAATCCTTTGTTACAGCAAACCTGTGAGATTGATAACCTCACTGTTCGTTGGGGCAAAGTCTTGAGTTTTTGTTGTGCAGGTCTCCAAGTTGCTAGCAACACCCTTGAGTCATTTCCTTCCTCCTACTGGTTCAATAACCTCGGTTTCTTACTGAGGGAAAACATGATATTGTGCTCATCACACCTTGCTCTTGGGGTCTCCCAACAAGGCGTCAACAACACGCCCATCAGTTCCATTCTTCCTCGCTGGCAGTAGCACGTGTCCGCGCACTTCTGTTCTACTCCATGAGCGTGACATCCCTGTTTTGGTGCCATATCAGTAAGTCATTGCTGCTCATTCGTTCCTACTAAGTGCTGCTGATGTGGTGTTTGCTTTTTGGTGTCCCCAATGTTGCATTGAGGACACAAGGTGTTGCCGTTGCAAGATTCTAGTTCTTTGCCTCTGCCTACACATTGTGGCAGTGATGTATTGACCGCCTGGTGAACCCGTTGCTCCTCCTTCATGTACCAAAGCCCTCTCTGTTCGCCAAGATCTTTATTGTTGATGTGTGACCCCGAGACCGATTATGTGAAGATGGTGTTCTGGTGTCACGGAACCTCGAGGTCTACTTCATGGAACCGAAGTCCGCCGAACTCGAAGGCCTTCCTCCCGGAACACCAAGGCGTTCGACATGGAACCCGAAGAACCTTGAACCCGGACCCGAAGACCCCGTTCCTAGATTCGAAGACCGATCCTGCAGCCCGATTTGAAGACCGAACCCTCGGAACCCTAAGACCTTCGCCCTGATGTTTGACCCCTTTTCCGAGATCATATATTTTTATAATATATAATATCTATCTGTTGCATATAATTATACATGTTTGCACTCATATCATGTGGTTTAGGGGCTTCTAGCCTATTCACCTAATAATTAAATATGGAGACCATATGCAGGGAAATCTAGCCATATATTGCCTCCATTTAAATTTGTGTAGCGAACTAATGCTATATTTTGCCTTATTAAGACAACATTTAAATTGCGGGGTATCTAAACAACATGAACCATCTAATTAATGTCCGGGACCCGGTTCCGCTTAATATTGCCTAATTGCATCACACATTTGCCATGTCATGCATTATATGTGCATCATGCTCGATCTTCTTCCGTTGTATTAAATATTGCATCTGGTGTTTCTTCTAGTGCTTTGCTTCTTCACAGATCAGGCCGATGAGTTGATGCGAGTGTTAACCCGACTTCGGATGAACCTTCGGCAGTGTTTTATCAGGCGAGCATTCTCCCCCTTTCTACCCATTATGTCTTTATAGTATTTACTTCTTCATGTTGATCTATTGCTATCTGTGTTGCGATGCTCTAGATTCTGTACCATTTTATATCCCTTGCAGCCTATATTTCCATGGAAACCTCCCATTCCCTATTGTTCGGTATATAGACGACGTTGCAAGTCATAGTTGCTTGCGCAGGTGTTGCTTCGCACCGTCGTTTTTCCACAATTGTGGGAGGAATGCCTCATGACTTTAATTACAACTTGATATTAAAATGCTGGGAATAGATATAACTAATGCAGAGGCACCGGTGGGCAATAGATGTTATTTGGTTTTTGTAACACCCCAGTTCTAGCTAATGTATAGTTAGGGTTTGCTTGTGCATCATGATCATCATGTCTTAAAATTGTGCATTGAAGAAATAAATCAAACCCTAAAAACCCTAGCTTTTCCCTCTCTTTCTATTTGCAAACACATTCAAATGGTTTGAATTTTGAAAAAACCCCAAAATTATTGGAGCCCAAACGGATAAAAAGGGCCCACACTATTTTACTATGTTTTATAAAAGCCCTGGTATTTTTGAAATACTCAAAACAGTATTTGAATTCGAAATACAAAATAGAAATGCAAAACAGGAAATAGAAAATTGTTTCTAAAAAAATAGGCAACAGAAGCTAGCCAGGACGGCCCAGCTGCCTCTCTCTCTTCACCCTGCCGCTTAGTCCATCCCACCATCAGCCCGTCTGCAGCCCAACCGCGGCCCCGTACCGCTTCAGCCCCCAACCTCCTCGTCGTCTTCACAGGCGACACGAAGAAGCTGCCTGTCACCGCCGCGACCGCCCGATGATGCCCCGCCGCCATGATGCGCGCCGCCGACGCTCGCGAGGATAAGAACGAGCCACACGCCTCTTCCCCTCTCCCTGGTCTTATCCTCTCCCCGCTTGCTCTCTCTCCCTCGTTCCTCTGGAGCCCGAAACCCTAACCCCGTCGCACCCCGTCGTTCGCCACCGTCTCAAGCCGCCCCGAGCCTCGCCAGTGAGCCCACAAGTTCCGCCTCGTCGCACTGGTGCTCCTTGCAGAAGGAATCAAGTCGAGAAGGTCTCTGCCGCCCGCAATCGAAGTTGTCTTCCTGGCCTCCGACGAGCTCGCCGTCGTCCTGGCCGTCGTTTCCATCCACCACTCTCCTTGCCGACCGCTTTGTGCGCTTCACGGTGAGCTGGTGATTCTCCTGGTGCTCTCTGCTTCCTTCCTCGTTTCCTGTTTTGCTCCATCGATGGTTGCCTGCAAGCGCTGCCGCCGCTCGCCGTAGTCGCGACTCCGGTGACCACCCCGCAGCGGCGCCACCAGGTTTAGGCTCCCCTCGATGCACTGTTCCAAACGCACCTCCTCTCACAGCCCTGCTTGTGCTCCTCCACCGTCCCTGGCCGCCTGCCGACGTGTCTCCGACGAGCCCATGTGGCGTCTAGGTGGTATCGACTTGGCGCCTGCGTGGCAGTGACGTGGGCGCTGACCAAGTCATGCTGGCGTGGCTAGTTGACTCGTCCCTGACCCCACTTGTCTGTGACTGGGCTAGACCCAGCCCCAGTAAGAAATAACCCCACCCCTGTGCTGACGTCATGTTGACGCAATAAACCTTCTAAATTGAGTGATAATTCCCGAATTTGATTAAATATTGTAAATTCAATAACTTTTGATTTATAAGTTAGAAAAATACAAATAATATATCAAAATGTTCAAAAAATGAAACCTAGCTATCTAAGATCTAATCATGCATTGTCAATCAACTTTCATGACAAGTTTAATTAGAAGAACAAATGCACCCCTCTCATATATTCCGGAGTTTTCCCGAGTTAGGGTTTGTACCCCTCGGAACCCCATTTAATTTGTCGAGCGTGCTTTAGGGTTTCAATTCAATGCAATTTAACTTGTCATATCGTCATCCTTGCTTGAGCATTGCATCGATGCCATGTGTTGATTGTTTCCCTTTCTTTCCGGTGTTTGGTTCTTCTCGGTAGAATACGAGATCGAGATCGAGGTCAAATACCGAGATCAACAACGACGAAGATCAAAGATCGACGAACAATACTTGACCAACTATAACCAAGTCAAGTTCAAGGCTTTCGAAGATCTGTTCATCTGCTATCAACTGGCAAAGGCAAGCATAGACCCACCATGATATAATCCTATGATTTTGAAAGCATTTCAATTCCTGCCATGATGCATACGATTCTAATGTGGTCTTTTATCGATAGATAGAGTATCCTATCTGTTGCATTACTCCCTTGAGCTTATATTACCTAATCCATTGCCCCTAGCATAACTAGGTTTGGCTTGTGTGAACTGCTAGAGCTTATATCTGAGTCTTGCTTAGCCATGCATAGTTGTCAGTTCTGGTCCATCCAGATGATGTATCAGATACAGAGAATCTAGTATGACAGGAGAACATGATGAGAAGAGAACAGTGATAGGAGATTAAACATGCTAAGGCTTGTATGAGAGGCCATGGTGGGATGTGGTTTTTCGAGTCCCATGCTCGCCACCACTAGGATCTGAGTTCTTTCCTTTGGAACCAAGATGAGCGTACAGCCACACGGGGCTTGGGAACCCCTCGCCTGATTAACTTGCCTAGTAGATTCCATGAGTCACATAGTTCGGGCGTTCCATTTGACATATGCATAGAAAACCGTTTGAAAGATTTGCCGGGTGAAGGAGGTCCATTCATAACAGGTAGGGAAGCATGGACCGGGTTGCTTGGGGTTGATGGCGCCCCTGGTAAACCAACCTCGCCTCACATCTTTAAGTACCGACTTCGGGATTTGACCCATTACGGCGGAACCATACTTATTGCGTGACTCATGGTCTCGGCGAAAGCAAGGTAAAGGTCGTGTCCAACCACACCCTCTGCTGGCCTTCCAAGGAAGAGGGATAATGATCTGGCATTAAGAGTCGGTTGGTACGTGTGGGTAAAGTTGTACACCCCTGCAGGGTTAAATCTTTTCGAAAAGTCGTGTTCACGGTTATGAACGCTTGGTAACCAGATTCTAAGATCATACAGAACTCTAACCTAATCTTAAAACTTGGTAGATCCACGTGTGCTTAAGGATGCTTCCTCATGGGTACGAGGGGGTGATCCTAGTTCAGATGATGATGATGATTCGATGGATATCAAAATATGATGATCAATATTTTTGGAGACGTCGCTCTCTTATCCCCTTTTAAAATACTCTAACTAGACGAGCTTCTTCTCTCTCTTGTTTTATAAACAAAAGTGGCTTTATGCAAAAAAAACTCCACCAACCCTGTACTCACCCTTTCTTTGTTGATACTTTTGGCGGAGTAATTGTTCACCTGAAGACGAGTTTCGTACTGCATCGACATCGACGAGTAGCTTGGGGTTCCCGGCCGGCAGCCTGGAATCTATGGGCTGGGACGTCATCGTTATGCTTCAGGCCTCTTAGGTTATTTGTTAAGTTTGTAATACTTAATAGCATAATTTTCCTTCCGTTGTTTGATGTTTGTGGTCAGTGACTTCTGCTTGTAATAATTTGGTTTTTTCTGCTCAGTTATGAGCTTGCTGTAACAGATTTTGTGTCGTAGGGCCACTACTGTGTTATCAATTCTTCATTGGATATTCTCGATCTCAAGATTAAGCTTATGTCAGACGGAGGTCTGGGATTTGTTTAGCCCTGATCCCGGGGGTGTCATAGTTCCTGGTATCAGAGCAGTACCAATCGTAGGAAAACCTTGCTATTGGTCGATGTTGAGTATAGTGTTTGTGAAAACTACTTTAAAAGCTGAAAAGCATTTGCGAAAACTCTAGTATGCTTCTTTTCTCCTTATCCAGTCTCGCTCTAACTCTGGGTTATCTTATCTTGTGTTAACTTTGGAAAAGTTTTGATATCTCTCCTAGTCTTTCAAAGTTTAGGTGCCTTCTTGGCATGTCGTTTCTAAGCCAGTTGACCTAGTGTTGAGTTCTCTAGAGTTGTGTGTGTTGTGAATTCGTTGTTCCCCTTTGCTCTTGTTCATCTGAGAGATTCCTTTCTATCATTATCTCTCTATCCTTTGGAACCAAAATACCATATTGTTGGATCCACAGTGTTCTGTTCTGGGCTTCGAGGTTTCCTTTCGCCTCGTGTGCCTCCTTTTCGTTTGCTGGGTACTTTAGAAGTCGTTTATTCTCTTGGAAGCTACCTCGTGAATACTATCTTGCAGTGTATGTTGTGTCACTCAAGTAGTAGTTACTTCTTTCTTTGGGTTTTAACCCATGGATTTGAACCTAATATCCCTGATTGTGCCAGATTCTAGTGTTGAGAATCTTGTACATGAAGCTGATCTTTAATCCAAGATCCATTGTTGACCCCTATGGTTAATGTTCATACATTACCCCAGGATGGCTAGTACCTTCTAGTATAGCCTTCCATCTTGTGAATATGGTCGCCATTGAACATTGATGATAAAGGACTTCCCCTACCACATGCTATGGCAGATGTTCTTTAATGGAACCAAATAGATCACGACAAGAGTACTCCTCGTGAGTCTCACTTCTATATTCGTGACTCTGCCACACCATATCCTTCTTGTGCATTGGTTTTCGGAAGATTGTTGACTTATGCATCCACATCTCGGGATTCTATCCTGAGCATGTTCCTTTCCCCTTGTTGTTTTTCGACCTTTGCCTACCAGTTGGTAGCCAAGTAGTAAATGTGCATCGGTGTCTTCCGATGAAAGATACTCTTGTGGTCTGTCATGACAAACTATTTCGGGATGTTAGGAGAAACAAACTCCAGTACCTCATCATATCTAGGACCAGGTTAAAGTGTCGTACTCCGCAGATCAAGAGGCATTGCTTAGCTTCTATTTGTTCCACCTTAAAGTATCACACTCTTTTATACTAAGAGGTCGTGTCGAGTTTCATGACCCCTTAATAAAGTGATGCTCCTACACATATTTACCCACCCTCCATCAATCTTTTGCTCTCGTGAGTGATGCGTGTGCATAATAATGTGGCCATCTGAGATTCTTAGCAATTTTTATTGTTTTGAACTCAAAGGACATTTGAGTCATTCTTAGTGTGATTGGTTCACCCTGTCACTAAGCAAAGGATGATTGTGCTACCAAGTCCGTTATTCTGGTACGCTCTCTTCCGTCAAAGGGTTAGGCTTGTGCCGAAGCTCTGAGACTATGTCTTCTTGCCTTACCAAGCAAGTTTCCTCTCGAACTAACTGACATATCGATGGTCCGTGATATTCTAGATGTCTACTAGAAGTATCGCCATGTTGCCACATGACCGTGTAGTCAAGTTCTAGAGCAAGCAAGTTCTCTGAACTGCACTTTTCTCTAAGGATCTGTACTGGATACCCCTGAACTAGTTGGTTGAGCTTAAACAACAACTTGGAGAGTTGTAAGACAAAATTTATATCCGACTCAGTTCCTTCGTAAAAGGGATGTCTAGTTTTGTTCGTGTTGAAGCAAGATAGTATTTCCTTCATGGATATATTATCTTCCCCTATCTTTTACTTGATTTGGGTTATCGTCGAATCCAACTCAGTTCCAAGGACTCTCTTGATAATGTCTCTTCTTGTGATGTTTCACTGGGATACATTTTCATGTCTGTTGGTCTAACCAGTATTTTTGTCTTGTTCACGCAACATATGAGTCCATCTTCTTGGAGTGTCTCGATAAATTTGTTGTTGAGTCGATCGATGACATCCTTATCTTCTCCATGCTATATTTGATTCCTATGGAACATTTGGCATTAATGTTGGAAAAATTCGAGAACCATCTTCGAGTCAACTCGAAGTATGTGTTCTGGATGTTAGAAGTAACCTTCTCTGATTCACGTACAATTGTTTGAACATGTCGTCGTGGATTTGGGTAGAGTTAACTCATTTCTTTAAGGATACATGTGTGCCTTGTTGTTAGCACTTTATATGTATGCAGCCGTCTCCCGACAAGATCCTAAATACATGGGTCTAGCAATCTAGCTCATTCTTTGGAGCTTTACATTGTAGTCCATATCTTGAGAATCTAGTAACTTTACCTCTGTGTAAATGTTGCACCCTTCTCTATTCGGACATGCTGAGTCTGAAGTATCAATTCACCTAACCAAAGCTGAATCTCAAGCCGCAATAATGGTTGGTGTTCCTCAAGGTTTTCACATAGGTCTCTGTAAAATCTGGCAAGAGTGATGTAATGGTTGACACACTTAGCCGTAAATACCTTTTGTTATATTCTCTTGATTCAGCAATGACAACCACTCTTCATGAGGCCTCTTCTATAAATTAATTATAGGAGTTGTGCTCACGGTTTCCTTTGTATCCGAAGTCCGACCTTTCCTTGATGTTTCGTGTCTCGAACATCAAGGAGAACATTTAAAGTAGTGTTGCTAAATGTCTCTTGGTTGATCCTCCAGACCCTTTTATGATGGCAAGCATTTTGTTATGCCAAGTAATTGAAGTCTGAGAATGAAGTTTCTTTCTTCTTGTGTCATAAGAAATCTTCTTAACTATTCATCTTAGTGGTGTAAAGTAATATCATGATCTTGGCAAAGGTTTTGATAAATCTAGATGAATAAAGAGTTTCCTTCATTTTCTCAATCATGTTTAAAGAGTGACTATGATTTTGGTAATCAATAGTTTCTCTTGCTACATGTTTTTTGTGACTTTTATGAGTCCTCTCCACCAAAACACCTTTCTGTCTTAAGCCTTTTTTGAATGAAAAAGTGACCCTTCTGTGTCAAAATTAGTTCAACATCTTGGTTTTGTTGATCCACATCTCTACAACCTAAAATGTCTACTTAAGCCGTTTAGTAGAGGTTCATCTCTCGAAGTCTGTGTTCTGTTCCTTCTGTTGTAAGCTTTCCTGTTCAGAAGCTTAAACCCTTCTGAAGCGCCATGGTCTCAATACTTATGCAGACCAGCCGTCTAACAACTTGAAACCTTCTCCTCTTGTTTCCTTTGTTACCTTGACGTGTTTCATGTTCGTCATCTCAGAGTTGTTTTCGAACACTCCATCCATGAATTGACCATGAGATACTCTGTGTCGTCTAGTGTGTTTCCCTCTTATCTTTAGCGTGGCCCTGTTCTTTTTCTCTCTTTCTCTCTTCCTACCTTTGGAATCTCGGGTCGAAATTCTCGTAAGGGGGATAGAGCTGTAACACCCTAGTTCTAGCTAATGTATAGTTAGGGTTTGCTTGTGCATCATGATCATCATGTCTTAAAATTGTGCATTGAAGAAATAAATCAAACCCTAAAAACCCTAGCTTTTCCCTCTCTTTCTATTTGCAAACACATTCAAATGGTTTGAATTTTGAAAAAACCCCAAAATTATTGGAGCCCAAATGGATAAAAAGGTCCCCACACTATTTTACTATGTTTTATAAAAGCCCTGGTATTTTTGAAATACTCAAAACAGTATTTGAATTCAAAATACAAAATAGAAATGCAAAACAGGAAATAGAAAAATGTTTCTAAAAAAATAGGCAACAGAAGCCAGCCAGGTCGGCCCAGCTGCCTCCCTCTCTTCTCCCTGCCGCTCAGTCCAGCCCACCATCGGCCCGTCTGCAGCCCAAACGCGGCCCCGTACCTCGTTGTCGTCTTCGCAGGCGACGCGAAGCAGCTGCCTGTCGCCACCGCGACCGCCCGATGCTGCCCCGCCACCGTGATGCGCGTCGCCGATGCTCGCGAGGATAAGAACGAGCCGCACGCCTCTTCCTCTCTCCCTGGCCTTATCCTCTCCCCGCTTGCTCTCTCTCCCTCGTTCCTCTGGAGCCCGAAACCCTAACCCCGTCGGACCCCGTTGTTCGCCACCGTCTCAAGCCGCCCCGAGCCTCAGCAGTGAGCCCATGAGTTCCGCCTCATCGCACTGGTGCTCCTCGCAGAAGGAATCGAGCAGAGAAGGTCTCTGTCGCCCGCAATCGAAGTTGTCTTCCTGGCCTCCGACGAGCTCGCCGTCGTCCTGGTCGTTGTTTCCGTCCACCCCTCTCCTCGCCGACCGCTCTGTGAGATTCACGGTGAGCTGGTGATTCTCCTGGTGCTCTCTACTTCCTTCCTCGTTTCTTGTTTTGCTCCATCGATGGTTGCCTGCAAGCGCTGCCGCCACCGCTCTCCGTAGTTGCGTCTCCGGTGACCACCCCGCAGCGGTGCCGCCAGGTTTAGGCTCCCCTCGACGCGCTGTTCCAAACGCACCTACTCTCACAGCCCCGCTTGCGCTCCTCCATCATCCCTGTCTGCCTGCCGACGTGTCTCCGGCAAGCCCATGTGGCGTCTAGGTGGCATCGACCTGGCGCCGCGTGGCAGTGACGTGGGCGCTGACCAAGTCATGCTGGCGTGGCTAGTTGACTCGTCCCTGACCCCACCTGTCTGTGACTGGGGCTAGACCCAGCCCCAGTAAGAAATAACCCCACCCATGTGCTGACATCATGTTGACGCAATAAACCTTTTAAATTGAGTGATAATTCCAGAATTTGATTAAATATTGTAAATTCAATAAGTTTTGATTTATAAGTCAGAAAAATCCAAATAATATATCAAAATGTTCAGAAAAATGAAAGCTAGCTATCTAAGCTATAATCATGCATCGTCAATAAACTTTCATGACAAGTTTAATTAGAGAACAAATGCACCCCTCTCATATGTTCTGGAGTTTTCCTGAGTTAGGGTTTGTACCCCTCGGAACCACGTTTAATTTGTCGAGCATGCTTTAGGGTTTCAATTCGATGCAATTTAACTTGTCATATCATCATCCTTGCTTGAGCATTGCATCGATGCCATGTGTTGATTGTTTCCCTTTCTTTCTGGTGTTTGGTTCTTCTCGGTAGAATTCGAGATCGAGATCGAAGACCGAGATCAACACCGACGAAGATCGACCAACAATACTTGACCAACTATAACCAAGTCAAGTTCAAGGCTTCCGAAGATCTGTTCATCTGCTATCAACTGGCAAAGGCAAGCATAGCCCCACCATGATATAATCCTATGATTTTGAAAGCATTTCAATTCCTACCATGATGCATACGATTCTAATGTGGTCTTTTATCGATAGATAGAGTATCCTATCTGTTGCATTACTCCCTTGAGCTTATATTACCCGATCCAGTGCCCCTAGCATAACTAGTTTTGGCTTCTGTGCACTGCTAGAGCTTATATCTGAGTCTTGCTTATCCATGCATAGTTGTCAGTTCTGGTCCATCCAGATGATGTATCAGATGCAGAGAATCTAGTATGACAGGAGAACGTGATGAGATGAGATCAGTGATATGAGATTAAACATGCTAAGGCTTGTATGGGAGGCTATGGTGGGATGTGGTTTTTCTAGTCCCATGCTCGCCACCACTAGGATCTGAGTTCTTGCCTTTGGAACCGAGATGAGCGTACAACCACACGGGGCTTGGGAACTCCTCGCCTGATTAACTTGCCTACTAGATTCCATGAGTCACATAGTTTGGGCGTTCCATTCGACATATGCATAGAAAACCGTTTAAAAGATTTGCCGGGTGAAGGAGGTGCATTCATAACAGGTAGGGAAGCGTGGACCGGGTTGCTTGGGGTTGATGGCACCCCTGGTAAACCAACCTCGCGTCACATCTTTAAGTACCAACTTCGGGATTTGACCCGTTACGGCGGAACCATACTTATTGTGTGACTCATGGTCTCGGCGAAAGCAAGGTAAAGGTCATGTCTAAACACACCCTCTGCCGACCTTCCAAGGAAGAGGGCTAATGATCTGGCATTAAGAGACGGTTGGTACGTGTGGGTAAATTGTACACCCCTACATGGTTAAATCTTTTCGAAAAGTCGTGTTCATGGTTATGAATGCTTGGTGACCATTTTCTAAGATCATAGAGAACTCTAACCTAATCGTAAAGCTTGGTAGATCCACGTGTGCTTAAGGACGCTTCCTCATGGGTACGAGGGGGTGATCCTAGTTCAGATGATGATGATTCGGTGGATATCAAAAGATGATGATCAATATTTTTGGATACGTCGCTCTCTTACCCCCTTTTAAAATACTCTGACTAGACGAGCTTCTTCTCTCTCTTGTTTTATAAACAAAAGTGGCTTTATGCAAAACAACTCCACCAACCATAAGTCTTGCAGAGTACACCCTGTACTCACCCTTGCTTTGTTGATACTTTTGGCAGAGTAAGTGTTCACCTGAAGACGAGTTCCGTACTGCATCGATATCGACGAGTATCTTGGGGTTTCCGGCCGGTAGCCTGGAATCTATGGCCTGGGACGTCATCGTTATGCTTCAGGCCTCTTAGGTCATTTGTTAAGTTTGTTATACTTAATAGCATAATTTTCCTTCCATTGTTTGATGTTTGTGGTCAGTGACCTCTGCTTGTAATAATTTGGTATTTTGTGCTCAGTTATGAGCTTGCTGTAACAGATTTTGTGTCGTAGGGTCACTGCTGTGTTATCAATTCTTCACTGGATATTCTCGAGCTCAAGGTTTAGCTTATGTCAGACGGAGGTCTGGGATTTGTTTAGCCCTGATCCCGGGGGTGTCACAGTTTTTAACCTCTCACTGGTGTCCCGTAGGACCCCGAGTACTTGATAGTGGTTCCTTGACTATCGCACTATCCGTAGGTGGGACCATGAATCCCCTTAGCCAGAGCTTGAGTCATAAATTATTTCTCGGGGCCACAAACTAATTTGGGGTTTTATTAGTATCATGTACTTATGACATGTTTGCTCGTGGAGAGCCTTTACGACTGTACTGTTTAGCTAAGCAAAGTGTTTTCGCGGTATCGACAAGCCCAATCACACTTTTGGGTTCCCGGTCATTTACAGCCATTGACGCCAACCTCTGGGTCCGTTTCGGAGGCGGCCGACTTTGTCGCGGGGAGGTTAGTGGGGTGACCCCTTGAAATATTTTATGAATCTTGTGATTGCTTTGTCGTGATGCCTCGTTGGGTTTTCATTTGGTTTTTCTGAGGTTGATCGTGCGTTTGTTGCTATTTGTGCCCCCCTGTAGGGTAAATCTTTCTGAAAGCCGTGCCCGCAGTTATGGGCGACTTGGAGCACATTATCTCAATCATAGACAACTATAATGAAAATAGTGCTATTTGACTTTAACTTGTCTAGTAATCAGATTCACTACAACATAATGAGTAAATAAAAGTGCCAACAACTGCTAGAATTGGGATGCCTCATGTTATATCTATTTGACTAGTAAGTATTGCGACTACAACGGAATGATTAACTAAAATTGCCCACTGCTTACGATATCAGTATGACTCATGATCACCATAAAATTGCCAACTGTGTGAGTTTCCTCGGTATTACTTATTCGTTTGGTCTCTAAGGGGAATACCAGGATGGGTATGATTGGTGTTAGTATCAGGATTGATTCGAATAGGTCTTTCTTATCCCTCTCTAATAGCCGACAGTTGTATCGAGTTTTTATATATTGTTTAGTGCATGTTGCGCTGTCGTTTCAGTCCACTATACTTATGTAGGCGAGAGCCGCCGAATTCTAAGTCTCGCCATGTACTAGCCTCGGTACTGGTAGCTCTCTTTTTCATTTTCCCTTTGTCGGCACTCCTTTTGTTTAAGCAACTTTTGAGATCGACGTTGTTAGCAGCGTTACGCTTCTAGCTTAGCCTGGGTAGGGTTATGGACGCCATTGGTTATTCTTCTGGGCTCTTAGCCCCATTTGCTTCTTGTCCATACTCAGACGTTGTATAGTTTTAAAGGTGATTTGGATCTTTGTACTATATATCTGTATTCTTGACTCATGGAGTCATTGTTGTATATATCTGTTCTGTGGGTTCCATCATGGACTAATGTGTAATGGTATTACTTCATTTTCCACCCGCACGAAAGTGCCTGGTGGGCACCTTTGAATCATTTCTATGCGGGTTTGGCAGGAATCACTAAAACTTGCAAAGGGCCGATCTGAGGGTGTTACAACACCATATGTAGAAATTTCACTTACACCTTGCCTTGAACTATATTAGAATGAGCATGCTGGACAATCATAGAAGTACTCAATAAGCTGAACTTGCAAATAAGGAAAGATCCATGCAAGGGAAGCAACACTTATTAAAAAAAGGAACATTGTGAATTTGTGGTGAGATAGGAAGTCTTAAAAAATAAATAGTTGGAAAGAGGAGGATGATAAGGGGACATGAGATACTATTGTTCTACTTAGTAATCAACGAGTAAACTGAATGGTTGTCATGGATATTTCAATACATATGCTCTATGGAAAAGTGTTTGAAAGGTAGAAACCCAAGAATTCGGCTAGCCATGGAAAGTGAAATACAAAGGTTGTTTAGATCATATGACATGATTGAAATACCCATGAATAAGGTTTATACTGGTTACTAAGACAGAAAGACTGTTAACTGATTCCATGTACTAAGTGGTGAAAGTTCTTGACAAAAGTCAAAATAGTCAAGTTTATCTGGTTTATTTTATGAGAAACTTATCTTTATTGCAAAGGTATATCCAAATGTTAAATCAAAAGCTAGTAAAAGCCATGGAAAGCAATTGCAAATAGCAAAGTGTATGATAAATTTAATACTTGTTCAATTGTCCAACATGTAATGGTTAGTTTTTGTTCAAAAGTAAGCGGTAAATGATAATGTCTATCTATGTAGCCCATATTTGCATGGTAGTTAGTTCATATTTATTTTGGACAAGTGAATATGCATAAGTTGATGATGCATGCTCGTATTTTCTTGTCAACCATAAGCTCATTGATGAATGATCATGATCTATTCGCTTTTTTGCTCGAGGACGAGCAAAGGTTTAAGCTTGGGGGAGTTGATACTTGCATTTTGGATCATCATTTTAGGACCTTTATGCACTGTTTTAGAATCATATTTACCTTGATCCATCATTATTTATGCATATTTAGAGCATGAAAGGGCATGTGTACCCCCATGAGTGGTTTTGGCAATTAATGACAATCTCTATGGACTAATGTGTAAATTGAGTTTCACTTGTAGGTTTTTCCATTGGCATCGCTTGGACCATGTGGCTTTGCGCCTATTGGATTCATGAAGAAATAAGGAGCTTGAAGGTTGATCAAGACAAGTGAAAGAGTTGAATCTCGATGGATCAACACTCAAGAAGGGATGAAGAAGTGCAAGCTCAAGATGCACCATATCTAGAAGATCTCATGCTTGGAGCTTGCCATCCTCGGTGATCATGGAGTGATGAAGACAAGTCCAAAGAAGAGGTTTCCCCATGGATTATGGGGGATAAATTTGTAAGTCTTCATCAAGCAAGAGTGAGTTAGAGCAAAAAAGAAAGGTGTTCCCTCTTGAGAAGGTCAAGACGGTCTACATCAAGCTCAAGTGGAATGCTCAATGCAAAGATATGTTCTTGCTATGGTTTCTCTTTTGTCGGTCTCATGTTGTTAGTTCAGAGATTGGGTTTAGGATAGATATCCGTACTATCAAGAGGGGCTCTCAAGCGGGTGACTCGATCGCATCGTTCAGAGAGAGCTCGAAACTTTGCATACATAGCATCATTTTTCTTGGTTGTCAGTTGGATCTTGTCCATGATAGGATCTAGAGCTTGTGGTTATCATCATAACAAGCTCTAGTTCATCACATAAGGTTTTACCTTGCATATCTTATTGCGGTTTTTGATCTTGCAAGTTTTCCGGCTCCACACCTTGGGAGATACATCAAATATATATTCATGGTATTTTCTCCCTTGGTGATACCCTAAATTTTCAACAAAATTGGTTTCATCTCGTTTGGAGTTCAGATGCGAAAGTTATTGTAGTTTTGGTTTTTGGAGTTTCCCTGACCGGAATTTCTGTCTAGCCACTGGTAGTACCACTAGGGCATTTTTCCGATGGTAGTTCTGGTGCTTCTTCCGCTCACCTTTTGTATCTTTTTTGTTTGGTTTGTTCTATTTGTTGGAACTTTGACCAGAAGTTCCGCCCGTGCAAATTGCCGCTGGTAGTACCGGGTGAAATTCCGGCTCTTGTTTCGCTTCGTTCTATAAACTCTCTGTTTTATGAGTGCTATTTTTGTAGCATTCCGAGAATACCTAAAATATAAATTGCTTGTTCTTTTACTTTATTGCATCATCATAACAGCATACATATTTTTCTTGCATTTTTCTAAGCACACAAACTATTATATTAAACACCATATTTTGTTTGCTAAATCATTCTATACATAAAGCCATTCTCCTTTTTTCTTAATTTAAAATTAAACAATATAATATTTCTAATCGTTATAATATTGCAAAAAAAGTTTATTTTAGAAATAATAAAAATGGGAAAATGCCCGTCTAAAGTTTTAGCCCAAAACTAACTCCATCTAGTCTACTTTAGACTAAATATTGTCTGTCTATGCAGATTAAATTAATCATGTTGGCATACATATTATGTGGTTTAGGGGACTTATGCCGATTCACCTAAATTAAATATGGGGACCATATACGGACGAATCTAGTTTAATATTGGCTCTATTTAAATTTGTGTAGCGAAGCGATGCCATGTTCTGTCTTGTTAAGACAATATTTAAAACGCGGGGTATCTAAACAACTTGATCCACCTAATTAATTGTTGGGACCTCAGTTCCGCTTAATATGGCCTAATTGTATCACATCTTTGCCATGCCATACATCATACATGCATCATGCCCGATCTTCTGCCGTAGTATTAAATAGTGCATCCGGTGTTTCTTCTAGTATTTTGCGTCTTCACGGATTAGGCCGATTAGTTGATGCAAGTATCGACCCGATCTCCGGTGAACCTTCAGCAATGTTTTTAGGCGAGCATTCTCCCTCTTTCTACCTATTTTATATTTCTAGTCTTTATTTCCTCCTGTTGATCTATTGCTAACTGTGTTGTGATGCTTTAGATTCCGTGCACCAGTTATATTCCTTGCAGCCTCTATATTTCCTTGGACACCTCCTATTGCCTGTTGATTGATAGACAGTCGGCCTTGCGAGTCGTAGTTGCTTGCTCAGGGGCACCGGTGGGTAATAGACAATTTTTGGTTTTTAACCGCTCACTAGTGTCCCGTAGGACCCCGAGTTCTTGACACATGTTCCGAGATCGAGCGTGCTAACCACAGTGGGGTGTGTGGGAACCCCCATCAATTTAGTACCTGATTTCAAAGTACTGTACTGGGGGCGACAAACTAGTTTGGGGCTTTATTACTATCCTGTATTTTTGCCATGTTTTACTGCTTTATTTACGATTGCGCATGGAGCGCCTGTATTGTTTAGGAACAAATGTGGAGTGTTTTCATGGTATCGACAATCTCAGTCACACTTTCGGGTACCCAGTCGTTTATAGTCATTGACGCAAACCTCTGGGTCCATTCTAGAGCCGGTTAACTTCGTTGCGGGTAGCTTAGTGGGGTGGCCCCCATGTGCTTGCTTTGAGTCTGTGAAACGTCGTGTCCGAAACCCCGTCGACATACTGTTGGGTGTATGTTTTGCGATCTTGTACCTACCTGATCTGACAACAAGGATGTAGGTGCGTGTGGAAACTTTGGTGCACCCCTGCAGGGTTAAATATTTTTGAGAAGCCATGTCCGCGGTTAAGGACGACTTGGAGCACAGATCTCGATCATAGACAACTATAACTAAAGTTTACTGTTATAATTCGACTTGTATCTGATATGACTAGTAAGTTGGATAACCACCATGGAATAAATGGATAAAACTGCCAACTGTGTGAGTTTCCTCGGCTTGACTTCCTCGTTTGGTCTCGAGGGGGAAATACCAGGATAGGTCTATTTGGTGGTAGTATCAGGTTGGATCCGAATAGTTCTTTCTCATCTCTCTCTGATAGCCGACACATGTATTGACTCTCTATAGGTTGTTTAGCGCATGCTCCGCTGCCGCTTCAGTCCACCATACCTATGCAGACGAGGACCGCCGAATTCTAGTCTCGCCATGTACTGGCCTCAGTACTGACCGCTCTCTTTTTTCCTTTGCCCTTTTTCGGCACCCCTTTTGTTTAAACAGGTTTTGAGATCGATGTCATTAGCAGGGTTACCCTTCCTTCTTGGCCTGGGCAGGGTTATGGACGCCATTTGTTATTCTTCAGGGCTCTTATCTCAATTTGCCTCTTATCCATACTCGGATGTTTATTGTTTTCAAGGTGATTTGGATCTTTATATTGTATACCTATATTCTTGACTCTTTGAGTCATTGTTGTATATATCTGTTTTGTAGGTTCCATCGAGGACTATTGTGTAATGATATTACTTCATTTTCCACCCGCACGAAAGTGCCTGGTGGGCACCTTTGAATCGTTACTATGCGGGTTTGGCGGGAGTCACAAAAACTTGCATAGGGCCGATCCGAGGGTGTTACAATTTTATCGGATCTTTGGTCGGAATTTCTAGCGATAGTACCGGTCTCAGCGAAAGTTCCGGCCAGGCTCATTTTTATGTCTTTCGCATCGTAGTTTTCTGACCATTGGCTAGGCTCCACTGGAAGTTTCGACTAGGGTCGTAAATGCCCAAACGGTCAGATCTGGTAGCCCTTTAAAAAGGGCTCCTCTTTCCCTTCGTGGGTATGAGCTTTTTCCATGTTCTTGTCTTTCTCTCTCTTTTCCATTGTTGACCTTGAAGAGATTTTCCTCTCTCGTTCCCCCTCCTATGATTCTTGCATATTTTTGAGGGATTTGAGAGAAGAGATCTAGATCTACAATCCCCGCAAGCCAAATCCCTTCTTTGTGAAGGAATCATTGGGATCTAGATCTTGGAGAGTTTTTGTTCTCCTCTTGTGTTCTTCCTCCCTTATTCCCCCAATAAATTTTGTAGCTTTGTTGGAATTTGGGACTGAATGACTTGCCCTTGTATTTGTTGCATAGGTTTAATTTCTCCACGGAGATTTGGCAAGTACAAGCTTTTGGGATTGTTACTTTTGGGTTCTTGGAACCCTATACGGTTGTGTGGTTGGTGTGTTGACCTCTTGTGGTCTTGTGGCCTTTTGTGGTCTTATAGCCTTTTGTGGCTTTGTTTCCTTTTGTGGCTTGGTAGCCTTTTGTGGCTCTGTAGCCTTTTGTGGCATTGTTGTTGGGAGCCTCCAAGTGAGTTGTGGATATAGCCCAAACCTTGTATGGGTTCAGTGACCGCCATCAAGTGTCCCATAGTGGTTCGTGAGTAGGCCTTTGTGGAAAGCTCACGGGATAATAGGGTGATCCTTTTGTTGCATTGGTGAGTTGCGTTCCTTCGCATCCAGGGTGAGGACTTGTGTGCCATTGGGTGAGCATTGAGCCACCACATCCCAAGGTGAGCCATTTGTGCCTTTCGGAGAGCATTGCGCCATCGCACCTCTCCAACAGAGACATAGGTTCTTTGGAAGTGAACTTTGGGATAATAATCTTTGTCTCCGCGTCCATCGGTTATCTCGAGCCCATATGAATTTTACATTGTGGTATCCTTCGTGCTTGAAGTATGTCATCTTGCTATCACCTTGATGCTTATATTTCTTAGCATGGGTTTTTGGTGCACTTAGGTGAACCTAGTGGTTAGGTTTTGTGCTCAATAAATTAAACGTTAAATTTTATTCCGCATTTATTTGAGCCTATACCGTAATATTTTTAAAAGCCTATTCACCCCTCCCCTTCTAGGCAACGTCCATTGCACTTTCAGAGGATTTACGGGACTTTCCTAAAAAGTCCCTTTCATTGGTATTTAATTTCTAGGAGACAGAAAACCTCCCTTTTCATGTTTTTGCTGTTTTAGGACCTTCTGAACGTCAATAAATCGAAGGGAAAATACCTGATGAGTTTTCACCCAGAGAATCAACTTGGGCCAAATAATGAAGCGAGCGAAGCCTCGAGGCCTAAAAGAGTCCAGGTGGCGGGCCCACCCCCTGGGCGCGCCACCTGTACTCTATCGGACCTCGAGCGTCGTCTCAGATCCCCCATTTTACAACACCTCCGTATTGCCAGAAAACCTAAGCCGTATTTTTCCCACGATTTACAGAGGCGGCGGTAGAGGCGAAGTCCTCTCCTACTCTAGGAGGGGCAGATCCTCCTGCACTTGGGAGCCATCAACGGCATAATGGTCCTCCTCAGTAGAACCCTAGAGGCGATTAATATTTCTGACCAACCGCGGCTGAGTGATCTAGGGAGACGGACAATAATTGTCATTGTCTCAGGTTCCATTTAGAGGATTTTTTTGTAAAGAGTGGCTGAGGGGGGAGTTGTACTAGAGACGGTGCATATTAACAACCATTTGAGTTTAAAGTTAGAGGCGGTCAAACAATTACGATCGCCTGAGGATGATAAACACAACCAGTGGATTGTATTTTTAGGGTAAACTAGCTCTAGGCATAGTCTCTAAGTAATGAGTTTGACCTAGTGGCATGTACGGGCTTAGATGGGACATACGAGAAGATGGTGTAGCAATTGGGATCCGTGGAAGCAATGGGAAATGCTCGAGCTCTCGACAACGTGTAGTGTTAGGCTCATGGCCGCAACAGTTAGGCGATTTATGTTTAGGGTGGCATCCCGCTACCATTCTGAGAGAGAGACATGAAGGGGAGCGGTTGATGAGGTAGGAAAGGGACAGATAGATAGATAGATAGAGAGAGAGAGAGAGAGAGAGAGAGAGAGGATGCGAGGGACTTACCGCTGGCGGTGGCGCTTGGGGTTGTAGATCAGGGTCGCTCGAGATGGCGTTTCCTGTTTATTTCTCGGGAGAGTGAAGGGGTACACGAGTGAGGGGCATTTTCACGCGTTTCTCAGCGTGGCAGCTTGGAATCGAGCGAGGCCGTGCGGACATAGGCGGGGAGGTGGCTCGGAATTGCATCGAGTTTCTAGGCTTTAATTACATGACAACCCCAAATGTTTGAATTCGGGCATGCAATTACAAATAGTCAATTCCAGCCCCCAATTCATACATCCAAACACAAATTTAGTTTTTTCGAGATTCATTGCAAGCATTGTCCATATTCTCATGCTGGTCTAAAAATTTGATTGTTAGAACTATCCAGCTTCATTATTAGTAATACCAAGTTCAATAAATCGCTTTGAAAATTATCGAAAGCATAATGGTATTGTCGGGGTTGAAGCTACTTCTACCTAGATTGGTGTACTAGGAACTTCTACCAAGTTCATGTGATGTACTAGGAACTCGGTTCCACCAAAATCCTTAGTCCGTGCAAAAAAAACAAATTCCTAATACATAAACCCTAAACCATCATCGTACTTTATGAATTTGATACTCAAGCTAGTTTGTTGAGTCAAAGCAACATGTTTTTCCGAATCATTGTATTACTGAGTTGATGTCACTGCTAATGAATTGTTTGATTTTGAACAGACAACTATTTCCCCTGGCTGGCTACATAAAAAATTTCACCTCGGTCTTATATATGATCTCCAGGCATGGGTCCTTTATTCCGCATTATGGATGGCACCCGCCGGGTATGGCACCTCCATACCCTCCTCCACCACCTCTCCCTGCCACCACCACCCGCTTCCATACCCCCCCATCGAGTCCAGTTCTCCACCAGACTAGCCACCCGGTGGGTACCCATGATGGTGCACAAGCATAGATAATAGAAGTCACATAACATGTATAATTGAACAAAATTTGGCAGCAAATACCAACACACTACTAGGAAAACGATTATAGGTAGATTTTAATCCTATGGCGCATATAGGAAAAATGCTCCACTAAAATTTATTCTGTGGCGCATATAGCAAATGCTCCACAGAATTCTTGCAATTTTGTGGCGCATATAGCTATATGCGCCACAGAAAGTGAGAATTCTGTGGCGCATATGGCTATATGCGCCACAGAATTCCTGTGGGCCCCATGTGGGCCTGACCCAGCACATGGGCATGCTAGAATTATGTGGCGCATATGGCTATATGCGCCACAAAATGTCAAAATTTTGTGGTGCATTCTGAGCTGATGCGCCACAGAATTCCCACACTTTGCCGTTTTTGAGCCGCGCTGCGCCTCTTTCTTCCCCAAACGTTTGCCCAGCCAATCTTCGAACCCTAGCCGTGCCGCCGCGCTACTCTCTCCGCTCGATCTCGCTGTCGTGCCGCGCTTGCCCCGCCGTGCCTCCGCGCCGCGCTTTCCCCGTTGTGCCGCCGTGCCGCTCCCGTCGTCCACCATCGCCACCACCACCCCGCAGGTAACCCTCGGCCCTCATCCCCTCCTTCTTCCCTGCCCCTTCCTCTTTGTCCACGCGCTGACCTCGCCATGGTGCGCAGAGCACCAGGAGGAGGAGGAGGCTCCGCCGGCGTCCAGGACCACCACCGCCACCACACCCCGCGCGGGTGACCCCCTCCCCTCCTTCTTCCCTGTGCCCCCTTCCTCTCTGTCCATGCTGACCTTGCCAACTGCCTCGTCTAGGAACCGCTACCCCGCCAGACCTCCTTCCTCCACCGACGGACGCTAGCTCCTGCCTGATTTCTGTTGAAGACCTCCTGCATCCTCCCCGACGAGCCGCTCTCCATCGCCCCTGCAGGTATGAACTGGCGGTGCTTCCTTGTTCTTTGCATTGATTGCTAACGGAGTTGCTGCATCATGAGATGTAATACTGTGGATTAGAATGTCAAATGCAAGTTGCTATATTAGTTGATTAGTACAGGAACTAATCAGTTTCTTATAGTTGAATTTGGGAGATGTTCAGGCTATAATGCACTCGTAGAAGATAGTGTAGAGCACGACACGATGACATGCAGAGAGAGGGAGGCTCGGGAGAGGGGGCCTTGCTAAAAATAAAGGGGGAGGCTAAATCTTTTTCTCCTCCTTCCTTCGGGCATTATAGAGCAGGGAGAGGGAGAGTTAGCTCTAGGAGGTGAGTGGAGTGGAAGGGAGAAAATGAGGCGAAGGGGGAGAGCTGGTGTGCCAGTTTTCATTATAAACCAAGGTTATGTGGTCTATGATGAGCATGGCTCATGGAGGAAAGATGGAAGGTCCATGGGCTTCCCATTGGGTGTCATGGGCAATGGAGATAGGTGTGAGTGGATCTTGGATGGGTAGAGGGGTGAGTGGAGTGATGCGAGTGGAGATATTTTGCTAGGCAAATGTTTGGGCCACACATCTCTTTCTCCTCTCTCAAAGAGCTATAGGACAAGGGTGAATAGTGCCAAGCTATAGTATAGTTCGATTAGGAGAGATGGTGGGTGTTGTGGTGAATTATTTGGCAAGATTGGTTTGGGTTTGGAGTTGGTTTGACTCATGGTTTAAGGGGTTGGAATAATTTTCTCCAAACAAGGGTTATGAAGGAAGTCCAAGAATTTGCATTGGACAAGATGGGGAGATGGTACTGGTGTGAAGGAGACGTCAAGATACTTCCATAGGATTTATTTGGGATTTATTGGATGCTTTTTGGTCCACTTTATATCAACTATTCAAAAAGTGCAGAAATGGTTTAAAGAAGCTAAGTTGATATTTTACATTGGGAAAGGTGAGTTTTGTAGGTGAGAAGGTACTAAGCACCATATCACATGTTGGAGAATTTTATTGTAATTTATTGAGATGGGAAAGTATTTATAAAGAATTATTTCTTGTTTCTGCCATTTTAAGAGAAATGGCAAAAATAAATAATAGAGCATCTCAAAAATATTTATTTTTGAGATGGAAAGATAGGATATGATATATAGGCATCAACTGTGCCTTCAGTTGGCAAGGTTATTTGGATAAAAACAAACTTTCCTTTATAAAGAAGGTTTTGAGGATTTAACAAATAAATGAATTTAAATAGTTTTAGGTTCCAAATAAACTCTCCCAAGCCTCTCTCTGCATAGTACAGGAACTAATCAATTTCTTATAGTTGAGTTTGGGGCTTACTTGCTGGCACTGTCATGATGTAGTTTGTTCAGATAAGGAGATAATGAAATAGCTTAAATATAAGTGTGTAGATCTGCACATTTATACATCCAAGTTGCTTTATTAAAGTTATTAAGTTGTTTCACTTTTCAATCAAGTTGGTTACCACCACTTGGTAAATTGTTTATTCAGTTAACACTTGTGCTTAGGATCCATTGTTTTTATGGTGAATTAATAGGTGGCAAAGGGATTCGATGTAGCAGTCGGCCGCGGCGGAGAGGGAAGGAGAAAAGACCCTGCTGGTGCTCGCGGAGGTGATACCGGGCGAGGACAGAGGTTCCGTAGGGCGATTTTTATGGAATATGACCTCCAAGGTGGTCCACGCGATGCAGCGGCCTCTACATCAGCGAGCAGCTGCCTTGGAGGAGATCTCGGAGAGATGCAAGGTGTGGGGCTGGCCGCTTCTGACTAAGAGAGACTCTGGTGGGCGACTGCTGCAGGCCCTAGTGGTGAGATCGGATGTCATGGTGGAGATGCGTCAGGCTGCATCAGCAAACTTGCCGTCGGCGGAACACTCGGTGGTGTTGATGGTCAGGGACACCTGCACCTCGGAGCAGTGCATGATGGCCGTGGAGCAACACAGTGCAGTCCACCTACTAGCTTCCACCAATGCCCAGCGAGCATCCCCAAGGTTGAGCAGAGTGGAGCTCGACTCATGCCGTCTGCAATTCATTCAGGAGATAGAGGCTGCGGGGGCTCGTCTGGAGCAGTCGTGTCACATCCCAATATTTTCCAAATCTTGTTATGTGAAAAATAAATAAACAAAATAAATAATTGTTGAAATTTAGGGTGAAAAGAAACTTTTGTTTTTAAATGGAAACTTAAAATGCCATCTTGAACAAACTTTAATTAAAGTTTGAAGCCAACAAAATCCAAATCAAGAGAAATGCATTCCTCAATGAATGTATCTTGAAATCTAATCACTTGGAAAATAAATCCAAAACCGTAAACCCTAATGGAATAAAATCATTTCCAAGTTATCTCCAAGCCTATGGATTTGATCCATATAAAAATTTATCATCAAACATTTATAAATGATCAAGAATGATAAATAGAAATATATTAAAACCCTATAAACTAGTTTCACTTAATTTCGAGCCATAGATAAAATCTTATGAATTTGATAAGATAAGGAAATTGAATTTTCAAAGCTAATAAAGCCCTTATTTAAAATCCATACCAAATGGTTAGCAAATAATCCTAAAGGGATTTAAAAAGATAAACAAATATTAAACAAGATTTTACAAATTGGAATCACCAAGTTTGGATCTATAAATAAAAAGATAAGGATTTTATAAAATAAAGAAAGAAAAATTAAATAAGGAATATTTAAAGACCAAATTAAATCTTGGCCAAATCCATGAGAAAATGGAATGAATATAATCCAAAACCCAAATAAAATAAAAGGATAAAGAATTTCCAAAGTAAAATAAAATGGCATTAACCATTCCATCCCTATTTTAATAAAGACAAATCTCTAATAAGAATAATTATATAATTCATGAGAAAATAGTATTTTGGAATTTACCCAAGTGGAATAAAAGTTGTTTAATTAACTTAAATAAAATAAATCTTCCAAATAAAATTTAGGGAATCAAAACTATATTTAATTCCATTGGAATTAAAACAAATACCCAATTCAAATGATTTATGAAACAAATACCCATTAGAATTATTTGACACCCTATTAAACAAATAAAAAACTACTGAAAAGATTTGGAAGGATTTAGAAATTTAAATGATGTTTGAAATTATTATTAAATCCTATTTGATTTAAAACAAGGGCCTAATTAAATAATTAAAAACCCAGAAAGAATAAAAGATTTATTCAAAATTTTACTTCAGAATGTGTTGTTAATCAATGTTTGAATCCTCACAAAGTTGGAGAGAAAATTGAATTCAAATTGATACTTGAAATAATTAAACCAATCAAAAACAGAATAATAGAAAGAGAAAAAGAAAAACAAAGCAGTATAAAAAAAAGAGAGGAGAACAAAGTCGACCCAGCCCAGCCCAATAAGCCCAACACAGCCCACTGCTTCCCTCCCGCGGAAAACGCTCCGCACCTGAGTCCTTACCCGCTGAGTCACTGACCGATGGACCCCACCCCCACACTCTCTCTCTCGCTGCCAGACGACCCCACCGCCACATCATCATCTTCCTCACCCGCTGACCCCGCCCCTCACCTCGCCGGCCGTTGCAGATATTTAAGGATCGAATCAATTCGCGTTAACTCCGCAGTAAAACCTCTCCGCGACCATGCTCTCTTAAACGTCTCCCTCTTCTCCCTCTTTCCCCCAGACTCCACCCCACCGGAGCCCTCAGGCTGCCCGTATTTTTCGCGACGACCCCCCTGTCTCCGACGAACATCCGCGGCGATTCTGGCCAGCCGACGCCCCCCTTGCTCCCTGGCGCACACGAACTTGGTCCCCCTCTCCTGGCGGACCTTCCCGTATCGTCAGCTCGCCCGCGCGTGCCCTGCAAGCTCAACAACGTCTTCGCCAGAGCAGCGCCACCGTCTGCCTCCGCTCTGACGAGCACTAACGGTGAGACCAGACCCCCCTTGCTATCCTTTTGATGCACTCATGTCCGTGACTCGCGTACGAAGCTAACCTCGTCTTCCGTTTGCTCCCTCGTGCACCATAGCGTCGCCCTCGACGACGACTGACCGAACCCGATGCCTTCGCGAACTCCGGCGAACAATCGCCAGCACCTACGAGCGCCCCTTCGTCTACAACCAGCACGTCGAGCTTCCCCACATCACTGCGATCACGGTGAGCCATCCCTGTTCCCTTCTCGCTTCCTGCATCGTCGGCAACACCGCTGTCAGACCGCGCCCCCGCCAGCCACCGTCGCTCGCGCCGCCAGTTCCTGGCAAGCGCCTTGTAGCTGTAGGATCTTGATCGCGTGGCCACGATAGATTGACTACGTGAAGGGGTATGCTTGCCCCTGTGCTGCACGATCAACTTTAGATCTAACTGCTGTTGTCTATCGATCCAACCGAAGCGGGACCGACGAGTAATATCACGCCATGTGTCCCTGCTGTTTTGATTTAAAACAAAATTGTTCTATTAGATGTGCCAATTTGAAAAATTCATAACTTTCAAACCACACGTCCAAATTTTGCAAATTGTATATCAATGGAATCAGCAAGACAAGTACTTTCTGACCATGCACTTTGTTTAGTAAATTGCTTCTGTTAAAATGATTGTTTTTGCAGAAACTTGTGTATGCATATTTAGAATATAAAAATTGTTCTAAAATGATTTTGGGTATAAAATCTTGGGCAAATGGTTTGTTTTGAACCTACTGACCCTAGGAATCAATTGGTGGTTTCAAAAATGTATTTGGTGAAGCAAAAGAATAAAACCTTGAATTAAAACATTTCTAGCCCAATAAAAATATGGTTTAATTGTTAAAAATGATTTTGGAGGAAAACCTTTAGGAAATGTTTTGATTTAAACTCTCTGACCCTAAACACCAAGTTTTATGACTTAAAAATATATTTGGTAAACCCTATAAAGATTGCTACTTTGATAAAGGCATTTTCAACCACATAAAATAATGATTTGGTTTGAAAATGGTTTATAGGTAAAATCTTTTGCAAATAGTTTTGCCACTTTATAAAATGACCAATAAGTGTTTTAGAATGTTTATAACCTGTTATAAACCACTTTTGTAAATAAAACAAAGTTTGGCATGCATGCATGCATTCTTTTGTTTCTATCATTTTATGTGATGATATTGCTTGAATGGTAGATTGAAATATTGTTTACTTGATTGAATTGTAGTGATTTGAAGTGTGTGAACATTGCAAAGATCAAGGAGTGAACTTATACTCTCTACCAAAAAGACAAGTGATGCTTCATACTTTGTGCCCTTATTTTCACTATGCATTAGTGATATTTCTAAGTAGGATTGCATGGAATTTTGCTAAGTATAAACTATGCCATGGGAAATCCTAGTAGATGAAACCTTATTAGAAATTCCTAAGTTAAGACTCCTACTACTATCATGCTTAGCTTAGCTAATAGAAAACAAGGGTGGAATATATATTCATACTATGTAATATCTCCATGTCAAGGACTTGTGTTTTGTTTAATAAAACAACTAAGTGAATGAATCACCTGGGTGGAATGGAAGGAATGGTTTGTGTTGAGTGGTTACACAAGGCCAGGGGACTGGTGAACCTTGTGTATCACACTTGTGGAATGCCACCCAGGAACAAAGATATTTGAGATGTCAAATGTTGAGAAGCTTCAAGTGCAGCCACTTGGCATTATGGGCTCTGCCTGGATCATATAGGTTGCAATAACTTAGCCAAATGGACAGTTGGTGGTAGGGGATGATAGGTTGGAACGCGTCCATTCTAGTCTAAGGGAAGGCTTCTAAAAGATCTTGTCTTGGTGAAACCAAGTCTTGTGGGAAAGTGCACTACCTCTGCAGAGTGTAAAATCTAAGTACTTAGCCATGTCCCTGGTATAGGACAATTTGAGCATCAAAACATGGAAGCTATCAAGAATCTCCTCATCCCAATTTCTAAGTTAAAATCTTGTGGTTGAACAAGGGTTGAAGGATCACCAATTTCTATTGGGAGATTCCTTGGGTGATTTTTGTCAAGAAAAAAACTTAGTGTTTTCAAATGATAAGGAAAATCTATTTTGAGCAATACAAGCCTAAGCTCCACTTAGCCAAATGCATATAGTTGATAGACTCCACTATACTACCATAGTATCACTTGCCAATACAATTCAAATGTATTGACCCTTGTGGCTGTAACTTGTTATGTTGCAGGTTTATTTGATATTAGTGATGTAGGATTACAAGTCTACAACCAACATGTATGCCTGTGGCACTTTGAAGATGAAGGACCCCATGCTATTGTTATATTCTGCTGCATTGTAATGAGATAGCCAAATGAGCTATGTAAGATGTAATAAATTATTTTATTCCTGGTTATAAAGTTGTATTATGACCTTTGTTTCTTGATATTACATCTTAATTGTGGATGCTAGCTATTGATCCAGGGACCAGCATTGTATACACAGGGATCTCTACCTTATTAAAGGTTGGGAACCTTTCAAGTCGAATCTGCGTCAATCGTGAATTCATGCGATTGTGTGATTTCGAACTTGTACTCTCCCATGACTTGTGTGTAACACTTGGACGCTCTATATTGATGTATTTTGTCACTTTGTATGAATTTCAGTGAGTTTCTGGCTATTCATGTGAGTTTTGTGCATTTCTGTGATATATTGTTGTATTCTGGTATATTTCTTGTGTATTCTGTGTATTTCTGCTGTATTCTGTTTTTTTAAATCCTGAGACAAAATTCTTTGGCGCATATGGCATATGCGCCATAGAATGTTGAGAATTCTGTGGCGCATATGCCATATGTGCCACAGAATATTGAGAATTCTGTGGCGCATATGGCATATGCGCCACCGAATTTGAATTTTAGTGGCGAGGATTTAGTGGCGACTCCCATATGCGCCACATAGTTCCAATTTGGTGCGCCACTGGTAGCTTCCTAGTAGTGACAGTTTAAGGAAATATCTCACATAATAGATCACATTGATAGAAAATAGCAATAATTAAACAAAATGCTAGAAATAGCAAATAGCAACAATTTAAGAGGAAAGATCCACAATTACATAATACATAATAAGGCAACAAGCCATCAACAGTACAAGACTACAAGTCCAACGTTTAGCAATTAGAAAATATCAATACAAGTAGTTCAACATTAGTACAAGTCCAACATCCAGCAATGGTACAAGTCCAATGTCTAGCACTTGTTTAAGTTACAAACAAACAACTTGTTTCAGCACACCATGCTTCACTCACGCGTAAATTAGGATCATATGAGGATCAGCAGTCCATCAAAAAGCCATGAAACATGAATCCTATTTACAAAACATAATGCCAAACATTAGTAAGTTCTTATTTTTTCATGGCATTCACATGAATATGGTTATGGTACATACAAACACAATCATACATTTTCCTCGCAAAAAACAAAATCATACATTCATACTAACATCAAATCTTCTTGTGTATATTGTAGACAAGTCCAAAAGTTTCCTTTACCTACATGAGCATTTGCAAGAAATGATATTTGCATGTGAGAAATAGACAAGGTCACAAACATTAGTAAGAATAAGAGACTGTTAATAAAGCACATCATTAGCTCACCTTTATACTTGTTTCTAAGCCAATTTTGATAGCACATCAATACGTCAAACATGCGAGAAGTGAGGCGGCTCATATGTTCATCAATTATTCTGCCACTTGTACTAAATGCAGATTCTGAAGCAACAATTATGACAGGAATAGCAAATACATCTCTAGCTACCTTCTTTAGTGTTGGTACCTTGTGCTAGCAACTTTCCACTAATGTAGCACATTGAACTTCTCGGTATATGGCACCAATTCATCACTCAAATAATGATCTATCTCTTCTTGTAGTCTAGCTGTAGTAGGAATTTGTTGTGCTACAATATCATGCAAGAAAGACATAATCTCGCTGGAGCTAGCATTTCAGACAATGAAGGATATCCATCTGGCTGAATCTCAACCAATACCTAAATCAGTTGCACTAAATCTCAACCAATACCTAAATCAGTAGCACTAAATCTCAACCAATACCTGAATCAGTAGCACTAAATCATCAACCAATACCTAAATCAGTAGCACATCTAGCAATATCTAAGTTGCATGCGTGCATATCATTGTGGTGGAGGTGGCACCGGTGCTTGTTTGTGGTCGACGACGTGCCTCCCCTTCTGGACTCGACCGTCGCTTCTGGCTGCCTCCTTGTGCTACCCTGCTCGCTCCTGGTGGCAAACGGGCTCCCTGCTGGCCGCCTCCTTGTGCTCCCCTACCGTTTGACATCGAGGTTTGCTCATCGAGGAGGAAACCAAGACGAGCCCCTCTCCCATGGGGAGGGATCTCCGGCAACTCGGTGTAGTCTGCTTGATGGCGTGGCGACATGGGGTCTACGGGCTGCGAGCCTTGCCAGAGTGGTCTATCCCTGGAGTCGCTGCCCTCCTCGACATCAACTAGCTCAACCTCCATGGCTTCGAGCCTTGGCGGCAGCGGGAAGGCATGGACCAATGACTCAGGGAGGGGAAGGCGACTGGCATAGAGAGACTGCGAGAGAGGGAGGCTACAGGGTCGAAGAACAGAGAGGAGCGGGGTCAGGCTCGACCACTTAGGACGTTAGGGTTAGCCACTTAGGTTTCTTGTAGACACTTAGGGTATGAGTTTACCACCTCAAGACCCGCACCTGCTAGACCAAATGGGTCTAGATATTTACCGCTAAACAGACCTATGGGTTTTATTTTCAACCAAACCCTCCTCCATTTGATGCAGGCATCCATCGGGTTAGCGGGTGACGAGTACCCATTGCCATCCGTATTCCGCATGGTATACATCTCATCTTTTATGAGCTCACTAGAAGAGGGATGTGGAGACCTACTTGAGCAGCAAGCATCAATTTTTCTCGTGTCCAAGTAACCAAGATCTAATTCTTTTGGATATTGTTGATTCTTATAGGCTAGGTGTCGATGAGATCATCCAAGGGTTGTTCCATTAAATATATGTATGTAAGAAGTTGTGGTCATGAAGTTGGTTAATTGAACATATCACTGAATGACGGTAAGACTAATAAGTAAACTAGGATTGTAGCTTTGACTGCAGTAACTCTTGAGGAAGCTAGTGATGTCCAAATAAAATAAAACTTGATGGCGGGAAGGATATACCTCAATCCACATTCTATTCGTTCATGCTTTAGGAATGTCACATTTATTAAGGCAAAGACTCATATGATGACACAAGTTGTTTTCTTTTATTGACCCTAGAAGCATGTTTAAGTTCAAACAATGAAATTATGGTGGTACAACCTCAACAAATGCGTGAAGGTTTAAATGTCTCGTAAAGAACTATTCTTGGTGATCTTAGTGCAAGTAAAAAAATATAAGTACTAATTCGACATTTGGGGAAAATCAGTGGATGTTCAAATCGAAGAATACTAAGATACATGTGATGCTAAAAGAACGACCAAATAATCTATCAAGGATGGCTAGCCCACTATACACATGGCTAGCCGTAGACTTAGGCCGTTTATCAATATTTGCATCTGCGAATGATATATATACTATCTGATTTAATTTGATTTTTATATTAAATAAGACAGACTATTTAGGTACCTCACAATAAGATCGTTTAACAATTTCCAACCAATAAAAACTTTTTGGTTGGTTACGAATAGCGTCAAAGCTATGCATGACAACATACTATCATGATTATCATTATGCATAATACACTTTATTATTCTAACAAAAATAGTATGTGTTTGTTAATTTTTCTACCTCATAAAAACAAAACCACACACATATGTTATATGTAGTTTTTTTATGGGAACACATATTAGTTCATATGTAAGCAACATCACCTCCAATGTTAATATACTCTTTACGGTATGCAAATTCAAGTGCGGGCAAAAAGGCACAATTTTCTAAGAAGGCCAAAATAAATAAAATACTGAAGGACATACCGAAAGGTTTCGAAAACAATCTAAAATAAAAAACATAGATAAAAGTTTTAAAAACAATCTAAAATAAAAATCACATATAAAAGTTTCAAAAACAAACTAAAATAATTCTAGACATAGTCAATGTTGTATCCCACAATCATGCAAAGTCTCGCTAGGAATGCACAAAAATGATAAAATTTGATAAAATTTGGGATTTAAAAACATACACGCGGATATTGATATTTTTGTCAGTTTGTGTAGTTCAAAATAATCCCTTGGTTTCATATTACTATGCATGTTAGCTTCGGTCAAGGTTAAAATTCACAAACTTTGAGCCATTATATAGTAAAAATAATAATATAAAATCAATACCAATAGAGACAAGATGAAATATATTATCATATTATATATTTGATATTGTAAATGTTAATATTTATCATATATAATTGGTTAAATATTATGAAGTTTGACTTTTACTATTTCTAACATTCGGAGTAATATAGAACAGAGGCGGTATAAAGTATTTTAAATTGATATTTTGAAGTTTGTGTGATATATCGTTGGCTACATCCGAATATTTTCTAAATCCTTTTAAAACTTGAAAATATAATTTTTTATTTTTGAAAATAATAGGATCACGATAGCCAAAATTTTCCAGAGGAACCAAAAAGATTAGCTCTTCTTTGGATAGTTGCCAACTTTTTGACTTGGCAATGCTTCAATACCACTTATTTAATTTTTTAACCAATCTTAGAAAACTTGTGGGTAAGGAAAGGTTCAACAAAAAATTGGTTAGCCAATTATAAATGTAAACAAGATTTGAATCAAATAAAGACGATAATGAAAAATGCAATGAAAATTTACCAAATCTATTTTGTTATGGAAAGGACACATCACAATTTTTTTCTCTACTAAATCATGAACGCCATGAAATCCCAAGAAAAAAGTCCCAATCCAAACAAATATCTGGAGGGAGAGGAGGGCTCCAAGACAACGGCCAGAATGGGGAGGAGAAGGATTCCAGAGAAGGAACGGGCTTCAAGGTTGGGGGTTGATTGACGCTACTCTTCCTCGCTTGAAGCCTCCACTCCACGCGAGCCCTCACATGTCGCCGCTGTTGGGGCAGAAGTGGGATCAAGGGATGGGTTGAAGACTTGTGTCATTCCTGGCAATGGCAACGATGCCTCGGCGACGAGACTCAGTTGTTGGAGGAGGAGACAAGGTGAGATTACGGGAGGGATTCGACTCAACGCCATCTATTTTTTGGAGGGGGTGACCACTATCAGGCTTGTACACTGGTGGGATTTGTTTCGAGGGAACCTGTTCACAGGCAGACTTTTTTTCCGAAACCTAGTATAGACACAGATGCTCACAAGTACATAGACTCGCCCATATGAACGCACGCATGCACATACCCCTATGAGTACCTCCAAAATACCGAGTCTGAGAGACTAATCTGACGGGTCTTGTCTCCCACTGAAAAATATTGGCCTTCAAAATGTTGACCCCTAGGTAATGATCCCTCGCGGGATATACGTTGTTAGGTAGATGAGACCTCTCTAGCAGCGGATTATACGCGTTCGGATAACACCCTGTTTAATTTAATTCCATGAGAACTCAAACCCGGATGGGTTGGCTGCGCACTCGCTAGCCTTACCACCAAGCCAGCACTTGGTGCATATTCGGCTTTTAACGAGACACTAAGAGCATGCGCGGTGTGTGAAAAAAATTGGTGCTAAGGAAATCTTTTGAAAGCTAGACTTGAGTCTAACCGGTGCACATGGTGAGTATAGCTGAAAAAATATTAGAGGTGAGTATAGTACAAGACTCAAGGCTAAGATAATCAAATGGCAAGAGGTCCCGCGAAAAGAAGATTGATTTAACTTTTTATTTTTACTCTAAGTGGTGGTACCGTTTTCTGTCATAGCAAAAGAGCAACACAACATTTGTTTTACTAGCACTTTTAGGCAAAAGTCAGCTTTAGAGCTAGACTTGATCTGAATGTTGTACACACACATATGATTTGAAAGGGCTGTTAGAAAAAGGGAAACTCTCCTCAAAAGTTTTGGTGAGCATAGCATATTGCACACTCTCATTGTGCATATAACTAGTTAATCCAACCCTCCGAACCAAGGTTAGGAAATCATTGAGAATCCCTGCAGCCTGCAAAAAGGTAAGACAAGGGAAGGTAGAAGGGTGCGCATCCCCCTCATCTCCCTCGTTGCCAAAACACGGTGTAATGATATCTTTATTGTATGATAGCCTAGCTCGGGATGATGATCTTGAGGGCCTTGTTCTCCTAGGTGCATCACTCTCAAACTCTTCTCCAAAGGTGTGGTTGTCCATGACCCTTTTTTCTAAAAAAATAGACAAACATCAATCCAAGTAATTTCCAAGTTGATAAATGATGCGGAACTACTATAGAAACTTGCTAAAGGGCTAAACATGCATCAAAATGAAATCTCTAAGCATAGAACAAACATGCAAGATCAACAACCTGACACATATAGTAGCAAAATACTCAAGATACAATCTACGAATAAAAATCTAATTGGACAAGCGGAGAAGGCACATACCAAAGAGCAATCCCTCCAAAATTCAGCAGCAAAGAAGGGCTGAGCAAGGAGATCGAAAATCTGGAGCAAGAACAACAGGAACTCAAACTTGAGAAATTTTTCTGGTGTTTTTCGGGAGAGAGAAAGAAGTGTCTAGGAGGAGGCAACTTGGAGGGCCACAGGTGGGCCCCACCCAGGCCAGGCGCGCCCTGGGGCTGGCCGCACCACTAGGGGGTGTGCTGGCCTGGTGGATCCCCCTGGGCCACTCCAGGTGACCCTCTGCCCCTTTTTTATAGGAAAAATTTAATATGAATTTTCTAGAATTTTTCGGGATACTTTATTTTTGGCCAATTTTCAGGGTATGAAAATTGATTTTCTCGCAGAAACAGAATTTTTAGAAGAAGAAAAAACAAACCAAAAACCAAAACTACAGAAGTTATAAGACACTCTAACAAGCAAACAACTAGCAAAACTAAAGCTAACAAGAGAAAGAGCAAATACTAGGAAGGAGAAAAATAAAAGTGAGCAAGTATAACCATTGTGAAAGCATTGTTTTGTACATTAAAATCCCTTTGTTAACAAGGTTGATCAAGTCTTGTTACCATAACAATCTTATATGAAGCAAAACTTTGCATTTCACTAAATGATTATGTTACCTCAAACTTGATGGCAATAGTCCCAATCATTATAGTTTCAAAACTTTCTTGTGGAATGGGACAATATATTTCTCCAACTTTGATGCTCTCAATATTTTCAATGAAATTTAGGCAATAGCTCTTATCAATCTTCTTGGGGAAATAGACAGTATACTCTTTGTCATTAATATTAAAAGTTACTTTTCCTTGATTACAATTGATGACAGCACCTGCAATATTAAGAAAAGTCTCCCAAGGATAATAGACATATTATCATCTTCAGGCATCTCAAGCACAAAAAATCAGTTAAAACCAAGGAATTATGAGCCACTTAAACAGGAACATCCTCACATATACCAACAGGAATAGTAGTTGACTTATCAGCCATTTGCAAAGATATATCAGTTGGTATCAGCTTTTCTATCCGGAGTCTCTTCTAGAGAGAGAAAAGTCATAACACTAACTCCAGCTCCCAAATCACATAAAGCAGTTCTAACATAATTATTCTTAATAGAGCAAGGAATATTTGGTATACCTGGATCACCAAGTTTCTTTGTAACCTTACCATTGAAGGAATAATTAGCAAGCAAAGTAGAAATTTCCTCATCAGGAATCTTCCTTTTATTAGAGACAATATCCTTCATATACTTTGAATAAGGAGGCAACTTAATAGCATCAGTCAAAGGAATTTGCAAAAATAAAGGTTTCATCCATTCACCAAGCTTGTTATACTATTATTCCTCCTTTGACTTGTGTTTCTTATTGAGAAAAGGCATAGGTTTCTGCACCCAAGGTTCTCTCTCACTACCATGTTTATTAGCAATAAAATATTCCTTAGTGTACCTAGTATTCTTAGTGTGCTTCTCAGGTTCTTCATCAACTTCCTCCTTATGAGGAACATCATTTTTATCACCACTTTTAGTTTCAGCATCAGATACAAATATACTATTAGGGTCTACAGCAGGTTCAGGTGGTTCCCCAACTATTTTGTGTTTCTTTTTCTTTCTCATATGAGGACTACCACTATTTTTAGCTTGTTGAGAATCCTGCTCAATTTTTTTAGGGTGTCCATCAAGATATAATGGATCTTGAGTGGATATACCACTCCTAGTTCTAATTCCATAAGCATGTTTATCTCCTGAGGCATTAACTAGCATATCCTTTTGTGCCTTAGCAAGTTGATCAATTTGAGTTTGAACCATTTGAAAGTGTTTGCAAAGCATTTTAACATCATTAGCAGTTCTTTCCACAATATCTTTCAACTCATTAATAGCTCTAGAGTTTTCCAATAAACGATTCTGAACTTGTTTATTAAAATTACCTTGTTTAACAATAAAGGTGTCAACTTCATCTAAGCATTGATCATGAGGCTTACCATAGGGAATATCACCTTCATCGAAGTGGAGAGAGTGTACCTCAATAGTAGATGAGTGGTTAATTGGCTTACATAATTCTTCTATAGGAGGTAGATTCTTCACATCTTCAGCTCTAATACCTTTCTCCTTAAGACATTTCTTAGCTTCTTTCATCACTTCATCATTTAATGCAATCACTCCCCTCTTCCTTGGTGTTGGTGTTGGAACTGGTTCAGGCACAACTGGTTCAGGAGTAGTAGGATTAGGTGTATTTAGCTCAGTTTAAGTCCAATCATCATAATTCTTGCTTATTTTAGCCATTAATTCTTCGGCATCTGTAGTTCTTTTCCTGAAAACACAATCAGCAAAACTATCTAGGTATGTCCTAGAATCATCAGTTAGTCCATTATAATAAATATCAAGAAGCTCATTTTTAGGAAATGGACATCCAGGATGTGCATGAATCAAGGCAAAAAACCTTGTCCATGACTCAGGCAATTTCTCTTCTTCTCCCTGTTTAAAATCAAAAAGTTTCTGCAAAGCAGCATGTCTAGCACTAGGAGGAAAATATTTTTGGAAGAAAGCAGCAATCAAACAATCAGGGCTATCAATGGAACCAAGAGGTAATCTATTAAACCAAGCTTTAGCTTCTCCTTTTAATGAAAAAGGGAAAATCTTAGTAACAAATTACTTGCTCATCTTAAAATCATCAGAAAATAAGGCACTCATAGTGGAAAGCTCATTCATATGTGCCACATCACTTTCATTTTCAGTCCCACAAAAAGGTTCTTTCTCAACAATGTCTATATAGGATAAATCAAGAGAGAAATCATAATCTTCATCTTTAATATCTATGGGAGAAGTGGCAAACTTAGCATCAGAAGACAGTTTAGGAATAATGGTACGTCTCTCAAGGAGACTCCTAATAGCACTAGCACCATGTGTGTTTTGGTACTCTTCAATAAATTCATCTGTCATTTCAATGTAACCATCACTAATGTCATATCTTTCTCTAGACTCAGGTGAGCTAATAGGTGTAATAGTGTCTTCACTAGGAGTTTTAGTGTTTCACAAAATAGTTCTAGCAATAGTAGCATCTAGGAAAGTACCTAATGAACCACTCGCATCAAGCATAGTAGAGGTAACATCATGAGTATCAGAAGCAGTTTCAGATTTAGCAGTAGTAGCAATGTGTGTAGGATGTGTATGTGGTGGTGGTGTAACAAGCTTACTTATAATAGATGGTGAATCAAGAGCAATAGAGGTGTTTAGGACCGTACCTCTTCTTGTAGTGGATGGTAAAATAGGAAACTTTCCATCAGAGACTTCCCCATGATGAATGGAATAGTAGTGAACAATAATAGATCCAGGTGAACTTACAAATAAATCTATGCTCCCCGGCAACGGCGCCAGAAAATAGTCTTGATGACCCACAAGTATAGGGGATCACAACAGTCTTCGAGGGTAGTATTACCCAATTTATTTATTCGACACAAGGGGAGACAAAAAATACTTGCAGTTCTTAACAACTGAGTTGTCAATTCAGATGCACCTAGAAATAGTCTTGCTCGCAGGAGTTTATCAGTAGTAACATCTTTGTAGTAGCAATAACAAAGTAACAACAGCAGTAAAACAAGAGCAATAGTAATAGTAGTGGAAAACAGTAGGATATGAGTAATATCGTCAATTGACATGGTTATACCCCATGGGTATACAATATTGGCATACCTAGTCCATCCCAAGGAAGACCCACGACAAAGATACGTGGCCTATGGAGATTTTGGGTGGCCCAAGCCCATGACGCCTTCGGATCCTTGGAGAACAAGAATAGAGTAGATAGAATTTCAAAGGGTACAAACCCTAATCTTTAACCGACTCGACCTATGCTCGGGACCTACCTATCTATATAAAGTCTAGGAGGCCACAGCGAGGAGGGTCTCAACTCACCTCATACGCACCTCACGCCAGATTGCATCTGCACACCCCTGTAACCTTCGGTTCCGCCGTAATCAAGAGCAGACAAGCAGGAGTAGGGTTTTCCCTCCGGGGGCCTGAACCTGGGTAAACCTCGTGTCCCTGCATTCCTTGTTTGTTAACCGTTCCGTGATCTCCAGCATCCCCATCTTCTCCAAAACCCAAGTCCATAATAATGGGCATTGACGAGTCGAAACCTCGTCAATTGGCGTTGTTTGTGGGAACTGGGGGAGCTGATTGTGCAATCGTGATGGTCCCATCTGGAGCGATCTACAATTAATCGGCGACAGAGATTCATCTCCTGTTCGGCACCTTCGACTTCACCGCCCACTCACCAGCCACCATGAGGCATTTCGAGCCCGTAGGCGACAGGCTCAAGATTCTGTTCGGGAGCTTCTGCTTCCAAGTGGGGCAGACCGGCACCCTCCGCCTACCAGAGCGGGTCCCACACATCAGCGTGTTACGCACGTCGATGCTGACAGACGAGTCATATGACAACAGCAGCTACAACTCAGATATGTGCGGCCCTTCCTCAGACAAAGGAACCTATGGTTCCGGATGCGAAAGCTGTGGCAGCAGCGACCCAATCCGTGGGCATTACCAATGCTCCGTGGTCATTTAGGGCGAATCGGAACTACCACCGGGTATGAGTGCACCCAACCCACCACCCAATCCACCGCCCAACCCGCAGGCTGGGAACGAAGGAAATGGGGGAAATCCATCCCTCCAGCCCAATGAAGGTGATGCTAACGCCTACCAGAAGATCAACCTCAATGAGGACGGATGGCGCCAGGCACGCGAAGCCGTAGCGGGCAACATCATCCTACATGTGAATGCTTCACGGGACCTGCTGATGGCATACCACCTCCTCCTCATCGGCGAGCATAACCGGCAGGTGAAGCTGATGGAGGATCTCGACAAATGCAAGAAGTCGGCTTCGGAGTCTAGTGCGCAACGAGCTGTGCTCTCTGCCGCTGGTGGCTCCAGCTTGCATGGCAACAACGCCAACAAGAATCGATCCCGCACTGAGCACATGGACGCCTCTGCACGCTGCGACATCACGAGGACCCTCAACACATCCTTCATGTCAATGGACGTGAATGGCAACGTCATACCGAAGACACTGCAAGCTGCGATCATGGCAGCCACCACGTACCTCGCGTCCCATCCACCTCCGGTGGGTGACCCGAATAGCTCCATGCACAAGTCCGCGCTAGCCGGACTCGGACTCGTCGAAGCTGTGCTCCACGACAAGGCTCCTGCAGAGTCGAAGAAAAAAGCTACGGTCAAGTTCACCAGCAGCCCTACGCCCTCATCTGACGAGGATGAGCACGATCTACCTTGACGCTGTAAGAGCCCAAGGCGTCGCGGCAGCGACTACGATGCTCGAAATGATCTCGCCTAGCGCAAGGTCGACAAGGCACGTGCCAAACGCGCGTGTTCAGCCAAATTCGACGAGGATGACGATGGAGAGCTGTGCGGAGCTAGATGCTTCAGCAGATCCATTCGGTGAACGAGGATACCGAAAAATTTCAAGCTTCCTTCGGACACTCCGAAGTTCGACGGTACGCAAGACCCGAATGCCTGGCTCAGTGACCACCTCTCATCCGTCAAGCTGCACGGTGGTAACAGGAACACCGCCCTACAATGCCTTCAGCTGCAGCTGACAGGCGCAGCTCGAATCTGGCTCAGCAGCCTATCCTCAGGCTCCATTCGAAGCTAGGAGGAGCTGGCGTACAGTTTCATACGAAACTTCAAGGGCACCAGAAAGAGGCCAGCATCGATCGAGGAACTGCAGGCCTGCACCCAACGTACTGGCGAATCCATTCGCTTGTACATCCTACGCTGGTCCCACATCAAGAACTCCACCGCGCACATCTCCGAGGAAAGGACAATCGACACCTTCAAGGACGGTGTCAAGCCTCCAGACTTCAAGGATGAACTTGGGCGCGTCAAGCCCAAGACGCTCGACCACCTCATGGACATCGCCAACAGGTGGGCAGATGGCGAGGATTCCCTCCACCGAATGCATTCGGATGACGAGGACGACTATGGCCGTAGGCGCGAACGTAGCAGCAAAAAAAGATCGCACATCTACGACGATCGCGACAGAGTTGACATGGTTGCAGCTGGCTACGCCAACCGACGTAACGATGGCAACCGCAGCAGCGGATAGCGTGGAGGCAACTTCTGCGATGGAGGACGACCAACGCAAGCATGGCAGCGTTGCAGCCGTGACGACGAGCCCTCGGCATATGTCAAGTTGTCTGGTCCTTGCACCATCCACTTCTACATAGACAAGCAAGATGGCAAAAAGAAGGCCAGCCACATGCAAAAGGACTGTCGCGAGTTCCAGAAGCTGAGCGAGGGTCTCACCCAAATGCGACGCCAGATCGTGAACCCTGGGTTTGGGCCTGCACCTACACCAGGTGATATCGCCCACAGAGCTCTTCCACCACCACCCGTTGGACCGTCGAATCCAGCGATCGCACGTGCACCTAACAGCGGCACAGGAGGATATCCACCGCCAAAAGGATCCCTAATGATACAGAAGGGACGCCCTACCAACAGGGTGCAAAAGAAGATCACCCGACAGGTCAACTTGGTCGTGACCGCTCCACCTGCCATCCGTGAGTACCTCAGCGGCTCGGAGTCCTACTGTAACATCCCTAAAATCATGTTTCAAACTCATTCATATCATCCATGCATCCATGATCATTTAGGGTCTCTTTTCAAAATCATTTCAAAAACAAGAGCATATATTGCTCATTATTTTATGTATAAACACTCTAGCCTTTGGGCTACTTGCTATTGAGTGAGGTGCAAATATTCATTCAGTAGTGTTTTGTATTCAAACATAAGTGATTTGAAAAGCTTGAATAAAGTTTCCAAACAAAGTATGAAATAAAACCAAGGTTATGCCAATTATTATATCCCATAATGGCTTGGTTTTTTTTTGTTTTTTTTCAAATGACCCAAGTAGGTTTGAGTGAACAGTTGTGTTTGACACTTATTTGAGTATAATATTTATTGTACAAAAGTCCAGAGAAGTTTTGAAATCAAACAGATTTGAATTGGAGTTTTGAAATCAGTTTAGAAAATCAAATAGAAAAAGAAAAAGTTAAAAGAGAAAAAAAATAAGCAAACAGTTGAATCTGGGCCAACCAGCCCAACTAGCCCAGCAACCCCTCCCCGCGAACCGTTTTTCTTTACTCACAAACGAACCCACCGAATTACTGACGCCAGGACCCCACCCCCTCTCTGTTTCTCTCGCCGACAACCGTGGCCCACACGAGGTCATCGTCTCCACCCCGCTAATAGCTCAATCCCCAATCTACGCCGGCCGTTCTCTGTATTAATTCACGGCGTCAATTCACGTTGAATGCCTGAGTAAATCACGCTCGCAATCATGCTACTTAAACCCCCTCTGCCCCCTCTCCATTTTCCCCCAGACCCCGAGCACAGAGCGCCCCCAGGCTGCCCGCAATCGCCCTTGCACCGCCGCAGGCAGAACCCTCTCCGGCGACCAATCTCGGTGAGCTCCGTGCGCCCCTTCCCCTCTAGTTCATGAAGACAGCCTAGCAACTTCCTTGCGCACATTCTGAAACCATTGGTTCATCCTATACTGCCCCATGTCGTCGACTCCATCAAGCACAGCAAGGTCCCGACGACGTCTTCAACTCCGGCGATTAAATTCGGTGAGCCCCGTGTTCCCCTTCGCCTCTGATTCACACGAGCATGTTCGCCGTAGCCTTGCGCACCCCCTGATGCCTTTGAATCGTGCTAGGGTGACCAGGAATGTCGTCAACGTCGCCGTCCACCCGAGCCCGACGCTGTCAGCAACTCCGACGAGTCCGTGCAGCCGTGTCCGTGCGCCCCTTGCAAATCCGTCGCCATGTTGAGTATCAGTGCATCGCCACGAACCTGGTAAGCGTCTCCGACGACCCCAGAACCCCCTGTAGCGCCACGCCGCCGTAGACAGAGCTTGCCGCCGCCAGATGCCACCGCCAGCGCCGCCTATCCATGGTCGCTTGATCGATGACCGTTGGATCTAGATCCAGCACGTAGGAATAGATCACTTAACGAAACGGTATGAGTAGATCTGGGCCGTGCAGATTGAGTTAGATCTAACGTCCTGTGTGCATGATCCTGAGCGAACCGGTACGCACCAATCAGAACATGACGCGTGGCTAGAAATTAGATTTAAAATCAGAATTTGAATCTATTAGATGTTTAAACTTGTTTTAATCATAACTTTTGATCCCCACATCCAAATTTGATGAATTTTATATCAATGGAATCAGGAGAGAAAGACCTTTCTAAATATGCAATGTGTTTAATGTTTTGCTTCTGTTAAAATGGTTTTATTTACAGAAACATGTGTAGGCCTATTTTGTGTATATAAATTATTTGAGATATGTTTTAGTGTTAAAATAAATGTTGTTTGGCAAGTTTTGAACTTGATTATGAACCAGTACTGTGCACTTGTCTTGTTAAGTTTAGAAAATCATCACATATAATATTGCATGCATCCATATATTTTTGTTTGTATTTATTTTGTATGTGATTTGTTGCTATGATTTTATGTGTAGATTTTGGTACCAATAGTGATTGTGATTGTGAGGAGTGTAGCTACTCTCCAACCTACCAAGGCAAGTGGTGCTTCATGATATTTTTATCCCTATGTTTTCTACTATGCATTATAAGTATTTTGCTAAGTCTTGCATGGTTATATTTTGCTTATATGCTATGCTTGGGAAATCCTAGTAGTTGTAGAATTGCTAGAAATTTCTAAGTTAAGATGCTTATCTATGCCATGCTTAGCCTAGCTAGTAGCAAACAAGGGTGGTGAAATATTCATGCTATGTTAAAATATTTCTAAGTCTATGGACTTGTGTTTTGCTTAATAAAACAACTAAGTGAATGAAACACCTGGGTGGAATGGAAGGAATGGTTTATGTTGAGTGGTTACACAAGTCCCATTTCTATGGTCTACCTTGTGTATCTCACTTGTGGAAAGCCACCCAGGAACAAAGGGATTTGAGAGGCCAAATGTTAAGAAGCTTCTAGTGCAGCCACTTGGCAATATGGGCTCTGCTAGGATCATATAGGTTGCAATAACTTAGCTATTTGGACAGTTGGTGGTAGTGGGATGATAGGTTGGAGCGCGTCCATTTGGTCTAAGGGAAGGCTTCTGAAAGGTCCTGTCTTGGTGGAAATCAAGGCTTGTGGGGAAAGTGCACAACCTCTGTAGATGGAAGAATTTAAGTACTTAGACATGTCCCTGGAAAAGGACAACTTGAGAATCAAGACATGGAAGCTATCAAGAATCTCCTCATCCCAATTTCTAAGTAAAACTTGTGGTTGAACAAGGGTGAAGGACCTCAATGTCTATTGGTGGATCCTTGGGAAAAGTTTTGACAAAAAAAAACTTAGTGTTTTCAACTAATAGGCAAAACCTATTTTGAGCAAAGCAAGCCTAAACTACACTTAGCCAAATTTGCATATAGTATTTAGTCCACCAAATATTATACTAAGGTATATCTTGCCAATACTATTCCAATGTATTGACCCACTGTGGCTATAACTTGTGATGTTGCAGGTTACTCTGATGAGGATTAGGAGTCATGAGTCTACACTCAACATGTTTGCCTGTGGCACATGAACATGAAGACTTTTATCTATTTAGTTATTTAAACTCTTGTATTAGGCATGTGGCCATGGAGTTGTAAAGACTATGTTGTCTCTGGAATGACTGTAATAATGACCTTTGTTTCTGTGTACTTCATCTTAAACTGTGGATGCTAGCATTGATCCAGGGACTAGCATTGCAATCACAGGGATCCTTTTCCTTTATAAAGGAGGGATCTTAGAGATGGTATCAGAGCATTGTGTTGCCTGTAGGATTATGACCCTAGGATTGGAAACCACTAAGGAAAAATTTTTAACAACTTCCACACTTATCTATTCATCTCGTAAACTTTTCTAATCTTCTTTCTCATCTCTATTTGTAGATGAACTCCATCAATGAAGCCGTAAGGAAGGGACCACTATGAAAATGACTTTGGAGTGTGAGACAGAATTTCCCAAGGCTCTCAAGGACCTCATGGTTGCAATGGAAATACAAGGTGCAGCTGTGTACAAAGGTTTTCCTGTGATGGATGAAGGAGTTGAGTACTGGTGGGTGCAACTTCACTTGTATAAAAACAAGGAAGACAACCACAAGGAATTAGGATTCTGCATGTTCACCAATTCAGTGGTGCACACTACATTCTTTGATTCAGCAAGGGATGCAGCTTAGAAGACCATCAAAGAACCTGGTGATAGAGTCAAGTGCAGAATGCTCAACATCCAAAATGACCTAAAGGAAGAGAAGAAACATACCCAAGAGTTGGAGGCTACCAACCAAACCTTAAGAGGAGACATTATAGACTTAGTAATGGAGTCATGTGCTCAAGATAGACTAATTGCTTCTAGAAATATTGTGTTAGCCAACATATCTAGTGAGTTGGGATTGTAACGTACTTCGTTAGTTGGACCACCACTTATCACCTTATTTTCCAAATGTTGCTTAAAATAAGTTGAACCTTGGTTGTTGTAATGGATCCATGTATGCCATGACTTGTGTGTTTTTTATTTCCAAAGATATGTATGTGATGCTTTGCCTTGTGTTTTATCTTAAATTGTGTTGTTTCTAACTTTTTCTATATTATAAATAGATGCCTAATGTTACCATCAGCACTATTGAGGAGTTCTAGGGAACTCGCTTTGTCCCTCGTATAATTGAGATCACTAGTTTGCTCAATCTCCCTCTTCCTACCATCATGGTTCTTCCCCTCGCCAAGTTTGAGAGGAAAAACCTTTGGGGCTTCAAGGTCAATCAGCCAGGACACCAGACTGAGCCTACCACGGAGGCTATCATCTTCAAGCTCATGCACGATGACAAGGAGAGAGGCCTAGAGGTAGTCATGCAGGACTTGATTGGACGTCTGTTAGGGAGACACTCTCGACAGGTTAGAGGTACTCACTTCCACGTCTTCGGTAGACGTGATGAGGATGGAGAGGCCATCGACTTCGAGGACACTTCGAGGGAGATAGCAGAGCCGATTCGCCTATACCTCCAGGACTTAGAGGTTCTTCTTAGGCACGTGGACACTGATAGGACCAACGTCATGCTTAGCAATGACGAACTCCAGGTGCAGCTTCGTGAGAAGGACAAGCTCTTCGCGGAGCAAGATGAGATAGTCAAGGAGATGGAGGCGAAGTTCGAGAGCCAAGATAGAAAGTTCAAGAGTCAAGAGAAGCGAGTCCAAGATAGGAACAAGAGGATTCGGGACATGACTGCAGAACTGGAGGCCAAGGACTTCGAGCTCGAGCATCAGCAGACTGTGATTGAGAGGCTTCGTTCTTAGAAGAGGGCTCTCAAAGCCAAAGTAGAGACCTTGACCACCAATGTCGAGGAATACAAGACCGCTATGGAGAATGCAGGTCTTACCTTTGTTGAGGAGGAGGTTGATGCCGAGGAGTAGTGATGACTACTCATTTATCATTTATTTATCATACTTTATTTGAGTCATAATGACCATCCAACATGTGGATGGCTTGTTATTGGTGTGTTTACTTTGCAAACTTGTCGTTTTTGTTGTTGAACTATTATTATTATGATGCATGCTTGATGATTGTTTATGTGATGTATTGTGCATGATAGCATCTATGGGTATCTCATTCTTATCTCTATTGAACAAACCACAGATGCCTCCCCGTCGTGCCAATCCCAACCCCAACAACAACAACATCACCCCTGAGATGCAACAAATGATGACAGCTCAGACTCAGCTGATGCAAATGATGACTATGTTCATCCACAACCAGAACAACAACAACAACAACAACAACAATAACAACAACAACAAGAACAACAACAACAACAACCCACCGGGTTTTGACATGCTTACCAGGTTCTTGAGATTGAGGCCAGCAAAGTTCTCAGGAACAACTGATCCCATGGTAGCCAATGATTGGCTACGCTCTGTGAACAAGGACTTGGTAATAGTTGGCTGTACTGATGAAGAGAAAGTCAGATTTGCAGCTCACTTGTTGGAAGGACCAGCAGCCACTTGGTGGGATAACTTCCAAATCACCACTCCCATTGCAGATGTGACATGGGCTATCTTTGAAGATGGCTTTCATACTGCTCACATCTCATCTAGAGTGATGAGTCTGAAGAAGAAAGAGTTCCATAATCTGAAGCAGCGCCACCGCAGTGTGGCTGAATATATTGAGGAGTTCAACAATCTGGCGCATTATGCACCGGACGAAGTTGACACCGATGCCAAGAGGAAGGAAAAGTTCCTTGAAGGGCTGAATGATGAATTGAACTTGCAGCTATCAGTGGCCTATGTTCCCACTTATCAGTCACTTTTTGACAAGGCTGCTATTTTGGAGAACAAAATGAAGCAAGTTGAGAGTAGGAAGAGAAAGCACTCAGACAAGCACAGCTCGGGATCGTCTCACAAGCGTTCCCATTATGATGATAGTGGAAGCTCAGGATCCCACAAGCATGGGAAATTCAACAAGCACCACAACCACAACCGTCATCATGACAACAAGCATCACTGTAGTCATGACAATGACAAGTACAAGAACCAGAAGGGTGGATATAAAAGCCACCACAGTGGTAGTGGAAGTGGTAGTGGAAGCCAGCCTGTCAAGAAGGATATTAGTCATGTTGAGTGTTTCAAGTGCAAGAAGATGGGGCATTATGCAAATGAATGCCCGGAAAAGAAAGTTGAAGGACCCAACAAGCCCAACCCTTTTCATAAGGGACAAGTGAACCACATCAATGTGGAGGAAATCTATGAAGAGCCAGATGCTGTTGCTGGTAAGTTGAAACTCAATTCTATTCCAACACTTGTTCTTTTTGATACTGGAGCATCACATTCATTCATATCAAAAGCATTTGTTGATAGAAATGGGTTTCCAACTGAAAACATTGGGTGTCCAATAAAAGTTAGTTCTCCAGGTGGAGATATGATAGTAAGTCTTGGATGCCAGGATCTAGTAATAGAGTTTGGAAAGCATAAGTTTCCAGTGAGTCTGATAATCCTAGATTCCCAAGGACTAGATGTAATTTTGGGAATGGATTGGATGGCTAAGTATGAAGGAGTACTAGATTGTGCTAATCGTACTGTTGCACTCACAACCCCGGAAAGGAAACGGATTAAATTCAAGTCTAACTTTGAATCAAAAGGGAGTAAGCTAAATTCTCTTAAGGGGTTAGCATAGACAGTGTGCCAATTCTGAGTGAATATCCGGATGTGTTTCCGGAAGAATTGCCTGGAATGCCACCAGATAGAGATGTGGAGTTCCTTATTGATTTGCTACCAGGATCTGGACCAATAGCAAAGAGACCGTACAAGATGTCAGTAGATGAACTGAAAGAACTCAAGAAACAACTTGGAGAGCAGTTGCAGAAAGGATTTATTCAACCAAGTTCTTCATCTTGGGGAGCCCCAGTTTTGTTTGTGGAAAAGAAGGATGGAAGTCAAAGTTTATGTATAGATTACCGTTCACTCAATGAGGTGACTATCAAGAACAAATATCCTTTGCCTAGAATCAATGACTTGTTTGATCAGTTAGAAGGAGCTTGTGTGTTCTCAAAAATTGATATTCGGTCAGGTTATTTCCATCTCAAGATAAGAGAGCAAGACATACCCAAAACATCTTTCACCACAAGGTATGGATTGTATGTGTATACCATGATGCCATTCGGTTTGACCAATGCACCAGCATACTTTATGAATATGATGAACAAGGTGTTCATGGAATTTCTTGATAAGTTTGTTGTCGTTTTCATCGATGACATTTTGATCTACTCCAAGAGCAAAGAAGAACATGAGGGACATTTGCGTTTGATACTTGAGAAACTTAGAGAGCATAAACTATATGCCAAATTCAGCAAGTGTGAATTCTGGTTGAATGAAGTTGGATTTCTTGGACATGTTGTGTCAGGAGATGGTGTAGCGGTTCATCCTGCTAAAGTTTCAGCTGTAACTGAATGGGAATATCCCAAGTCAGTGAAAGAAGTTTGTAGTTTCCTTGGCTTAGCTGGTTAGTATAGAAGATTCATTGAGAATTTCTCCAAGGTAGCTAAGCCTATGACAGAGTTGCTAAAGAAAGACAAGAATTTTGCTTGGTCTGAAGGTTGTGAACTCAGCTTTCAAGAATTGAAGAAGAGACTTGTGACAACACCAGTCTTATGTCTGCCAGATTTGGAGAAGGATTTCCAAGTGTATTGTGATGCATCTCATCATGGTTTGGGTGCAGTACTTATGAAAGAAGGAAAAGTTGTGGCTTATGCATCGAGACAACTCAAAACTCATGAAGTAAACTACCCTACTCATGATTTAGAGTTAGCCTCTGTTGTCCATGCACTCAAAACATGGAGACACTATCTTTTGGGAAAGCGTTGTGAAGTGTTCACTGCTCACAAGAGTTTGAAGTATATCTTCACCCAGCAAGAAATTAATATGAGACAAAGAAGATGGCTAGAACTCATCAAGGACTATGACTTGAGTTTGCAATACCACCCCGGTAAAGCAAATGTTGTAGCGGATGCTCTAAGCCGTAAAGTTTTTGTGAATGGCCTCACTAAGGGAGAATTGCCAGATGATCTGTGTGCCCAATTTAGAGACCTTAGATTGGAGATTGTGCCTGAAGGACATCTAATGTCTTTGGATGTTCAACCCACTTTGTTGGACAAGATCAAAGAAGCCCAGAAGACTGATAAGGAAATTGAAGAGATTAAGGAAAAGATTGGTAAGGGAAAAGCCAAAGGATTCCATGAATACGAACATGGTACTTTATGGCTTGGAAAACATATCTGCGTTCCACAAGATCCGGAGCTTCGGAAACTGATTTTACAAGAAGCACACAACTCACCATATTCTATTCATCCGGGTAACACCAAGATGTACATGGATATGAAAGAAAGATTTTGGTGGAATAATCTCAAGAAGGACATCGCCGAACATATTGCCTTCTGTGATGTGTGTAGTAGAGTCAAAGCGGAACATCAGAAACCAGCAGGTTTGTTTCAACCACTACCTATTCCTGATTGGAAGTGGGACAAGATTGGTATGGATTTCATTACCGGATTGCCAAGGACCCGGTCAGGATATGATTCTATTTGGGTAGTAGTGGATCGCCTAACTAAAGTGGCACATTTCATACCCGTGAAGACAACCTATACAAGTGCTAAGTTGGGCAAGATCTATATGAGTAGAATTGTATGTCTACATGGAGTACCCAAGAGTATTGTGTCTGATAGAGGAACCCAATTTATTTCTTTTTTTTGGAGGAAATTACATGAGTCATTGGGAACGAGGTTGGAATTCAGCACTGCTTTTCATCCTCAAACTGATGGACAAACAGAAAGGACTAATCAGATTCTTGAAGATATGTTGAGGGCATGTGCCCTAGACTATGGAGCCAGTTGGGATGAAAGTCTGCCTTACGCAGAATTTTCTTATAACAACAGCTATCAAGCCAGCATTGATATGGCACCATTTGAGTTTCTCTATGGGAGAAAATGTACGACCCCATTGCTATGGAATGGTGTGGGAGAAAGAAGTTTGTTCGGACCAGAACTTATCAAAGAGGATGAAGAGAAAGTCAAGCTGGTTAAGGACAGATTAAAGATAGCACAGTCCCGACAGAAAAGCTACGCAGATCCTAAGCATAGAGAAGTCACCTATAAAGTTGGTGATAGAGCTTATCTTAGAGTGTCACCACTTCGTGGAGTGAAGAGATTTGGTGTCGAAGGTAAATTGGCACCAAGATATGTTGGACCATTCAAGATTCTGAGTCGCAAAGGAGAAGTAGCTTATGAGATTGAATTTCTAGAGTCTTTGTCAGCTATTCATAATGTGTTTCATGTGAGTCAGCTTAAGAAATGTCATCCAGAAATGGAAGTAACTTCTTTAAAGGATACTATACCTTTGGAAGAGGTTCAATTGGAGAGTGATCTCACTTATGAGGATAAACCTATCAAGATTCTTGAGACTATAGAAAGAGTCACACGGACTAACACTATCAAGTTTTGCAAAGTTCAGTGGAACAATCATTCCGAAGAAGAAGCAACATGGGAAAGAGAAGATGATCTTCGGAAAGACCGCCCTCACCTATTTGCTATCCAATCCGAATCTCGAGGGCAAGATTCACCTTAAGGGGGTTAGATTTGTAGCATCCCTAAAATCATGTTTCAAACTCATTCATATCATCCATGCATCCATGATCATTTAGGGTCTCATTTCAAAATCATTTCAAAAACAAGAGCATATATTGCTCATTATTTTATGTATAAACACTCTAGCCTTTGGGCTACATGCTATTGAGTGAGGTGCAAATATTCATTCAGTAGTGTTTTGTATTCAAACATAAGTGATTTCAAAAGCTTGAATAAAGTTTCCAAACAAAGTATGAAATAAAACCAAGGTTATACCAATTATTATATCCCATAATGGCTTGGTTTTTTTTTGTTTTTTTTTTCAAATGACCCAAGTAGGTTTGAGTGAACAGTTGTGTTTGACACTTATTTGAGTACAAGATTTATTGTACAAAAGTCCAGAGAAGTTTTGAAATCAAACAGATTTCAATTGGAGTTTTGAAATCAGTTTAGAAAATCAAACAGAAAAAGAAAAAGTTAAAAGAGAAAAAAAAAATAAGCAAACAGTCGAATCTGGCCCAACCAGCCCAACTAGCCCAGCAACCCCACCCCGCGAACCGTTTTTCTTTACTCGCAAACGAACCTACCGAGTGACTGACGCCAGGACCCCACCCCCTCTCTGTTTCTCTCGCTGACAACCGCGGCCCACACGGCGTCATCGTCTCCACCCCGCTAACAGCTCAATCCCCAAATTACGCCGGTCGTTCTCTGTATTGATTCGCGGCATCGATTCACGTTGAATGCCCGAGTAAATCATGCTCGCGATCATGCTACTTAAACCCCCTCTGCCCTCTCCATTTTCCCCCAGACCTCGAGCACAGAGCGCCCCCAGGCTGCCCGCAATCGCCCTTGCACCGCCGCAGGCAGAACCCTCTCCGGCGACCAATCCTGGTGAGCTCCATGCGCCCCTTCCCCTCTAGTTCATGCAGACAGCCTCACAACTTCCTTGCGCACATTCTGACACCATTGGTTCATCCTATACTGCCCCAGGTCATCGACTCCGTCAAGCACAGCAAGGTCCTGACGACGTCTTCAACTCCGGCGATTAAATTCGGTGAGCCCCGTGTTCCCCTTCGCCTCTGATTCACATGATCGTGTTCGCCATAGCCTTGTGCACCCCCCTGATGCCTTTGATTCGTGCTAGGGTGACCAGGAACATCACCAACGTCACCGTCCACCCGATCCCGACGCTGTCATCAACTCCGACGAGCCCGTGCAGCAGTGTCCGTGCGCCCCTTGCCAAGCCGTCGCCACGTTGAGCATCAGTGCATCGCCACAAACCTGGTAAGCGTCTCTGACGACCCCAGAACCCCCTATAGCGCCGCGCCGCCGTAGATAGAGCTCACCACCGCCAGATGCCACTGCCAGCGCCGCCCATCCGTGGTCGCTTGAACGAAACGGTATGAGTAGATCTGGGCCGTGCAGATTGAGTTAGATCTAATGGCCTGTGTGCGTGATCCTGAGTGAACCGGTACGCACCAATCAGAACATGACGCGTGGCTAGGAATTAGATTTAAAATCAGAATTTGAATCTATTAGATGTTTAAACTTGTTTTAATCAAAACGTTTGATCCCCATGTCCAAATTTGATGAATTTTATATCAATGGAATCAGGAGAGCAAGCCCTTTCTAAATATGCAATGTGTTTAATGTTTTGCTTCTGCTAAAATGGTTTTATTTACAGAAACATGTGTAGGCCTATTTTGTGTATATAAATTATTTGAGATATGTTTTAGTGTTAAAATAAATGTTGTTTGGCAAGTTTTGAACTTGATTATGAACCAGTACTGTGCACTTGTCTTGTTAAGTTTACAAAATCATCACATATCATATTGCATGCATCCATATATTTTTGTTTGTATTTATTTTGTATGTGATTTGTTGCTATGATTTTATGTGTAGATTTTGGTGCCAATAGTGATTGTGATTGTGAGGAGTGTAGCTACTCTCCAACCTACCAAGGCAAGTGGTGCTTCATGATATTTTTATCCCTATGTTTTCTACTAGGCATTAGAAGTATTTTTCTAAGTCTTGCATGGTTATATTTTGCTTATATGCTATGCTTGGGAAATCCTAGTAGTTGTAGAATTGCTAGAAATTTCTAAGTTAAGATGCTTATCTATGCCATGCTTAGCCTAGCTAGTAGCAAACAAGGGTGGTGCAATATTCATGCTATGTTAAAATATTCTAAGTCTATGGACTTGTGTTTTGCTTAATAAAACAACTAAGTGAATGAAACACCTGGGTGGAATGGAAGGAATGGTTTATGTTGAGTGGTTACACAAGGCCCATTTCTATGGTCTACCTTGTGTATCTCACTTGTGGAATGCCACCCAGGAACAAAGGGATTTGAGAGGCCAAATGTTAAGAAGCTTCTAGTGTAGCCACTTGGCAATATGGGCTCTGCCAGGATCATATAGGTTGCAATAACTTAGCCATTTGGACAGTTGGTGGTAGTGGGATGACAGGTTGGAGCGCGTCCATTTGGTCTAAGGGAAGGCTTCTGAAAGGTCCTGTCTTGGTGGAAATCAAGGCTTGTGGGGAAAGTGCACAACCTCTGCAGATGGAAGAATCTAAGTACTTAGCCATGTCCCTGGAAAAGTACAACTTGAGCATCAAGACATGGAAGCTAACAAGAATCTCCTCACCCTAATTTCTAAGTAAAACTTGTGGTTGAACAAGGGTGAAGGACCTCAATGTCTATTGGTGGATCCTTGGGAAAAGTTTTGACAAAGAAAAACTTAGTGTTTTCAACTAATAGGCAAAACCTATTTTGAGCAAAGAAAGCCTAAACTACACTTAGCCAAATTTGCATATAGTATTTAGTCCACCAAATATTATACTAAGGTAACACTTGCCAATACTATTCCAATGTATTGACCCACTGTGGCTGTAACTTGTGATGTTGCAGGTTACTCTGATGAGGATTAGGAGTCATGAGTCTACACTCAACATGTTTGCCTGTGGCACATGAAGATGAATACTTTTATCTATTTAGTTATTTAAACTCTTGTATTAGGCCTGTGGCCATGGAGTTGTAAAGACTATGTTGTCTCTGGAATGACTGTAATAATGACCTTTGTTTCTATGTACTTCATCTTAAACTGTGGATTCTAGCATTGCTCCAGGGACTATCATTTCAATCACAGGGATCCTTTTCCTTTATAAAGGAGGGATCTTACACCTGCATCACGTTTGATCGATCGGATCACCCCTCGCCAGATCCCTCGCCTAGGTCATGCCTCCTTGGTGCTCGAGGCGTAGATTGGAGGATTCGAGATGACCCGCGTCTTTATGGACGGCGGCAGCGACATCAACCTGATGTTCGCCAGCACCCTCGCAGTGATGCGGATCCCGCTGTGCAGCCTGGAACAATCCGACACGACGTTCCACATCATAGTCCCAGGGAAAGGCATATATCCCCTCGGAAAAATATGGCTCAATGTCATCTTCGGCCAGCTAGAAAAATTCAGGCGCGAGCGGCTGGAGTTCGAAGTGGTGGACTGGCCATCGCAGTACAACGCCATCCTTGGGCGCGTGGCATTCTCAAGGTTCCTAGCAGTACCGCACTACGCGTACCTGCTACTCAAGATGTTAGGGCCCAGGGGCGTCATCACCATCCAAGGAAGCTTCACCCGATAGGACCACTGCGATAGAGACTTCAATATAATCTCCCAGTTGTTCGGCATGCAGGAGGATCTCACGAGGCTCCGAGAGGTGACAGACAACGAGGCACCCCCAGTCTCCAGGCAAAACGCACATGATATGTCATTCGACTCCACAGTCAACACGAAAAAGGTGTAGGTCCACCCAACGGATGCCTCCAAGACGACACTGATCACCAACGACCTCAGCCCCGCATAGGAAATGGCGCTCGTCGAATTCCTTCGTGAGCGCTGTGAAATCTTCGCCTGGTGTCCTGCGGACATGCCAGGAGTTCCCAGGGAATTCGCCGAGCACACACTCAATGTGTTCCCCGACGCGAAGCCAGTCAACCAGTCAATCCGAAGACTGTCCGAACCAACAGCTAAAGCCGTTGTAATCAAAGTCAACAGACTGCTTGATGCGAACTTCATCCAAAAAATCAAGGAGAGCGAGTGGCTAGCCAATACTGTGCTGGTCCCCAAGAAGGACACGGACATCCTGCATATGTGCGTAGACTTTACGCCCCTTAACAAGTATTGTCCCAAGGACCACTTCCCTCTACCGAGGATAGAAAAGATCATCGATTCGACTATAGGATGTGAGAAACTCTCCTCCCTTGAGGCCTACTCAGGCTACAACCAGATTCGGCTGAAAATCGAAGATCAGGAGAAAATAGCGTTCATCACGCTGTTCTGAGTGTTATGCTACAACATCAGGCCCTTCGGGCTGAAGAACGCAGGCTCCACGTACCAGAGGTGCATGCAGGCGTGCCTGAAAAACCAAATCGGTTGAAACATCCAAGTCTATGTCGACGACATAGTTATCAAGACCAGGGAGGCCAAGACACTAATCGATGATCTCCACGAGACATTCGACAACCTTGATCACTACAAGATCAAGCTGAACCCAGATAAGTGCGCCTTCGGCGTCCCATCTAGCCAACTACTCGGCTACTTCATCTCCCAACGAGGGATCGAGGCGAACTCGAAGAAAATTCGGGCCATACTGACCATGGAGAAGCCGAAGAAACTCAAAGGCGTCCAGCAACTAGCTGGACGCATCGTGGCGCTGAGCAGATTCATCAGTCGGATGGGCGAGAAGGCCTTTCCCTTTTACCAGCTACTGCGCAAAACGGACAAGTTCGAGTGGACACCCAAAGAGGATGACGCATTGGAAGACCTCAAGCGGCTACTCTCCACCTCGCCTTTCCTGGTCACACCCAAGGAGCGAGAACCTCTACTGTTGTACATCGCAGCTACGCACCATGTGGTAAGCACCGTACTCATGGTCGAACGACCCAAAGATGGGAAGACCCACGGGGTCCAATGCCCAATCTACTACCTCGGCGAGGTACTGACACCAACAAAGCATAGGTACCCCCACTACCAGAAGCTCGCCTACGGCGTATTCATGATGGCTTGGCGGTTGAGCCACTACTTCCAGGAGCACCAGATAATGGTCGTCAATGAGGCGCCACTGTCCAACATCCTGAACAACCCCGAAGCTACAGGACGTGTAGCCCTGTGGGGCATCGAGCTATCCCATCTAGACATAGTCTATGAGCAGCGCAAGGCCATCAAATCTCAGGTCCTCCCTAACTTCCTCGTCCACCGGATGGAACTCCAGCTGCCAGACACTCCGGACATGACACAATCATGGACGATGCACTTCGAAGGCTCCAAACGTGAGGCTGGAGCAGGAGATGGCATCATACTGACGTCCCCTCAAGGAGACAAGATTAAATACGTCCTTCGGATGAAATTTCGAGCCTCCAACAATGAGGCCGAATACGAAGACCTCATCCACGGCATGAGGATGGCCAAGATCTGCGGCGCAACGTGCTTAGTCATCTATGGTGGCTTGAACCTTGTCGTCCAGCAGAGGATCAACGAGTGGGACGCTCACAGCGCTAACATGATCGCGTACTGGGCGCTCTACAACTCACTCGAAGGAGACTTCGACGGCTGTGAGCTTCGGCATGTTGGAAGATAAAGCAACAAGGAAGCCGATTGACTCGCCAACATCGGCTCTACCTACGCACGAGTGCCACCAGGTGTGTTCCTCAAAAAAATCTGTGTACCCTCTATCAAAAGGAAATTCCCCAAGGGATCACCCGAAGAAGCATAACACTCAGGGGCTGCGCCACGCGAAGGACATAAAGGACCCGAAAAGATCGACACCGAGACTGAGCTGGTCAGCTTGTTGCAGGTCATGGCGGTTGAAGAAACGTGGACACAGCCGTACCTTCGGTACCTGATAAACAAAGAACTGCCTGATGACCCAACAGACGCCCGGCGCATATCTCGCCGGTCCAAGGCCTTCACCATCATCAATGGCGAGCTGTACAAGCATAGCATTTTGGGTGTACTCCAACGGTGCGTCACCATCGGTGACGGTGAAACCATCCTTCAAGACATCCACGAGGGAATCTGCGGCCATCATGCAGGCAGCCGTGATGTCTACGCACTTCTATTCTTGTAGACAGTTGTTGGGCCTCCAAGTGTAGAGGTTTGTAGAACAACAGCAAGTTTCCCTCAAGTGGATTACCCAAGGTTTATCGAACTCAGGGAGGAAGTGGTCAAAGGTATTCCCCTGAAGCAATCCTGCAATCAAGATACAAGAAGTATCTTGTGTCCCCAACACACCCAATACAGTTGTCAGGTGTATAGTTGCACTAGTTCGGCAAAGAGATAGTGAAATATAAGTGGTAACGGTGCCAAAAAATAGCTTCCGACTTGTTGTTGACGTGGGGTAACGTGTATGAGTGCCAGAAAGGAGCTTGACAGTGACGTAAATACTAAAGCAATTAAACATGCAACAGATCTAATAGCAAACAGTGTTTCAATGCTTAGAAACAAGGCCTAGGGATCATACTTTCACTAGTGAACACTCTCTCATATAAATATCCTCTCTTCATGATACTACTCTTAACTACTCTCCGGTTGGACACTCTAATCATCGGTAGGGCTATAACAGCACTCCTCAAAGTCCGCCTTCCCCAATCTGGATAACCCCACACTGTCACCTTGAGCACTAGATGGTTCCACCAAACACCACAATTTCATAGAGACATCCAACTCCAAATATAACTCATAACAAATATTCAATCTAGCCAAAGTGCCACACACGGTATGCACGCTGTCACTTTCACACACGTGGGGAAAAGCATAGATCTATTAAATCACAAAGAGTATTTATGTAGACTCAAACCTAAGTTCCACCATGGCGTGCACGCTGTCACTTAGACACACATGGGGAGAGCAAAGAAAGATCTACTTGATTACAAAGCTCATGACCACAACCAGATCATGCATAGAGAGAGAGATGAACACATAGCTACCGGTAGAGCCCTTAGCCCTGAGGAAGAACTACTCCCTACTCATCATGGGAATCAGTAATGGTGATGAAGATGGCGATGGAGATCGATGGAAATGGCTCTGGGGGCACTTCCCCGTCCCGGCAGGGTGCCGGAACAGAGACTTTCTGTCCCCCGAATCTCCCTTTCGGTGGCGGCGGCACTACGGATGTTTTCGTGGATTTCTTCTCGATCGGCTAGGGTTTTCTCATCGGGGGGCTCTTATAGGAGCAGGAATCAAGGTCGGTGGGGGTCTAGGGGCCCACCCCCCTCCAGGAGCCTCTAGGGCTTGCCCGCGCCTAGGGGGTGCGGCCACCTTGTGGCCCCCCTCCAGCTCTGCTTCGTGGTTCCGTGTTGCTCCAGGAAAAATAATAACTTTGGCTTTTGTCCCGTCCAATTCCAAGAATATTAATTTTTTGCATTTTCTGGAACCAAAAACAGAAGAAAACAGGCAACTGGCACAGTGGCAACTTGTTAATAGGTTAGTTCCAGAAAAGATATAAAAACACCTCAAAGTGTAGACAAAGGTAAGCAACGTAGATACTAAACAACCATGGAGCATCAAAAATTATAGATACGTTTCTGACGTATCAAGCATCCCTAAGCTTAACCCCTGCTCGCCCTCGAGTAGGTAAGTGATAAAAAGAATAATTTTTGAGGTGACATGCACCATCACAACAAAGATCAAACCATTTGCAAGCATTGAAAGCTGGGATCAAAGAACTCTAAACATGTGCATGAAAGATGGATTTCTAACAATAAGACATAGTAACTATGCATGCAACATGAAAGGCTACAAACAAAGATCATGAATAACATGCATTGAAAAACATTTATTTGTTTCACATACAGAAAACATAGCATAGTGGCAATCAGCTTTTCCCTCATAGAGTAGAATATAGATGCATAGGACACCTTCAAAGTTCACAAGGGTGACTAGAAACAAGTAGCACAAGAACAAGTAATATCACAATATGCATCAATCAATAAGCTTTGGGACACTGCACATAGAATGACAACTATGCTCTCTTAATGGTGCCTAACGGTAGAAGGTGGAGACTCAAATAATGGTGGAAGAAAGGCCTTTTTGTAAAGGAAGCACGGATTACAAGTTTCAAAAAGAGCTTCCAAAAATTATGGTACTTGTTAGCTTTCAGCCCTCATTGCTCCTATCATAAGAATCTTGAAGTGATTAAGGTTAAAGTGAACAAAGATGGAGTATATGCTTGACAAAGTATAAGTTGGCAATCTCAAGTCCCTTGAATACGAGGGCCACACCTCATGCTACTCAACTTCAGTCACCTGTATGTTCTTGTCATTGTAAGTACATGCGTGTCATAGTGAACCGCCAATGGGGTACCCCTTGCACATGGTACAGGAGCTATCCCATAACCAAAATGACAAGGCAAGCAGACAATGAGCATCTCAGCGATCTTTTTATTTACTATATGCATAGCTTTTTATTGAGGATGCTTCATAGATAGCTCACTATGGTGATGCTGCAAGTTTCCACCATGATTAGGCATGGCTTAGTCTAGTGGCCCAGGCGTTTCTCTAACACAAAATACATACTCCATGGACTTACAAGTTCCCTCTTTATTTCACACCGGTGACATACATAGACAAAAGAGCATGATATCAACTGAGTACAAAGTACAAGTGCAATGTTGAAAACGTTCCCCGTGACAGCACGGTTCTGCTAATTCCAACGTATAAGTGCAAGCATATAGAACATATATGACACAATGATTCAAGTTTATTAGGGGCAAATAATATAAAGTGTGCCATCAAGTTTGTGAGGGCTTTAATCACTAAGTTTTCACATAACACTATAGTTTTTAATTGGAAGATAGCTGAAAACAAGAATATACTTGGAATGGTGTAACACACCATGCATAGGAATTTATAGTGGAAACTTTGGAATAACTTGGTTTCTTGGGAGTTGGAAGCATGAGTAGAGCTTACTCATATAAGTGGAGTCTAGCAAAAGACTGGGAGCAACCAACTAAGAGAGCAATAATGGCCATAATCATGCAGAGGAACAAAACATTACTAATCAAAGCATAAAGTGGTACTACAAGTCAATGACTAGATGATCAAAGAGGCTATGGTGACTTGTTCATAGCCATAACATGGTGTGAGCATGTGCCAAGTCAACCCAAACAAAGCATGAAAGGAGAATACCATAATACTATGCTTTTGTATGCTAAAACAACGCATGATTCCTTCAAGGCACATTAAGAAATCCTAATTGTTTGGAACAAGTCATGCTATAGCAATAATCACTAAGCATAAGGTCAAAGAAAGATCTAGCATGACATGATAAAGTCTAATCCACAGTCAAAACAAGCTCCCTTTTGTACCACTATAAACATACTTTCTACTCTTTTCCAACACCAAACAACTTATTTGAAACAACTCACAAAGATAATAATCAATAAAGATCAGTGATCTTGTCTCATAAATCCACAAAGAAGAACTAAAAAGTTCAAAGCTGAAAGCACAAGAAAACTAAGGTTGAATGCAGTGCTAGCAAATGTGAACACTCATAGAACAATAAGAATGAAAACTAGAGCGTTCTAGGCAATGGAAATAGAGTGTGTCTCTCTCCAAAATAAGTGTGGTGTAACCAACCAACTTACTCAAGCAAACTAAGCAAATGAAAACCAAAAAAGAAAACTAAGATGCTCCAATAACAACACAACAGTGCATGAAACAATAAAAACGAAGTGTCTAGAAAGACCTGAGATTTTTATTGATAAAGAAGGAGATGCCTTGGGCATCCCCAACCTTTGATGCTTGTACCTCTTGAATATTACTTGGGGTGACACCAGGGTGGCATCCTCAAGCTTGAGCTTTTGTCCATTCTTCATCTCATTACATCTTTCTCTCTCTACACCTGAAATTTTTCCTTCATACAAAACTTCACACAATCTTCATTAGCAACATTAGTGTATTCAAAAGATATTAGACCTTAGGAAAAGCTTTGGAACAGCAAAAAAAATTAACTAAAAACACAAGCTACTGTAGTAACTCCTTCAAAAATCTCAATTCCCCAAAAGAGAACTCAAAAAGGAATCAGTAAGAAGCAAATGCAAATAATGGCAGAAATCTGTCAAAACAGACCAGCAGGTAGAAACCGATTTTTTCGAAAATCTTCTGTTGCTCAAATAAAAACATGTTGAACTAAGAAAGTTAGCTAACATACTGGGGATTTATTCATAAATTATTAGCTCAATCCGACTTATAGAAACTCCTCACGAATTTTTATGGTGGAGGACAGAAATCTGTTTCAGGACAGCAACTCTCGAAATCTTACTTCCCTCTCATTAGAGGTCATTCTTGGCACAAAAGGCAAAAAAAAGGATAAGGAGAGGTCATTACTGAATTAATAACTTCCAAGACTCAAGAAAACTCTTGGGTTATCTCCCAACAAGTACTTTTGTTTAACGTTTTTAAGTTAGGCTTGATAGTTTAAGAAGATGCTCACATAAGAAATATGAATTGAAGTAAAAGAGAGCATCAAGAAGAAAATTCAAAACACATTTAAGTCTAACCCACTTCCTATGCATAGGAATCTTGTAAATAAACAAGTCATGAAATCACAAAGCAACAAGCATATGAAAGCAAAACAAATGCAACTTCAAGACTTTCAACATAAAGAGGGGATACTTAATATTATTGAGATGCATAAAACCATGTTTCCCTCTCTCATAATAACTTTCAGTAGCAACATGAACAAACTTAACAATATAACTATCACATAAAACATTCTTATCATGAGCCACATGCATAAAATTATTATTACTCTCCACATAAGAATATCCATTCTTATTAATTGTAGTGGGAGCAAATTCAACAAAATAGCTATCATTATTATTCTCATCACCATAATCATCAAATATAGGAGGCATATTGTAATCACAATAAATTTTCTCCTCAATATTAGGTGGACTGAAAATATCATACTCATCATTGTAATCATCATATATTGGAGGTTTCGTATCATCATAAGCAATAGAATAGCTATCTTCCAAAGCTGGGGGACTAAAAAGATCATTTTCATCAAAACTAGCTTCCCCAAGCTTAAACATTTCCATAGCATTAGCAACAATGATGCCCAAAGAATTCATACTAATAACATTGCTATTAGCATGCAAATAAAGTTCCATAGTTTTTTTATTTTCTCTTCAAACACTTCATGTCCTAACTCAAGATAAACACTATAAGCTCTCTAATTTTTTTGTTGTTTTCCATTAAGCCTAACTAGTGAAAACAAGAAAGAAAAAGACAAAATTGCAGAATCTAAATGAAATAACTTCGAGCACTCACATCGGAAGATGTGAGTACCTTTTACCTTACCTCCCCGGCAGCGACGCCAGAAAATAGCTTGATGTCTACGCACTTCTATTCTTGTAGACAGTTGTTGGGCCTCCAAGTGCAGAGGTTTGTAGAATAGGAGCATGTTTCCCTCAAGTAGATTACCCAAGGGAGAAAGTGGTCAAAGGTATTCCCTCTCAAGAAATCCTGCACTCAAGATACAAGAATTATCTTGTGTCCCCAACACACCCAATACACTTGTCAGATGTATAGGTGCACTAGTTCGGCGAAGAGATGGTGAAATACAAGTGGTAACGGTGCCAGAAAATAGCTTCTGACTTGTTGTTGACGTGGGGTAACGTGTATGAGTGCCAGAAAAGAGCTTGACAGTGACGTAAAGACTAAAGCAAGAAAACATGCAACAGATCTAATAGCAAACGGTGTTTCAATGCTTAGAAACAAGGCTTAGGGATCATACTTTCACTAGTGAACACTCTCTCATATAAAAACCTCTTGTCACATCCCAAAATTTTCCAAATTTTGAAATGTGAAAAGTAAATAAACAAAATAAACAATTGTTGATTTATAGGGTGAGAAGAAACTTTTTGATTCCAATTGGAAACCTTCAAACCTATTTTGATCAAATAAATACTAAAGGGATTTAAAAAGATAAACAATTAATAAATAAAGTTATGATAGTTCGAAATACTATTTTTGGATCTTTTAATAAAAAGGTTTGGTTTTTCAAAAGAAAAGGTAGAATTATAAATAAGGATTATTTTGTAGAGCCAAATTAAATCTTGGCCAAACTTTTGAAATAGAATATTTCTATTTGATAAAAAAGAGTAAAGGTTTATTTAAATAAAATAATGAGGGTTTATTAATATCCAATTTTATTTAAGTAAAGGCTTTTCCATTTTAAATAAACACTAAAACTTGTTATTTTATGTTAAATAAGTTTTTGAAGTGTTTATTTATTCAAATAAAACCTACTGAAATGATTTTGGTATTATTTAGATTTCAAATAGAGTGGTTAAATAAATTAAATCCTATTTAAACCAATGATTATGGTCCATTTATTTAATTATTAATGGATCCTAAAAAGAATAAAAATTATTTAGTTTTGGACTTTGGATTGTGTTGTTAAACAGGACTAAAATCAATACAAAGTTTGAATTCATTTGGAGTTTGAATTGTTTGTTTGAAAATCAAAACAGAAAATCAAATAGAAAAAGAAAAAGCTTACAGAATAAAAAAAAGTGAAACAAAACAGCCCAACTAAGCAAGCCCAGCAAGGCCCAGTCGCAGCCCAACTCTCCCCCCTCAGCGAAACGTTTTCTACGCGCGAACACACCTGTAGAGATGCTGATCAGTGGACCCAACGCCCTCTCTCTCCCTCACTTCCAGATGGACCCCACTGCCACGCAGTCATCTTCAATCTCGCGACCACGTCGCCCTGTCGTTGCTGCCATTTACTCCGGCGATCAATTCGCGTTACAGCAGCCATCACTCCCCCTGCAATCATGTGTAGATAACCGACCGTTCCTCCTCTACCTTTCCCTCACTCGCCTCTCCCTCTCTGCCCCCAGGCTAAGCGAATCGAGAGCTCCAACCCCTCTGTCTCCGACGGTGTCTCCGAACAATTATGGTGAACCACGGCCGCCCCTCGCCTCCCACTACTCACGAGCCTATTCCCCATCGCCTGGCGCACCTTCTAGTGTTAGCTGCTTGCCAACGCGAGCACCGTAGCATCGACAACCTCGACACTGAGCACCACCGTCCTCTGCCGTTTCTCCGGCGACCTCCCCCTGGTAAGCTCAGACCTCCCCAGCACCTCTCGATGATGCCCCCTTACTCGCGACCCTCGTGCGCACCTAACCGTGCCTCTACCTTGTCCTAGCGCGGTCCTAAACGACGCCAGCGACGACCTCCAGAGATACCCGCCGCTCGCAGCAACTCCGGCGAGCAATTTCTTTCGTCCCCGTGCGCCCCCTGCCTCTTCGTGAACAGGTTGAGCATCAGCACGTCAAGGCGAACACGGTGAGCCCTCTCCCATTCTTTCTCGCTTCCTGAATCGTCGCCAACACCACCGCCAGAGCCGCTCCGCCGCTTGCCGCCGCGCCAGCGCCGCTAGTTCCTGGCAGTGTGCTGTGAGCCGTCCGATGCAGATCCAGCGATAGAGATAGAATCATTAAACGAAAGGGTATCGTGTGTTGTGTGCCGTGCGATTTCCATTAGATCTGACAGCCAGAATTGCTTGATCCGTGCGAATCGTTACCGGCCAATGAGATTGAGCCACGTGGACAAGGTTTAGTTTAAAAACAGAAATAGAATCTAATTGAATTGCAAACTTGTAAAATTCATAACTTTAATTCTACATGTCCAAATTTTGCAAATTTTATATCAATGGATTCAGCAAGACAACTACTTTGCAACCATGCACTTTGTTTAATGTTTTGCTTATGGAAAATTGGTTGAATTTGTAGAAACTTGTGTAGGCTTATTATGAATATAAAAATTGTTCTAGATATATTTTAATGTGAAATCTTTACAAAATGGTTTGTTGTGAACCTACTGACCTTAGGAACCAACTCATGGTTTTAAAAATGAATTTTGTGAAGATAAGGAATAAATAATTGAATTAGCTCATTTCTAGTCAAATAAAAATGTTGATTATGAATTAGAAATGATTTTTGAGTGAAACCTTTGGGAAATGATTTGATTCAAACCTTCTGACCCTAAACACAAAGTTTTGAGAATTAAAATATATTTGGTGAACTCTTTAAAGAATAGTGCTTTGCTAAAAGTATTTTCAACCACATAAAATAATGATTTGATTTAAAAATGGTTTATAGATAAAACCTTTTGCAAATGGTTTTACCACTTTAGTAAATGACCACTTTGAACTTTATAATGTTTAGAGCCTAGTAGAAACCACTTTTGCAAATAAAACTATCTTTTGCATGCTTGCATGCATGACTTTGTTTCTTTTATTTTATGTGTGATAAATTGTTTGAATATTGGTTGGAATGCTAGTTGAATCCATGTTTGCTTGATTGAATTGTAGTGGAATTAGAAGAGTGTGATATTTGCAAGATCAAGAAGTGAACCAACATTCTCTACTAAAAAGGCAAGTGACACTATCATCCAAGTCCTACTGTTTTCATTGCACTTAGTGGATTTTGTAACATGCATGGAAAGGTTTACTATATTTTATGCTATGCTAAATCCTAATAGGATACCCCTATACATCCCTTAGTGGAAACAATGTAGTTGTAGTATGCTTAGCCCAGCTATATATTTGGGATGGGATACATGTTATGATTATATGAAGAGTTGAAAAGATATATGTTTTATATAATAAAACAAGTACTCAATGAACCACATGGGTGGACAAGGATACTCAAGGTTGGACAAGGTGGCCACAAAAGGAACCATGTTTATATGGCTATCTCTTTTTGTATGTTCACTAGAAGAAAACCACCCAGGGACTTAGAGATTGAACATGTTTCTCGTACAGTGGCTTCCGTGTACAGCCACATGCTAAATGGGCTCTGGCTTAGTCAACTACATAGTGGAAGACCCATGCATTGGCATCTTCAGGTTAACTAGAATTGTGCAAGGAAACTTGAAACCCTACATTGGTGCCTGGATGGCAAGCTAGCATTGTGCATTGGGAGGACTTCTATGGAAAGACTTTGTCACATTCTCAATCTGCCAGTACTCCATCTTGGTGAGTACTTATCCAGCGGCCACTGGTGGCATCAAGATGAGATTGTGTCATGTGGGTAAAGTGTACAACTTCTGCAGAAGATCAAATTCTAAGTACTTAGCCGTGTCCCCGGTTATGGACAACTCTGAGCAACTAAGGCATGAAGCTATGGAAGATCTCGACATTCCAATTTCTCAAAGTAAAACTTGATGGTTACAACAAGGGATTTGAAGCACTTGGAGTTTTCCAAGAAGTTCAGAAAGATTTGACAAAAGATCAAAACTATTTTCAAAGATAGGATAAAACTATATTGCTTTCTGCAAATGAGCCTAACCCCACTTAGCCAAATATGCATGTAAATGATAGGATCCACTTATTTCTACATAATAGTGAAACTTGCACATACAATTCAAATGTATTGAACCTTGTGGCTGCAACTTACTATGTTGCAGGTTTGTTTGATGTTAGTGAAGTGTGTTGAATAGGATTACAAGTCTACAACCAACATGTTTGCCTGTGCCACTTTGAAGATGAAGGACTCCATGCTTTATAGATATTCTGCTGCAATGTAATGAGATAGCCAAATGAGCTATGTAAGATGTAATAATTTATTTTATTCCTGGTTATAAAGTTGTATTATGACCTTTGTTTCTTGATATTACATCTTAACTGTGGATGCTATCTATTGATCCAGGGACTAGCATTGTAAACACATGGATCTCTACCTTATTAAAGGTTGGGAACCTTACAGATGGTATCAGAGCACTGTGTTGCCTGTAGGATTGTAACCCTAGGATTGGACAAAACCCCTTAGAAAAATAGGAGTTGTATTTATTCCAAAAACATATTTGCAAACAATCTTGTAAACTCTTTACTCAACCTTTTTGGTTTTGATTCTACATCTCTTCCTTTTCAACTTGATCGACAAATCCTACCCCATGGCCAAAGACTTCACCATGTGCAAAAGATTTCATCAACTCTAATGACTTCAACATCTTCAAGTGATTTCAACTTTAGTTTCACCAAGGACTTCAACTTAGACATCACTAAGGACTACAAGTGAGAAACCAAGAGACATTAGATTGCCTACCAAAGACATTGATATCAAGTTAGAGTATGGATCATATTGACCTATGAGGTATGATTATACTAAGATATATATTTCAAGAAAACTTGTTGTTTCCTTCAACTCATGAGTTAATCTCATAAGTTGATAATTAAATAGTTTCTTGATGATTGCTTGATTGTTTGATTGAACTTGGTTGGTTTTGAGTTGTGTGTTAGAACTTCTTAAAAACCTATCCACCATTACTCATCCCTATCAAACCAACAGATGCCTCCCCGACGTGCCAACCCCAACCAAAACAACAACATCACTCCTGAGATGCAGCAGATGTTGGCAGTTCAGACACAGTTGATGCAAGAGATGACCACATTCATACAGAATCAGAACAACAACAACAACAACAACAACAACAACAAAAACAACAACAACAACAACAACAATCAGAATAATCCTCCAGCACTTGACATGCTCACCAAGTTTCTGAAACTTAGGCCTGCAAGGTTCTCTAGAACAACTGATCCAATGGAAGCCAATGATTGGTTACGTTCAGTGAATAAGGACTTAGTGACTGTTGGCTGCACCGATGAAGAAAAAGTTAGGTTTGCAGCATTTCTACTTGAAGGACCAGCAGCAACATGGTGGGACAACTTTCAAATCACCACTCCCCTTGAAGATGTAACTTGGGCTATTTTTGAGGGTGGATTTAGAACAACTCACATCTCACCTGGAGTGATGTACTTGAAGAAAAAGGAATTTCACAATCTGAAACAGCGTCACCTCAGTGTGGCTGAGTATATTGAAGAATTCAACAATCTGGCACGCTATGCACCGGATGAAGTTGACACAGATGCTAAGAGAAAAGAAAAATTTCTTGAAGGACTTAATGATGAGTTGAACCTACAGCTAGCTGTTTCCTATGTCCCAACTTATCAATCACTCTGTGACAAAGCCACTATATTGGAAAACAAGATGAATCAAGTTGAGAATAGAAAGAGGAAGCATAAACTCAAGAATCAATCAGGATAATCAAAAAAGAAGCATTCATTCAAAAAGAGCAATGAAGATTCTGAACCACATCAGTATCACCACAACAACAATGGAAGTGATAATAATGGAAATGATACTGACAATGGAGATGACCTTGGTCAGAACAAACAAGACACTTTCAGGAAGAAAGACATTAGCCAGTTGCAATGCTATAACTACAAAGAACTTGGACACTATGCATTAGACTGTCCTAAGAAGAAGAAGAAAAAGGATGCTAGAAGAGCCAATGGAAATGACTCCAATGTGACCTAGAAAGGACATGTGAACCACATTGACATGGATGGAAACTTTGAAGAGATAGAAGAATTGGATGTCAGGAACTAGTTAACTCAGTTGAGTCAAATAAGGATTCCTTGTCTGCATAACAAGTGTTGAACCCATAGTCAAGTGAACCATCAATGTAACCCCTATGAGACTTTATTTTAAGGGTGGTAGTACCCTAGTTGTCTTGAAGCCAACTTGTAACCCCTAGCCTTCCAAAATCTCGGGACGAGATTTATTTTAAGGGTGGTAGCCTGTCACATCCCAAAATTTTCCAAATTTTGAAAGGTGAAAAATAAATAAACAAAATAAACAATTGTTGATTTTCAGGGTGAGAAGAAACTTTTTGATTCCAATTGGAAACCTTCAAACCTATTTTGATCAAATAAATCCTAAAGAGATTTAAAAAGATAAACAACTAATAAATAAAGTTATGATAGTTGGAAATACTATTTTTGGATATTTTAATAAAAAGGTTTGGTTTTTCAAAAGAAAAGGTAGAATTATAAATAAGGATTATTTTATAGAGCCAAATTAAATCTTGGCCAAACTTTTGAAATAGAATATTTCTATTTGATAAAAAAGAGTAAAGGTTTATTTAAATAAAATAATGAGGGTTTATTAATATCCAATTTTATTTAAGTAAAGGCTTTTCCATTTTAAATAAACACTAAAACTTGTTATTTTATTTTAAATAAGTTTTTCAAGTGTTTTATTTATTCAAATAAAACCTACTAAAATGATTTTGGTATTATTTAGATTTCAAATAGAGTGGTTAAATAAATTAAATCCTATTTGAATCAATGATTATGGTCCATTTATTTAATTATTAATGGATCCTAAAAAGAATAAAAATTATTTAGTTTTGGACTTTGGATTGTGTTGTTAAACAGGACTAAAATCAATACAAAGTTTGGTGGAAGTTTGAATTCATTTGGAGTTTGAATTGTTTGTTTGAAAATCAAAACAGAAAATCAAATAGAAAAACAAAAAGCTTACAGAATAAAAAAAAGTGAAACAAAACAGCCCAACTAAGCAAGCCCAGCAAGGCCTAGTCGCAGCCCAACTCTCCCCCCTCAGCGAAATGTTTTCTATGCGCGAACACACCCGCAGATACGCTGAGCAGTGGACCCAACGCCCTCTCTCTCTCCCTCACTGCCAGATGGACCCCACTGCCACGCAGTCATCTTCAATCTCGCGACCACGTCGCCCTGTCGTTGCTGCCATTTACTCCGGCGATCAATTCGCGTTACAGCATCCATCACTCCCCCTGCAATCACGCGTAGATAACCGCCCGTTCCTCCTCTACCTTTCCCCTCACTCGCCTCTCCCTCTCTGCCCCCAGGCTGAGCGAATCGAGAGCTCCAACCCCTCTGTCTCCGACGGCGTCTCCGAACAATTCCGGCGAACCACGGCCGCCCCTCACCTCCCACTACTCACGAGCCTGTTCCCCATCGCCTAGCGCACCTTCCAGTGGCAGCTGCTTGCCAGCGCGAGCACCGTACCGTCGGCAACCTCGACACCGAGCACCACCGTCCTCTGCCGTTTCTCCGGCGACCTCCCCCTAGTAAGGTTAGACCTCCCCAGCACCTCCCGATGATGCTCCCTTACTCGCGACCCTCATGCGCACCTAACCGTGCCTCTACCTTGTCCTAGCGCGGTCCTAAACGACGCCAGCGACGAGCTCCAGAGACACCCGCCGCTCGCAGCAACTCCGGCGAGCAATTTCTTTCGTCCCCGTGCGCCCCCTGCCTCCTCGTGAACAGGTTGAGCATCAGCACGTCAAGGCGAACACGGTGAGACCTCTCCCATTCTTTCTCTCTTCCTGAATCGTCGCCAACGCCACCGCCAGAGCCGCTCCGCCGCTTGCCGCCGCGCCAGCGCCGCCAGTTCTTGGCAGTGTGCAGTGAGCCGTCCGATGCAGATCCAGCGATAGAGATAGAATCATTAAACGAAAGGGTATCGTGTGTTGTGTGCCGTGCGATTTACATTAGATCTGACGGCCAGAATTGCTTGATCCGTGCGAACCGTTACCGGCCAATGAGATTGAGCCACGTGGACAAGGTTTAGTTTAAAAACAGGAATAGAATCTGATTGAATTGCAAACTTGTAAAATTCATAACTTTAATTCTACACGTCCAAATTTTGCAAATTTTATATCAATGGATTCAGAAAGACAAGTACTTTGCAACCATGCACTTTGTTTAATGTTTTGCTTCTGGAAAATTGGTTGAATTTGCAGAAACTTGTGTAGGCTTATTATGAATATAAAAATTGTTCTAGATATATTTTTAATGTGAAATCTTTACAAAATGGTTTGTTGTGAACCTACTGACCTTAGAAACCAACTCATGGTTTTAAAAATGAATTTTGTGAAGATAAGGAATAAATAATTGAATTAGCTCATTTCTAGTCAAATAAAAATGTTGATTATGAATTAGAAATGATTTTTGAGTGAAACCTTTGGGAAATGATTTGATTCAAACCTTCTGACCCTAAACACAAAGTTTTGAGAATTAAAATATATTTGGTGAACTCTTTAAAGAATATTGCTTTGCTAAAAGTATTTTCAACCACATAAGATAATGATTTGATTTAAAAATGGTTTATAGATAAAACCTTTTGCAAATGGTTTTACCACTTTAGTAAATGACCACTTTGAACTTTATAATGTTTAGAGCCTAGTAGAAACCACTTTTGCAAATAAAACTATCTTTTGCATGCTTTCGTGCATGACTTTGTTTCTATTATTTTATGTGTGATAAATTGATTGAATATTGGTTGGAATGCTAGTTGAATCCATGTTTGCTTGATTGAATTGTAGTGTAATTAGAAGAGTGTGATATTTGCAAGATCAAGAAGTGAACCAACATTCTCTACTAAAAATGCAAGTGACACTATCATCCAAGTCCTACTATTTTCATTGCACTTAGTGGATTTTGTAACATGCATGGAAAGGTTTACTATATTTTATGCTATGCTAAATCCTAATAGGATACCCCTATACATCCCTTAGTGGAAACAATGTAGTTGTAGTATGCTTAGCCCAGCTATATATTTGGGATGGGATACATGTTATGATTATATGAAGAGTTGAAAAGATATATGTTTTATATAATAAAACAAGTACTAAATGAACCACCTGGGTGGACAAGGATACTCAAGGTTGGACAAGGTGGAAACAAAAGGAACCATGTTTATATGGCTATTTCTTTTTGTATGTGCACTAGAAGAAAACCACCCAGGGACTTAGAGATTGAACATGTTTCTCGTACAGTGGCTTCCGTGTACAGCCACATGCTAAATGGGCTCTGGCTTAGTCAACTACATAGTGGAAGACCCATGCATTGGCATCTTCAGGTTAACCAGAATTGTGCAAGGGAACTTGAAACCCTACATTGGTGCCTGGATGACAAGCTAGCATTGTGTATTGGGAGGACTTCTATGAAAAGACTTTGTCACATTCTCAATCTGCCAGTACTCCATCTTGGTGAGTACTTATCCAGCGGCCACTGGTGGCATCAAGATGAGATTGTGTCATGTGGGTAAAGTGTACAACTTCTGCAGAAGATCAAATTCTAAGTACTTAGCCGTGTCCCCGGTTATGGACAACTCTGAGAAACTAAGGCCTGATGCTATGGAAGATCTCGACATTCCAATTTCTCAAAGTAAAACTTGATGGTTACAACAAGGGATTTGAAGCACTTCGAGTTTTCCAATAAGTTCAGAAAGATTTGACAAAAGATCAAAACTATTTTCAAAGATAGGATAAAACTATATTGCTTTCTGCAAATGAGCCTAACCCCACTTAGCCAAATATGCATGTAAATGATAGGATCCATTTATTTCTACATAGTAGTGAAACTTGCCAATACAATTCAAATGTATTGACCCTTGTGGCTGCAACTTACTATGTTGCAGGTTTGTTTGATGTTAGTGAAGTGTGTTGAATAGGATTACAAGTCTATAACCAACATGTTTGCCTGTGGCACTTTGAAAATGAAGGACTCCATGCTTTATAGATATTCTGCTGCAATGTAATGAGATAGCCAAATGAGCTATGTGAGATGTAATAATTTATTTTATTCTTGGTTATAAAGTTGTATTATGACCTTTGTTTCTTGATATTACATCTTAACTGTGGATGCTAGCTATTGATCCAGGGACTAGCATTGTAAACACAGGGATCTCTACCTTATTAAAGGTTGGGAACCTTACACCTCTCTTCATGATACTACTCATAACTACTCTCCGGTTGGACACTATAATCATTGGTAGGGCTATAACAGCACTCCTCAAAGTCCGCCTTCCCCAATCTAGATAACCCCACACTGTCACCTTGAGCGCTAGATGGTTCCAACAAACACCACAATTTCATAGAGACATCCAACTCCAAATATAACTCGTAACAAATATTTCAATCTAGCCAAAGTGCCACACACGGTATGCACGCTGTCACTTTCACACACGTGGGGAAAAGCATAGATCTATTAAAGCACAAAGAGTATTTATGTAGACTTAAACCAAAGTGCCACCATGGCGTGCATGCTATCACTTACACACACATGGGGAGAGCAGAGATCTATTGAAGCACTTGAGTAGCAAGGTAGATATATTTGCTTACAAAGCTCATGACCACAACAAGATAATGTATAGAGAGAGAGATGAACACATAGCTACCGATAGAGCCCTTATCCCTGAGGAAGAACTACTCCCTCCTCATCATGGGAATCAGCAATGGTGATGAAGATGGCGATGGATATCGATGGAGATGGCTCCGGGGGCACTTCCCCGTCTCGGCAGGGTGCCGAAACAGAGACTTTCTGTCCCCCGAATCTCCCTTTCGGTGGCGGCGGCACTATGGAGGTTTTCGTGGATTTATTCTGGATCGGCTAGTGTTTTCTCATCTAGGGCTCTTATAGGCGTAGGAATCAAGGTCGGTGGGGGTCTAGGGGGCCCACACCCCCTCCAGGCACCTCCAGGGCTTGCCTATGCCTAGGGGGGTGCGGCCACCCTGTGGCCCCCTCTGGCTCTGCTTCGTGGTTCCGTGTTGCTCCAGGAAAATAATAACTTTGCCTTTTGTCCCGTCCAATTCCAAGAATATTGATTTTTTGCCTTTCTGGAACCAAAAACAGAAGAAAATAGGCAACTGGCACTGTGGCAACTTGTTAATAGGTTAGTTCCACAAAAGATATAAAAACACCTCAAAGTGTAGACAAAGCAAAGCAACGTAGATAATAAAAAGGCATGGATCATCAAAAATTATAGATATGTTTCCGACGTATCAAGCCGCGCCCTAGTCGCTAAAGCTCTACGAGATGGATTCTATTAGCCAACAGCCATGCACGATGCTAAGGACATCGTCCAAAGGTGCAACACCTGCCAAAGGTACGCGGACAAGCCGCACGCACCAGAGCTAACGCCCATACCACTGGCCTGGCCCTTCGCCCAATGGGGCCTCGACATGATCGTCAAACTTCCCAAATCTTCAAAAGGAAACCACGTCTACCTCCCGGTCGCAGTCGACAAGTTCACCAAGTGGATCGAGGCCATGCCCGTCACCAACCAAAGCGGCAAAACGGCCGTCAAATTCTTCTAGTATATAGTCTATAGGTTCAATGTGTCGCACAGCATCATCAAGGACAACGGCTCGAACTACATCTCAAAGGAATTCTAGGACTTCTGCGAGGGCCTCGGCATCGACATATCATATGCCTCCGTGGCGCACCCGCAGACCAACGGACAGGTCGAAAAGGCCAACGGAGGGAGCGACATCAAGTAACGCTTGCTATGCCCACTCGAAAGGCTCACGGGAGCATGGGTGGAGGAGCTACCCTCCATACTCTGAAGCCTGCATACAACGCCGAACAGTTCAACTGGATACACACCGTTCTTTATGGTGCACGGAGCCGAAGTCGTTCTGCCTGCAGAGGTACGCCACAAGGCCCCACAGGTCGTCGCCTACAGCGAAGCCGAATCAACGGCCACACTCGAAGACGCCGTCGACACACTCTACGAAGCACGTGACATCACCGCGGCTCGCTCAGCGGTCAACCAGCAGAGCCTCCACAACTACCACAGCCGTCGGTTGCGCCCAAGGTTCTTCGTCGAAGGAGATCTCATCCTACGACTCAAGCAAGATCGGCCATAGAAGCTCGAGTCACCCTGGGAAGGGCCCTACATCGTCACCGAAGTCATCCTAGGTGGCGCCTACCACCTTATGGACGTCAAGTCAGGAGTCGAATACTCCAACCCATGGAATGTCGCATAGCTGCGATGCTTCTACCCCTAGCTACCTACTTAATTTCAATAAGGCTACTCAGCCAAGGCTACTCAGTCGAACAATGTACCTCCTCGTTACAATATGAATAAAAGCTAAGTTCCTCGGCCGAAAATTTCTTTTCCATCGCATTATTTTTTGCTTTCACACGCTCGGGGGCTACGCCTCACCTCACGACTTCGTCGACTGAGAACAATGCATACAACCTGAGTAGCTGACCACGTTAGGCTAACAAAAATGACATACACATAACAAAGCACAACGTGCCAATACAAATAAACTTTACAAAGGGCATAATAAGCCCACTCGAATACATACAAATTTTACATCAATTTGTTTCTCTTTACAAGACCTACCTATTCTGGAGTATCACACTTTCCCGTTGCTTGAATAGATCAACGATCTCTTCGGCATATTGCCTCACAGCCGCATAATGCGGGCACATATCCTAAAGACCACCATCTGGCTGAAGGGGTGGCCCAGCCGCCACCGCCACGAGATCGACATCACGGCGATGCAGCCGAACAAGGGAAAGAGTGGCCTTCACCCCAGCGGCTAGCTGATGCCGCACCAACTGCTTGATGTGACCCACGTCCCGAAACTTTGCCAGCTGACCCCAAAGGTTGGAAGGTGCCTCATCCAGGGGAAACATGACGGCCCAAGTGGACGCCAAGGAAATCCTTGCCTGCCTTAGCACCCAAGAAACCTGGTGCACGCGATCTTGCACCATCTCAAGGACGATGGCCCGATCACGGTCCATCTAGAAGAAGTCGCCGGCCTCTAAGTCCTATTGGGTCAGGCAATTCATCCGAACCACAACGTCGTTCCTTCTCTTCCCTTAGAACGAGATTGACACCTGCACCAAAGACAAGAACAAGATGACACACAATAAAAGTGTATCCAAAAAGAACAACAGTTCGCAACGACTCACATTGCAGTTGCTCACTCATCGGAAGCAACTCCCCCATCAAAAACTCCTCTCTGGTAGTGTCTTGCTCAGCTTTCGACTTCCACACATCCGCGTGGCCTCGAACGCCAAGGATATCCTTCTCCAAGCTATGGACGCGGTCGCGAAGGAAAACAAGTTGCAACGTATCATCCAGAGATGGTCGTGTCTCAGGGATAGTCGAAGTATCAACGGGAGTCTCACCCGAAGGACCCTAAAGGCAAACAAGTAAGGACATGAACATCACAAACATCTCTGGCGATAGCTCAAAACATAATTTATATACACCAAAGGCCACCTCGTGGCATCAGGAGAGATTGTTCATCAACAAAAGCTTACATTACAAAAGACAAAGGATAAACTATCCTAACTACATCACTCGAGCTTAGGCACCAGCATCCGGAGTGGCCTCAGAGCTAGACTGCCTGCTCTTGGACTCCTCCTGATGCTTCGCCGCATACTCCACCAACAGATCAATAAGTTTTGTACCGTAATGTTTACAGCGAGAGGCAAAGAGGGCGAATGCTACCTCTGATCCATCTGCAGTTGTCGGCATATGGGAAGTAATGTGCGGCAGGTCCAGCTCTGCTCTGGATGCCATCGCAATCGCCGACCCCATGGAGGCACCGATGCCCTTCTTATTGCGCTTGTACGCAGCCATAGCATCCTCTGACAAAGCATCCGCCAGAGTGTCGACATCCTCAAGAGCAGCGCCCTTGGGGACGACCTCCCTGTAGAAACGGCGGGGAACATCCTTGGCCTTCGCCAAGGAACCAGCAGCAGTACTGCAGCGATCTTCGACCGCTGCGTTGGCATCATCCATAGCATCTCCATGATCCAGCACACCACGATCGAACGTGATGCCTGAAGCATCTCAGGTAAACAAAGAAGAAAAAGACCCAAATAAGAACAAGATAAGGAGCATCCAAAAAATACAAGACCAAGACAAGTAAAGGAAGCTCATCGGAGAAAGCTTTGGTTGCAGCCATCAACCTATCCGCCATCTCCTTCTCATGAGTGGTCGCCGCAGCGACAAGCTTCCACTCACGATCGGAAGCCTCCTTCTATAGGCGCTCCCTGTCCTCGGCAGCATCAGCAACCTCCTTCGGCAGGCGCTCCTTCGCCTCCGCAGCATTCGCAGTTTTCTTCTCTGCCCGACCGAGGCTCCTTTCGAGAGCGTCCAGCCGATGAAGAGTAGCGTTATTTTCATCTGCAAACACCAAGAAACATATGAGCAACACAAACATCGTCCATGTGACAGACGAACTAAAGAAGAATGGGAAACATGTGTACCTCGAAGCTGCTGCATGCTGGCCTCCAGTGCCAGATGCTACTGGATAAGAAGGTTGGCGCTATGCACAAAGGGCTGCAAGAAGAAACAGAAGCAAACAATGAAGAAAACATCAGAAAGGGCCCGGGGGCTACACCCCGCAAGAGAAAAATCGACCAACAGGTCATCTGAAAAAGGGCTCGAGGGCTCCCCCTACAAGATAAAGGTGCAAACTACTTACATGTTCAGGCGGGAACTCCGAAGTTCTGCGTGCGGTCTTCTGAGTCACAACTACCCAGGCCTCTCGCTTGGATAGGTTCGGCTCATCGTCCTCAGAGTTGGCCACCACCTGAGAGGGAGGAGTTGTCGGCTTCGACTCCCCTACGTCCTCTTGAGTGCCCTCACTAAGAGAAACCTCCGAGGAGTGGCTGAAAGGAAAATACTGATCAATACAACAAACTACATTACACACACAACTGACAGAACAAAACACAGACGGAACAACTTACGAGTCAATATCTGACAGGTTGAAGACATGCACCGTCATCTCCTTCTTCTTCTTGTTGGCCGGCGGCTGCGGCGCCATCGCCCGGAGCGGCACAGCAGGGAAATATGCAGAAGAAGCACCTTCATCCTCACCATGCTACTCCAAGAAGGAAGGACCCCGGGGAGTCGGCGGAGTCGACGCATCCGAAAACTCGCTCCGGGAGCGCTTTCGGGTCTGCCCCTCGCTCGGCTCGGGGGGCTTCTTGTGTTGGACATTGCGCTGGAGGAAGTTCGGACTCAGAATCCACAACCTCATTGTCTGGTGCAATCGGAATTTTTTTAGGCAGTAGGGGCATCATCCCAGCTACCTTGCGGTCCTGCAAACCAATGAAGTCAAAAGATTGTGATTAGTCACAATAGTCATAGGTAAAATAGCACTCGAAAGAAGGCGCAGCGCGCATGACGCAATTCTACACCTGATGGACTGCATTCGAAGCACTGAAGGGGCGGTCAAGGACTTCCCCAGGAGGTCCTCATCGGCCTTGAACTTTAGCAGGGGCAGAAGGGCTCTATCGAGATCGCCCTTGGACAGCTCCTCGGGTGTGACTGTGGTTGGGTCATTGCGGTCGGTGTAGATAAACATCGGATGCGCCCTCGCTTGGAGTGGCTGCACACGATGTTTGAGGAAGGTGCGGATGATGTCCACACCATTGACCTATTTCTCAGCAACCATCTAGAGAGCCTCCACACGACGGTAGAGCTCCTTCACTTCCGCTACTTTGCCCTCCAGGATGTGATTCTTCCAGGATCTCTTCGGAATGATTTCCTGGGAGGATTCGAAGGGAGCAAGGCCAAAATCTTGTCCGTCCACCTTGGCGTCGCGGATGTAAAACCATTTCTTCCACCAGTACTAGACGGACTCGCACATCGAAAAGGAGAAGAAAAGAACGGAAGATCGAATGGAGATGATGCAGCCGCCGAGCGGATAGACCCCGTTGGTGCCAGACTGCCTCTTCACGGAATAGAGCTTCCGGAAGAGGCCAAAGTACGGCTGGATACCGAGCCAGCACTCGCAGAAAGTGATAAAGCAAGCAATGTGGAGGACAGAATTGGGAGAGAGATGATGAAGTTGGATCCCGTAAAAGAAGAGAAGTCCAAGAAGGAAATCATGGACAGGAAGCGAAAGGCCACGAAGAACGGAGGCAACGAACATCACTAATGTCTACGCACTTCTATTCTTGTAGACAGTTGTTGGGCCTCCAAGTGTAGAGGTTTGTAGAACAGCAGCAAGTTTCCCTTAAGTGGATTACCCAAGGTTTATCGAACTTAAGGAGGAAGTGGTCAAAGGTATTCCCTCTCAAGCAACCCTGCAATCAAGATACAATAAGTCTCTTATGTCCCCAACACACCGAATACACTTGCCAGGTGTATAGGTGCACTAGTTCAGCGAAGAGATAGTGAAATACAAGTGGTAACGGTGCCAGAAAATAGCTTCTGACTTGGTGTTGATGTGGGGTAACGTGTATGAGTGCCAGAAAAGAGATTGACGGTGACGTAAAGACTAAAGCAAGAAAACATGTAATAGATCTAATAGCAAACGGTGTTTCAATGCTTAGAAACAAGGCCTAGGGATCATACTTTCACTAGTGAACACTCTCTCATATAAATATCCTCTCTTCATGATATTACTCTTAACTACTCTCCAGTTGGACACTCTAATCCATGGTAGGGCTATAACAGCACTCCTCAAAGTCTGCCTTCCCCAATCTAGATAACCCCACACTGTCACCTTGAGTGCTAGATGGTTCCAACAAACACCACAATTTCATAGAGACATCCAACTCAAAATATAACTCATAAAAAATATTTCAATCTAGCCAAAGTGCCACACACGGTATGCACGCTGTCACTTTCACACACGTGGGGAAAAGCATAGATCTATTAAAGCACAAAAAGTATTTATGTAGACTCAAACCTAAGTGCCACATGGCGTGCACGCTATCACTTACACACACATGGGGAGAGCAGAGATCTATTGAAGCACTTGAGTAGCAAGGTAGATCTACTTGATTACAAAGCTCATGACCACAAGATCATGCATAGAGAGAGAGATGGACACATATCTACCGGTAGAGCCCTTAGCCCTAAGGAAGAACTACTCCCTTCTCATCATGGGAATCAGCAATGGTGATGAAGATGGCGATGGAAGACTTTCTGTCCCTCGAATCTCCCCTTTGGTGGCGGCGGTGCTACGGAGGTTTTCGTGGCTTTCTGATGGATGCCCTAGGATTTTTGGGTCGGAGGCTTCTTATAGGCGCAGGAATCAAGGTCGGTGGGGGTCCAGGGGGCCCACACCCCCTCCAGGCGCCTCCAGGGCTTTCCCGCGCCTAGGGGGTGCGGCCACCCTGTGGCCCCCCCTCCGGCTCTGCTTCATTGTTCCGTGTTGCTCCGGGAAAAATAATAAATTTGGCTTTTTTCCCGTCCAATTCTGAGAATATTGATTTTCTTCCTTTTTGGAACCAAAAACAAAAGAAAACAGGCAACTGGCACTGTGGCAACTTGTTAATAGGTTAGTTCCAGAAAAGATATAAAATCACCTCAAAGTATAGACAAAGCAAAGCAAAGTAGACACAAAACAAGCATGGAGCATCAAAAATTATAGATACGTTCCCGACATATCAAGAATCCCCAAACTTAACTCCTGCTCGTCCTCGGGTAGGTAAGTGATAAAAAGAATAATTTTTGAGGTGACATGCACCATTAGAACCAAGATCAAACCATTTGCAAGCATTGAAAGCTGGGATCAAAGAACTCTAGACATGTGCATGAAAGATGGAGTTCTAACAATAGGACATAGTAACTATGCATGCAACATGAAAGCCTACAAACAAAGATCATGAATAACATGCATTGAAAAAAGTTTGTTTGTTTCACATACAGGAAACATAGCATAGTGGCAATCAGCTTGTCCCTCATAGAGTAGCAATATAGATGCATAGGACACCTTCAAAGTTCACAAGGGTGACTAGAAACAAATAGTACAAGAACAAGTAATATCACAATATGCATCAATCAATAAGTTTTGTGACCGTGCACACAGAATGACAACTATGCTCTCTTAATGGTGCCTAAAAGTAGAAGGTGGAGACTCAAATAATGGTGGAATAAAGGCCTTTTTGTAAAGGAAGCACGGATTACAAGTTTCAAAAAGTGCTTCCAAAAATTATGGTACTTGTTAGCTTTCAGCCCTCATTGCTCCTATCATAAGAATCTTGAAGTGATTAAGGTTAAAGTGAACAAAGATAGAGTATATGCTTGACAAAGTATAAGTTGGCAATCTCAAGTCCCTTGAATACGAGGGCCACACCTCATGCTACTCAACTTCAGTCACCTGTAAGTTCTTGTCATTGTAAGTACATGCGTATCATAGAGAACCGCCAATGGGGTACCCCTTGCACATGGTACAGGAGCTATCCCATAACCAAAATGACAAGGCAAGCAAACAATGAGCATCTCAGTAATATTCTTATTTACCATGGGAATATGGTGCTTTTTTATCTGTTTCCTCTTTTATCAATGTGTCTCTTTTTTATAAGAAGAATGCTTCATAGATGTCACTATGGTGATGCTGCAAGTTTCCACCATGATTAGGCATGGCTTAGGCTAGCGGCCCAGGCGTTTCTCTAACATAGGATACAAACTCCCTGGACTTACAAGTTCCCTCTTTATTTCACATCAGTGACATCCATAGACAAAACAAGATGATATCAACTGAGTACAAAGTACAAGTGCAATGTTGAAAATGTTCCCCGTGATAGCACGGTTCTGCTAATTCCAACTTATAAGTGCAAGCATATACAACAAAGTTTTCACAATGGTTCAAGTTTATTGGGGGCAAAGAATATAAAGTGTGCCATCAAGTTCGTGAGGGCTTTAATCACTAAGTTTTCACATAACAAAATAGTTTTTAATTGGAAGATAGTTGAAAACAAGAATATACTTGGAATGGTGTAACACACCATGCATATGAGTTTATAGTGGACACTTTGGAATAACTTGGTTTGTTGGGAGTTGAAGGCATGATTAGAACTTACTCATACAAGTGGAGGCTAGCAAAAGACTGGGAGCAACCAACTAAGAGGGCATAATGGCCATAATCATGTAGAGCAACAAAGCATTACTAATCAAAGCATACAGTGGTACTACAAGTCAAGGACTAAATGATCATAGAGGATAATGGTGACTTGTCATAGTCATAACATGATGTAAGCATGTGCCAAGTCAACCCAAACAAAGCATCAAAGGAGAATACCACAATACTATGCTTTTTGTATGCTAAAACAACGCATAATTTCTTCAAGGCACACTAAGCAATCCCAATTGTTTGGAATAAGACGTGCTACAACAATAATCACTAATCATAAGGTCTAAACAACGCCTAGCATGTCATGCTAAAGTCTTAAGTCACATTCAATCAATCTCCTCTTGCACTTACAAGCAAGAACTTACTACTCTTTTCCAACACCGATCAACCTATTTGAAACAACTCACAAAGATAATAATCAATAAAGACCTGTGAGCTTGTCTCACAAATCCACAAAGAAGAACTAAAAAGTTCTTAGCTAAAAGCACAAGAAAACTAAGGCTGAACGCAGTGCTAGCAGAAGTGAACACTCACAAAACAATAAGAGTGAAAACTAGAGTGTTCTAGGCAATGGAAACAGAGTGTGTCTCTCTCCAAAAGAAGCGTGGTGTAACCAACAAACTTACTCAAGCAAACTAAGCAAACGAAAACCAAAAATAAAAATTAAGATGCTCCAAGAACAACACAACTGTGCATGAAACAATAAAAACGAAGTGTCTAGACAGACCTGAGCTTTTTATTGATGAAGGGGATGCCTTTGGCATCCCCAAGCTTTGACGCTTGTACCTCTTGGATATTTCTTGGGGTGACACCGGGGTGGCATCCCCAAGCTTGAGCTTTTGTCCATTCTTCATCTCATCACATCATTATCTCTTTACACCTGAAATTTTTCCTTCATACAAAACTTCACACAATCTTTATTAGCAACATTAGTTTATTCAAAAGATATTAGACCTCTGGCAGAGCTTTGGAACAGCAAATCTTTTCACTAAAAACGCAAGCTACTATAGGAACTCCTTCAAAAATCTCAAATCCCCAAAAGAGAACTCAAAAAGGAACCAATAAGAAGAAAATGCAAATAATGGCAGAAATCTATCAAAACAGACCGGCAGGTAGAAACCGATTTTTTTGAACATCTTCTGTTGCTCAAATCAAAAAGTGTTGAACTAACGAAAGTTATCTAATATACTGGGGGATTTATTCGTAAATATGAAGCTCAATCTGAGTTACGGAGACTCCTCATGAATTTTTATGGTGAAAGAAATCTGTTTCGGGACAGCAACTCCCCAAATCCTACTTACCTCTCATTAGAGGTCACTCTTGGCACAAAAAGCAAACAAAAAGGATAAGGAGAGGTCATTACTGAAGTAATAACTTCCAAGACTCAAGAAAATTCTTGGGTTATCTCCCAACAAGTACTTTTCTTTAATGCCTTTAAGTTAGGCTTGATATTTTGAGAAGATGCTCACATAAGAAATATGAATTGAAGCAAAAAAGAGCATCAAGAAGAAAATTCAAACCACATTTAAGTCTAACCCACTTCCTATGCATAGGAATCATGTAAATAAATAAGTCATGAAATCACAAAGAAACAAGCATAGGAAAGAAAAACAAATGCAACTTCAAGAATTTCAACATAAAGAGGGGAAACTTAATATTATTGAGATGCATAAAACCATGTTTACCTCTCTCATAATAAATTTCAGTAGCAACATGAATAAAATTAACAATATAATTATCACATACAACATTATTATCATGAGCCACGTGCATAAAATGATTATTACTCTCCACATAAGCATAGTCATTCTTATTAATAGTAGTGGGAGCAAATTCAACAAAATAGCTATCACTATTATTCTCATCACCATAATCATCAAATATAGGAGGCATATTGTAATCACAATTAATTTTCTCCTCAATAGTAGGTGGACTGAAAATATCATACTCATCATTGTAATCATCATAAATTGGAGGTTTGGTATCATCATAAGCGATAGAATAGCTATCTTCCAAAGCTGGGGGACTAAAAAGATCATTTTCATAAAAATAGCTTCCCCAAGCTTAGACGTTTCCATAGCATTAGAAATAATGGTGTCCAAAGAGTTCATACTAATCACATTGCTATTAGCATGCAAATAAAGTTCCATAAGTTTTTTAATTTTCTCTTCAAACACTTCATGTCCTAACTCAAGATAAATACTATAAAGCTCTCTAATTTTTGTGTTGTTTTCCATTAAGCCTAACTAGTGAAAACAAGAAACAAAAAGACAAAATTGCAGAATCTAAAGGAAATAACTTTGATAACTCACACCGGAGGATGTGAGTACCCTTTTACCTTACCTCCCCGTCAACGGCGCCAGAAAAGATCTTGATGTCTACGCACTTCTATTCTTGTAGACAGTTGTTGGGCCTCCAAGTGCAGAGGTTTGTAGAACAGCAGCAAGTTTCCCTTAAGTGGATTACCCAAGGTTTATCGAACTTAGGGAGGAAGTGGTCAAAGGTATTCCCTCTCAAGCAACCCTGCAATCAAGATACAAGAAGTCTCTTGTGTCCCCAACACACCCAATACACTTGTCAGGTGTATAGGTGTAGGAATCTCGAATCTCCCCTTTGGTGGCGGCGGCGCTACGGAAGTTTTCGTGGCTTTCTGATGGATGCCCTAGAATTTTTGGGTTGGAGGCTTCTTATAGGCGTAGTAATCAAGGTTGGTGGGGGTCCAGGCGGGCCACACCCCCTCCAGGCGCCTCCAGGGCTTGCCCGTTCCTAGGGGGCGCGGCCACCCTGTGGCCCTCCTCCGGCTCTGCTTCGTGGTTCCGTGTTGCTCCAGGAAAATAATAACTTTGGCTTTTGTCCCGTCCAATTCCGAGAATATTGATTTTCTGCCTTTTTGGAACCAAAAACAGAAGAAAACAGGCAACTAGCACTGTGGAAACTTGTTAATAGGTTAGTTCCAGACAAGATATAAAAACACCTCAAAGTATAGACAAAGCAAAGTTAAGTAGATACAAAACAAGCATGGAGCATCAAAAATTATAGATACGTTTCTGATGTATCAATCACCCGAAACCCTGCGGGTGGACGGGGGATTACCTCATCGCCAGGAAGCTTCATGTCCTCCTTGTTCTGCGGGATCAGCCCCGCGTCGTGTAGCTTGTGCAGATCAGCATCGCGCGCCTCCGTGCGCATCCATCTGCCGTCGGTGATGCAAGTGGCAGTGGAAACCTTATTGCCGCCGCCGGTGGCGCTCGAGCCAGCACCTGTGGCGACCTTCCTGGACTTTCCCATCGCACGGCGACGAGTGCGGCGGTGAGCACGGAGAAAGGAAGAAGGAAACGACCGGAGAACTTCAGTGCGTGCGATAGAGGCAGTGCTCGTGAAAATGGAGGCAATGGTGAGAAAGAAAATGGCAAAGGGTAAAACAGATTCACTGTTTAACCACGGTATTAAAGGACGAAGATGACAAAAACGAACCATTTATCAAGAAGCCCTAGCGCGCAAGCCAAATCCAACCGTACACGTGGCAGCAGAGCAACGAACCGTCACCAGCACGCCATCCACTATGCACACAAACCGAGGAGACGCCACAATTCTCGCCACGTCGCGCATGACTAGTCAACTCCAAGTCAGGAAGTGGGACCCACATTTGTCCTATCACGTCATCTCTAGCACCACAGACGGTTGAGATCATCGATCGTCAGCACTGACATCATCAAAACCAATCTAGATACGTCTAGAAATCTTCGGCTGACAAATTAAGTACTTACTCGAATCTACGATTCGAACAACTACTCGGGGGCTACTCCTATTAGGAGCGTTGGCCGCGCACCTGAGACATGATTAAGGTACTGCACTTCTCAACAATTCTCGAGTCCCACGTTGAGTCTACGACTCCACTAAGGACTCGGGGGCTACTCCCATAGGGAGCATTGATCAAGCATCCGAAAAATTTATGTCCTTTGGACCTTAAGCTAAAAATAACTGAATTAGAATCTCTGCTCGAGTCTACGACTCAAATAGACACTCGGGGGATACTCCCATAGGGAGCGTTGGTCGCGCACCCTATGAATACAAACTTTTTCTCATCAAAATACAAACTTTTTCTGACAACTTTGCCCAAACAAACGCTAAGTGAGAAACATTCTCCTTGGCCACCCAAAACACCGCCGCGATGATAACATTTCGGATGTTGTATCTGTGACGCAAGGATAAGACCTACAGATATCATCTAATGTCCTGGTAACGCACCTGACTGCGCTCTACCAGTAAAATACCGTGTTAACTGATGACCCACAAGTATAGGGGATCGCAACAGTCTTCGCGGGTAGTATTACCCAATTTATTGATTCGACACAAGAAGAGCCAAAGAATACTTGCAAGCCTTAAAAACTGAGTAGTCAGTTCAGTTGCACCTAGAAATAGTTCTTGCTCACAGAAGTTTATCAGTAGCAACAGTTTGTAGTAGAAACAGCAAAGCAACAGCAATAGTGGAACAAGAGGAATAGTAACAGTAACAGTAAACAGTGGGATTTGAGTGCGGTAGGCATAGGGATGGATAGACGGGTGTTGCATGGACGAGTCTAAACATGTAACTTCAAGATCTATGGAATTATAGATAAATAATAACAAGCATCCACGTACTAAATAATCCTAGGTATGTGCTCCAAATATAGTCATACGTGCTCGCAATGAGAACTTGCACAACATCTTCTGTCCAGGCATCCCGTGGCAGCGGGTCTCTAGGGAACTAGTGGCAATTAAGGTGCTCCTTTTAATAGAGCACTAGAGCAAAGCATTAACACTCTGTGAACACATGTGATCCTCACACCACATCCATCCCCTCCGGTTGTCCCAATTATTGTCACTTTGGGGCCTTTGGATCCGTACAATGATATGTGTACACAACTTGCAGATAAGATCATACACAATACTATCATAATGATTCAATAATAAGTTCAGATCTGAGATCATGGCACTCGGGCCCTAGTGACAAGCATTAAGCACAGCAAGTGCAACAAAGTAAAATAGCACTAATAGAGATACTAGGCACTAAGCCCTAACAATCTTATTCGATTACATGATAGAACTCATCCAATCCCTACCATCCCCAAGCCTACAGCAGGGGATTACTCACTCATGGATGAGGGAAACATTGATGGTCGATGGAGAGGCATTGGTGATGACGATGGCGATGAATCCTATCCAAATTCCCCGTCCCTGTAGGGTGCCAGAACGGAGTTTCTGGATCCGAATCTTAGTTTCTGGTGGAGGCGGTGGAGCGGAACTCTTTCTAGAAAACTATCGAACCCCCCTCGGTTTTAGGTCGAGAGGCAACTTATAGGCACAGAGGGAGGCCGAGGGGGTGCCTAGGGTGGCTGCACCCCCCTAGGCACGGCCAGAGGTGGGCCCTCGCCTGGCAGCGGTGTGGGCCCCCCAGGCCCCTTCTCCGTCTCGTCTTCTGGATCCGTGGGTCTTCTGGTGAAATATAATTTTTGGCATATTTGCTGGGATTTTTCCTGATAGCTCATTTTCTGCACAAAAACTAGACACCAAGGTAATTCTGCTGAAAACAGCGTCAGTCCGTGTTAGTTGTATCCAAATCACACAAGTTTAGAGGAGAAACAATAGCAAAAGTGTTCGAGAAAGTAGATACATTTTGGACGTATCAACTCCCCCCCAAGCTTAGCTTATTGCTTGTCCTCAAGCAATTTAGTTGAAAACTGAGTGCGATAAAAGAACTTTCACGAACACATTTGCTTCAAACGATGTAAATATTCTCAGCACAGGAGTAGATGCTTAGATAATTCATAATAAAGAGTATGCAACTAAGTCTACTCAATAGTCATTACAAGCTATGAAGAGAAACCAACTCAATAATAATAAGTAGCAAGAAACATAAACATAAGCAACATTGCAATGCTCATAATAAGGTATGATAGAGTGGTATCTCGCTTGCCTTTGTTTGTAGAGCACAATATAAATGCCAAGGCACCTCTAAAGTTCAAGTGAATACTAGAGATAAAGATATCAGAGATACAAGCATCAAAGTCTTGACATAATTAACCAAGTTTGGGAACAAACACAAAAATGACAACTATGCTCTCAAGAAGGTGCTCATAGAATAAGTGGTGACTAAACAAGGTTGTGAAAATGGTTTTGTAAAGTTTGAAAGGCTTACAAATGCTGAAAGGAAGGTACTCATTAGCTTTGAGCTCTCATTGCCCCTATCATAGGCATCTTCATATGGTTAAGGTGAAAGTGAGGTCTAATCTGAGTTATATGCTTGACAGACCATAGACTGAAAATCCCAAGTCCCTTGAGTACGAGGGCCGCTCCGCATGCTACTCAACTTTGGTTACCTATAAGTTCTTGTCATTGTAAATACATGCATATCATAGAGAACCACCCACGGGGTACCCCTTGCACATGATACAGGAGCGATCCAGTGATCAAAATGACAAGGCAATCAGACAATGAGCATCTCATCGATCTTTTTATTTACTATGTGCATAGTTTTTTATTGAGGATGCTTCATAAATGCTTATTATGGTGATGCTGCAAGTTTCCACCAAGATTAGGCATGTCTTAGGCTAGCGGCCCAGGCGTTTCTCTAACACGATGTATAGACTCCATGAACTCACAAGCTCCCCTTTTATTTCACATCATCGACATCCAAAAACAAAAGAGCAAGGTATCAACTGGATGAGATATCCAAAAAGTGTTGAAAGTGTTCCCCGTGACAGCACGGTTCTGCGGACTCCAAAGCATATAATTTGCAAGCATATAACTTTCATGGACAGGTCACAATGGTTGAAGATTATTAAGTGCAAGGAATAAAGTGTTCCATCAAGTTCGTGAGAGCTTTACTAACTAACTTTGTCAAAACAGACAAACATTTTATTTGGAAGAAAACAAGGCATATAGAATATGCACTCAAGTAGCAAATTATGCTAATAGGTAGGTATGGTGGACATTGTTGGCAATATTGGTTTTTCGGGAGTTGGAAGCATAGGTAGATCTCATACTCAGTGCAAGTGAAGGCTACGAATAGAGAGGGAGCGACAAACGGGAGAGCAATAACTGTCATAATCATGCTTGCAACAAAACAGGACTAATTATGGCATGAAAGTGATACAAGAACTCTGAGGGAAAATAAATCGTCGAGCCTTACCGGCTATTGATTAGTCAAATTCATGTGTGATCACGTGCCAAGTGGATTCACATGATACTTTCAGAGGATGATACCACAATATCATACCAAAGTATGAATAAAACAATGCAAGCGAACATTCATATGACATGCTACAAACTATTAGCAAGCTGGAGCTAATCACAAGCAAACAAGAACTATTAAGCATCCATAATGACATTAACCTTACACAAACAGGCTAAGAATGCTCACAATGATGAGTATATGTGCAAAATGAAACAAATAGAGTTTGTTACCAGCCTCTTACCACACCTCAAGTTGTCTTAATCTTCATTATTTCCCTTCACTTGTGTAACTTGAATAATAACATGAAACCAAAATCCACTAAGGACGGCTGAACCCTGCAAAGAACTCACAAAACCAAAGAAGAAGAACAAATATTTTTGGTGTGTTTCGATTTTTTAAAGAAAGCAAACAAAGCAAAAACAACAAAACAAAAGAAAACCAACAAAGAAAAAGGCAAACCAATGTGACACCCCCAGGATCAGGGCTAAACAAATCCCAGAAATCTGTCTGATATAAGCTTAACCTTGAGCTCGAGGATATCCATTAAAGAATCGTTAACACAACAGTGACCCTACGACACAAAATTTATTACAGCAAGCTCATAACTGAGCAGAGAACCAAATTATTACAAGTAGAGGTCACTGACCACAAACATCAAAAAACGGAAGGCAAATTATGCTATTAAGTATAGCAAACTTAACAAATGGCCTAAGAGGCCTGAAGCATAACGATGACGTCCCAGCCCATAGATTCTAGGCTGCCGGCCAGGAACCCCAAGCTACTCATTGATGTCGATGTAGTACCAAACTGATCTTCAGGGAACACTTATTCTGCCAAAGGTATCAAAAAATCAAGGGTGAGTACAGGGTGTACTCTGCAAGACTTATGGCTGGTGGAGCTGTGTTGCATAAAGCCATCTTTGTTTATAAAGCGAGAGAGAGAAGAATCTCGTCTAATCAGAGTATTTTAAAAGGGGATAAGAGAGCGACATCTCCGAAATATTGATCATCATCTTTTGATATCCACCTAATCATCATCATCTTCTGAACTATGATCACCCCCTCATACCCATGAGGAAGCATCCTTAACAAACATTAGTTGCCAAGTTTTACGATTAGGTTCATGTTCTCTATGATCTTAGAATATGGTCACCAAGCGTTCATAACCGTGAACACAGCTTTTCGAAAAGATTTAACCCTGCAGGGGTGTACAACTTTACCCACACGTACCAACCGACTCTTAATGCCAGATCATTAGCCCTCTTCCTTGGAAGGCCGGCAGAGGGTGTGGCACGACCTTTACCTTTCTTTCACCGAGACCATGAGTCACGCAATAAGTATGGTTCCACCGTAAAGGGTCAAATCCCAAAGTCGGTACTTAAAGATGTGAGGCGAGGTTGGTTTACCAGAGGTGCTATCTACCCCAAGCAACCGAGTCCACGCTTCCCTACCTGTTATGAATGCACCTCCTTCACCACCTTCGAGAAGATCGAGAATGCATGTCGAATGGAAGGCCCGAACTATGTGACTCATGGAATCTACTAGGCAAGTTAATCAGGCGAGGGGTTCCCAAGCCCCGTGTGGTTGTACGCTCATCTCGGTTCCAAAGGAAAGAACTCATGTCCTAGTGGTGGCGATCATGGGACTAGAAAAACCACATCCCACTATGGCCTCCCATATAAGCCTTAGCATGTTTAACTCATATCACCTCTGATATCATCTCATCACGTTCTCCTGTCATACTAGATTATCTGCATCTGATACATCATCTGGATGGACCAGACTCAACATCTATGCATGGCTAAGCAGACACGAATAAGAGCTCTAGCAGTGCATACAAGCCAAACCTAGTTATGCTAGGATAGTGGATCAGGTAATATAAGCTCAAAGGGAGTAATGCAACAGATAGTATACTCTATCTATCGATAAAATACCATAGTAGAATCGTATGCATCATGGCAGGAAATGAAATGCTTTCGAAATCATAGGATTATATCATGGTGGGGCTATTCTTGCCTTTTCCAGTTGATAACGAATAAGTAGATCTTTGGGAGCCTTGTACTTGACTTGATTATAGTTGGTCAAGTATTGGTATTCGATCTTCGACGGTGTTGATCTCTAGCTTCGATCTCGATCTCGATATCGTATTCTACCAGAGAAGAACCAAACATCAGAAAGAGAGGGAAATAATCAACACATGGCATCGATGCAATGCTCAAGCAAGGATGATGATATGACAAGTTAAATTGTATTGAAATGAAACCCTAAAGCATCGAAAAGGAGAAGAAAAGAACGGAAGATCGAATGGAGATGATGCAGCCACCGAACGGATAGACCCCGTTGGTGCCAGACTGTCTCTTCACGGAATAGAGCTTCCGGAAGAGGCCAAAGTACGGCTGGATACGGAGCTAGCACTCGCAGAAAGTGATAAAGCAAGCAATGTGGAGGAGAATATTGGGAGAGAGATGATGAAGTTGGATCCTGTAAAAGAAGAGAAGTCCAAGAAGGAAATCATGGACAGGAAGCGAAAGGCCACGAAGAATGGAGGCAACGAACATCACTAATGTCTACGCACTTCTATTCTTGTAGACAGTTGTTGGGCCTCCAAGTGTAGAGGTTTGTAGAACAGCAGCAAGTTTCCCTTAAGTGGATTACCCAAGGTTTATCGAACTCAAGGAGGAAGTGGTCAAAGGTATTCCCTCTTAAGCAACCCTGCAATCAAGATACAATAAGTCTCTTATGTCCCCAACACACCCAATACACTTGTCAGGTGTACAGGTGCACTAGTTCAGCGAAGAGATAGTGAAATACAAGTGGTAACGGTGCCAGAAAATAGCTTCTGACTTGGTGTTGATGTGGGGTAACGTGTATGAGTGCCAGAAAAGTGCTTGACGGTGACGTAAAGACTAAAGCAAGCAAACATGCAATAGATCTAATAGCAAACGGTGTTTCAATGCTTAGAAACAAGGCCTAGGGATCATACTTTCACTAGTGAACACTCTCTCATATAAATATCCTCTCTTCATGATATTACTCTTAACTACTCTCCGGTTGGACACTCTAATCCATGGTAGGGCTATAACAGCACTCCTCAAAGTCCGCCTTCCCCAATCTAGATAACCCCACACTGTCACCTTGAGTGCAAGATGGTTCCAACAAACACCATAATTTCATAGAGACATCCAACTCCAAATATAACTCATAAAAAATATTTCAATCTAGCCAAAGTGCCACACACGGTATGCAAGCTGTCACTTTCACACACGTGGGGAAAAGCATAGATCTGTTAAAGCACAAAAATTATTTATGTAGACTCAAACCTAAGTGCCACCATGGCGTGCACGCTATCACTTACACACACATGGGGAGAGCAGAGATCTATTGAAGCACTTGAGTAGCAAGGTAGATCTACTTGATTACAAAGCTCATGACCACAAGATCATGCATAGAGAGAGAGAGATGGACACATATCTACCGGTAGAGCCCTGAGCCCTAAGGAAGAACTACTCCCTCCTCATCATGGGAATCAGCAATGGTGATGAAGATGGCGATGGAACACTTTCTGTCCCTCGAATCTCCCCTTTGCTGGCGGCGGTGCTACGGAGGTTTTCTTGGCTTTCTGATGGATGCCCTAGGATTTTTGGGTCGGAGGCTTCTTATAGGCGCAGGAATCAAGGTCGGTGGGGTCCAGGGGGCCCACACCCCCTCCAGGCGCCTCCAGGGCTTGCCCGCGCCTAGGGGGTGCGGCCACCCTGTGCCCCCCCCCTCCGGCTCTGCTTCGTTGTTCCGTGTTGCTCCGGGAAAATAATAAATTTGGCTTTTGTCCCGTCCAATTCGAGAATATTGATTTTCTTCCTTTTTGGAACCAAAAACAGAAGAAAACAAGCAACTGGCACTGTGGCAACTTGTTAATACGTTAGTTCCAGAAAAGATATAAAATCACCTCAAAGTATAGACAAAGCAAAGCAAAGTAGACACAAAACAAGCATGGAGCATCAAAAATTATAGATACGTTCCCGACATATCAAGAATCCCCAAACTTAACTCCTGCTCGTCCTCGGGTAGGTAAGTGATAAAAAGAATAATTTTTGAGGTGACATGCACCATTAGAACCAAGATCAAACCATTTGCAAGCATTGAAAGCTGGGATCAAAGAACTCTAGACATGTGCATGAAAGATGGAGTTCTAACAATAGGACATAGTAACTATGCATGCAACATGAAAGCCTACAAACAAAGATCATGAATAACATGCATTGAAAAAAGTTTGTTTGTTTCACATACAGGAAACATAGCATAGTGGCAATCAGCTTGTCCCTCATAGAGTAGCAATATAGATGCATAGGACACCTTCAAAGTTCACAAGGGTGACTAGAAACAAATAGTACAAGAACAAGTAATATCACAATATGCATCAATCAATAAGTTTTGTGACCGTGCACACAGAATGACAACTATGCTCTCTTAATGGTGCCTAAAAGTAGAAGGTGGAGACTCAAATAATGGTGGAATAAAGGCCTTTTTGTAAAGGAAGCACGGATTATAAGTTTCAAAAAGAGCTTCCAAAAATTATGGTACTTGTTAGCTTTCAGCCCTCATTGCTCCTATCATAAGAATCTTGAAGTGATTAAGGTTAAAGTGAACAAAGGTGGAGTATATGCTTGACAAAGTATAAGTTGGCAATCTCAAGTCCCTTGAATACGAGGGCCACACCTCATGCTACTCAACTTCAGTCACCTGTAGGTTCTTGTCATTGTAAGTACATGCGTATCATAGAGAACCGCCAATGGGGTACCCCTTGCACATGGTACAGGAGCTATCCCATAACCAAAATGACAAGGCAAGCAGACAATGAGCATCTCAGTAATATTCTTATTTACCATGGGAATATGGTGCTTTTTTATCTGTTTCCTCTTTTATCAATGTGTCTCTTTTTTATCAGAAGTATGCTTCATAGATGTCACTATGGTGATGCTGCAAGTTTCCACCATGATTAGGCATGGCTTAGGCTAGCGGCCCAGGCGTTTCTCTAACATAGGATACAAACTCCCTGGACTTACAAGTTCCTTCTTTATTTCACATCAGTGACATCCATAGACAAAACAAGATGATATCAACTGAGTACAAAGTACAAGTGCAATGTTGAAAACGTTCCCCGTGACAGCACGGTTCTGCTAATTCCAACTTATAAGTGCAAGCATATACAACAAAGTTGTCACAATGGTTCAAGTTTATTGGGGGCAAAGAATATAAAGTGTGCCATCAAGTTCGTGATGGATTTAATCACTAAGTTTTCACATAACAAAATAGTTTTTAATTGGAAGATAGTTGAAAACAAGAATATACTTGGAATGGTGTAACACACAATGCATATGAGTTTATAGTGGACACTTTGGAATAACTTGGTTTGTTGGGAGTTGAAGGCATGATTAGAACTTACTCATACAAGTGGAGACTAGCAAAAGACTGGGAGCAACCAACTAAGAGGGCATAATGGCCATAATCATGTAGAGCAACAAAGCATTACTAATCAAAGCATACAGTGGTACTACAAGTCAAGGACTAAATGATCATAGAGGATAATGGTGACTTGTCATAGTCATAACATGATGTAAGCATGTGCCAAGTCAACCCAAACAAAGCATCAAAGGAGAATACCACAATACTATGCTTTTTGTATGCTAAAACAACGCATAATTTCTTCAAGGCACACGAAGCAATCCCAATTGTTTGGAATAAGACGTGCTACAACAATAATCACTAATCATAAGGTCTAAACAACGCCTAGCATGTCATGCTAAAGTCTTAAGTCACATTCAATCAATCTCCTCTTGCACTTACAAGCAAGAACTTACTACTCTTTTCCAACACCGATCAACCTATTTGAAAGAACTCACAAAGATAATAATCAATAAAGACCAGTGAGCTTGTCTCACAAATCCACAAAGAAGAACTAAAAAGTTCTTAGCTAAAAGCACAAGAAAACTAAGGCTGAACGCAGTGCTAGCAGAAGTGAACACTCACAAAACAATAAGAGTGAAAACTAGAGTGTTCTAGGCAATGGAAACAGAGTGTGTCTCTCTCCAAAAGAAGCGTGGTGTAACCAACAAACTTACTCAAGCAAACTAAGCAAACGAAAACCAAAAACAAAAACTAAGACGCTCCAAGAACAACACAACTGTGCATGAAACAATAAAAACGAAGTGTCTAGACAGACCTGAGCTTTTTATTGATGAAGAAGGGGATGCCTTTGGCATCCCCAAGCTTTGACGCTTGTACCTCTTGGATATTTCTTGGGGTGACACCGGGGTGGCATCCCCAAGCTTGAGCTTTTGTCCATTCTTCATCTCATCACATCATTCTCTCTTTACACCTGAAATTTTTCCTTCATACAAAACTTCACACAATCTTTATTAGCAACATTAGTTTATTCAAAAGATATTAGACCTCTGGCAAAGCTTTGGAACAGCAAATCTTTTCACTAAAAATTCAAGCTACTATAGGAACTCCTTCAAAAATCTCAATCCCCAAAAGATAACTCAAAAAGGAACCAATAAGAAGAAAATGCAAATAATGGCAGAAATCTATCAAAACAGACCGGCAGGTAGAAACCGATTTTTTTGAACATCTTATGTTGCTCAAATCAAAAAGTGTTGAACTAATGAAAGTTATCTAATATACTGGGGGATTTATTCGTAAATTTGAAGCTCAATCTGAGTTATAGAGACTCCTCACGAATTTTTATGGTGGAGGAAAGAAATCTGTTTCGGGACAGCAACTCCCCAAATCTTACTTACCTCTCATTAGAGGTCACTCTTGGCACAAAAAGCAAACAAAAATGATAAGGAGAGGTCATTACTGAAGTAATAACTTCCAAGACTCAAGAAAATTCTTGGGTTATCTCCCAACAAGTACTTTTCTTTAATGCCTTTAAGTTAGGCTTGATATTTTGAGAAGATGCTCACATAAGAAATATGAATTGAAGGCAAAAAGAGCATCAAGAAGAAAATTCAAAACACATTTAAGTCTAACCCACTTCCTATGCATAGGAATCATGTAAATAAATAAGTCATGAAATCACAAAGCAACAAGCATAGGAAAGAAAAACAAATGCAACTTCAAGACTTTCAACATAAAGAGGGGAAACTTAATATTATTGAGATGCATAAAACCATGTTTACCTCTCTCATAATAAATTTCAGTAGCAACATGAATAAAATTAACAATATAATTATCACATACAACATTATTATCATGAGCCACGTGCATAAAATGATTATTACTCTCCACATAAGCATAGTCATTCTTATTAATAGTAGTGGGAGCAAATTCAACAAAATAGCTATCACTATTATTCTCATCACCATAATCATCAAATATAGGAGGCATATTGTAATCACAATTAATTTTCTCCTCAATAGTAGGTGGACTGAAAATATCATACTCATCATTGTAATCATCATAAATTGGAGGTTTGGTATCATCATAAGCAATAGAATAGCTATCTTCCAAAGCTGGGGGACTAAAAAGATCATTTTCATAAAAATAGCTTCCCCAAGCTTAGACGTTTCCATAGCATTAGAAATAATGGTGTCCAAAGACTTCATACTAATAACATTGCTATTAGCATGCAAATAAAGTTCCATAGGTTTTTTAATTTTCTCTTCAAACACTTAATGTCCTAACTCAAGATAAATACTATAAAGCTCTCTAATTTTTTTGTTGTTTTCCATTAAGCCTAACTAGTGAAAACAAGAAACAAAAAGACAAAATTGCAGAATCTAAAGGAAATAACTTCGAGAACTCACACCGGAGGATGTGAGTACCCTTTTACCTTACCTACCCGTCAACGGCGCCAGAAAAGAGCTTGATGTCTACGCACTTCTATTCTTGTAGACAGTTGTTGGGCCTCCAAGTGCAGAGGTTTGTAGAACAGCAGCAAGTTTCCCTTAAGTGGATTACCCAAGGTTTATCGAACTTAGGGAGGAAGTGGTCAAAGGTATTCCCTCTCAAGGAACCATGCAATCAAGATACAAGAAGTCTCTTGTGTCCCCAACACACCCAATACACTTGTCAGGTGTATAGGTGTAGGAATCTCGAATCTCCCCTTTGGTGGCGGCGGCGCTACGGAAGTTTTCGTGGCTTTCTGATGGATGCCCTAGAATTTTTGGGTTGGAGGCTTCTTATAGGTGTAGTAATCAAGGTCGGTGGGGGTCCAGGCGGGCCACACCCCCTCCAGGCGCCTCCAGGGCTTGCCCGTGCCTAGGGGGTGCGGCCACCCTGTGGCCTTCCTCCGGCTCTGCTTCGTGGTTCCGTGTTGCTCCAGGAAAATAATAACTTTGGCTTTTGTCCCGTCCAATTCCGAGAATATTGATTTTCTGCCTTTTTGGAACCAAAAACAGAAGAAAACAGGCAACTAGCACTGTGGAAACTTGTTAATAGGTTAGTTCCAGAAAAGATATAAAAACACCTCAAAGTATAGACAAAGCAAAGTTAAGTAGATACAAAACAAGCATGGAGCATCAAAAATTATAGATACGTTTCTGATGTATCAATCACCCGAAACCCTGCGGGTGGACGGGGGATTACCTCATCGCTAGGAAGCTTCATGTCCTCCTTGTTCTGCGGGATCAGCCCCGCGTCCCGTAGCTTGTGCAGATCAGCATCGCGCGCCTCCGTGCGCCTCCATCTACCGTCGGTGATGCGAGCGGCAGTAGAAACCTTATTGCCGCCGCCGGTGGCGCTCGAGCCAGCACCTGTGGCGACCTTCCTGGACTTTCCCATCGCACGGCAATGAGTGCGGCGGTGAGCACGGAGAAAGGAAGAAGGAAACGACCGGAGAACTTCAGTGCGTGCGATAGAGGCAGTGCTCGTGAAAATGGAGGCAATGGTGAGAAAGAAAATGGCAAAGGGTAAAACAGATTCACTGTTTAACCACGGTATTAAAGGACGAAGATGACAAAAACGAACCATTTATCAAGAAGCCCTAGCGCGCAAGCCAAATCCAACCGTACACGTGGCAGCAGAGCAGCGAACCGTCACCAGCACGCCATCCACTATGCACACAAACTGAGGAGACGTCGTAATTCTCGCCACGTCGCGCATGACTAGTCAACTCCAAGTCAGGAAGTGGGACCCACATTTGTCCTGTCACGTCATCTCTAGCACCACAGACGGTTGAGATCATCGATCATCAGCACTGACATCATCAAAACCAATCTAGATACGGCTAGAAATCTTCGGCTGACAAATTAAGTACTTACTCGAATCTACGATTCGAACAACTACTCGGGGGCTACTCTTATTAGGAGCGTTGGCCGCGCACCTGAGACATGATTAAGGTACTGCACTTCTCAACAATCCTCGAGTCCCACGTTGAGTCTACGACTCCACTAAGGACTCGGGGGCTACTCCCATAGGGAGCATTGATCAAGCATCCCAAAAATTTGTGTCCTTTGGACCTTAAGCTAAAAATAACTGAATTAGAATCTCTGCTCGAGTCTACGACTCAAATAGACACTCGGGGGATACTCCCATAGGGAGCATTGGTCGTGCACCCTATGAATACAAAATTTTTCTGATCAAAATACAAACTTTTTCTGACAACTTTGCCCAAAAAAACGCTAAGTGAGAAACATTCTCCTTGGCCACCCAAAACACCGCCGCGGTGATAACATTTCGGATGTTGTATCTGCGACGCAAGGATAAGACCTACAGATATCATCTAATGTCCTGGTAACGCACCTGACTGCGCTCTACCAGTAAAATACCGTGTCAACTGATGACCCACAAGTATAGGGGATCGCAACAGTCTTCGCGGGTAGTATTACCCAATTTATTGATTCGACACAAGAGGAGCCAAAGAATACTTGCAAGCCTTAAAAACTGAGTAGTCAGTTCAGCTGCACCTAGAAATAGTTCTTGCTCACAGAAGTTTATCAGTAGCAACAGTTTGTAGTACAAACAGCAAAGCAACAGCAATAGTGGAACAAGAGGAATATTAACAGTAACAGTAAACAGTGGGATTTGAGTGCGGTAGGCATAGGGATGGATAGACGGGTGTTGCATGGACGAGTCTAAACATGTAACTTCAAGATCTAGGGCATTATAGATAAATAATAACAAGCATCCACGTACTAAACAATCCTTGGTATGTGCTCCAAATATAGTCATACATGCTCGCAATGAGAACTTGCACAACATCTTCTGTCCAGCCATCCCGTGGCAGCGGGGCCTCTAGGGAACTAGTGGCAATTAAGGTGCTCCTTTTAATAGAGCACCAGAGCAAAGCATTAACACTCTGTGAACACATGTGATCCTCACACCACATCCATCCCCTCCGGTTGTCCCAATTATTGTCACTTTGGGGCCTTTGGATCCGTATAATGATATGTATACACAACTTGCAGATAAGATCATACACAATACTATCATAATGATTCAATAATAAGTTCAGTTCTGAGATCATGGCACTAGGGCCCTAGTGACAAGCATTAAGCACAGCAAGTGCAACAAAGTAAAATAGCACTAATAGAGATACTAGGCACTAAGCCCTAACAATCTTATTCGATTACATGATAGAACTCATCCAATCCCTACCATCCCCAAGCCTACAGCAGGGGATTACTCACTCATGGATGAGGGAAACATTGATGGTCGATGGAGAGGCATTGGTGATGACGATGGCGATGAATCCTATCCAAATTCCCCGTCCCTGTAGGGTGCCAGAACGGAGTTTCTGGATCCGAATCTTAGTTTCTGGTGGAGGCGGTGGAGCGGAACTCTTTCTAGAAAACTATCGAACCCCCCTCGGTTTTAGGTCGAGAGGCAACTTATAGGCACAGAGGGAGGCCGAGGGGGTGCCTAGGGTGGCTGCACCCCCCTAGGCACGGCCAGAGGTGGGCCCTCGCCTGGCAGCGGTGTGGGCCCCCCAGGCCCCTTCTCCGTCTCGTCTTCTGGATCCGTGGGTCTTCTGGTGAAATATAATTTTTGGCATATTTGCTGGGATTTTTCCTGATAGCTCATTTTCTGCACAAAAACTAGACACCAAGGTAATTCTGCTGAAAACAGCGTCAGTCCGTGTTAGTTGTATCCAAATCACACAAGTTTAGAGGAGAAACATTAGCAAAAGTGTTCGAGAAAGTAGATACATTTTGGACGTATCAACTCCCCCCCAAGCTTAGCTTATTGCTTGTCCTCAAGAAATTTAGTTGAAAACTGAGTGCGATAAAAGAACTTTCACGAACACATTTGCTTCAAACGATGTAAATATTCTCAGCACAGGAGTAGATGCTTAGACAATTCATAATAAAGAGTATTCAACTAAGTCTACTCAATAGTCATTGCAAGCTATGAAGAGAAACCAACTCAATAATAATAAGTAGCAAGAAACATAAACATAAGCAACATGGCAATGCTCATAATAAGGTATGATAGAGTGGTATCTCGCTTGCCTTTGTTTGTAGAGCTCTCATTGCCCCTATCATAGGCATCTTCATATGGTTAAGGTGAAAGTGAGGTCTAATCTGAGTTATATGCTTGACAGACCATAGACTGAAGAACCCAAGTCCCTTGAGTACGAGGGCCGCTCCGCATGCTACTCAACTTTGGTTACCTGTAAGTTCTTGTCATTGTAAATACATGCATATCATAGAGAACCACCAACGGGGTACCCCTTGCACATGATATTGGAGCGATCCAGTGATCAAAATGACAAGGCAATCAGACAATGAGCATCTCATCGATCTTTTTATTTACTATGTGCATAGCTTTTTATTGAGGATGCTTCATAAATGCTTATTATGGTGATGCTGCAAGTTTCCACCAAGATTAGGCATGTCTTAGGCTAGCGGCCCAAGCGTTTCTCTAACACGATGTATAGACTCCATGAACTCACAAGCTCCCCTTTTATTACACATCATCGACATCCAAAAACAAAAGAGCAAGGTATCAACTGGATGAGATATCCAAAAAGTGTTGAAAGTGTTCCCCGTGACAGCACGGTTCTGCTGACTCCAAAGCATATAATTTGCAAGCATATAACTTTCATGGATAGGTCACAATGGTTGAAGATTATTAAGTGCAAGGAATAAAGTGTGCCATCAAGTTCGTGAGAGCTTTACTAACTAACTTTGTCCAAACATACAAACATTTTATTTGGAAGAAAACAAGGCATATACAATATGCACTGAAGTAGCAAATTATGCTAATAGGTAGGTATGGTGGACATTGTTGGCAATATTTGTTTTTTGGGAGTTGTAAGCATAGGTAGAGCTCATACTCAGTGCAAGTGAAGGCTACGAATAGAGAGGGAGCGACAAACGGGAGAGCAATAACTGTCATAATCATGCTTGCAACAAAACAGGACTAATTATGGCATGAAAGTGATACAAGAACTCTGAGGCAAAATAAATCGTCGAGCCTTACCGACTATTGATTAGTCAAATTCATGTGTGATCACGTGCCAATTCGATTCACATGATACTTTCAGAGGATGATACCACAATATCATACCAAAGTATGAATAAAACAATGCAAGCGAACATTCATATGACATGCTACAAACTATTAGCAAGCTGGAGCTAATCACAAGCAAACAAGTACTATTAAGCATCCATAATGACATTAACCTTACACAAAGGCTAAGAATGCTCACAATGATGAGTATATGTGCAAAATGAAACAAATAGAGTTTGTTACCAGCCTCTTACCACACCTCAGGTTGTCTTAATCTTCATTATTTCCCTTCACTTGTGTAACTTGAATAATAACATGAAACCAAAATCCACTAAGGACGGATGAACCCTGCAAAGAACTCACAAAACCAAAGAAGAAGAACAAATATTTTTGGTGTTTTTCGATTTTTTAAAGAAAGCAAACAAAGCAAAAACAACAAAACAAAAACAAACCAACAAAGAAAAAGGCAAACCAATGTGACACCCCCAGAATCAGGGCTAAACAAATCCCAGAAATCTGTCTGATATAAGCTTAACCTTGAGCTCGAGGATATCCATTGAAGAATCGTTAACACAACAGTGACCCTACGACACAAAATTTATTACAGCAAGCTCATAACTGAGCAGAGAACCAAATTATTACAAGCAGAGGTCACTGACCACAAACATCAAAAAACGGAAGGCAAATTATGCTATTAAGTATAGCAAACTTAACAAATGGCCTAAGAGGCCTGAAGCATAACGATGACGTCCCAGCCCATAGATTCTAGGCTGCCGGCCGGGAACCCCAAGCTACTCATTGATGTCGATGTAGTACCAAACTATTCTTCAGGGAACACTTATTCTGCCAAAGGTATCAACAAATCAAGGGTGAGTACAGGGTGTACTCCGCAAGACTTATGGCTGGTGGAGCTGTGTTGCACAAAGCCATCTTTGTTTATAAAGCGAGAGAGAGAAGAATATCGTCTAATCAGAGTATTTTAAAAGGGGATAAGAGAGCGACATCTCCGAAATATTGATCATCATCTTTTGATATCCACCTAATCATCATCATCTCCTGAACTATGATCACCCCCTCATACCCATGAGGAAGCATCCTTAACAAACATTAGTTGCCAAGTTTTACGATTAGGTTCATGTTCTCTATGATCTTAGAATATGGTCACCAAGCGTTCATAACCGTGAACACGGCTTTTCGAAAAGATTTAACCCTGCAGGGGTGTACAACTTTACCCACACGTACCAACCGACTCTTAATGCCAGATCATTAGCCCTCTTCCTTGGAAGGCCGGCAGAGGGTGTGGTTAGACACGACCTTTACCTTTCTTTCACCGAGATCATGAGTCACGCAATAAGTATGGTTCCGCCGTAACGGGTCAAATCCCAAAGTCGGTACTTAATGATGTGAGGCGAGGTTGGTTTACCAGGGGCGTTATCTACCCCAAGCAACCCGCTCCACGCTTCCCTGCCTGTTATGAATGCACCTCCTTCACCACCTTCTAGAAGATCCAGAATGCATGTCGAATGGAAGGCCCAAACTATGTGACTCATGGAATCTACTAGGCAAGTTAATCAGGCGAGGGGTTCCCAAGCCCCGTGTGGTTGTACGCTCATCTCGGTTCCAAAGGAAAGAACTCAGGTCCTAGTGGTGGCGAGCATGGGACTAGAAAAACCACATCCCACTGTGGCCTCCCATACAAGCCTTAGCATGTTTAACTCATATCACCTCTGATATCATCTCATCACGTTCTCCTGTCATACTAGATTATCTGCATCTGATACATCATCTGGATGGACCAGACTCAACAGCTATGCATGGATAAGCAGACACGAATAAGAGCTCTAGCAGTGCATACAAGCCAAACCTAGTTATGCTAGGAGCAGTGGATCAGGTAATATAAGCTCAAAGGGAGTAATGCAACAGATAGTATACTCTATCTATCGATAAAATACCACAGTAGAATCGTATGCATCATGGCAGGAAATGAAATGCTTTCGAAATCATAGGATTATATCATGGTGGGGCTATGCTTGCCTTTTCCAGTTGATAACAAATAAGTAGATCTTTGGGAGCCTTGTACTTGACTTGATTATAGTTGGTCAAGTATTGGTATTTGATCTTCGACGGTGTTGATCTCTAGCTTCGATCTCGATCTCGATATCGTATTCTACCAGAGAAGAACCAAACACTAGAAAGAGAGGGAAATAATCAACACATGGCATCGATGCAATGCTCAAGCAAGGATGATGATATGACAAGTTAAATTGTATTGAAATGAAAACCTAAAGCATGCTCGGCAATTTAATCGGGGTTCCGAGGGGTGAAAACCCTAATTCGGGGAAACTCCGGAGTATATGAGAGGGGTTACTATGTTCTTATAATTAAAATTGTCATTTAAGTTGTTGAACAATGCATGATTATAGCTTAGAGAGGTATAGCTCATTTTTCTAAACATTTTGATATATTATTTGTATTTTTCTGACTTATAAATAATTAGATATTGAATTTACAAGTTTATAATAATTTCTGAAATTGCTAAACCAAATGTGAAATACTTTTTATACCCAGACACACCTAGCCATAGTGGCTTCCTGAGGGGCCCCAGAGCCACCTCGGCATCCACGCGGGCAGGTGGGACCTTGACCAGGGTTTCACTAGGTCGAACCCACGCTCGACTGACATCATCAGGGGGACTGGGTTGTTTTGCACTGAGGCTGGGCTAGCCATTGTGGCTGACAGGTGGGGCCAAGGCCACATAGATGCCACCTTGGCGCCACGCAGGATTCGCTAGAGAATGGCTAGACGGCGGCGTGGGACGGTGACAGAGGACGCGCAGGGCTAAGGGACCTAGCCCATTCGAACCAGGGCATCGGGGCAGACCTAATAGGGGCGGCGCAGCTGTCTAATGGTCATCGGAGCATGGAGTATGGCGGGCAGCGGTGGCGGTGCTTGCAGGTCGTCGGCGTGCGATGGCTACAGAGCGAGAGAGAGGGAAAAGGGGTCGGTGAGATCCGCGTGCTCACCCTGGTGCTCATGGTCGTGACGGGGAGGCGCAGGGAGGTCCTGAATAGCGTAAATGGCGACGGCGGCCGTCGTCGGTGACGGAGAAGACATGCTCGATTTCGGTGATTTGGGGCACTCCATGTTGATTCCGTTGGCGGGGAGAGAGCTAGCTTCACGGCGGTGCTCGTGGCGGTATCAGATAGGTGAGGGGAGGCCGGGAGCGACAGCGACGAGTGGCGCCTGCGGCTCTAGGGTTTGGGCTTGCCGCGCGCAAGAGAGAGAGAGAGAGTGCTCTAGAGGGAGAGTGAGAGGGAGGCAGGGAAGAAGAGCACGGCTCGGCGGGGTCCTTATCTCCTCCAGAGAGCGGCGGCGGGCATCTCCACGCGGGGTAGCTGGCGACGTGCCGACAGCGAGTAGCTTCGGTGGATCGAGAGGTGGACGGTGACCCGGGGAAGACAACGAAGCGGTATTGGGCCTACTGGGCTGCGGGGTGGTGCGTTGTGCGGCAGAGAAGAGAGGGACAGGGTGGGCTCGGCCCAGGTTAGCTAGGGTTGCTTATTTTTTCTGAGAAATTGTTTTTCCATTTCTGTTTTGTATTTCCTCTTTGTAATTTCATTTCAAATCTATTTTAAGTATTTCAAAAAAATACCAGAGGGGTTTTGTGAAATATATAAAATACCATGGAGCCCTTTTAGTCCATTTGGGCTACACTATTTTGGTAAAATTTCAAATTCAAATCCATTTGAATGCTTTTCAAATAAAGGGAGAGAGTACGGTTTAGGTTTTGACATTATTTTATTTAATGCAAAGTTTAAAGGGATGATTCTCATGAATGCACAAACAACCCTAATATATAATTAGCTAAAAGTGGGGTGTTACAACCAAACAAGAAGCAAACAAAGCAGAATCTTTTTCGATTTTTCTTTTAAGGCAAACCAAAACAAAGAAACGAACCAAGAGAAACAACGAAAATATTTTTGGTATTTTTGTGTTTTTGAGAAAGAAGCAACAAAGACCAAAAAGAAATCCAAACGATGGATATATAGATGAGTGTGATGTTGGTATACCTCCCCCAAGCTTAGGCTTTTGGCCTAAGTCGGGCTCAATCCCACGGTGCCCAAGTAGATGCACCTCCGTAGTATGACGAGGAGGCTCCCTTGTCGTGGTACGAGCTCGAGGACTCCCCTGTGTAGTGTACAACAGGGTCATATGAGCGCGCTTCCTCCTGATAGTGCCCATGGAAGTTAAAAGGGCGCATCAACTCATCCATCTCCTCCTTAGAGCGTGACAAAGGTCCCTGATAAATACTGAACAAAGTGGTTTGGGGTAGAGGGATCTCTCTCTCTTCCCCATCAATAAACAGCATTCTATAAACCAAGTTCTGAAGGGTAGAGCTAGTGGTGACAAAGTGATGCGCCTTCATGGCAGCAAGATCGAGCCTCTCAGGAGCCAAGACTGTATCATTTGGATCGACAGCAATGTCCAAGGCAGCAGCAACACGCATAGCAATGATTCCCCCATAAATGGGTCCCTTAGCAGTTAAACGACGAGCAATGAGAGAACCAAGATTGTACTTAGTTTCATTGTCGCGCTCATATGTCAATGAAGAAAGTCAAATGATAGCTGGAAATATTACTAGTGTTCTCCCTACTAAGAACACAAGTGGCAAGATAGTAAGCGAAGTACCTGATGGCTGGAAGCTGAATGTTTCTTATCTTTCCCCATTGAGCTCTATGGTTATCATCATTGGTTATTCCGCGATAGAGCTCCAACAAATCAGCGGGTTGAGCTAGAATCTTCTTTGCTGACCCAGCTGACCAAGTCCTAGAGCCCCACCAAATTTCTTCATTGACATATGGTAAGACCTACCATAAACTTTGAAAGAAACATCTGGATGGAACACGCTATTAGTAAAGGATAAGCTCTCCACAAATGTTTTAGTGAGCGTAGCATATTGCACGCTCTCATCCTGCATAAGGCTTGTTAGTCTAGCCCTTCGAACAAAATCATAAATGTAGGGTTTCGTAGCATGGAAAACAAAAATTTTCTACCGCATACAAACAAACAAGCCAAGATCTATCTACTAGATTGTAGCAACGAGTCGATGGAATAACTCACCCTCGAAGATTCCAAAGTGTTTAACGAGAGCGGATTCTCGTGGGTGATGTAGTCGTACTCTTGCCGATCTCAAGATCGCGTAGACGATCCTTCCGGCGTTGCGTTCCGGCAGCGCTTCCACAGTCGGTCACATGTTCGGTACTCGACGAAGACCTTCCTCTCCCTTGTTCCAGCAGGCATCGGAGGTTGTAGCACTCTCCTTGCGATTCCGGCAGCACAACGGCGTGGTACCGAAAGTAGAGGGGAGATCTCGCAGGGCTTTGCCTTAAGCCGGAGCGAGTATGGTGGACTATGAGAGAGATCCTCGGCGATCTAGGGTTTAGACGCACAAAGCAGGAGCTAGGCCGACGGCTAGGGTTTGCCTAGGCGGCGGTGGCAGCAGGAGGTGGCGGCGCCGGCGGCTAGGAGCTAGAGTTTTGGGTGGAGGTGTTGTATCCTTTGAGGGGCAGCCCTGCCCCTCCTTATATAGGTGGAGGGGGCGCGCCAGGGGAGGGGAGTCCCTCCCCAACTCGGATCCCAAGTGGGCCGGCGGTGGAGGGGAGGAACTCCTCCCCAAGAAGGTTTCCTACTTCCCCTCCACCTCACAAAATAGCCGTTTGACTTTTCAAATTGGCGTTTGACTTTTCAAACTAGGATTTGATTAAACCCTTTATTTTGTTTAGCGATGACACCTAGTACATGATGCAATCATTCCAACTTGTTATGACACATTCATGTACCCTTCCCCTCCGAAGTGCCGGACATTCCGGAACCTTCTAGAACATTCCTGATGAAATCACCGGAACCATTCTCCAACCCCGAAACAGGACTTTCCTTATATGAATCTTATTCTCCGGACCATTAAGGATCTCCTCATGATATCCCGGATCCCATCCGAGACTCCGAACAACATTCGGTCTCTTACTCATCATTCCATAACTACTCAAACAACGTCGAATCCTTAAGTGTGTCTCCCTACGGTTCGTGAATTATGCGGACATGATCGAGACACTTCTCCGAACAATAACTAATAGAGGAATCTGGAAATTCATATGGATCCCACATATTTCTACGATTACTTTGCGATCGAATGAACCACTTACATACGATACCAATTTCCCTTTGTCTCACGATAGTTTACTTATCCGAGGTATTGATCGTCGGTATCTCTGCATACCTAGTTCAACCTCGTTACTGATAAGTACTCTTTTCTCGTTCCCGTGATATGTGATCCCTTGTGAGCCAGTCACATGCTTGCAAGCTAATTGGATGACATTTCACCGAGAGGGCCCAGAGTATATCTATCCATCATATGGATGGACAAATCCCACTCTTGATCCATGTGTCTCAACCAATACTTTCCGAACACTCAATGCCACCTTTATAGCCACCCAGTTACGGTGTGGTGTTTGATGTCATCAAAGCATCCTTCCGGTGAAGGTGATATGCATGATCTCATGGTCGAAGGAATTAGGTTACTATGTATCAGAAAGCATATAGCAATTGAGCTATTTAAAATGACTTTGATCTTTATGCTACGCTTATCTATAGGAGTATGTCCACCATATCATTCTCCTAACAATATGATCTTGTTGTTAATAACATCTCAATGTTCATGATAGGGGTAGCGTGCCGACCGCGATCAAATAACAATTATTTAAGTATAAAACTAATCCCGATGGTAGATGAAGGGGTAGCGTGCCGACCGCGATCACATCAACCTTTGATCAGTTTCCCACGCGCATCGTCACCTCATTCTTCGCTAGCTTCCATTTATTCTGCAGCACCTGTTTCGAGTTACAGATATGAGCAACCGAACCAGTATCAAATACCCAGGCACTACTACGAGTACTAGTGAGATACACATCAATAACATGTATATCGGATATACCTTTCTTCTTGATGTTGTCGTTCTTCAAATCCGCCAAGTACTTTGGGCAATTTCGCTTCCAGTGACCTTCTACCTTGCAGTAAAAGCACTCAGTATCAGGCTTAGGTCCAGCCTTGGTCTTCTTCGTCGGCACGGTAACTTTCTTACCACCCTTCTTGAAGTGTCCCTTTTGCTTAGACTTGCCTTTCTTGAATTTGGTGGTCTTATTGACCATCAACACTTGGTGCTCTTTCTTGATCTCCACTTCTGAAGATTTCAACATGGCAAAGAGTTCTGGCAACTGCTTGTTCATGTTTTGCATATTGTAGTTCATCACAAAGTTCTTGTAACTTGGTGGTAGTGATTGGAGGACACGATAAATCCCCAAAGCATTAGGAATCACTATACCCAAGCTTTGAAGTTTGTTTGCGTGCCTAGACATCTTAAGCACATGCTCACTGACGGAGCTGCCCTCTTCCATCTTGCAGTTAAAGAACTTTTCAGAAGCCTCATAGCTCTCAATTGCCGCGTGAGTCTCAAAGATCAATTTGAGATCACGGACAATATCATGTGGGTCTGAATTCTCAAACCTTTTCTGAAGCTCCGATTCTAAACCATACAAGATAGCACACTGAACTGTGGAGTACTGAGTCTTCTGAGCGAGGTAAACATTCTTTACTTCATCGGTAGCAGGAGCTGCAGGTGGGTCACCCAGCGGTGCATCCACCACATAGGTCAAATTACCAGTTGTGAGGACAATCCTCAAATGCGGAACCAATCCGCGAAGTTGCTTCCATTGTTTTTCAACTTTTCTTTCTCTAGGAACGCATTAAAATTGATGGTAGGGGCCGCCATTGATCTACAACATATTTGCAATAGTTTAGACTAAGTTTATGACAAATTGAGTTCTAATTAATAGTTAAATTAATCCAGGTGAACTCCCACTCAAAACAATATCCCTCACATTGTTTTAGTGATCACACGAACCAAATCCACCACATCAACACCGATCATCACGAGAGTTGATGTAGCTTTAATGGCGAACAATCGACATGTTCATCATATCTACTATATGATTCATGCTTTACCTTTCGGTGATCCGTGTTCCGAGACCATGTCTATACATGCTAGGCTCGTCAAGATCAATCCTTAGCTTCCGCATGAGCAAATCTGGCTTGCTCACGTTGTATACACTTGCGGAATCTAACACACCCGATCATCACGTGGTGTTTCGAAACAACAAGCTTTAGCAACGGTGCTTACTAAGGGTGAACACTTTAGAACTTGAAATTCATGTGCATGAGGGATCATCTTATAATGCTATCGTCGTTAACTAAGCAATACAAGATGCATAAACGATTAACATCACATGCAATTCATAATATGTGATATGATATGGCCTTTCTTCTTTGTGCTTCCGATCTCCATCTTCAAGCACGAACATGATCTCCATCATCACCGGCATTGCATCAAGGTCAATGACGCTGTTCCATGGTTGTCGTCCACCAGCTTCAACTTTTACAACTACTTTGAATAGACACGCGGGTCTTAACAGAAATTAAAGACAACCATATGGCTCCTGCCGGTTGCCCACTTACAATAAGGAACATTGCATACATCAAATATAATCACAATCATGGCCATATCACATCACAGCACACCCCTGCAAAACAAAGTTAGATGCCTCTACTTTCTTTGCATGTTTTACGTGGTTTGGGGCTTTCCATAAGTGTCGTTCTAACTTACGAACAAGAACCACAACATTGATACTAGTATTGTCAATCACCCATTGTAAATTGAATCTTAACTATGTTGGGAGAAACAGGCACCCGCAAAGCCACTTATGCAATACAAGTTGCATGTCAAGCGTGGAGCAAGTCTCATGAACGATGTCATGTAAGGTTAGCCCGGGCCGCTTCATCCGCAAGATGCAAAGTACACAAGAAGCAATCGACAACAAAAGTATCAACGCCCACAATGACCATTGTGTTCTACTCGTGCAACAGATCTACATATAGACACGGCTATGATACCACTGTAGGGTTTCGTAGCATGGAAAACAAAAAATTTCTACCGCATACAAACAAACAAGCCAAGATCTATCTACTAGATTGTAGGAACGAGTCGATGGAATAACTCACCCTCGAAGATTCCAAAGTGTTTAACGAGAGCGGATTCTCGTGGGTGATGTAGTCGTACTCTTGCCGATCTCAAGATCGCGTAGACAATCCTTCCGGCGCTGTGTTCCGGCAGCGCTTCCGCAGTCGGTCACACGTTCGGTACTCGACGAAGACCTTCCTCTCCCTTGTTCCAGCAGGCAGCGGATGTTGTAGCACTCTCCTCGCGATTCCGGCAGCACAACGGCGTGGTACCGGAAGTAGAGGGGAGATCTCGCAGGGCTTCGCCTTAAGCCGGAGCGAGTATGGTGGACTATGAGAGAGATCCTCGGCGATCTAGGGTTTAGACGCACCAAGGAGGAGCAAGGCCAGCGGCTAGGGTTTGCCTAGGCGGCGGCGACGGCTTGCCCTGGGCGGCGGCGACAGCAGGAGGTGGCGGTGCCGGCGGCTAGGAGCTAGGGTTTTGGGTGGAGGTGTTGTATCCTTGGAGGGGCAACCCTGCCCCTCCTTATATAGGTGGAGGGGGTGCGCCAGGGGAGGGGAGTCCCTCCCCAACTCGGATCCCAAGTGGGCCGGCGGTGGAGGGGAGGAACTTTCCTACTTCCCCTCCACCTCACAAAATAGCCGTTTGACTTTTCAAATTGGCGTTTGACTTTTCAAACTAGGATTTGATTAAACCCTTTATTTTGTTCAGCGATGACACCTAGTACATGATGCAATCATTCCAACTTGTTATGACACATTCATGTACCCTTCCCCTCCGGAGTGCCGGACATTCCGGAACCTTCTAGAACATTCCCGATGAAATCACCGGAACCATTCTCCAACCCCGAAACAGGACTTTCCTTATATGAATCTTATTCTCCGGACCATTCCGGATATCCTCGTGATATCCTGGATCCCATACGAGACTCCGAACAACATTCGGTCTCTTACTCATCATTTCATAACTACTCAAACAACGTCGAATCCTTAAGTGTGTCTCCCTACGGTTCGTGAATTATGCAGACATGATCGAGACACTTCTCCGAACATTAACCAATAGAGGAATCTGGAAATTCATATGGCTCCCACATATTTCTACGATTACTTTGTGATCGAATGAACCACTTACATACGATACCAATTTCCCTTTGTCTCACGATAGTTTACTTATCTGAGGTATTGATCGTCGGTATCTCTGCATACCTAGTTCAACCTCGTTACTGATAAGTACTCTTTTCTCGTTCCCGTGATATGTGATCCCTTGTGAGCCAGTCACATGCTTGCAAGCCAGTTGGATGGCATTTCACCGAGAGGGCTCAGAGTATATCTATCCGTCATATGGATGGACAAATCCCACTCTTGATCCATGTCTCTCAACCAATACTTTCCGAACACTCAATGCCACCTTTATAGCCACCTAGTTACGGTGTGGTGTTTGATGTCATGAAAGCATCCTTCCGGTGAAGGTGATATGCATGATCTCATGGTCGAAGGAATTAGGTTACTATGTATCAGAAAGCATATAGCAATTGAACTATTTAAAATGACTTTGATCTTTATGCTACGCTTATCTATAGGAGTATGTCCACCATATCATTCTCCTAACGATATGATCTTGTTGTTAATAACATCTCAATGTTCATGACAGGGAAACCGCAATCATTTATTAACCAACAAGCTAGTATTATAAAGAGGCTTTACTAGGGACTCTATTTTAGTTTACAAATCACACAAGTATTAATGTTTCCTTGTTAATACTATTATAGCATGAATGTAAACAATTATCATAAACACAAAGATATAATAATAACTACATTTATTATTGCCTCTAGGGCATATCTCCAACATTCTCCCACTTGCACTAGAGTCATCTAATATAGATTACATGGTAATATACCGAACACCCATGGCAGTTTGGTGTTGGTCATGTTTTGCCCTCGGGAGAGGTTTAGTCAACGAATGCGCCACATTCAGATCTGTGTGTACTTTGCAAATCTTTATGTCCCCATCTTGGACATGTTCTCGAATAGCGTGAAAACGTAGCTTGATGTGCTTCAGCTTCTTGTGTGACCTTGGTTCTTGCGCATTGGCTATGGCGCCCATGTTATCACAGTAGATAGACATTGGGTCCAGCGCACTAGGAACCACACCGAGCTCTGTAATGAATTCTTTCTTCCATATCGCTTCTTGTGAAGCCTGCGAAGCAGCTATGTATTCCGATTCAGTTGAAGATCTCGGCACAACGCTTTGCTTTGCACTCCTCCAGCTAACTGTTGCACCATTCAAAGTAAATACGTATCCATATTGTGATTTAGAATCATCCGGATCGGTGTTCCAACTAGCATCGGTGTAACTATTAACAACGAATTGTTCATCACCTCCATAAGAAAGAACCATATCCTTAGTTCTTCTCAAGTACTTAAGGATGTTTTTGACCGCTGTCCAATGATCCACTCCTGGATCACTTTGATATCTGCTAGTCAAACTAACAGCATATGCAATGTCGGGTCTAGTACATAGCATGGCATACATTAGAGATCCTATGGCTGAGGCATAGGGAGTTTTACTCATCCTTTCTCTATCTTCTGCTGTTGTCGGACTTTGAGTTTTACTCAAGGTCGTATTGCGCAACATGGGAAAGAACCCTTTCTTGTTATCTTCCATTCCAAACCTCTTTAGAACTTTGTCCAAATATGTACTTTGTGACAATGATATTAGGCGTCTCGATCTATCTCTATGTAACACCCCGGTTCTGAAAAGACCGTGGCTTCTATGTGACATGCCAATCCCTGGATCGGTTCATTGGCTCACAATAGAATAAGATAGATAACATAGCAAAATATCCGTGTATCATAGATAACGAAGATCCAGAGTACCATTATTACAATAAAAGCTTAGCACAAAGCTAGCTCAAATTATTCAGGTAGCAACATAAATAAAGTAAATCCTCCATTCTTCAAATTGCCCACAAGTGAACAAGTGCCGAGTGGAGTACCGTGGCCTATATCGATTACTCAGAATCGGAATAACCTGCAACATGAAACGTAGCAGCCCCGAAGGGTCAATACATGGAATGTATGGCAAGTAGAGCTAGTAAAGGAGACAATAGTACTAACATCTACATGCATATTTGGCAAGTGGAGCTGTGTCTGGCTTGCATTTGCAAATACCTTTGTCCTACTTTCGTAAACAGTTTTCGATTTTCTTTGAAAAGATCCCAATTAAGTTAACCCAGCAATATTAAAACAATTATGAAATTAGAATGAGCGAGAAACATGTCATGGAATCAATATCAAGCAACTCAGATGTCCATAACCGGGGACACGGCTAATCGATTAGATTATACACCCTGCAGGGGTTAGTACACTTTACCCATGTGACTTGGCCAGCCCAGCTCGTACCATCACTCTCATTTTGGGTGATGATAGAGAGAAGACCAATAAAAGACTGTTCGGGAAGTAGCTCCTCATTCCCGACGCGCACCGGTCCATCCTACCAAAATTCTACATCTCTGGATACGCGGGTTTGAGTTACCACAACCTACTAAGTCCAACCAACCACCCATTCCATTATTGGCACATGGTTGTACACGTAAGCTACACAATAAAGAGGCCAATCATTCTCTCTTGATACCTGGGTGCCTTTCCGCAATGAAACCACCAAAAATTATCAATACCATCACACCCAGGAGATTCATTGATTAAGTTGTTTTAGTTTTCACAAACCAATACTTTTAGAAACAAGTCTCAATGATGTAACCCAGCCCTCGTTCAACATAGCATGGCTAAGCACATCTACCAACGGTGGTTCATCTACAAGGAAAGCCCTACCACATAATAGGACATATCATAGCGATAGTATCATCCTACACATGCATCTACAAAATACACGACAATGCATTGAAAATAGTAGGACGATATCATGAAAAAAGTAGCATCTACTTGCCTTGGTTGTAGCGATCGGAAGAACAATCCACACACGAGCAAGCGTTGCACTCGTCACAATCTACACGATACAATTGCAATCATAAACAAACAATCCACAAGTATATGCAACAATTATGATGCATGAAGGTATGCAAGGCAAGTGAATTGGTGCTATAGCTGCACCACATAATCCTATTCGATGATACTATCGATTGCATGCATGGAAGATAGTTTTAGCGCAAGGGAAACTATTAAGTAAAAGTAACGCTCCAAACTAGAGATAGAACTCAAATAATTCACTACCGGTAGTATACTGTTTATAAAATCTTAGGAAAATTCTACGGTATGGGCATCGCTGATTAGAAACAGTACCAATTGGAATTACTCAAAAAGAAATTATAAAACTCCCCGAGTAATTAAAACACTGCAGAAAGCCACTAGACAGTTTCTGCAAAAGTTTTTTCTGTAAGCCTATCTTTTTAATTCACGATGAGATTCCCCTCGTTCCACTGAATCCAGGGACATATCATACGCGATTTTTGGAGCTACGGATCTTTTTCTACGAATTAATTACTCCGAAAAGGCCACTAGCTAGTTTGATTAAACTGTACTAAACCTTGCTGCAAAAGCCTGAACCAAAGGTACAGCAAGATTCTAAACGACTCACTGAATCTACACATATTTTATTTGCAATTTTTGGCTAAGCGGTTTAATTTCCACGCAATTTACAAGTTTCTACCGAAATCTGTCAACTAAAACGATTAACGAAAATAACCAGTCAACTGTGTCTATTGACTGGTCAACGCGTCTGCTGACTGGGCGCTGACTGGGCGTCTGAATAGTCAACGCCTAAGTCTGACCGGTCAACGAATGATCTAAGCCGCTGATCTGAAATCTGACGGTGGTTGCAGGCTTACCGGGAACGAACGGCGAAACGGACGGCGGCGAGTCCCGAACGGTGCGGCGATCGGTTCCGGCGACGGTGGTGTTTCCTGCGCGGATGTAAACGGTCAGCGCACGGTCAAAGTGGTCATCAACGCGGCGACGGCGCGTGCGGCGGCGCGTGCGGCGGCGATGGCGGCACACGTGCATGTGGGCGCGTGTGTGAGCGCAGCAGCAGCGCGCGCAAGCGGCGGCAGCGGCGCGCGGGCAGGCGCAGCAGCGGCAGCTGGCAGCTAGAGGCGCGCGCGGGCAGCAAGCGCAGGCGGCGGCGGCAGCAGCTTGCAGCGCTGGTGGCGAGGCGCGATGGCGGCGGGGCAGGGCGGCTGCGCGGCGCAGCGCTGCGCGGCGGCGAGGCGGCTCGGCGGCGGGGTCGCGCGGCCTGCAGGTGGCGGGGATGGCGCGGGGCGCGCGGGTGGAGGGCGGCTTGGCGGCGGCTGGCCGCGGGTGGCGTGACGCGCGGCGGCGAAGAGAGAAAAGGCGGCGGGGTTGGGTGGCGCTGGTGGCGGCGATCGGCGCGGAAGGAGGCGACGGCGGCGGCGGCGAGACCAGGTGGCGGCGGCGCGCAAGCCGAGGGGAGGCGGCGGCCGGGTGCAGCGATCGAGGAGGAGGGGCGGTTCCCGAGGCGCGTGCGGGGGCGCGGTTATCGAGGGCAGGGGCGGCGGCTCGGCCTGGTGGGGTCCTTTTGTGGGCCCCTCCCACGAGTCCTAAACTGATTCGGCGCAAAGTTAGACGCGGACTTGGAAATCGGTCCGGAAATTCGGACCGTTTTCCGACGATTCACTAAAACGGCGACAAGTTTTCCGTACGAGCTCCGAATCGAGCGATTCTTGCTCCTACGGTTTTGTAAAGTCGAGGGGAAAAATCTAGGGTCAAGGGTTGAGCGAAATCACTATGCTACAGGGGTGGCAACACTAGTTCTTCTAAAGCCTCCCGCAGGAGCCTCGTAGCAAAATATAATAGGGTTTCAAAAATAGCGTTTCGCCGATTCACTTCGATCGACGGTTTTGTATGGAAAAGCATGATGCAATGATATGAATGATATGCGGAACCAAATCTAAAATTTGGGATGTGACAAGACTAACCCTCTTAAGATGAATCTCGTCCTCGAGATTCGGCGCGGCTAGCAAATAGGTGTGGGTAGTCCTCTCGGATGTCATCCTCACGCTCCCAAGTGGCTTCCTCTTCGGTGTGGTGGCTCCACTGCACCTTGCAAAACTTGATTGTCTTGGTACGGGTAGTCCTTTCCGCTGTCTCCAGAATCTTGACCGGTTTCTCCTCATAGGTCAAGTCATTCTCAAGCTGAAACTCCTCTAGCGGTACAGTGTCTCTCAATGGTGTATCCACCATCTCCGGATGACACTTCTTCAGCTGGGATACGTGGAACACATTGTGAACGGCGGACAGAGCCTCTGGCAACTCCAACTGATAAGCAACTTCTCCTTTGCGTGTTAAGACCCGATACGGTCCAATTAACCGAGGTGCCAGCTTACCCTTAATTCCAAATCTCTTGATTCCACGAAGTGGCGACACTCTGAGGTATGCTCTATCACCTATCTCATACACCACTTCCTTGCGCTTGGCGTCAGCGTAGCTCTTCTGTCTTGATTGTGCTACCTTCAGCCTGTCCCTAATCAAGGCGACCTTCTCCTCAGCATCCTTGATCAAATCAGGCCCAAACAACCGACGTTCTCCTACTCCATCCCATAGCAATGGAGTCCGGCACTGTTTCCCATAAAGCACATCGAACGGTGACGTCTTGATGCTGGTTTGATAGCTGTTGTTGTAGGAAAACTCAGCATACAGCAAATTCTCATCCCATCTAGAGCCATGAGCCAAGGCGCAAGCTCTCAGCATGTCCTCCAAAATCTGATTCACCCTCTCGGTCTGTCCATCTGTCTGTGGGTGAAACGCTGTGCTAAACTCCAATCTGGTACCGAGTGACTCGTGCAGCTGGCGCTAGAAGTGTGAGGTAAATTGGGTGCCTCTATCAGATAAGATACTCTTGGGAACTCCGTGTAGGCACACAATCCTGTCCATGTAAATCTTGGCCAACTTTGCACTTGTATAGGTCGTCTTCACCGGTATAAAGTGGGCTACCTTGGTTAAATGGTCGACCACTACCCAAATAGAGTCATATCCTGACCTGGTCCTGGGAAATCCTGTGATAAAGTCCATTCCCACTCTATCCCACTTCCAATCCGGCACAGGCAATGGCTGTAGCAGTCCTGCTGGCTTCTGGTGTTCTGCCTTCACTCGGCTGCACACATCACATAGGGCAATATGCTTGGCGATATCTCCCTTCATGTTGTTCCACCAAAATCTGCTCTTCAAATCCATATACATCTTCGTGTTGCCCGGATGTATGGAGTATGGCGAGTTATGAGCCTCCTGAAGAATCAACTCCCTTATCTCCGGGTCGCTGGGCACACACAAACAGTCTCCGTACCACAAGGTACCATGCTCATCCTCGCGAATATCCTTTTCCCAATTCTCCTTCATCTTTTCCTTTATCTCCTCTATTTCCTTATCTCCTACCTGAGCCTTTATGATCTTGTCCTGTAGCGTCGGATGGACTTCCATTGTAGCCAAGTATCCTTCTGACACTACTTCCAGTCTAAGGTCCTTGAATTGCTTGCACAAATCCTCGGGCAATTCACCAATTGTCAATCCATTGGCATAAACCTTCCGGCTCAGAGCATATGCTACTACATTGGCTTTTCCTGGGTGGTATTGTAGATTCATATCATAATCCTTGATAAGTTCCAACCATCTCCTTTGCCTCATGTTCAGTTCCTTCTGTGTAAATATGTACTTCAGGCTCTTGTGGTTGGTGTATACATAACAGTGTTTTCCCATTAAGTAATGCCTCCATACCTTGAGCGCATGAACCACTGACGCTAACTCCAAGTCGTGTCTGGGGTAGTTCCGCTCATGGTGCTTGAGTTGTCGCGAGGCATAAGACACTACTCTTCCATCTTGCATCAGTACACTCCCAAGTCCTTGTCGAGAAGCATCACAGTACACTTGGAAATCCTTCTGAAGATCTGGTAAGCACAGAACAGGCGCGGTCACTAGTCGATGCTTCAGTTCCTGAAAGCTAGCTTCACATACGTCTGACCATTCAAACTTCCTCTCTTTCTTCAGAAGTTCAGTCATCGGCTTAGCAATCTTGGAAAAGTTTTCAATGAACCTCCTGTAATATCCAGCAAGTCCCAAAAAGCTTCGTATCTCTCCTGCATTCTTGGGTGCTTCCCACTCAGTTACTGCAGTCACTTTGCTTGGATCAACAGCGACTCCTTCTCCTGACACTACGTGTCCAAGAAACCCAACGGTGTTAAGCCAGAATTCACACTTGCTGAATTTGGCATACAGCTTGTGTTCCCTCAGCTTCTCCATAATCAGTCGCAGATGCTTCTCATGCTCCGCATCATCCTTGGAATATATCAGTATGTCATCAATAAACACCACCACGAACTTGTCCAAGTACTCCATAAATACCTTGTTCATCATGGTCATGAAATACGCCGGGGCATTCGTTAGTCCAAAAGACATAACTGTATACTCATATAAGCCATACCTAGTGGTGAAGGCGGTTTTTGGTACGTCCTGCTCTCGGATCTTCAATTGAAAGTAGCCCGATCGCAGATCAATCTTGCTGAACACCTTTGCTCCTTCCAGTTGATCAAACAAATCATTTATGTTCGGCAGAGGGTACTTGTTCTTGATGGTTACTTCATTCAACGAGCGATAGTCCACCACTAATCTCTTGCTGCTGTCTTTCTTCTCCACAAACAGAACAGGTGCACCCCATGAAGATGAACTAGGCTGAATGAATCCCTTTTCCAGCTGATCTTTCAACTGCTTCTTCAATTCCTTCAGCTCATCCACATCCATCTTATATGCTTTCTTTGCTATAGGTCCTGTTCCCGGCATCAGGTCGATAAGAAACTCTACATCCCTGTCAGGTGGCATCCCTGGCAGCTCTTCCGGAAACACGTCGGGGTAATCCCTAATCACTGGCACAGTATCCATGCTAACCTCCTTAAGAGAATTCAACTTACACCTTCCTGGTCGTACAGCCGACTTGAATCTAATCCTCTTACCATCCGGGGTTTTGAGTGAAACAGCTCGTTGTGCACAATCTATGTGTCCCCCATGCATAGACATCCAATCCATACCCAGAATAACATCTAATCCCTGTGAATCCAACACTACCAAATGTGCACTGAAGTTGTGTGTTCCAATCCTCACAGTTAAATTGCGGCATCCCGCACTAGCTATCATATCTCCTCCAGGTGAACTCACTCTAATATACCTTTGCATAGACTCAGTAGGTAACTTATACTTATCCACAAATGCCCTTGATATGAAAGAATGCGATGCACCAGTATCGAAAAGTATAAGTCCAGGGTAAGTGTTGATTGGGAACTTACCAATCACAAGGTCAGGCTCATCTAGAATCTCCTCCACATTCATGTGGTTCACTGTGGCCTTCTCGTTGTTGGTTGGCTTCAGTCCTTTCCTCTCCGGACAGTTGTCAGCATAGTGCTCCTTCTGTTTACACTTGAAGCATGTCACCTCACTCAGATCCTTCTTCACAAAGCTGCGATCACGGTTGTGGTCATGTCCACCGTGTCCTCCAGAGTGGTGAGAGTGTTGTAACACCCTCAGAATCGGCCATATGCAAGTTTTAGCGAAAACCCGCCAAACCCGCATAGAAACGATTCAAAAGGTGCCCACCAGGCACTTTCGTGTGGGTGGAAAACGAAGTAATATCATTACACAATAGTCCTCGATGGAACCCACAAAACATATATATACAACAGCGAATCAAAGAGTCAAGAATACAGATATACAATACAAAGATCCAAATCACCTTTAAAACGATATAGCGTCCGAGTACGGACAAGATGCAAATTGAGCTAAGAGCCCTGAAGAATAACCAATGGCATCCATAACCCTGCCCAAGCCAAGCCGGAAGGGTAACCCTGCTAACGACGTCGATCTCAAACCTGCTTAAACAAAAGGGGTGCCGACAAAGGGCAGAGGAAAAAGAGAGCGGTTAGTACTGAGGCCAGTACACGGCGAGGCTAGAATTCGGCGGTCCTCGCCTACATAGGTATGGTGGACTGAAGCGGCAGTGCAACATGCACTAAACAACCTATAGAGACTCGATACAACTAGCGGCTACCAGAGAGGGGTAAGAAGGACCTATCCGGATCCAACCTGAAGCTAACACCAATCAAACCCATCCTGGTATTTCCCCCTCGAGACCAAACGAGGAAGTCGGACCAAGGAACTCACACCGTTGGCAATTTTACTCATTCCGTTATAGTTGCAGCAATTACTAATCAAATATAGATGGTCGTCCTGATATAATAAGCAGTGGGCAGTTTTAGTTAACCATTCCGTTGTAGTGGCAACACTTACTAGTCAGATACAATAAACATGAGATATCCCAAACCCAGCAGTTGTTGGCACTTTTATTTAGCCATTCCGTTGCAGTGAAGCTGATTACTAGTCATATCGGATACAAGTCAAATTATAACAGTAACTTTAGTTATAGTTGTCTATGATCGAGAACTGTGCTCCAAGTCGTCCATAACCGCGGACACGGCTTTTCGAAAAGATTAAACCCTGCAGGGGTGCATCAAAGTATCCACACGCACTTCGACCCTTTTTGCCAGATCAGTTAACATACACCCATCGGTATGTCGGCGGGGCCTAAGTCATGAAGTTTCCCAGACCCAAAGTAAGTACATGGGGGCCACCCCACTAAGTAGAACCGCAACGAAGTCGGCCGGTCTCCGAGACGGACTCAGGGTTTGGGTGGACGGCTGTAAACGACTGGGAACCCGAAAACTCGGGCTTGTCGATACCGCGAAATCGTGTCCCGATCCTAAACAGTACAGGTGTTGTCCATCGCACAATTTAAATAAAGCGGTAAAGCATGGCATAAGTACAGAATAGTAATAAAACCTCAAACTAGTTGTGGCCCCCAGTACAGTACTTTGAAATCAGGTACTAAATCGATGGGGCGCCCATACATCCCACATGTGGTTAGCGCGCTCGATCTCGGAACAGGTGTCAAGAACTCGGGGTCCTATGGGACACAAGTGGACGGTCAACAACCAAATAACATCTATTGCCCACCTGTGCCTCTACATTTACCTACTTCAATTTTAGTTATTAAACAATAATTGAATTAAACGATAATTAAAGCCCTGATCATCTCCAACATTAAACATGCGGCAATACTCCAACAAATGTGGTACTTGACGACACGCAACAGCACTCGAGCAAGCGACTATGACAGGCAAGTCCAACTATCTACCAAACAACAGGTAATAGGATGTGTCCAAGGCAATATAAGGCTGCAAGGGATATCACGTGTACGGAAACTAGAGCATCGCAACACAGATAGCAATAGATCAACAGGAGGGAATAAATACTATAAAGGTAAAATAGGTAGAAAAGGGGAGATGCTCGCCTGAAAAACATTGCCGAAGGTTCATCCGAAGATCGGGTCGACACTCGCATCAACTCAGCGGCCTTATCCGCAAAGACGCAAAACACTAGAATAAACACCGGATGCACTATTTAATACTACGACAAAAGATCGGGCATGATGCATGTATGATGTATGACATGGCAAAGATGCGATGCGATTAGGCAATATTAAGCAGAACCGGGGGTCCCGACAATTAATTATTAGGTTCGAGTTATTCATCTACCCCGCAAATTAAGTGTTGGATTAACAGGGCGAAACATGGCATCGGTTCGCTACGCCAATTTAAATGGAGTCCGGAATAAGACAAAGATATCCCGCATATGGACTCCATATTTAATTATGAGGTGAATCGGCATAAGGCCCCCAAACCACATGACAAGTATGCATGCATGAACAATTAATATGCAACAAGTTTTATATAAAGCATTTATAAAATAGGGGCTCGGGAAAAGGTTCACACATCTGGGTTCGGAAGATCTTGGGGTTCCGGGGTTCGGGGTTGGTCTCAGGGTTCAGGGTTCGACGGGATCGGTCTTCGAAGGGCGGATACAAGATGAAGAGCTTGGCGTTCCGTGAAGAAGGACTTGGTTGGCATCGGGGCACATCGGATCCGCCCTGGTCGGTGCCGATCTTGTCGTCGATGGCGAGCTTGAGTGGATCGGGTACCGGGGTCTTCGGATCCGTGAAGTAGATCTTGTCGCACGGTGTCCGGGAAGACGAACTTGGCGTATTCGCGTCGGCGATCTTGGCGTTCGGGTTCTCGACGTCGCATCCGGGAAGAAGGTCTTGTTGCATCCGGGGGTCGTCGGGTCATGTCGTCAGTTTTGTCGTTTCACGGCAGAGATCTTGGCGTCCCGGGTCTCGGCGTCTTCGGATCCGGGAGGAAGAACTTGGCGTGTCGGGGTCAGAGAACTTGGCATCGTACCGATGACCTTGGTTGCATGGACATGACATGAAGCAACACGGCAGAGCAACAACAGGGCCAAGTGCACATGCCATCTTCCCATCACCACTCCATCGATCACCTTCAGACACCAAACAAAGAGCACCACACGATGGCTCCACTTGGTTCAGACAAAAGGGCAAACACCCTATGCACCCATGAGCTTAGCCGATGGTGGCGGGCAGAGGTGAAGAGGTGGCGCGCTGGGCGAGCGTCTGCCGCGGACGGCCGGGCTCGCAGATGTTGGGGCGGAGGGCGGAAACAGAACAGAGAGGCGGACGCGGCCTTGTAGCAGCAGGTGGGTCACGGGGAGGACCGTCGGTGTTGCAGGAGCCAGGATGGCGGAGGTCTCGCAGAGGGCGCCATGGACAGAGGCGGCAACGGCGACGGACTCAACGACGAGGAGCGGGGTGCTGAGCCTGTAAGGGGTAGCAGAGAAGGCGGCCACACAGAGGGAGGAGCGCTCCAATGGCGGCCGGACGCAGGGCGGCGTCGATGCAGCCGACTGCGAGGAGGACGAGGCCGCGAGGTACTCGGGGCGGCGAGACGAGCTTGGCGGGGAGAGGAGGTGCCGAGGACGGCAGAAGAGGGCGGCCGGAGGGGCGGCTCGGGTCGGTGGTGGCGGGCGCTCGGACGAGGAGGCGAAGGGGCCGGCGACGAGCCGGTGGGACAGAGGCGGTGGCAGCGCGAGCCTGAGAGGGAACACCACAGGGGAGGGCACGGAGCTTGCTCGCGGAGGGAGGGGCGCCGGCGACGAGGATGCTTGCCGAGGGTGGCGGTCCGGTGGCGCTGATGGCGGCAGGGATGGAGCCTCGCGATGCAGAGGAGGAGGCCTGCTTGTGGCGGCAGAGGTTGGGGAAGAGGCGCCCGGGGGCGACGGGGCGGCATCCGGTGAGGCGAGGGAGGGTCGACGGGGAGCGGAGGGCGGCGGCGGGGGAGGCCGGAGCCGCGAGGTGGAGGATGCGGCCGGGGATTGCGGGACCGAGGAAGGTGAGGAAGGAGCGGGGTCGCGGGGAGAGAAGAGAAGGGGATGGTGGGGGCGGTGCGGCAGGTGGGGTCGGCTGCGGGGTGGGACCGGGGAGACAGGGGTGAGAGAGAGGGGGGTTTGGGCAGGTGGCGTTGGGGCCACGCCCAGGTGGGCCTGGTCGGCTGGGGGGGTTAGGATAGGTGGCAGCGGCTGATGGGGTGGAATGGAGGCTGATGTGGCGGGTGGTGATTGGGTGGAGGTTGGGGCCAGGATGATGTGGCGGCCTGGGATAGGCTGGGGTGAGGTGGCTGGGGATGGGTAGGTTTAGGACTGGGTAGGAAAAGGTTTTAGGACAGGCTGGTTTTGTACTGGGGTGGCCGACTGGGTCGGATCGGCCCGATACGGCTGCCCCCTAAAAAATAAACTAAATATTTTATTACTTAAAACGGGGCTTTTGAAATCCATTGGTAGACGAAACAAAATAATCCGGAGACCCGGATTTTGGATTTGAAATAAAGGCGGGGTATTTAGAAAACAAAATATGCTTTTCGAAAATAGTTTCAGACAAACAAACGCATGATGATGACGATGCTCAAATGCAATGTGGCATGATGACATGAGCATGCGGTCATGATGATGCAATGCAGAAAAATAACGCGATTTTCTAGTAGTGGTTTTTGCGGGATGCCACAATTCGACACCACTAACAATGGATCTCGCCCTCGAGATCCGCCTCATGGTACCGGGAAGAAGGGCGGCGATCTGAATCTTCTCGCTTCGTGTAGGTCTTCGCGACACCACTAACAAGAGGTCGTTGTCCGTGACCGTCGAGGGAAACACTCCGGAAACAATAGGTCAAAGGTAGAGGTATCAACAAATAAAGCCACCTCTAGCTTCGATGGAAAGAGGGAACCGATGCATTCTCATCCACTTCAATGTACACAAGCGAATAGAGTGAGTAGTCGGCATGGGGGCCAATCCATCACGCACCCAAACTATTACTCTGCACATTCAGTAGAAAAGCGTGCAACCATTCTCGGAATCAGACTGAAGATCTCGACAATCGAGGTTTAGAAACAAAGGAGTGATGCAGACTCTGCATCGGATCTAGCGTAGATGATGTCGTCGCGTCGGAAAACACCGGAAGGCACGAGAACGAACAAAGAGAAGTTCACCAGACGAAGGATTCCTCGGATAGCATGAAGACCAGATGTAGGAACACCGTTACCAAAGGAGGAAGCGAAACCCTGAAGGTACGACGGATCCCAACCACGAGAAATCCTGGACTTGAAGAAAGGTAAGAGAGCGGATTCAAAACACGTAGAGGTGAGAGGAGAGCAGCAGAGGGGTAAGGAGTAAAATCAGACCTAATCAGAACTATCCAACCGATTTTGCAAAAATAGTTTTGACACTCTACTTTGGCCGTTAGCTAGGTTATCCTACAGACTGGACTTGTGGGGTATCGCAACTGCTGAGCTCTGATACCACTCTGTAACACCCTCAGAATCGGCCCTATGCAAGTTTTAGCGAAAACCCGCCAAACCCGCATAGAAACGATTCAAAAGGTGCCCACCAGGCACTTTCGTGCGGGTGGAAAATGAAGTAATATCATTACACAATAGTCCTCGATGGAACCCACAAAACATATATATACAACAGCGACTCAAAGAGTCAAGAATACAAATATACAATACAAAGATCCAAATCACCTTTAAAACGATATAGCGTCCGAGTACGGACAAGATGCAAATTGAGCTAAGAGCCCTGAAGAATAACCAATGGCGTCCATAACCCTGCCCAGGCCAAGCCGGAAGGGTAACCCTGCTAACGACGTCAATCTCAAACCTGCTTAAACAAAAGGGGTGCCGACAAAGGGCAGAGGAAAAAGAGAGCGGTCAGTACTGAGGCCAGTACACGGCGAGGCTAGAATTCGGCGGTCCTCGCCTACATAGGTATGGTGGACTGAAGCGGCAGCGCAGCATGCACTAAACAACCTATAGAGACTCGATACAACTAGCGGCTACCAGAGAGGGGTAAGAAGGACCTATCCGGATCCAAACTGAAGCTAACACCAATCAAACCCATCCTGGTATTTCCCCCTCGAGACCAAACGAGGAAGTCGGACCAAGGAACTCACACCGTTGGCAATTTTACTCATTCCGTTATAGTTGCAGCAATTACTAATCAAATATAGATGGTCGTCCTGATATAATAAGCAGTGGGCAGTTTTAGTTAACCATTCCGTTGTAGTGGCAACACTTACTAGTCAGATACAATAAACATGAGATATCCCAAACCCAGCAGTTATTGGCACTTTTATTTAGCCATTCCGTTGCAGTGAAGCTGATTACTAGTCATATCGGATACAAGTCAAATTATAACAGTAACTTTACTTATAGTTGTCTATGATCGAGAACTGTGCTCCAAGTCGTCCATAACCGCGGACACGGCTTTTCGAAAATATTAAACCCTGCAGGGGTGCACCAAAGTATCCACACGCACTTCGACCCTTTTTGCCAAATCAGTTAACATACACCCATCGGTATGTCGACGGGGCCTAAGTCATGACGTTTCCCAGACCCAAAGTAAGTACATGGGGGCCACCCCACTAAGTAGAACCGCAACAAAGTCGGCCGGTCTCCGAGACGGACTCAGGGTTTGGGTGGACGGCTGTAAACGACTGGGAACCCGAAAACTCAGGCTTGTCGATACCGCGAAATCGTGTCCCGATCCTAAACAGTACAGGTGCTGTCCATCGCACAATTTAAATAAAGCGGTAAAGCATGGCATAAGTACAGAATAGTAATAAAACCTCAAACTAGTTGTGGCCCCCAGTACAGTACTTTGAAATCAGGTACTAAATCGATGGGGTGCCCATACATCCCACATGTGGTTAGCGCGCTCGATCTCGGAACAGGTGTCAAGAACTCGGGGTCCTACGGGACACAAGTGGACGGTCAACAACCAAATAAAATCTATTGCCCACCTATGCCTCTGCATTTACCTACTTCAATTTTAGTTATTAAACAATAATTGAATTAAACGATAATTAAAGCCCTGATCATCTCCAACATTAAACATGCGGCAATACTCCAACAACTGTGGTACTTGATGACACGCAACAGCACTCGAGCAAGCGACTACGACACGCAAGTCCAACTATCTACCAAACAACAGGTAATAGGATGTGTCCAAGGCAATATAAGGCTGCAAGGGATATCACGGGTACGGAAACTAGAGCATCGCAACACAGATAGCAATAGATCAACAGGAGGGAATAAATACTATAAAGGTAAAATAGGTAGAAAAGGGGAGATGCTCGCCTGAAAAATATTGCCGAAGGTTCATCCGAAGATCAGGTCGATACTCACATCAACTCAGCGGCCTTATCCGCGAAGACGCAAAACACTAGAATAAACACCGGATGCACTATTTAATACTATGGCAAAAGATCGGGCATGATGCATGTATGATGTATGACATGGCAAAGATGCGATGCGATTAGGCAATATTAAGCAGAACCGGGGGTCCCGACAATTAATTATTAGGTTCGAGTTATTCATCTACCCCGCAAATTAAGTGTTGGATTAACAGGGCGAAACATGGCATCGGTTCGCTACGCCAATTTAAATGGAGTCCGGAATAAGACAAAGATATCCCGCATATGGACTCCATATTTAATTATGAGGTGAATCGGCATAAGGCCCCCAAACCACATGACAAGTATGCATGCATGAACAATTAATATGCAACAAGTTTTATATAAAGCATTTATAAAATAGGGGCTCGGGAAAAGGTTCACACATCTGGGTTCGGAAGATCTTGGGGTTCCGGGGTTCGGGGTTGGTCTCAGGGTTCAGGGTTCGACGGGATCGGTCTTCGAAGGGCGGATACAAGATGAAGAGCTTGGCGTTCCGGGAAGAAGGACTTGGTTGGCGTCGGGGCACATCGGATCCGCCCTGGTCGGTGCCGATCTTGTCGTCGATGGCGAGCTTGAGTGGATCGGGTACCGGGGTCTTCGAATCCGTGAAGTAGATCTTGTCGCACGGTGTCCGGGAAGACGAACTTGGCGTATTCGCGTCGGCGATCTTGGCGTTCGGGTTCTCGACGTCGCATCCGGGAAGAAGGTCTTGTTGCATCCGGGGGTCGTCGGGTCATGTCGTCGGTTTTGTCGTTTCACGGCGGAGATCTTGGCGTCCCGGATCTCGGCGTCTTCGGATCCGGGAGGAAGAACTTGGCGTGTCGGGGTCAGAGAACTTGGCATTGTACCGATGACCTTGGTTGCATGGACATGACATGAAGCAACACGGCAGAGCAACAGCAGGGCCAAGTGCACATGCCATCTTCCCATCACCACTCCATCGATCACCTTCAGACACCAAACAAAGAGCACCACACGATGGCTCCACTTGGTTCAGACAAAAGGGCAAACACCCTATGCACCCATGAGCTTAGCCGATGGTGGCGGGCAGAGGTGAAGAGGTGGCGCGCTGGGCGAGCGTCTGCCGCGGACGGCCGGGCTCGCAGATGTTGGGGCGGAGGGCGGAAACAGAACAGAGAGGCGGACGCGGCCTTGTAGCAGCAGGTGGGTCACGGGGAGGACCGTCGGTGTTGCAGGAGCCAGGATGGCGGAGGTCTCGCAGAGGGCGCCATGGACAGAGGCGGCAACGGCGACAGACTCAACGACGAGGAGCGGGGTGCTGAGCCTGTAAGGGGTAGCAGAGGAGGCGGCCACACAGAGGGAGGAGCGGGACGATGGCGGCCGGACGCAGGGCGGCGTCGATGCGGCCGACTGCGAGGAGGACGAGGCTGCGAGGTACTCGGGGCGGCGAGACGAGCTTGGCGGGGAGAGGAGGTGCCGAGAACGGCAGAAGAGGGCGGCCGGAGGGGCGTCTCGGGTCGGTGGTGGCGGGCGCTCGGACGAGGAGGCGAAGGGGCCGGCGACGAGCCGGTGGGACAGAGGCGGTGGCAGCGCGAGCCTAAGAGGGAACACCAGAGGGGAGGGCACGGCGCTTGCTCACGGAGGGAGGGGCGCCGGCGACGAGGATGCTTGCCGAGGGTGGCGGTCCGGTGGCGCTGATGGCGGTGGGGATGGAGCCTCGCGATGCAGAGGAGGAGGCCTGCTGGTGGCGGCAGAGGTTGGGGAAGAGGCGCCCGGGGGCGACGGGGCGGCATCCGGTGAGGCGAGGGAGGGTCGACGGGGAGCGGAGGGCGGCGGCGGGGGAGGCCGGAGCCGCGAGGTGGAGGATGAGGCCGGGGATTGCGGGACCGAGGAAGGTAAGGAAGGAGCGGGGTCGCGGGGAGAGAAGAGAAGGGGATGGTGGGGGCGGTGCGGCAGGTGGGGTCGGCTGCGGGGTGGGACCGGGGAGACAGGGGTGAGAGAGAGTGGGTTTGGGCAGGTGGCGTTGGGGCCACGCCCAGGTGGGCCTGGTCGGCTGGGGGGGTTAGGATAGGTGGCAGCGGCTGATGGGGTGGAATGGAGGCTGATGTGGCGGGTGGTGATTGGGTGGAGGTTGGGGCCAGGATGATGTGGCGGCCTGGGATAGGCTGGGGTGAGGTGGCTGGGGATGGGTAGGTTTAGGACTGGGTAGGAAAAGGTTTTAGGACAGGCTGGTTTTGTACTGGGGTGGCCGACTGGGTCGGATCGGCCCGGTACGGCTGCCCCCTAAAAAATAAACTAAATATTTTATTACTTAAAACGGGGCTTTTGAAATCCATTGGTAGACGAAACAAAATAATCCGGAGACCCGGGTTTTGGATTTGAAATAAAGGCGGGGTATTTAGAAAACAAAATATGCTTTTCGAAAATAGTTTCAGACAAACAAATGCATGATGATGATGATGCTCAAATGCAGTGTGGCATGATGACATGAGCATGCGGTCATGATGATGCAATGCACAAAAATAACGCGATTTTCTAGTAGTGGTTTTTGCGGGATGCCACAAGTGTCCTCCCTTGTGGCTGTGGTGGCTGCTCCTATGGTTGTCATGACGATGCCCATCGCCTCCATGGTGGTGGCGGTCATGGCTCCCATGGTCACTCCCTCCATGCTTGGAGTATCCATCATATGAAGTGCGAGACTTGTGATGTGAACCAGAGTGGTGATTGTTACTCTTTCTCTTGCGGCTTTCCACCTGCTTGTGCTTCCCTTCCAGGATCCTGGCCTTATCCATGAGCTCCTAGAAAGTGGGGCAATAAACCACCAGTAGTTGTACTGAAAGCTCATCACTGAGGCCATCCAGGAATCTCTCCCTCCTTTTTGCATCAGTGTCAACATCCTCAGGTGCATAACGGGACAAGTTGTTGAACTCCTCAATGTACTCGACCACGGTGCGATTGGTTTGGCGCAAGTTGAGGAACTCCTTCCTCTTCAGGCTCAGAACTCCTGAAGACACGTGGTTGGTCCTGAAACCTTCCTCAAACATTGTCCAAGTCACAGTATCCAGCGGGTGGGTGATCTGAAAAGTGTCCCACCAAGAAGCGGCTGGTCCCTCCAATAAGTGAGCGGCAAACCTCACCTTCTCGGCATCAGTGCATCCGACAGTTACTAGATCCTTGTTGACTGAACGCAACCAGTCGAGAGCAACCATTGGTTCCGTTGCAGTAGAGAACTTAGCTGGCCTTAACCTCAGAAATCTGGTGAGAGCATCTCCCTGAGGCCGATTGTTTCCATTGTTGTTGTTCTGATTTGCCATGAACTGAGTCATCACTTGGTTCAGCTGTGCCTGATCTGCCATGAGCTGCTCCAACTCAGTGGGGTGATGGCGGGGAGGCATCTGCGGTTCAGCACAGGTGAGTTTAGAAAGAATCAACTACGATAATAGGATTCTACCCATGCATATGATCAAACAACAACAAACAATAGCAGACAATCACAAGCAAGCAACACATCAACAAACAAGCGATCCAGCAACATCCCAGGGGTTATCCTAGAAGTATATACCTACTGAAATAGTTTTACAAGAGTTGGCAATGGTTAACTAAACAGTTGATCATCTAAACAACAAAATAGCAATCTGCCAGAACAGTCCAGCAGCGTTCACGAATTTTTCCGCCTGATTTAACTTGTCAGAAAATTTAGCTGATTTTTGCACATATAGTACAGAGAGTTTCGCATTAGCCCAATTTTTTTTAGATTTTTCCGAGTTTCCAGAAAAATATTAAAAATCGTACAGTACTGCTGTATCAGCAGAAAAACTGCAGCGAAAATAACACAGATAGTAACCAAATTGCCATAACTCTTTCATAAAATTCGCACAAATAAATCCTAGGATATTGGAGTACACAAATAATCAACTAAACACTTTTAAACTAACACGAACTAAGCTTCACAACGATCGAGACTAATCCTAACGAATTTGCCTAATGTGGACTAATTGGTGGACTTCTATCTACTTCTTGAAGAGGTTGCAGTAGGTCCTTGCTGTCATGCGTTGACGCTTCGGCTCGCGGTACAACCATTGCGGCGGAGTGTACACCTCTCCTGAATCATCACTTGAGATCTCAAACTCCACCTCTTCTGGATCCTCCTCTTCTTCTTCACTCTCAGCTGCAACTGCAACAGCTTCATCTCCTCCACCATCATCGTCTCCATCATCATCATCCTCGTCCTCATCATCATCATCGTCTCCACTGTCATCATCATCCCCATTGTTGCCATCATCTCCATTGTCATCATCATAGGGTGGATTTAGCTGTGCTTGGAGAGCGGCAATCTGGGCTGTCATAGCTTCAATAGTTTGATCCCTTTCCTGGACGGTCCCTTGCAACTGTTGTATGTTCTGGGTGTTCTCCTGCACAGTACCATGACGATGAGATATGGTTGCATCTCTGGCTATCAGGGCATTCTCCAGAACTCCCACAGCTTCATGCAAGGTGTCAATCTCCTGTCCTTGGACCACCATACCATTGCTAGCAAAATCTGCAATCTCCTTTATCATCATCACCTTCTCAGCTAGAGCTCCATTCTCCCTTTCCATGTCCTCTATGTGCCTCCGACGGGGCGGCATGTTGTTCCTGTCGCCCGGGGTAACCACAATGTGCCCATCTTCATCACGCCTCCCATAGTCACGGTAGGGTGAATCTGCTGGCAGTAGGTGTCGGACATGGTGGCACTGGCGAGACAGGGCTTCATGTATGGGCAAGTTGATTCCAAGTCCCCAGTTGCAGTATGTCTTGGTGTAGATCAGATGCACTGGATTTGGCAAGGCGGCATCCCTGAATATAAAGGTAGTGATCTCCCATGCGTCCTCTCCATATCCATAGGTGTACAACCTTCTTCCCTTGAACATGGCCAGTGGCAATCCCAATGTCTGTGAGAGCTGTGCTAACTGCCTTGCAAAGGGCCTTGGTGACTCCATGGTTGCATACTCAGTCCTGACTTCTCCCATCTATCAAGTAAAAGAGGAAAGTGTGAGAATAGCATATGGTAAGAATTTACGAGGGTGAAAGGCATAAGATGAAAGACAGGGTTAATATAGGCTTTAATAATTCTATGGCTTCCTAATCCAATCCTAGGTCACGATCCTACAGTCGACACACGGGCTCTGATACCATCCTGTAACACCCCGGTTCTGAAAATACCGTGGTTTCTATGTGACATGCCAATACCTGGATCGGTTCATTGGCTCACAGTAGAATAAGATAGATAACATAGCAAAATATCCGTGTATCATAGATAACGAAGATCCAGAGTACCATTATTACAATAAAAGCTTAGCACAAAGCTAGCTCAAATTATTCAGGTAGCAACATAAATAAAGTAAATCTACCATCCTGTAACACCCCGGTTCTGAAAAGACCGTGGCTTCTATGTGACATGCCAATCCCTGGATCAGTTCATTGGCCCACAATAGAATAAGATGAATAACATAGCAAAATATCCGTGTATCATAGATAACGAAGATCCAGAGTACCATTATTACAATAAAAGCTTAGCACGAAGCTAGCTCAAATTATTCAGGTAGCAACATAAATAAAGTAAATCCTCCATTCTTCAAATTGCCCACAAGTGAACAAGTGCCGAGTGGAGTACCGTGGCCTATATCGATTACTCAGAATCAGAATAACCTGCAACATGAAACGTAGCATCCCCGAAGGGTCAATACATGGAATGTATGGCAAGTAGAGCTAGTAAAGGAGACAATAGTACTAACATCTACATGCATATTTGGCAAGTGGAGCTGTGTCTGGCTTGCATTTGCAAATACCTTTGTCCTACTTTCGTAAACAGTTTTCGATTTTCTTTGAAAAGATCCCAATTAAGTTAACCCAGCAATATTAAAACAATTATGAAATTAGAATGAGCGAGAAACATGTCATGGAATCAATATCAAGCAACTCAGATGTCCATAACCGGGGACACGGCTAATCGATTAGATTATACACCCTGCAGGGGTTAGTACACTTTACCCATGTGACTTGGCTAGCCCAGCTCGTACCATCACTCTCATTTTGGGTGATGATAGGGAGAAGACCAAGAAGAGACTGTTCGGGAAGTAGCTCCTCAATCCCGACGCGCACCGGTCCATCCTACCAAAATTCAACATCTCTTCGAGTTACCACAACCTACTAAGTCCAACCAACTGCCCATTCCATTATTGGCACATGGTTGTACACGTAAGCTACACAATAAAGAGGCCAATCATTCTCTCTTGATACTTGGGTGCCTTTCCGCAATGAAACCACCAAAAAATATCAATACCATCACACCCAGGAGATTCATTGATTAAGTTGATTTAGTTTTCACAAACCAATACTTTTAGAAACAAGTCTCAATGATGTAACCCAGCCCTCGTTCAACATAGCATGGCTAAGCACATCTACCAACGGTGGTTCATCTACAAGGAAAGCCCTACCACATAATAGGACATAGCATAGCGATAGTATCATCCTACACATGCATCTACAAAATACACGACAATGCATTGAAAATAGTAGGACGATATCATGAACAAAGCAGCATCTACTTGCCTTGGTTGTAGCGGTCGGAAGAACAATCCACACACGAGCAAGCGTTGCACTCGTCACAATCTACACGATACAATTGCAATCATAAACAAACAATCCACAAGTATATGCAACAATTATGATGCATGAAGGTATGCAAGGCAAGTGAATTGGTGCTACAGCTGCACCACATAATCCTATTCGATAATACTACCAATTGCATGCATGGAAGATAGTTTTAGCGCAAGGGAAACTATTAAGTAAAAGTAACGCTCCAAACTAGAGCTAGAACTCAAATAATTTACTACCGGTAGTATACTGTTTGTAAAATCTTGGGAAAATTCTACAGTATGGGCATCGCTGATTAAAAACAGTACCAGTTGGAATTACTCAAAAACGAATTATAAAACTCCCCGAGTAATTAAAACACTGCAGAAAGCCACTAGACAGTTTCTGCAGAAGTTTTTACTGTAAGCCTATCTTTTTAATTCACGATGAGATTCCCCTCGTCCCACTGAATCCAGGGACATATCATACGCGATTTTTGGAGCTACGAATATTTTTCTACGAATTAATTACTCTAAAAAGGCCACTAGCTAGTTTGATTAAACTGTACTAAACCTTGCTGCAAAAGCCTGAACCAAAGGTACAGCGAGATTCTACACGACTCACTGAATCTACACATATTTTATTTGCAATTTTTGGCCAAGCGGTTTAATTTCCACGCAATTTACAAGTTTCTATCGAAATCTGTCAACTAAAACGATTAACGAAAATAACCAGTCAACTGTGTGTGTTGACTGGTCAACGCGTCTGCTGACTGGGCGCTGACTGGGCGTCTGACTAGTCAACTCCTGAGTCTGACCGGTCAACGAACGATCTAAGCCGCTGATCTGAAATCTGACGGTGGCTGCAGACTTACCTGGAACGAACAGCGAAACGGACGGCGGCGATTCCGGACGGTGCGGCGATCGGTTTCGGCGACGGTGGTGTTTCCTGCGCGGATGTAAACGGTCAGCACACGGTCAAAGTGGTCATCAACGCGGCGACGGCGCGTGCGGCGGCGATGGCGGCACACGTGCACGTGTGCGCGTGTGTGAGCGCAGCAGCAGCGCGCGCAAGCGGCGGCAGCGGCGCGCGCCGGGCGCAAGCGGCACGCGGGCAGGCGTAGCAGCGGCAGCTGGCAGCTAGCGGCGCGTGCGGGTAGCAAGCGCAGGCGGCGGCGGCAGCAGCTTGCAGCGCAGTAGCGCGCGCACACGCGCTGGTGGCGAGGCGCGATGGCGGCTGCGGCGGCGCAGCGCTGCGCGGCGGCGAGGCGGCTCGGTGGCGGGGTCGCGCGGCCTGCAGGCGGCGGGGATGGCGCGGGGCGTGCGGGTGGAGGGCTGCTTGGCGGCGGGTGGCGTGACGCGCGGCGGCGGAGAGAGAAAAGGCGGTGGCGTGGCGTTACCTGGCGGCGGGGTTGGGTGGCGCTGGTGGCGGCGATCGGCGCGGAAGGAGGCGACGGCGGCGGCGGCGAGACCAGGTGGCGGCGGCACGCAAGCCGAGGGGAGGCGGCGGCCGGGTGCAGTGATCGAGGAGGAGGGGCGGTTCCCGAGGCACGTGCGGGGGCGCGGTTATCGAGGCACTACAAGAAATGTGTTTACTTGTGACCTTCTCATAGTGACGGGAAATGAAATCGTGATAGATCTATGACGATTTCACACAAGATGGTCGTAGACCATTTGGAGAGGTCAAAACCCTTTAGAATTACGACGTTTTGGGTCCAAATCGTCATAATTTTATTAGATAAAATCGTCATAATCTATGTAAAACAGCTTAGGATTTTATTTTTAGCCTAATATTACCAATCTAAATCGTCATATTGCTAAATTTAATCATATTAATATGACTGGACGGCCACATCAGCACTTGGACCGAACCGAATGGGCCAGCAGCGGGAAGAAAAACACGCACCCACTCTTCCACTACTAACCCTAGGCCCAGCCGCAGATCGAGCCATCGCCACCTCTCCATATTGCCTCCAGTCAAACCCTAACCTCCCACATCCTCCATATCGCCTCCCCGTGCGCTGCCGATCTCCCCGCCGAGCCTCAACTTGTGTCCCCACACGCGACACCCTACCTCCAAACCGATCGATCCCCGCTGCCAGCCCTCCTCTGTGTGCGCTGCCGGCACCCCTCGATCCCCGCCGCCACGACCTAACCTCCAGATCGCCATCACCTCCAGATCCCATTGCTGCGCTCCCCCCATTCCCCTCGTTCCTCAGATCCACCTCCGCAAGCCCGGGAGGAGCCGCAGCGGCCGGTGCTTCCACCCGTTGATCGGAGGACAAGGTCCACCTCGACCCAACGTCCACCGCCGCCGTCTGGGAGGCGAAGAGGATGCGGAGGTCCTGCTCGCGGACACCAAGGCCGCGATCGGAGTAGGGCAACTAGCCGGTTGCCGGACACTAAGGGAAGAGAATGCCGAGGGCGGAGGCGGCGGCATGGCAGGGACCAGAGGCGACGGCGCGGACGCCAACCTAGGCACTAGAGGCTGGAGCCTCCTTCTCCACCAAAGCATGGATGGGATGGAGGTCGAGCTCAGTCTAGCGTCTCAGGTCTTGGCCATGGCGGGATGCTACAGATCAAGGACGACATAGGTTCGAGGAGCAGCGGAAGCTCTGGATCCCAACCATGTTGCGGCACTTCCAGGTCATGTCTCTCTCTTCACCCTACCTCGCCCCTATCTCTCTCGGGTCCTCTCTCAGCACCTCTATCTGCTGTCCCCTGAAATACAAAATGATAAGAGATTTGCATCCCCTGAAATAGGTAATCGGTGCTAATTGTAAGATTCACACTCTTTCACTTCTTGAAACCTACAGTTTTAAACATGTTATACATGAGTTCTTGCTGCAGGTCTTTCGAATAAGACATCGGATTTAGGTACTAGATTAGTTTGTGTTTGTTTAACAACTTTGTTTTTTGATGCTTTATTATCTGGATAAGTCTAATGTGATTTAGTTAGTTGTATATACATCAAAACACATGTAATCCATTTTCTTGTGGTCTACTTATATGGTTCACTGATAAGTAATTATAATCTGTGTTGGTACTTTCCATAATCATGAGGAACCCATGCTTCTATGTGCACAAAGTAATCTGATATTGTTTAAACATGCTTACACTACTTAAAACATGCGCTCTCATAACAGTACCCATGTTGTCATGAATATTTGTCAATGCCTCAGATTATTTTGTTAGTAGTAGTACTACTAGTTCATGTATAGCCATATAGGTATAAAATATGTATATACCTCGATTCTCTTATGCATACACCTATTCTAGGAACTGATCTATGTTGAGTGCTTATTGACATTCGGTTTTTCCCATGACACCTTGCTGTTCCAGTGTTGGTGGTGCCCTCCAATGGTGTTCTGGTGGTGTTGGTGCCCTCCTGTGGTGTTCCAGTGGTGTCAAAAATTTGGTGAACAAGGGGTGTAGCTCATGATACTATGAACCAGTTATCGTTCTTAATGCATCTAGTGCTTTAATGTTGTTTTTCATATCAGGTCCATGTATGCATGGTTGTAGCTAGAAAGAAGGGGTGATAACTGTGATAAGTGTGAAATAATCGCACCTGTTTTATATCCTTTGGTGCAAAAATGTTGTTATTATCTGTTCTTCTTTGCATGAAGGCATTAATTTGTTTGTTACGGTTGTGTTTATGGTAGAATAAATAATGCATCCACTCTACATGTTTGATCAGACCATGCTTGCATTAGTTTAGTCAGACCATATTAATCTTGATTTTTTCCCTTAAAATATTCTCTTGAGTATTATCAAGTAGTATCAATATGCATGACTATGAACATTGGAGAAATAAATATTATATTCTAGTAACATACTTTCTGGTTCGAGTGTATTTGAGAAATAAATATTATTCTGGTAACATACCTTCTGCTTCTTGAGGTTTGTTTAGTTACCAACATGGTGCCTTTCATTCAATAAGATAGCTGCGGGTTATGTATGTATTTGTGTGAGTCTATTTATTTCCAAAACCTTCTCATATCCCTCATTGATAATTATTCTCTCACCTACGGTTGCCATGAGATCATGATGCGTCATGTGGCCACCTAATTGTGCCTTGCTTTCCTTCTGGCAGTGCCATGTCTTGATGTTGCACACCCTCCTCCTCCATGGATGAAGGAGGTCGTCGCCTGCCTCTGTGTCACCACCCCCATCAACCAGCTCCCCCCATCGACGCTCAGGTCGCGGCCCGCCTGCCCCCACTTGACGCTGTCGGCTAGGCCCTCGGACCCTCAGAGGGCGAGGAGCTCGACCTCTTCATGGTATCTATATGGCTCTCACACCTCTGCTCCTTTTCTATTCTGCTCTGCGACTGGGTGCTGTAGAAGTTTGCTAGGGTCTACGGATGCTTGTTTGGTTTGAATGGCTAGAATAGAGAGAGAATGGGATAATTTTGTCTTAGTATGGGCATTATCTTATGTTGTTTAGTAATTTTCACCATGATGCTTCGTCAGAGAATAGTGGTCTAAATTTCAAACCTTTCTCGTATTGCAACAAGTCTGGAACTGCCAGGCCTATTCTAAATGCTAGATAAAGTCGATTTTCTTTTATGCCTAAGCTATGCTAAGGCCTGTTAAATGGTTAGCCCTAGTTCTATACTTGTTTCTAAGGAGAGTAGTGGAATTGTTGATCCATCATCACTTTAGAAGTTGCTGCTGTTTTGACTTGAATTAGATTTTTCTGTTACTAAACAGTAGTAGTATAAATGCCTCATTAACAATATATATTTTTTCATGGCCAGCTTCTTATCTCTAATGGTAGTTGCCTCACCTATCTTATTAGTGTGACTCATGTATTGCTTGTTCTGTTATCCTGCACTATTGGCAAGTACAGGTTGCAGGACTCGTGGAGCACCATCCACCCCATCCACACTTTCTCCACTTCCGAGGACTTCTCGAGGTAGCCATTTCCCCCACTTTTCCTACCTACTGATGATACCGCCTGATTCCTTTCTTGAATCTTATTGGAGAGTGGCTTTGCTGTGATGTCTATGGTTTTATTTCTGTCGATGCCTAATGGTCTTATTGGACTGTGGCTTCCCCGACGTCACTGCAGATTCCCCGATGTCCAATTAGTATACATGTTATGTGACCATGCTAGTTGATCTTTACTAGCAGTGCATATGCGAGAACATTAGTTGTTCCTTGGCTTGTACATGTTAGGATTATGTTATCATTATTCATGTGCATTAAGAAACTAGTTATTCCTTTCTCTCAAGTCACATATTGCACACATTTAACAATATAGCTGTGCAGCAAACCTTTTCTGTCCATGTCTTGAATTATGATTTCTGCTAAGTATGAAAAGGATAGCTAATGTTCTTCTAAAACTTCCTAGGACTATGCTTGTTTATGGATGAGTTAACATGTAATATCCTAGTTGGTTTTATTTGTACTACTAATTTTCCTTGAGTTGAAACCATATTGGCATAACATTATATTGGTTTTCATACCCTCAAATCAGGATATGCTTCTCAGAAAATGTCGGTAGCATAAGATAATGAAGCCACCCATTATCATTGTTGTCGCATCCCCCACCCTCACCGTCTCCATCGCCGTGGTTTGGTTCAGATAAGTATTCGATCTCTCCCACTGCCTTATAGTCCTTGTTAATTCACCCAAGTGAGTTGATAGCTCAAAGTTATAGTTTGATAATCAATTGATGATGATTGGTAGCTCCTGTTTTCGATATGATCTGATCTGACCTGGGCTGGGTACATGACCATGCACGTTTGTGTGTTTGATATAGTATTCCCTTCTTTTTCTAATAGAAGGCAATAGATTACTATGCAGCATATTTTCCTCTTTTGCTACTGGTTTATGTATAGATAGCAATATAGGCTTAGGCCATGTATAATAATTTCCATTTCTATGATCAATTTGGTATCCCAAATCCTCAATTTCTTCTATATCATGACAGTACAGATCTACGGAAGAATCCACTACTTTGATTAGTCATTCTGTCCTTGACCTGTTTGTTTTGGATCTTTGTTGTGGCAGGACTCTAGAATCATCAGTGATGCCGTACACTGGTGGTTGCCACTTTCCAAGGATGACTTTGGCTCCTCTAGGACCTACCCGCAGAAGGCCTTATGCACCTACATGTTCTCCTTGTACTATATGGACATCATCTTCTTCAGGTGGGGTAAAATTCAAGTCTGGTAGCACCATACTGATCTGATTTCTGTTGCTCCTCTTTGTTCGGGTATGTGGTTGCTGCTGCTGTGATTTCTAGGAAGTTTCATTTCTGGATTCAGGATGCTTCTGTACTAAGAAACCAATAGCATTGTTAGTGCAATATGTCCAAAATAGAGAACCATCTATACTATGTTGATTTTAATTGATGGTAGTGCCAAACTTAATATGCCTGAGTTGTGCCATACTTATATTGGGTTCATGCTGGATGTACCTAACTTGAGTTGGATGTCCTAATAATTATAAAATTAGGAACCACCATTTGTTTTCTAGCTCTGTATCCTGATAATTATAAATATTGTTTACCTGTGCACCATGCCCTCATTTTATGGTCCATCGAGTGATTGTGATGTCTAAGTATATGCATGGTATTGCCTTTTGCTCTTGGACAGTGTGAACATTTAGCAAAAAAGAACTTCACTTTACTATAGAAAGTGGGTTCGTCCATGCTGACAGTAGAGTTTCATTCATTACAGTTTCATTCATTACTGATGACTATATTCATTACAACTCTTGCATAATTTGTGCAGATGCTTGGTGAGAACTTGTAACCACTTTTTGATCAGCTGGAGAATGATCGTGCTGCTAAGGTTTTACTCGAATTCTTCCTTATATGGACTAGACAGGTTCTTCATCTTATCGAGTCGTTTGATGCTCCGAAGGCCAAGAAAAATAACTCAATCAAAATCCAATTATTTACTCTACAAGAATGAAATGCTTGTTATGCCTAATATACTTAGTTTAACCTGTATCTGTTTTAATTCTGTTCTTTATCCGACTACTAGTTTTTTCTTTGCCAAATTGCCCGAAGCTTATGCTATTTTCAACCCAATCGTGGATGTTATGCCTGTCATACCTCTATTCTTTTTTCTATTAGCCTTTGTTTGGCAAGCTGCTGTAAGTTTTCGATGAAATCTTTAGTACTCTGCTCTGCCTGCTAAATTAAATTATGTATTAATTCCAAAAAATTATTATTATAAAAAAAATGGGTAAAAGCAGAGAACTTTTCTATTTTTATATTATGAACCTTCGATTCTAAAATGAAAATTCTTCTACATTGAATAGATAGCTGCAGCAATAAATTTGGATCAGCCTTTCTACCCTTCTGCACTTACGTTGAGCAGGTACCTACACAATACCTAACTCTATTTTGATATTGATAAGAGTGGTGATAGAAGCTATGCAGCACTTCTCAGTTGTGCCTAGCACAGGCTAATACCCCAACTCATCAGCTAGCCGCTATCTCACTGAGTGATCCATTTGTACCTTCTTAGTCGGAGCGTGTCCTCTCTGCTATCTGTATATGCTTGGTGTTTGAAATGCATCTTATACGTGTTGATTATCGACAGATGAGACTTATATTTGATTAAATGTTGTGATTGTAATTTGAATTTGTTTTGGATTATTTGTTTTGATTGTCCGATGTATTAGTGAACTAGATCATATTTGGGCTCTAAACAGGCCTTGACCATAAATATTCTAATTCTGAACAGTGTACAATTTCAGAAAATAAAGGCTAAAAAAGGAAAAAGAAATGGACCGTGTACAGGTCGAAGCCCAAATCTTAAAAGGACCGAAAATGGCCAAACCCAATAATTAAACGGATTATCAAAGGCCTAGGCCTAAAAGAAAAAGAGCATCGAAAAGGCTAAGGCCCAGTTAATAAAAGGCTAAAATTATTGGGCTTGGCCCATATAGACCTTCAAAATGGACCGGGCTGATTCTTTGCCATGTCGGATTGGCCACGTAGGATCTGACCTGGCGAGGCCAATTTGCCCGTGACGATATTGGATCGTCATAACGGTTATGAAGATCCAATATCGTCATAGACAGTTATGACGATTTCATCAAAATCGTCGTTATAGTTCATTTGCGACGCCCAGCTTTTGACGATCTCAAAATCTTTCATAGAATCGTCATAAACAGACTACTATGACGATTTTGTGACAAAAATGGAGGGTCATATATAGCCAGATTCGTTGTAGTGAGGGCAGGGGCGGCGGCTCGGCCTGGTGGGGTCCTTTTGTGGGCCCCTCGCGCGAGTCCTAAACTGATTCGGCGCAGAGTTAGACGCGGACTCGGAAATCGGTCCGGAAATTCGGACCGTTTTCCGACGATTCACTAAAACGGCGACAACTTTTCCGTACGAGCTCCGAATCGAGCGATTATTGCTCCTACGGTTTTGTAAAGTCGAGGGGAACAATCTAGGGTCAAGGGTTTAGCGAAACCACTATGCTACAAGGGTGGCAACACTAGTTCTTCTAAAGCCTCCCGCAGGAGCCTAGTAGCAAAATAGAATAGGGTTTTGAAAATAGCGTTTCGCCGATTCACTTCGATCGACGGTTTTGTATGGAAAAGCATGATGCAATGATATGAATGATATGCGGAACCAAATCTAAAATTTGGGATGTGACACTCTATAAATCTTTATGCCTAATATATAAGCTGGTACGCCAAGATCCTTTATTGAAAAACTATTATTCAAATATTCCTTGACACTATTCAGAAGGTCTACATCATTCCCAATCAACAATATGTCATCTACATATAGTATTAAGAATGCTACAGAGCTCCCACTCACTTTCTTGTAAATACAAGCTTCTCCATAAGTTTGTATAAAACCAAAACTTTTGATCACCTTATCAAAATGTTGATTCCAACTTCGGGATGCTTGCTTCAATCCATAGATGGACCGTTGAAGTTTGCATACCTTGTTAGCATCTTTAGGATCGACAAAACCTTTGGGTTGCATCATATACAACTCTTCATCAATGTCTCCATTGAGGAATGTTGTTTTGACATCCATCTGCCATATCTCATAATCATAATATGCAGCGATTGCTAACATAATCCTCACAGACTTTAGCTTCGCTACAGGTGAGAAAGTCTCATCGTAGTCAACTCCTTGAATTTGTCGAAACCCTTTTGCGACAAGTCGAGCTTTATAGACAGTAACATTACCATCAGCATCTGTTTTCTTCTTGAAAATCCATTTGTTCTCGACAGCCTTCCGGCCATCCGGTAAGTCCACCAAAGACCATACTTGGTTTTCGTACATGGATCCAATCTCGGATTTCATGGCTTCCTGCCATTTATTGGAATCTGGGCTCATCATCGCTTCCTCATATGTCGCAGGGTCATCGGTGTTGTCCACCAACATGACACTCATAACGGGATCATACCAATCAGGAGTGGTACGAGTTCTCGTTGACCTGCGAGGCTCTGTAGCAACTACAACCAAAGTTTCATGATCATCATCATTAGCTTCCTCTCTTATTGGTGCAGGCACCACATGAACTTCTTCCGGTGCTGCGCTACTCGCAATTTCGAGAGAAGGTTCAACAACCTCGTCGAGTTCTACTTTCCTTCCAGTCACTTCTTTCGAGAGAAATTCCTTCTCTAGAAAGGATCCATTCTTGGCAACGAAGATTTTGCCCTCGGATCTATGATAGAAGGTATACCCAATAGTTTCCTTCGGGTATCCTATGAAGACGCATTTTTCCGCTTTGGGTTCAAGCTTGTCCGGCTGTAACTTCTTTACATAGGCTTCACAACCCCAAACTTTAAGGAACGACAATTTAGGTTTCTTCCCAAACCATAATTCATACGGTGTCGTTTCAACGGATTTAGATGGTGCCCTATTTAAAGTGAATGCGGCTGTTTCTAATACATAACCCCAAAATGATAGCGGTAAATCTGTAAGTGACATCATAGAACGAACCATATCTAAGAGAGTTCGATTACGACGTTCGGACACACCATTACGCTGTGGTGTTCCCGGCGGTGTCAATTGTGAAAGTATTCCGCATTTCTACAAATGCTCGCCAAACTCGTAACTTAGATATTCACCTCCACGATCAGAACGTAGAAATTTAATCTTCTTGTTACGTTGATTCTCAACCTCACTTTGAAATTCCTTAAACTTCTCGAAAGTTTCAGACTTATGTTTCATGAAATAGATATACCCATATCTACTCAAGTCATCCGTGAAGGTAAGAACATAACGATAACCACCGCGCGATGCTACACTCATTGGACCACACACATCGGTATGTATGATTTCCAATAAGTCCGTAGCTCGCTCCATCATACGAGAAGATGGAGTCTTAGTCATTTTACCCATCAGACATGCTTCGCTTCTTTCAAGTGATTCGAAATCAAGTGATTCAAGAAGTCCATCGGAATGGAGTTTCTTCAGACGCTTCACTCCAATGTGACCAAGACGACAGTGCCACATATAGGTCGAGTTATCGCTCGATTTCAAACGTTTAGCTTCAATGTTATTAATATGTGTATTTCCACTATCGAGATTCAATAAGAATAGACCATCTATCAAAGGTGCATGTGCATAAAACATATTACTCATATAAATCGAACAACCATTATTCTCGGATTTAAACAAGTAACCGTCTTGCAATAAACAAGATCCCAATATAATGTTCATGCTTAATGCAGGCACCAAATAACAATTATTTAAGTATAAAACTAATCCCAATGGTAGATGAAGGGGTAGCGTGCCGAACGCGATCACATCAACCTTTGATCCGTTTCCCACGCGCATCGTCACCTCGTTCTTCACTAGCTTCCTTTTATTCTGCCGCACCTGTTTCGAGTTACAGATATGAGCAACCGAACCAGTATCAAATACCCAGGCACTACTACGAGTACTAGTGAGATACACATCAATAACATGTATATCGGATATACCTTTCTTCTTGATGTTGCCGTTCTTCAAATCCGCCAAGTACTTTGGGAAATTCCGCTTCCAGTGACCTTCTCCCTTGCAGTAAAAGCACTCAGTATCAGGCTTAGGTCCAGCCTTGGTCTTCTTCGTCGGCGCGGTAACTTTCTTACCACCCTTCTTGAAGTGTCCCTTTTGCTTAGACTTGCCTTTCTTGAATTTGGTGGTCTTATTGACCATCAACACTTGGTGCTCTTTCTTGATCTCCACTTCTGCAGATTTCAACATGGCAAAGAGTTCTAGCAACTGCTTGTTCATGTTTTGCATATTGTAGTTCATCACAAAGTTCTTGTAACTTGGTGGTAGTGATTGGAGGACACGATAAATCCCCAAAGCATTAGGAATCACTATACCCAATCTTTGAAGTTTGTTTGCGTGCCCAGACATCTTAAGCACATGCTCACTGACGGAGCTGCCCTCTTCCATCTTGCAGTTAAAGAACTTTTCAGAAGCCTCATAGCTTTCAATTGTCGCGTGAGCCTCAAAGATCAATTTGAGATCACGGACAATATCATGTGGGTCTGAATTCTCAAACCTTTTCTGAAGCTCCGATTCTAAACCATACAAGATAGCACACTGAACTGTGGAGTACTGAGTCTTCCGAGCGAGGTAAACATTATTTACTTCATCGGTAGCAGTAGATGCAGGTGGGTCACCCAGCGGTGCATCCAGCACATAGGTCAAATTACCAGCTGTGAGGACAATCCTCAAATTGCGGAACCAATCCGCGAAGTTGCTTCCATTGTTTTTCAACTTTTCTTTCTCTAGGAACGCATTAAAATTGATGGTAGAGGCTGCCATTGATCTACAACATATTTGCAATAGTTTAGACTAAGTTTATGACAAATTGTGTTCTAATTAATAGTTAAATTAATCTAGGTGAACTCCCACTCAAAAAAATATCCCTCACATTGTTTTAGTGATCACACGAACCAAATCCACCACATCAACACCGATCATCACGAGAGTTGATGTAGCTTCAATGGCGAACAATCGACATGTTCATCATATCTACTATATGATTCATGCTTTACCTTTCGGTGATCCGTGTTCCGAGACCATGTCTGTACATGCTAGGCTCGTCAAGATCAAACCTTAGCTTCCGCATGAGCAAACCTGTCTTGCTCACGTTGTATACACTTGCGGAATCTAACACACCCGATCATCACGTGGTGTTTCGAAACAACAAGCTTTAGCAACGGTGCTTACTAAGGGTGAACACTTTAGAACTTGAAATTCATGTGAATGAGGGATCATCTTGTAATGCTACCATTGTTAACTAAGCAATACAAGATGCATAAAGGATTAACATCACATGCAATTCATAATATGTGATATGATATGGCCTTTCTTCTTTGTGCTTCCGATCTCCATCTTCAAGCACGAACATGATCTCCATCATCACCTACATTGCATCAAGGTCAATGACGCTGCTCCATGGTTGTCGTCCACCAGATTCAACTATTACAACTACTTTGAATAGACACGCGGGTCTTAACAGAAATTAAAGACAACCATATGGCTCCTGCCGGTTGCCAACTTACAATAAGGAACATTGCATACATCAAATATAATCACAACCATGGCCATATCACATCACAGCACACCCCTGCAAAACAAAGTTAGACGCCTCTACTTTCTTTGCATGTTTTACGTGGTTTGGGGCTTTCAATAAGTGTCGTTCTAACTTATGAACAAGAACCACAACATTGATACTAGTATTGTCAATCACCCGTTGTAAATTGAATCTTAACTATGTTGGGAGAAACAGGCACCCGCAAAGCCACTTATGCAATACAAGTTGCATGTCAAGCGTGGAGCAAGTCTCATGAGCGATGTCATGTAAGGTTAGCCCGGGCCGCTTCATCCCACCATCCCGCAAGATGCAAAGTACACAAGAAGCAATCGACAACAAAAGCATCAACGCCCACAATGACCATTGTGTTCTACTCGTGCAACAGATCTACATATAGACACGACTCTGATACCACTGTAGGGTTTCGTAACATGGAAAACAAAAATTTTCTACTGCATACAAACAAACAAGCCAAGATCTATCTACTAGATTGTAGCAACGAGTCGATGGAATAACTCACCCTTGAAGATTCCAAAGTGTTTAACGAGAGCGGATTCTCGCGGGTGATGTAGTCGTACTCTTGCCGATCTCAAGATCGCGTAGACGATCCTTCCGGCGCTGCGTTCCGGCAGCGCTTCCGCAGTCGGTCACACGTTCGGTACTCGACGAAGACCTTCCTCTCACTTGTTCCAGCAGGCAGCAGAGGATGTAGCATTGTCCTCGCGATTCCGGCAGCACAACGGCGTGGTACCGGAAGTAGAGGGGAGATCTCGCAGGGCTTCGCCTTAAGCCGGAGCGAGTATGGTGGACTATGAGAGAGATCCTTGGTGATCTAGGGTTTAGACGCACCAAGGAGGAGCAAGGCCGGAGGATAGGGTTTGCCTAGGCGGCGGCTTGCCCTAGGCGGCGGCGACAGCAGGAGGTGGTGGCGCCGGCGGCTAGGAGCTAGGGTTTTGGGTGGAGGTGTTGTATCCTTGGAGGGGCAGCCCTGCCCCTCCTTATATAGGTGGAGGGGGCGCGCCAGGGGAGGGGAGTCCCTCCCCAACTCGGATCCCAAGTGGGCCGGCGGTAGAGGGGAGGAACTCCTCCCCAAGTAGGTTTCCTACTTCCCCCCACCTCACAAAATAGCCGTTTGACTTTTCAAATTGGCGTTTGACTTTTCAAACTAGGATTTGATTAAACCCTTTATTTTGTTCAGCGATGACACCTAGTACATGATGCAATCATTCCAACTTGTTATGACACATTCATGTACCCTTCCCCTCCGGAGTGCCTGACATTCCGGAACCTTCTAGAACATTCCCGATGAAATCACCGGAACCATTCTCCAACCCCGAAACAGGACTTTCCTTATATGAATCTTATTCTCCGGACCATTCCGGATATCCTCGTGATATCCTGGATCCCATACAAGACTCCGAACAACATTTGGTCTCTTACTCATCATTTCATAACTACTCAAACAACGTCGAATCCTTAAGTGTGTCTCCCTACGGTTCGTGAATTATGCGGACATGATCGAGACACTTCTCCGAACATTAACCAATAGAGGAATCTGGAAATTCATATGGCTCCCACATATTTCTACGATTACTTTGTGATCGAATGAACCACTTACATACGATACCAATTTCCCTTTGTCTCACGATAGTTTACTTATCTGAGGTATTGATCGTCGGTATCTCTGCATACCTAGTTCAACCTCGTTACTGATAAGTACTCTTTTCTCGTTCCCGTGATATGTGATCCCTTGTGAGCCAGTCACATGCTTGCAAGCCAGTTGGATGGCATTTCACCGAGAGGGCCTAGAGTATATCTATCCGTCATATGGATGGACAAATCCCACTCTTGATCCATGTGTCTCAACCAATACTTTCCGAACACTCAATGCCACCTTTATAGCCACCCAGTTACGGTGTGGTGTTTGATGTCATCAAAACATCCTTCCGGTGAAGGTGATATGCATGATCTCATGGTCGAAGGAATTAGGTTACTATGTATCAGAAAGCATATAGCAATTGAACTATTTAAAATGACTTTGATCTTTATGCTACGCTTATCTATAGGAGTATGTCCACCATATCATTCTCCTAACGATATGATCTTATTGTTAATAACATCTCAATGTTCATGATAGGGAAACCACAATCATTTATTAACCAATAAGCTAGTATTATAAAGAGGCTTTACTAGGGGCTCTATTTTAGTTTACAAATCACACAAGTATTAATGTTTCCTTGTTAATACTATTATAGCATGAATGTAAACATTTATCATAAACACAAAGATATAATAATAACTACATTTATTATTGCCTCTAGGGCATATCTCCAACAATAAAATCATCAAGAATCATAGTAGAAGGTTTGGCAAGGAAAGGTGGAAGGCTGCGCATCCCCCTCATCTCCCCCGTCACCAAATCGCGGAGTAATGAGATCCTCATTGTATGAGGGCCTGACACTGGTGGATAATCTTGGAATCCTTGACCTTCGAGGTGCATCACCCTCAAATATTTCACCAAATGTATGGTGGTCCATGACCTCCCTTTTCTGAAATTTTAGACAAGCATCAAACCAAGTGATTTCCAAGTTGATAAATGATGAGCAACTACTATAGGAACTTGCTAGAGGGCTACACATGCATCAAAATGAAATTTCTAAGCACAGAACAAGCATGAAAAGTTCAAACAACCTGACACCTATAGCAGCAAAATACTCAAGATACAATCTACCAATCAAAAATCTAATTGGACAAGTGGAGGAGGCACATACCAAGGAGCAATCCCTCAAAAAATCAGCACTTGAGATGGGCTGAACAAGGATATCAAAAATAGTGAGCAAGAACAGTAAGAACTCGAGATTGAGCAAGTTTTCTGGTGTTTTTTGGGAGAGAGAAAGAAGGTGGATTTGAGGAGGCAGCCTGGAGGGGCCCAGGTGGGCCAAAACCCCCTAGGCGCCACCCCTAGGTAGGTCGCTCCTACCATGGGTGTGGTGTCCTGGGGTGTCCTCCTGGGTCACTCCAGGTGTCCCTCTGCCCCTTTTTTTGAGGAAAAAATTATTTTGAATTTTCTGTGATTTTTCGGGAAACTTTATTTTTGGCCAATTTTCAGGGTATGAAAATTGATTTTCTCGCAGAAACAGTTTTTTCAGAAGAAGCAAAAGCAAACAAAAGCCAAACTACAGAAGTTCTAAGACACTCTAATAAGCAAACAACTAACTAACAAAAGCAAAACCAAAGTCTAGGAAGAAGAAAAGTAGAAGAAAGCAAGTATAACCACAGTGAAAACATTATTTTGTTCATTAAAATCCTTTTGTTAACAAGGTTGATCAAGTCTTGTTACCAAAACAATCTTATATGAAACAAAAATTTGCAATCCACAAGGTGATTATGTTACCTCATACTTGATAGCAATGGTTCCAATCATAATAGTTTCAAAATTTTCTTGTGGAATGGGACAATATATTTCTCCAACCTTGATTCTCTCGATATTTTCAATGGAATTCAAGCAATAGTTCTTAGCAACCTTCTTCGGGAAATAGACAGTATGCTCTTTGTCATTAATATTGAATGTTACTTTTCCTTGATTACAATTGTTGATAGCACCTGCAGTATTAAGAAAAGGTCTCCCAAGAATAATAGCTCATATTATCATCTTCAGGCATTTCAAGCATAACAAAATCAGTTAGAACCAAGCAATTGTGAGCCACTTGCACAGTAACATCCTCACATATACCAACAGGAATAGTAGTTGACTTATCAGCCATTTGCAAAGATATATCAGTTGGTATCAACTTTTCTAGCTAGAGTCTCTTGTAGAGAGAAAAAGACATAACACTAACTCCAGCTCCCAAGTCACATAAAGTAGTTCTAACATAATTATTCTTAATAGAGCAAGGAATAGTTGGTATACTTGGATCACCAAGTTTCTTTGGAACCTTACCATTGAAGGAATAATTAGCAAGCAGAGTAGAAATCTCCTCATTAGGAATCTTCCTTTTATTAGAGACAATATCCTTCATATACTTTGAATAAGGAGGCAACTTAATAGCATCAGTCAAAGGAATTTGCAAAAATAAAGGTTTCATCCAGTCACAAAACTTGTTGTAGTGTTCTTCCTCCTTTGACTTGTGTTTCTTACTTGGAAAAGTCATAGGTTTCTGCACCCAAGTTTCTCTCTTTACCATGTTTATTAGAAATAAAATCTTCCTTAGTGTACCTAGTGTTCTTAGTGTGCTTCTCAGGTTCTTCCTCAACTTCCTCCTTATCAGGAGCATCATTTTTATCATTACCACTCTCAGTTTCAGCATCAGAGACAGATATACTATTAGGATCTACAACAGGTTCAAGTGGTTCCTCAACTATTCTATGTTTCTTTTTCTTTCTCTTACGAGGACTACCACTACTCTCACCTTGTTGAGAATCCTTCTCATTTCTTTTGGGGTGTCTTTCAGGATATAAGGATCTTGAGTAGTTGTCTGTTGCTTGCAGCTGTCTAGATTCAGTTGTTTGTGGCATGAAGTGCCCCTATTTTGTTTGGGAAGCAATTGTATCTTCTATTTTAGATAGAGAATTTGGCTTATGAGGTCAGTAGCCCAGATTCGGAGAATCTATCATTCCTTGTGGATTAGATGTGTTGCCCATCTTCCTTTATCCTTTCTGGTTTTTACCGATAATAATTCTCATAAACCATGATCATGAACTTCACCTAGTTATGTTTTGTAGATAGGTTAGCTAGCTATTTGGCAACTACAACATAGTTCATGATGTGAAATGTTCTTCATGCTATGGAACAATACTGATCACGATTTATTTTTATATTGCAGCTTGGTATCCAGCCCACAGATAATATTCCCAGTACGCCTGAAGAAGCTTGGGAGGAACTTATTGCTCGCATATCCTACTTTTTTGCAGATGAGGTTAATAGTTTTGCCTTATCTTGATATTTTTCTCCTCAAAGTTCAAGAGTTAAGTTATGTACAAACAAGTCCATGGCAGGACAAAGGTGTTAATAGTTTTGACAATTGCACTGCACTAGGATCCTTTCATTCTATGACTGTGCTGTCTCTGTTGTTGTAGTGCGTAATTAATAGCTATTTTTAACATTTGCATATGAGAAAATGAGGACCCTTATTGAATGAATATCTAGTTAGTGGTCATCTGTTATAGATAATACAGACTGATCAAACATACTGTTAAATTTCCTTCAGCGCTTTCGTGTTTGTCTTTTGCAGTCTCCGCCTACTCCGAAACAATTTGCCATCATGTTCTAACACATGTTTCCGTATAATTATCGATATAGATCTCAAATCTGAATAATTCTTCCTCTGAATTTTAGATGTTAACTAGTAAAATTGCCCGTGCGTTGCAACGGAAGAAATTGATGTTATCACAATAGTGAAAAAACAGGCTTTAAAAAAATGAAAGAATTATATTTGTTTTTACCCGTTGCGAGATGATAGTGAAAACCTTTATGGTTTGGACATATTACATATATAGAGAAAGGTTTAGGAGTTCAACATGAAGAAATTAGAATGTTTTACTTCAGGACTACCTGATTAAATAGATACTAATTATTTACGATAATCACTTGTATTTTGTGAAGGGAAATTATGGCCAACCATTGACACGGAGATGTAGGAAGGGACCGGGCAGCGTGTTGCTGATGCTGCTGCAGCGCGCCAGTTTGGACCACGCATTTGATGCATGCCTCGCAGCTTCAGTATTGCTGTGCAGGCAGCTAGCTCGTTTTTCCATATGCTAGAAAACAACCTGCTCTGGTAGCTGGTACCCAGCGGAAAGTACTCCTACTCCTTTACGCAGAAAACCAAACGAATCTGATTCCGGTCTAGATTCTGCACGCTACCAAAATCGCAGGTTCTGTCAGCTAACGAGACTGCAGTGCCTGAGACCGGGATGAATGCCCGGAAGTATCGGAGTTCTTCTCTGCATGCCTGGCCTGGCCACCGGCGATCCAAACCTTTGAGCCGGCCAATACTGCCGACGTTCGAGACTTGGCTGAACATCTGTAGCCTACTATTGCACGGCGGCAGCGACGGAAGAACGGCCTTCTCCCCCTCTTCTCTAACCCCTTTGCTCGTCTCATCGGTGAATCCGCCGTTGTCGGCAATAACGTATCCATCCTCCAAGGCAGTGTTGATTCGTCACCGTTGCTGCAGCTCCATGTGGGCGCAGGTCTTACGCACCACAGCCCCTCGCAGGGTGCTCCTCCTGGCGAACTCGTCCTCCAAGCATTTTTTTACTTACCGGTAGTACTGGTGGGTAATTTTGTGTTCAGTGGGAGGGCAAAACCGTCTAAAAAAAAAACCCGTAAGAAACACTTCATACTTTATTATTAGGTATAGATAAGCAGGTGTTTATGCATCAATGATATCTTTCCGAGCTTCATTTATTAGGTATAGATAAGCAGGTGTTTGCACTGTTTTTCTCTATTATGATCCACTTATCTTCATTTCTCTATTGTTATCAGTACCTATCTTCATTTTGGGGCTAGTTTTATAGTACCTTTTACTACTCATCACAGGCGACTAGTATAAATTCAATCTTGACCATTGATTTTCAAAGGGCAGTCTAGACATTTTAAGGAGGAAATCGGTTTTTGCGGCAGTTAATCAATTCCCACTAAATATGGCATTTAAGAAGCCTAAAATCCCGCTAACTGATTGTCAATCTCCTTCTACGCTCATTTATTTCTTTAGAAAATAGAACTCGAATGTATGGCCATGGCAGCCACGGAAGACATCGGCCAATGATCCTCGCCGCAGCACTGTCGCCGCCGCGTGGGACGGCCTTTCGTCTCAGTTAGTGGAGGCTTGAGTTCTATTCAGAAAATTACATAGTGGAAGAACAGATCACTTAGGAATTTACACCACGAAACCATAATTCAGGCTACATGGTCGTGTTCCAGGTTCTAGCAAACTCATAGCTAAGCCAACAAATTACGATCAATTTCTGCAGAAAACATGCCTAACAAAATTTCGATGGAAGCGTCAATGATCGGCGCCGAGCAGTTCTACCAAAACTGTTCTTATAACGATGCTAAAGTGCCATCCGTATTTGCACTATTCTGCGTTGATTGATCCATATGGAACCAACGTCATCGTCAACTCTTATGCCTGGGCCACTTCATGGCAGATCTGATGGCAGCTTTCCGCATCACCTTGACAGCATGCCATTGATGCTTCATCGAAGAAGAAGAAGGTGTTGTCACGAGCATTACTGTATGACTTAATCACAACAAACGGGCTCAGAATTAGCGCAGTTATGTCGAACTTTGCCAAAATTGCCCCTTTAGCAATTAATACTACCTATGTTCTGAGCGCTAGTACAATTTATACTACCCAGGTTTTACGCACTAGTATAAACTAATCTAGACCTTAGAATCCAGAAAAATGAACGGACCAAAATGATATGATTCTGTCGCCTCCAGAGGCTATCAGAGCCCTATTTCACCGTCAATAAGGTAAGCGCATCCTGTAATGTCCCAGGATCAGCTGTGTGCTCTGAAGAGATGGGATCGCTAAAAACAGCTAAACAGAGTCAGTGCGCAAACGATGGCAGGATTGACAAGGAAAACCCAGACGTGTTCAAATGTTATGTCAAAATATTTTCAAAGAAGCGGGAACTTTTACTAGAGTATTCTACAGATGATAACTGGAGCAAGGAATCTGATGCTATTCAAAATTCTGCATTGAAGGTCTTGATTTGGTTCAACCATTATTTCAAGCAACTGAACACGCACATGGAGAAGCTATACCTTCCTAAGAGCACTGACGGCTTCACGATATATCCAAATATTTTTCTGCAAGAGTTTGCAATGTGCTTATCTGTCTATGGTAAGAGCAGTAGTGGTGATTCAAGGACATGCAGTGCAGTTGGGCCGTTTACTATGGATACATCACAACAGCAGCTTGAAAACAGTGCATTTTTTTTTTTTGAATTCGAAAACAGTGCATTTTTAACAGACATTGATGGCCAAGATTCTGGTGTTTTTCCATCCCATGGTTCGCTGACTTGCATAAGCTACAGTGTCTACGTGTTGATGAAGGACAAAAGAAAGAAATATCTCCTAGAAGTCAATAATGAGTTTGAGTTTGAGATAGGGGCTGGAGCTGTTAGGACTCAGCTTGAATCATGTATAACTCAGCTGTCAGTTGATCAGAGTGCAAGCTTTGTGGATGAACTGTCTGATAGGGATTTGATCCTGGCTGCAGCTAGTGAGCTGTCACCTGACCTTTCCAAGATATCTAGAGGTGAGTTACCAGTATCATTAGTTGAAGCTGATTCTATAATTATTTGACTTGGGCTTTAGCATCATTCCCATATTTTGTACATCCTTGCAGACAGCTGTGTCTTGGAGTTCTCTGTGAAGGTTTTGCAAGTAACTGAACCTATGGAAGACAGAATGGAGAAGGCCTTGTTCAGTCCTCCTTTATCTAAACAAAGGGTTGAATTCGCTGTTCGTCATATCAACCAGCTGCATGCTACAACATTGGTGCATTTTATTCTCATCCCAGTTTCCTATTTATAAAATGTATTGGTTTCTCACTGTCAAAGCTGTATTTTACAGGTTGATTTCGGCTGTGGATCTGGTAGTCTTCTTGACTCACTGTTAGAGCATCCAACAACCCTTGAAAAGATTGTTGGCGTTGATATTTCTCGAAAAGGTCTTACAAGGGCGGCAAAGGTACAGAACATAGTCTAATAAATTCTCATGTTCAATGTATCCTTTGAATCATTTTTCTTTTCCAATGATTGATATTTGGATGTGTTTCACTTCTATCCAAAAATTGCAGAGTCTTCATCAGAAGCTTAGCAAGAAACTCTTGATGCGGTCTAATGTTCCAGCCGCTGTGCTTTATCATGGATCAGTAACAGATTTTGATTCTCGTGTATACGGGTTTGACATTGGCACCTGTCTTGAGGTCTAATACTCCTTTAGAACTCTTCGTTATCATCTCATTTGGTTTTATTGCAAAAAATGTGACAATTGGTTTTGTTTTAGAATTACTCTAGGCATGATTTGTTAGTTCCTAATATGGATTTGGTCTTGAATTACTATAGGACTCACTGTGTGAGTTAGTTACTGACGTGTCCGTAAGACTGCATACCTGGAGGGTGCACATTTGTAGTTGGTAACCTATGTTACAGAAATGTCTTGGCATGATTGGGATCCAAGCTGTGAACTTGGTAGCTCTGTATGGTGATCCATTGAAATGCTCACATGGTTTGGTTTTGTACTTTTCTGGTGTTGTTTTTGTTTGTAGACTGACGCATGTAAATTGCAGGTGATTGAGCATGTGGAGGAGGACGAAGCAAGTCTGTTCGGGAGCGTCGTCTTGAGTTCATTCTGTCCGGCGGTGCTCATTGTTTCCACACCCAACTACGAATACAACCCTATCCTCCAGAGGTCTGCTATGCCCAACAAGGAAGAGGAGCCAGAAGAAAATACGGGACCTTGCAAGTTTCGCAAGCATGACCACAAGTTCGAGTGGACAAGGGCCCAGTTCCAGCACTGAGCTACTGGTCTTGCAGCGAGCCACAGCTACAGCGTGGAGTTCAGTGGCGTCGGCGGCTCGGGCGAGGAACCCGGCTACGCTTCCCAGATTGCTGTCTTCAGAAGAATGACGCGAGATCAAGAAGAATCATCCCCAAAAGAGGATGATCCGCGTCAACCTTATGAGGTTCTCTGGGAATGGGCTAACGCATCGATGCCGTCTAATTGAGTTTTCGTGTAGGAAATACACCTGAGCCCTCACACCTTGCTCCTAACTGAGGTGATGAGACTGGTTGTTACTAACTTGTCAGTCTGAAACTCCACGCAGATTGTGCCGTTGGGTATTTAGTGTGTCAATGAACAATCCTCGGTTGTGTTGAACCAAATAGTTGTGGTAACTCCGAACTGATCCATTGCGACGGTTTTAATCTCTGAAAAATCTGAATATTGCGTCGCGAGCAAAGTGACTATCTGTTGCAGTGTGCTTTTTCATGAAGATAGACAATGGTGGCTCTTTACACAGGATGACCGGATATTCATATATTAACAAATTATTATCATGAACACAAAAGTAGCACGCCAAAGCCATCGCTACTGTGTGCTGCCTTTTCTGGCCGTTGCCTGGTTCTCCGTCGCGTCATGGATGCAGGATGCTCAGGTGAGCCACCATCCAAATAAGTGAGCATTCGTTTGGGTCACGTTTGAACAAACATAAGATCATATGTGCAAAATAGATGATTGGTATGTAAGATTACAAAAAAAAGGTCTCATTTGTGTTCGATGGGTAAGTTTCAATTGAGGGCTCTTTAGGTTTCCATGATTTCCAAAAGCATTGAATAGAAGAAGACCACAAACATTTGCAAAGCCCTGGTTGCTGAGAAAATACTACTTCTTGTACTGTACTACTCCCTCTGTTCGGGATTATAGGTCCTACGCACATATCTAGGTTGTTAATTTGACCAACAAAATATAACTTATATATCACAAAAGTTATACTATTAGAAAATATAACCTCTAAAGTTTCTAATGGTATAATTTTTATGCTATACTATTTATATTTTGTTGTTTAAATTGGCAACCTAGTTATCCGTACGGGACATATAATCCCAAACACAGAAAGTATTATGGATTGAATTGTTATTTCCGATCGCATGGAATTGCTACAAAAAAGTTCTAATAGTTTCGATATACTCGAAGATTCCTTGACCAATGAGCCCTCGCAGTCTTGGAATTGCTACAAAAAAGTTCTACTAATAATTTCGATTCCTTGACCAATGAGCCCTCGCAGTCTTCTCTCCAAAATATACCTATGTATGAGAATTTCATGTGTAATTTTCTGCGGTTGGGTAACCCATCGAGCCTTGGAAGAATATCAGCCCATCGAGTGAACCAGACGTCCATTTGCCAGAGCATCTCTAATGGCAGCCCTAAAAAGACTGTGCCATGAAAGTTCAAAACAGCTGCCCTAAAAGGTTATAGGGCACAAAATTAGGTGCCAATTTCTTGGTTGCCCTATAATAGGGCAAGGATGCTGCAGCGGCCGCCCTAAAAGTTCACATAAATATCGAATTTCAAACAAGTTCAAATGATTATTACACAAATTTAAATCGACATTCCACTAAACAAACGGTATTGCACGAATCATTACTCTACCGCTCATCGCCGCTCGCCAATGAAGGTGAACTCTACGACGTAGTGGCCCGAGGACCGCAATCGTACGCCATGGAAGCCAGCCATGCTGCGGGTGCGACGGCGTCGTGTGGCAGCAGCCAGGCGGACGCCACGGGCGGTGGAGATCCGACGGTTCCTGCACGAGGTGGTCCCCATGCGGTTCAACAGTTTTTGGGGCAATGCTCGTCTGCCCTATATATCAGGCAGGAGGGGGAGAGGGACATAATGGAGACCGGGCTCCAGGTAACCCGGTACTTTTTTTCCTTTAAACCTTAGAAAATTTTCAAATTTAAAGATTCAAAAAATACTGAAAAAGTATGTGCATGTATATCATGATATACACTACACTCGTGCCAAAAATCGTGTGAAAATACATTGTATTTTGAGCTTAGAAAAAAAAAGAAATTCTTAGATTTGGAGCGTGAACAGTACATGTACAAAATTCATCAAGTTTGTCTTTTTTGATGCGCCAAAGGTATAAAAAGTTTGGGATTGAAACTTTTTAGATATGTAGTGCGAGTCCTTTGCTACATGTAGGTATTTTTTTCGAATTGTTTGAAGATTTCTCGAAAACACCAAAATCAGCTAAAGGGGAGATGGATGGCCGGGATTAAGAGGTACCTCACGTCCCATTGTGCTTATTTGGCAGGAGGTTTTTTTTTAAGGCTTGCCTAAAAATATTCTAGGCCAAAGGCATTTTATCGCTACTACTAGAGCTGCGATTTTGCGATTTTATGTCCTATACAGGACAGCAGCGATTTATAGGGCAGCTATTAGAGATGCTTGGTCTAGCCGTGTTGATCGTGCCGAAAGCATTGCTTTGCATCCGAGCCGTTCAAGCTGCCGAAAGTAGACACGCAAAGGAATAGAGAGTAAAACGTATCAGCGGTCTAAGTCTTTTTTTCATGTCTTCATTTTGGTCCCTATTTTCTAAAATTATACTTCAAATCTAATTGTGTATAAGTTGTCACGCGAGGTCTAAATCGGTTTGACCCTGTCCCACGTAGACAATGGGACCTAAAAGATGTACTATACGTCCTGCAAATTTATGAATAGGCCCTCTAGGTTATTTTCCTTTCAAAACTCAGCCCGTGTTTGACCCTTGTAGTTGTTAACGGTAGTGTCTTCGCCCCAGTGTCGTCGCTCGCCGATATAGTCGTGAACAGGTACGGGCTAGCGACGTCCGCAACATGAACCTATCCGGGATGGTCTACAACACCGGGGTGAACTCGGTGGGGCTCGCGGCGGGCATGCTGCGGGCCATGCTACACGGCGGGCACTCTGGCGTGGTGTGCAAGGAGACCATCACGCCCAACTTCTATGTGTGCAAGGAGCACTTCACGGAGCTCTCCAACGTCCTGTTCCGGGTGGGCATCGCCACAGCGGTGTTGTCCACCTAAGGACATTACCACGCTGGCCCTTGGTGCTCTCACTCTCCGAGAAGCTGCGCTTTGTGTGGTCCCTTGTCGTCCAGACCAACACGCGGATTGCCCCGGACTACCTCACGACGATCGACCACTTCTGCATTCACTCCGGCCGTCGTGCGGTGATTGACAAGGTGCAACACGGCCGAGTTTCGAAAGAAAATACAACCTAGGTGACCTATTTACAAATATGCATGGTGTATGGAACATCTCCTGGGACCCACCGTATACGTAGCACCGGGTCAACGAGAGTTAAACTGATTTAGGAACTCGACACATTTTTAAAATAATTAGAAGTTGGATGTGCAATTTTAAAGAATAGGCACCAAAGTGAAGACACGGTAAAAGAATTAAAACCGCTGATACTATTTACTCCAGAATAAATAGACATGGTAAAAGAATTAGGGTGTATTTTTAAGATAAAGTTTCATCTAATTGGGAGTATGATCCCCAAGTTTTCTTTTGAATAGTTTCACGAACAATGTAACAATTGTCGATGATTAATAAAGTTGCTTCCTAAAAGAAAAGAGCAAGGCAGTACTCGCGTAGTTGGGCCCGCTAAGAGGTTAATAACTCACCTAATTATACTTGTGACGCTATACGTTTTGCCGCCGCGGAAGTGAAACGACAAACTTTCACGGAAGTGAAACGACAAAATTTCCACGTCCACTTTGAGAGAGAGCCGATATATAAAGGGGTCGCACTTCTGCTTGTTCGGCGAGGCGGGAGAAAGAGCACATGCCTTTTCGCATTTAGGTTAAAAACATTCAGTTTGCTACTCGTGTTCTCAATTAAGCCAAGAAAACAGTAACAATTTAATTTTTTTGTTTCTGCGGGTAAAATCTGGCCCAAAGATGTTCAACACAAATTGTCCATAAGTGTTCGACAGAAGTATGCTCAAAAAGGTTCAGCGATCAAATTATTACAAAACAGAATAAAATCTGGCGATCATTCATGACGGGGATGGGCTCCTCCGCCGTGTCTGGTGCGATGGGATGGGCTCCTCCGCCAGGACAGGGTCCGCTGACGGATTGGAAGAGGTGGAGGCAGAGCTCCGGCGAATGAGTGGTGGCCGAGACGGTCGACGCAGGGCTCGGCGTGTTGGCGGTGATGTCCTCGTCGAGGATGGTGTTGCAGCACACCATGTACCAGGCCTTGACCTGGGTACTCATCATCGAGGTGTCTTCGCCGCCCATGAGGAACTGAAGGTCTGTGTTCCTCTTCTTGGTGGCGAAGTTCACCTTGAGGAAGTCGAGATTCCTGTCTTGGTTCTGCCGTAGCTGCGTCCACCTCTCGTTGGTCTTCTCCTCTCTATTCTCGGCATGGGGCTTGGAGTCGGCAATGCACTTCTCGATGGATGCGTGGAGACGTTCAGACGGAGGTCCTGTAGCTTTGAGCATCTTGGCCTTCTTCTGACCGATCTCCGGCCTTCCTTCGCCGACATCTGGGGATGGATCCTCGAGGTTGTACACGCTGTCCTTGTTCTTGGCGAGGCTCATGCAGTGTCCACCCATTTCTGAGAGTTTTGAATCTTGTCGAACACAAGGTGGAACTTGAACTCCGTGGTGGTGTCGTCTCGGTACATGTCGAGTGCACGGGCGAGCTGGAAAGACAAGGCGATGTGTGAGTCGGGGAAGGCATGAAATTAGCATAGTTTTGGCTTGAGGTCGGCGAACTACCTTGCTATCCATACTTGTGCCTTTGACTGGTGTGCGCTCGATCTCTTCGAGAATGCCGTGCCACTTGCTGCACGCCTGCTACATGATTCCCCGATGATTTTTCATGGAATTCTCTGAAGGAGATATGCCCTAGAGGCAAATAATAAAAGTGTTTTATTTGATGTATCTCTTCTTTATAATACGTTTCTTACCATTCTATAACTGTATTAATACGAAATGTTAATACACGTGTGGTATATAAACAACCAGGTCTCTAGTTACCTCTAGTAAACTAGCTCATTAGGCAAGTGATGGTCTTATGGTTCCGAGATCATGGTGATAGTGCCGATTGACAATAAGGTCACATCATTAGAGAATGATGTGATAGACATACATCCAAAATTAACCACAATGAGATCTAGATACTTAAACATTTTTCATTGATGATAACATAGAAACACCGTGGCCTATATCCTTCGACTGTGAGATAATGCATAATCACTGTTTTATAAGGAGACTTTGATGATATCAAGTATCAAGTCGTGAATGGATGATTATAAAGGTACCGTTGGGTTTCCCTAAGAAATGGGTTGAATAGTTTTTATCAAGACCATGATTTGCCAATCCAAGTAATGAATAGGTACACGTGGCCAACTCGGTGACATTGCATTAACGAATCTTGCAAGCGTATGATTGAATCTGGAATGCAACAACACAGGAACGATTAAACGAGCTCATCAGTAACAAGATCAAACAAAAGTATGGATATGCTTGAGATCAAACCTTGGATGACCTAGGTATCGTATGGCAAAGGGAATATGACTACGCAATTAAGGTTCAAGCGATGAGATTCGTAAATGCACGGTGGTCATTATGGGCATCCAGATCCCGCTGTTGATCATTGATGCAAGAGGGGTCTTGGTCATGTCCGTAGCATCTCCGAGCCGAAGGTTGGCACACTTAAGGGTAGGGACATATTGGGATCGAACGGGCACCGCATGAGAAATAAGAGAGAGAGAGAGAGAGAGAGAGAGAGAGAGAGAGAGAGAGAGAGAGAGAGAGAGAGACCAGAAAGGTTCCAGGTAACATCAGATGTTGATCGAAATGGGTTCGGAAGGAGTTACAGAGTATGTGTAGAGGTCCCGACCCGATAAGGTAGAGATCCCTGTGTTTACAATGCTAGTCCCTGGATCAATAGCTAGCATCCACAGTTTAAGATGTAATATCAAGAAACAAAGGTCATAATACAACTTTATAACCAGGAATAAAATAATACATTACATCTTACATAGCTCATTTGGCTATCTCATTACAATGCAGCAGAAATAACTATATAGCATGGAGTCCTTCATCTTCAAAGTGCCACAGGCAGTCATGTTGGTTGTAGAGTTGTAATCCTATTTAACACACTTCACTAACATCAAACAAACCTGCAACATAATAAGTTACAGCCACAAGGGTCAATACATTTGAATTGTATTGGCAAGTTTCACTACTATGTAGAAATAAGTGGATCCTATCATTACATGCATATTTGGCTAAGTAGGGTTTAGGCTCATTTGCAGAAAGCAATATAGTTTTTTCCTATCTTTTAAAAATAGTTTTGCTCTTTTGAAAAACTTTCTGAACTCCTTGGAAAACTCCAAGTGCTTCAAACCCCTTGTTGTCACCATCAAGTTTTACTTTGAGAAATTGGAATGTCGAGATCTTCCATAGCTTCAGGCCTTAGTTGCTCAGAGTTGTCTGTAACCGGGGACACGGCTAAGTACTTAGACTTTTGATCTTCTGCAGAAGTTGTACACTTTACCCACATGACACAATCTCGTCTTGACGCCACCGGTGGCCGCTGGATAAGTACACACCAAATGGAGTACCGACAGATCGAGAATGTGACAAAGTCTTTCCATAGAAGTCCTCCCAATACACAATGCTAGATTGTCTACCAGGCACCAATGTAAGGATATATTTCCAATACACAATTCTAGTTAACCTGAAGATGCCAATGCAAGGGTCTTCCACTATGTAGTTGACTAAGCCAGAGCCCATTTAGCATGTGGCTGTACATGGAAGCCACTGTACGAGAAACATGTTCAATATCTAAGTCCCTGGGTGGTTTTCTTCTAGTGCACATACAAAAAGATAGCCATATAAACATGGTTCCCTTTGTTGCCACCTTGTCCAAAATTGAGTATCCTCATTCCATCCAGGTGGTTCATTGAGTACCTGTTTTATTATATAAAACATATATTTTTCCAACACTTCATATATTCATAACATGGTATTCCACCCCAAGTATATAGCAGGGCTAAGCATACTACAACTACAATGTTTTCACTAAGGAAGATATAAAGGATATCCTAATAGGACATAGCATAGCATAGTAACATAGTAATCCTATCATGCATACTATAAAAATTCCACTAAGTATAATGAAAATAGTAGGACATGGATGATAGTGCCACTTGACTTAGTAGTTGGTGGTGTTGGTACACTCTTCGCAATAACACATTTGACAATTTACACAATCTATCAAGCAAAACAACCAAGATAAAACATACACAAGATCAACACTAATGGCAAAACAAAAATCATGCAAGTATGCAAACATGCAAGATGGCAATTTTTATTGTACAAATTTTTATAACAAGGTTCTGAACATTACTAAGTGATTTATGAACATTTTATATTTTCAAGATTACAAATGCAACCATTTGTGCAATTGTAGCAATTAGCAACATTTTCTAACAGTTGGAAAGGCCATTCTTATTAAATAATTGCCATGGTCTTATTTATACTAGAATAAAATTATATTTTGGTTTTACTGTACAGAGGGTTCAATTTACAACCATTTTCAAAAGGATTTACTTAAAAATAATTTACACAACAATTTTTTACTCAAAATACTCCACAAATGGTTCTGTATAAAACGTGATTTTAATAGAATCAAAAATACCGTATTATGGCTCCACTGTGTTCTACTCGTTTTTGTGAATCCATAGACATATTATTTGCTAAATTTGGATATACGAAACTAAAGATATAATTTTTATGGTGAAAATGACCAATTAAACCATTTAATTTATAAATCAAATTTTTGTAAAGAGAATAAGTAATATTATTGCAGAAATGGATTCTAGAGAATCTCAGCTTTTCAAGGATACCAAATTTATAATTTTTGGACTTCTAAATTTTTTTCTATGAATTATGCGAGTTCGTACTAAAATCTGAAAAAGTCAAACTCGGGAATTGACTGAAATTTACTTTGACTAATCGACTGAGTTGACTGTTGACTACGCTGATGTCATGACGATGTCAGATTTGACTACAGAAAAAGTTGCTCGGATGGAAAAACTTTCTACATGAAAGTTGTAGGTAACAACTAGATCTATCTACTGTTCAAAGGAAATTGTGTTTAGAGCAACGAGGTGGGCGTAAAATGGATTATACCTTCTAAGATCTGAATCTTTGACTGTGTTTTTCTCTTTGCTCGATGAACGAAACGAGGTGAAACCAGCGGGAATGGAACCGCCTTGACGTGGGGAACAACTTCCGTCTTCAAGCCACCGCGATCCGAGGTTGTCTTGAAGGTCTATTTGGGTGGAGAAGATTGGGGAAAATTTTGGACGAAAATAGGGCTAAGATGAGTTGAAAACTTGTGAACTTTCCTAGAGTTGGGTTTATATAGGAGGGGGGTGGGGGCTGGATTAAAGGAAATTAAAGAGGGAGAGGAATTAGGGGATATTTAGTGCAATTTAGAGGGCAATTGAGAGTCATTTAGGAGCATTAGATAGAAGGAAGACCAAGTGCTCCCTCGTTACTGGTTCAGGTACCTACGCCCGCATGGTGGTGGTGGCCTCTTGGTCTATCGGCCTGGTTGGGCCGGCCCATTTTGGTCGGCCTGGCCGGCCATCTTTTATTGTTTTATATTTTTTTATTTCTTAACTTTCATAACTTTTGATTTAGAGCTTCGAATTTATTGATTCAAATTTCTGCGGGTTCATAAATTCATGGGCAACATTTTAGGACATAAATTTGATGTATTTAGGAATATTTAATTTTCTCAATTATTAATTAGTTAATTATTGTATGATTGCATGTGTGCGATATTGGCCTAGTTGCAGGGCAATATATTTGGATTGACTTGTATTCTTTCCTTATTTGAACTTAATTCGATTTAGTTCCACTTTACATGGATAACCATGAATTAAAGTTTGAAAATATAATAGGATAATTTTATAAAAACTTAAAATAGCTCACATAAGCTATGGTGCTTATTTTAAAATGAGACTCTTTGCTTTTATTTTTGGTTCAAAACAAAACAAAGGTTGTTTGAAAAATGTAAATGAAGTAATTGAGATGTATAGATGGTTTTTGGTTGAGAACATTCCTTAAGATTAAAAATAGATTTTCAAATACAGGAAGTTTGTGAAAAAGATTTTGAAGGGGAACCTTGCAAATTAAAATTTTAAAGTAGATGAGATATATGGATAATCTTGATGCATTGATCTTAGGGTTTTTGTTAAATGCTATTTTTATTTGAAGGAGTACCTTTGTTTGGGGGAAAACTTTTTTAATAGTTTAAAATGTTTTAATGTTTCCAATTAGAAGCAAAAAGTTTCTTTTCCCCATAAATTTCAACAATTGTTTCTTTTGTTTATTTATTTTTCACATTTCAAAATTTGGAAAATTTTGGGATGTGACAGTATGGAATATGATAATATATGTGTTTTATACTAATTAGTTGAATTAATATTAAAACATATTTTATTTTTATATTTGTGGGCAGCTATTTCCTATTGGGCCGCTTACGGGTAGAAGGGTCCATAGGGATAGGCGCCAAAGGAGAAAGGAGAGAGGGGGCCCAGCCGAAACCCTAGGGTTTCCTACCCGCAGGGTGGGTCCTAGGGCCGGCGACGGCTGCCCTCCTTGGCGGTGGCTTAGGGGTTCCCTCCCCATTGCCCTAGGGTTTGACCCTCCCCCCTCCCACCTATAAATAGAGGAGCCCCTCCCCTCTATTTGCACCACCACAACAAGTTATCTCCTCTTCCCCTAAACCCAAGAGCTCTCTCCATTAGATTGGATCTAGCTATTGGGATTAGATCTCCACCTCCGCACTATCGCTGTGCGCATGACAGTCTGCCTTCCATCTTCTTTCGCTCTCGGCTGGATCAGAGCCCGAGAGACGTCCCTACACCGGACATGTGTAGAGCTTCGAGGCGCAACACTTGGGGCGCTTGTCTTCATCGCCATACGCCTTCATGCGTAAGGTGTGCCACAGTCTCCAAGGGTATGAACTCCGTCCTTCCTCTCCGTTACTTATGTCTATATAGTATAGATCTTGGTTGTCATGTTTGTGTAGCTAGAATTTTTTTGTTTTCTGCTGCGAACCCCAACAGTGGTATCTGATCCAGATCTATGGTAGACATGTCGTACAGATAGAACACATAGCAATATGTGGGCATTGATTATCTAGTTATGACCCTCTTCCATGTTCTTGTTATATCGTGGGATTGATTGATGAAGCAGCCCGGACCAACCTTACGCGTAAGCTTACGCGAGACTGGTTCCACGCTCGACATACGACTAGTTCCGTATAAGTGGCTGGTGGGTGTCTGTCTCTCTTTCAATAGTGGATATGACTTTTACACCAGAGGGACCTAAAAAGGGAGCGAAGAGGCAATCACTGAATCAACATTGTGTCTCAACGTTCATAGGTGGGAAGGGTTTTTGCCATGAAAGCCCTAAAGCCGCATAAAACTTGCAAAAGGATAAATTAGAGGCGTCTAACTTTGTTTTGCAGGTGCGTGTGTTGTGATATGGTAATGGTAAATTTATGAAACGTATTTTCCATTGGAGCTCTCGATGGAGATCAAGGCACCGCAACCATGTCATGACACCATACTTTTGAAGTATCTGTTTGCACATCTTGTTTAGCATAGTATATTAGATATACGACGGTATCTAAATAGGATGACCCCTCTCAATTCCAATGATAAGTGTTCCCCTTGTGTGTGCACCACCAAGAAAGTTCTTCGGTATGAGGCAGGCCGTGACGATCTGGTGGCAGACATACCTACGTTCACATAGAGTGGGTGTAAGAAAGGTTACACAATAATACACATAAGTTTGAGTTAGCGAGCTTAGCATGTACAGACATGGCCTCGGAACACAAGAGACCAAAAGGTAGAGAATGAATCACATGGGGATGTGATCAACATTCAGAATGTCCACCTTTGGAGATATGTCATCGACCGTGACGATCGGGGGTGATATTAGTAAAATGGGATCATGTGATCACTAAGACGAATGGAGGGATGTTAGTTTTGAGTGGGAGCCCTGTTAATTTAAGTTTAAGAGTGAAACTTAAAACTTGTGCTCAGTGTATTATGAACATAGTCTAAACTCTTTATAAATCCATTGTAGATGTCTCTCTCAGCCACCTTCAACCTTAGCTCATTCCTTGAGAAGGACAAGCTGAAAAACGATGGGTCTAACTTTGCCGCCTGGAACCGCACCCTGAGAATCCTTATGACCCCGTACAATCTCAACTATGTCTTAGAGGCAGAACTGCCCGCCAAACCCGCGGGTACTGCCATCGAGGATGAAAAGAATGTCTGGCAGTCCAAGGCGGATGATTCCTCACTCATTCAGAGTGGAATGCTATATGCCATGGAGCCGGAGCTTCAAAAGCGTTTTGAGAAGATGGCTGCATTTGTGATCCTCGAGGATCTCAAAGCCGTCTTTGCTCCACAGGCTTGGGAAGAGAGGTATGAGGCTTCCAAGATCTTCTTCTCTGCCAGGATGGAGAGCATAGCAGTGTGAGCGAGCACGTAGTCAAAATGTCTGGCTATGTTCTGAAGGGAGTATGCCCTGAGAGGCATAATAAAGTTGTTATTATATGTATTTCAAGTATATGATAGATGTTTATTTTGCATGCTATAATTGTATTAATACGGAAACGTTAATACATGTGTGTTTAATAAACAAATAGAAAGTTCCTAGTTATTTCCTTTCTTATAAAACTAGCTCGTTGATTAACAAGATGATCAAGGTTTCCTAATCATGGACATTGGATGCTGTTAATAACAGGGTCACAACATTGTTGGAATAATGTGATGAACATTCATCTGAAGTATAGCATTACGATCAAAGTCATTATATTTATATTGCTATAACATCATACAAAGTAATCCTAGTCCTTAGACCATGCGATCATGTCAATCACTAACACAGGAAGAGTATCTTGATAACATCAAACGTCACACTATGACAGGGTGACTATAAAGGTTGGTTCAATGCTACGAAGGTGTTATGTAGAGGCTCATGAATCAAGAGTGTAATTTGTTCATCCCGATGACGGATAGATATACTCTAGGCCCTCTCGGTGATATCACATTAGTTAGCTTGCAAGCAAGTGATGTGATCACTAGAATGTTATATCACGAGAATGAGAAAAGAGTGTATGTCAGCAACGAGATCAAACTAGGTATGGATACCGATGATAGAATCTCCAACATATAATATATCGCGAAACAAAGGGATTAAGTTACTAGCGTAAAAGGTTCTCACGATCATAGAAGTCATCGTTGAATGTGTGGGAGGCAGTATGGATCTCCAAGTCCCACTTCTGATTATTGATTCGAGAGGGGTCTCGATCATGTATACATTATTCACGAACCATAGGGTGACACACTTAAGGGATACCAACACCATTTGGAGCAAATATGTTCTAGACGAAAGAATTGCAAAGCACTGGAATTATTTCAATGGACACCAGAATTGTTTCAGGTGAAATTGCTGAAATTGGTTCTGCATGTGAAATTGAAAAGTAGAAAGGGGTTTTATGTGAATGTTTGTTAATTAATGTAATTGACAAAATTCTGAATAAATAAATAAAAGGAGTATTAAATGAGAGATTACATTAAATTTTGTGGAAATTTAATGGGAATTTGAGTGGGATTTTGAGTGGAGGAAATGGAGAGCCAATTTGTGAGTTAGAGCTCCACTCACATGAATGGATGAAGGGGTGGGGGCAGTCCCCATGGCACCGTCCATGGCCCTTGGGGTGACCCCCCTCCTCCTATAAAAGGGCCCCCCTCTCCCTCTCTCTCACTCACACCTCCTCATGAAGGATCTCTCTCCCCCTCTAGAATTATTCCGCCATGGCCTCGGACTAGCGAGATACATGTTCCCAGTGGCTTTTCGTCTGGAAGGAGTTGCTGCTTCCGCTGCATCGCTGGAGCGAGGAGGCAGAGGTTGTTTGGGGGCCTAAACATGTGTGCGATCACGGATGCGCTGCTTATTTGCGGCGCTGGACTTCTTCTCAATCTTGAGATCGACAAGCATTCGACTACATTATCCAATAGTACAACCTCGTTAAACATTGTCGATCTACAAGGATATGTTCTCTATGGATGTATATCCACCCGTAGCTTGTATCTAGTAGATAGATCTTGGTTCTTAGTAGTTCCCATCGTAGGAAATTTTTTGTTTTCTATGTTGCGAACCCAACAGTGATATCAGAGCTAGATATATGCGTAGACGCTTTGCACAGGTAATACACATATGAGTATGTGGGCGATGATGATCATGTTATTGCTTCTTATTTGTATTTTGGATATTGATGGCATAGTGGTATGAAGCGGCCCAGACTAACTTTACATGTCCTTGCACATGAGACCAGTTCCACGCTTGACATGCAACTAGTTTTGCATAAGTGGCTAGCGGGTGTCTGTCTCTCCTACTATAGTCATTATCTGATTTACAACAAGTTGCTAATAACTTAGTTAGCATCGTTGTGGTTCCATGTTCGTAGGTAAGAACGGTTCTATCTTCGAAAGCCCTAAGCCCCATAAAACTTGCAATGGATAAATTAGAAGCGTCTAGTTTAGATTGTTGTTGGGCTAGTGTCATTATATTATAATGTTGTAAGTTGATATATAGTTGATACTCTTAAAACACACCTAACGTATAAGTTCCATAGACGTTGGCCTTACACAAAAAGGAATGATAAAGATCGTGTTGGAGATATGCCCTAGAGGTAATAATAAATGTAGTTATTATTATATATCTTTGTGTTTATGATAAATGTTTACATTCATGCTATAATAGTATTAACAAGGAAACCATTAATACTTGTGTGATTTGTAAACTTAATTTGAAGTCCCTAGTATGGCCTCTATACTTCACTAGCTTGTTGGTTGATTGATGATGTGGTTTCTTTGTCATGAACATTGAGATGTTATCAACAACAAGATCATATCGTTAGGAGAATGATATGGTGGACATACTCCTATAGACAAGCGTAGCATAAAGATCAAGTCATTTCAATAGTTCAATTGCTATATGCTTTCTGATACATAGTAACCTAATTCCTTCGACCATGAGATCATGCATATTGCCTTTACTGGATGGATGCTTTGATGTCATCAAACACCACACCGTAACAGGGTGGCTATAAAAGTGGCATTGGGTGTTCGGAAAGTATTGGTTGAAACACATGGATCAAGAGTGGGATTTGTCCATCCACATGACGGATAGATATTCTCTGGGCCCTCTCGGTGAAATGTCATCCAATTAGCTTGCAAGCATGTGACTTGGTCACAAGGGATCACATATCACGGGAACGAGAAAAGAGTACTTATCAGTAACGAGGTTGAACTAGGTATGCAGAGATACCGACGATCATGACCTCGGATAAGTAACATATCGTGAGACAAAGGGAAATTGGTATCGTATGTAAGTGGTTCATTCGATCGCAAAGTAATCGTAGAAATATGTGGGAGCCATATGAATTTCCAGATTCCTCTATTGGTTATTGTTCGGAGAAGTGTCTCGATCATGTCCGCATAATTCACGAACCGTAGGGAGACACACTTAAGGATTCGACGTTGTTTGAGTAGTTATGGTATTATGAGAAAGAGACCGAATGTTGTTCGGAGTCTCGGATGGGATCCGGGATATCACGAGGTGATCCGGAATGGTCCGGAGAATAAGATTCATATAAGGAAAGTCCCATTTCGGAGTTGGGGAATGGTTCCGGTGTTTTCATCGGGAACATTCTAGAAGGTCCCGGAATGTCCGGCACTCCGGGGGGGAAGGGGTACATGAATGTGTCATTGCAAGATGGAATGATTGCATCATGTACTAGGTGTTCTCGCTGTCCAAAATAAAGGGTTTATTTAATTCCTAAATTGGAAAAGTCAAACGGCTAATTTGAAAGTCAAACTGCCAATTTTGGGAAGTGGGAAAAGAGGAGGATTGGTGGAGGCCGAATTGGGGGAGGACTCCTCCCTTGGCCGGCGCCCCACCAAGCCGACTTGGGGAGGGACTCTCCTCCCCATGGCGCAGCCAGCCCTCCCACCTATATAAGGAGGGGCAGGGCTCCCCTCCTAGCACACACAAGTTCCTATCCTCTAAACTAGAAACTAGACCTAGACCCCGGTTTAGAGCTGTTTCGGTTTAGAGCCTTCTAATTGGTTTAGAGCCCTCTAATTGGTGTGTCTAATTACTAGACCACTAATAGCCTCTCTCATAAGCTCCACCATACTCGCACCGGCTTAAGGCGAAGCCCTGCGGGATCTCCCCTCTACCTCCGGTACCACGCCGTTGTGCTGCCGGAATCGCGAGGAGAGTGCTACAACCTCCGCTGCCTGCTGGAACAAGGGAGAGGAAGGTCTTCGTCGAGTACCGAACGTGTGACCGACTGCGGGAGCGCTGCGGGAACGCGGCGCCGGAAGGATCGTCTACGCGATCTTGAGATCGGAAAGAGTACGACTACATCACCCACGAGAATCTGCTCTCGTTAAACACTTTGGAATCTTCGAGGGTGAGTTATTCCATCGACTCGTTGCTACAATCTAGTAGATAGATCTTGGCTTGTTTGTTTGTATGCGATAGAAAATTTTTGTTTTCCATGCTACGAACCCCTACAGTGGTATCAGAGCCGTGTCTATATGTAGATCTGTTGCACGAGTAGAACACAATGGTCATTGTGGGCGTTGATGCTTTTATTGTAGATTGCTTTTTGTGTACTTTGCATCTTGCGGTATGTTGGGATGAAGCGGCCCGGGCTAACCTTACATGACATCGTTCATGAGACTTGCTCCACGCTTAACATGCAACTTGTATTGCATAAGTGGCTTTGCGGGTGCCTGTTTCTCCTAGCATAGTAAAGATCCAATTTACAACGGGTAATCAACAATGCTAGTATCAATGTTGTGGTTCTTGTTCGTAGGTTAGAACGACACTTATGGAAAGCCCCAAACCACGTAAAATATGCAAAGAAAGTAGAAGCGTCTAACTTTGTTTTGCAGGGGTGTGCAGTGATGTGATATGGCCATGATTGTGATTATATTTGATGTATGCAATGTTCTTTATTGTAAGTTGGCAACCGGCAGGAGCCATATGGTTGTCTTTAATTTCTGTTAAGGCCTGCGTGTCTATTCAAAATAGTTGTAATAGTTGAAGTTGGCGGACGACAACCATGAAGAAGCGTCATTGACCTTGATGCTATGCCGGTGATAATGGAGATCATGTTCGTGCTTGAAGATGGAGATCGGAAGCACAAAGAAGAAAGGCCATATCATATCACATATTATGAATTGCATGTGATGTTAATCCTTTATGCATCTTGTATTGCTTAGTAGACGACGGTAGCATTATAAGATGATCCCTCATGCACATAAATTTCAAGTTCTAAAAGTGTTCACCCTTAGTATGCACCGTTGCCAAAGCTTGCTGCTTCGAAGCACCACGTGATGATCGGGTGTCTTTGATTCCGCGGGTGACTACAACGTAAGCAAGCCAGATTTGCTTATGCGGAAGCTAAGGTTTGATCTTGACGAGCCTAGCATGTACAGACATGGCCTCAGGAACACGGATCGCCGAAAGGCAAAGCATGAATCATATAGTAGATATGATGAACATGATGATTGTTCGCCATTAAAACTATATCAGCTCTCGTGATGATCGGTGTTGATGTAGTGGATTTGGTTCGTGTGATCACTAAAACAATGTGAGGGATGTTGTTTTGAGTGGGAGTTCACCTAGTTTAATTTCATTAATTAATTTGAACTCAATTTGTCATAAACTTAGTCTAAACTATTGCAAATATGTTGTAGATCAATGGCAGCCCCTACCATCAATTTTAATGCGTTCCTAGAGAAAGAAAAGTTGAAAAACAATGGAAGCAACTTCGCGGATTGGTTCCGCAATTTGAGGATTGTCCTCACAGCTGGTAATTTGACCTATGTGCTGGATGCACCGCTAGGTGACCCACCTGCAGCTGATGCTACCGATGAAGTAAAGAATGTTTACCTCGCTCGGAAGAATCAGTACTCCATAGTTCAGTGTGCTATCTTGTATGGTTTAGAATCGGAGCTTCAGAAAAGGTTTGAAGAGTCAGATCCATATGATATTGTCGAGGATCTCAAATTAATCTTTGAGACTCATGCGGCAATTGAAAGTTATGAAGCTTCTGAAAAGTTCTTTAACTGCAAGATGGAAGAGGGTAGCTCCGTCAGTGAGCATGTGCTTAAAATGTCTGGGCACGCAAATAAACTTCAAAGTTTGGGTATAGTGATTCCTAATACTTTGGGAGTTTACCGCATCCTCCAATCACTACCACCAAGTTACAAGAACTTTGTGATGAACTACAACATGCAGAACATGAACAAAGAGTTGCCAGAACTATTTGCTATGTTAAAATCTGCAGAAGTGGAGATCAAGAAAGAGCACCAAGTGTTGATGGTCAATAAGACCACCAAATTCAAGAAAGGCAAGTCTAAGCAGAAGGGACACTTCAAGAAGGGTGGTAAGAAAGTTACCACGCCGACGAAGAGGACCAAGGCTGGACCCAAGCCTGATACTGAGTGCTTTTACTGCAAGGGAGAAGGTCACTGGAAGCGGAATTGCCCAAGGTACTTGGCGGATTTGAAGAACGGCAACATCAAGAAGAAAGGTATATCTGATATACATGTTATTGATGTGTATCTCACTAGTACTCATAGTAGTGCCTGGGTATTTGATACTGGTTCGGTTGCTCATATTTGTAACTCGAAACAGGAGCTGCAGAATAAACAGAAGCTAGTGAAGAACGAGGTGACGATGCGCGTGGGAAACGGATCAAAGGTTGATGTGATCGCGGTCGGCACACTACCTCTTCATCTACCATCGGGATTAGTTTTATACTTAAATAATTGTTATTTGGTGCCTGCGTTGAGCATGAACATTATATCGGGATCTTGTTTATTGCGAGACGGTTACTTGTTTAAATCCGAGAATAATGGTTGTTCGATTTATATGAGTAATATGTTTTATGCACATGCACCTTTGATAGATGGTCTATTCATATTGAATCTCGATAGTAGAAATACACATATTAATAACATTGAGGCTAAACGTTTGAAATCAAGCGATAATTTGACCTATATGTGGCACTGTCGTCTTGGTCACATTGGAGTGAAACGTATGAAGAAACTCCATTCCGATGGACTTCTTGAATCACTTGATTTTGAATCACTTGAAAGATGCGAAGCATGTCTGATGGGAAAAATGACTAAGACTCCATTTTCTGGTATAATGGAGCGAGCTACGGACTTATTGGAAATCATACATACCGATGTGTGTGGTCCAATGAGTGTAGCATCGCGCAGTGGTTATCGTTATGTTCTTACCTTCACGGATGACTTGAGTAGATATGGGTATATCTATTTCATGAAACATAAGTCCGAAACTTTCGAGAAGTTTAAGGAGTTTCAAAGTGAGGTAGAGAATCAACGTAACAAGAAGATTAAATTTCTACGTTCTGATCGTGGAGGTGAATATCTAAGTTACGAGTTTGGCGAGCATTTGAAGAAATGTGGAATACTTTCGCAGTTGACACCGCCGGGAACACCACAGCGTAATGGTGTGTCTGAACGTCGTAATCGAACTCTCTTAGATATGGTTCGTTCTATGATGTCACTTACAGATTTGCCACTATCATTTTGGGGTTATGCATTAGAAACAGCCGCATTCACTTTAAATAGGGCACCGTCTAAATCCGTTGAAACGACACCGTATGAATTATGGTTTGGGAAGAAACCTAAATTGTCGTTCCTTAAAGTTTGGGGATGCGAAGCCTATGTAAAGAAGTTACAGCCGGACAAGCTTGAACCCAAAGCGGAAAAATGCGTCTTCATAGGATACCCGAAGGAAACTGTTGGGTATACCTTCTATCATAGATCCGAAGGCAAAATCTTCGTTGCTAAGAATGGATCCTTTCTAGAGAAGGAATTTCTCTCGAAAGAAGTGACTGGAAGGAAAGTAGAACTCGACGAGGTTGTCGAACCTTCTCTCGAAATTGCGAGTAGCGCAACACCGGAAGAAGTTCCTGTTGTGCCTGCACCAATAAGAGAGGAAGCTAATGATGGTGATCATGAAACTTCGGTTGAAGTTACTACAGAGCCTCGGAGGTCAACGAGAACTCGTACCACTCCAGATTGGTATGATTCCGTTATGAATGTCATGTTGGTGGACAACACCGATAACCCCGAGACATATGAGGAAGCGATGATGAGCCCAGATTCCAATAAATGGCAAGAAGCCATGAAATCCGAGATTGGATCCATGTACGAAAACCAAGTATGGACTTTGGTGGACTTACCGGATGGCCGGAAGGCTGTCGAGAACAAATGGATTTTCAAGAAGAAAACAGATGCTGATGGTAATGTTACTGTCTATAAAGCTCGACTTGTCGCAAAAGGGTTTCGACAAATTCAAGGAGTTGACTACGATGAGACTTTCTCACCGGTAGCGAAGCTAAAGTCTGTGAGGATTATGTTAGCAATCGCTGCATATTATGATTATGAGATATGGCAGATGGATGTCAAAACAGCATTCCTCAATGGAGACATTGATGAAGAGTTGTATATGATACAACCCAAAGGTTTTGTCGATCCTAAAGATGCTAACAAGGTATGCAAGCTTCAACGGTCCATCTATGGATTGAAGCAAGCATCCCGAAGTTGGAATCAACGTTTTGATAAGGTAATCAAAAGTTTTGGTTTTATACAAACTTATGGAGAAGCTTGTATTTACAAGAAAGTGAGTGGGAGCTCTGTAGCATTCTTAATACTGTATGTGGATGACATATTGTTGATTGGGAATGATGTAGACCTTCTTAATAGTGTCAAGGAATATTTGAATAATAGTTTTTCAATGAAGGATCTTGGCGAAGCAGCTTACATATTAGGCATAAAGATTTATAGAGATAGATCGAAACGCCAAATATCATTGTCACAAAGTACATATTTGGACAAAGTTCTAAAGAGGTTTGGAATGGAAGATAGCAAGAAAGGGTTCTTGCCCATGTTGCCCAATATGACCTTGAGTAAAACTCAAAGTCCGACATCGGCAGAAGATAGAGAAAAGATGAGTAAGACTCCCTATGCCTCAGCCATAGGATCTCTAATGTATGCCATGCTATGTACTAGACCCGACATCGCATATGCTGTTAGTTTAACTAGCAGATATCAAAGTGATCCAGGAGTGGATCATTGGACAGCGGTCAAAAACATCCTTAAGTACTTGAGAAGAACTAAGGATATGGTTCTTTCTTATGGAGGTGATGAACAGCTCGTTGTTAATGGTTACACCGATGCTAGTTGGAACACCGATCCGGATGATTCTAAATCACAATCTGGATACGTATTTATTTTAATGGTGCAGCAGTTAGCTGGAGGAGTGCAAAGCAAAGCGTTGTGGCGAGATCTTCAACTGAATCGGAATACATGGCTGCTTCGGAGGCTTCACAAGAAGCGATATGGATGAAAGAGTTCATTACAGAGCTGGGTGTGGTTCCAAGTGCGCTGGACCCAATGTCTATCTACTGTGATAACATGGGCGCCATAGCCAATGCGCAAGAACCAAGGTCACACAAGAAGCTGAAGCATATCAAGCTGCGTTTCCACGCTATTCGAGAACATATCCAGGATGGGGATATAAAGATTTGCAAAGTACACACAGATCTGAATGTGGCGGATCCGTTGACTAAACCTCTCCCGAGGGCAAAACATGACCAACACCAAACTGCCATGGGTGTTCGGTATATTACCATGTAATCTAGATTAGATGACTCTAGTGCAAGTGGGAGACTGTTGGAGATATGCCCTAGAGGTAATAATAAATGTAGTTATTATTATATATCTTTGTGTTTATGATAAATGTTTACATTCATGCTATAATAGTATTAACAAGGAAACCATTAATACTTGTGTGATTTGTAAACTTAATTTGAAGTCCCTAGTATGGCCTCTATACTTCACTAGCTTGTTGGTTGATTGATGATGTGGTTTCTTTGTCATGAACATTGAGATGTTATCAACAACAAGATCATATCGTTAGGAGAATGATATGGTGGACATACTCCTATAGACAAGCGTAGCATAAAGATCAAGTCATTTCAATAGTTCAATTGCTATATGCTTTCTGATACATAGTAACCTAATTCCTTCGACCATGAGATCATGCATATTGCCTTTACTGGATGGATGCTTTGATGTCATCAAACACCACACCGTAACAGGGTGGCTATAAAAGTGGCATTGGGTGTTCGGAAAGTATTGGTTGAAACACATGGATCAAGAGTGGGATTTGTCCATCCACATGACGGATAGATATTCTCTGGGCCCTCTCGGTGAAATGTCATCCAATTAGCTTGCAAGCATGTGACTTGGTCACAAGGGATCACATATCACGGGAACGAGAAAAGAGTACTTATCAGTAACGAGGTTGAACTAGGTATGCAGAGATACCGACGATCATGACCTCGGATAAGTAACATATCGTGAGACAAAGGGAAATTGGTATCGTATGTAAGTGGTTCATTCGATCGCAAAGTAATCGTAGAAATATGTGGGAGCCATATGAATTTCCAGATTCCTCTATTGGTTATTGTTCGGAGAAGTGTCTCGATCATGTCCGCATAATTCACGAACCGTAGGGAGACACACTTAAGGATTCGACGTTGTTTGAGTAGTTATGGTATTATGAGAAAGAGACCGAATGTTGTTCGGAGTCTCGGATGGGATCCGGGATATCACGAGGTGATCCGGAATGGTCCGGAGAATAAGATTCATATAAGGAAAGTCCCATTTCGGAGTTGGGGAATGGTTCCGGTGTTTTCATCGGGAACATTCTAGAAGGTCCCGGAATGTCCGGCACTCCGGGGGGGAAGGGGTACATGAATGTGTCATTGCAAGATGGAATGATTGCATCATGTACTAGGTGTTCTCGCTGTCCAAAATAAAGGGTTTATTTAATTCCTAAATTGGAAAAGTCAAACGGCTAATTTGAAAGTCAAACTGCCAATTTTGGGAAGTGGGAAAAGAGGAGGATTGGTGGAGGCCGAATTGGGGGAGGACTCCTCCCTTGGCCGGCGCCCCACCAAGCCGACTTGGGGAGGGACTCTCCTCCCCATGGCGCAGCCAGCCCTCCCACCTATATAAGGAGGGGCAGGGCTCCCCTCCTAGCACACACAAGTTCCTATCCTCTAAACTAGAAACTAGACCTAGACCCCGGTTTAGAGCTGTTTCGGTTTAGAGCCTTCTAATTGGTTTAGAGCCCTCTAATTGGTGTGTCTAATTACTAGACCACTAATAGCCTCTCTCATAAGCTCCACCATACTCGCACCGGCTTAAGGCGAAGCCCTGCGGGATCTCCCCTCTACCTCCGGTACCACGCCGTTGTGCTGCCGGAATCGCGAGGAGAGTGCTACAACCTCCGCTGCCTGCTGGAACAAGGGAGAGGAAGGTCTTCGTCGAGTACCGAACGTGTGACCGACTGCGGGAGCGCTGCGGGAACGCGGCGCCGGAAGGATCGTCTACGCGATCTTGAGATCGGAAAGAGTACGACTACATCACCCACGAGAATCTGCTCTCGTTAAACACTTTGGAATCTTCGAGGGTGAGTTATTCCATCGACTCGTTGCTACAATCTAGTAGATAGATCTTGGCTTGTTTGTTTGTATGCGATAGAAAATTTTTGTTTTCCATGCTACGAACCCCTACAGATCGTACCACGATGCACATGATAGTGATCAAGTGCAAGAACCATATCATTTCACTTTTCACATATGATGTTATTGCATCTTATATTGCTTGTTTGGCATTTTAGTAGCATTATAAGATGATCCCTCATTTAGATATCAAGATAAAAATGTGTTCTCCCTTAAGTATGCACCGATTATGTTTCACCGCTTCAAGACATTACGTGATGATCGGGTATACTTGAATCCATGATCATATTTCAGGTGTACGACAGTTTTACACACGCAAGTACTAAGGTTCTTACTTGGCGAGCCTAGCATGTACATACATGGCCTGGAACACGAACCGAAAGGTTAAGCCTGAGTCATATATTTGATATGATGCCCATATAGATGCTCGCCTTTGAAACTACACCGACTCACGTGATGATCGGACTTGGTGTAGTGGATTTGGTTCATGTAATCACCAAAAAGACACGAGGGATGTTGTTTTTGAGTGGGAGTTCATTCATAATTTGGATTAGTTGAACTCGATCTATCATAAACTTAGTGTAAACTTTACAATTTCTATTGTAGATGGCACCACCTGCTTTTAATTTCAATGTATTCATGGAGAAATAGAAACTTGCGACAAATGGTAGCAAATTTACCGACTGGGCCATGAATTTAATGATTATCCTTAATGATGCACAAAAGAAATATGTGCTAGAAGCCCTGCTAGGCCCCCCACCACTTGATGATGCTCCCCGACAAAGAAAAGAATGTCTATTTGACTTGTCAGGCGGACCACAACTTAGTTCATTGCGGCATACTGTATGGGCTAGAGCCAGAACTTCGAAACTAAAATGGCAATGCCTTTGATACAATGGGTGAATTGAAAATGATTTTCAATACCCATGCTTCCGTAGAGAGTTATAATGCTTCTGAAAAGTTCTTTAGATGCATGATGGAAGAGAACAACTCTGTTAGTGAGCACATACTCAAAATGTCTGGGTATGCCTATAAGCTTGTGTCCTTGGGAATAATGATTCCCATTGACTTAGGCATACATCATGTTCTCCAATATCTGCTACCTAGCTACAAGAGCTTCGTGGTAAACTATAACATGCAGGGCACAAAGAAGTCTCTTCCCGAGCTTCTGTTAATTCTTAAGACTTCAAAGGTGGAGATCAAGAAATAACATCAAGTGTTGATGATCAATAAGACCACCGGTTTCAAGAAAGACAGGAAGGGTAAACAGAAGGGAAAGAAGGGCGGCAAATCTGTTGGCACGTCTGCAATGAAATCCCGAGCTGGCCCTAAGCCTGATACCGAGTGCTATTATTGTAAGGGGACTGGCCATTGGAAGATCAACCCACAAAATAACTTTTGTGATGCACCACACCATCCTCCACCTTCCACCATCACACAGCTCCGCCCCACACTTGTTCACCAGCATCGGCATCCCCTCCCATTCTTCGAAAATGCCCACTCGCCACCGAGCTCTCGGACTCACCAGGGCTGCACCAAAATAATCCTCAATTTAATATTTAACATTTATCTTATGCAACTTCAAACATAAATCTAATCAAGCTCAAACTAAAAGTAGTTAGCAGAAACACCCCATGTTCAGATTTCAAAATTTGGGGAAAACTGATTTATTTTTTACATTACATTATATCTGTGATTAGCAAATACAAAAGAGCAGCTCACATCAAAGATAAGGTTCTTGTCTGATGTGTTAATCTATAATATGCGCAATTCTAAAAAGATTGCTTTTACCACCAAGCGACATTCATGCAAGGCAAAACAGTTTTAGAGTTTGTGCCACACATGTAGTACTCCTTCCGTTTATAATTGATATAAAAACATAGTGTCTAGATTTATCTAAATTTTACTAAATTTGCATCATATATTTTGAGACAAAGAGAGTACAACAATATTCTAATTCACAAGCACATACTTACCATCTTAGAAACTAAAACGATTACGGGTTGCATGCCATAGCAATCCCATCACAATTTGCGCGTGGTGCGCCGTTCATGTTTTTCAGGCGCTCGAAATCTCTTGTTCTAGTCCATTAGCAATAGTGCACAATTATAAACACACATATATACATGACACAACCATAGTACAATCATAGTATCCGAACACATGCTAAAAAAATAGCTAGCACGTGGTAGCCTCTCTATATTCTCATGATCCCATCTAAAGCAAGCAAATACAGACATAGCAAACAAGGGTCCAGCGTAGCTAGCACACATAAGAAGTTCAGAAAGCAGAATCAATAGACCATGCAGGGATTGGTAGGAAGTCATCTTGCTGGCCGAGGTGACTCCAGGCAGGGGAGAGGGCGCGCGACTATAAATGGCGGGAAAGTCCATTCCAGGCGGCGGTGGTCTAATATGATGCCCTGATTCAATAGAACAAACAGAGAGCGCATCCCCACACGGGTTGGTCGGGGTTTCTGGATTCTCCTTCGATAGAACATGGAGCGAACGACCTAGAACACATGCATGTCCCCAGGAGCGCACACAGGCCGATCCGGTTGTACTCGTTGGTGAATTGCTCCAGGGGGACTCCTGGCTCCGTTGACCTCGCCTATAGAGCTTGTCTAGGAGCACATCTCTCCTTCCACCGTCTGTCCCCGCAAGTCATGGCATCATGACGGAATGAGCACGTGGCGGTCATCCCTGGCGGCAGCGGATGATACGTCCAAAACGTATCTACTTTCTAGAACACTTTTGCTATTGTTTTTCCTCTAAACTTGTGTGATTTGGATACAACTAACACGGACTGACGCTGTTTTCAACATAATTACCTTGGTGTCTAGTTTTTGTACAGAAAATAAGCTATCAGGGAAAATTCCGGAAAATATGCCAAAAATCCTCTTTCACCAGAAGATCCACGAAGCTAGAATATGAGACGGAGGGGAGCCCTGGGTGGCCCACACCCCCTTCCGTGCGGGTGGGCCCACCCTACGCCTGGGAGGGGTGTGGCCAGCCCAGGAACCCACCCGGCCTCTCTCTTCGCCTATAAGAAGCCTCTTGACCTAAAAACCAAGGGGCGTTCGACGTTTTGCCAGAAAGAGTTCCGCTGCGCCGCCACAACAAGAAACCGCGATTCAGATCCAGAAACTCCGTTTTGGCACCCTGCCGGGACGGGGAATTTGGGGAGGATCATCACCATCATCATCACCAACGCCTCTCCATCAACCATCAATGTTTCCCTCATCCATGAGTGAGTAATCCCCCACTGTAGGCTATGGGGATGGTAGGGATTGGATGAGTTCTATCATGTAATCGAATAAGATTGTTAGGGCATGATGCCTAGTATCTCTATTAGTGATATTTGACTTTGTTGCAACTTGTTGTGCTTAATGCTTGTCACTAGGGCCCGAGTGCCATGATCTCAGATCTGAACTTATTATTGAATCATTATGATAGTATTGTTTGTGATCTTATCTGCAAGTTGTGTACACATATCATTGTCCGGATCCAAAGGCTCCCAAGTGACAGAAATTGGGACAACCGGAGGGGTTGGCTGTGATGTGAGGATCACATGTGTTCACGGAGTGTTAATTCTTTGCTCCGGTGCTCTATTAAAAGGAGCACCTTAATTGAAATGTAGTTCCCTTGAGGCCCCGCTGCAACAGGATGGCAGGACAAAAGATGTTGTGCAAGTTCTTATTGCGAGCACACATGACTATATATGGAGCACATGCATATGATTGTTTAGTACTTGGATGCTTTATCTCATTTCTCTGCAATTGCCCTAGATCTTGAAGTTACATGTTTAGACTCGTCCATGCAACGCCCGTCCATCCATCCCTATGCCTACCGCGCTCATATCCTACTATTTGCTACTACTGTTACTATTGCTCCTGTTTTACTGCTGCTGTTACTTTGCTATTGCTACTACAAAATTGTTGCTACTGATAAACTTCTGTGTGCAAGAAATATTTCCAGGTGCAGCTGAATTGACAACTCAGTTGTTAAGGTTTGCAAGTATTCTTTGGCTCCTCTTGTGTCGAATAAATAAATTGGGTAATACTACCCTCGAAGACTGTTGCGATCCCCTATACTTGTGGGTCATCAAGACTATTTTCTGGCGCCATTGCCGAGGAGCATCGCTTTATTTGTAAGTTCGCTTGGATCTACTATTGTTCACTGCTACTCCTTTCATCATGGGGAAGTCTCGTGATAGAAAGTTTCCTATTTTACCATCCACTACAAGAAGAGGTACATTCCTAAACACCTCAGCTGCTCTTGATTCACCGTCTGTTATAAGTAAGCTTGTTACACCATCACCACATACTCATGCTACACACACTGCTACTACTGCTGAGTCTGAAACTGCTTTTGATGCTCATGATATTACTTCTACTGTGCTTGATGCGAGTGGTTCATTAGGTCCTTTCCTAGATGCTACTATGGCTGGTCTAGGAAATAATGAAATTCCTAGTGAAGACACTATTACACCTATTAGCGCACCTAAGTATACAGAGAGTTATGATATTAATGATGGTTACATTGAGTTTACTAATGAATTTGTTGAAGAGTGCCGAAACACACATGGTGCTAGTGCTATTAAGTGTCTCCTTGCAAGACATACCATTATTCCTAAACTGTCCTCTGATCCTAAGTTTGCCACCTCTCCCATAGATATTATAGATAAAAATTATGATTTCTCTCTTGATTTATCCTATTTAGACATTGTTGAGAAAGAACCTTTTTGTGGGACTAAAAATGAGAGTGTTGTAGCTCATATGAATGAGCTTTCCACTATGAGTGCTTTATTCTCTGATGATTTTAAGATGCGCAAGTACTTTGTTACTAAGGTCTTCCCTTTTTCATTAAAAAGAGAAGGTAGGGCTTGGTTTAATAGATTACCTCCTAGTTCCACTGATAGCCCTGATTGCTTGATTGCTTATTTCTTCCAGAAATATTTTCCTCCCAGTGCTAGACATGCCGCTTTGCAGAGACTTTTTGATTTTAAACAGGGAGAAGAAGAGAAATTGCCTGAGTCATGGACAAGGTTTTGTGCCTTGATTCATGCACATCCTAGATGTCCATTGCCTAAGAATGAGCTTCTTGATATTTATTATAATGGATTAACTGATGATTCTAGGACATACCTAGATAGCTTTGCTAATTGTGTTTTTAGGAAAAGAACTCCTACAGATGCTGAAGAATTAATGGCTAAAATAAGCAAAAATTATGATGATTGGACTTTAACTGAGATGAATACACCTGAGACTATTACTCCTGCACCAGTTGTGCCTGAACCAGATCCAATACCAACACCAAAGAAGAGGGGAGTTATTGCATTAAATGATGAAGTGATGAAGGAAGCTAAGAGATCTCTAAAGGAGAAAGGTATTAGAGCTGAAGATGTGAAGAATCTACCTCCTATAGAAGAATTATGAAAACCAATTCCCCACTCATCTACTATTGAGGTACACTCTCTCCACTTTGATGAAGGTGACATTCCTTATGGTAAGCTTCCTGATAAATGCTTAGAGGAACTTGACACATTTATTATTAAACAAGATAATTTTAATAAACAAGTTCAGAATCATTTATTGGAAAACTCTATAGCTATTAAAGAGTTGAAATATATTGTGGAAATAACTTCTAATGATATTAAGATGCTTTGTAAACACTTTCAAATGGTTCAAACCCAACTTGATCAACTTGCTAAGGTACAAAAGGATATGCTAGTTAATGCCCCAGGAGATAAACATGCTTATGGAATTAGAACTAGGAGTTGTATAGCTACTCAAGATCCTTTATATCCTGAAGGACACCCTAAAAGAATTGAGCAGGATTCTCAACAAAGTGAAAGTAGTGGTAGTACTTGTAAGAGAAAGAAAAATAAACATAAAATAGTTGAGGAACCACTTGAACCTGCTGTAAATCCTAATAGTATATCTGTCTCTGATGCTGAAACTGAGAGTGGTAATGATAAAAATGATGCTCCTGATAAGGAGGAAGTTGAGGAAGAACCTGAGAAGCACACTAAAAACACTAGGTACACTAAGGAAGATTTTATTGCTAAGAAACATGGTATGAGAGAGAACCTTGGGTGCAGAAACCTATGCCTTTTCCAGGTAAGAAACACAAGTCGAAGGAGGAAGAACACCACAACAAGTTTTGTGAGTGGATGAAGCCTTTATTTTGAAAATTCCTTTGACTGATGCTATTAAGTTGCCTCCTTATTCAAAGTATATGAAGGATATTGTCTCTAATAAAAGGAAGATTCCTAATTAGGAAATTTCTACTTTACTTCCTAATTATTCCTTCAATGGTAAGGTTCCAAAGAAACTTGGTGATTGTAACATCCCAGCATTTAGGAACTAACGAAGGGTAGATTTAGGAATTTGGAATGTTGCATGCATTCATCTGTGAAAATGTGGGTAAAATTTTTGCCAAATAAAAACCTAAAGTGAGATTAGGTTTAGTCTTAAAGGATGATTGCTATAGACTTTGATATGATCTTTGAGGAATTATGTGTTTTGGAAAATGAATTTGAATTTTAAACTTGAGTGTTTGAATTATAATTCAAACGATTTATGAATAAGGTTTGAATCTTGATTTAATTAAGAGTTAATCAATATAACTGAAACTTTATCTAAAGAAAACAATTAATAATATGAATACTTATTTCATATTTTCATTCAATAAATAAGTTACAAAATGTAACTTATTGAAATTATCCACAAACTTCAATAACAAATAAATAAAGAATAAGAATATTTCTTATTGATAATAATATAATCTTTATTACAAAAGAATAAAATGAAGATTACAAAATAATAAAATTAAAATTACAAAAGAATAAAGAAGATTACATTAACTATTCTATAAAAAACCTAAACTAAAATCTTGATCTTCAAATCTGTACCTGCAAATCAAACACTAATAAAAAAATAAGGTTAGGGTTAGAATTGTTTTACTCTCAGACATGTCAGTGAGGTGCACTAAACAAGATTCATCATTGAGTAATTTATAAAAGGGGCAAGTTTCACCAATATGAAAGAATCTATCTTTCATAAATTTTAAGCCAAAAAGTCAAATGATAGCAAGGAGGGGCAAGTTTCACCAGCCAGGTAAAAGTAATCACATCAAAGTAACTCTCAAGTCCAGAGCATATCCACAAGTGCACAGCAAGCACACAGGCAGGACACACACCAAAATGCATGGTGTGTGCTGTCAGCCTCACAGCACAGCTCAAACACACAAAACCATTAGCACAGCCATGGAGAGGCACTAGTGCATCCCTTCACTGCTCACACACACAAGAACAGCTAGCTTAGCCAGCAGCTAAGCCAAGCACAGCAGCCAGCAGCCAAACCAACCAAAGCCCAAGATCTCATCACCAGGATGGTGACATAAGGAGGGGGAAGATCAGGTGGATAGCAAGACCAAGGTCAAGCCATCAGGATCAGGAGATGATGGACTAGATCAAGGACAAGCCAGGAGCTAAATATACCAGGGGAGCACAAGATCAACCACAAGATCAAGCTACCACAAGATCCACCACTAGCAACCACCACATCAAGTGACAGTGGTGAGTACATAGACCATCACATAATCTATCTGTCTAAGATTAGACAAGCATACATGATCTGTATCATAGCCAAACTCTCATAAAGCACCCAAGTGGGGTGAATCCATCACTGAGATTTTAAAACTCTAAAGGCAAACAACAAAGTACAAGGATCCAACCAAAACTTAGAACAACATCATTGAATTGGATGTCAAGCTATATATTTCAATTCAAGAACAAATATAGCTAAGATTTCACTTCTAGGCACATCCCTAAGATAAGGGTAGCACCTTAGAAGTTAATCTTTTGGATCCATATAATGATCAAGCCTACTATCATTTTTTCCCAAGCTTTGATTCAAGAAACAATAGCTGGTACCACTACCTAGACTATCCATATGAATCAACTAGATAAAGCCTAATCCCTAAGCCTTAGACCAACATCATTGGTCTTAGGGATTTCAGAAAAGAACATTTCTATTTATCTTTTAAAGCCAAGCTTGTCTTAAGCTTAAACCAACCCAATCAATGGATTAGAATCAACCTTGTGTGCCATACAAAGATGGTGTCACAAGAACAATTCTACATGAATCAGGATAAACATTCAATCATCACAGATTCAATCAATCAATCTACCAATCATTTTCCTGTCATTACAGGAATCATAATTAGGACATTCCCATGTTTATCTTCACTGTAGTTCTCAAGCCAACAACACTAATATAGTGATTTCATCACACCATATCCATTATCATTACCCAAGAAATGACAGTGGTAAGTTATCAAACCCATTGAATCTACCAAGCATTGGTTTCAGAGCAACTATACCATCTGAATCATATGAAATCCAAGCATAAAATCATCTAATAAGCCACTAGAACCATTATAGTTCATCTCAAGAAGCAAGCCTCAAGCTAATAATCATTTAGCATGCTTACAGACCATCCACACATGATCTAATTCATCCAGTATATGATCAACCACAGGATAAGAACCCTAAATGGAATAAATCATCTTAATCAGGACAAGACAGTAACCAGAGAGGTCACTGCCAACATCTAGCATAGGATGAGCGAGCACAAAGAGTATGAGGGGAGAGGAAAAGAACTCACCAAAGCTCCTCGCTGAAGACTAGAAGAGGAAGCAGAGGTGGCCGACGACCATGGCGGCACGGGGAGCACCCCTAGGGGGGCGCTGCAACCCATACAGCGTCACGTCAGCGACCATGGCCACGCCTAGAGGAGAGGTGAATCACCACGATGCACGACAGTAGCGGCAACACCAAGATGCACGCCAACCCCCAAACCCTAGGGTTCGGGACGACATCGATCCGTCGCAGGAGAGCCCCATGCTCAAATCCAATTGGACAGGATGGAGAGGCATAGTCGACAACCTCCTCCTGCACCACGGCAGCAACCAGAATGGCCCACGACGGCGGAAATCATCGGCGACGACATCATCGAGCACGGGGTCGGGGATAGAGGAGAGGAGTGAGCTCGACGGTGAGAGACAGCGAGTGGGTGGGCCGAGTGAGACAGAACCCTTCGGGGTGGCTGTTTTAAAAAAGTCTCATGGGCCACCAGGGCCCAATAAGATTAAGCCAGCCCAAAAACCTTTAAGACCTGTTTTAATAAATAGGAAAAGACCAAAATACCCCTGAACTTAATTAAATTCTAGAAAATAAAATAATAGTTCAAAAATTATAAATAAAATAGTTTTAGATTCACAATAATCCACACTATCCAAATAAATTAATAAATAAAATTTTAGACACATAAATTTTATTAAGAATTTTGTAATTTTTATAATCCTTATTGAATTTTACAAAATTATTGAAAGGTTATAAAATTAATTAAAATTCACTTTCATCATATATTAATATTGTAGTATATTAGAAAAATACTAAACAAATATTTAATAACAATTTTTGATATTTAAATAATAATTCTTAAAAGAATTATTAAATCAATAAAAGTCAAATAAAAGAGAAATAAAATAAAAGAATACCATATTATATTATAAATATTAAATAAATTAATTAATATTTATAAATCCTTTATTATTAGAAATAATTTATTAATAATGGGGAAAATGCATATCAAATTAAATAATGCATTACATTACTTGCATAATCATTTTGCTTCTTTAAATATTGTCCTTGCCGGGTAATAATGATGTTTTTGTAGACATAGAAGCTCAAGGTCCAGTGCAAGCATCAGACTTCACTACCTTGCCATCACAAGGCAAGTTCATCACTTGCTCATGTCCTTTGAAGAGTCTTTATCAAAGTATTTGCAAATTGTGTGTTTTCATATATACTATAAAAGAAAGAAAATATTATTTTCACAAATAAATAAATCATAGATATCATCCTAAGTGATGATATAATGGATCAATAGAAATTAGGGTTCTATTTGCAACAATGATGATCAAGTATGGACTTAATAACCCATGACATCAGTGATTCTAGCGCCGTATATTAAGCGTTAGCCATGAGATTTGTAATGGGACAGAGAAGTCAGCTGTATCTTCTTCCTCTCGCATGAAGCCGAATGTGCATGTCGTGGCTATTATCCTTGTAGCGTGCATATTAATTGGTAATTCGTAGAGGATATGCAACATATGTGTGGGAACCCTCATCGTCCCACGATAGTTCTGGCATCTAACGGTTTGTACAAACCATTGCCATAATTCATTATGTGGGCATGGTGTACACCAAGGAGGCATGCGAGGTCACGAAGGGGGCAGTGATTGGCTTGGACCAACTACCGGGACCCACATCATGGAATTGTGGACGGGAAAGTACGACCGGTTGTGCAACAAGGAGTTGATCTCTCATGGGTAAAGTAACGCACCACTGCAGAGTGTAAGAATTGTAACTTATTACTCCCTGTTCCGGGAAGGACCTACGAACGCGGCAGGAAAGGAAATCCATGAAAGTTCTGGTCAACCTGTGAAGGCTGATTGTCATAGATTTCCATAATAAAATCAATCTTTGAAGAAAGATTTACAAAAATTGCATATTGCCAAGTATTTACAATCCGAGGTGGTAGTTAGAGCATCAAACTTCCCACCTTGCATATAATGAACTTGTTGGGTAACGCTGTTACTCATTCTTTCCTTTGATCCCTTGCTTAGACTCTGAGGATCCGGAAGACGTGCCAATGTATGCAGCCGAATGTCAAGAAGATGTGTTCTACGAGGAACCTGATCTGTCCGGAGGTGTTGAAGGAGTGGATTATGAAATCCGCTACGGTGTCGATGTTAACGAGTCCAACTAAGTATCCCTATTTAGTAGTAACCAACGAAGCCGAGCAGCATGAACTCTATAGAATAAGCTGCTGAGCTCAACTCCTAGTCAGAGTTGCTACTTTTAAATTCCGCTGAAACACTTTATATTTTGGTTTGTAAGTTGAATCTTTAGGAAGTCTTGAACTTCTGGTATTGTAATAATAATAATGTGTGTATATTTGTAATATGGACCTGCAATGTTTCTGTTGTACCACTCTGAGGGATGTGATATTTACGGAACGGTGTTCTGTGGATGTCATGTCAACGACTATAGTGTACTACACATGCAGTGGTATGCTGGGTCACCGTAGTGATCCAGGTATACCAACTATTCCTTGCTCTATTAAGAATAATTATGTTAGAACCGTTTTATGTGATTTGGGATCTAGAGTTAGTGTTATGCTTTTTTCTCTCTACAAGAGACTCCAGCTAGAAAAGTTGATACCAACTGATATATCTTTGCAAATGGATGATAAGTCAACTACTATTCATGTTGGTATATGTGAGGATGTTCCTGTTCAAGTGGCTCATAATTGCTTGGTTTTAACTGATTTTGTTGTGCTTGAGATGCCTAAAGATGATAATATGTCTATTATTCTTGGGATACCTTTTCTTAATACCGCATGTGCTATCATCAATTGCAATCAAGGAAAAGTAACATTTAATATTAATGACAAAGAGAATACTGTATATTTCCCCAAGAAGGTTGCTTAGAGCTATTTCCTGAATTCCATTGAAAATATTGAGAGCATCAAGGTTGGAGAAATATATTGTCCCATTCCACAAGAAAATTTTGAAACTATTATGATTGGGACCATTGCTATCAAGTTTGAGGTAACATAATCACCTTGTGGAATGCAAAATTTTGTTTCATATAAGATTGTTTTGGTAACAAGACTTGATCAACCTTGTTAACAAAAGGATTTTAATGAACAAAATAATGCTTTCACTATGGTTATTCTTGCTTAGTTTTACTTTTCTCCTTCCTAGTCTTTGCCTTTTCTCTTGTTAGCTTTGGTTTTGCTAGTTGTTTGCTTGTTAGAGTGTCTTAGAAATTCTGTAGTTTTGGTTTTTGTTTGCTTTTGCTTCTTCTAAAAAACTGTTTCTGCGAGAAAATCAATTTTCATACCCTGAAAATTGGCCAAAAATAAAGTTTCCCGAAAAATTCCAGAAAATTCAAAATAAACTTTTCCTCGAAAAAAGGGGTAGAGGGACACCTGGAGTGACCCAGGGGGCCACCCCAGGCCAGCACACCCCTGGGCGGCGCGGCTAGCCCCCAGGTGGTACCTGGCTGGGGTGTGGCCCACCTGTGGCCCTCCAAGATGCCTCCTCCTAGCCATCTTCTTTCTCTCTCCTGAAAAACACCAGAAAACTTTCTCAAGATCGAGTTCCTACTGTTCTTGCTCGCGAATTTCGATCTCCTTGCTCAGCCCATCTTTGTTGCTGATTTTTAGAGGGATTTCTCCTTGGTATGTGCCTCCTCCGCTTGTCCAATTAAATTTGTGATTGGTAGATTGTATCTTGAGTATTTTGCTGCTATAGGTGACAGGTTGTGTGAGCTTGCATGCTTGTTCTATGCTTAGAGATTTCATCTTGATGCATGTGTATCCCTCTAGCAAGTTCCTATAGTAGTTTCTCATCATTTATCAACTTGGAAATCACTTGGTTTGATGTTTGTCTAAAAATTTCAGAAAGGAAGATAAGTGCATATCCACTAAATCAATATGATTTAATGGTACCTGAGCGAATGAAAGTTCATCACGAGGAAGGAGTCTTCCCTTCCATATATCCATTCCATGAATTTATGGGAGCCACGTGAATCCTCCAGGATTTCCAAACTATGATTACCAATGCAGGGTTGGAACACTTTGTTGAAGGTGAACCTTTTCAATATGTTAAGCTAACCATGGCTATGGTGCAGTACTTCCGGTTTACTTGGTCTTCATCTAATCCCATGGTCCATTATAAAATATACAATATAGCTGTCGATCTGCCTTTTGATGATTTCTATGCAACAATTAAAGTACCTCAATGGGGATCTTGTGAGAGGATCAAGGAGAGTCCTAAGTCACTTATGGATTTATATGCTGAAATTTGCCAAGGTTTAGACTTCTCAAAGGAAAGTGGTAAAATTCGAAACATTCAGTTCCCGGCCATTAGATATTTTGCCTATTTCATTACCAAGTGTGTTCTTGCTAGAAAGTTATTTTCTTTTGATCTAGCTTTTATCTCAGCTGCTTTGAATAGGGATATATCTTATAACTTGGGTGCTTTGATAGCTTACCGTCTTACCACTAACTGCGAGAAGGGTGGAATTTGTGGAGGTCTCATTGCCTCTAGGTTGCTAGCTTTCCATGATTTAGAGCCTCACCATTCGGATTATCGGTTCCCCATAGAGAGGCTTGATCTTGATTCTATGGTTCAACATAAATTTGTTTCTCTAGGGGCTACTGTGAGATGTTCACCGTATGAATTATCCTTTGCCAAGCGTGGTTGGAGAGGGGGTAGGATTGAGAAAGTAGTTTATTTGCCTGCACCTGCTTTGTTTCATTTTGATAACAGGCAAGGACGGTCGCTCACGGAGGAGGAGTTTGACACATATGTTGCGGAGCTCTCCCAGCAATAGGAGAATGTTGGATAGGATGCCGAAGGTGATTCGGTTCAGCCCTCCAACTTGGGAGAGTCTTCATTCCAGCATCCCTCCTATGATTGGAGCGCGTCTTCTTCTTTATCGCGAGGGCCTGATTATGATCATTCCTATGATGACCCACCCGCTTGGAGTTACTACCCGTGCTATTGAGCCCCACTTAGGCCAAAATCCTAAGCTTGGGGGGAGGTATACCGACACCACACTCATCTATATATCATGTTTTGTCGGTTCTTTGTATATCCATTGTTTCGCTTTCTTTTTGGTTTTTGTTTCTGCTTTCTTAAAACACAAAAAGACCAAAAATATTTTCGTTGTTTATCTTGGTTTGTTTCTTTGCTTTTTAGCTTTGGTTTGCCTTAAAAAATCTAAAAGGATTTTGCTTCGTTTGTTTTCCTTTGTTTGTTTGTTTGTTTTAAAAAATCGAAAACACCAAATATATTTGTTCTTCTTCTTTGGTTTTGTGAGTTCTTTGCAGGTTTCAACCATCCTTAGTGGATTTGGATTCATGTTATTATTCAAGTCACACAAGTGAAGGGCAATAATGAAGATTAAGAAACTTGAGGTGTGGTAAGAGGCTGGTATCAAACTCTATTTGTTTTCATTTTTGTACATATACTCATCATTGTGAGCATGCCTAGTCTGTTCTTGTAAGGTGTATGTTATTATGAATGCTTGGTAGTTCTTGCTTTCTTGTGATTAGCTCCATCTTGCTAATAGTTTGTAGCATGTCATATAAATGTTTGCTTGCATTGTTTTATTCATAACTTGGTATGATATTGTGATATACTCCTCTGAATGTTTCATGTAAATCGACTTGGCACATGCTCACGCATGCATATGACTAACAATAGTCAGTAAGCCACGATGATTTATTTTGCCTCATAGTTCTTGTATCACTTTCATGCCATAATTACTCCTGTTTTGTTGCAACCATGATTATGACAATTATTGCTCTCTCGTTTGTCGTTCCCTCTCTTTTGCTAGCCTTCACTTGCACTGAGTATGAGCTCTACTTGTGAATCCAACTCCCCAAAACCAATATTGCCAACAGTGTCCACCATACCTACCAATTAGCATCATTTGGTATTTCAGTGCATATTCATTATACCTTGTTTTCTTCCAAATAAAATGTTTATCTGTTTTGAGAAAGTTAGTTAGTAAAGCTCTCATGAACTTGATGGAACACTTTATTCCTTGCACTTAATAAACAGAACCATTGTGACCTGTCCATGAAAGTTATATGCTTGCAAATTATAGGCTGGGAGTTAGCAGAACCGTGCTATCACGGGGAACGCTTTCAACACTTATGGATACATATCTAGTTGATACCATGCTCTTTTGTTTGCGGATGTCTTCGGTGTGAAATACAAGGGGAACTTGTGAGTTCATGGAGTTATATATATGTGTTAGAGAAACGCCTAGGCCGCTATCCTAAGCCATGCCTAATCATGGTGGAAACTTGCAGCATTACCATAACGAGCATCTGTGAGGCATCCTCAATAAAAACCTATGCAAATAGCAAATAAAAAGATCGCAGAGATGCTCATTGTCTGCTTGCCTTGTCATTTTGATTATGGGATAGCTCCTGTATTATGTTCAAGGGGTACCCCGTTGGCGGTTCTCTATGATATGCATGTATTTACGATGACAAGAACTTACAGGTAACTAAAGTTGAGTAGCACGAGGAGCGGCCCTCGTACTCAAGGGACTTGGGATTTCTAGTTTATGGTCTGTCAAGCATATAACTCATATTGGACCTCACTTTCACCATTAACCATATAAAGATGCTTATGATAGGGGCAATGAGAGCTCAAAGCTAATTAGTACCTTACTTTCAGCATTTGGAAGCCTTTCAAACTTTTCAAAACCTTTTCACTTCCTTGTTGAGTCACCACTTATTCTCTGAGTACCTTCTTGAGAGCATAGTTGTGTGTTTGTCTCAAAACTTGGTTAATTATGTCATGACTTTGATGCTTGTATCTCTGACATTTTTACTTCTAGTCTTCACTTGAACTTCAGAGGTGCCTTGGCATTTATATTGTGCTCTACAAACAAAGGCAAGCGAGATACCACTCTATCATACCTTATTATGAGCATTGCAATGTTGCTTATGTTTATGTTTCATGCTACTTATGATTATTGAGTTGGTTTATCTTCATAGCTTGCAATGACTATTGAGTAGACTTGGTTGCATACTTCTTATTATGAATGGTTTAAGTATCTACTCCTGTGCTGAGAATATATGCATCATATGAAGCAAATGTGTTCGTGAAAGTTCTTTTATCGCACTCAGTTTTCAACTGAATTGCTTGAGGACAAGCAATAAGCTAAGCTTGGGGGGAGTTGATACGTCCAAAACGTATCTACTTTTCCGAACACTTTTTCTATTGTTTCTCCTCTAAACTTGTGTGATTTGGATACAACTAACACGGACTGATGCTGTTTTCAGCAGAATTACCTTGGTGTCTAGTTTTTTTGCAGAAAATCAACTATCAGGAAAAAACCCAGAAAATATGCCAAAAATCCTATTTCACCAGAAGATCCATGGAGCCAGAATACAAGACGGAGGGGAGCCCTGGGTGGCCCACACCCCCTGCCGCGTGGGTGGGCCCACCCCGCGCTTGGGAGGGGTGTGGCCAGCCCAGGCACCCCCTCGGCCTCTCTCTTCACCTATAATAAGCCTCTTGACCTAAAAACCAAGGGGGGTTCGACGTTTTTCTAGAAAGAGTTCGTTGCGCCGCCACCACCAGAAACCGAGATTCGGATCCAGAAACTCTGTTCTAGCACCCTGCCAGGACGGGGAATTTGGGGAGGATCATCGCCATCGTCATCATCAATGCCTCTCCATCAACCATCAATGTTTCCCTCATCTATGAGTGAGTAAACCCCTGCTGTAGGCTATGGGGATGGTAGGGATTGGATGAGTTCTATCATGTAATCGAATAAGATTGTTAGGGCATGGTGCCTAGTATCTCTATTAGTGCTATTTGACTTTGTTGCAACTTGTTGTTCTTAAGGCTTGTCACTAGGGTCCGAGTGCCATGATCTCAGATCTGAACTTATTTCGAATCATTATGATAGTATTGTTTGTGATCTTATCTGCAAGTTGTGTACACATATCATTGTCCGGATCCAAAGGCTCCGAAGTGATAGAAATTGCGACAACCAGAGGGGATGGCTGTGATGTGAGGATCACATGTGTTCACAGAGTGTTAATGCTTTGCTCCGGTGCTCTATTAAAAGGAGCACCTTAATTGCCAGTAGTTCCCTTGAGGCCCCGCTGCAATGGGCTGGCAGGACAAAAGATGTTGTGCAAGTTCTCATTGCGAGCACGCATGACTATATATGGGGCACATGCCTATAATTGTTTAGTACTTGGATGCTTTATCTCACTTATCTACAATTTCCCTAGATCTTGAAGTTACATGTTTAGACGCGTCCATGCAACACCTGTCCATCCATCCCTATGCCTACCGCACTCATATCCTACTGTTTGCTACTACTATTACTATTGCTCCTGTTTTACTGCTTCTGTTACTTTGTTATTGCTACTACAAAACTGTTGCTACTGATAAAGTTCTGTGAGCAAGAACTATTTCCAGATGCAGCTGAATTAACAACTCAATTGTTAAGGCTTGCAAGCATTCTTTGGCTCCCCTTGTGTCGAATCAATAAATTGGGTAATACTACCCTCGAAGACTGTTGCGATCCCCTATACTTGTGGGTCATCAGCGGAAGGAGCCTCTCCCGCCAAGAAGAACTGCTGCTAGAAGTGGATCTCAGGCCAGATTCCAGGGAAAGAACGGCTCGATGGAGGTGGACCTAGGCGTGGCCGCGTTCCCAGCTAAGTCTCGGACACCCCTTCTCCCACGGCAGGCAGGGCGAATCCAGCGGGAGGAGATCGAGGGGGTGGCGATGTTGTTCTATTTGTCGGTGAAAGAACATGTTGGGCCCCCATGTGTGGTTTTGGTAATTAATGACAATCTTTATGGACTAATGTGTGTATTAAGTTATACTTGTAGGATTTGTCCATTAGCATCACGTGGAGCATGTGTTGGCTTCAAGGTCGATGAAATGCAAAGAAGATATGTTGTGCAAGATCAATATGCGAGGTCGATGATGAGGAATTAAGAAAGGCGTTCTATCTTGAGAAGGGAAAGACCGTCTACATCGAGCTCAAGTGGAATGCGCAAGGCAAAGGTATAATCTTGATAGGTTTTCCCTTTTGCCGGTCTCATGTTGTGTGTGGGAGACCGGGTTTAGGATAGATAACCGTACTATCAAGAGGGGCTCTCGAATGAGTAACTCGGTCACATCGTTCGGAGAGAGCTCAAACCTTTGCATACTTGCATCATCGTATTTGGTCGTTATTTGGTCTTGTCCATGTGAGGATATAGAACTTGTTGTAATGTTCATAACAAGCTCTTGTTCATCAAAATCGGATTTCCCTTTTATATCTTATTGCATTTTGATCTTGGAGGTTTTACCGGTTTGTATTTTAGAGGTAGGTAAAACCTTACATTATTTGGTTCTTACTCATGTGAGGATTTAGAGCTTGTGTTAATCTCCATGACAAGCTCTAGTTCATCGAAAACGGATTTCATATGCATTTTCTATTACGTTTTTTATGTTGGAGGTTTTATCGGTACTATGATGTTTCTTTGCATGATATTTTAGAGCTTGTTGTCCTCTTCAAAACGAGCCCAAGATCATCAAAATCAGAGTCCGGATGCAAAAGTTATGGCCGTTTTCGTTCAGGGGTGACCGGTAGTACCGGACCAGGGTCCGGTAGTACCGCCCCTTAGTACCGGTTGGTACTGAATAAGGTGCGTTTGGCGACCTGGGATCCCCAGGGAATGTCCGGTAGTACCGGGAATGTCCGGTAGTACCGGGATTCGCGTTTTTTTGGCTTTAACGGTTGGATTTTCGGGGAACCTATTTAAGGGGCCTTCTTCCCCAATGGTTCCCCAACCTTTCTTGCAAGTTTTCCCCTCCATTTTTGACCTTCTTGAGCTTGATTTCTCTCAATCCCTCCTATGATTCTTGCATATTCTTGAGGGATTTGTAAGAGGAGATCTAGATCTACAATCCCACCAATCAATCTCTCCTCTAAGTGAGGGGAACATATTGGGATCTAGATCTTGGAGTCTTTTGTAGATTTCCTCCATTGTTCTTCCTCTCTTATTCCCCCATAAGCTTTTGTAGCTTTGGTGGAATTTGGGAGAGAAGTATTTGAACATCTTTGTGGTGTTCTTGCCATTTGCATTTGGTGCATCGGTTTGAGTTCTCCTCGGAGGATTTTGTTTGAGTTGCTCATTGGAGCTTGTCCCTCTTGGGTTCTTGGAACCCTAGACGGTTTTGTGGCCTTGGTGGCATTGTGGCCTTGGTGGCATTTGTTGAGGCCTTTTGTGGCGTTTGTTGGGAGCCTCCAATTAAGTTGTGGAGAAGTGCCCCAAACTTGTGAGAGGTTCCGGTTGCCACCGACAAGTGCACCGATAGTGGAAGCGTGGATCGATCCCGTTGGGGTGAGATTCACCGGAGAATAAGGGAGGCCTTTTGTGGCGTTGGTGGTTTGATACCACCCCCTCTCCAAACGAGACGTACTCCATGTTGGGAGGAACTCGGTAAAATATCGGTGTCCCCGCGTGCCTCGGTTATCTCTATACCCGAGCTCTTTACTTATGCACTTTACATTGTGATAGCCTTCGTGCTTGAAGTAATATATATCTTGCTATCACTTTGTTGCTTGTATTGCTTAGAATAAGTTGTTGGTGCACATAGGTGAGCCATAGTTGTTCTAGGTTGTGCTTAACAAAGTAAACACTAGTTTTATTCCGCCTTTGTTGAGCCACTCTAGGAAAAGTTTTAATCGCCTATTCACCCCCCTCTAGGCGACATATGTATCCTTTCAATTGGTATCAGAGCCCGGTCTCTCATTTTAGGCTTCACCGCCTTGAGAGTAAAGATGTCGGCTAGGGGATTAGTGCACAAGGACACGCTCACATTCGATGGCACAAATTATGATGTTTGGAAAATTCGCATGCTTAATTTATTTCGGGAAATTCACCCAATTACCGAGGGCTATCTATATGTGGGTTTCTCTTCTCCTATGGATACCCAAAACGAATCTTTAGAGAAGTTGAACTCTCATATAGATGCTCTAGCTACTAAAATTCTTTTGCATGTTGTGAGCAATGTAGTTCTTTCGTCTAGCATGCCTTATTCAAGCGCTCGTGAGATATGGACCAAGCTTCAAGATAAATATAGCAAGTCCAACATTATTGAGGATGATTGTGTTGCTTCCACCTCCGGTCGAGATGAGTTCTCATCGTCTACCACTTCACCAACATGTGATGTTTCACAAGGTAATGATATGGTGAGTGGTGATAGAAATTGCAATATGGATAGTGTGTTCACTATTTGTAATCCCTCATATCTATCTAGTTGCAATGATCTATCTTTGGACCTTAACACTTCTAGCACTCAAAATTCCTCACATTCTTGTGTTAATAGTCCTTGTTTATCATGTAGAAATTACTTGAACAAATCTTATGCTCATGTTGTCTTGTTGCCATGATAAAAATGCTTCTATTTCCTCTAGTGCTTGTGTTGCTAACCATGTAGAGGAAAATGAAGATTCTATGGGCCAAGACAAGGTCTTGAAGAGAGCTACAGGTGCAATCTCATCATCACCTTCCTCCGGTTCTCACATGTGCCTTATGGTTAAGGGAACAAAGGTAACCTCTTTGAATCCCATTGTATCTCATGATCATGATGATGAGGTTGAGAATGATAATGATGATTATAGAGGTAAGTATGATATTACCTCTATTAAGAAAATGGGAGAGGTTGTCTATAGTGCTCTCTACAAAAATAAAATTGCTTCCTCCAACCTTCTTGAAATCTTGAATTATGCTATAGAAGGCAATGATCTTATTGAGGAGCAAGAAAACATAATTGATGAAAAGTTTGCGCTTGAGCGTGAGTATGCTAATGAACTTGCTCAAGTAAAGGACTCCCTTGAAGAAGAACAAACCTCCAAAGAATCTCTTGAGGAGACTTTTACTCTAGAATTATCTAGAGTAAAGGAATACCATGATAGAGAACTTGCGGTGGCTAACTCCTTCAAGATTAAAAATGATGATCTTGAAGTTGCTTATGCTAAACTTGTTGAGGATTTTAAGTACCTCGAAAATGGCTCTCGGGTCATTAAGAGGGAGCTCATCAAACTCACCGAGTCACATGAGCAACTTAAAGCTTCATATTTAAAAGAGCTTGACAAGTTGCCCTCACCTCTTGCTAATAATAATGATGCTTGTGCTACTAACTCTATTTCTTATGAAGCATCTATTTTAAAGGAGAATGTTGAGCTAAAGGCTCAACTTGCTTTGCTAACTAGCAACTATGGGAAATTAGAAGAAAGTCATGTTAAGCTCTCGAGCTCGCATGAGGATCTTGTAGCGTCCCATGGTAGGCTAAAGTTAGCTCATGAGGCCATCACGTCAAAGGTAGCATCTAGTGGGCCTCATGTGTACATTAGCACTATATCTACTCCAAATGTTATATTGCCATGTGCTAGTCTTTGTAATTCATCCTCTCACAACCATGCTATATCTCTTGATGAATGACATTCCGTGCCTTGTTGCTCTAACAATGTAGCATCTACTTCCTCTAGTACTTTTGTTGAAACTAACCATGTAGAGGAAATAAAAGAGCTCAAGGCTCAACTCACTTCTTTGAGAAATGACTTGAAAAAGGGTCATCAAGGGAAGGCCGCACTCAACAAAATCCTGAGTGTGCAAAAATCCCCCAATGACAAGAGTGGGCTTGGATTCAACTCAAATGTCAAGAACAAGTCCACTATCAAGTTGAAGCACAAGGATAACGAGAAGAATGTCCTAGATCAAGTCAAGAATCCGGCCAACATTGTTTGCTTCAAGTGCAAAGAAGAAGGGCATCATGTCAACCATTGCCCATTAAAGAAGAAGTCCCTTTGCAAGAAGCAACACGGGAAGCAGCCTCAAGCTCTACATATTGTTAGATATGGGCCTCCTCCCAAGAAGACTCAAGTTCTTCCTCAAGTTATTTCTTCATCCAAAAAGAAATATGGCAAGAGTAGAACTTGCTACATATGCCGCGAGAAGGGGCACATTTCTTCCTCATGCACTATTGGTATCTCCTCATCCCATCCTATCTTGATTGATGATGCTTATTCACTTCGTAAGGATGAGGTTGGCAATGTGTTTGCCAAATTTGTTGGTGCTCAATGTGGTGTCAAGAAAAGAACCATTTGGGTTGCCAAGCCTATAGTGACTAACCTCTTAGGACCCAACTTGGTTGGGGACCAACAAGCCAAAACTTGATTAATAGGTGTGTTTTGGAGGGCATTGGAGACTTGGTTACATTATGAAGAATTGAGGGATCTTCATCTAGTATAATTGTCAAGCCAAGCCTTTTGGTATTATCATGCTCATATTATATTTCCAATGTTCCTCCTTGCGGCAACATATGCTTAACTCATTTCATTGAAAGTTACTCGCCCCTTGTGCATGTTTTGGTTTTGTATCTTCCATGTTTTTGTACATGTTGTGCTTTCCACTTAATTATCTTGAGATATCAAGTATATTTTTGTATGATTAGGTGGCACTCCATGTATGTGTGTTTCTTGTGTTTGAGCCTTACTTGGTTATATTTGGTATCTTATTTGGCTCTTGTGAGAGATTAATGGATTATCCCATTTTGGGGGAGTGTTATGCTTGGGCATTCCACAATCCTAAAAATGTGTGTACATGAGGAATACCACCTAGTATTTATATTGGATTATTGTCTAGTATCTATGTGGTATAATTCTCATGACAAATTTAATTTTATAATGTCCATTAATTATCTCTATTTGTATTATTTTGCCTCGTGTTGGTTTTTATGGTAGTGCACATTATGGGGGAGTCATATGCTTAGTTCATATTACAATCCTAGAAAATGTGAATATTCGAAGTTGTGTCACTTAGAATTGATATTGATAATTATCTAGCACCTATGTGACACATTTGCTCATATAAGTTCCAATTTGATTGAATGGCTTTATTGATCTTGTTTTGGATCTTGTATATGAGAGTGGCTCTTGGTATGTGTTTCCTCATATTTAGATATTTATATTCGCATGGAAACCATTTGCTTAAAGTTACTCTAATCACTAGTGATTGTGTGACTATTGGAAGCTACCAAGAGTCTTGTTTGAAGTATCATGCTCAATTCTTATATTTAGTTATATGCTTCTTGTTGTGTGTATATGATCTTGGATATCTGTCTGAACTACCTAGGGCAAATTATTCTCAATATTTCTTGTCCTTGGACAATGAGTACTCAATTTAAGGTAGAATTTATTGATCATATTCACTTTGTCCTTGCTTAATTTCATCCTATCTTTGGCCAAGAAAATGTTTTGTGTTGTCTCCCAAGCCTTCCTTGCTTCTTGTGGATCTTCTTATTTTATTGATATCCTCTTGTGTTTTATTTAATATAGGTAGTAGTGATGATCCCATTTGTGTGCATTTTGCATTCAAAAGTAAAATCCTACATAATGCACTATCCATGGGGGAACATTTCTATATTATTTAAAACACTCATATTTATGCTTCTTTGCTTGATCCATATCGGGTCTTATGTGCTTGGAACCTCAATCTTTTCGTTTTGGTATTTTATGCCATCATGTGAAGTTTGGGGAGTTTGGTTTCTTGTTGGAACCTTAATCTTTTTGGAAGTTGGTTTTGTCTCATTCCTTGTTTCTTGATTTGACCATTTTAGAATGAGACAAATCCTTGAGCATTTTTATTTCTATCTATTTTTGCTCTTTGGCCTTAGCCTAGTTCATTTGTTGAACTTGTGATCTTTCATGTGTTGAATTGGTTCTTTGATACAATTTGGACACCGCTTGTCTTGCCACACTCTTGTGTGTGCCATCTTGGTTTACTTGGTGTTTTTGTTCAAATTGTATCTCATTTTTGGTTCTTGAAAGCCTTGTGCATGCATATTTACTACATATCTATATTATGGCATGCTTGCTTTCTTTGATCCAATATATAGGGGAAACTCCACCAAATCCCATTGGCTAAGTTATGCATGAAATTCAATTTCATATCAATATGCACATATTTATGTGGAGTCTCTCCTATGTATTGTAGTTGGACTAACTACATTGGACCCAATAAGTTTGGGGACCATTTTGTACTGAAATGTGTTTTAGGTACATTGGAGATATATTGGACGCTTGTCTCTCAATTTTGAAGAAGTGATGCTTAGAAGAAAATTTGAGGCAAGCTATAGGATGATCAACGAATTCATATCCTCTACATCCTACCAATTATATCTCGGTAACAAGTATCTCTTTCTCATGCTCACATATCTTGATTCCAACCGTTTGTCGGTTGCCTTCTAGCATGAATTAATGTATTTGTAATTGTTGTAGTTCTAGCCATGGTTTTAAGAGAACTCTCTATTGTATATGTGTTTAAGTTGAGATGAGTGCATATAATTGGGACTATACAAAATCATGCATATGATCCTCCAATCCCAAATATGTCAATCTAGCAATTTTATTGCCTATCATTTCATCAACTTCTCTCATGTGCAATAGTGAGATTGTTGCTAGTCTATTCTATCTTATGATACTTGTTGCCTTTCTCCATATATTTCAACTTTCTCCTTTTCCCTTGGTGATAGTTGTAATATATGTAGTGTGTTGGTATTTTAAGCTCATTAATGTACAATAAGATATATTTGAGCCTTTGGCCGTGCTTTGAAGCAAAAATCTTATTGGTATATGTTAAGACTTCATTTTTGCTTTCATGTGATTTCTTGTATATCTTATTTATGTGTGCATATGTCTTTGTTGGCATATGTCTTTGTGATGTTTTCCACTTAGAGACATATGCACATATGAGAAGATAATTTTAGTTGAATCTTATTCCTTGGATACCACCTTTTATTCCTTTTGATTTTTCAGTGGCTTCCAAATTTATTTGCCTATGAGTGCTTGTTCCTCTTGTTTGCATCTTCGGGCACTCATACTTGTTCTCTCATGCCTTGTATTGTTAAATGAAATTGGATGAGTGAGGATTCCATGATTATGCACCTTGTTTTCGAATATAATTATCATAATTGGTGCATTATTTTTGGGGAGCTCATCTAATTCATTTAATAATGCTCATTTGTCTTCTTTCCCATTTATTGTGCCTTAAATGTTTATGGAGGAGTGAGGATTCCATATTTGTGCATTTTTGTATTGAAATACAATGATTATAAAATATGCACAAATCTTGGGGAGCTTCTCTATTTGTTATTTGAAGCACTCTTTTGCTAATTTCATAACATCTTGTTGTTTCCATTTGGACTCATTCGTTGTTTTCATTTGGTTTGTCGGATCTTGTAAATTGCTTGCATCATTTGACTGTATTTTGGCAATCTTCGGATCCTCGATATAGTTCTACTCCCTCCCAAGTATTCATCATTGGATATGTGCGTAGGCACACCTTTGGAGGAATTATTACTACATTTGCCTTCTAGAACTTGTCACCCATTTCGGCAATCGATGCCAATGGGGGAGAAGTTTGAGAGGGTTTAAGGGAAGTTGGTTTATGCATTGAGTTTGTTCTTGCGCATTTGCCTCTCATGCTATTGCATCCTTGTTGTTGCTTAGCATATGGTATATATAGAGGAAACTCCACCAATGATAATGATTGGCAATATATGCAATGAAATTCAAGTTCATCACACATGCATAAATTGTGGGGTAGTTTGCTCTATATATGGTGGAGGTACCAATATCACATACTTTTGTAGGATTTAATATTTGTATTACCATTTTATTCATTAATATTCCTTATATAAACCCTCTTAAAGGGATTGTCATCAATTACCAAAATGGGGGAGATTGAAAGAACATGTTGGGCCCCCATGTGTGGTTTTGGTAATTAATGACAATCTTTATGGACTAATGTGTGTATTAAGTTATACTTGTAGGATTTGTCCATTGGCATCACTTGGAGCATGTGTTGGCTTCAAGGTCGATGAAATGCAAAGAAGATATGTTGTGCAAGCTCAATATGTGAGGTCGATGATGAGGAATTAAGAAAGGCGTTCTATCTTGAGAAGGGCAAGACCGTCTACATCGAGCTCAAGTGGAATGCTCAAGGCAAAGGTATAATCTTGATAGGTTTTCCCTTTTGCCGGTCTCATGTTGTGTGTGGGAGACCGGGTTTAGGATAGATAACCGTACTATCAAGAGGGGCTCTCGAATGAGTAACTCGGTCACATCGTTCGGAGAGAGCTCAAACCTTTGCATACTTGCATCATCGTATTTGGTTGTTATTTGGTCTTGTCCATGTGAGGATATAGAGCTTGTTGTAATGTTCATAACAAGCTCTTGTTCATCAAAATCGGATTTCCCTTTTATATCTTATTGCATTTTGATCTTGGAGATTTTACCGGTTTGTATTTTAGAGATAGGTAAAACCTTACATTATTTGGTTCTTACTCATGTGAGGATTTAGAGCTTGTGTTAATCTCCATGACAAGCTCTAGTTCATCGAAAACGGATTTCATATGCATTTTCTATTACGTTTTTTATGTTGGAGGTTTTATCGGTTTGTCTTTGTGAGAGAGGTTAAACCTTTCGTCATTTGGATCTATCCTCCCTTGCTTTACTATGATGTTTCTTTGCATGATATTTTAGAGCTTGTTGTCCTCTTCGAAACGAGCCCAAGATCATCAAAATCGGAGTCCGGATGCAAAAGTTATGGCCGTTTTCGTTCAGGGGTGACCGGTAGTACCGGACCAGGGTCCGGTAGTACCGCCCCTTAGTACCGGTTGATACTGAATAAGGTGCGTTTGGCGACCTGGGATCCCTAGGGAATGTCCGGTAGTACCGGGAATGTCCGTTTGGCGTTTTATTGGCTTCAACGGTTGGATTTTCGGGGAACCTATTTAAGGGGCCTTCTTCCCCAATGGTTCCCCAACCTTTCTTGCAAGTTTTCCCCTCCATTGTTGACCTTCTTGATCTTTCTTTCTCTCAATCCCTCCTATGATTTTTGCATATTCTTGAGGGATTTGAAAGAGGAGATCTAGATCTACAATCCCACCAATCAATCTCTCCTCTAAGTGAGGGGAACATATTGGGATCTAGATCTTGGAGTCTTTTGTAGATTTCCTCCATTGTTCTTCCTCTCTTATTCCCCCATAAGCTTTTGTAGCTTTGGTGGAATTTGGGAGAGAAGTATTTGAACATCTTTGTGGTATTCTTGCCATTTGCATTTGGTGCATCAGTTTGAGTTCTCCTCGGAGGATTTGGTTTGAGTTGCTCATTGGAGCTTGTCCCTCTTGGGTTCTTGGAACCCTAGACGGTTTTGTGGCCTTGGTGGCATTGTGGCCTTGGTGGCATTTGTTGAGGCCTTTTGTGGCGTTTGTTGGGAGCCTCCAATTAAGTTGTGGAGAAGTGCCCCAAATTTGTGAGAGGTTCCGGTTGCCACCGACAAGTGCACCGATAGTGGAAGCGTGGATCGATCCCATTGGGGTGAGATTCACCGGAGAATAAGGGAGGCCTTTTGTGGCGTTGGTGGTTTGATACCACCCCCTCTCCAAACGAGAAGTACTCCATGTTGGGAGGAACTCGGTAAAATATCGGTGTCCCCGCGTGCCTTGGTTATCTATATACCCGAGCTCTTTACTTATGCACTTTACATTGTGATAGCCTTCGTGCTTGAAGTAATATATATCTTGCTATCACTTTGTTGCTTGTATTGCTTAGAATAAGTTGTTGGTGCACATAGGTAAACCTTAGTTGTTCTAGGTTGTGCTTAACAAAGTAAACACTAGTTTTATTGCGCCTTTGTTGAGCCACTCTAGGAAAAGTTTTAATCGCCTATTCACTCCCCTCTAGGCGACATCTCTATCCTTTCAGTCGGGAGGGGTGTGGTTCTGTCAAAGGGAGAAGAAGAAGATGAACAAACTGGTAGGCTCGTACGGTGGTATAGGTGCGTAATATGGGATTTGGTGGGAGGAAAAAAGTGTCCAAAAAAGACTGGTTAACAGAAGCGTTGCTGCTTTTATTATTAGGTATAGATAGATAGGTGTTACTCTTTCCTCGTGTAAAAGGAACAAAACTGTGTTCCTTATAAACCAACAAACGAGCGAGCGGCGGACCTCCTTATTCTCATTGAGCTGAGGAGGGCCTCCTGCACCCCACCGGCCCGGGGAGCCGAAGTCACAGAGGTCTGCTAACCTCAGCGAGGGATCTGCAAACGGCGTTGGTAGGTGGTGGATAACGGGAACGTATGGCCGGGGAGGGCCGGAGACGGTCGGGACAGCCAGGACGAACATGAAGAAGAGTGCTTTTTTTTATTTTAGATGTTTATTAAGGACGCTGATGGAAAATAACTGAATTTATGAGTTTTTCTTTAAATGTACAACCCTTGTAACCCATACATATATTTTTTTGAACGGAGGAGGCAATACATCTTCAGTACTTATTAATTATTGTAATATATATCCCCTATTTTCCTAATTGAATATAAGTGTTTGTCTAAAAATACTATATTATCCTTTTGCTATCTAATTTTTAATGTCATCATACCAAATGTACATCGGTGCGAATTTAACGGGATCTAGCGCACCACTTCATCATGTATATTTGTAAACTACTCTCTCCGTTCAGAAATATAAGACGTTTTAGCTTTGTGAATCAAATGTATCTAGACGTCCTTTAGTAGATAGGTTCAAGCTGAACCTATCCACTAAAAAGCGTCTAGATACATTCGTTTCACAAAATTAAAATGTCTTATATTTCTAAACGGTGGGAGTAGTATATTTTTAAACACGCATGTCATAGCATCTCTAGGTTCTCTGTGAAGATGCACAAGGAGGGATCGAGAGATGTTAAATAGATATCCAACTGAGACATTTTTTAAATTACCTCAAATAATCATCCATTAGAGGCATTTAAAATGCCTCAAATGGCAAACCAGCATTATCACATGTTCCTCAAAAATTGTCCATTTGAGGCAGAACTAAAAATACCACAATTGGTAAACCATTAGAGGAAATTTTATTTAAGCCTCAAATTCCATATTTTTAGTGGCATTTTGATAATAGTGCCTCTAAAGAACTATCATTTTGAGGCACCCATAAAATTGCTACAAATAGTTCAATATAAGAGGCACTCAAATGTGCCTCAAATGTTCAAACCATTAGAGTCACTCTCGGTAGTGGAATTTTAAGATGCCTCTAAAAGTTAATCATTTGAGGCACTATTTTTCAAAGTGTCACAACATGCTACAATTAGAGGCAGTTGGGAATTATGCCTCTAAAAAGTTCTTCTAATTCTAGTACATAATGTAGTGACACCGAGGCCGAGAAGAGCAGGAAGGTGGTAGAGGAATCGCGTTAGGAGCTTCGCAAGGCCAAGGAGTTTGCTAAGGAGAGGGAGAAGAGGGAGGAGTATAAGTATGTGGCACCAGTGGCGGCGGCGAGCAGCAGTGGCGGGGAGGGGAAGCAAAACTGATGAAGCTTGAAAGATTGCGGAAGTATAGATTGTATTGATATTGCAAGAGGTGATTACATTGTGAGACCTTTGGCTATTTATATAGTACTAGAAGACTTGGGGGGCAAGAAGACTAATAGAGATAGAATTGGATTACAATATTTAAACTACCAAATATGCCTAACCAACATATACTCTAGTACCCCCGCAGTTGGATCGATAGTGACGCGGATAGTCTAACTGGAGCATAAGCCGAAGGTGAGGTGGTAGCCCTTGTTGCCGATGTCGATGTAGCCGGGAGTGGGGAATTGTAGTCATGGTCTATGGTGCCGTTGGTGAAGTTGTCGTCATTGATGAAGTCGATGAAGTTGATGATGTTGTTGTGTTGTGGTCGATATCGTCATTGAGGTAGACGTAGTTTGAGTCGGAGTAGCTTGACCCGCAATGCCGAGCTTGGCAGACTCCGGAGCATGTCAGGGACGAAGGCACGCATCGGTGTTTCCAATATTGGACGTGCGAAGACAGGGACCATCATGAGCCACTCGTGCCAGAGCCGTATTCAGGAGCAAATAAAATTTTCTGTAAATGGTCGGTGTAGAAGTTGTCTGCCGTGTCGGAGTAGACAAAGTAGCTGCACAAATAAATTTGATTAGTGCAAAAATAAAATTTAGACCGCGACTCTGGTGGCGAGGTTGTGGTGGACGAAGACGACGAGGTAGTTGTTGATGGAGATTGAGTTATTGTGGTATTCCATTTTGGGGATTAGACCCATATTTTCCGCTTGTATGAGCGCAGTATTGCTCGTGGAGAAGAAATTGTTGGCGTTGGCGATGACCACGGTCGGTAGTTGCGGTGACGATGTGGCAATGTTGTTAATGTAGATGGTTGCCGACGATGATGACCACGGTGATGAAGGTGCAGCCTTGTATTGATGGCGAGGCGCGTACTCGGGACGTGCGTCCCGGTCGATGTTGGCAAAGACGAAATGGCGCGGTTGATGACGAGGAGTAGCCGGATATGCATCGACGGCAAGGCTGGTGTAGAGGTGCGCGACGACTTGGCAATGACGTGGTAGCAAGAAGACATAGATATAATTTGGAAAACGAAAAATTGCTAAAGCTAGAGAAAATAGATCTATAGATTGGAAGAAAACTAGCTACGAGATTTGGTGCCCCGGCGGAGATCATGGAGCTCGATCTCTATGGGGGCGGCATGACGGAAGAAGTGGCTAAACCCTAGGCGGAGCGAACCGCTCTGATACCATGAAAGATTGTGAAAGTATATATTGTATTGATATTGCAAGAGGTGATTATATCGTGAGCCCTTAGGCTGTTTATATAGTACTAGAAGAATTGGGGGCAAGAAGAATAACAGAGATAGAATTAGATTACAATATTTAAACTATCGAATATGCCTAACTGACATATACTCTAATAAAGCTGAATGTATCTTATGTTCCTAGTGATTCCATGAGAGAAGCGAGATGTATCTATACTGGACTATCGATTCTGGAAGAAGTAGTGAAAGTGCAATGGACGTCGCCTAGAGGGGGGGGGGTGAATAGGATTTTAAAATTATTACAGTTGAGGCTCTAATAAATGTGAGATAAAAACTAACATTTAATTTATTGAGCATAAAATCTAACGACTAGGTTCACCTAAGTGCACCAACAACCTATGCTAAGCAATACAAGCAACAAGGTGATAGCAAGATGAAATACTTCAATAACAAAAGATATCACAATGTAAAATGCATAAGTAAAGGGCTCAGTTGAGAGATGACCGATTGACACGAAGATGAAGATTTTATCCTGAAGTTCACTTCCAAAAAAGCTACGTCCCCGTTGGAGAGTTGCGATGGCGCAATGCTCTCCGAATGCCACAAATGGCTCACCTTGGGGTGTGATCGCTTGATGATCACCCAATTCCACAAAGGCCTCACCCCGGATACGAAGGCACACAACTCACCGACGCCACAATAGGCTCACCATATTCTCCTGTGAGATCGCCATAAAGTCCTACTCACGATCCACTAAGGGACACTTGAGGGCGGTCAACAAAACTCGTACAAGATTGGGGCTATCTCCACAACTCAATTGGAGGCTCCCAACAACAAAGCCACAAAAGGCTACAAGGCCACAAAAGGCAACAAAGCTACAACATGCCACAAGCTTGAGGACACTCCACAATGGAGGCCACACGAAGTCAACACACCAACCACAACCGTCTAGGGTTCCAAGAACCCAAGAGTAACAAGCCCACAAGCTTTTACTCGCCGAATCTCCGTGGAGAACTCAAACCTATGAAACAAATGCAAGGGCAAGTCCTTCAGTCCCAAATTCTAACAAAGCTACAAAAGCTATTGGGGGAATTAGGGAGGAAGAACACAAGAGGAGAACACAAAACTTTTCAAGATCTAGATCCCAATGATTCCTTCACAAAAAAGTCATTTAGTTTTTGAGGATTGTAGATCTATATCTCATCTCTCAAAGCCCTAAAAAATATGCAAGAATTATAGGGGGAAAAGGAAGAGGACAAGCTCTTCAAGGTCAATAATGGAGGAGAGAGACAAAGCCAAGAACCAAGAAAAGAGCTGACCCCATGAAGGGGAATAGGAGCCCCTTTTAAAGGGATCCCAGACTTGACCTTTATGCATAGATTCATGCACGACCGGTAGTACCGCTAGGTGGGCAGTAGTATCACCGACACCATTTCAACGGTCAGAAAATAGCGGTATGAATGACATAAAAACGGGACAGGCCGGTACTACCACTGTCTCACCGGTACTACTGCTTAGGACGGTACTACCACCCAAAAGTTCGACGAAAGTTCCAAAAAACAGCAACTACCAAACAGAGAAGTAACTGGACCTAAAACATGATGAGCGGAAGAAGCACCGGAACTACCGGCGGCACAATGCCGTAGCGGTACTACTGGTTGCTCGCCGGAACTACCGGTCAGGAAAAACTCAGAAACCGAATCTGCCATAACTTTCGCATCCAAACTTGAAACAAGATAAAACCAATTTTGATGGAAATATAGATATGAGTAGAATCCATGAATATATTGGGTATCACCTAGGGAGAAAATACCATGAATATATATGTGGAGGATACTACTTTGTGGCCCAAAAGTTCGCATGCAAAGGCATCGCGGGGTTCGAGTTGTGTGTAATCACCGTGATTCGAAAAATTGGAGGGGTAATTACCGAGAGGGGCATTTCGAGTGAATGGTGGCCAAACCAGATATTTTAAAATCTTAGCCGTTATGTCAGGATATTCTATTACATTAGTACCTGTCGTGCCCCTGCTGTGCCCCTTCTAAGTCATCGTCCATGTGCCGCATGGGCAATCCATTTCTGTACTTTTCTAACCCCCGACACTGATTCCGGCGACGGCGGTCCTTTTTCTCCCTCCCCTACAATGAATCCGGTTCAGCAGCGATGACAGTCGTTTTTCTACCCGCCCCCTCCCCCCACCCCCCCACACACTGAATCCAGAGGATGCATGTCAAGCGAGGCCAAGGTGGTAGCCACGTCGGCTACTGATTCGGCTTCATCAGAGCTAGTGTCCCGGGCACACTGCCACACAAGCAAAGTAGCGGCGGGGTCTGCAGCCCAGGTTAGCGAGGAGGTCAGCCAGAAGTCTGCTAACAGGGTACCTATGAGCAGTGGGTTGAAGAGAAAAGCTAGGCTGACAGCGGAGTGTTCGTCTGCAGTGCGGGGTCGTGCAACCCAAATCTCGAAGAAAACCACCCGGGAGAAGAGCGAGAGGTGAATTTTTCTTATCTGTGCCTTGTCTTGCAAGTAGATTAGTTACTACAAAGTAGTTTCAAATGAACTGAAAGATCCCCTTTTTAATCAAATTAGGAACAAATTCGATGCAGCGGACCTATATGAGTTCATGGTTCCTGTCCGCCAATACACTGCAAAACTAGATTTTGGTTGCGAGAGGGTTGTGTTCGGGAAGGATGTGCGTCTGCTTATCAACTACAAAGAGGTTGTGTCTGTTTTTTAGCTGATAGATATGCTTCATTCTAGAATTCCTTGGGGATCCAGACAGAGGGAAAAATTGGTGTGGCGTAACATGAGTGATACCTTGTAGGAGTTCGTAGCATGGAAAACAAAAAATTTCTACCACATACAAACAAACAAGCCAAGATCTATCTACTAGATTGTAGCAACGAGTCGATAGAGGAACTCACCCTCGAAGATTCCAAAGCGGTTAACGAGAGCAGATTCTCGTGGGTGATGTAGTCGTACACTTCCGATCTCAAGATCGCGTAGACGATCCTTCCGACGTTGCGTTCCGGCAGCGCTTCCGCATTCGGTCACACGTTCGGTACTCGATGAAGACCTTCCTGTCCCTTGTTCCAGCAGGCAGCGGAGGTTGTAGCACTCTCCTCGCGATTCCGGCAACACGACGGTGTGGTACCGGAAGTAGAGGGGAGATCTCGCAGGGCTTCGCCTTAAGCCGGAGCGAGTATGGTGGACTATGAGAGAGCCTTGGTGATCTAGGGTTTAGACACACCAATTATAAGGGACTAAACCAGCGGCTAGGGCAATTAGAAGCTCTAACTCGGCGGCTTGGGAGAAATCCCTAGGCTATGGCTAGGGTTTAGGTTTAGCGGGAGGCAACTTGTGTGTCTAGGAGGGGAGCCCTGCCCCTCCTTATATAGGTGGAGGGAGACGCCGGCCAAGGGGAGGGAGTCCCTCCCCAACTCGGATCCCTAGTGGGCTGGCGGTGGAGGAGGAACTCCTCCCCAACTCGGTTTCCCACTTCTTCTCCACTTTCCAAAATAGCCGTTTGACTTTTCAAATTGGCGTTTGACTTTTCAAACTAGGATTTGATTAAACCCTTTATTTTGTACAGCGATGACACCTAGTACATGATGCAATCATTCCAACTTGCAATGACACATTCATGTACCCTTCCCCTCCGGAGTGCCGGACATTCCGGAACCTTCTAGAACATTCCCGATGAAAACACCGGAACCATTCTCCAACCCCGAAACAGGACTTTCCTTATATGAATCTTATTCTCCGGACCATTCCGGATCTCCTCGTGATATCCCGGATCCCATCCGAGACTCCGAACAACATTCGGTCTCTTACTCATCATTCCATAACTACTCAACAACATTGAATCCTTAAGTGTGTCTCCCTACGGTTCGTGAATTATGCGGACATGATCGAGACACTTCTCCGATCAATAACCAATAAAGGAATCTGGAAATTCATATGGCTCCCACATATTTCTACGATTACTTTGCGATCGAATGAACCACTTACATATGATACCAATTTCCCTTTGTCTCACGATAGTTTACTTATCCGAGGTTTTGATCGTCGGTATCTCTGCATACCTAGTTCAACCTCGTTACCGATAAGTACTCTTTTCTCGTTCCCGTGGTATGTGATCCCTTGTGAGCCAGTCACATGCTTGCAAGCTAATTTGGATGACATTCCACCGAGAGGGCCCAGAGTATATCTATCCGTCATATGGATGGACAAATTCCACTCTTGATACATGTGCCTCAACACATACTTTCCGAACACTCAATGCCACCTTTATAGCCACCCAGTTACGGTGTGGTGTTTGATGTCATCAAAGCATCCTTCCGGTGATGGTGATTAACATGATCTCATGGTCGAAGGAATTAGGTTACTATGTATCAGAAAGCATATAGCAAATGAACTATATTAAATGACTTGATCTTTATGCTACGCTTATCTATAGGAGTATGTCCATCACATCATTCTCCTAATGATATGACCCTGTTGTTAATAACATCTCTATGTTCATGATCAGGAAACCATGATCATATATTAACCAACAAGCTAGTTTAACAAGAGGCTTTACTAGGGACTCTTATGTTTACAAATCACACAAGTATTAATGTTTCCGGTTAATACAATTATAGCATGGTATGTAAACATTTATCATAAGTATGAAGATATGATAATAACCACTTTATTATTGCCTCTTGGGCATATCTCCAACAGTCTCCCACTTGCACTAGAGTCAATAATCTAGTTTCAAACCTTTGTGTATTCAACACCTATGGCTTTCCGGTGTTGTATGTACATGATTGCCAGTGGTCAACTGATCTTCGGATCTAACACTTCCAGGTCCGTGTGTAATTGCATATCTTTGCGTCTCTACGCATCACTCTTTCTCTAATGAGATGGCTTTGTATAAATTTGGTCCTTTGGTGTGTCCTTTAGTTCTTTGGGGTTAAAACATGTTGATAATATTGTCGTACAATATATCTTCATAGTATTATCCCGTTGTGAACCACACCTAGTTTGATAACAAACTACTTGACACAAATGCCCTCTTTAGCTGCTATTATAGCAGTCATATACTTAGCCTTTTGTTGTAGTATCTGTCACAATGTCTTAACTTTGGAACTCATCCAAATCCATTATGGAACTTACTTTCCATCATATTGTGCCACCCTTAGTTTAGATTGAGATAAACTTAATCTATACTTTGTGACAAAACTAGTATCAATGTAATTCATTTACAATGAACTAACCATCTATTTGTCACTTCTACAAATAATATACTCTTAGTTCTTCCAAAAGATCATAAGAATATCCTTACTATTGTCCAACGATCAACTTATGAATCATTCTGGTATATGCTCATAACATTTAGAGTATAGGACATATCTGGATTTGTACATATCACAGTATGATTGATATAAATACTCTTTGTGATTTCATACATCAAGTATCAATCTATACTTGAATCTTTGTTTCACTTACCCTGTGTCAATACACTTGAATATATCATCAATATTGAACTCATTCAATCCTTTCTGTGCAACAAGAACCTTTCTTGTAGTTTCTATATTGAACTCATTCAATATATCATCTATGTACTTTTGGCACAACCAAATTAGCGTCTATTGATGCCAAATATTTGGGTTTTGCCTAAGCCTTTCATCGAGATGAAATTCTTAATATGTGTTAATAAAAGATACATCATTTCCAATCAACAATATGTCTTCCACATAATGTATTAGAAATATGTCTTAGCGCTCCCACTTAATTTCTTGCAAATGCAAGCATCTTCATTGTCTCTGATGAAATTAAACTCTTTTAACAGTTTCATCATAGTGAAGATTCCAACTCCGCTATGCTTACTTCAACCATTGAAGTTTGCATATGTTTTTAGCATCCTTTGAATTAACAAAAACCCTTTGGACCGTGTCATGCACACGTCCTAGGTAACCCTTCTATTAGAAGAACTTGTTTTTGTTTATCCAACACATAACAAAATTATATGTCGTGGTTGCTACATTAATCCGTCTAGACTAAATATCGCTATGAAAGATCAAATCTTGTCATAGTCAACCCTTGAACATTGTTGTGAACTCTTTCCCAACATGTCGACCATTTCATAGATGCGAAACATCTATGTCTATTTCTTTATAGATCCAAACACAACTGTAAGGTCTTACACCTTTCTCGAGGGTCTTTCAAGTTAAGAACTTGATTTCTCGTGTATGGAACTATCACGGATTTTATGGCTTCAAGCCATTTTACGGAGTCAGGGCCCAACATTGCTTCTTCGCATGTAGTCGGTTCATTATTCTCAAATAATGATTCAACCCTCAAATCTTGGTATTTGATTGTTTACCCGACCTACTTGTTTCAATAGGAACTTTGACCTTCGTAACCACAACCTTTGAGGCACGTGAGCCATGAGAATTGTTGCTGCCTCCGGAACACTTTTCGGCGCTGCGCAACTTTGCACATATAGCTAAGGTTCCTTTAACCTTATCAAAGTTCTATTGTCCTCCCACTTATCTTTTCACGAAAAATTCCTTCTCAAAGAAACTTGACGTTCTAAGCGACAAACACTTTTGTCTCCGGTGTTTGTGGAGGAATACTTAAAAGTTATTCGAAATATCATACAAAGACAGGTTCATCCGACTTTGGTTGCAAACATCTTTCTTATGCATAGCATACCAATGTTTAAGAAAGGACAACTTGGGTTTTATCCCAAACCATAACTTTATATGGTGTCATTTCAACGGATTATGATGGAGCTCTTTTCAGTGGAAAAACGGTAATCTCTAAAGCTTTTAATCTTTAAAATATAATGGCAGTTTTATGAATTACCCCTTCGGTCTTACCATGTCAAACAAGGTTTAATTACATATCTCGAACGCTCCATACTCTTATGGTGTTTCGGGAAAATGCAAATGCATGAAACGATTCCTTAAATCTTAGGTATTATGCTAAACTTGTAACTCAAATATCTTCCTTTATGATCTTATCATAAACTATTTATATTCTTGTTACAATGATTTTGCACTTCGTCTTGAAAATCTTTGAACTTTTCAAATATTTCACACTTCATCCTTATTAAGTAAATATTCATATATTCACTCAAATTTTCGGAGAAAGCATATGAAGTTGAAATCCTTCGCTCTTGACTACACATAATGGATTTCGTACAACAATATGTACAAGTTCCAATAAGCTAGTCATTCGTTCCCTTTTGGCCTATGAACGAAGTTTTAATTATCTCTAGGAAAGTTTCACAAGCGTCATGTGTTCAAAAGACTCCAAAATTCCATCCACATGGAGTTTCTTCATGTTTTCTTTCCAATATAATTTAAACGGCGATGTCACTTCCTAAGTGATCTTTCAATCAATTTGTCTTTCGACATTTTTTAGCACTAGTTTTATGGATGTGATTTCTCCAACGAGATTTGTGAATCATCCATCTTTTATAGATTACGGCAATTATTTGAACAACCCTTTTGTTCTCATAATACCTGATAAAACAAATCTTGAAGGCAAGCTTTGATGTTTAACGAGCAACACAATAACCCTTTATTTGTTCTCGATGAACATCATCACATATTCTTTTGCTAGTTACTTAGGCCATTGTAGTTCATGAATTGTGTTGTTTCGTATGACGATTCACACCAACAAATTCAGTATCAAATACTTAAGAACCACATTGTTTAATAAGCAAAGAATATAGCCATAGCATGTATATCATCTATATACTTAAACTGAACAATTCTAGTCTTTTCTTTTCTGCCATATATTTATGAGATTCTCTTTCAGTATTTCCTTTCTGTTTGAAAGAATCTATCAACATCAATAGTGGAGTCATACATATGACACATAGTCCAAAGCGTGTATAATTAAATACCAATGTCTTTGCACTTGCACTTTGAAGTAGATCACCATCATCAAATGTTTGGTGTGCTTTCAAATTCCATTCTTTAGTAATCTCTTGGTGTGGTAAATAATTTACCTACATCAAATATTCACCCTTATCATGGATTTATCCATGATCAAGCTACTTTTAGCTTGTAACGGTGAATCACGAGTATAATGTTGCTCTCCAAAACCTTTTGGAGGATTAGGACAACTAGTGTCTCCAACCTTTTGCAAATTCTCATCAAATATGAAAACATGACTTTGCCATATTATACTCTATCATGTTGTAACCAAAACTTCGTTTCAGATATCACAATATCTTCCACACATCATGGTTTCTGAAACAACTCTTTCAGATCCTAGATAACCTTGATATTAAGACAATCCTTTGAATATCAAGAATCATGGATACAAACATGATACTCATACACTAACTCTTGGAATTGTCACTCTTGTTTTAATACCAAATATTAAACTTTCATGGAGTAACCGAAACTTACTGAAAGTTTGCAATAGGACTTTTAAACTTTAGATTAACACTTCAAAACAATACGATACCAGTTCATGAAGTAACTAACCAGAATTCTATAGTTCTATCATCTCAATTAAAACTAAGCGCAAGGTGGTAAACGGATGCCAATGACTACAACAACTATGCAAATTCACTTTGATTTAATTTATGATAAATAGTGTTCAACTTTTAATCATATTGCTGTTGAACTCCCACTCAAAACAATATCCCTCACATTGTTTTAGTGATCACACGAACCAAATCCACCACATCAAAACCGATCATCACGAGAGTTGATGCAAGTTCAATGGCGAACAATCAACATGTTCATCATATCTACTATATGACTCATGCTTTACCTTTCGGTGATCCGTGTTCCGAGACCATGTCTGTACATGCTAGGCTCATCAAGATCAACCTTAGCTTCCGCATAAGCAAATCTGGCTTGCTTACGTTGTATACACTCGCAGAATCTAACACACCCGATCATCACGTGGTGCTTCGAAACAACGAGCTTTAGCAACGGTGCTTACTAAGGATGAACACTCTAAACTTGAAATTGTGTGCTTGAGGGATCATCTTATAATGCTACTGTCGTAAACTAAGCAATACAAGATGCATAAAAGGATTAACATCACATGCAATTCATAATATGTGATATGATATGGCCTTTCTTCTTGTGCTTCTGATCTCCATCTTCAAGCACGAACATGATCTCCATCATCACCGGCATTGCATAAAGGTCAATGACGCCGCTCCATGGTTGTCGTCCACCAGCTTCAACTATTACAACTACTTTGAATAGACAAGAGGGTCTTAACAGAATTTAAAGACAACCATATGGATCCTGCCGATTGCCAACTTACAATAAGGAACATTGCATACATCAAATATAATCACAATCATGGCCATATCACATCACAGCACACCCCTGCAAAACAAAGTTAGACGCCTCTACTTTCTTTGCATGTTTTACGTGGTTTGGGGCTTTCATTAAGTGTCGTTCTAACTTACGAACAAGAACCACAACATTGATACTAGTATTGTCAATCACCCGTTGTAAATTGAATCTTAACTATGTTGGGAGAAACAGGCACCTGCAAAGCCACTTATGCAATACAAGTTGCATGTCAAGCGTGGAGCAAGTCTCATGAACAATGTCATGTAAGGTTAGCCCGGGCCGCTTCATCCCACCATCTCGCAAGATGCAAAGTACACAAGAAGCAATCGACAACAAAAGCATCAACGCCCACAATGACTATTGTGTTCTACTCGTGCAACAGATCTACATATAGACACGGCTCTGATACCACTGTAGGAGTTCGTAGCATGGAAAACAAAAATTTTCTACCGCATACAAACAAACAAGCCAAGATCTATCTACTAGATTGTAGCAACGAGTCGATAGAGGAACTCACCCTCGAAGATTCCAAAGCGGTTAACGAGAGCAGATTCTCGTGGGTGATGTAGTCGTACACTTCCGATCTCAAGATCGCGTAGACGATCCTTCCGACGTTGTGTTCCGGCAGCGCTTCCGCAGTCGGTCACACGTTCGGTACTCGATGAAGACCTTCCTCTCCCTTGTTCCAGCAGGCAGCGGAGGTTGTAGCACTCTCCTCGCGATTCCGGCAGCACGACGGCGTGGTACCGGAAGTAGAGGGGAGATCTCGCAGGGCTTCACCTTAAGCCGGAGCGAGTATGGTGGACTATGAGAGAGCCTTGGTGATCTAGGGTTTAGACACACCAATTAGAAGGGACTAAACCAGCGGCTAGGGCAATTGGAAGCTCTAACTCGGCGGCTTGGGAGAAATCCCTAGGCTGTGGCTAGGGTTTAGGTTTAGAGGGAGGCAACTTGTGTGTCTAGGAGGGGAGCCCTGCCCCTCCTTATATAGGTGGAGGGAGACACCGGCCAAGGGGAGGGAGTCCCTCCCCAACTCGGATCCCTAGTGGGCTGGCGGTGGAGGAGGAACTCCTCCCCAACTCGGTTTCCCACTTCTTCTCCACTTTCCAAAATAGCCGTTTGACTTTTCAAACTAGGATTTGATTAAACCCTTTATTTTGTACAGCGATGACACCTAGTACATGATGCAATCATTCCAACTTGCAATGACACATTCATGTACCCTTCCCCTCCAGAGTGCCGGACATTCCGGAACCTTCTAGAACATTCCCGATGAAAACACCGGAACCATTCTCCAACCCCGAAACAGGACTTTCCTTATATGAATCTTATTCTCCGGACCATTCCGGATCTCTTCGTGATATCCCGGATCCCATCCGAGACTCCGAACAACATTCGGTATCTTACTCATCATTCCATAACTACTCAACAACATCGAATCCTTAAGTGTGTCTCCCTACGGTTCGTGAATTATGCGGACATGATCGAGACACTTCTCCGATCAATAACCAATAGAGGAATCTGGAAATTCATATGTCTCCCACATATTTCTACGATTACTTGGCTATCGAATGAACCACTTACATATGATACCAATTTCCCTTTGTCTCACGATAGTTTACTTATCCGAGGTTTTGATCGTCGGTATCTCTGCATACCTAGTTCAACCTCGTTACCGATAAGTACTCTTTTCTCGTTCCCGTGGTATGTGATCCCTTGTGAGCCAGTCACATGCTTGCAAGCTAATTTGGATGACATTCCACCGAGAGGGCCCAGAGTATATCTATCCGTCATATGGATGGACAAATTCCACTCTTGATCCATGTGCCTCAACACATACTTTCCGAACACTCAATGCCACCTTTATAGCCACCTAGTTACGGTGTGGTGTTTGATGTCATCAAAGCATCCTTCCGGTGATGGTGATTAACATGATCTCATGGTCGAAGGAATTAGGTTACTATGTATCAGAAAGCATATAGCAAATGAACTATATTAAATGACTTGATCTTTATGCTACGCTTATCTATAGGAGTATGTCCATCACATCATTCTCCTAATGATATGACCCTGTTGTTAATAACATCTCTATGTTCATGATCAGGAAACCATGATCATATATTAACCAACAAGCTAGTTTAACAAGAGGCTTTACTAGGGAATCTTATGTTTACAAATCACACAAGTATTAATGTTTCCGGTTAATACAATTATAGCATGGTATGTAAACATTTATCATAAGTATGAAGATATGATAATAACCACTTTATTATTGCCTCTTGGGCATATCTCCAACATACCTATGTGCAAATTGAGCACTCCCATGAGCTTCAGATGCTTTGGGAGTGTTGTGCAGCTGATCGTCAGGTGAAAGTTGAAGCGATGATTGATGATATGTATGTAGATACTAGAGATCTTGCTGTGTAACATCCCTAAAATCATGTTTCAAACTCATGCATATCATCCATGCATCCATGATCATATATAGTTCATTTCAAACAAATCAATTCAAAAACAGGAGCATATGAGCTCATTATTTTATGTGATCATCATTTGAAACAAATGCTACTCTCCAATGAGAGATTGTTGTTCATGAAACCAAACTTTGTTGTCTTATTGCTCTCAGGTGGTATTGCTAGATTACTAATATTTAAACCAAAGTTTCAAAACAAATATAATTTGAAAAACAATTTCAGAACCTATTCAAACTAGTGCTATGCCACTGCTTATTTTATTTTATTCCAAGTGACCAAGCCAATTCAAAGTGACCAGTTGGTTTTATGCCCAGAAATGTGATTGTTGCACACTACAAAAATCCTGAAAAGATTTGAATTCAAATAGGTTTTGAAATCATTTGAATTTGATTCCTGAAATTGAAAACAGAAAAAGAAAAGGAGAAAAGAATTGGAAAAGGGCCTGCGCCACCTATCTATCCCAACGACGGATTCAGCCCACTAAGCCCACCTGGGTTCCCTCTCTCTCTCTCACTCGCAGACGCACCCACCGAGTGACTGATGCCAGGACACCACCCCCTCTCTGTTTCTCTCGCTGACAACTGGGCCTCACTGCTGCGTCACCCTTCGTCCCCAAATAGCGCCCACGACCACGTCGCCGGCTGTTCCCTCCGACATTCACTGCCGCGTTGATTCCACGCTTAATTGCCATTGATACCGCGCGAGATCCTCGCCCCCGCTCTAGCTATAAGACCACCTCCCCCTCGCGGCCATTTCCCCCAACAAAGCCAGACAGAAACGCCCCCAGGCTGCCTGCAATCGCTCTTGCACCGCCGCTGCACAGACGCACTCCGGCGACCAATCCCGGTGAGTACTGACCGCCCCCCTGTCTCTGGTTCAAACCATCGTGACCAGCATGTCCTTGCGCGTTCACCGATGCCCTCTGTTTGCTTTCTCGTGACCCAGAGCGACGTCTTCGTCCACACCCGCGAACGCCTAAGCCGCCGCTCGACTCCGACGTGCGATTTAGGTAAAACGATACCGCCCCTTGCCTCCCCTTTGATACTGTCTTGATCGTCAGGCCTTTGCGCATCTCCTAAACCATCTGGCTCGTGCTAGGTCGACGCAGAACCTCGGCAACGTCGACAGCAAGCATCTGACGCCGCCAGCAACTCCGACGAGCCCGTGCAGCCGTGTCCGTGCGTCCCTTGCCAAGCCATCGCCACGTTGAGCATCAGTGCATCGCTACGTGCCCGGTAAGCACCTCCGTCGACCCTAGAACCCCCTGTAAGCGCCGCACCACCATAGACAGAGCCGACCCTCGCGGTTACATGGGCGTGTGCGGGTCAGTGGTGGACATGTGTAGCATGGCGCGTGTGGCCCGGAGTGGACACGACATGGCAATGTGCCAGCACTGGATGCACAGACGTGTGCCAAGAGGGGACGTTCCTGGCTTGTGTTTGATCGATGAGGACATCGATCTTCTAAGGGTGGGTGTATTTGAGACCCTGGCGCATGGCTCAATAGGATTGATAGGAAACCCATACCAACAAGTTGCAACTTCTTTTTCGGAAGCTCATTCGATAAGAACTCTAAGGTTAAGTGTGCTTGGCCTAGAGCAATTCTAGGATGGGTGACCGACCGGGAAGTGGGTACCGGGTGCACACGAGTGAGGACAAAGTGCGTAGAAAAGACTAGTGTTGGTATGTGGGGTTAGTCTAGAGATCCTATTGAGCTTCCAAAAGTGACAGTCGTCGGTCCGTAGTGACCGGGGGTGTTATAGATGGTATCAGAGCACTGTGTTGCCTGTAGGATTATGATCCTAGGATTGGAAACCACTAAGGAAAATTTTCAACAACTTCTACACTTGTCTATTTTTCTCGTAAACTTTTCTAATCTTCTTTCTCATCTCTATTTGTAGATGAACTCCATCAACCAAGCCGTAAGGAAATGACCACTCATGACAATGACTTTGGAGTATGAGACAGAATTCCCCAAGGCTCTCAAGGACCTCATGGTTGCAATGGAAATACATGGTGCAACTGTGTACAAAGGCTTTCCTGTGATGGATGAAGGAGTTGAGTACTGGTGGGCGCAACTTCACTTGTATAAAAACAAGGAAGACAACCACAAGGAATCAGGATTCTGCATGTTCACCAATTCAGTGATGCACCCTACATTCTTTGATTCAGCAAGGAATGCAGCTTGGAAGACCATCAAAGAACTTGGTGATAGAGTCAAGTGCAGAATGTTCAACATCCAAAATAGCCTAAAAGAAGAGAAGAAACATACCCAAGAGTTGGAGGCTACCAACCAAACCTTAATAGGAGACATTATAGACTTAGTAATGGAGTCATGTGCTCAAGATAGAGTGGTTGCTTCTAGAAATATTGTGTTAGCCAACATATCTAGTGAGATGGGATTGTAAGTTACTTCGTTAGTTGGACCACCACTTATCACCTTATTTTCCAAATGTTGCTTAGAATAAGTTGAACCTTGGTTGTTGTAATTGATCCATGTATGCCATGACTTGTGTGTTTTGATTTCCAAGGATATGTATGTGATGCTTTGCCTTGTGTTTTATCTTAAATTGTGTTGTTTCTAACTTTTTCTATCTTATAAATAGATGCCTAATGTTACCATCAGCACTGTTGAGGAGTTCCAGGGAACTCGCTTTGGCCCTCGTATTATTGAGCTCACTACTTTGCTCAATCTCCCTCTTCCTACCATCATGGTGCTTCCCCTCACCAAGTTTGAGAGGAAAGACCTTTGGGGTTTCAAGGTCAATCAGCCCGGACGCCATACTGAGCCTACCACGGAGGCTATCATCTTCAAGATCATGCACGATGACAAGGAGAGAGGCCTAGAGGTAGTCATGTAGGACTTGATTGGACGTTTGTTAGGGAGACACTCTCGACAGGTTAGAGGTACTCACTTCCACGTCTTCGGTAGACGTGATGAGGATGGAGAGGCCATCGACTTCGAGGACACTTCGAGGGATACAGCTGAGCCAATTCGCCTATACCTCCAGGACTTAGAGGTTCTTCTTAGGCACGTGAACACTGATAGGACCAACGTCATGCTTAGCAATGACGAACTCCAGGTGCAGCTTCGTGAGAAGGACAAGCTCTTCGCGGAGCAAGATGATATAGTCAAGGAGATGGAGGCAAAGTTCGAGAGCCAAGATAGAAAGTTCAAGAGTCAATAGAAGCGAGTCCAAGATAGGAACAAGAGGATTCGGGACATGACTGAAGAACTGCAGGCCAAGGACTTCGAGCTCGAGCATCAGCAGACTGTGATTGAGAGGCTTCGTTCTCAGAAGAGGGCTCTCAAAGCCAAAGTAGATACCTTGACCACCAATGTCGAGGAATACAAGACCGCTATGGAGAATGCAGGTCTTACCTTTGTTGAGGAGGAGGTTGATTCCGAGGAGTAGTGATGACTACTCATTTATCATTTATTTATCATACTTTAGTTGAGTCACAATGACCATCCAACATGTGGATGGCTTGTTATGTGTGTGTTTACTTTGTGAACTTGTCGTTTTGTTGTTGAACTATTATTGTTATGATGCATGCTTGGTGATTGTTTATGTGATGTATTGTGAATGAAAGCATCTATGGGTATCTCATTCTTATCTCTATTGAACAAACCACAGATGCCTCCTCATCGTGCCAATCCCAACCCCAATAACAACAATAATAACAACAACAACCCACCGGGTTTTGACATGCTTACCAGGTTCTTGAGATAGAGGCCAGCAAAGTTCTCAGGAACAACTGATCCTATGGTGTCCAATGATTGGCTACGCTCCGTGAACAAGGACTTGGTAACAGTTGGTTGTACTGATGAAGAGAAAGTCAGATTTGCAGCTCACTTGTTGGAAGGACTAGCAACCACTTGGTGGGATAACTTCCAGATCACCACTCCCATTGCAGATGTGACATGGGCTATTTTTGAAGATGGCTTTCGTACTGCTCACATCTCATCAGGAGTGATGAGTCTGAGGAAGAAAGAGTTCCACAATCTGAAGCAGCGCCACCACAGCGTGGCTGAATATATTGAGGAGTTCAATAATCTGGCGCGTTATGCACCGGATGAAGTTGACACTGATGCTAAGAGGTAGGAAAAGTTCCTTGAAGTGATGAATGATGAACTGAACCTGCAGCTATCAGTGGCCTATGTTCCCACTTATCAGTCTCTTTGTGATAAGGCTGCTATTTTGGAGAACAAAATGAAGCAAGTTGAGAGTAGGAAGAGAAATCACTCGGACAAGCACAACTCAGGATTGTCTCACAAGCGTTCCCATTATGATGATAGTGGAAGCTCAGGATCCCACAAGCATGGGAAATTCAACAAGCACCACAACCACAACCGTCATCATGACAACAAGCATCACCGTAGTCATGACAATGACAAGTACAAGAACCACAAGGGTGGATATAAGAGCCACCACAGTGGTAGTGGAAGTGGAAGCCAGCCTGTCAAGAAGGATATTAGTCAGGTTGAGTGTTTCAAGTGCAAGAAGATGGGGCATTATGCTAATGAATTCCCAGAAAAGAAAGTTGAAGGACCCAACAAGCCCAACCCTTTTCAAAAGGGACAAGTGAACCACATCAATGTGGAGGAAATCTATGAGGAGCCTGATGCTATTGCTGGTAAGTTCAAACTCAATTCCGTTCCAGCATTTGTTCTCTTTGATACTGGTGCATCTCATTCATTCATATCAAGAGAATTTGTTGAAAGAAATGAACTGCCGGTAGAAACTATTGGGTCTCCAATAAAAGTAAGTTCTCCTGGCGGAGAAATGATAGTGAATTCAGGATGTCATGATCTAGTCATAGAGTTTGGGAAGTATAAGTTTCCCGTTAACTTGATAATCCTAAATTCCCAAGGATTGGATGTTATTTTGGGAATGGACTGGATGACTAAGCACAAGGGAATGATAGATTGTGCCAACAATACTGTATCACTCACAACTCCAGAAAATAAAAGGATCAGGTTCAAGACCAACTTTGAAGCAAAAAGGGGTATGCTAAATTCTCTTAAGGGGGTTAGCATAGACAGTGTGCCGATTGTGAGTGAATATTCGGATGTGTTTCCGGAAGAATTGCCGGGAATGCCACCAGATAGAGATGTGGAGTTTCTTATTGATTTGCTACCAGGTTCTGGACCAATAGCAAAGAGACCGTACAAGATGTCAGTTGATGAACTGAAAGAACTCAAGAAACAACTTGGAGAACAGTTGCAGAAAGGATTTATTCAACCAAGTTCTTCATCTTGGGGAGCCCCAGTTTTGTTTGTGGAAAAGAAGGATAGAAGTCAAAGACTATGCATAGATTACCGTTCACTCAATGAGGTGACTATCAAGAACAAATACCCTTTGCCAAGAATCAATGACTTGTTTGATCAGCTAGAAGGAGCTTGTGTGTTCTCAAAGATTGATCTCCGGTCAGGTTCTTTCTAGCTCAAGATAAGAGAACAAGACATACCTAAAACAGCTTTCACCACAAGGTATGGATTGTATGAGTATACCATGATGCCATTTGGTTTGACCAATGAACCAGCATACTTCATGAATATGATGAAGAAGGTGTTCATGGAATTTCTTGATAAGTTTGTTGTCGTTTTCATCGATGACATTTTGATCTACTCCAAGAGCAAACAAGAACATGAAGGACATTTGCGTTTGATACTTGAGAAGCTTAGAGAGCATAAACTTTATGCCAAATTCAGCAAGTGTGAATTCTAGTTGAATGAAGTTGGATTTCTTGGACACGTTGTGTCAGGAGATGGTGTTGCAGTTGATCCTGCTAAAGTTTCAGCTGTAACTGAATGGGAATCTCCCAAATCAGTGAAAGAAGTTCGTAGTTTCCTTGTCTTAGCAGGTTACTATAGAAGATTCATTGAAAATTTCTCCAAGGTAGCTAAGCCTATGACAAAATTGCTAAAGAAAGACAAGAAATTTGCTTGGTCTGAGGGATGTGAACTCAGCTTTCAAGAATTTAAGAAGAGACTTGTGACAGCACCAGTCTTGTGTTTGCCAGATTTGGAAAAAGATTTACAAGTGTATTGTGATGCATCCCATCATGGATTAGGTGCAATACTTATGCAAGAAGGGAAAGTTGTGGCTTATGCCTCGAGACAACTCAAAACTCATGAAGTGAACTATCCTACTCATGATTTGGAGTTAGCCTCTGTTGTCCATGTACTCAAAACATGGAGACATTATCTTTTGGGAAAGCGTTGTGAAGTGTTCACAGATCACAAGAGTTTGAAGTATATATTCACCCAGAAAGAAATTAACATGAGACAAAGAAGATGGCTAGAACTCATCAAGGACTATGACTTAAGTTTGCAATACCACCCTGGTAAAGCAAATGTTGTAGCGGATGCTCTAAGCCGTAAGGTTTTTGTGAATTGGCCTCACTAAGGGAGAACTGCCAGATGATCTGTGTGCCCAATTTAGAGACCTCAGATTGGAGATTGTGCCTGAAGGACATCTCATGTGTTTGGATGTTCAACCTACTTTGCTGGACAAAATCAAAGAATCCCAGAAGACTGATAAAGAAATTGAAGAGATCAAGGAAAAGATTGGCAAGGGAAAAGCCAAAGGATTCCATGAAGATGAACAGGGTACTTTATGGCATGGAAAACGTATTTGTGTTCCACAAGATCCGGAGCTTCGGAAACTGATTTTGCACACAACTCACAATATTCCATTCACCCGGGTAACACCAAGATGTACATGGATATGAAAGAAAGATTTTGGTGGAATAATCTCAAGAAAGACATCGCTGAACATATTGCTTTATGTGATGTTTGTAGCAGAGTGAAGGCAGAACACCAAAAACCAGCAGGTTTGCTTCAACCACTACCTATTCCTGATTGGAAGTGGGACAAGATTGGTATGGATTTCATTACCGGATTACCAAGGACCCGGTCAGGATATGATTCTATTTGGGTAGTAGTGGATCTCCTAACTAAAGTGGCTCATTTCATACCCGTGAAGACAACCTACACTAGTGCTAAGTTAGCCAAGATATATATGAGTAGAATTTTATGTCTACATGGTGTACCCAAGAGTATTGTGTCAGATAGAGGAACCCAATTCACTTCCCTTTTTTGGAGGCAATTACATGAGTCATTGGGAACGAGGTTGGAATTCAGCACTGCTTTTCATCCTCAAACTGACGGACAAACAGAAAGGACTAATCAGATTCTTGAAGATATGTTGAGGGCGTGTGCCCTAGCCTATGGAGCCAGTTGGGATGAAAGTCTGCCTTACGTAGAATTTTCTTATAACAACAGCTATCAAGCCAGCATTGAGATGGCACCATTTGAGTTTCTCTATGGGAGAAAATGTACCACCCCATTGCTATGGAATGGTGTGGGAGAAAGAAGTTTGTTCGGACCAGAACTTATCAAAGAAGCCGAAGAGAAAGTCAAGCTGGTTAAGGACAGATTAAAGATAGCACAGTCCCGACAAAAAAGCTACGCAGATCCTAAGCGTAGAGAAGTCACCTATGAAGTCGGTGATAGAGCTTATCTTAGAGTGTCACCACTTCGTGGAGTGAAGAGGTTTGGAGTCAAAGGGAAGTTGGCCCCAAGATATGTCGCAAAGGAGAAGTAGCCTATGAGATTGAATTGCCAGAGTATTTGTCAGCTGTTCACAATGTGTTTCATGTGAGTCAGCTTAAGAAATTTCATCGAGAAATGGAAGAAACTTCTTTGAAGGATACTATACCTTTGGAAGAGGTTCAATTGGAAAGTGATCTCACCTATGAAGAGAAACCTATAAAGATTCTTGAGACTGCAGACAGAGTTACTCGGACTAAGACTATCAAGTTCTGCAAGGTTCAATGGAACCACCATTCTGAAGAAGAAGCAACATGGGAAAGAGAAGATGATCTTCGGAAAGACCACCCTCACCTATTTGCTAGCCAATCCGAATCTCGAGGGCGAGATTCACCTTAAGGGGGTTAGATTTGTAACATCCCTAAAATCAAGTTTCAAACTCATGCATATCATCCATGCATCCATGATCATATATAGTTCATTTCAAACAAATCAATTCAAAAACAGGAGCATATGAGCTCATTATTTTATGTGATCAGCATTTGAAACAAATGCTACTCTCCAATGAGAGATTGTTGTTCATGAAACCAAACTTTGTTGTCTTATTGCTCTTAGATGGTATTGCTAGATTACTCAGATTTAAACCAAAGTTTCAAAACAAATATGATTTGAAAACCAATTTCAGAACCTATTCAAACTAGTTCTATGCCACTGCTTATTTTATTTTATTCCAAGTGACCAAGCCAATTCAAAGTGACCACTTGGTTTTATGCCCAGAAATGTGATTGTTGCACACTGCAAAAATCCTGAAAAGATTTGAATTCAGATAGGTTTTGAAATCATTTGAATTTGATTCCTGAAATTGAAAACAGAAAAAGAAAAGGAGAAAATAATTGGAAAGGGCCTGCGCCACCTATCTAGCCCAACGACGGATTCAGCCCACTAATCCCACCCGGGTTCCCTCTCTCTCTCTCTCTCTCTCTCTCTCACTCGCAGACGCACCCACCGAGTGACTGACGCCAGGACCTCACCCCCTCTCTGTTTCTCTCGCTGACAACTGGGCCTCACTGCCGCGTCACCCTTCGTCCCCAAATCGCGCCCACGACCACGTCGCCGGCCGTTCCCTCCGCCATTCACTGCCGCGTTGATTCCACACTTAATTGCCATTGATACCGCGCGAGATCCTCGCCCCCACTCTGGCTATAAGACCACCTCCCCCTCGCGGCCATTTCCCCCAACAAAGCCAGACAGAAACGCCCCCAGGCTGCGCGCAATCGCTCTTGCACCGCCGCTGCACAGACGCACTCTGGCGACCAATCCCGGTGAGTACTGACCGCCCCCCTGTCTCTGGTTCAAACCATCGTGACCAGCATGTCCTTGCGCGTTCACTGATGCCCTCTGTTTGCTTTCTCGTGACCCAGAGCGACGTCTTCGTCCACACCCGCGAACGCCTGAGCCGCCGCTCGACTCCGACGTGCGATTCAGGTAAAACGAGACCGCCCCTTGCCTCCCCTTTGATACTGTCTTGATCGCCAGGCCTTTGCGCATCTCCTAAACCATCTGGCTCGTGCTAGGTCGACGCAGAACCTCGGCAACGTCTTCGACAGCAAGCATCTGACGCCGCCAGCAACTCCGACGAGCCCGTGCAGCCGTGTCCGTGCACCCCTTGCCAAGTCGTCGCCCCGTTGAGCATCAGTGCATCGCTACGAGCCCGGTAAGCACCTCCGTCGACCCTAGAACCCCCTGTAGCCGCCGCACCGCCGTAGATAGAGCCGACATGGGCGTGTGCGGGTCAGTGGTGGACATGTGTAGCATGGCGCGTGTGGCCCGGAGTGGACACGGCATGGCAATGTGCCAGCACTGGATGCACAGACGTGTGCCAAGAGGGGACGTTCCTGGCTTGTGTTTGATTGATGAGGACGTCGATTTTCTAAGGGTGGGTGTATGTGAGACCCTGGCGCATGGCTCAATAGGATTGATAGGAAACCCATACCAACAAGTTGCAACTTCTTTTCCGGAAGCTCATTCGAAAAGAACTCTAAGGTTAAGTGTGCTTGGCCTAGAGCAATTCTAGGATGGGTGACCGACCAGGAAGTGGGTACCGGGTGCGCACGAGTGAGGACAAAGTGCGTAGAAAAGACTAGTGTTGGTCTGTGGGGTTAGTCTAGAGATCCTATTGAATTGCCAAAAGTGACAGTCGTCGGTCCGGAGTGACCGGGGGTGTTACATGCTGCCAGAGCTTCGGCTGCTCGAGTTTACAGACCACCTGATGCTGATCAAGCTAAGTTCAATGTACACCTGGAGGTGGATTCATATACAACAAAACTTGATGGCGGAGTTAGTAAGCCAATTTTGTCATGTACTCTGGAGATAGCCGTCGATTCCAAAAATATAACTCTTGTTGAACTGAGAGAGATGATTGGTAAGGAAATCATCATTGACGCTAAGCAAATGGCACGGCTCCGGTAGTGGCATCTTAAGAAGCAGGAGTTCATAGAGGTTTTGGATACCGATGATCTGATGCAGATTATGTGATGAAAGAAGCAAACCAGGAAGGTGTTCTTCCTGGCAGCCATTTTTGATGTTGTTAGACAGGTTGTAGTGGATGCAGAGGCCCCTGTTGTGGCTGAACAGAATGAGGTGATTGACGTTGATCAGATCTGATGATACCTGCTACCCAAGGCTTGTTAGATAGACCACATGGCTCCCCTGCCTGTATTTGTAACAAAGATTGTTGTTGCTTTGAAACTGTGTTGACGTCGTCGTGTTTGTTTAGAGATTGCAATCCGATGTTCTGTGAGCTGTTAAGATTTTCGGACATATCACTTGATAAAAGCATCGTTGTTGTAATAAGGCACAAGTACATTGTAGTTGACATGATTCTGTTTGTTGAGATGATGTGATGAATTTGTTTCTAAGATTATGATTGTTAAGAGATTGTAATATAATGTGTTGTGAGCTGTTGGGATTTTGGGAGATATCAATAATTGAAACCATCACTGAACAAGGTGATATATAAGTACCTTGTAGTTGACATGATTATGATGTAATATAATGCTCTGTGGGATCAGTAATTTGACTAATCGCTGGATAACTATCTGTTACTTATAAGGAAGTACTATCATGGATGAATGAGCGTAGGGTTTAGGAAAAAAAACTTACTAAGTAAGACATAGTGATCTATTGGATGCACAGGTCTAGGATTTATGAATAAGGGTTAAGGGGTAAGTGCAATAAACAGTTCATTAAACCCTAAACCATAAACCATAATCCTGTATTGTTTGGTACATAAGATTTTGTATGTTTCTGTTGTTGGAATTATGCCTTAGAGGCAATAATAAAGATGTTATTATTATAATTCTTGTTCATGATAAAGTTTATATTCCATGCTAGAATTGTATTAAGAGGAATCTTTAATACTTGTGTGGTTTATGAACAACACCGTGTCCCTAGTACGCCTCTATGGACTAGCTCATTGATTAATGATGGTTAAGGTTTCCTAACCATAGACATTAATAATGAGATCACATCATTGGGAGAATGGTATGATGGACAGACCCAAATCAAGCAGAGCAATTAGATCGTTTCATCGTGTTCATCTTTGCGAAGCTTTTTCTTATGTCAAATATTGTATTCCTTAGACCTTGAGATAATGCAACTCCCTGGTATCGGAAGAAAGCTTTGAGGTCATCAAACATCATCCTATGAGAGGGTGATCATAAAGGTGTCTCTCAGGTGATCGGAAAGTACTTGTTGGGTTGTATGTATCGAGATGGGATTTGTCCCTCCCAAGTCGGAGAGATATACTTCAGGCCCACTCGGTAATCGATATCAACACCGCTTGCAAGCACGTGGTTAAGGAGTTAATCGCAAAGTGATATCGGATTACAGAACGAGTAAAGTACTTGCTGTGAAAGAGATTGAACTAGGTATCTGTAACATCCCAAAAATACTAAGCTTGGATCATCAAGCACTAGTCATCAACATTTAGGGTTAACAAAAACTTTTCTAAATAAAATTATGAATGCATGCATATGTGTATGCATGGATTTTGAAGGAACCACCTTGTTTGATTATTTCATTGCTTGTAAAATGTTCCTTAGGTGAAATAAACATCATCTAAAACATTTCCCACACTTTTCCTAAAGACAAGTAAATCAAAACATTATTGCTTGTAAAATGTTCCTTAGGAATGCTCACTTTGACCAATTTAACTCCCATGCCTACTTTGGCTGTCTCAAACTTTCAGAACCTAACAAAAACTTTTCTGGATCTTTGCACCCCTTGAATGTACTCATAACAAGGTATCAAGGCCCACTTTGTGATCATCCAGAAACTTTCAAATGCATAGTTTAAATGACAATTCAAAATTGAATCTTCATCATATGGGAAGATCCCACTTTTTCAAAAACCACTCAAACAAGATCAACTTTCAAAACCCAAGCATCTGCAGACTCACCAGCACCAACCTAGCAAACACACCAAAAATCTTTTCAAAATTCAAAACTTGAATTCATGCGGCCATTTCATCAAACAGGTTGCAGATACAAATCAAACAAACATCAAACACTATAGTGTGCAGTAAAATTGGCCTAACTTGTTCCTTATTTAGCTCACAACCAGCTCAGTAGATCATCTAGGAAGATTAACCAAGCACTAGCACCACTGTGAGCTTTCCATTGCCATCAATGGTGAATAGCTGAGCACACCCATGCCACCCCATAGTCGACAATAAGCTAGGAGGAGACACAAGCCTAGCCAGCATGTCTGGGAGGCAGCCCACCGTCCATCGCCACTCCCTGTCCACCGCTCGAACCTTGCCAACCACTGGACGACACGCACAGACCACGCCCAGATCGCCAGCGACCATGCCGAGCGTGCGCCAGAGCGCCACCCTCGACCGAAGCCCACCGACCACGCGTCGCCTTCGCCGCGTGCATACACAATCCCCACCGACCCAGGAGACCGCCAGACATACCCGTTCGCCGCCCCGTGACGCACAGCCACCGCTCGCCGTCAAAGCCGCCGCCTCCGCCGCTGAGAGCGTCGCATGTTCTAGACCAAATCACACCGCCCCACGCCTCGAAACCATGTCGTTGAGCATCGCCAGGGAACACCGTCCCCTACCGTCGCCCATGCCAATAGCCGCCTGTAACATCGCCCCCGACGAGCTCACCGTGCGCCCCGTCGGTCCCCTCGCTTGACTATAAATAGAGGCCACCCCCGCTCGAATTCTTCACACCTTTCTACTCCCCTCTCGTCACTGATCGTGCCACACCGTTCCCGGAGCAAGGCGAGCACCACCTCGCCGGAATTTCACCGGAGCCCGCCGCCTCTAGAGAAGAAGGGAGCCATCGATTTCGTCCACCCCAGGAGCTGCCGCGACCACCCCTGAGTTCGCCGTCGTCGACTTCGTCATTCGCCCGCCTCACCGACCCTCGCCAGCACCCCGGTGAGCCCCCAGCAACCCTCACTGGCCGCGCTAGGTTTCTTTCTCGCCGGCGTTGTCTCACGTCGACGATGACTCCCAGCCGTTGGATTAGAATCAGATCGAACGACCCACGTTGCCCCTTACCGCTTTGCCCCTCCCTGTCTCACTGGCAAGTGGGGACACCCACTTAAGTAGCCCGCGGGAGCACTGCGCTTAGCAGGCCGGCCCAGTAACTTTTTCCGCGCAGCCCAGTGATTTGAATTAAATCTTTTTCTTTTTAATTCAAACACACTTCTGTACCCATTTTCAAAAATCAATCCAGATCGATTCATTGCACCAATTTGAATGAAACCAATTTTGTTGGAAAGGTCTGTGAAGGCTGAATCCAAGCCCGTTGGATTCAAGTCATCTGGATCTATAGATCATCCATGGTAAAAATAACAAGGCAGAAGCTTTTCTGCATTCAAACATTTTTCAAATTTAAACCATAATAGCTTGTGAGTTGATTCCAACTCTCAAAAATCACATTTAACCATACCTTTCAGAATATATAAAAATATATTGGTTTACTTGCAGAAATAATGTTCAAGTAATAAAAGAATGCTACATAGGCGTTTCTAGTCATGATATTTAAATAAAATAAAAGGGTAAAACCTTATTAAATTGTGACACCACTTTAAATCACATTCCCTTGGACTAAAATGTGGTGATGACATGTGTCAACATGATCCCATGTTTGGGTTGGAGAATATTAAATCTTAAGTAGTTTTTCAATGAGTAGAAATTACTTTTCTAAAAATAAAAGGAATTAAACCAAGCCTTAACCTTTTAATATTAGAGATGATGCTAGATCATCTATAGGACCCTTGTGTGTGATGATTGAAAGTAGTTAAGTATTGTTTGGTGATTGTGTACCTCGTATTTATTCATAGACGCTAGTACCGACCAAGGATACGAGGAGGAAGGAGGATACTACGAAGAAGAAGCTGAGGAGAACTTCAACCACTGCTCTGCAGAAGGCAAGCTAGTAACCTTGCAAACTAACACTTGCAATTTATCAAGCTTATATTGACATTGATGTAATCTAACACTTGCAAGATACTTTACCTATGCAAGGAAATACTTGCTTGTTACCATGGCTACTATATGCTTTAAGCATATATGATCATACCCACTTGAGAAACCAATCCTAGTTTTATTTGCAAGCTTCTTACTTTATTTCTTGATCAAAGCTTACTTAGAGTTTACTTAAGAGTTTGGTAGATACTAGAAAGTTATTCTGAAGGTTGCATAAAGAGCATAAAATTTGTCCTAAGATTAGACACCTTGATATCATCCTGAGATATAAGGTTATACATAGTTGAAACTCCCCTAGTTTACCACCCCTAATTAGTACTCACCCCCACTTGTAGATGCTAGTGCTAAGCATAAAACTTGATCAACTTTAGATGGGAATACTTGGTGGAAAAATGGTTATGAAAACCTTGGAATGATGGATCATTCTATTGAAATGTTTTAGGCATGTGTTTCCGAACACCTGATGATTTTGGTGATGAAAATGTTAAGGCATGAGCCTTAGCCCTTTTATAAAACTGATGGTTGTCTGGATGCGATACCATTCCAATTTTATCGTACAACCACAATACCTAAATATTGGGTAGGGCTTGACTGGAAACTTATGTACCTTAGTATTAGCTCCCTCACGGCCAAGGTCTGAGCTGAGGCTACCTTGTGAAGATTATCCACCTGTGCAGTACCCAAAATGACAGTTGGTCATGGTTGGGAGGCCAAAATCACAGGAGAGGTGCTTATACTAGGGTGTGTAATTGAAAGGTTAGGATTGATTATCCGCATACTGAGTATGGTGAATTCAGGATTTGTTCCTGACGGATGTATCAAATGTTGTGGTGAAAGTGTAAAATCTCTATAGAGTGTCAAACTATTCGAATTGCTACATCCGCAGTTATGGACAGTTGGAGTGGCCATACTGTTCCCCCGTCAGACTTTTCAAAATTGACTTGTGAAATGAATTGAGACTTTGACTTGACCACAACAGAGTTGTGACATGAGTTACAAGATCCCACTTAGGAGTTATAAAATTGTGACTAGCTTTGGAACTTAGTAGTGATAAATCTGGCTTTTGCAAAACAACCCTAGAGCCTAGTGTCATATTATCCAAAAACCCCCTTTACTTGTTAGTATTAGTTTGCGAGTACTTAAAGAGTACTCATGGCTTTGTCCCTGGCTATTCCCATGGCCAGACTATGAAGAGGAGTACCTGGAAGATGGACCCCAGGAAGGTTACGACAACTAGGATCATCTCCCATCGTCAGCATTGCCTGTGACCCCGAAGATGGAGCTTCGCCTACGCTACCATTATTATTACGTATTCCGCTGCTTGATGTTGTATTAAAAACTGGATCATGAGATCCCTAATCGTGTAAGAACTTATGTGAAGTTTGTAATGGATGATGTACTATGGTATCCAATTCTGTTATGTCTCGCAAAAATGGTAATCCTGGGATTGCGATGTATGGCATAACAGGCATCTAGGATTGAAAATCCGGGTGTTGACAAGTTGGTATCAGAGCCATCCTAACCATAGGAGACCCTAGTTAGACTGGACGTTTGAACCAAAAACTTAGTTTCAAAACCAAAGAAAACAAATATTTACAAAAACTTATTCTCATTCTTATCTCTTTGATTCTTTCATAAAAATTCATGTTCCTCAAAAACTCTTGCAAAATACATAAAATTTTGACACACTTGATCACTTTGCTAACCTACTCATCCTCTATTTTTATAGATGGACGTGAAGTACAACAAGTTCTACCAACTTGGGAATGGAGGAGACCTTATCTTTGAGAGGGATTTGGACCAACTTTCGGAACTTCTGGAGCGTCCGCACCTCGAGTTCTTCGGAGCTCAGCTCAATGATCAAGGAGGAGAAGACCTGCAGTGGCTAATTGTTGCAAGTCTCCGAGGAAATATTGAACCTCCCACTGCGGAAGGAATTCAGTTTACCTTGAGGGAAAACAACTGGCTCGATGGACTTGCCAGAGCAATGCAGGAAGCTCTTTCCCGTCTGTGTGGGCAGAGCATCAATCAGATCAAGGGTACTCGCTTTGAGTTTTGCCCAAGGCGTGATGCAAATGGACAACCCCTGTAAGCCCCATACCACCCCGAGCTGAAGACTCAATTGGACCACCTTAGCTTCATGATGTACGATCGTCAGCAGGAGTTGGACAACTGCCGTGACTACTCCAACCACAAGTCTACCATCATCAAGACGAAGGATCAGACCATCGCCATGCTAGCAAAGGATCGCAAGTCTCGCCGTTGTCAGCTCGACAAGAAGGAGCGCATCATTGCCCGTCTTTGCCACCGCATCTCATCTTTGGAGGAGACCATCCACGAGAGAGACATGCAGTTGGAGGAAAGGGAGAATGCCGGAGAGGATCTTCGTGGAGACCCTTACTCCTATCTCAGCGATGAAGATGATTTTCTGGAGGATCATGCCATGGAATTCTTCACCGATGAGGATGATTTCGCCTTCATCGATGATGATGAAGATGACAAAGCCACAGACTCCTAGGATTAGTAGCACTTGAGCACTAGCGTAGTGAGTAGTATTCGGTCCCACTGTATCGTAGATTTCAGAATGATTCTTAAAACCATCTGTTTTTCTTTGTTGTGGTGTGTGTTGTACTGTGTGCTATGAATGAATGAATGAAAAGCAAGTTGCTAGAAAATATGAGTCCAACCATTAAAACTTTTCAAAATCCTCGAAACCTTAGAAATTTCCCTCTTTTCTCATGATCTATCTCAATCTTCAGATGCCACGTGGAGGAAGTGGTTCAGCCCCGGACCCGATGTTGCAGATTCTGCAAATGTTGACTTCTGACCGTGCAGCTGAAAGAGCGGAACGTCAAGCCAACCTAGCCACCCTGCAGCAGATCGCCCAGCTAGCCCACAACAACCAAGGCCACGGAAATCAGGACAACCATGGATCTAAGCTCAAGAATTTTTCAGAACACCAACCCACCTATTTTCACTAAGTCGGAAGAGCCCCTAGACGCCGATGATTGGCTGCAAACCATGGAAAATAACCTAGAAGTCGCTGGAGTGGAATCCAACGAGAAAGTCCTGTTCGCCACCCACTATCTAGCCGGAGATGCCAGGGCATGGTGGAACAGTGTTCGCGCAATGACCGGGGGCCAGATGATGACCTAGGAGGAATTCAAGGTCAAGTTTAGACGAACTACTGTGCCACTAGGTTTGATCAAGAGAATGAGAGACGAGTTCAGAGAGCTAAATCAAGGAAGGATGACTATAGTGGAATACCACGACAAATTTTTGTCATTAGCTAGGTATGCCGCGGATGAAATAGACACTAAAGCCAAGAAGAAAGAAAGATTCCTGAATGGTCTGCATGACGAGATGCAGACGGTATTAGTCAATATCCCCTTTGCGGATATTGAAGCCCTTGTCGACTCCGCTATCCAAATGGAAGGAAAGATCAACCAAGCCAATGATAACCGCAAGCGTCGCATGATGCATCAGCCAGGAACCCATCAGACCCAAAAGTATCGCCCCAACCCATCTCCAGGATTTGCCCCAAGAACCAACAGACCCCCGATGAACCGTCCAACCTATCCCAACCGTGGAAACCCTAGACCCGGAGGAAATCACAACAACCCCGAAAACTCTAGCAATTTCAACCGTGCCCCACCCAAGTTCAACAACAACAATTCTACCGCCAACACCAACACTGCCCCTAGGACTGGAAGTAATGTTGTGCCTGTCGCAGCCAAGGACAAGTCGCAAGTGACTTGTTATGACTGTGGAAATAAAGGCCACTATTCCAACGAGATCCCCAACAAGAAGAATGCTACAGCCCCCAATGCCAATGCCCCAGCTTAGCAGCAGCGTCGTGTTCAGCCCGGAAGAAGATTTGCCCCAGGAAATTCACTCAACCGCAATGGCCGTCTTTTTCTCATGCATCCTGAAGAAGCTCAGGAAGCGCCAGACGTCGTGCTGGGTATGTTTTCTGTTAATTTAGTACTTGCATGATTGTTGTTTGACTCTGGTGCATCGCATTCATTTGTCACCGAAGAATTTGCATGCACTAGTAAAATTCAACCAACCAAATTGAAGCATGTGATGATTGTGCAAATTCCCGGATCAACCACAAAGGCTAGGCAAATTTGCAAAGCCGTCCCTATCCGAATCCATGGCATAGATTTTTATGCAAACCTTATAGTACTTGGAACTAAAGGTTTGGAAGTAGTACTAGGAATGGACTGGATGTCCAAACATAAAGGATTGATTGACTGTGCCAAGAAAGCCATCACTATGACCAGTACCGCCGGAATATCAGTCGAGCATATATCTGAAACCTTACCTCGTCAATTCAAATGCAACAAGAGTATAACCCAAATTACCATTGACCAAGTCCGGATAGTCTGTGAATACCCTGATGTATTTCCAGATGTTTTTCCCGGTATGCCCCCAGATCGGGATATCGAGTTTATCATTGAACTAATCCCCGCAACAGGACCCATAGCCCAGAGACCCTATAGTATGAACCCGTCAGAGCTCGCAGAACTGAAGAAGCAATTGGATTCCATGTTGGAAATTGGATTAATTCAACCAAGTGCGTCCCCATGGAGATCACCTGTCTTGTTTGTGGACAAGAAGGATGGAGGTAACCGTTTGTGTACGGATTATCGCAAGTTGAATGATGTCACCATCAAGAACAAGTACCCCTTGCCCAAAATAAAAGATTTGTTTGATCAGTTGACCGGTGCCAAAGTGTTTTCTAAGATTGATCTTAGGACTGGTTATCATCAACTCAAAATTCGTGCAGTGGATATTCCAAAGACTGCCTTTACCACCAGATATGGACTATACGAGTATACAGTCATGTCTTTCGGATTAACCAATGCCCCCGCTTATTTCATGAACCTCATGAATAAGATTTTTATGGACTTCCTGGATAAGTTTGTCGTTGTTTTCATTGATGACATTCTGATTTATTCCAAATCAGAAGAAGAACATGAGATACACCTAAGGACCATTCTTGGAACCCTTAGAGAGCATTAGTTGTATGCCAAGTTTAGCAAATGTGAATTCTGGTTACAGGAGGTAGGATTCCTCGGTCACATTGTATCAGTCGGAGGAATTGCCGTTGACCCTGCCAAAGTGAAAGATGTAGAAGATTGGCAAGCCCCAACCACTCAAACCCAAGTTCGTGCATTTCTCGCATTGGCGGGATATTACCGCAAATTCGTAGAAGAATTCTCGAGTATCGCCCGACCCATGACCCAATTGCTGAAGAAGGACAAGAAGTTTGAATGGACTGACAAATGTGAAGCGAGTTTTCAAGAACTCAAGAGGAGATTGATATCAGCCCCAATCTTAATCATGCCGGATATCACGAAGCCCTTCGATGTGTATTGTGACGCATCCAAGATTGGTCGGATGTGTGCTAATGCAAGAAGGCAAAGTTATATCTTATCTATCTCGACAATTGAAGCAACATGAACAAAATTACCCAACCCATGACCTCGAACTCGCAGCCGTAGTTCTAGCCGTGAAGACATGGAGACATTACCTGATGGGAAATTGTTGTGAGATCTATTCGGATCACTAGAGCCTGAAGTACATATTCGCTCAGAAGGAACTGAATATGAGGCAGAGAAGATGGATTGAGCTAATCAAGGATTACGACCTGGACATTCACTATCACCCTGGTAAAGCCAACATAGTAGCCGATGCCCTTAGCAGATTGCCGTGCCGCTTGAACTCCATGATTTTGAAGGAGCAACCAAGTTTGCACAAAGAGATGGAAGATTTGCGAATGGAATTAGTAAGTGAAGGATTTTTGGCTAGCATAGAACTTCAGCCCACTTTGATCAGTCAGATTAAAGAGGCGCAGAAGGGAAATGCCAGTATCGACGGAATCAAGTGTCGTATCGGTACAGGCAAAGTACCTGGATTCACCGAAGACGAAGAAGGAGTTCTGTGGTACAAAGGACGCCTTTGTATACCAGCAGATTCTGAGTTGAAATTATTTTGAAGGAGGCTCATGATACTCTTTATTCTATCCATCCCGGAGGAACTAAGATGTATCAAGATTTGAAAGAGCAATTTTGGTGGCATAAGATGAAGAGAGAAATCGGAAGCTATATCGCCAAGTGTGATATATGTCAGCGAGTCAAGGCAGGACATCAAAGACCCGCTGGATTGTTGCAACCTTTGCAGATTCCGGAATGGAAATGGGATTCTGTAGGAATGGACTTTATCACTGGACTGCCTACTTCTAGTAGGGGAAATGACTCTATCTGGGTCATAGTGGACATATTGTCCAAAGTCGCCCATTTCTTGCCCGTCAAAACCACATATGAGAGTTTGAAGCTAGCGGAGTTATACATCGCTAGAATCGTCAGTTTGCACGGAGTCCCCAAGAACATCGTATCTGATCGAGGAACTCAGTTTACCTCGAGATTTTGGAAGAAAGTCCAAGAAGGTTTAGGAACCCGCTTAGATTTCAGTACCGCGTATCACCCTCAGACCAATGACAAACGGAGCGAGTAAATCAAATACTCGAAGATATTCTAAGAGCATGTGTGTTAAAATATGGATCCAAGTGGGAAGACTGCCTGCCGTTTGCAGAATTTTCCTACAACAACAGTTACCAAGCCAGTTTGCAAATGGCCCCATTTGAGTTCATGTAGAGAAGGAAGTGTCGTACCCCTTTGAACTGGTCGGAAGTAGGAGAGAGTCAGATTTTCGGACCCGACATCCTACGAGAAGCAGAAGAGAAGGTTCACAAGATTCGCGAGCACCTCAAGACCGCCCAATCCCGACAGAAGAGTTACGCCGACAAGAGACGTAGAGACCTCGCCTTCAACATAGGAGATTTTGTTTATCTGAAAGTGTCGCCATTGAAGGGAATGCAGCGTTTCCAACTCAAAGGAAAGTTAGCCCCCAGATATACCGGACCTTTCAAAATTCTGAACCGTTGAGGAGAAGTATTGTATCAATTGGAGCTACCCGAAGAGATGTCAGCAGTACACAATGTGTTCCATATCTCGTTACTTCGCAAGTGTCTCAAAGTCCCCGAGAAGACCGAAGTGTTCAAGAATATCGGCCATCGGACCATAGAGATAAACAATGACCTGACCTATCCCGAAGTACCCATCCATATTTTGGAAGAAGCTTTTCGAACTACCTGAACCCGAAGCATCAAGTTTCTCAAGATTCAGTGGAGCAACCACACAGAAGAGGAAGCTACCTAGGAGCGCGAAGATCACATCAGGACGGAGTTTCCCGATCTCTTCAAATCCTAGGTAATCTTTTCATCCTTTTTCAAATCGCGGGACGAGATTTTGTTTAAGGGGGGAAGGTTTGTAACATCCCAAAAATACTAAGCTTGGATCATCAAGCACTAGTCATCAACATTTAGGGTTAACAAAAACTTTTCTAAATAAAATTATGAATGCATGCATATGTGTATGCATGGATTTTGAAATTCTTTGGAACCACCTTGTTTGATTGTTTCATTGCTTGTAAAATGTTCCTTAGGTGAAATAAACATCATCTAAAACATTTCCCACACTTTTCCTAAAGACAAGTAAATCAAAACAAATATATTAAAGGAATGGTCACTTTGACCAATTTAACTCCCATGCCTACTTTGGCTGTCTCAAACTTTCAGAACCTAACAGAAACTTTTCTGGATCTTTGCACCCCTTGAATGTACTCATAACAAGGTATCAAGGCCCACTTTGTGATCATCCATAAAATTTCAAATGCATAGTTTAAATGACAATTCAAAATTGAATCTTCATCATATCGGAAGATCCCACTTTTTCAAAAACCACTCAAACAAGCTCAAGTTTCAAAATCCAAGCATCTGCAGACTCACCAGCACCAACCTAGCAAACCCACCAAAAATCTTTTCAAAATTCAAAACTTGAATTCATGCGGCCATTTCATCAAACAGGTTGCAGATACAAATCAAACAAACATCAAACACTATAGTGTGCAGTAAAATTGGCCTAACTTGCTCCCTATTTAGCTCACATCCAGCTCAGTACATCATCTAGGAAGATTAACCAAGAACTAGCACCACTGTGAGCTTGCCATTGCCATCAATGGTGAACAGCCGAGCACACCCATGCCACCCCATCGTCGACAGCAAGCTATGAGGAGACACAAGCCTAGCCAGCATGTCTGGGAGGCAGCCCACCGTCCATCGCCACTCCCTGTCCACCGCTCGAACCTTGCCAACCACTGGACGACACGCACGGACCACGCCCAGACCGCCAGCGACCATGCCGAGCGTGCGCCAGAGCGCCACCCTCGACCGAAGCCCACCGACCACGCGTCGCCTTCGCCGCGTGCATACACAATCCCCACCGACCCAGGAGACCGCCAGACATACCCGTTCGCCGCCCCGTGACGCACATCCACCGCTCGCCGTCAAAGCCGCCGCCTCCGCCGCTCAGAGCGTCGCATGTTCTAGACCAAATCACACCGCCCCACGCCTCGAAACCATGTCGTTGAGCATCGCCAGGGAACACCGTCCCCTACCGTCGCCCATGCCAATAGCCGCCTGTAACATCGCCCCCGACGAGCTCACCGTGCGCCCCGTCGGTCCCCTCGCTTGACTATAAATAGAGGCCACCCCCGCTCGAATTCTTCACACCTTTCTACTCCCCTCTCGTCACTGATCGTGCCACACCGTTCCCGGAGCAAGGCGAGCACCACCTCGCCGGAATTTCACCGGAGCCCGCCGCCTCTGGAGAAGAAGGGAGCCATCGATTTCGTCCACCCCAGGAGCTGCCGCGACCACCCCTGAGTTCGCCGTCGTCGACTTCGTCATTCGCCCGCCTCACCGACCCTCGCCAGCACCCCGGTGAGCCCCCAGCAACCCTCACTGGCCGCGCTAGGTTTCTTTCTCGCCGGCGTTGTCTCACGTCGACGATGACTCCCAGCCGTTGGATTAGAATCAGATCGAACGACCCACGTTGCCCCGTACCGCTTTGCCCCTCCCTGTCTCACTGGCAAGTGGGGACACCCACTTAAGTAGCCCGCGGGAGCACTGCGCTTAGCAGGCCGGCCCAGTAACTTTTTCCGCGCAGCCCAGTGATTTGAATTAAATCTTTTTCTTTTTAATTCAAACACACTTCTGTACCCATTTTCAAAAATCAATCCAGATCGATTCATTGCACCAATTTGAATGAAACCAATTTTGTTGGAAAGGTCTGTGAATGCTGAATCCAAGCCCGTTGGATTCAAGTCATCTGGATCTATAGATCATCCATGGTAAAAATAACAAGGCAGAAGCTTTTCTGCATTCAAACATTTTTCAAATTTAAACCATAATAGCTTGTGAGTTGATTCCAACTCTCAAAAATCACATTTAACCATACCTTTCAGAATATATAAAAATATATTGGTTTACTTGCAGAAATAATGTTCAAGTAATAAAAGAATGCTACATAGGCATTTCTAGTCATGATATTTAAATAAAATAAAAGGGTAAAACCTTATTAAATTGTGACACCACTTTAAATCACATTCCCTTGGACTAAAATGTAGTGATGACATGTGTCAACATGATCCCATGTTTGGGTTGGAGAATATTAAATCTTAAGTAGTTTTTCAATGAGTAGAAATTACTTTTCTAAAAATAAAAGGAATTAAACCAAGCCTTAACCTTTTAATATTAGAGATGATGCTAGATCATCTATAGGACCCTTGTGTGTGATGATTGAAAGTAGTTAAGTATTGTTTGGTGATTGTGTACCTCGTATTTATTCATAGACGCTAGTACCGACCAAGGATACGAGGAGGAAGGAGGATACTACGAAGAAGAAGCCGAGGAGAACTTCAACCACTGCTCTGCACAAGGCAAGCTAGTAACCTTGCAAGCTAACACTTGCAATTTAGCAAGCTTATATTGACATTGATGCAAGCTAACACTTGCAAGATACTTTACCTATGCAAGCAAATACTTGCTTGTTACCATGCCTACTATATGCTTTAAGCATATATGATCATACCCACTTGAGAAACCAATCCTAGTTTTATTTGCAAGCTTCTTACTTTATTTCTTTATCAAAGCTTACTTAGAGTTTACTTAAGAGTTTGGTAGATACTAGAAAGTTATTCTGAAGGTTGCATAAAGAGCATAAAATTTGGCCTAATATTAGACACCTTGATATCATCCTGAGATATAAGGTTATACATAGTTGAAACTCCCCTAGTTTACCACCCCTCATTAGTACTCACCCCCACTTGTAGATGCTAGTGCTAAGCATAGAACTTGATCAACTTTAGATGGGAATACTTGGTGGAAAAATGGTTATGAAAACCTTGGAATGATGGATCATTCTATTGAAATGTTTTGGACATGTGTTTCCGAACACCTGATGATTTTTGGTGATGAAAATGTTGAGGCATGAGCCTTAGCCCTTTTAGAAAACTGATGGTTGTCTGGATGCGATACCATTCCAATTTTATCGTAGAACCACAATACCCGAATATTGGGTAGGGCTTGACCGGAAACTTATGTACCTTAGTATTAGCTCCCTCACGGCCAAGGTCTGAGCTGAGGCTACCTTGTGAAGATTGTCCACCTGTGTAGTACCCAAGATGACAGTTGGTCATGGTTGGGAGGCCAAACCTACAGGAGAGGTGCTTATACTAGGGTGTGTAATTGAAAGGTTAGGATTGATTATCCGCATACTTAGTATGGTGAATTCAGGATTTGTTCCTGACAGATGTATCAAATGTTGTGGTGAAAGTGTACAATCTCTGCAGAGTGTCAAACTATTCGAATAGCCGCGTCCGTGGTTATGGACAGTTGGAGTGTCCATACTTTTCCCCCATCAGACTTTTCAAAATTGACTTGTGAAATGAATTGAGACTTTGACTTGACCACAACAGAGTTGTGACATGAGTTACAAGATCCCACTTAGGAGTTATAAAATTGTGACTAGCTTTGGAACTTAGTAGAGATAAATCTGGCTTTTGCAAAACAACCCTAGAGCCTAGTGTCCTATTATCCAAAAACCCCTTTACTTGTTAGTATTAGTTTGCGAGTACTTAAAGAGTACTCATGGCTTTGTCCCTGGCTATTCCCATGGCCAGACTATGAAGAGGAGTACCTAGAAGATGGACCCCAGGAAGGTTACGACAACTAGGATCATCTCCCATCATCAGCATTGCCTGTGACCCCAAAGATGGAGCTTCGCCTACGCTACCGTTATTATTACGTATTCCGCTGCTTGATGTTGTATTAAAAACTGGATCATGAGATCCCTATTCGTGTAAGAACTTATGTGAAGTTTGTAATGGATGATGTACTATGGTATCCAATTCTTTTATGTCTCGCAAAAATGGTAATCCTGGGATTGCGATGTATGGCATAACATGCATCTAGGATTGAAAAATCCGGGTGTTGACAGTATGCCGATGCCGACGATCGAATCTCGGGCAAGTAAAATATCGTGTGACGACGAGAATATGTATATGGGATTAATTGAATCCTGGCATCATGGTTCATCCGATATGATCATCGATGAGTATGTGGGAGTCAATATGGGTTTCCAGACGCCGCTGTTGATTATTGATAGAAGATCATGTCTGCATATTCTCGAACCCGCAGGGTCACACACTTAACGTGTCTCGACGCTAGGATAGAATGGATAATTGGTTTATAAGTTTTTGTTCGGAGTCTCGGATGGGATCCAGGACATCACGAGAGGTTCCGGAATGGTCCGGAGAATAAGATTCATATAAGGCAAAGCAGTTTTTGGAGTCCGGAATTGTTTCGGATTGTTCAGTATTGTACCGGAAGCTTCTAGAACCTTCTGGAGTGGGACCAACGTGGCCCCACTTGTCGGGAGGGGGCGTGGGCCTACGAGGGAGTGCCCTGGCCGCATTGGGCCAGGGGGACAAGGCCCCATAGGCCCAGCCGGCCAAGCCCTAGGGGAAACCCTAGGGAGAGCTTCTAGAAGGAGGGTGAAACTTGCCCCCCACTCCTCCCACTTGGCCGCCGGCCCTAGTCTTGGAGGAGGGGCAAGGGGCAGCCGCCCACCCCTCTATATAAATAGGGCTGGGGGCGCACTCTCCCCCTACACCTCCTCAACGCCTAGCCGCCCTGGTGCCCTCCTCTCTCTCTCTCTCCCTCCCGACTGCGCGTAGGCGAAGCCCTGCCGCAGAAACTCTCCACCGTTTGCACCACGCCGTCGTGTTGTAGATCCAACCTATCTCTCCACCCCACTTGCTGGACCGAGGAAGGAGGAGACGTCGAGGTGCCGTACGTGTGCATCTCTCGGAGGAATCGCCACTTGCGGTGTTGGATCGGATCGGATTGCGAGGAGGAGAAGCGAGTACGACTACATCAACCACGTTCCACCGAACCTTCCATTGTGCGAATCTTCAAGGGTATGAAGATCATCTATTCCCCCTCGTTGTTTGCATCTCCTAGATTAGATTTTGGCTTCCCCGTTCGCATCCGTGGAATTTTTTTGATTTACTATGCTGCGAAAACCTTCATCTATAAGTCAAACAAATTGGGAAGGAGGAAGTACATGATTAATATTACAAATTAAAATGAAGGAAGAGAAAAACTATTAGATACGTGATACGTCGGAAACGTATCTATAATTTTTGATGCTCCATTCTTGTTTAGTATCTACTTTGCTTTACTTGTCTACACTTTGAGGTGTTTTTATATCTTTTCTAGAACTAACCTATTAACAAGTTGCCACAGTGCCAGTTGCCTATTTTCTTCTGTTTCTGGTTCCAGAAAGGGAAAAAATCAATATTCTCGGAATTGGACGGGACAAAAGCCAAAGTCAATATTTTACCGTGAGGGACAAGAATCTAGAAGACGAGACAAAGACACGAACTAGGGCGACCAAACCCCCCTAGGTGTGGCCAGGGGTGGGCCCACGCCTGGGCAGGGTGTGGCCCCCTGGTTGCCTCCTGGCCTCCCCTCTTCGCCTATAAGAAGCCCCCGATGTAAAAACCCTAAGGACCCGATCAAAACTCCACGAAACCTTCTATAGCCGCCGTCATCATCGTCCCTATATCGGGGGGGGGGGGGGGGTCTGAAGTTCTTCCCAGCACCCTGTCGGAGGGAAGATCATCCGGAGGCCTTCTCTACAATGTGATGCGTGAGTAGTTCCACCTTGGACTATGGGTCCATGTAGTAGCTAGATGGTTGTATCTTCTCCTTGTGATTTCATGTATAGATCTTGTGATCTCCGTTCATGATCAAGATCTAATCTATTTGTAATCATGTATGTTGTGTTTGCAGGGATCCGATGGATATTGAGATTACTATGTTAGATTGATTAATGGTTTTGTCTTTATGATTCTATCATGTTTGTGTTGTTTGTGATCTTGCATGCTCTCCGTTGTTAGTAGCTATCTTGGCAGAGTAGTTGCTAGTGACTCCAAGAGGGGGTATTTATGCTCGATAGTGGGTTCATGCCTCTAGTTTCCAAGGGAAGTTACAGAAATCTCTTCGGTTGTAGATGTGTTGTTGCTACTAGGAAGAAAACAACGGTCTCTTGTTCATGGACCAAGTGGATTGTTTACCTTACACACTTTGCTTAAAGCAGTTGTCTGTTGCTTGCAACTTAATACTGGAGGGGGTTTGGATGATAACCTGAAGGTGGACTTCTAGTCATAGATGCAGTTGGATGGCAGTCTATGTATATTGTTGTATTGCCCAATCGAATCTCATAGGATCTTTTTGTCTGGTATTTCATTGTTATGCCTTGCTCAGTTCCTGTCAATTGCCCTACTGTAATTTGTTTACCCTGCATGCCATGTTGTTTATCTAAGGAGAGCACCTCTAGTGAACTATGGACCCCGGTCCAATCTTTACCATTGATACATCTTCCAGTGTTACTTGTTTACTTGCTGCAAACCATTACCTTCCACACCATACGTTTAATCCTTTGTTATAGCAAACCGGTGAGCTTGACAACCTCACTGTTCGTTGGGGCAAAGTCTTGAGTTTGTGTTGTGCAGGTCTCTACGTTGCTTGCAACACATGTGTGAAGTTTTGTTCCTCCTTCTGGTTCGATAACCTCGGTCCCTACTGAGGGAATACTTGCTGTTGTGCTCATCACACCTTACTCTTGGGATTTCCAACGAAGTGCTCCACGTCAAGCACCAACAAGTTTTCTGGCGCCATTGCCGGGGAGGCTAAGGACGTCTTCACTAGGGGAGTCCTTCACTTCCTTTCTCTTTACTTTGTTTTAGTTTGCTTAGTTTCTTTTGCTTGGTTTTGTTTGCCTCTTTTAAAAAAAACCAAAAAAATTAGTTTAGTTTGGTTAGCTTGCTCTATTCAAAAACACAAAAAAATAGTTCCTACTCTAGTTAGTGGTCTGTTATTGCCTTGCTTGGTCATGCTTTCTATCAATGGATGGTTTCTTTGAAACTAGTTCTTATTGGCAAGCTGGGTTCACGGAAGAATAAAAGTATTATTATAAGGAACACCGTTTGTCACAAAAGGGGAAACACTTATGGGAACAAATTGATAAGTTGAATACTATTGCTAGAGACGTGTGATCTACTTATAATGTTACTTATTGCTTTGATAAAGCTTGTTGCTATAGGAGGTATAAACACCTACCTTTCAATGTGAGTATAATGATAATTTTACCATATCTTCTTATGTTAAAGGAAATTATGACTTTTATGATGTGGAACAAATTGAAGAATTCTTTGCCTTCAAGGGTGCATTTGAACTTGCTAGTTTGTTTGAAAATACTAATGATGCACCTTATGAAAATGAGGTTTATGAGATACTTAAATTTTTCTTTGACAATTACAAGGAAGAAAATGGCTATATTCTTGAATATTTTAATAGATGCTTTCCACAAATGGAAGAGACTAATGCCTTGCAGGAGCCTATTAAAGAAGAAATTGTTGAAACTGGAAGCTCATTAGATGAAAAAGAGGAGGAGAGTGATGAAAAAAGGAGGAAGAAAGGATCTACCCATGCCTACCTTCTAATGAGAGTAACTCTTTACCTCTTATATTATTTGATTGTCCCCCATGCTTATCAAAGGAGGATGAATGCTATGTTCCTGTGGATCCTTTTGAGCTTGATAGAAATTATGTGTTTGTAGATCATGAAAAGCATGCTTTATGTGATAGCTATATTGTTGAGTTTATTCATGATGCTACTAGAAATTATTATGAGAGAGAAAAATATGGTTGTAGAAGTTTTCATGGTACTGAAACACCGCTCAATGTGCTAAAAGTTGTGAAGTTACTCTTGTTTCATCTTCCTATGCATGTCACTTTGTTCTTTGTGAATTTATATGCATACAAGATTCCTATGCATAGAAATAGGGTTAGACCTAAATGTGTTTTGGATTTTCTTCTTGATGCTCTCTTTTACGTCAATTCAAATTCCTTATGTGAGCATCTTCTCAAACTATCAGGCCTAACTTAAAGGCGTTAAAGAAAAGTACTTGTTGGGAGATAACCCAAGAATTTAATTCAGTCTTGGAAGTTATTACTTCTTTAATGACCTATCCTTATCATTTTTGTTTGCTTTTTGCGCCAAGAATGACCTCTAATGAGAGGGAAGTAAGATTTGGAGAGTTGCTGTCCCGATACAGATTTCTGTCCTCCACCATAAAAATTCGTGAGGAGTCTATGTAACTCTTATTGATCTCAAAATTTAGTAATAAATCCCTCAGTATGTTAGCTAACTTTCTTTAGTTCAACACCTTTTCATTTGAGTAACATAGGGTCTTTGAAAAAATCGGTTTCTACCTGCTGGTCTGTTTTGATAGATTTCTGCCATTATTTGCATTTGCTTCTTATTGATTCCTTTTCGGGTTATTTTTAGGAAATTGAGCTTTTTTGAAGGAGTTGATACAGTAGCTTGTGTTTTTAATGAAAATTCTTGCTGTTCCAAAGCTTTGCCAGAGGTCTAATATCTTTTGAATAAACTAATGTTGCTAATGAGGATTGTGTGAAGTTTTGTATGAAAGAAAAATTTCAGGTGTAAAGAGAGGATGATGTAATGAGATGAAGAATGGACAAATGCTCAAGCTTGGGGGGAGCCACTCCCTGTCACCCCAAGAATTACTCAAGAGGTACAAGCGTCAAAGCTTGGGGATGCCCAAGGCATCTCCTTCTTCATCAATAAAAAGCTCAGGTCTATCTAGACACTTCGTTTTTATTGTTTCATGCACTGTTGTGTTGTTCTTGGAGCGTCTTAGTTTTTGTTTGGTTTGCTTAGTTGTTTAGTTTGCTTGAATAAAGTAGTTTAGACCCCCATTATCGTTGTGTTGTTTCAAATAAGTTTCTTAGTGTTGAAAAGGAGTAGGAAGTTCCTGCTTGAAAGTGCAATAGGAGCTTGCATTGACTGTGACTTAGACTTTAGCATGACATACTAGGTGTTGTTTTGACCTTATGCTTAGTGATTATTTATGTAGCATGTCTTGCTCCAAACAATTTGGATTGTTTAGTGTGCCTTGACAAAATTATGTGTTGTTTTAGCATGCAAAAGCATAGTATTGTGGTATTCTCCTTTGATGCTTTGTTTGGGTTGACTTGGCACATGCTCACACCATGTTATGACTATGAACAAGTCACCATAGCCTCTATGATCATTTATTCCTTGACTTGTAGTACCACGCTATGCTTTGATTAGTAATGCTTTGTTGCTCTGCATGATTATGTCCATTATGCTCTCTTATTTGGTTGCTCCCAGTCTTTTGCTAGCCTCCACTTGTATGAGTAAGCTCTACTCATGCTTCCAACTCCCAAGAAACCAAGTTATTCCAAAGTTTCCACTATAAAATCCTATACATGGTGTTTTACACCATTCCAAGTATATTCTTGTTTTCAGCTATCTTCCAATTAAAAAGTATTTTGTTATGTGAAAACTTAATGATTAAAGCCCTCACAAACTTGATGGCACACTTTATATTCTTTGCCACTAATAAACTTGAACCATTGTGTCGTCTATGTTGTATATGCTTGCACTTATACGTTGGAATTAGCAGAACCGTGTTGTCACGAGGAACGTTTTCAACATTGCACTTGTACTTTGTACTCAGTTGATCTCATGCTCGTTTGTCTATGGGTGTCACCAGTGTGAAATAAAGAGGGAACTTGTAAGTCCATGGAGTATGTATTTTGTGTTAGAGAAACTCCTGGGCCGCTAGCCTAAGCCATGCCTAATCATGGTGGAAACTTGCAGCATCACCATAGTGAGCTATCTATGAAGCATTCTCAATAAAAAGCTATGCATATAGTAAATAAAAAGATCGTTGAGATGCTCATTGTCTGCTTGCCTTGTCATTTTGGTTATTGGATAGCTCATGTACCATGTGAAGGGGTACCCCGTTGGCGGTTCTCTATGATATGCATGTACTTACAATGACAAGAACTTACATGTGACTAAAGTTGAGTAGCATGAGGTGTGGCCCTCGTATTCAAGGGACTTGAGATTGACAACTTATACTTCGTCAAGCATATACTCCATAGTTTGTTCACTTTAACCTTAACCACTTCAAGATGCTTATGATAGGGGCAATGAGGGCTAAAAGCTATAAAGTACCATAATTTTTGGAAGTTCTTTTTGAAACTTGAAATCCCTGCTTCCCTTTATGAAGGACCTTTCTTCCACCATTATTTGAGTCTCCACCTTCTATCTTTAGGCACCATTAAGAGAGCATAGTTGTCATTATGTGTGCAGTGTTCCAAAGCTTATTGATTGATGCATATTGTGATCTTACTTATTCTTGTGCTACTTGTTTCTAGTCACCCTTCTAAACTTTGAAGGTGTCCTATGCATCTATTTGCTACACCATGAGGGACAAGCTGATTGCCACTATGCTATGTTTTCTATATGTGAAATAAACAAACATTTTTCAATGCATGTTATTCATGATCTTTGTTTATAGACTTTCATGTTGCATGCATAGTTACTATGTCCTATTGTTAGAACTCCATCTTTCATGCACATGTTTAGAGTTCTTTGATCCCAGCTTTCAATGCTTGCAAATGGTTTGATCTTGGTTTTGATGGTGCATGTAACCTCAAACATTATTATTTTTATCACTTACCTACTCGAGGACGAGCAGGAGTTAATCTTGGGGATGCTTGATACGTCAAAAACGTATCTATAATTTTTGATGCTCCATGCTTGTTTAGTATCTACTTTGCTTTACTTTGTCTACACTTTGAGGTGTTTCTATATATTTTCTGGAACTAACCTATTAACAAGTTGCCACAGTGCCAGTTGCCTCTTTTCTTCTGTTTTTTGTTCTAGAAAGGCAGGAAATCAATATTCTCGGAATTGGACGGGACAAAAGCCAAAGTCAATATTTTACCGTGAGGGACACGAATCTAGAAAACGAGACGGAGATGCGAACCAGGGCGGTCAAACCCCCTAGGCGCGACTAGGGGTGGGCCCGCGCCTGGGCAGGGTGTGGCCCCCCTGGTCACCTCCCGGCCTCGCCACTTCGCCTATAGGAAGCCCCCGATGCAGAAACCCTAAGGACCCGATCAAAACTCCACGAAACCTTCTGTAGCCTCCATCACCGTCGTCCCTAGATCGAGGGGGATCTCAAGTTCTTCCTGGCACCCTGCCGGAGGGGAGATCATCCCGGAGGCCTTCTCTCTGGTATGATGCGTGAGTAGTTCCACCTTGTACTATGGGTCCATGTAGTAGCTAGATGGTTGTATCTCCTCCTTGTGCTTTCATGTATAGATCTCTTGAGCTCCGTTCATGATCAAGATCTAATCTATTTGTAATCATGCATGTTCTGTTTGTGGGGATCCGGTGGATATTGAGATTACTATGTTAGATTGATTAATGGTTTCGTCTTTATGATTCTATCATGCCTATGTTGTTTGTGATCTTGCATGCTCTCTGCTTTTAGTAGCTATCTTAGCCAAGTAGTTGCTAGTGACTCCAAGAGGGGGTATTTATGCTCGATAGTGTGTTCATGCCTCTAGTTTCCAAGGGAAGTGACAGAAATCTCTTCGGTTGTAGATGTGCTGTTGCTACTAGGGAGAAAACAATGGTCTCTTGTTCATGGAACAAGTGGATTATTTACCTTACACACTTTGCTTAAAGTAGTTGTCTGTTGCTTGCAACTTAATACTGGAGGGGGTTCGGATGATAACCTGAAGGTGGACTTCTAGTCATAGATGCATTTGGATGGCGGTCTATGTATATTGTTGTATTGCCCAATCGAATCTCATAGGATCTTTTTGTCTGGTATTGCATTGTTATGCCTTGCTCAGTTCCTGTCAATTGCCCTGCTGTAATTTGTTTACCCTGCATTCCATGCTGTTTATCTAAGGAGAGCACCTCTAGTGAACTATGGACCCCGGTCCAATCTTTACCATTGATACATCTTCCACTGTTACTTGTTTACTTGTTGCAAACCATTACCTTCCACACCATACGTTTAATCCTTTGTTACAGCAAACCGGTGAGCTTGACAACCTCACTATTCGTTGGGGCAAAGTCTTAAGTTTGTGTTGTGTAGGTCTTCGCGTTGCTTGCAACACTTGTGTGATGTTTCCTTTCTCCTTCTGGTTCGATAACCTCGGTCTCTACTGAGGGAAGACCTGCTGCTGTGCTCATCACACCTTGCTCTTGGGGTTTCCAACGAAGTGCTCCACGTCAATCACCAATAGGAGATAGTAATCTAGCCACGGTACATTGTATCAATTAAACCATTGTAGCATGCCAATTTAGTCAATGTTGCAACATTGACGCACTTCATTTTCCCCACTCCTTCTCTCTCCACTCACTACTCTCTCTCTCTCTCTCTCTCTCTCTCTCTCTCTCTCTCTCTCTCTCTCTCTCTCTCTCTCTCTCTCTCTCTCTCTCTCTCTCTATCTCTCTCTCTCTCTCTCTCTCTCTCTCTCTCTCTCTCTCTCACGATTGCCGACGCGTCGTCACGGCCGCATTCGCCATGCCGCCCTAGAACAACAAGGATGATCAGTCGAGCAGCAACAACTTTCTCTCCGACATCGAGTCTTCCCTCCACGATGTGAGTTCCTCTGTTTTCTCGGCAATGGTTAGGCATTGGTAATTACCTCGACCCAAGACTTGAAATGTGCATGTAATCGTGTTTATTTCTAGCTTTTCATTCCCTTATAGGTACCACTCACGATCCACGACCCCGATTGGGAGGGCCTAGATCTCGATTGGGAAGTACCATGTGACCATGGGCTAAAACTGAGGAAATATGTTGCATTTGAAGGCAATAACACTGGAAGAAGGTTTTTGGGCTGTACAAATCAGGTTGCTTTCGTTATGTACAATGGCGACATGAAGAAAATTGTGTAGTGTTATGTTGATAATTAGGTCGCTTTTTTTAGGTTGGCCCGGTGTGTAAAGCAGTAGAGTGGGTGGATCTTGAGTGGCCAGATACACTTAAGAAAGATTTGGCCCAGTTGTGGGATATGTATGAGCTCGAAAGGTCGGGGAGATTTACAGATGCCCGTGATGCAGCTACAGAAAATTACAAGATCTTGGTAGGAAATAAGGAGCTGGAACAGGAAATCAAGCATTTGCGGTCAGAACTAAATGCCACAATCAATGAGATCTTGGTGGTGGGAACTGCACGGAAGATTCATAAGGCAGAAAAGGAGCGGGATCAGCTCATGGAAGAGAATAAGAAACTAGAGTACTGCATTGCAGAGCTGTTGAAGGATCTGAAGAAGGAGCGCGAGGTGAAGAAGGACAAGCTACAGACGATCAAGGAAATTTTAGATGAATAATTTGTGCCATCGAAATATCTGAAACTAGTTAACTTTAAGACTTGCAGTTGTGATATCTTGACTAATCCAAACTCAATCCTTGAGAAAAATAACCTTTCAGCAGAAAGTATAGTTCGCATAGAGAGAGGTCCACGTTTACAAAATCACTACTACATGGATGAAACACGATTTAGTCCATTAGAACACATAGTTTTCAAACTAATTTTAGAGAAACTTATAGTTTGCACTGAGCCTGGCACCGAGATGGTCGTGTTCCTTCCTGAGAAGCTCCAGTTCAAGGGTTCGTTCGATCAGGTCCGCTTTGGTTTTTACCTGCTCCCTTAGTACTTGGACGTGCGCCTCCTGCTGGTTCAAGCGCTCCGTCTGGGAAGCGACAAGCTTATCAGTAAGCTTAATATTATCCACCATGAGATGCTTGATGATGTACTCCTTCGCACACGCCGAGGCGCTACTTTTCTCATGAAGTTCCTTCCAGCCGGCAATGTCCACCTTCAGATTGTGGCACTTGTCATAAAGGATGGTGACTTCTTCGCTCAGGCGGTCATGGGACACTTTCTAAAAATTCTGCTTCTCCATTTGGATAACCATCTTGTCCTTTAGCCAGGTCCATAGTTCTGGGTTGAGCTTTCGCCTCTTCTGCTGCAACAAAAATATGTGGTTAGTTTCCACAATTTAAACAATTAACTAGTGTCAAATTCATAATTTGAAGGACAGTGATACATCCAAAATGTATCTACTTTCCCGAACACTTTTGTTATTGTTTCTCCTCTAAACTTGTGCGATTTGGATACAACTAACACGGACTGACGCTGTTTTTAGCAGAATTGCTTTGGTGTCTAGTTTTTGTGCAGAAAATCAACTTTCAGGAAAAATCCCGGAAAATATACCAAAACTCCTATTTTACCAGAAGACTCACGGATCCAGAAGATGAGACAGAGGAGGGCCACGAGGGCCCCACACCCCCTGGTCGTGCGGGCTAGCCCATGCCGCGCCTGGGAGGGGTGTGGCCACCTCGGGCACCCCCTCGGCCTCCCTCTTTGCCTACATAAAGGCATGGTTCCTAGTATCTTTATTAGTGATATTTGACTTTGTTGCAACTTGTTGTGCTTAATGCTTGTCACTAGGGCCCGAGTGCCATGATCTCAGATCTGAACTTATTATTGATTCATGATGATAGTATTGTTTGTGATCTTATCTGCAAGTTGTGTACACATATCATTGTCTGGAACCAAAGGCCCCGAAGTGACAGAAATTGGGACAACCGGAGGGGATGGTTGTGATATGAGGATCACATGTGTTCACAGAGTGTTAATTCTTTGCTCCGGTACTCTATTAAAAGGAGTACCTTAATTGCCAGTAGATTCCCTTGAGGCCCCGCTGCAATGGGCTGGCAGGACAAAAGATGTTGTGCAAGTTCTCATTGCAAGCATGTATGACTATATATGGAACACATGCCTATGATTGTTTAGTACTTGGATGCTTTATCTTATTTATCTGCAATTGCCCTAGATATTGAAGTTATATGAATAGTCTCGTCCATGCAATGCCCGGCCATCCATCCCTATGCCTACCGCACTTATATCCTAATGTTTGCTACTATTGTTACTACTGCCTTTGTTTTACTGCTGCTGTTACTTTGCTATTGCTACTACAAAACTACTGCTACTGATAAACTACTACGAGCAAGACTATTTCCATGTGCAGCTGAATTGGCAACTCAGTTGTTAAGGCTTATAAGTATTCTTTGGCTCCCCTTGTGTCGAATCAATAAATTGGGTAATACTACCCTCGAAGACTGTTGCGATCCCCTATACTTATGGGTCATCAAGACTATTTTCTGGCACCGTTTGTCACATCCCAAAGTTTTCCAAATTTGAAATGGGAAAAATAAATAAACAAAAGAAATAATTGTTGAAATTTAGGGTGAACAGAAACTTTTTGTTTCAAAATGGAAACATCAAAACCCTTCTTGAACAAAATTTGAATAAAATGGAATCCAACAAATTTCAATCAAGTGAAATGCATTCATTAGTGAATGTATTTTGAAATTTAAACCTTTGGAAAAATAAACCAAAGCTCCAAAACCCTAATGGAAGAAAATCATTTCCATGATCTCTCTAAGACTATGGATTTGATCCATATAAAAATTTAGCAACAAACGTTTATAAATGATCAAGAATGATAAATAAAAATATTTTAAAACCATAGAAATTGGTTTCATTTAATTTGGATCCATGGATAAAAACTTATGAATTTAATAAGATAAAAGGAAATAAATTTCAAAGCTAATAAAACTCCTAACAAAAATCCATACCAAATCTTGAACAAATATCCTAAAAGGATTTAAAAAAGATAAACAAAATATTAAATAAAATTTACAAATTGGAACCACCAATTTTGGATCTATAAATAAAAAGAAATAAAAGATTATTTAAATAAAACTATATGGGGTTTGAACCATATTCAATTTTATTTAAATATAGACAAATTGCCAAAACTAAATAATAAATCCCAATAAAATTATTTGGAAATCAATTTAAAAATCTTGAATTAGAATCCATAAGCAAATGGACTAAAGATAATCCAAATAAAATAAAGGGATAAAGAATAATCAAATAAAAACATATGGGATTAAACCATATTCTAATTATATTTATATGGAAGACAAAATCCCTAATAGAAATGATTAATTAAATCATGAGAAAATAATAAATTGGATTTTGCCAAAGTGCATTAAAAATTTATCTAATTAACTTAAAAATAATTATTTGAATAAAATTTATATGGGTTTAAAACCATATTTGATTTTATAAAGACAAATGCCCAATTTAAATGAACATTAAATCATATTAAATTTTAAATAATTCAAAGTGAATTATTTGCATTAATGAATAAATAAAACCTACTGAAAAAGGTTTTACAAAAAATGGAATTCAAATAGAAGTTTGAAAACATATTTAATATCTTATTTAAATAAAGACAAGTGCCTATTTTAAATAAATAATAAACCATAAATGAATAAAAGAATTATTCTAGAATGGAATTTAAAATACATTGATAAACAATATTAAAAGCTTACTGAAAGTTTGGAAAGTTCTGAATTCAAATGGTTTGAATTAGTTGAACAAAATGAAAACAGGAAAAGAAACCAGAAAAAGAAAAAGGAAACAGAATAAAAAAAGGGAAAGAACCAGCCCAGCAGAACCCCCAGCCCATCTGGCCCAACAACCCCAACTCCCAGCCCACCTCTCTATCCCCGAATCGTTTTCTTACCCGCAGCCCTACCCTCTCAGCTCACTGACGCACCGTCCCCACGCCACATCAGCATCATCTTCCCCACCCACGACCACTTCCTTCCCCTCTCCTTGCCATTTCTGGCTTTGATTTCGCAGATTAAATTCACCTTAATGCCGCGTTGATTCAACCCCGCGATCTCGCCCATTTAATCGCCTCCTCCCCCTCTCTCATTCCCCTCAACTCGCTGATCTCTCTCTGCCACCAGGCTGAGCAAATTACTCGCCCAAGCACACACTGCTCCGATGAGTTCATCGGCCGATTCCGGCAACACCCGACCTCCTCTTGATCCCTAGCACCTACTGGCTTGCTCCCCATCGCCAGGCGCACCCTCCAGTACCCTCAGCTCGCCCGCGCACGCTCCACATCATCGGCAACAACCTCGACTGAGCGCTACCGACGACTGCGTCCACTCCGACGACGTTTCCCCGTAAGCCCCGTCCTCCCCTCTCAATCTATCGATGACGCACACGTGCTCGTGACACTCTTACGCATCTAACGACGCCTTCAGTTTGTCCTAGCACGCCCTACATCGTCGCTTCCGTCGTCGAGCAGACACACCCGTCGCTAGAAGCTCCTCCGGTGAGCAATCCCCGTCATCACCGTGCGCCCCTCCGTCGATAGAGACCATCCCGAGAATCAGCGCATCACGGAGAGTCTGGTGAGCCACTTCCCTCTCTCTCTCCCTTCCTGTTTCTCCGGCAATGTCACTGCCCTAGCGCGCCGCCGCCGTCCACCGTCGCAGCGCGTCCCATCTCTGGTCGAGTCGCTGTGAGACGTTAGATTTTGGTCCAGCGGGAAGGATAGAATCACTTATCGAAGGGTATGTTCGCTTCTATGCCGTGCAATTTAAATAGATCTAACGGCTGTGGCTGCTTTATCCATGCGAACCGGTACCAGCGAATAAGAAACAGCCGCGTGGCATAGGTTTTGATTTAAAAACAGAAACTTGTCTATTAGTAGATTGATTTTCTAAAATTCATAACTTTAAATATACACGTCCAAAATTTACAAATTTTATATCATTGGAATCAGGAAAAATAATACTTTGCAACCATGCCCTTTATTTAGTGTTTTGATTCTGTAAAATTGGTTGTTTTTGCAGAAACATATTTAGGCTTATTTTGTGTATAAAATTTATTCTAAAATTGTTTTAAGGGTAAAATCTTTTGTAAATGGTTTGATTTGAACCTACCGACCATAAAAATCAACTTTTGGATTTAAAAGTATATTTTGTGACACTAAGGAATTATTCCTTGAATAAAATCATTTCTAGTAGAATAAAATTATTGATTATGTTTTAAAAATGGTTTTTGAGTAAAACCTTTTACAAATGGGTTGAATTAAACTCTCAGATCCTAAACACTAGGTTTGGGATTTAAATATGTATTTTATTAACCATAGAAAATTATTACTTTGATTAAAGGCATGTTTAGTAAAATAAAAATGTTGCTTTGATTTAAAAATGGTTTTTGAGTGAAACCTTTTGTAAATGGAATTGTTTAAACACTTTGACCATAAACACTAACATTTTGTGTTTAAAAATATATTTGTCAAACACTAGAAATTATTACTTTGATTTAAATTATTTCTAGCAAAATAAAAATGATTTAAATGGCCATTTTCACTAACTTGATTTTAAATGGTTTGCCACTTTTATAAATGACCAATAGGTGTTTTAAAATGTTTATAGCCTATTAGAAACCCCCTTTCCAAATAAAACAATCTTTTGCATGCTTGCATGCATTGTTTTGTTTTCTTTATTTTATGTGGTGAATTGTTTGAATGCTAAATTGAATTTGTGCCTTGATTGAATTGTAGTGAAATTTGAAGAGTGTGACTATTGCAAGATCAAGGAGTGAATCTATATTCTCTACTAAAAAGGCAAGTGGTGCTTCAGACTTTTGTCCCATTATTTTAACTATGCATTAGTGATATTTTGAGTTGGACTTGCATGGAATTTTCTAAGTATAAGCTATGCCATGGGAAATCCTAGTAGATGATGCCTTAGTAGAATTTTCACTAAGTTAAGATCCCTACTACTATCATGCTTAGCTTAGCTAGTAGAAAACAAGGGTGGATTATATCCATGCTATGAAATATTTCCAAGTCTATGACTTGTGTATTGTTTAATAAAACAAGTATGTGAATGAATCACCTGGGTGGAATGGGACTTGTATGGATTATGTTGAGTGGTTACACATGGCCCCATATTTATGGCCTACCGTAGTGTATCTCACTTGTGGAAAGCCACCCAGGAACAAAGAGATTTGAGATGTCAAATGTCGAGAAGCTTCAAGTGCATCCACATGGCAATATGGGCTCTGCCTGGATCATATAGGTTGCAATAACTTAGACAGATGAATAGTTGGTAGTAGGGGTGATAGGTTTGGAGCGCGTCCATTTTGGTCTAAGGGAAGGCTTCTGAAAGATCTTGTCTCGATGCATGTCGAGTCTTGTGGGGAAAGTGCACCACCTCTCGAGAGAGTAAAATATAAGTACTTAGCCATGTCCCCGGCAATGGACAATTTGAGCATCAAGACATGGAAGCTATCAAGGATCTCCTCATCCCAATTTTTAAGTTAAAAACTTGTGGTTGAACAAGGGTTAAAGGATCTTCAATCTTTGATTGGTAGATACCTTGGGTGATTTTGACAAATAAAAACTTAGTGTTTTCAAATGATAAGGAAAATCTATTTTGAGCAAAGCAAGCCTAAGCTCCACTTAGCCAAATGCATATAGATGATAGATACCACTATTCTACCATAGTATCACTTTCCAATACAATTCAAATGTATTGACCCTTGTGGCTGTAACTTATTATGTTGGAGGTTTGTTTGATATTAGTGAAGTGTGTTGAATAGGATTACAAGTCTACAACCAACATGATTGCCTGTGGCACTCTGAAGATGAAGCACTCCATGATATATAGATATTCTGCTGCATTGAAATGTGATAGCCAAATGAGCTATGTAAGATGTAATGAATTATTTTATCTCTGGTTATAAAGTTGTATTATGACCTTTGTTTCTTGATATTACATCTTACACTATGGATGCTAGCTATTTATCCAGAGACTAGCATTGCAATCACAGGGACCTTTACATTTATAAAGGTGGGGTCTTACACCGTTGCCGAGGAGCATAGCTTTATTGTAAGTTCACTTGGATATATTATTGTTCGCTGCTATTCCTTTCATCATGGGGAAAACTTGTGATGGAATGTTTCTTATTTTACCATCCACTACAAGAAGAGGTACAGTCCTAAACACCTCTGCTTCTCTTGATTCACTGTCTGTTATAAGTAAGCTTGTTACACCACCACCACATACACATGCTACACCCACTGCTACTACTGCTGAATCTGAAATTGCTTCTGATTCTCATGATGTTACTTCTACTATTCTTGATAATAGTGGTTCATTAGGTCCTTTCCTAGATGCTACTATTGCTATAACTATATTGGGAAACACTAAAACTCCTAGCAAAGACACTATTACTCCTGTTAGCTCACCTGAGTCTAGAGAAAGCTATGATATTAATGATGGTTACATTGAAATGACTGATGAATTTATTGAAGAGTATCAAAACACACGCGGTGCTAGTGCTATTAGGAATCTCCTAGAGAGACGTACTATTATACCTAAACTTCCTCCGGATGCTAAGTTTGCTACTTCTCCCATAGACATTAAAGATAAAGATTATGATTTCTCTCTTGATTTATCCTATATAAACATTGTTGAGAAAGAACCTTTTTGTGGGACTGAGAATGAAAGTGTTGTGGCTCATATGAATGAGCTTTCCACTATGAGTGCCTTATTCTCTGATGATGTTAAGATGCGCAAGTACTTTGTTACTGAAATCTTCCCTTTTTCACTAAAAGGAGAAGCTAAAGCTTGGTTTAATAGATTACCTCCTGGATCCATTGATAGCCAGATTGCTTGATTGCTACTTTCTTTCAGAAATATTTCCCTCCTAGTGCTAGACATGCTACTTTGCAGATTTTTTTTGATTTTAAACAGGGAGAAGAGGAGAAATTGCCTGAGTCATGGACAAGGTCCTGTGCCTTGATTCATGCACATCCTGGATGTCCATTACCTAAAAATGAGCTTCTTGATATCTATTATAATGGACTAACTGATGAATCTAGGACATACCTGGATAGTTTTGCTGATTCTGTTTTCATCAAAAGAACTCCTACAGAAGCTGAGGAATTAATGGCTAAAATAAGCAAGAATTATGATTATTGGACTTCAACTGAGCCAATTACACCTGATACTACTACACCTGAACCAATTATGCCTGAACCAACTCTAACACCAACACCAAGGAAAAGGGGAGTGATTGAATTAAATGAAGTGATGAAAGAAGCTAAGAAATGTCTTAAGGAGAAGGGTATTAGATCTGAAGATGTGAATAATTTACCTCCTATAGAAGAATTATGTAAGCCAATTCCCCACTCATCTACTATTGAGGTACACTCTCTCTAACACTTTGATGAAGGTGATATTCCCTATGGTAAACCTCCTGATCAATGCTTAGAGGAACTTGACACATTTATTGTTAAACAAGGTAATTTTAATAAACAAGTTCAGAATCATTTAGTGGAAAACTCTAGAGCTATTAAAGGGTTGAAAGATATTGTGGAAAGAACTTCTAATGATATTAAAATGCTTTGTAAACACTTTCAAATGGTTCAAACCCAACTTGATCAACTTGCTAAGGTATAAAAGGATATGCTAGTTAATGCCTCAGGAGATAAACATGCTTATGGAATTAGAACTAGGAGTGGTGCTACCAATAAGGATCCTTTATATCCTGAAGGACATGCTAAAAGAATTGAGCAGGATTCTCAACAAGCTGAAAATAGTGGTAGTCCTGATAAGAGAAAGAAAAGAAACATAAAAAAGTTGAGGAACCTCTTGAACCTGCTGTAGATCCTAATAGTATATTTGTCTCTGATGCTGAAACTGGAAGTAGTAACGATAATAATGATGCTCCTGACAAGGAATAAATTGAAGAAGAACCTGAGAAGCACACTAACAACACTAGGTACACTAAGAAAGATTTTATTGCTAATAAACATGGTACTAAAAGAGAACCTTGGGTGCAAAAACCAATGCCTTTTCCTAATAAGAAACACAAGTCAAAGGAAGAAGAACACTACAACAAGTTTTGTGAGTGGATGAAACCATTATTTTTGAAAATTCCTTTGACTGATGCTATTAAGTTGCCTACTTATTCAAAGTATATGAAGGATATTGTCTCTAATAAAAGGAAGATTCCTAATGAGGAAATTTCTACTTTGCTTGCTAATTTTCCTTCAATGGCAAGGTTCCAAAGAAACTTGGTGATCCAGGTATTCCAACTATTCCTTGCTCTATTAAAAATAATTATGTTAGAACTATTTTGTATCATTTGGGAGGTGGATTTTGTGTCATGCCTTTTTCTCTCTACAAGAGACTTCAGCTAGAAAAAATGATACCAACTGATTTATCCTTGCAAATGGCTGATAAGTCAACTACTATTCCTACTGGTATATGTTAGGATGTTCCTATTCAAGTGGCTTATAATTGATTGGTTCTAACTGATTTTGTTGTGCTTGAGATGGATGAAGATGATAATATGTCTATTATTCTTGGGAGACCTTGTCTTAATACTGCAGGTGCTGTCATCAATTGTAATCAAGGAAAACTAACTTTTAATATTAATAACAAAGAGCATATTGTATATTCCCCAAGAAGATTGATAAGGCTTATTTCCTAAATTAAATTGAAAATAGAGAGGGCATCAAAGTTGGAGAAATATATTGTCCCATTCCACAAGAATGTTTGGAAACTATTATGATTGGGACTATTGCTATCAAGATTGAGGTAACATAATCATTTTGTGAAATTCAAAGTTTTGTTTCATATAAGATTGTTTTGGTAACACGACTTAATCAACCTTGTTAACAAAGGGATTTTAATAAACAAAGCAATGCTTTCACAATGATTATACTTGCTCACTTTTATCTTTCTCCTTTCCAATCTTTGCTCTTCGTCGTGCCTAACTTAAAGGAGTTAAAGAAAAGTACTTCTTGGGAGATAACCCAATAGTTTTCTTGAGTCTTGGAAGTTATTACTTCTGTAATAACCTGTACTTATTCTTTTTATTTGATTTTTGGGCCAAGAATAACCTCTAATGAGAGGGAAGTAAGATTTGGGGAAGTGCTGTCCCGAAACAGATTTTTGTGCTCCACTATAAAAATTATTGAAATATATATAAGTCGGATTGATCTGTAATTTCCTAATAAATCCCCCAGGTTGTTAGATAACTTTTGTTAGTTCAACACTTTTTTATTTGAGTAACAGAAGGTCTTCGAAAAAATCGGTGTTTACCTGCTGGTCTATTTTGACAGATTTCTACCATTATTTGCATTTGCCTCTTTATTAATTTCCTTTTGAGTTCTCTTGGGAAAATTGAGATTTTTGGAAGGAATTTATACAGTAGCTTGTGTATTTAATGAAAGTTTTGTTGTTTTAAATCTAAACCCAATGGTCTATTATCTTTTGAATGCACTAATGTTGCTAGTGAAGATTGTGTAAAGTTTTGCATGAAGGAAAATTTCCAGGTGTAAAGGAAGACTTATGTAACGTGATGAAGAATGGAAAAAAAGATCAAGATTGGGGATTCTACCCCATGTCACCCCAAGAAATATTCAAGAGGTACAAGCGTCAAAGCTCGGGGATGCCTAAGGCGTCCCCTTCTCCATCAATAAAAATCTCAGGTCTTTCTAGACACTTCATTTTTATGGTTTCATGCACAGTTGTGTTGTCCTTGGAGAGTATTAGTATACGTTTTTGGTTTTAGTTTTCTTTGTTTGCTTTTTTCTTTGAGTGATTGCTTTAAAAAAATCAAAAACACCAAAAATATTTGCTGTTCTTCTTTGGTTTTGTGAAGTTCGTTGCCGGGTTCATCAGTCCTTAGTGGAGTTTGGTTTCATGTTATTATTTAAGCCACACAAGTGAAAGGCAATAATGATGATTTATGACAACTCGAGGTGTGGTAAGAGGCTGGTAATGAACTCTATTTGTCTTCATTTTTGTACATATAATCATCATTGTGGGAATGCTTAGTCCGTTCATGTAAGGTGTATGTATTTATTGGATGCTTAGTAGTTCTTGCTCTCTTATGATTAGCTCCAACTTGCTAATACTTTGTAGCATGTCATATTAATGTTTGCTTGCATTGTTCTATTCATAACTCGTTATGACATTGTGGTATCCTCCTCTGAATGTTTCATTTGAATCGACTTGGAACATGCTCACGCATGCATATGACTGAACCAAATTCAGTTAAGCCTCGATGATTTATTTTTCCTCAGAGTTCTTGTATCACTTTTATGCCATAACTAATTATGTTTTGTTGCAAGCATTATTATGACGGTTATTGCTCTCTCGTTTGCCGCTCCCTTTATATTGCTAGCCTTCACTTGCACTAAGTATGAGATCTACTTGTGCATCCAACTCCCCAAAACCAATATTGTCAAAAGTGTCCACCATACCTACCTATTAGCATCATTTGCTATTCTATGAATATTTATTATGCCTTGTTTTTTCCAAATAAAATGTTTGCTTGTTATGAGAAATTTAGTTAGTAAAGCTCTCACGAACTTGATGGCACACTTTATTTTTTGCACTTAATAAAGCTGATCCATTGTGACTGTCCATGAAAGTTATATGCTTGCAAATTATAGGCTGGGAGTTAGCAGAACCGTGCTATCACGGGGAATGCTTTCAACACATGTAATTATATACCCAGTTGATATCATGCTCTTTTGTTTACGGATGTCGTCGGTGTGAAATAAAAGGGGAGCTTGTAAGTCCATGGAGTTATGTATATGTGTTAGAGAAACGCCTGGACCGCTAGCCTAAGCCATGCCTAATCATGGTGGAAACTTGCAGCATAACCATAGTGAGCAATCTATGAAACACTCTTCTTATAAAAAAATAGAGATTTAGAAAAGAGGAAAGAAGATAAAAAAGCACCATTTTCCCATGGTAAATAAGAAGATTGCTGAGATGCTCATTGTCTGCTTGCCTTGTCATTTTGATATGGTATAGCTCCTGTATCATGTGCAAGGGGTACCCCGTTGGCGGTTCCCTGTGATATGCATGTATTTACTATGACAAGAACTTACTAGTAACTAAAGTTGAGTAGTATGAGGAGCGGCCCTCGTACTCAAGGGACATGAGATTTCCAGTTTATGGTCTGTCAAGCATATAACTCATATTGGACCTCACTTTCACCTTAACCATCTAAAGATTCCTATGATAGGGGCAATCATCGCTCAAAGCTAATGAGTACCATACTTTCAGCATTTGGAAGCCTTTCAAACTTTTCAAAACCTTTTCACTTCTGTGTTGAGTCACCACTTATTCTATGAGCAACTTTTGAGAGCATAGTTGTCATTCTTAGTGTAATGTGCTTGTCTCAAAACTTGGTTAATTATGTCATGACTTTGATGCTTGTATATTTGATATCTTTACTTCTAGTCTTCACTTGAACTTCAGAGGTGCCTTGGCATTTATGTTTTGCTCCACAATCAAAGGCAAGCGAGATACCACTCTATCATACCTTCTTATGAGCATTGCAATGTTGCTTATGTTTATGTTTCATGCTACTTATTATTATTGAGTTGGAATCTCTTCATAGCTTGCAAATACTATTAAGTAGACTTAGTTTCATACTCCTTATTATGAATTGTCTAAGTATCTACTCATGTGCTAAGAATATTCACATCAGGTGAAGCAAATGTGTTCGTGAAAGTTTCCTTTATTGCACTCAGTTTTCAACTGAATTGCTTGAGGACAAGCAATAAGCTAAGCTTGGTGGGGGAGAGTTGATACATCCAAAACGTATCTACTTTCCCGAACACTTTTTCTATTATTTCTCCTCTAAACTTGTGATTTGGATACAACTAACACGGACTGACGCTGTTTTCAGCAGAATTACTTTGGTGTCTAGTTTTTGTACATAAAATCAACTTTTAGGAAAAATCCCAGAAAATATGCCAAAAATCCTATTTTACCAGAAGACTCACGGAGCCAGAAGATGAGACGGAGGAGGGCCACAAGGGTACCACACCCTCTGTTCGCGCGGGCCAGCCCAGACTGCGCCTGGGAGGGGTGTGGCCACCTCGGGCACCCCCCTCGGCCTCCCTTTTTGCCTACATAAAGGCTCCTGACCTAAAAACTCCGGGGGGTTCGACGTTTTTCCAGAAAGAGTTCCGCTACGCCGCCACCACCAGAAACCGTGATTTGGAACCAGAAACTCTGTTCCGGCACCCTGCTGGGACATGGATTTGGAGTAGATCATCGCCATCATCATCACCGATGCCTCTCCATCAACCATCCATGTTCCCCCATCCATGAGTGAGTAATCCTCCAATGTAGGCTATGGGGATGGTAGGGATTGGATGAGATCTATCATGTAATTCATCCCTATGCCTACCGCACTCATATCCTACTATTTGCTACTATTGTTACTACTGCCTTTGTTTTACTGCTGCTGTTACTTTGCTATTGCTACTACAAAACTGCTTCTACTGATAAACTTCTGTGAGCAAGACTATTTCCAAGTGTAGCTGAATTGACAACTCAGTTGTTAAGGCTTATAAGTATTCTTTGGCTCCCCATGTGTTGAACCAATAAATTGGGTTATACTACCCTCAAATACTGTTGTGATTCCCTATACTTGGGGGTCATCAGAAAAAGCAATCAAGGATTGTTCAAAATTTAACAAAATCAACTACTCGCATAGTCCTAATTCTAGAGATAATGTCAGAGCAATATATGCTTTTTCCCAATTCAACTAGATAAACTAGTGGCATATTTATAATTTATATGACAGAGCAATATAGCCTTTTTCCCAATTCAACATGATAAAGTAGTGGCATAGTCCTAATTTCAATTTCAGAGCAATATAGCCTTTTCCCCAATTCAATAGGATAAAGTAGTGGCATAGTCCTAATTTCAATTTCAAAGGAATATATAATTTTTCCCAATTCAACAGGATAAAGTAGGGGCATAGTCCTAATTTCAATTTTAGAGCAATATAGCCTTTTTCCCAATTCAACAGGATAAAGTAGTGGCATAGTCCTAATTTCAATTCCAAATCAACGTGGGACTATATCCAACTAAGGGTGCTATGGGTTTTTCCAATGTAACCAAATAGTAGTGGCATAGTCATAATCGAATTCCAAGATCAGATACATAATGGAAAGAAAGGATGATGACCATTCATGAGAACACAAACCCATAATTCAGTTGACAGGCAAGTAAGATAAATAGAGAAATAAGGAGTTGCTCCAAGATTCCTTAATTTCACGACATGTATAAATTACAAAAGCAGCGAAGCATGAACTGAGATTCCTGCCCCCTCTACTCTGTATCTGAATTGGGCATTGCCGTTAGCTCCCTGTTCTCCTTTTTTGGACTCTTGGGCATGGTGAGACCTCGTCCCATGTCCTCCTTCATCTGTCTCAATGCATCCAGGCAACGGTCCTTGTCATTGTAGGCTTTGATGGCATCCTTTGCTTCAATGATGTGTTCTCTGTGTGTCTCAGTGGCTTCGTCCAGCAGGAGGCCACATCTATTCTCAAGATTCTTCTTGTCACACAAGAGCTTCGTAATGAAGTTGATGGCTAGGTCTTGTTTGGACAAGCTGTGTGCGATCAACTTCTACAGCTCGTCGATCACCCTCTGCAGCTCATCGCGCTCTCCTTCGAGCCTCTTGATGTTAAGTGAAAAATCAAGCGTGATCTCCTTCTATAGAGACAAACGCCTTCGAAGGCGATCATTAGCCTAGGTTAGGGAGCATGCACCCTACAGCTGGTTGTCTATCTTGGCATTGATCGCGGCCACTTAGTCATGGCAATCGGCATTTGCTTGCTGCATCGTCCATGTTATTTAAAATAGTTACTCTATAATTGTACTACATGTTCCGGGGAAGCACAATATTCAAGTCACAAAAACCCCCAAATTTGTCTACGAAGATTGAGCGTGGTCCCTACTTGGAGGATACTTGCGGACAGACACGATAATATTTCCACATTTAGAATCTCAAAAATAAAACCAATTGCATGTCGGTATTTCCTACCTCGCCGAGCCGGGGAATAGGGCTGAACGGGTCCTACGATGGCACCGCCATCGTGCTGGTTTCATGATCCACGACCGCCCTGGAATATGTAGCAGAGTAATAAGAAGAAGAAGAAGAAGAATAAGAAGAAGAAGAAAGAGAAGAAGTAGAAGAACTAGAAGTAGACTATACCAGGAGGAGCCCTGGCCTGCTAGAACACTCAGCGCCGCCATCGTGTTGCTTTCAGGGTCCACAGCCGCCCTTGAATATGTAGCGGAGTAACAGGAGGAATAAGAAGTATACATAGAAGAATAAGAAAGAGAAGAAGAAGACTGTACCGGGAGGAGCCCTGGCCTGCTGGGACACTCAGCGCCGCCTCCGCCATTGTGCTGCTTTCAGGGTCCACGACCGCCCTAGAATATGTAGCATAGTAATAAGAAGAAGAATAAGAAGTAGACATAGAAGAAGAAGACTGTACTGAGAGGAGCCTTGTCCTACTTCAACATTCAGCGCCGCCACCGCCATCGTGCTGCTTTCAGGGTCCACGGCCGCCCTAGAATATGTACCATAGTAATAAGAAGAAGAATAAGAAGTAGACATAGAAGAAGAAGAAAATAGAGAAGAAGAAGAAGAAGACTATACCGGGAGCGGGAGGAACCCCAGCCTGCTGGAACATTCAGCGCCATTGCTAGGAGATATTGGTGTCTGTGCAAAGGGGGGGGGGGGAATGAGTAGCTGGTTGAGCAGGAAGTCTAAGGCGGCAAGTTCTCTCCATGCGCACGGTCGATCTGCCTCTGCTCCGGGGAGCCATGGCTAATGTAGGTGGAGGAAGGTAGGGGCAGGAGGAAGAAGAAAGTGATGGGCGGGGGATAATGGTCAAAGAGTCCAGTCTATGGTACAATCTTATACAAGACCAAGGTTTACTCCGGTGCTATCTCAACCTACATCCACCGTTCATTTGTTAATCAATGGCCTATGTTGCTTCCTTCTCAAAGAAGCGTGACTAACAGAACCAGGGAATAAAACCCCAAAGTCCACACAATGGGACTCGATTGGACTGGCTTTAATGAGATGGACGGTTCAGCGGGGGCTTCGGCGCGTGCCGCCTAGTATCCCGTGGATAAAGGGGCCGGGGTGGGACTATGAGGGAGGAAGTAATTATGGGCTGCATGTCCAGCGTGCGTGCTCAAGGGGTTGTCATGACGCGCGCAACTGCCGCAGGGACACAACATGCTGAAACGTTCAACTCCACATCGACAGGCACGCACTGGACACTTCTCGACGCTGCCACACGACTCATTTTGTGGTTTGTTACGTGACATAACTCTCTTAGTACGTAGATATTTTACGATGTAGCATAATTTTTACATGACTAGACTATGAGATGCTCCTGGTGCCCCTGATAGGATCGTCACCCAACTCTACGTACCCGCCATCATGCATTTCCGAACAACTTCCTCGTGCAGCATGGAACCGTGCCATGGCAGTGGCAGATCCTTACCGGTGGCTGACCATCCTGTGTCACCTGCTCGTCCCGTCATCGTTCGTTCCTGCCGGCCGCCATCTAAGGCACCACAACGTGTCCAACCGCACCTGGATCCATCGACATCGGCGCTCGAGGATACCGTGACGTCGAAGCTTGTCATACCCGCCTCACCCGAGAAGCGCGTTGCACCGGCAGAGAAGGAGGAGCGCCAAGCAGCAGCCAAGACGGAGGAGCGCTGGAGGAAAGCATGCAAGACCACCATGAAGAAGGGCATGAGGAATAGAGGAGCCAGCGACGAGGACGACACCGACTCGGGCAACGAGGAGGCGTTCATGGAGTAGTTGGAGGCAGAAGCGGAGGAGAGTGACGTTGACCCGTGGGACTATGAGGAGGACGAGGACTCCGACGAGTAGAGGGCGCGTATATACGAGGAGGTAGTTGCCGACGAGTCATTGGAGGACACCGCCACCGCCACCAACGACGACGAGGAGGAGGACGATGACGAGTAATATTCTGTTGTTAGTATTGTTATTCCATATTTAACTTCCACGTCCTGCATAGTAATTGTTGTAACTACCATGTCGTGTGTAATAATATTGGGATGTTGCTACTATAACAATTTCGTGTGGTCGTTAGATCAAAGAGGATCAACGGTTGGCTGACACGATCCGCGTGACAACTGTCTGACCAATCAGGGCATGGTGGTTTCTGCGTGAGCTATAGCAAGGGCTCTTCTGAGTATTCGTAACAAGCATAGAGGTAAAATCCGAGTATTCGTGACTAACATGGCTTCCAACCCTAGATTCCCCCTCGCTGACTAGAACATGGAACCACTCCATGGATTGAGCCCAAACCCGGCACCTAGCTCTCTCTCGGCATCGCAAGCGACTTATCCAACTAGAGATTTCGTGGTCATTTGGAGAAATTTCGTCTTTCCATTTTCTGAACCCGAAAAACCTGCATTTTCCCAAAGGAGGTGCAAGATTAGGGCGCGCCCATGGGCCCGAGGCAATTTCCATGCATGATACACCATGGTGCATGGACATTCTCGGGAGGTGGGTATTTATATTGTGGTGCAAGCATATACTGTATTTTTTCGAGTTACGGCCCAGTAAATGCGGTTTCTGACTGTATGTACCCTAAAAGACACTCTCAATTTTCAGGGAAAAATGGTTTGGGATGCCCCATGGCGTACCTATGCTGGATGCATGCCTGGGTCCAAGATTGCACCGACCTCACATTGCCGTGGCCGCCGACGGGTTTCGCCTTTTTTGGGCAGCACCAAACAAAATCTAAAAAAAATGTGAAAACGGCACCTAGAGCCCTTGCATGTCACCCACTTCCCTCATAAAATCATAGGCAAGGCATACCAGGCCCTTTGACACCCAAGGCACCACCAGGATGTCAATTGAGTGTGAGCTAACATGGCTTCCAACCCTAGATTCCCCCCTCGCAGCCCAGGACATGGAACCACTCCATGGATTGAGCCCAAACCCGACACCTAACTCCCTCCCGGAATCACAAATGACTTCTCCAACTAAAGATTTCATGGTGATTTGGAGGAATCTCGACTTCCCATTTTCTGAACCCCAAAAAACCGGCATTTTCCCAAAGGAGGTGCAAGATTAGGACGCGCCCATGGGCCCGAGGAAATCTCCACGCATACTACACCATGGTGCATGGCCGTTCCCGAGAGGTGGGTATTTATCTCGTGGTGCAAGCATATACTGCATTTTTTTGAGTTACGACCTAGTAAATGTCGTTTCTAACTATATGTACCCTATAAGACACTCTCAATTTTCAGGGAAAAATGGTTTGGGGTGCCCCATGGGGTACCTATGCTGGATTCATGCCTGGGTCCAAGATTGCACCGACCGTCCCATTGCCGCGGCCGCCGGCGGGTTTCGTTGGGCAGCATCAAACAAATCTAAAAAAATGTGAAAATGGCTCCTGGAGCCCTTGCAAGTGATCCGCCTCTACCCTCATAAAATCATAGGCAAGGCATACCAGTTCCTTTGACACCCAATGCACCACCAGGATGTCTATCGAGTGTGAGCTAACATGGCTTCCAACCCTAGATTCCCCCCTCACTTCCCAGAATATGGAACCACTCCATGGATTGAGCCCAAACCCGGCACCTAGCTCCCTCCCGGCATCGCAAGCGACTTCTCCAACTAGAGATTTTGTGGTGATTTGGAGAAATCTCGAATTTCTATTTTCTGAACCCGAAAAACCGATGTTTTCCCAAAGGAGGAGCAAGATTAGGGCGCGCCCATGGGCCAGAGGAAATTTCCATGCATTCTACACCATGGAGTATGGACATTCCCGGGAGGTGGGTATTTCTCTAGTGGTGCAAGCATATACTGTATTTTTGAGTTAGGGCCCTGTAAATGCGGTTTCTAACTATTTGTACAATATAAGACACTCTCAATTTTTAGGAAAAAATGGTTTGGGGCGCCCCATGGGGTACCTAGGCTGGATGCATGCCTGGATCCAAGATTGCACCGACCATCGCGTTGCCGCTGCCTCCGGCGGGTTTCGCCGTTATTTTGGGCAGCACCAAACAAAATCTAAAAAATTAAAAAATGTGAAAACGGCTCGTCGAGCCCTTGCATGTGACCCACTGCGCTAATAAAATCATAGGCAAGTCATACCAGGTCCTTTGGCACCCAAGACACCACCAGGATGTCTACCGAGTGTGAGCTAACATGGCTTTCAAACCTAGTTTCCCCCCTCGCTGCCCAGAACATGGAACCACTCCATGGATTGAGCCCAAACCCGACACCTAGCTCCCTCCCGGCATCGCAAGCGACTTTCGATTTGGTGGAGTTCGAGCTTTACGATCCGACTAAACGTGCGAGCACGAGCGCCAATGCAATCGCTAGGCCAATATCCTAGAGGTTACCGATCCTGCGGGAACACGATCAGCCTGACCAGCGAGAGTCTTAATTCCTACCTGAAATCGAGAACAAGTAAGAACCAATATTGCAATCAAGATATTGCGGATTAAGAGGTAAGATTTATTGAAAGGGTGGGATCCTGTATAGGTGCGAAGTACAAGAGGCCTCTGCGACGCTCGAGCCTTGGCGAAGTTGCTATGATGGCTAACTTAATGTCTAAACAAAATCCGAGTCTAGGGTGATGACTATGGGGAGTATTTAAGGAGGAAAAGGTGGGGTTTCGGCCAGCCATGGAAGTGGTGGCCAAATCCAACCCTAGAAGTCCTTTTCCCCTCAAATACGGACTCTAAAAAGTGGCTATTTAAAATCCTGCAAAAATTACATGGTCCTGGCCCAAAATAAAGGTGTCGCAGCACCATATTAAGCTATGGACGAATTCGTGAAGTATTAATCTTGAATATTTCGTCCAAGCCTTCTTTCTTCATTATGGTGGCCTCAAAGTTCTGAAATCTTCATCCGTGGCATTTTCTTGGATCGTCACATGCTCGCTGCCATATCCATGCATGGTCATGCTCCAATGCTTGTCCCTCTCATCCATGCTTGGTCCACCATTCCTAAGAATAAGAAATACATCTGATTTAGGCATCATCATATTCTCATGTATGTGAGGAATAGTTCCAAGAAACAAAAGTACCTGATAGTTAAGTTGTTTGGCACGAGATCTTGTGATGGGTCCTTGTATGTGTGTAGCTGTAGGTACGACCGTTGTATCAATAGAAGGGATGTCCACATCACCTATCGAACCCGCCTGGAGCTCCGCCTCGTCTCCCTGGTGCTTCTCCCCAAAGGAATCGGACGCGGGCAATCGGAGTCGTCGCCATCGACCTCGGCCCTCCCGAGCTCTGGCCACCGCGTTCTTCTTTGATTCCGGCGTCTCCCGTGCTCGCCTCGCCTCGCCACCACCTCTATCATGCTTAGGGTGAGCCTCTGATCCTCGCAGACCACTCCGTTCCCTCTCTCTCGTCCTCTAGCCCCCTCCCCGTCGACCACCTGCAGCCGCCACCGTCGGCCGCCATCGCTCTCGCTTCTTCGACAACCCACTGCACGCTGCGCAACCACTTTCTGGCTCAGCGCGATGCGCTGAGTCCAGCGCACCTAGCCTCGTGTCCCCGCGTGCGCTCGATCGTCAGATCAAGCTTCGATCTGAGAGCAATTTCTTTGATGATGTCAGCATGACATCATCATGATGTCATTTTTTTCCTTTTTATTTTCTGTAATAAGAAATTTATGACAGGTGGGCCATACCTGTCAGGATTTTAATCCTTTCTGTAAATATTTTCTGAAATTAATAAAAGTCTGACATGTGGGCCCAAGTTTGGAAATTATTTCAAATATTCCAAAAATGATTTAAAATGAATTAAAATTTGGGAAATTCATAATTAATTCATTTTAAATCAGAAAATACAAATAATATACCAAAATGTGCAGAAAAATGAAATCTACCCAACCAAGATATAATCATACATTGTTAAACAACTTTGACGGCAAGTTTAATTAGAAGAACCAATTGTACCCCACATGTAATTCCGATGATCCCCCTGTTTTAGGGTTTGGACATCTCGGACCCCCTTTAAAGTGACCAAGCATGTTCTAGGGTCATTTTAACACTATTGAACTTGTCATATCATAAATATTGTATGAGCATTGCACATGCCATGTGTTGAGTGTTGATTTATCTTTTCCGGTGATTGGTTCTTCGCGAATAGGAACCTAACCCGAGGCTGAAGTCAACGCCACCGAAGAGAAGTACCAGTCCAACAACGGACAAGGCAAGCGAAGCCCCACTCATACATATGAATCCTATGTTTACAAAGTATTTCATTCTCGCCATATATATTCGGTTCAACATTCTTTTATCAGTAGGTAGAGTAATCCTATTTGATGCATGTTTCCCTTTGTGAACTATATTACCTGATCCACTGCTCCTAGCATAACTAGGGTTTGGCTTATGAGCATCGCTAGTACCACAGTTCAGTCAATCTTAGCCATGCTTAGTGGTCCGATGCTGATTATTCAGATGAGGCACCGGAGATGCGAATGAATCTAGTATGGAAGGATGTGGTGATGTGATTAGAGATGAATTCTAAACATGCCAAGGCTTGTATGGGAGGCCACGTGGGTTTTGTTTTTTTGTAGTCCCATACTTGCCACCATTAGGACCTGGTGTTCTCGCCTCTTGAACCAAGACGAGCGTACAACCACACGGGGGCCTGGAAACCCCCTCGACTCACTAAGTTGACTAGTAGATTGCATGAGTCACATAGTTAGTGCTTCCCATTCGACATAATCATCTTGGTTGTTCATGAATGGAGGTGAAGGAGGTGCATTCATAACAGGTAGGTAAGCGTGGCTGGGAACAAGAGATGCCCTTCATCCGTAATCTTGAACACCACACACATCATTAGGGACCGGCTTCGGGACTTGACCCGTTATGGCGGCAACTCCCTAGTGTGTGACTCATGGTCCCGGCGAAAGCAAGGTAATGGTCGTGGTCAACCACTCTTTGCCGGCCTTCCAAGGAAGAGGGTTAAAAATTAGGCATTAAGAATCGGTTGGTACGTGGGGGTAAAGTTGTGCACCCCTATAGGGTTACTAATCTTTGCGAAAAGCCGTGTCCGCGATTATGGACGACTTGGGAACGGATTCTGTGATCATAGATAACTATAACCGAATGATAAAACTTGCCAACTAAAATGAGATCCGGATTACTTCCACGGGGTTGTTGAGGGGGTAGTCCGGGAAGAGAGGTTCGGTTGATGATGGTTCTTGGTGGATATCGAAGATGACTCCGAAGAGCTAGAGTTGTAGTCTTCTTATCCCCTTTTGAAAATGCTCTGACTAGACGAGTTTCTTCTCTCTCTTGTTTTGAAAACAAAAGATGGCTTTATGAAAAATAACTCCACTAGCCATAAGTCTTGCGGAGTACACCCTGTACTCAACCTTGCTTCGTTGATGTTTTCTACAGATGAAGCTACTCCAACTGAAGGTGGTTTCTACGTCGAAGTCGACGAGTAGTCGGGGTTCCCGGGCAGCAGCTTAGGATGTTTGGAAGGGTCGCTACTTCTGTTTATGGCCTCTTAGGCCCTTTGATAAGTTTGTTATTTAGAACAAATTGTTTGCTTCTGTTGTTTGTTGTAATGATGGGTCTATGACCCCTGGCTTGTATGACTGGTTTGTAACTCTCTTAAGAGTTTACCTTATTAAGGTACGGTTTGTATGTTCTGTAATGTTACCCAACTTTTCGTGCGCGATTCGGAATTTAGGTTAGGCTTATGTCAGATGAGGATCTGATATTTGTCTAGCCCTGATCCCAGGTCGTGACAAAAAGAATCTTAAGATGAACAAGAGCAAAGGGAACCAAGGAATTCACAACACAGACAACTCTAGAGAACTCAACACTAGGTCAACTGGCTGAGAATCGACATGCCTAGATGGCACCTAAGCTTTGAAAGACTAGAAGAGATATCAAAACTTTTCCAAAATCAACACCAGATAAGATAACCCAGAGTTAGAGCGAAACTGGATAAGGGGAAAAAGAAGCATACTAGAGTTTTCGCAAATACTTTTCAGCTTTAAAATAGTTTTCACAAGCACTAGACTCAACACCGACCAGTAGCAAAGTTTTCCTACGGTCGGTACTGCTCTGATACCAAAAAATGTGACACCCCGGATTCAGGGCTAAACAAATCCCAGATCTCTGTCCGACATAAGCTTAACCTTGAGCTCGCGGATATCCAGTGAAGAATCGATAACACAACAGTGACCCTACGGCACAAAATTTATTACAGCAATCCCATAACTGAGCGAAGATCCAAATTATTACAAACAGTGGTCACTAACTACAAACATCAAACAATGGAAGGAAAATTATGCTATTAAGTATAGCAAAATTAACAAATGGCCTAAGAGGCCTGAAGCATAACGATGACGTCCTAGCCCATAGATTCCAGGCTGCCGGCCAGGAACCCCAAGCTACTCGTCGATGTCGATGTAGTACGGAACCTGTCTTCAGGGGAACACTTACTCTGTCAAAAGTATCAACAAAGCAACGGTGAGTAAAGGGTGTACTCCGTAAGACTTCTGGCTGGTGGAGTTGTTTTTCATAAAACCATCTTTGTTTATAAAACAAGAGAGAGAAGAAGCTCGTCTAGCCAGAGTATTTTAAAATGGGATAAGAGAGAGACATCTCCAAAGTATTGATCATCATCGTTGGATATCCACCAAATCATCATCTCCTGAACTAGGATCACCCCTTGTACCCATGAGGAAGCATCCTTAACAAACATTAGTTGCCAAGTTTTATGATTAGGTTCATATTCTCTTTGATCTCCCATCCATTCCCAAGTCGTCCATAACCATGGACACGGCTTTCCGAAAGATTATTACCCTACAGGGGTGTACAACTTTACCCACATGTACCAACCTACTCTTAATGCCTACTTGACACACTTCCTTGGTGTCCTGGCAGAGGGTGTGGTTGGACACGACCTTTACCTTGATTTTGCCGAGACCATGAGTCACGCAATAAGTATGGTTCCGCCGTAATGGGTCAAATCCCGAAGCCGGTACTTAGAGATGTGAGGCGAGGTTGGTTTACCAGGGGAGCCATCAACCCCAAGCAACTCGGACCATGCTTCTCTACCTGTATGAATGCACCTCCTTCTTTCGAAAACGTTTTCAATGCGTATGTCGGATGGAACGCCCGAACTATGTGACTCATGGAATCTACTAGGCAAGTTAGTCAATCATGGGGTCCCCATTTACCCCGTGTGGTTGTACGCTCGTCTTGGTTCAAGAGGTAAGAACCTAGGGTCCTAAGGGTGGCGAGCATGGGACTAGAAAAACCACATCCCAGCGTGGCCTCCCATACAAGCCTTAGCATGTTTAAACTCATATCACTGATATCATATTATCCTGTTCTCCTGTCATACTAGATTATCTGCATCTGATACATCATCTGGATGGACCAGAACTGACAGCTATGCATGGCTAAGCAGGACATAGATATAAGCTTTAGCAGTGCACACAAGCCAAACCTAGTTATGCTAGGAGGAGTTGATCAGGTAATATAAGCTCAATGGAGTAATGCAATAGATGGGATACTCTATCTATCGATAAAAGACCACAATAGAATCGTATGCATCATGGAAGGAATTGAAATACTTTCGTAAACATAGGATTATATCATGGTGGGGCTATGCTTGCCTTTGCCAGTTGATAGCAGATAAATAGATCTTTGAAAGCCTTGTACTTGACTTGGTTATAGTTGGTCAAGTATTGTTCGTCGATCTTCAATCTTCGATGGTGTTTATCTCGGTCTTCGATCTCGTATTCTACCGAGGATGAACCAAACACTAGAAAGACGGATAAACAATCAACACATGGCATCAATGAAATGCTTAAGCAAGGATGATGATATGACAAGTTGATTAGTACTAAAATGTAACCCTAAGGCATGCTCAACAACTTAATCGGGGTTCCGAGGGGTGAAAACCCTAACTCGGGGAAACTCCGGATGTACATGAGAGGGGTTACTAAGTTCTTCTAATTAAACTTGTCTTGAAATTTTTTGAACAATGCATGATTATAGGTTAAAGAGGGAGAGCTCATTTTTCTAAACATTTTGATATATTATTTGTATTTTTCTGATTTAAAATGAATTAGTTATGAATTTCTCCATTTTTAATTAAGTTTAAATCATTTTTAGAATATTACAAAACATTTTTGGATTATTTAAATTATTTTCCAAGTTGGGCCCACATGTCATAAGTTTAATCTTTTTAGGTTTTTTTTCAAAATTATTAAAATCCTGATAGGATTGGCCCATAGGGGTATCTATTAATTCCAGAAATGAATTTACAAAACATTTAGATAAAGAAAAAAGGATTATGACCTCATGCTGATGTCAGCATGACGTCAGCAATGGAGGTGCTCTCAGATCGAGCAAGCCCCCATTGATCTGCTGCACACGGGGCCTCGTGGGTGGTATGGTTGGAAAGAGGAGGCTGAGCTGTGTCAGGTAGAGGTAACGTCGCCCTTGAATGGTCGCTGGAACAGTGTTCACGACGAGCATCTGCGGCGGCTCTTGGTGGCGCACGACGGGAGGACGAACCAGGAAGAAAGGGGAGTAGAGGAAGGGTCTGGCGTGACCAGCGGCTCACCACGGACGCGATGGAGGGATAGGGAAGGTCGGGGAGGCTGGGCGGTGCCAGAATCGACGATGAACACGACGACCGGAGTCGGGAAAGGCGCGGTTGTTGGCGATGTTTCATAGCGCCCCTCCTCGATTCCTTCGAGGGGAAGCATCAGCGTGACGAAGCGAGGCCGGCAGTGGTCTCAAATAGCGAAGGGGTGGTCGGAGATAGCGGAGCTCACCGGCGTTGCAAGCTAGGGTTCCAGCAGGTTTGGGGAAAAAGTACAGAGAGCACGAGAGGGAGAGAGACGGGTATGGGGAGAGAGAGTGGATCAAGGCGGATCTCATGGCATCCTTATCATTGCGAGGTGACCACAGCGGCGGCGGGAATCGCGGCAGCGAGCATCGGGCGGCCGCGCGCGAGACAGCGAGCAGCTTGCCATGAGGAGGAAGACGACAACGAAGGGGTATCCAGGTCTGGGCTGCGCTTGGGCCGGGGATGGGCCTGCTGCGGCTGCGCGAGCGATAGACAGAAGGAGGAGAGGTAGTTGGGCTGCGGCCTGCTAGGAAGTTGCTCTGTTTTATTTGCAGAACTGTTTTCCTTTTTCTGATTTCACTTTTATTTTTTTGTATTTCCATATACAAATCTGTTTTTATTTATTTCAAAATACTAGAGGCTTTATAAAAGGTTAGAAAATATTGAGGGGCCCTTTTATTCAGATTGGGCTCCACAATTTTGGTAACTTCCAAAATTCAAAACCATTTAGAATGTGTTTTCAAATAGAGGGAGAGATTAGGGTTTCGGGTTTTGATTTGTTTTCTTCAATGCACAATTTAAATGATGATGCTCATGAATGCGCAAACAAAACCCTAATTAAAGATTAAATAAAACTGGGGTGTTACATTGGCGGTCTCGGAACGCGGTCCTTTAGAAAAAGGGGTCTTTTCAGGTTCGGTCTGATGCAACATCGTGGGTAAAACATGCAAAGAAGGGCATTATTCTTGCATACCATCCAACAAGATCCATCCAGAGTTCAGCAGATTTGCGTCGGCAAATGGTGAAGGTAATTGATGCCTTACTGAGCAGGTTTCGAGATGATACATCACTTGCTAGAGGTTAGCGGAGTGAGTTGGTAGGGTACAAAGGACTATGTTGAGAGTGCTCCTTGGATCTTGTAGCCGTCCTTGGGTTGGGTACCAACTTTGGTACTGTACTTACTCGGGGGTATGAGGGACATTCAGCTCTTCCGCAGTGAGGGTCGTGCCTTCTCTGATGTTTGCTTTGACGAGTGGATCTTCTAGGGGTGGTTACTTTAAGAGGGGTTGATACTCGGGAAAGGGACAGTTCTTCATTCTCTGTCTCGGGGTTTGCAGATTCGGAGGTCCTTTTAGGTGTTTTGTTAGTAGTAAAAGTAGAGAAGAGGGAGGCTTCACGACATCTTTAGGGAAACTCGATGCTTTTGGTTTCTTTATTCTCCTTGGAGGGTAGTATTGGCGGCATCGGGTAGTATTTTTGTCTCAAACCTGAACATCTCGGTTATTGGGAGGATCGAGCAGACTTATGGAGATTGTTGATGATATATGTGTTCTGTTCCTCTGACGACTCTCGGGGTGGTGTTTGGAGAAGTTTCTTGGATTGGAGACCTTCTGGTATTATCTTATCATGGTCGGTCTTCTGGAATTGAGTGGAAAGACGCGGTCTTTCCACCTTAGGAGCTTTACTCGGGGTCGTCGAGGTTGGGGGTAGATCCTTCGTCCTTGAGAAAAAGCATGATGCTAGAGTTGATATCCTCGAGTGATGCCTTATTGCGACTAACTTCCTATGGTGGCTAACTAACGGAGCCGTAAGGGTTAACTTGGGGTAAAATTAGCTGTTAGCGACACTTCTTCTTGGTCCATCGTCAGGGTGGTGGCAGGTTATCTCCAGAGGGGCTGTCTTCACTTTGAACGTTTTGTGTTGCTTTGGATTCATGACGATGTAGACTTGTTTTCTTCAGCATCCTTTTCTTCAAAAAAATTTGGGGAGTGTTTGTGGTATGGCGAGGACTTCTAGTTGGTTCGATAGAGGGTCGAATAGGGTCGCTGCTCCTTTGGGGCGATTAGGACTAAAGCAAGAATAGGGGTTGTTAGAGGTTTCTTTGTGTGTCCATCCTGCTGAGGAGAGGTTTCCAGCTATGGGGTTGCGAGGGTTAGCGTCGGGATACACCAAGAAGGTGGTCATCCAACAAGATCAAGTTATCCGAGGCACACAAGCAACACATTTCAAGCATCACACAAGCAGATGGCAAGCAAACAAGGCGTACTATAGGTACTAAGGAGGTGACTACACGCCATAAGGGGAATCCTATATTAGGGATGAAATTCCTAAGTACGGACGTTACAGGGGTCTTGACTTCTGTCTTGCCATTCGTTGTCGTCGGTGCCGTACTTGATCAATTTGGGGGCGATGAAGGACTCCGTTGGTAGGGCGATCTTGTAAGGTCTTTCATCGTTGGTAGCTCCTTTGTTTTGCTTGCCTTGGGGTCTCTTCATTCCGGTATCTCTGTCTTCATAGTCTCCGATTGTCAAAGGAACACATGAAGTAGATGCGACACAGAGTAATCCATTTTTAAAATGTTTAAGTCAGAGAAGGTGAGATAAGAAATATTTGAAAAAGCTTTTTTGGAAATAGTTTTCGAAAGCCGGTGTTTTCAGAAATAGGGGCTGTCCTGTCTAACGTCCATGCTAACTAAGGTCTCCTACAGTTAGGATGGCTCTGATACCAAGTCTGTGGCACCCCCGGATTTACGGTCCGTGAATACCCGTTATGCCTCTTGTAACATACCAAGAATACTAAACTTGGATCATCAAACTCTAATCATCAAAATTAGGGTTAACAAAAACTTTTCCAATTAAAAATATGAAAGCATGCATATGTGTATGCATTACAATTTGGATTCTTTTAAATTGCCTTGGTTTTGTGTTTCTTTGCTTGTAAAATGATTCTTAGGTGAAATAAACATCATCTAAACAATGCCCACACTTTTCCCAAAGACAAACAAATCAAAACAAACAAATTAAGTGAAAGGTCACTTTGGCCAAATTAACTCTCATGCCTACTTTGGCTATCCCTAACTTTCAGAACTTAACAGAAACTTGTTTGGATCTTTGACCCCTTGATAGTACTCATAACAAGGTACCAAGGCCCACTTTGTGATCATCCAAAAACATTTAAATGATTAGTTTAAATGACAGTTTAAAATTGAATCTGTTTCATATAGGAAGATCCCACTATTTCAAAAACCACTCAAACAAGCTCAATTTTCAAAACCCAAGCATCCACAGACTCACCAGCACATGCCTAGCACACCCACCATTTTTTTTCAAAATTCAAACCTTGAGTTCATGCGGCCATTTCATCAAACACTTGGCAGGCAAATTTAAACCAAATCAAATTCACTGTTTTTAATAGTGTTTTGGGCCTAACTTGTTCCCTCTCTAGACACCACTAGCCTTAGTAGATCATCTAACAACCTTAGCTAATCACTAGCACCACTGTAAGCTGGCCATTGTCATCAATGGTGAACAGGCCGAGAGCACCCATGTCACCCCAGTGTGGACAATAAGCTAGGAGAAGAACTAGCCTCGCCAACCTTGTCTGGGAGCAAGCTAAGACCCCACCGCCACTCCCTGTCCCAGCCGCGAGCAATGCCAGCCACTGGACACACGCCCAGGCCATGCCAACCTTCTCAGCAACCATGCCGAGAGCGCGCCCCGTGCGCCACACTCGACACACGCCCACAAACCGCGCGCCGCCCTCACCGCGTGCACGCGTGATCACCACCGTCCCAGCAACCCCGCAGACATGCCCGTTCGCCGCCTCGCGGACCACGCGCGTTGTGCTCCATCAAAACTTCCATCGGACTAGTGCAGAGCACCGCAGCGTTCCGACCAATCAGCACCACCCCACGCCTCTCCACCACGCCGATGAGATTCGCCAGGGAGCACAGAACCGCCCCCACCGTCGCCCACACCGATATCCCTCTGTGCCGTCGACCACGACGAGCTCAGCCCGCGCCCGTCGTTCCCCTCTCACCACTATAAATAGAGGCATCCGCCACTCGAATTCTTCACACCATTCTACTCCCCTCTCACCCATAACCACCCCACCCCACTCCCGGAGCAAGGCGAGCAACGCATCGCCGGAATTTCACCGGAGCAGGCCGCCTCTGGAGAAGAAGGAAGCCATCGATTGGAGTCGCCCAGGAGAAGCTGCTGGTGCAAGGAGAATCGCTGGCGTCGACTTCGTCGTTCGCCCGCATCGCTGACCTTCGTCTGCGCCCCGGTGAGCCTCCCACGACCCCCACTGAGCCGCTAGGGTTCAAGCTCGCCGGTGACCTGTTCATCGTCGACGATGACCCTCAGTCGTTGATCTCACTTCTAATCCAACGCACCACATCGCCCCGTACCTCTTCGCGTGATAAGAGTCACTGACCAGTAGACCCCCTGTCAGTTGCGCCCCGCTCCACGGAGTGACACTGGGCCGGCCCAATAACCCTTCCCGCGCAGCCCACTCGTTTGAATTTAGCTTTTTCTATTTAGATTCAAACTCAGCTTTGTACCTAGTTTCAAAAATCAACCCAGCTCAATTCAGTGAACCAAATTGAATGAAAACAATTTTGTTAGAAACATATTGAAATGCTTAATCCAAGCCCGTTGGATTCAAATCATTTGGATCTGTAGATCAACCTTGGTAAAAATAACAAGACAGAAGCTTTTCTGCATTCAAACATTTTTCAAATTTCAACCAGAATAGCTTTTGAGTTGATTCCAACTCTCAAAAATCACATTTGACCATACCTTTCAGAATATATAAAAATATATGGGATTACTTATAGAAAAAATGTTCAAGTAATAAAAGAATGCCACATAGGCATTTATAGTCACTTTATTTATTTAAAATAAAAGGGTTAAACCTTATTAAATTATGACACCACTTTAAATCACATTCCCATGGACTGAAATATGTGGTGATGACATGTGTCAACATGATCCCATGTTTGAATTGGAGAATATTAAATCTTAAGTAGTTTTTCAATGAGTAGAAATTACTTTTTTAAAAATAAAATCAATAAGACAAATGCTTTAACCTTGTAATGTTAGTGATGATTCTAGATCATCTATAGAACCCTTTTGTGTGATGATTGAAAGTAGTTAAGTATTGTTTGGTGATTGTGTACCTCGTATTTATTCATAGACGCTAGTACCGACCAAGGATACGAGGAGGAAGGAGGATACTACGAAGAAGAAGCCGAGGAGAACTTCAACCACTGCTCTGCACAAGGCAAGCTAACACTTGTAAGATACTCTACTTTAGCAAGCCTTACAGGTCAAGTTGGCCTATGCAATGCACTAAGCATGTTTGGTTGAACACATTTGATGATACCCAATCCCAGTTTTACTTGCAAGCTTTCTACTTTATTTCTTTATCAAAGCTATTCCTTAGAGTTTATTTAAGTGACTTGTAGATTCTAGGAAGATAATTGAAGGTTGCATAAAGAGCATTAAATTTGGCCTAAGCTAGATAATCTTGATGTCATCCTAAGGCATGAGATGGTACTTAGTTAAAACTCCACTTGTTTACCGCCCCTCATTAGTACTCACCCCCACTTGTAGATGCTAGTGCTAAGCATAACACTTGATCAACTTTAGATGGGAATACTTGGTGGAAAAATGGTTATGAAAACCTTGGAATGATGGATCATTCTACTGAAATGTTTTGACATGTGTTTCCAAACACCAGATGATTTTGGTGATGAAAATGTTAAGGCATGAGCCTTAGCCCTTTATAAAACTGATGGTTGTCTGGATGCGATACCATTCCAATTTTACCGTACAACCACAATACCCGAGAATTGGGTAGGGCTTGACTGGAAACTTATATACCTTAGTATTGGTTCCCTCCTGGCCAACGTTTGAGTTGAGACTACCTTGTGAAGATTGTCCACATGTGCAGTACCCAAGATGACAGTTGGTCGTGGTCGGGAGGCCAAACTCACAATAGAGGTGCCTATACTAGGGCGTGTAATTGAAAGGTTAGGATTGATTATCCGCATACTGAGTATGCTGAATTTAGGATTTGTTCCTGACAAATGTATTGAATGTTTTGGTGAAGGTGTACAATCACTGCAGAGTGTCAAACTATTCGAATAGCCGCGTCCGCGGTTATGGACAGTTGGAGTGGCCATACTGTTCCCCCGTCAGATGTTTTCAAAATGACTTGTGAAATGAATTGAGATTTTGACTTGACCACAATAGGGTTGTGATATGAAATACAGGTTCCCACTTAGGTGTTATAAAATTTCAACTAGCTTCTTTGCTTCTGAACTTAGTAGAGGTAAATCTGGCTTTTTGCAAAACAACCCTAGAGCTTAGTGTCCTACTACAAAAACCCCCTGCCATTGTTAGTATTAGTTTGCGAGTACTTAAAGAGTACTCATGGCTTTGTCCCAGGCTATTCCCGTGGCCAGACTATGAAGAAGAGTACCAGGATGATGGACCCCAGGAAGGTTACGATAACTAGGATCATCTCCCATCGTCAGCATTGCCTGTGACCCCGAAGATGGAGCTTCTCCTACGCTACCTTTATTATTACGTATTTCCGCTGCTTAAGTTGTATTAAGAACTGGATCATGAGAAACTTATTTGTGTAAGACCTTTGTATGATTTGTAATGGATGATGTACTGTGGTATCCAATTCTGTTATGCCTCGCAAAAATGGTAATCCTGGGATTGCGATGTATGGCATAACATGCATCTGGGATTAAAAATCCGGGTGTTGACACCTGTAATTCACGTTCCCATGTTCAGTGAGCCGTGAGCATAACCGACAAGTATCGTTACAACATCCATAATTAACGAATATAAGTACTTACATTTATGCCATTATGGCGATACAACACCAATAGCGGAAGTCTTCAAGCGCCGAGCCCATGTCATGCCTTAACCTACATGCGACTGACTGGGAAGATGGCCTAGCTTGCATAGACGTCAGCATATCCATCTTTTCTCTCGATCATCTAAAAGTCTAGCCAAGTAAATAGCCAGGGACAATGCCAGTGAGTACTTTGAATGTACTCAGAAACCACCTTAGGAAAACAATTAATAAAGGATATGCAATATGGTTGTTTTATAAAATAGTTTTCTTGTCGATATAGAATATATCTATATCTTTGTTGAAAACTTTTGCAAAACAATTTGGAAACCTTTTTGAATTTTTTTTAAGAAAACACCAGGATTGGGTCACCCATTTTTTTCCTTACGATCATCTCATGACCAAACTCCTTCCTTCTATTCCCGACCATCCCATGGTCAAAACATTTGCTAGACATTGCTTTTCCGAAGTCCTTTTTGAAATCAAAACCATCACCATTGTACATCCGCCAGCACAACCATCCATGACCGAGGACTATTCGAATAGATTTACACTTTGCAGAGGTTGTACACTGTACAGACACCCTCCTATTACCCGTCCCTGATCTACACCGATCGTGGGTCGAATAACCGGTCAATGCCTTCCAGATGCCCTCTCTAATAAAAGTGCCTACCCTATGAAGTTAATCCCCTCAAAATCGGGACACGCTATATAGTTACCAAGCCAATCGGAGCGCGTTTTGCACCCCGAACGTGTGTGCGCTTTCAGTGAGGGGCTCATAGTATCGCGTGGAGGCCCGCAGACCCTTCGTTCCTTCTCCCGGTCGATACCACGCATGGACCATTGGACAGAGAAGGCCCACCCTCTAGGTTGTTTGCCCCTGTAGTAGTGTGAGGCACCTATACCAGATTAGACAAACTTCTAGCCCAGCCCCATCCCATTCCAGAGTAATGTGGTTGCACGGGTTAATTGCGCTAGCTTCAAAACTGGCCAGCCCGGCTGTTTTTGTAAACATTTTTCCTCCATATTTTGTCCCACCTTTTTATAAAACAAAACCTTTATCATTTTCCAAACCACTTGGTAGGCCAAGCCTCTCCAAGGTTTTCTCATAAAACATTTTTGTTAAGCCTTTTTTCGGGGTCTTCCCATCCCATAGTTTTGCTTTGGCTAAAACAGAGTTTCCAAAGGGGCATGGGGTGTTACACCATCTATCATCATAGGGACAGGTATGTATCATAAAAGTGGGTTGTACCTAATGGTACTAAGGCGTAATGGTTTGGAGGAGCCAAACATTCCCCACATAACATAATATAGTAAAACAATGCATTTTGCATAAACGGGTAGGTAAAACATGCATAGATAAATAATAGGTCAAGGAGTATGTGCAAGAAGGTGGCTTTCATGTGACCAACGAGATATCCCGTGGCTTCTTTAGAATACCAGAATACCAAATACAAATAATAATAAGAATAACCCCATGCTCCCTTCTTCTCAGCGTCACACAATCCGCCACTATCGCCGTTGTCGAGCGTACATGCAATTAAACAATAAACCAAATCAATACAAGACATACAAGCACTAAATCATACATCAAGAAAATGACAAAACAAGTTTATAGATCAGTAAGGATTGGAGATTTTGCTTTGGATACAAAGGAATGCCCTTGATTGCATTGTGGATTTTCTATTATAGATTTATGGTCCAAAACTATCTAGATAAGGGGTTTTTGAGTAAGGCTAACTTATGTATTATACTATAGGGGTTCGTAGCATGGAAAACAAAAAATTTCTAACGCATGCACACAAACTAGCCAAGATCTATCTACTATATTGTAGCAACGAGTCGATAGAGGATCTCACCCTCGAAGATTCCAAAGCGGTTAACGAGAGCAGATTCTCGTGGGTGCTGTAGTCGTACTCTTGCCGATATCAAGATCGCGTAGACGATCCTTCCGGCGCTGCGTTCCGGCAGCGCTTCCGCAGTCGGTCACATGTTTGGTACTCGATGAAGACCTTGCTGTCCCTTGTTCCAGCAGGTAGCGGAGGTTGTAGCACTCTCCTCGCTATTCCGGCAGCACGACGGCGTGGTGTCGGAAGTAGAGGAAAGATCTCGCAGGGCTTCGCCTTAAGCCGGAGCGAGTATGGTGGAGCAAGAGAGGGGCCTTGGCGATCTAGGGTTTATATGCACCAAGGGGGGTGGTGTATCCGGCGGCTAGGGTTTGGGGAAACCCTAGTCGCCGACTTGGAGATCCCTAGGCGGCGGCAGCACTTGTGGTGGAGGCGCCAGGAGCTAGGGTTTTGGGTGTGAGGGGTAGGGGCGCCCTACCCCTCCTTATATAGGTGGGAGGGAGGCGGTTGGGAGGAGGGAGTCCTCCTCAAACTCCTCCTCATGGCCGGCGGGTGGAGGGAGTAGGACTTCCACGCTAGGTAGGTTCCCTACTCTCCCTCCACCAAGCAAAACTTCGGATTTGACTTTTCAAATTGGCGATTGACTTTCAAACATGGATTTGATTTCTCTCTTCATATTGCCCAGCCAAGTGACCTAGTACATGATGCAACCATTCCACATTGTCATGACACATCCATGTACCCTTCCCCTCCGGAGTGCCAGACCTTCTAGACCCTTCTAGAACATTCCTGGTGAAAACACCGGAATCATTTCCGAACTCCGAAACAGGACTTTCCATATATGAATCTTATTCTCCGGACCATTCCAGATCTCCTCGTGATATCCCGGATCCCATCCGAGACTCCGAACAACATTCAGTCTCTTACTCATCATTCCATAACTACACAACAACATCGAATCCTTAAGTGTGTCTCCCTATGGTTCGTGAATTATGCGAACATGACCGAGACACTTCTCCGATCAATAACCAACAAAGTAATTTGGAAATTCATATGGCTCCCACATATTTCTACGATTACTTTGCGATCGAATGAAACACTTACATATGATACCAATTTCCCTTTATCTCACGATAGTTTACTTATCCGAGGTTTTTATCGTCGGTATCTCTGCATACCTAGTTCAACCTCGTTACTGATAAGTACTCTTTTCTCGTTCCCATGCTATGTGATCCCTTGTGAGCCAGTCACATGCTTGCAAGATAATTGGATGACATTCCACCGAGAGAGCCTAGAGTATATCTACCTGTCATATGGATGGACAAATCCCACTCTTGATCCATGTGCCTCCACCCATAATTTCCGAACACTCAATGCCACCTTTATAGACACCCAGTTACGGTGTGGTGCTTGCTGTCATCAAAGCATCCTTTCGGTGATGGTGATTAGCATGATCTCATGGTCGAAGGAATTAGGTTACTATGTATCAGAAAGCTTATAGCAATTGAACTATTAAAATGACTTGATCTTTATGCTATGCTTATCTATAGGAGTATGTCCATCATACCATTCTCCTAATGATATGATCTTGTTGTTAAAAACATCTCAATGTTCATGATCGGGAAACCACGATCATCTACTAACCAACAAGCTAGTATTATAAAGAGGCTTTACTAGGGACTCTAATTTAGTTTACAAATCACACAAGTATTAATGTTTCCATTAAATACTGTTATAGCATGAATGTAAACATTTATCATAAACACAAAGATATAATAATAACTACATTTCTTATTGCCTCTAGGGCATATCTCCAACAGTCTCCCACTTGCACTAGAGTCAACTAATCTAGATTACATGGTAATATACCGAACACCCATGGCGGTTTGGTGCTGGTCATGGTTTACCCTCGGGAGAGGTTTAGTCAACGGATCCGCCACATTCATATCTGTGTTTACTTTGCAAATCTTTATGTCACCATATTGGACATGTTCTCGAATAGAGTGAAAACATAGCTTGATATGCTTTAGCTTCTTGTGTGACCTTGGTTCTTGCGCATTGGCTATGGCGCCCATGTTATCACAGTAGATAGACATTGGGTCCAGCGCACTTGGTACCACACCGAGCTCTGTAATGAACTCTTTCATCCATATCGCCTCTTGTGAAGCCTCCGAAGCAGCTATGTATTCCGATTCAGTTGAAGATCTCGCCACAACGCTTTGCTTTGCACTCCTCCAGCTAACTGCTGCACCATTCAAAGTAAATACGTATCCAGATTGAGATTTAGAATCATCCGGATCGGTGTTCCAACTAGTGTCGGCATAACCATTTACAACGAGCTGTTCATCACCTCCATAAGAAAGAACCATATCCTTAGTTCTTCTCAAGTACTTAAGGATGTTTTTGACCGCTGTCCAATGATCCACTCCTGGATCACATTAATATCTGCTAGTCAAACTGACAGCATATGCAATGTCGGGTCTAGTACATAGCATGGCATACATAAGAGATCCTATGGCTGAGGCATAGGGAGTCTTACTCATCCTTTCTCTATCCTCTGCCATTGCAGGACTTTGAGTTTTACTCAAGGTCGTATTGGCAACATGGGCAAGAACCCTTTCTTGCTATCTTACATTCCAAACCTCTTTAGAACTTTGTCCAAATATGTACTTTGTGACAATGATATTAGGCGTTTCGATCTATCTCTATAAATCTTTATGCCTAATATGTAAGCTGCTTCGCCAAGATCTTTCATTGAAAAACTATTATTCAAATAATCCTTGACACTATTACGAAGGTCTACATCATTCCCAATCAACAATATGTCATCTACATATAGTATTAAGAATGCTACAGATCTCCCACTCAATTTCTTGTAAATACAAGCTTCTCCATAAGTTTGTATAAAACCAAAACTTTTGATTACCTTATCAAAACGTTGATTCCAACTTCGGGATGCTTGCTTCAATCCATATATGGACCGTTGAATTTTGCATACCTTGTTAGCATCTTTAGGATCGACAAAACCTTTTGGTTGCATCATATACAACTCTCCATCAATGTCTCCATTGAGGAAAGCTGTTTTGACATCCATCTGCCATATCTCATAATCATAATATGCAGCGATTGCTAACATAATCCTCACAGACTTTAGCTTTGCTACCACTAAGAAAGTCTCATCGTAGTCAACTCCTTGAATTTGTCGAAACCCTTTTGCAACAAGTCGAGCTTTATAGACAGTAACATTACCATCAACATCTATTTTCTTCTTGAAAATCCATTTGTTCTCGACAGCCTTCTGGCCATCTGGTAAGTCCACCAAAGTCCATACTTGGTTTTCGTACATGGATCCAATCTCGGATTTCATGGCTACTTGCCATTTATTGGAATCTGGGCTCATCATCGCTTCCTCATATGTCGCAGGGACATCATGACACTCATAAGGGGATCATACCAATCAGGAGTGGTACGAGTTCTCGTTGACCTGCGAGGTTCCATAGTAACTTCAACCGAAGTTTCATAATTAACATCATTAGCTTCCTCTCTTATTGGTGCAGGCGCCACATGAACTACTTACGGTGCTGCGCTACTCGCAAGTTCGAGAGAAGGTTCAACAACCTCGTCGAGTTCTACTTTCCTTCCAGTCACTTCTTTCGAGAGAAACTCCTTCTCTAGAAAGGATCCATTCTTGGCAACGAAGATTTTGCCTTCGGATCTATGATATAAGGTATACCCAATAGTTTCCTTCCGGTATCCTATGAAGATGCATTTTTCCGCTTTGGGTTCCAGCTTGTCCGGCTGTAACTTCTTTACGTAAGCTTCGCAACCCCAAACTTTAAGGAACGACAATTTAGGTTTCTTCCCAAACCATAATTCATACGGTGTCGTTTCAACGGATTTAGATGGTGCCCTATTTAAAGTGAATGCGGCTGTTTCTAATGCATAACTCCAAAACGATAGCGGTAAATCTGTAAGTGACATCATAGAACGAACCATATCTAAGAGAGTTCAATTATGATGTTCGGACACACCATTACCCTGTGGTGTTCCCGGCGGTGTCAATTGTGAAAGTATTCCGCATTTCTTCAAATGCTGTCCAAACTCGTAACTCAGATATTCACCTCCACGATCAGATCGTAGAAATTTAATCTTCTTGTTACGTTGATTCTCTACCTCACTTTGAAATTCCTTAAACTTCTCGAAAGTTTCGGACTTATGTTTCATGAAATAGATATACCCATATCTACTCAAGTCATCCGTGAAGGTAAGAACATAACGATAACCACCGTGCGATGCTACACTCATTGGGCCACACACATCGGTATGTATGATTTCCAATAAGTCCATAGATCGCTCCATCACACCAGAAAATGGAGTCTTAGTCATTTTACCCATCAGACATGCTTCGCATCTTTCAAGTGATTGAAAATCAAGTGATTCAATAAGTCCATAGGAATGGAGTTTCTTCATACGCTTCACTCCAATGTGACCAAGACGACAGTGCCACATATAGGTCGTGTTATCGCCCAATTTCAAACGTTTAGCCTCAATGTTATTAATGTGTGTATTACTACAATCGAGATTTAATAAGAATAGACCATCTATCAAAGTTGCATGTGCATAAAACATATTACTCATATAAATCGAACAACCATTATTCTCGCACTTAAACAAGTAACCGTCTCGCAATAAACATGATCCAGATATAATGTTCATGCTCAACGCAGGCACCAAATAACAATTATTTAAGTATAAAACTAATACCGATGGTAGATGAAGAGGTAGCGTGCCGACCGCGATCACATCAACCTTTGATCCATTTCCAACGCGCATCGTCACCTTGTTCTTCGCTAGATTCCGTTTATTCTGCCGCACCTGTTTCGAGTTACAAATATGAGCAGCCGAACCAGTATTAAATACCCAGGCACTACTACGAGTACTAGTGAGATACACATCAATAACATGTATATCGAATATACCTTTCTTCTTGATGTTACAGTTCTTCAAATCCGCCAAGTACTTTGGGAAATTCCGCTTCCAGTGACCTTCTCCTTTGTAGTAAAAGCACTCAGTATCAGGCTTAGGTACAGCCTTGGTCTTCTTCGCCGGCGCAGTAACTTTCTCACCGCGCTTCTTGAAGTTTCCCTTTTGCTTAGACTTGCCTTGATTCTTGAATTTGGTGGTCTTATTGACCAACAACACTTGGTGCTCTTTCTTGATCTCCACTTCTGCAGATTTCAACATGGAGAAGAGTTCTGGCAACGTCTTGTCCATGTTTTGCATATTGTAGTTCATCACAAAGTTCTTGTAACTTGGTGGTAGTGATTGGAGGACACGGTGAACCCCAAAGAATTAGGAATCACTATACCCAAGCTTTGGAGTTTGTTTGCGTGCCCAGACATCTTAAGAACGTGCTCACTAACGGAGCTGCCCTCTTCCATCTTGAAGTTAAAGAACTTTTTAGAAGCCTCATAACTCTCAACTTCTGCGTGAGCCTCAAATATCATTTTGAGTTCACAGACAATATCATGTGGGTCATGGTTCTCAAACCTTTTCTGAAGCTCCGATTCCAAACCATACAAGATAGCACACTGAATTGTGGAGTAACGATTCTTCCGAGTGAGGTAAACATTATTTACTTCATCGGTAGCAGTAGCTGCAGGCGGGTCACCCAGCGGTGCATCCAGCGTTCTGCGAAGTTGCTTCCATTGTTTTTCAACTTTTCTTTCTCTATGAACGCATTAAAATTGATGGTAGGGGCCGCCATTGATCTACAACAGATTTACAATAGTTTAGACTAAGTTTATGACAAATTGAGTTCTAATTAATAGTTAAATTAATCTAGGTAAACTCCCACTCAAAACAATATCCCTCAAATTGTTTTAGTGATCACACGAACCAAATCCACTACATCAAAACCGATCATCACGAGAGTTGATGTAGCTTCAATGGCGAGCAATCAACATGTTCATCATATCTACTATACGACTCATGCTTTACCTTTCGGTGATCCGTGTTCTGAGACCTTGTCTGTACATGCTAGGCTCGTCAAGATCAAACCTTAGCTTCCGCATGAGCAAATCTGGCTTTCACATGTTGTATACTGTCACATCCCAAAATTTTCCAAATTTTGAAATGTGAAAAATAAATAAACAAAATAAACAATTGTTGATTTTTAGGGTGATAAGAAACTTTTTGATTCCAATTGTAAACATCAAAACCTATTTTGATCAAATAAAATCCTAAAGGGATTTAAAAAGATAAACAATTAATAAATAAAAATTATAATAGTTGGAATCACTATTTTTGGATCTCTTAATAAAAAGATATGGTTTTCAAAAGCAAAGGTAGAAATATAAATAAGGATTATTTTATAGAGCCAAATTAAATCTTGACCAAGCTTTTGAAATAAAATATTTCTATTGGATAAAAAGAATAAAGGTTTATTTAATTAAAATAATGAGGATTTATTAATATCCAATTTTTTTAAAGTAAAGGCTTTTCCATTTTAAATAAACACTAAAACTTGTTAATTTATTTTAAATAAGATTTCCAAGTGTTTTATATTTTCAAATAAAACCTACTGAAATGATTTTGGTATTATTTTAGATTTCAAATAGAGTTTTTAAATAAATTAAATCCTATTTGAATTAATGACTAAGGTCTATTTATTTAATTATTAATGGATCCTAAAGAGAATAAAATTTATTTTGTTTTGGACTTTGGATTATGTTAAACAGAATTAAAATCAATACAAGGTTTGGTGGTGGTTTGATTTGAATTGGAGTTTGAATTATTTGTTTGAAAATCAAAACAGAAATTCATATTGGGAAAAGAAAAAGCTTTCACAATAAAAAAAGTGAAACAAACAGCCCAGCTAACAGGCCCAACAAGCCCAACTCGCAGCCCACCTACACCCCTCTACCGAATCGTTTTCTTTCACTTAACCTCGCGCCCACCCAGACACTGAGCAGTGGACCCCGTGCCGCCTCTCTCTCTCTCTCTCTCTCTCTCTCTCTCTCTCTCTCTCGCTAACAACGGACCCCATGCCACCTCACCGTCGTCTTCAACCCCGCGACGACGTCCCCCTCGCTGTTGCTGCCTTGATTGCAGCGATGAATTCGGGTAAATGCCTGAGTTATTCCTCGCCGTGATCAAGTGTACATAAACGCCCCTCTCCCCTCTCTCTTTCCCCCCAACCTCCAGCCACTCTCTGCCACCGGGCTTCTCTAATTTCAAGCTCGCACCCCACTGCCTCCGACGGTGTTCCCGGCCAATTCCGGCGAACCGCAGCCGCCCCTCTCCTCCCAGAGCATGCAAGCTTGCTTCTCAGTCCCATGCGCACCTGCCCGTGTGCTCCACTCGCTCGCGTGCGCTCCAAATCGTCGGCAACGACCACACCCGAGCGTCGCCATCGTTTGCTGTCGCTCCGACGAAGTTCCTTGGTAAGCACCGACCGCCCCGAGCCCTCTCAATGATGCTCCCATACTCCCCACGCTCGCCCGCGTCTAACCATGCATTTACTTTGCCTCAGCACGACCTGCAGCCTCGCCCCCGTCGTCAAACAGAGCCGCCCGACTCCGACGCCGTCTCCGACGAGCAATCCCCTCCGTTCCTGAGCGCCCCTCGCCAAGCCATCAGCACCTCGAGCTTCACCTCGACCACGCAAACGTTGTAAGCCACTTCCCCCTCTCCCTCGCGTCCTGCATCGTCGGCAAGCTCACCGCCAGAGCGCTCCGCCGCCTGTCGCCGTCGCAGCGCCGCCACTTTGTGGTCGAATTATTCTGCACCGTTAGATTTAGATCTGACGCGTAGGAACCGATGCCTTAACGAAGGGGTATGAGTTGATCAGCGCCGTGCGATTTAAGTAAAATCCTGCGGTCCAGAGAGGCTGATCCGCACGAAGCGGTACCGGCCAATAAGATCGAGCCACGTGGACAAGGTTTTGTTAAAAACAGAAAATAGAATCTATTTCAATTGCAAACTTGTAAAATTCATAACTTTAGTTCTACACGTCCAAATTTTGCAAATTTTATATCAATGGATTCAGTAGAACAAGTACTTAGCAACCATGCACTTTTTTTAAAGATTTGCTTCTGCAAAATTGGTTGAATTTGCAGAAACATGTGTAGGCTTATTTTGAATATAAAAATTGTTCTAGATATAATTTTAATGTGAAATCTTTGCAAAATGGTTTGTTTTGAACCTACTGACAATATGAACCAACTTATGGATTTAAAAATGTATTTTTTGAAGATAAGAAATAAATAATTGAATTAGCTCATTTCTAGTCAAATAAAAATATTGATTATGATTTAGAAATGATTTTTGAGTGAAACCTTTGGGAAATGATTTGATTCAAACCTTCTGACCCTAAACACCAAGTTTTGAGAATTAAAATATATTTGGTGAACCCTTTAAAGAATATTACTTTGTTAAAAGATATTTTCAACTACATAAAATGACACCTTATCATTATATTTAGTTTATGAGATGAAACCTTTTGCAAATGGTTTTACCACTTTGGCAATTGACCACTTTGAATTTTATAATGTATAGAGCCTATTGGAAACCACTTTTGCAAATAAAACTATCTTTTGCATGCTTGCATGCATGACCTTGTTTTTGTTATTTTATGTGTGAGAAATGGTTTGAATGCTAGTTGAAATTGTGTTGGTTTGATTGAATTGTAGTGAAGTTAGAAGAGTGTGATATTTGCAAGATCAAGAAGTGAACCATCTTTCCCTACTAAAAAGGCAAGTGACACTATCATCCATGTCCTACTATTTTCATTACACTTAGTGGATTTTTGTAACATGCATGGAAAGGACTACTATATTTTATGCTATGCTAAATCCTAATAGGATATCATTATATCTCCCTTAGTGGAAACAATGTAGATGTAGTAAGCTTAGCCCTGCTATATATTTGGGATGGGATACATGTTATGATTATATGAAGTGTTAAAAAGATATATGTTTTATATAATAAAACAAGTACTCAATGAACCACCTGGGTGGACAAGGATACTCAAGATTTGAGAAGGTGGCAACAAAAGGAACCATGTTTATATGGCTATCTCTTTTTGTATGTGCACTAGAAGAAAACCACCCAGGGACTTAGAGATTGAACATGTTTCTCGTACAGTGGCTTTCGTGTATAGCCACATGCTAAATGGGCTCTGGCTTAGTCAACTACATAGTGGAAGACCCATGCATTGGCATCTTCAGGTTAACCAGAATTGTGTAAGGGAAATTTATCCCTACATTGGTGCCTGGTAGACAAACTAGCATTGTGTATTGGGAGGACCTCTATGGAAAGACTTTGTCACATTCTCGATATGCCAGTACTCCATCTTGGTGAGTACTTATCGAGCGTCCACTGGTGGCAACAAGACGAGATTGTGTCATGTGGGTAAAGTGTACAACTTCTGCAGAAGATCAAATTCTAAGTACTTAGTCGTGTCCCCGGTTATGGACAATACTGAGCAACTAAGGCCTGAAGCTATGGAAGATCTCGACATTCCAATTTCTCAAAGTAAAACTTGATTGTGACAACAAGGGATTTTTGAAGCACTTGGAGTTTTCCAAGGAGTTCAGAAATATTTTCAAAAGATCAAAACTATTTTGAAAAAATAGGACAAAACTATATTACTTTCTGCAAATGAGCCTAAAACCTACTTAGCCAAATATGCATGTAATGTTAGGATCCACTTATTTCTACATAGTAGTGAAAATTGCCAATACAATTCAAATGTATTGACCCTTGTGGCTCTAACTTATAATGTTGCAGGTTTGTTTGATGTTAGTGAAGTGTGTTGATTAGGATTACAAGTCTACAACCAACATGATTGCCTGTGGCACTTTGAAGATGAAGGACTCCATGCTTTATAGATATTCTGCTGCAATGTAATGTGATAGTCAAATGATCTATGTAAGATGTAATGAATTATTTTATTCCTGGTTATAAAGTTGTATTATGACCTTTGTTTCTTGATATTACATCTTAACTATGGATGCTAGCTATTGATCCAGAGACTAGCATTGTAAACACAGGGATCTCTACCTTATTAAAGGTTGGGAACCTTACAGGTGGTATCAGAGCACTGTGTTGCCTATAGGATTGTAACCCTAGGATTGGACAAAACCCCTTAGAAAAATAGGTGTTGTATTTGTTCCAAAACTTATTTACAAACAATCTTGTAAACTCTTTCCTCAATCTTTTGGTTTTGATTCTACATCTCTCCTTTTTCAACTTGATGGACAAAGCCTTCACCATGACCATTGACTTCAACTTTAGTCTCACCAAAAGATTTCAACCTAGACATCACTAAGGACTACAAGTGAGAACCAAGAGACATTAGACTGCCTACCAAAGACATTGATATCAAGTTAGAGTATGGATCATATTGACCTATGAGCTATGAGTATACTAAGTTATTTATTTCAAGAAAACTTGTTGTCTCCTTCAACTCATGAGTTAAGCTCATAAGTTGTTAAGTGGATAGTTGCTTGTTGATTGTTTGATTATTTGATTGAACTTGGTTGTTTTGAGTGGTGTGTTAGGACTTCTTAAAACCTATCCAACATTACTCATCCCTATCCAACCAACAGATGCCTCCCCGTCGTGCCAACCCCAACCAAAACAACAACATCACTCCTGAGATGCAGCAGATGATGACAGCTCAGACACAACTGATGCAGGAGATGACCACATTCATACAGAATCAGAACAACAACAACAACAACAATCAGAATAATCCTCCAGCACATGATATGCTCACCAAGTTTCTGAAACTAAGGCCTGCAAGGTTCTCTGGAACAACTGACCCAATGGTAGACGATGATTGGTTATGTTCGGTGAATAAGGACTTAGTGACTGTTGGCTGCACCGATGAAGAAAAAGTAAGGTTTGCAGCATTTCTTCTTGAAGGACCAGCAACAACATGGTGGGACAACTTTCAGATCACCACTCCCCTTGAGGATGTGATTTGGGATATTTTTGAGGATGGTTTCCGTACAACTCACAACTCACCGGGAGTGATGTACTTGAAGAAAAAGGAATTCCACAACCTGAAGAAGAGTCACCTCAGTGTGGCTGAGTATATTGAAGAATTCAACAATCTGGCACGCTATGCACCGGATGAAGTTGACACAGATGCTAAGAGAAAGGAGAAATTTCTTGAAGGACTTAATGATGAGTTGAACCTGCAGCTAGCTGTTGCCTATGTCCCAACTTATCAATCACTCTGTGACAAAGCCACCATTTTGGAAAACAAGATGAATCAAGTTGAGAATAGAAAGAGGAAGCATAAACTCAAGAATCACTTAGGATCATCAAAAAAGAAGCATTCATTCAAAAAGAGCAATGAAGATTCTGAACCACATCAACATCACCATAACAATAATGGGAATGATAATAATGGAAATAATACTGACAATGGAGATGACCTTGGTCAGAACCAACATGACACTTTCAGGAAGAAAGACATTAGCCAGTTGCAGTGCTATAATTGCAAGGAACTTGGACACTATGCATCAGACTGTCCTGAGAAGAAAAAGAAAAAGGATGCTAGAAGAGCCAATGGAGATGACTCCAATGTGACCCAGAAAGGACATGTGAACCACATTGACATGGATGGAAACTTTGAAGAGATAGAAGAAGTGGATGTCAGAAACTAGTTAACTCAGTTGAGTCAAATAAGGATTCCTTGTCTGGATATTAAGTGTTGAACCATAGTCAAGTGAACCATCAATGTAACCCTATGAGACTTTCATTTAAGGGTGGTAGTACCCTAGTTGCCTTGAAGCCAACTTGTAACCCTAGCCTTCCCAAATCTCGGGACGAGATTTCTTTTAAGGGTGGTAGCCTGTCACATCCCAAAATTTTCCAAATTTTGAAATGTGAAAAATAAATAAACAAAATAAACAATTGTTGATTTTTAGGGTGAGAAGAAACTTTTTGATTCCAATTGGAAACATCAAAACCTATTTTGATCAAATAAAATCCTAAAGGGATTTAAAAAGATAAACAATTAATAAATAAAAATTATAATAGTTGGAATCACTATTTTTGGATCTCTTAATAAAAAGATATGGTTTTCAAATGCAAAGGTAGAAATATAAATAAGGATTATTTTATAGAGCCAAATTAAATCTTGACCAAGCTTTTGAAATAAAATATTTCTATTGGATAAAAAGAGTAAAGGTTTATTTAATTAAAATAATGAGGATTTATTAATATCCAATTTTTTTAAAGTAAAGGCTTTTCCATTTTAAATAAACACTAAAACTTGTTAATTTATTTTAAATAAGATTTCCAAGTGTTTTATATTTTCAAATAAAACCTACTGAAATGATTTTGGTATTATTTTAGATTTCAAATAGAGTTTTTAAATAAATTAAATCCTATTTGAATTAATGACTAAGGTCTATTTATTTAATTATTAATGGATCCTAAAGAGAATAAAAATTATTTTGTTTTGGACTTTGGATTATGTTGTTAAACAGAATTAAAATCAATACAAGGTTTGGTGGTGGTTTGATTTGAATTGGAGTTTGAATTATTTGTTTGAAAATCAAAACAGAAATTCATATTGGAAAAAGAAAAAGCTTTCAGAATATAAAAAAGTGAAACAAACAGCCCAGCTAACAGGCCCAGCAAGCCCAACTCGCAGCCCACCTACACCCCTCTACCGAATCGTTTTCCTTCACTTAACCTCGCACCCACCCAGACACTGAGCAGTGGACCCTGTGCCCCCTCTCTCTCTCTCTCGCTGACAACGGACCCGACACCACCTCACCGTCGTCTTCTACCCCGCGACCACGTCCCCCTCGCCGTTGCTGCCTTGATTGCAGCGATGAATTCGGGTAAATGCCTGAGTTATTACTCGCCGTGATCACGCGTACATAAACGCCCTTCTCCCCTCTCTCTTTCCCCCCAACCTCCATCCACTCTCTGCCACCGGGCTGCTCTAATTTCGAGCTCAAACCCCACTGCCTCCGACGGCGTTCCCGGCCAATTCCGGCGAACCGCAGCCGCCCCTCTCCTCCCAGAGGATGCAATCTTGCTCCACAGTCCTGTGTGCACCTGCCCGTGTGCTCCACTCGCTCGCGTGCGCTCCAAATCGTCAGCAACGACCACACCCGAGCGCCGCCATCGTCTGCTGTCGCTGCAACGAAGTTCCTTGGTAAGCACCGACCGCCCCGAGCCCTCTCAATGATGCTCCCATACTCCCCACGCTCGCCCGTGTCTAACCATGCATTTAATTTGCCTCGGCACGACCTGCAGCCTTGCCCCCGTCGTCAAACAGAGCCGCCCGACGCCGACGCCGTCTCCGACGAGCAATCCCCTCCGTTCCTGAGCGCCCCTTGCCACGCCGACAGCACCTCGAGCTTCACCTCGACCACGCGAACGCTGTAAGCCACTTCCCCCCTCTCCCTCGCGTCCTGCATCCTCGGCAAGCTCACTGCCAGAGCGCTCCGCCGCCTATCGCCGTCGCAGCGCCGCCACTTTGTGGTCGAATGATTCTACACCGTTAGATTTAGATCTGACGCGTAGGAATAGATGACTTAACGAAGGGGTATGAGTTGATCAGCTCCGTGTGATTTAAGTGAAATCTTGTGGTCCAGAGAGGATGATCCGCACGAAGCGGTACCGGCCAATAAGATCGAGCCACGTGGACAAGGTTTTGTTAAAAACAGAAAATAGAATCTATTTGAATTGCAAACTTGTAAAATTCATAACTTTAGTTCTACACGTCCAAATTTTGCAAATTTTATATCAATGGATTCATAAGAACAAGTACTTTGCAAACATGCACTTTGTTTAATGATTTTATTCTGGAAAATTGGTTGAATTTGCAGAAACATGTGTAGGCTTATTTTGAATATAAAAATTGTTCTAGATATAATTTTAATGTGAAATCTTTGAAAAATGGTTTGCTTTGAACCTACTGACCATAGGAACCAACTTATGGATTTAAAAATGTATTTTTTGAAGATAAGAAATAAATAATTGAATTAGCTCATTTCTAGTCAAATAAAAATATTGATTAGGATTTAGAAATGATTTTTGAGTGAAACCTTTGGGAAATGATTTGATTCAAACCTTCTGACCCTAAACACCAAGTTTTGAGAATTAAAATATATTTGGTGAACCCTTTAAAGAATATTACTTTGTTAAAAGATATTTTCAACTACATAAAATGACACCTTATCATTATATTTAGTTTATGAGATGAAACCTTTTGCAAATGGTTTTACCACTTTGGTAAATGACCACTTTGAATTTTATAATGTTTAGAGCCTAGTGGAAACCACTTTTGCAAATAAAACTATCTTTTGCATGCTTGCATGCATGACCTTGTTTTTGTTATTTTATGTGTGAGAAATGGTTTGAATGCTAGTTGAAATTGTGTTGGTTTGATTGAATTGTAGTGAAGTTAGAAGAGTGTGATATTTGCAAGATCAAGAAGTGAACCATCTTTCTCTACTAAAAAGGCAAGTGACACTATCATCCATGTCCTACTATTTTCATTACACTTAGTGGATTTTTGTAACATGCATGGAGGGGACTACTGTATTTTATGCTTTGCTAAATCCTAATAGGATATCATTATATCTCCCTTAGTGGAAACAATGTAGATGTAGTAAGATTAGCCCTGCTATATATTTGGGATGGGATACATGTTATGATTATATGAAGTGTTGAAAAGATATATGTTTTATATAATAAAACAAGTACTCAATGAACCACCTGGGTGGACAAGGATACTCAAGATTGGACAAGGTGGCAACAAAAGGAACCATGTTTATATGGCTATCTCTTTTTGTATGTGCACTAGAAGAAAACCACCCAGGGACTTAGAGATTGAACATGTTCCTCGTATAGTGGCTTCCGTGTACAGCCACATGCTAAATTGGCTCTGGCTTAGTCAACTACATCGTGGAAGACCCATGCATTGACATCTTCAGGTTAACCAGAATTGTGTAAGGGAAATTTATCCCTACATTGGTGCCTGGTAGACAAGCTAGCATTGTGTATTGGGAGGACTTCTATGGAAAGACTTTGTCACATTCTCGATATGCCAGTACTCCATCTTGGTGAGTACTTATCCAGCGGCCACTGGTGGCAACAAGACGAGATTGTGTCATGTGGGTAAAGTGTACAACTTCTGAAGAAGATCAAATTCTAAGTACTTAGCCGTGTCCCCGGTTATGGACAATACTGAGCAACTAAGGCCTGAAGCTATGGAAGATCTCGACATTCCAATTTCTCAAAGTAAAACTTGATGGTGACAACAAGGGATTTTTGAAGCACTTGGAGTTTTACAAGGAGTTCAAAAAGATTTTCAAAAGATCAAAACTATTTTGAAAAAAATAGGACAAAACTATATTACTTTCTGTAAATGAGCCTAAACCCTACTTAGCCAAATATGCATGTAATGTTAGGATCCACTTATTTCTACATTGTAGTGAAATTTGCCAATACAATTCAAATGTATTGACCCTTGTGGCTATAACTTATAATGTTGCAGGTTTGTTTGATGTTAGTGAAGTGTGTTGATTAGGATTACAAGTCTACAACCAACATGATTTCCTGTGGCACTTTGAAGATGAAGGACTCCATGCTTTATAGATATTCTGCTGCAATGTAATGTGATAGCCAAATGAGCTATGTAGGATGTAATGAATTATTTTATTCCTAGTTATAAAGTTGTATTATGACCTTTGTTTCTTGATATTACATCTTAACTGTGGATGCTAGCTATTGATCCAGGGACTAGCATTGTAAACACAGGGATCTCTACCTTATTAAAGGTTGGGAACCTTACATATACACTCGCAGAATCTAGCACACCCGATCATCACGTGGTGCTTCGGAACAACGAGCTTTAGCAACGGTGCTTACTAAGGATGAACACTTTAAAACTTGAAATTGTGTGCATGAGGGATCATCTTATAATGCTACCGTCGTGAACTAAGAAATACAAGATGCATAAAAGGATTAACATCACATGCAATTCATAATATGTGATATGATATGGCCTTTCCTCTTGTGCTTCCGATCTCCATCTTCAAGCATGAACATGATCTCCATCATCACCGATATAGCTTCAAGGTCAATGGCGCCGCTTCATGGTTGTCGTCCACCAGCTTCAACTATTACAACTACTTTGAATAGACACGCAGGTCTTAATGGAATTAAAAGACAACCATATGGCTCCCGCTGGTTGCCAACTTACAATAAGGAACATTGCATACATCATATATAATCACAATCATGGCCATATCACATCACATCACACCCCTGCAAAACAAAGTTAGACGCCTCTAATTTTCTTTGCATATTTTACGTGGTTTGGGGCTTTCAATAAGTGTCATTCTAACTTACGAAAAAGAACCACAACGTTGATGCTTGAACTATCAAGTGCCCGTTGTAACTTGAATCTATACTATGATGGGAGAGACAGACACCTGCAAAGCCACTTATGTAATACAAGTTGCATGTTGAGCGTGGAGCAAGTCTCATGAACGATGTCATGTAAAGTTAGCCCAGGCCGCTTCATCCCATCATACCGCAAGATGAAAAGTACAAAAAAAGCAATTTATAATAAAAGCACCACCGCCCACAATGACCATTGTGTTCTACTCATGCAACAAATCTACATATAGACACGGCTCTGATACCACTGTAGGGGTTCGTAGCATGGAAAACAAAAAAATTCTACCGCATGCACACAAACTATCCAAGATCTATCTACTAGATTGCAGCAACGAGTCAATAGAGGAACTCACCCTCGAAGATTCCAAAGCGGTTAACGAGAGCAGATACTCGTGGGTGATGTAGTCATACTCTTGCCGATCTCAAGATCGCGTAGACGATCCTTCCGGCGCTTTGTTCCGGCAGCGCTTCCGCAGTCGGTCACACGTTCGGTACTCGATGAAGACCTTCCTCTCCCTTGTTCCAGCAGGCAGCGGAGGTTGTAGCACTCTCCTCGCTATTCCGGCAGCACGACGGCGTGGTGTCTGAAGTAGAGGAAAGATCTCGCAGGGCTTCGCCTTAAGCCGGAGCGAGTATGGTGGAGCAAGAGAGGGGCCTTGGCGATCTAGGGTTTAGAGGCACCAAGGGGGGTGGTGTAGCCGGTGGCTAGGGTTTGGGGAAACCCTAGTCGGCAACTTGGAGATCCCTAGGCGGCGGCAGCACTTGTGGTGGAGGCGCCAGGAGCTAGGGTTTTGGGTGTGAGGGGTAGGGGCGTTGTACCCCTCCTTATATAGGTGGGAGGGAGGCGGTTGGGAGGAGGGAGTCCTCCTCCAACTCCTCCTCATGGACGTTGGATGGAGGGAGTAGGACTTCCACCCTAGGTAGGTTTCCTACTCTCCCTCCACCAAGCAAACTTCGGATTTGACTTTTCAAATTGGCGTTTGAATTTCAAACTTGGATTTGATTTCTCTCTTCATATTTCCCAGCCAAGTGACCTAGTACATGATGCAACCATTCCACATTGTCATGACACATCCATGTAACCTTCCCCTCCGGAGTGCCAGACCTTCTAGACCCTTCTAGAACATTCCTGGTGAAAACACCAGAATCATTTCTGAACTCCGAAACAGTACTTTCCTTATGTGAATCTTATTCTCCGGACCATTCCAGATCTCCTCGTGATATCCCGGGTCCCATCCGAGACTCCGAACAACATTCGATCTCTTACTCATCATTCCATAACTACACAACAACATCGAATCCTTAAGTGTGTCTCTAGACGGTTCGTGAATTATTCGAACATGATCGAGACACTTCTCCGATCAATAACCAATAGAGGAATCTGGAAATTCATATGGCTCCCGAATATTTCTACGATTTCTTTGTGATCGAATGAACCACTTACATACGATACATATTTCCCTTTATCTCACGATAGTTTACTTATCCGAGGTTTTGATCGCCGGTATCTCTGCATACCTAGTTCAACCTCGTTACTGATAAGTACTCTTTTCTCGTTCCCATGGTATGTGATCCCTTGTGAGCCAGTCACATGCTTGCAAGATAATTGGATGACATTCCACCGAGAGGGCCCAGAGTATATCTATCCGTCATATGGATGGACAAATCCCACTCTTGATCCATGTGCCTCAACCCATAATTTCCGAACACTCAATGCCACCATTATAGCCACCCAGGTATGGTGTGGTGTTTGATGTCATCAAAGCATCCTTCCGATGATGGTGATTAGCATGATCTCATGGTCGAAGGAATTAGGTTACTATGTATCAGAAAGCTTATAAAATTGAACTATTAAAATGACTTGATATTTATGCTATGCTTATCTATAGGAGTATGTCCATTATACCATTCTCCTAATGATATCATCTTGTTGTTAACAACATATCAATGTTCATGATCGGGAAACCACGATCATCTACTAACCAACAAGCTAGTATTATAAAGAGTCTTTACTAGGGACTCTAATTTAGTTTACAAATCACACAAGTATTAATGTTTCCGTTTAATAATGTTATAGCATGAATGTAAACATTTATCATAAACACAAAGATATAATAATAACTACATTTATTATTGCCTCTAGGGCATATATCCAACAGATACCACTATATAAAAGTGATACCATCAGATAGGTATTGATAACATGAAACCAACAAAAGTGGTTTCACCATTTTATCAATTTCCTTTGATTTATAATGATTTGTATAGTGGATAAAACCCTAGTTTAAGGAAATAATTCACCAGACAAATTCTGGAGCTCCAAAATTTATTCCTTTGGGTGATTAGGTAGTATTTAGTGTACTGAAACAATGGGTTTTGGAATCACCCAAAACAATTACCAGTATGCCCTTGAGAAATTCCCAAAGATAGTACTGGATGAGATTTGTCTTTTTCATCATATTTAATCTACAGAAGTTTTTGATGTTATTCCAAGGACACTTGTTAGGATCTGAAAATATGTTTCTATAGAAATTGGAATCAACCTTTTTGGAGTTAGAGAGCTACTGTTTTGGATTTATTGGTGATTAAACAATACATAGAATAGTTTAAATCACCAAAATTCAACAGAGGTTCATAAAATTAGGATCTACTGGGCTTTGAGAGATGTTGGTACATAGGTGTGCAGGGAGTTTGAATTAGGTCAGAACCTCATTTGATTTGACCTAAAGAATTATCTAAAGACAGAAACGGCCTCATCTTGTTATTTTTTTATGGGGAAACTAGGAAGCAAAAATAGGTCGGTCCAGTGGGACAAGAAAGATATGGCCAAGGCCTTTCAGTACCAATTGGATTTACTCCATTTGGATTTACCAAATTCTCTGAAGACATTTATTAGTGGAAGGAACACATCTTGGTAGGTGATTTATCATAAATAATCTATTCATCATTTTGATAGAAAATTAGTTCTGCATGTTAGAGAGTACACTCAGATACCCTAGAATAATAAGATCTAGGTCATTGGGGTGGTTTTCCATTCTTACTTGAATTAAATCTGGGCAACTAATTAGCAGATCTGGAATAAAGGATTAACAAAAAAAAGGCAGAGGGATGGCGCGGGCCAGATCTAACAGGGGCAAGCCGAAATGGTCCGCCACGGCCAATTCAAGCGAATCCATGCGCGAGAGATGGGGTTTAAATCCCGCGGGGCGGGGCCCAGGCGTTAGTGGTTCAGCGGGGGTGAAGGGGTACAGGGCACCGAGAGCCGTCCGATTAGACGGGGATGGACGGCTCCTGATCGTCCTCTTCCTCTGACCTAGGGTGGACGAGGGGAAACCCTAGGGAGGTGGCGGTGGTACTGAGGGGCTCACCTGCGGCCTTGGTAGGCAACGGGCGAGGCGGGGCTCCCCGTAGAGCCCAACGATGGGCAGCAGCAGGGAAATCCGCGACAGAAGCTCGCTCGCGCATGAGCGCCAGTGGGAATGGTCAGGAAGTCGAAGGCGGCAAGGACTCTGGTCATCCCTGGAAGGTTAGATGCGTACAGGGATGGGGATAAAAGTTGGGTGACATGCAGCATGGGAGGAGCCGGGAGGAGGGCTCTATGCCTAATTTCTTGGAGATGGCTGAATTGTCTTGTCCTCCTTTTCCTGGGCAAAACAGAGAAGGAGAGCGGGGGAGGGAGCTCAGGGTAGGTCTGGTAGAGTGGGAGGAAGCAAATGAGGGTCGAAGAGGGGGCAGGGGAGTCTTCTGCCTTATTTATCTTGAGGGGGTGTGGTCTATCGTGGACATTGTCCATGGTCAGGCTTGTGGAGGTGCTGGCCAGGTATTGGGCAAGGGACCCAGTGGAGAGGGTGGTGTGGGGTCATTTGCTCGACCAGAGAGAGGGGGAGGAGTGGCTGTGGCTTTTAATTCCCAAGATAGTGGGTATCTTTGGTCTCCCTCCATCCAAGCATACAAGACAAGTGGGAGAGGGTGGTGATTACTGTAGTGTTACAGTATTTTCGACCAAGAGAGAGGTGTATGAGTGCTGGGGTGGAGTTTTTGGCAAGGTTGGATGGGGATTTGAATTGGTTTGAATCAAGGTTTGATTCATTTTCCAAACTTGATCAAATGGTAGCTTGTGAAGGAAGTTGAAAAAGTTGCATTAGGCAAGGTGAGAAAAAGGTACTGGTGTGTATAGGGTCATTACATAACCCTAGGAATTATTGGGATTTTTCTAATGATTATAACCCCATTTAGATGCATTTATTCAAAAAGGGCAGAAGTAGATTCTAGAAGCTCATGTGATATTTTTACATTGGACAAGCTGGGGTTTTGATGTGATATGGTCCTAAATACCATAATACACGTTGGAGAATTTTATTGGAATTTATTGAGATGGAAAAGTATTTTTAAGGAATTATTTCTTGTTTCTGCCATTTAAGAAAAATGGCAAAAATAAATAATAAAGAGTCTCAAAATATTTATTTTTGAGATGGGAAGATGGGGTATGATCTATAGAACTCAAATATGCATTGATTTGGCAAAGTGATTTGGAGAAAAGCAAACTTGCGTTTATAGAAGAGAGTTTGAGAATTTTGCAAGATAATAAATTTAAATATTTTTGGGATCCAAATAATTATAATTATTTGGGGATGGTTATATTCAAGGTAGATGATGTAAACTTGATTCTTACATCATTTTCCACTTGGGTTCTGAAGGGTTTTGGGTGAAATGGGAAGAAACTAGATTTTAGGGGATCTAGGGTTTTGTTATTCTCATGCCACCAAAACATGGTTGGATTAGGGAGCTCATATCTCACCTTGGTAGAAAGGATAGGTGGATAGCTAGATCAAGTTATATAGATGATCAAGTAAGAAATAATTGATCTTTGTTGTAGTTGAGGGGGTCTAGAAGAGATGGCAAAGTTTGTTGAAAATAAGGCTGCCATAACAGAGTTGTCATGATGCGCCATGGGGGTTTAGGAAGCACAAAGTTCCAATGGAAACAAGTGAAGTAGGGGTTGTTAGACCATGGTTGGTATATCACCACCATGCAAGGATTTGGTCAAGGAGAGGTGGCATATAGATGCGAGCTTCTGCCAAAGTAGGCAAGATGAGAAGATTTGCAAAAAAGATTACTATATTGACTACAAAATCATCATGGATGAGTGGGAATCAGAATGGCTTAGCCAAAGGAAAGAGTGGTATTTGGTAGTACTAATGATGTACTACAATATGTTTTAAGTGCATCCTCAAGGATGCACCTAGGTTGGAAAAGGTAGAGCTCCAAAGATTGAATCTAGATAAGAAATCCAGACCTAGCTATTTTGGAAGATTTAGTGTTTTAGACTAGAGTGCAAGTGTAGATGATTTTTGAGGGGATGTTTTTTTCCAAACACATGATCAAGGGTATGATGTTGAAGTGATAACTAAGTAGATATTATCCATGCTTCGATTTGGTCTTCACTGAGTTGGAACTATTAGAAGGGATTATCCATGGATTGATCTGATTAGGAGGGGAGATGATCACCTTAGTGGATTAGGATAGATCCAGATTTGGATGCTTGGTTTGAGATTGATGGTCACAAACATATATGGGGTCCTAGGGGATGAGCTACTAGATTAGCTCACTCTATTTCATAAGAAAACAAGGAAATTAGCAGATCAAGGCAATTCATCATACAGAAGATCAAGGCAATTCATCAAACATCAGATCAAGGCAATTCATCTATTCAAACTTATCAACTTCTACTGAGATTACCCTGAATCCTAGCTTGAGATACGGATGGGTATTTTGAAGAGGTTGTGTTTTGAAGGGAGATAAGGACTTCTTGGTACTTCTACCAAGACTAGAATGAAGAGGTTTTGAATAAAGGTTTTGGAAAACCTAGGGGTAAGAGTAGTTGAGGGTTCTATCTTGAAAACATAAGGGGATTATATTTTAGTTCTCCATATTTTTGTTAGAGGGAGACTAGTAAAGTAGGGTTGTTTTATCAAAATCATCTTGTCGCAAGTTTGAAGGCCAGAGCATTTGAGAATATGGAAGATGAGCCAAGACATCTCTTTTGTAAAATAGCCTTTGTCAAATAAGGTTGAGGTAAGAAGTATATCACCTAATACACAATTAGTTGCATGAACACAAGGAAACAAGTAAGCAAACATTGCAACATGTAAAAAGAAAATTTTTGTGTTCCCCCCTGATTTTTGTCATTTGGACAACAAATCAGGGTTGCTGAAATTGGGATGTACCATAATCCCCTCTGTGTCGTACTCTGGCTTTGTGTTCCTCATGGTAAAATATTGACTTTGGCATTCGTCCCGTCCAATTCCGAGAATATTGATTTTCTTCCTTTTCTGGAACCAAAAATAGAAGAAAACATGCAACTGGCACTATGGCGACTTGTTAATAGGTTAGTCCAGAAAAAAATATAAAAACACCTCAAAGTGTAGACAAAGCAAAGAAAAGTAGATACTAAACAAGCATGGAACATCAAAAAATTTAGATACGTTTTCGACATATCAAGCATCCCCAAGCTTAACTCCTGATCGTCCTCGAATAGGTAAGTGATAAAAAGAATAATTTTTGAGGTGACATGCACCATCAAAATCAAGATCAAACCATTTGCAAGCATTGAAAGTTGGGATCAAAGAACTCTAAACATGAGCATGAAAGATGGAGTTCTTAAATTAAGACAAAGTAACTATGCATGCAACATGAAAGATTACAAACAAAGATCATGAATAACATGCATTGAAAAATGTTTGTTTGTTTCACATATAGAAAACATGACATAGTGGCATTCAGCTTGTCCCTCATGGAGTAGCAAATAAACACATAGGATACCTTCAAAGTTTATAAGAGTGACTAGATACAAATAGAACAAGAACAAGTAATATCAACAATATGAATCAATCAATAAGTCTTGGGACAATGCACATAGAACTAAGAATGGAAACTATGCTCTCTTAACTGGTGCCCAAGGATAGAAGGCGGAGACTCAATATAATAGTGGAAGAAAGGCCCTTAATAAAAGGGAAGCGGGGATTTCAAGCTTCAAAAAGAGCTTCCAAAAATTATGGTACTTGTTAGCTTTCATCCCTCGTTGCGCCTATCATAAGCATCTTGAAGTGATTAAGGTTAAAGTGAAAATGCAATGGAGTATATGCTTGACAAAGTATAAATTGGTAATCTCATGTCCCTTGAATACGAGGGCCACATCTCATGCTACTCAACTTTAGTCACCTGTAAGTTCTTGTCATAGTAAGTACATCTGTATCATAGAGAACCGCCAATGGGGTACCCCTTGCACATGATACAGGAGCTATCCCATAATCAAAATGACAAGGCAAGTAGACAATGAGCATCTCAGCGATCTTTTAATTTGCTATTTGCATAGGTTTTTATTGAGGATGCTTCATAGATTGCTCATTATGGTGATGCTGCAAGTTTCCACCATGATTAGGCATGGCTTAGGCTAGCTGCCCAGGCATTTCTCTAACACAAAATACATAACTCCATGGACTTACAAGCACCCCTTTTATTTCACACCGATGACATCCATAGACAAAAGAGCATGATATCAAATATGTACAAAGTACAAGTGCAATGTTGAAAGTGTTCCCCGTGATAGAACGGTTCTGCTAATTCCAACATATAAGTGCCAACATATACAACATAGATGAAACAATGGTTCAAGTTTATTACGGGCAAGAAAAATAAAGTGTGCCATCAAGTTCGTGAGAGCTTTAATCACTAAGTTTTCACATAACAAAATACTGTTTAATTGAAAGATAGATGAAAACAAGAATATACTTAGAATGGTGTAAAAAACCATGCATAGGAATTTATAGTGGACACTTTGCAATAACTTGGTTTATTGGGAGTTGGATGCATGAGTAGAGATTACTCATACAAGTGGAGGCTAGCAAAAGACTGGGAGCGACCAACTAAGAAAGCAATAATGGCCATAATCATGCAGAGCGACAAAACATTACTAATGAAAGCATAAAGTGGTACTACAAGTCAAGGACTAAATTATCATAGAGTCTATGGTGACTTTTTCATAGTCATAACATGGTGTGAGCATGTGACAAGTCAACCCAAACAATGCATCAAAGGAGAATACCACAATATTATGCTTTTGTATGCTAAAACAATGCATGATTCCTTCAAGGCACATTAAGCAATCCCAATTGTTTGGAACAAGTCATGCTACAACAATAATCACTAAGCACAAGGTCAAAATAACATCTAGCATGACAAGATAAAGTCTAATCCACAGTCAAAGCAAGCTCCTCTTGTACTAGTTAAGCAAGAACTTTCTACTCCTCACCAACACCAATCAACTTATTTGAAACAACACAGCGAGAATGGGGGTCCTAACTACTTTATTCAAGTAAACTAAGAAAACTAAATGAAAACTAAGATGCTCGAAAAACAACACAACAGTGCATGAAACAATAAAAACGAAGTGTGTAGAAAGACATGAGCTTTTTATTGATGAAGAAGGGGATGCCTTGGGCATCCCCAAGCTTTGATGCTTGTACCTCTTTAATATTTCTTGGGGTGACACGGGGTGGCATCCCCAAACTTGAGCTTTTGTCCATTATTCATCTCATTACATCATTCTTTTTCTACACCTGAAATTTTTCCTTCATACAAAACTTCACACAATCATCATTAGAAACATTAGTGTATTCAAAAGATAATAGACCTTTGGGTTAACCTTTATAACAGAAAAACTTTCACTAAAAACACAATCTACTGTAGCAACTTCCTTCAAAAATTTCAATTTCCCTAAAGAGAACTAAAAAAGATATCAATAAAAAGCAAATGCAAATAATGACAGAAATCTGTCAAAACAGACCAGCAAGTGAAAACCGATTTTTTCGAAGAGCTTATGTTGATCAAATAAAAAAGTGTTGAACTAACGAAAGTTAGCTAACATACTAGGGGATTTATTCAGAAAATATCTGGTCAATCCGATTTATAGAGATTCTTCATGAATTTTTATGGTGGAGTACAAAAATCTGTTTCGGGACAACAATTCCCCAAATCTTACTTCCCTCTCATTAGTGGTCATTCTTGGCACAAAAAGCAAATAAAAAGGATAATGAGAGGTCATTACTGAAGTAATAACTTCCAAGACTCAAGAAAAATTTTGGGTTATCTCCCAATAAGTACTTTTTCTTTAATGCCTTTCAGTTAGGCATAATAATTTGAGAAGATGCTCACATAAGAAATATGAATTGACGTAAAAGAGAGCATTAAGAAGAAAATTCGAGACACATTTAAGTCTAACCCACTTCCTATGCATAGGAATATTGTAATAAAATAAATCAAAGAAGCACATAGTAAGAAGAATGGGTAGATAAAATAAGAGCAACTTCAAAACTTTCAGTACATAGAGAGGTGTTTCAGCACCATGAAAACTTCTACAACCATATTTTCCTCTCTCATAATAATTTTCAGTAGCCTCATGAATAAACTCAACAATATAACTATCACATAAAGTATGCTTTTCGTGATCTTCAAGCACATAATTTTTATCAAGCTCAAAAATAGTGGGACTAAAACCTTCAAACCCACTTTTAATTATTTTATAATAAGGTGACTGATCATTCAATATAGGACCATCATCTAGAGCTTTATCATAAACATTTTCTAAGAGAAACTCTTTAGTACCATGCATTTCGAGGTTGGGCACAAATATAGGATTATCATAGATAACATGAGCATAACTATTATCACAAGTTTTACCCATAGCAGATATTTCAAAAGAATCCACGGGAACATAACATTCATCTTCCTTTGGTAAGCATGGGGGACAATCAAATAATGTAGGAGGTAAACAGTTACTCTCATTAGAATGTAGGCATGGGTAGATCCATTCTTCCTCCTCTTGACCATCACTCTCCTCCTCTTTTTCATCTAATGAGCTTTCAGTTTCAGCAATTTCTTCTTCCATAGGCTCCTTCAAGGCATTAGTCTCTTCCATTTGTGGAAAGCACCTATTAAAATATTCAAGAATATAGCCATTTTCTTAATTGTAATTATCAAAGCAAAATTTAAGTATCTCATAAACCACATATTCATAAGGTGCATGTCAACACCCGGATTTTTAATCCCAGATGCCTGTTATGCCATACATCGCAACCCAGGACTACCATTTTTGCGAGATATATCAGATTGGATATCACAGTAAATCATCCATTAGAAACCAGGTCTTACACAAATAAGGATCTCATGATCCATTCTTAATACAATTGAAGTAGCGGAATAACGTAATGATAACGATAGCGCGGGTGAAGCTCCATCTTCATGGTCACAGGCAATGCTGATGATGGGAGATGATCCTAGTTGTCGTAACCTTCCTGTTGTCCGTCATCCTGATAGTCCTCCTCATAGTCTGGCCATGGAAATAACTAGGGATAAAAGCCATGAGTACTCTTTAAGTACTCGCAAACTAATACTAACAAGTGAGGTGGTTTTGAGTAGGAAGTACTAAGCTCTAGGTTGTTTTGCAAAAAGCCATATTTATCACTACTGAGTTCAGAAGCAAAGAAAGCTAGTTTAAAGTTTGATAACACCTAAGTGGGAACTTGAATTTCATATCACAACCCTGTTGTGGCCAATTCAAATTCACGAATCATTTCATAAGTCATTTTGAAAACATCTGACGACGGAACAGTATGGCCACTCCAACTGTCAATAACCACGAACGCGGCTATTCGAATAGTTTGACACTCGCAGAGGTGGTACACTTTCACCACAATATTCGATACCTCCCTCAGGAACAATCCTGAATTCACCATACACAGTATGCGGATAATCAATCCTAACCATTCAATTACATGCCCTAGTATTGACACCTCTCCTGTGAGTTTGGCCTCCCAACCATGATCATCTGTCATCTTGGGAACTGCACACGTGGATAATCTTCAGAAGGTAGCCTCAGCTCAAACCTTGGCCGCAAGGGAACCCATACTAAGGTATATAAATTTTCAGTCAAGCCCTACCCAAATTTCGGGTATTGTGGTTGTACGGTAAAATTGGAATGGTATCGCATCCAGACAACCATCAGTTTTATAAAGGGCTAAGGCTCATGCCTTAACATTTTCATCATCAAAATCATCTGGTGTTCAAGAACACATGTCCAAAACATTTCAGTAGAATGACTCATCATTCTAAGGTTTTCCTAATCATTTTCACCAAGTATTCCCATCTAAAGTTAATCAAGTTTTATTCTTAGCACTAGCATCTACAAGTGAGGGTAAATACTAATGAGGGGTGGTAATCAGGTGTGAATGATCTAAGTTCAATCTCATGCCTCAGGATGATATCAATATTATCTAACATAAGCCAAGTTTTATGCTCTTTATGCTACCTTCATATATCTTTCTAAAATCTACAAGTCACTAACTAAACTCTAATAGAAAGATTTGATAAAGAAATAAAATACTAAGCTTGTAAATAAAACTGGGATTATGTGTTATCAAGGGGTATAAGCTTGCAAGTAGAACTTGCATGGTTTAGCTTGTTAAGATAGTAGTATAATCTTGCTAAGTTGCAAGTGTTAGCTTGCCTTGTGCAGAGCCGTGGTTGAAGTTCTCCTCAGCTTCTTCCTCGTAGTATCCTCCTTCCTCCTCGTATCCTTGGTCGGTACTAGCGTCTATAAATAAATATGAGGTACAAAATCACCAAACAATACTTAACTATTTCTATTTATCACACCAAGGTTTTCACTAGATGATATAGGATCATCACAAGCACTACAACCATTAAGGCAAATAGTTTTATGTCTTTTATTTTAGAAAAGTAATTTCTACTAATTAAAAAACTACTTAAGATTTAATATTCTCCAACCAAAACATGGGATCATGTTGACACATGTCATCACCACATATTTCAGTACATGGGAATGTGATTTAAAGTGTTGTCACAATTTAATAAAGTTTAACCTTTATTTTAATTTAATAAAGTGACTAGAAATGCCTATGGGGCATTCTTTTATTACTTGATCATTATTTCTTCCAATCAACCTATATATTTTTCTATATTCTGAAAGGTATGGTTAAATGTGATTTTTGAGAGTTGGAATCAACTCAAAAGCTTTTATGATTAAATTTTGAAAATTGTTTGAATGCAGAAAAGCTTCTTCCTTGTTATTTTTACTACAGGTGATCTACAAATCCAATTGGTTTGAATCTAATAGGCTTGGATTAAGAATTCCAGTACCTTTCTAACAAAATTTGTTTCATGCATTTTGGTTCAGTGAATCGAGCTGGGTTGAGTTTTGAATCTAGATACAGAATTGAGTTTGAAACTAAAAGAATAAACCTAGATTTGAATTACTGGATCGCGCGGGAGGTTAACTGGGCCGGCCCACTACGCACAGCACCCGCGGGCTGGTTAAGTGGATGTCCCCACTCGTCAGTGAGACAGAGAGGTGCGAAGCGGTATGGGGGGATGTGGACCACACGATCAAACTCTAATCCTATGGCTATGGTTCATCGTCCATGTTGGGCAATGCCGGCGAGACAGAACCCTAGCGTGGCCAGTGGGAGGCTCACCGGGGCTCAGGCGATGGTCGGTGACAAGGGTGAACGACGAAGTCGACAATGGCGATCCTCATGGAACCGGAAGCTGCTCCTGGGCGGCTCCAATCAAAGGCGCACTTCTCCTCCAGCAGCGGCAGACTCCGGCCAAATTCCGGCAATGCGTTGCTCGCCTTGCTCCGGGAGTGAGGTGGGGTGCTTCTGAGAGAGAGGGGAGTAAGATGGTGTGAGGAATTCATGCTGGGGTGGCCTCTATTTATAGTGCCTGAAGGGGACCGACGGGCGCGGGCTGAGCTCGTCGTGGTCGTCGGCACATCGAGCTAAAGGCATGGGCAAAGGTAGGGGATGGTGCTGTGCTCCCTGGCGAAGCTCAACGGCATGGCTACGTGGCGTGGGGCGGTGCGAAACGGTCAGAACGTCACGATGATCTGAGCGGGTCTGACGGTGGTTTTAATGGCGCACAGCGTCTACGGTTCGCGGGGCAGCGAACGGGCATGTATGCGGTGTTGCTGGGGTGCTGGCGAACCTGCTTGCACACGGCGAGGGCGTCGTGCGTTCTATGGGTGTGTGTCGCGTGCAACGCTATGGCGCGCTCCCGGCTCGCTCGCAGAGAGGCTTGGCATGCTCGGGCTGTGTGGTCCAGGGGTTGGCTGCGCTCGAGGCTGGGATAGGGGGTGGCGATGGACGGTGGAGAGCACCCCATACATGCTTGCTAGGGTTGGTGCATCCCCTAGCTTGCTGTCGACATGGGGGTGGAAAGTTAGGCTCGGCATGGTCACCATTGATGGCTAAGGCAAGCTCACAGTGGTGCTAAAGCTTGTTAAATGGGCTAGATCATCTATTGAGAGTTTAGTGTGAGCTATAAAGGGAACAAGTTAGGCCAATTTTACTGCTCACAATAGTGTTTGTGGTTTGTTTGTTTGGTGATTACAAGGTGTTTGATGAAATGGCCGAAACAGATTCAAATTTGAATTTTGGATTCAAACTTGGTGGGTGTGCTGGTTACATACTAGGGAGTCTCTGGTTAGTGGGATTGGTCAATTTGCACTGGTTTGGTTGGGTTTTGAAATTGTGTGATCTTCACATATGAATCAGATTCAATTTTGAAATGTGATTTGAATCAAGTTGCCAATTGTTTCTGTAAGTTTGAAAGGTGGTATTTGATTCAATTTTACTAAGGGGTGAAAATAAATGGAAAAGTTTCTGTTTGAAATCTTGGACTAGAAACACTCAAAGTGGCCTAGTGAGCAAGATTGGCAAAAATGACCATTTTCTTTATTTGTTTTGTTTTTTATTTTCTCTTTATTTGTTTCTGCTTGGAAATGTTTTAGATGATGTTGTTTTCACCTTTAAACCATTCTTTGCTATTTAGATCAACCACACAAGTCCATTCATGCATTCATACAATCATCACATACACACATGCATTCATAATGATTTGAATTAACGAAAGTTTTTGTTTACACTAATTTTGGTGATTGGAATTTGATAATCATTGTTCAATATTTTTGGGATGTCACAAACCTTCCCTCCTTAAACAAAATCTTGTCCCGAGATTTGAGAAAGAAGAGAAGTAGGACTTAAAAAGACCGAGAAACTCCGTCTTGATGTAATCTTCTCGCTCCCAGGTAGCTTCTTCTTCAGTGTGGTAACTCCACTGAATATTCAGAAACTTGATGCTTCCGGTCCTGGTGGTCCTAAAAGCTTTCTCCAAAATACGGATGGGTACTTTGGGATATGTCAGGTCATCGTTGATCTACAAGTGAGGGTAAATACTAATGAGGGGTGGTAATCAGGTGTGAATGATCTAAGTTCAATCTCATGCCTCAGGATGACATCAAGATTATCTAACATAAGCCAAGTTTTATGCTCTTTATGCTACCTTAATATATCTTTCTAAAATCTACAAGTCACTAACTAAACTCTAATAGAAAGATTTGATAAAGAAATAAAATACTAAGCTTGTAAATAAAACTGGGATTATGTGTTATCAAGGGGTATATGTTTGCAAGTAGAAATTGCATGGTTTAGCTTGTTAAGATAGTAGTATAATCTTGCTAAGTTGCAAGTGTTAGCTTGCCTTGTGCAGAGTAGTGGTTGAAGGTCTCCTCAGCTTCTTCCTCGTAGTATCCTCCTTCCTCCTCGTATCCTTGGTCGGTACTAGCGTCTATAAATAAATACGAGGGACACAATCACCAAACAATACTTAACTATTTCTATTTATCACACCAATGTTTTCACTAGATGATATAGGATCATCACAAGCACTACAACCATTAAGGAAAATAGTTTTATGTCTTTTATTTTAGAAAAGTAATTTCTACTAATTAAAAAACTACTTAAGATTTAATATTCTCCAACCAAAACATGAGATCATGTTGACACATGTCATCACCACATATTTCAGTACATGGGAATGTGATTTAAAGTGGTGTCACAATTTAATAAGGTTTAACCTTTATTTTAATTCAATAAAGTGACTAGAAATGACTATGGGGCATTCTTTTATTACTTGATCATAATTTCTGCAAATAAACCTATATATTTTTCTATATTCTGAAAGGTATGGTTAAATGTGATTTTTGAGAGTTGGAATCAACTCAAAAGCTTTTATGGTTGAATTTTGAAAAATGTTTGAATGCAAAAAAGCTTCTTCCTTGTTATTTTTACTATAGGTGATCTACAAATCCAATTGGTTTGACTATAACAGGCTTGGATTAAGAATTCCAGTACCTTTCTAACAAAATTGGTTTCATGCATTTTGGTTCAGTGAATCGAGCTGGGTTGAGTTTTGAATCTAGATACAGAACTGAGTTTGAAACTAAAAGAATAAACCTAGATTTGAATTACTGGATCGCGCGGGAGGTTAAATGGGCCGGCCCACTACGCACAGCGCGCGCGGGCTGGTTAAGTGGATGTCCCCACTCGTTAGTGAGACAGAGAGGTGCGAATCGGTATGGGGGGATGTGGACCACACGATCAAACTCTAATCCTATGGCTATGGTTCATCGTCCACGTTGGGCAATGCCGGCGAGACAGAACCCTAGCGTGGCCAGTGGGGGTCATGGGAGGATCACCGGGGCTCAGGCGATGGTCGGTGACAAGGGTGAATGACGAAGTCGACGACGGCGATCCTCCTGGAACCGGAAGCTCCTCCTGGGGCGGCTCCAATCAAAGGCGCCCTTCTCCTCTAGCAGCGGCAGACTCCGGCCAAATTCTGGCAATGCGTTGCTCGCCTTGCTCCGGGAGTGAGGTGGGGTGCTTCTAAGAGAGAGGGGAGTGAGATGGTGTGAGGAATTCATGCTGGGGTGGCCTCTATTGATAGTGCCTGAAGGGGACCGACAGGCGCGGGCTGAGCTCGTCGTGGTTGTCGGCACATCAAGCTAAAGGCATGGGCAAAGGTTGGGGACGGTGATGTGCTCCCTGGCGAATCTCAACGGCATGGCTACGCGGCGTGGGGCGGTGCGAAACGGTCAGAATGTCACGGTGCTCTAAGCGGGTCTGATGGTGTTTTTAATGGCGCACAATGTCTACGGTCCGCGGGGCAGCGAACGGGCATGCATGCGGTGTTGCTGGGGTGCTAGCGATCCTGCTTGCACGCGGCGAGGGAGGCGTGCGTTCTATGGGTGTGTGTCGCGTGCAACGCTCTGGCGCGCTCTCGGCTCGCTCGCAGAGAGGCTTGGCATGCTCGGGCTGTGTGGTCCAGGGGTTGGATGCGCTCGAGGCTGGGACAGGGGGTGGCGATGGAGAGCATCCCATACATGCTTGCTAGGCTTTGTGCGTCCCCTAGCTTGCTGTCGACATGGGGGTGGAAAGTTAGGCTCGGCATGGTCACCATTGATGGCTAAGGCAAGCTCACAGTGGTGCTAAAGCTTGTTAAATGGGCTAGATCATCTACTGAGAGTGTAGTGTGAGCTATAAAGGGAAGAAGTTAGGCCAATTTACTGCTCACAATAGTGTTTGTGGTTTGTTTGTTTGGTGATTACAAGGTGTTTGATGAAATGGCCGAAAGAGATTCAAACTTGGTGGGTGTGCTGGTTACATACTAGGGAGTCTCTGGTTAGTGGGATTGGTCAAGGTGCACTGGTTTGGTTGGGTTTTGAAAATGTGTGATCTTCACATATGAATCAGATTCAATTTTGAAATGTGATTTGAATCAAGTTGCCAAGTGTTTCTGCAAGTTTGAAAGGTGGTATTTGATTCACTTTTACTAAGGGGTGAAAAGAAATGGAAAAGTTTCTGTTTGAAATCTTGGACTAGAAACACTCAAAGTGGCCTAGTGAGCAAGATTGGCAAAAATGACCATTTGATTTATTTGTTTTGTTTTTGATTTTCTCTTTATTTGTTTCTGCTTGGAAATGTTTTAGATGATGTTGCACCTTTAAACCATTCTTTGCTATTTAGATCAATCACACAAGTCCATTCATGCATTCATACAATCATCACATACACACATGCATTCATAATGATTTGAATTAACGAAAGTTTTTGTTTACACTAATTTTTGGTGATTGGAATTTGATAATCATTGTTCAATATTTTTGGGATGTTACAAACCTTCCCTCCTTAAAGAAAATCTCGTCCCGAGATTTGAGAAAGAAGAAAAGTAGGACTTAAAAGGACCGAGAAACTCCGTCTTGATGTAATCTTCTCGCTCCCAGGTAGCTTCTTCTTCAGTGTGGTAACTCCACTGAATATTCAGAAACTTGATGCTTCGGGTCCTTGTGGTCCTAAAAGCTTTCTCCAAAATACGGATGGGTACTTCAGGATATGTCAGGTCATCGTTGATCTCTATGGTCCGGTGATCAATGTTCTTGAAAACTTCAGTCTTCTCCGGAACTTCAAGGCATTTGCGAAGTAGCAATATATGGAACACATTATGCATTGCTAACATCTCCTCTTGCATTTATAGTTGATACCATACTTCTCCTCAATGATTCAGAATCTTGAAAGGTCTGATATATCTGGGGGTTAACTTTCCTTTGAGCTTGAAACACTGCATTCCCTTCAAAGGCGACACTTTGAGATACACAAAATCTCCGATATTGAAAGCGAGGTCTCGACGTCTCTTGTCAGCATAACTCTTCTTTCTTGACTGGAAGGTCTTGAGGTGCTCACGGATCTTGTGAACTTTCTCTTATGCTTCATGTAGGATGTTGGGTCCGAAAATCTGACTCTCTCCTACTTCCGACCAGTTCAATGGGGTACGACACTTCCTTCCATACATGAACTCAAATGGGGCCATTTGCAAACTAGCTTGATAACTGTTGTTGTAAGAAAATTCTGCAAAAGGCCGACAGTCTTCCCATTTAGATCCATACTCTAGCACACACGCTCTCAACATATCTTCGAGTATTTGATTTACTCGCTCCATTTGTCCATCGGTCTGAGGGTGATACGCTGTGTTGAAATCTAGTCGGGTTCCCAATCCTTCTTGGACATTCTTCCAAAATCTCGAGGTAAACTGAGTTCCTCGATCCGATACAATGTTCTTGGGGACTCCGTGCAAACTAACGATGCTAGCGATGTATAACTCCGCTATCTTCGAACTCTGGTAGGTGGTCTTGACGGGTAAGAAATGGGCTACCTTGGACAATCTGTCAACTATGACCCAAATATATTCATACCCCCTACTAGAAGTAGGTAATCCAGTGATAAAGTCCATTCCAACTGAATCCCACTTCCATTCCGGAATCTACAATGGTTGCAACAGTCCTGCGGGTCTTTGATGTCCCGCCTTAACTCTCTAACAAATGTCACACTTGGCGATATAGCTTCCGATTTCTCTCTTCATCTTATGCCACCAAAATTTCTCCTTCAAATCCTGATACATCTTCGTTCCTCTGGGGTGGATAGAATAAAGAGTATCATGGGCTTCTTTCAAAATGGTTTCCTTCCACTATGAATCTGCTGGTACATAGAGACGTCCTTTATAGCATAGAACTCCTTCTTCATCCTCGGTAAATCTGGGTACTTTGCCTGTATTGATACGACGTTTGATTCCGTTGATACTAGCATTTCCTTTATGAGCCTCCTTGATCTGACTGATCAAAGTGGGTTGAAGTTCTATGGTAGCCAAAAATCCTTCACTTACTAATTCCATTCTGAAATCCTCCATCTCCTTGTGCAAACTGGGTTGCTCCTTCAGAATCATGGAGTTCAAGCGACACGGCAATTTGCTAAGGGCATCCACTACCACATTGGCTTTATCGGGGTGATAGTGAATGTCTAGATAATATTCCTTGATTAGCTCTATCCATCTTATCTTCCTCATATTTAGTTCCTTCTGAGTGAATATATACTTAAGGCTCTTGTGATCCGATTAAATCTCACAACGGTTTCTCATTAGATAATGCCTCCATGTCTTTAGGGCTAGAACTACGGCTGCTAGTTCAAGATCATGGGTAGGATAATTCTGTTCATGCTGCTTCAGTTGTCGGGATAGATAAGATATAACTTTGCCTTCTTGCATCAACACACATCCGAGACCGAACTTGGATGCGTCACAATACACATAAAAAGGCTCTGTGATATCCGGCATGATCAAGATTGGGGCTGAAATCAATCTCCTCTTGAGTTTTTGAAAACTCGCTTCACACTTGTCCGTCCATTCAAACTTCTTTTCCTTCTTCAGCAATTGGGTCATGGGTCTGGCGATACTTGAGAATCCTTCTACGAACTTGCGGTAGTATCCCGCTAATCCGAGAAATGCACGAACTTGGGTTTGAGTGGTTGGGGCTTGCCAATCTTCAACATCCTTCACCTTTGCAGGGTCAATGGCAATTCCTCCAGCTGATACGATATGTTCGAGGAATCCTGCCTCCTGTAACCAGAATTCACATTTGCTAAACTTGGCATACAACTGATGCTCTCCAAGGGTTTCAAGGATGGTCCTTAGGTGTATATTATGTTCTTCTTCTGATTTGGAATAGCTCAGAATGTCATCGATGAAAACAACGACAAACTTATCCAGGAAGCCCATAAAATTATTATTCATGAGGTTCATGAAATAAGCGGGGGCATTGGTTTATCCAAAAGACATGACAGTGTACTCGTGTAATCCATATCTGGTGGTAAAGGCAGTCTTTGGAATATCCTCTGCGCGAATCTTGAGTTGGTGATAGCCAGTTCTAAGATCAATCTTAGAAAACACTTTGGCACCAGTCAACAGGTCAAACAGGTATTCTATCTTTGGTAGCGGGTACTTGTTCTTGATGGTGACATCATTTAACTTCCGATAATCCGTACACAAACGGTTACCTCCATCCTTCTTGTCCACAAATAAGACAGGTGATCTCCATGGCGACGCACTTGGTTGGATCAATCCTATTAAATCATAGCATCAAGTTGTTTCTTCAGCTCCACTAGTTCCAATGGGTTCATACTATAAGGTCTCTGAGCTATGGGTCCGGTTCCAGGGATTAGTTCAATGATAAACTCGATATCCCGATCTGGGGGCATACCGGGCAAAACATCTGGAAATACGTCGGGGTATTCACAGACTATCCAGACTTGGTCAATGGTTCGTTGGGCTATACTCTTGTTGCATTTGAATTGACGGGGCAAGGTTTCAGATACATGCTCTACTGATATTCTGGCTATACTGGTCATGGTTATGGCTTTCTTGGCATAGTCGATTAATCCTTTATGTTTGGACATCCAATCCATTCCTAGTACTACTTCCAAACCTTTAGTTCCGAGTACTATTAGATTAGCATAAAAATCTATGCCATGGATTCAGATAGGCACGACCTTAAAAAAAATTCTATCTTTGGTGGTTGAACCAGGTATTTGAACTATCATAACATGCTTCAATTTGCTGGGTTGAATCTTACTAGTGCATGCAAATTCTTCAGTAACAAACGAGTGCAATGATCCAGAATCAAACAATACTCTTGCAAGTACCGAGTTAATAGAAAACATACCCAGCACGACATCTGGCGCTTCTTGGGCTTCTTCGGCATGCATGAGAAAGAGACGGCCATTGCGGTTGAGCGAGTTCCCTAGGGCAAACCTTCTTCCGGGATGAACACGATGATGCTGCTAAGCTGGGGTATTTGCATTGGGGGTTGCGGCAATCTTCTTGGGGCACTCATTGGAGTAGTGACCCTTGGTTCCACATTCATAACAAGTCACCTGAGACTTGTCCTTTTCTACAACAGGCATAACATTGCTTCCAGTCGTTGGGGCAGTGTTGGTGTTGGTGGTGACATTGTTGTTGTTGAACTTAGGTGGTGCACAGTTGAAATTGCTGGGGTTGTTGTGATTCCATCCGGGCCTTGGGTTTCCACGGTTGGGATAGGTCGAACGGTTCATCGGGGGTCTGTTGGTTCTTGGGGAAAATATTGGAGATGGGTTGGGGCAATACTTCGGTGTATGGTGGGTTCCTGGTTGATGCATCATGCGATGCTTGAGGTTCTCATTAGCTTGGTTGATCTTGCCTTCCATTTGAATGGCAGAGTCCACTAAGGCTTCAATATCAGCAAATGGGATATTGACTAACACTGTCTGCATCTCATCATGCAAACCATCAGGAATCTCACCTTCTTCTTGGCCTCATTGCTAATCTCATAAGGGGCATACCTTGATAGAGATAGGAATCTATCACGGTACTCTACCACAGTCATTCTTCCTGGCTTAAACTCTACCACAGTCAAGGCCAGGTTGTTCCACCATGTGCCACCAGTGGGCAGCGAACAGAACTTTCTTGTTAGCTTCCACTCCTTCAACTTCCAGGTTGTTCTCCATGGTTTGTAGCCAGTCATCGGCATCTATTGGCTCTTCAGACTTACTAAAGATGGGTGGATTGGTGAACTGAAAATTCTTGAGCTTGGATTCATGGTTTTCCTGATTTCCATGGCCTTGACTGTTGTTGGACATCTGAGCGATATGCTGAAGGGTGGCTAAGTTGGCTTGACGTTTGGATCTTTCGGCTTCATGGTTAGAAACCAACATTTGCAAGATTTGTAACATTGGGTTCGGGATGAGCTGCTTCCTCCGCGAGGCATCTGAAGATTGAGATAGATCATGAGAAAAGAGGGAAATTTCTAGGGTTTAGGGGTTTTGTGTTTGAAATTTTTTTAAAGTTTGACTCAGATTTTTCTAACAACTTGCTTTTCATTCATTCATAACACACGATACAAACACACACCCCAACAAAGTAAATCAGATGGTTTTAAGAACCATCCTGGGAAACTACGATACAGTGGGACCGAGTACAACTAACTACGCTAGTGCTCAAGTGCTACTACTCCTCGGAGTCGGTGTCCTCATCATCCTCATCATCATCATCAATGAAGGCGATGTCATCCTCATCGGTGAAGAAATCCATGGCCTGATCCTCCAGAAAGTCACCATCGTCACTGAGATAGGAGTAGGGGTTTCCACGAAGGTCTTCCACTGCATTCTCCCTCTCCTCCAGTTGCATATCCCTCTCGTGGATGGTCTGCTCCAAATCCGTAATCTGGTGGCGAAGACGGGCAATGATGCGCTCCTTCTTGTCGAGCTGACGGCGATGAGACTGGAGATCCTTCACTAGCATGTCAATAATCTGATCCTTCTTGGCGGCATGGCATACTTGTGGTTGGCGTAGGAGTGGGCATTGTCTAACTCCTTCTAACGGTCATTCATCATGAAGCTAAGGTGGTCCAGTTGAGTCTTCAGCTCATGGTGGTATGGGGCCTCCAGTGGCTGTCCCATAACATCACGCCTTGGGTAGAACTCAAAGCGGGTACCCTTGATTTGATTGATACTCTGCCCACACAAACGGGCAAGAGCTTCCTGCATAGCCCTGGCAAGTCCATCGAGCCATTTGTTCTTTCTCAAAACTAAATTCCCTCTGAGGTGGGGGCCTCAATATTTCCTCGGAGACTTGCAACAACTAACCACTGCAAATCCTCTCCTTCTTGATCATTGAGCTGAGCTCCGAAGAACTCGGGGTGCGGATGATCCAGCATCTCTGACAGCTGGTCCAAGTCATGCTCAAAGACGAGGTCTCCTCCATTCCCCAACTGATAAAATTTGCTATACTTCACGTCCATCTATAAGAATATAAGATGAGTAAGTTAGTAGAGTGATCAAGTGTGTCAAATTTGAAGTAATTATGCAAGAATTTTTTAGGAACATGAATTTTTCATTGAAAGAATACAAGTGGTAAGAATGAGAATAAGTTTTCATAAATACTCACTTCCTTGGTTTTGAAACTAAATTTTTGATTTAAATGTCCATTCTAAACTAGGGTCTCCTATGGCCAACCTGGCTCTGGTACCAACTTGTCAACACCCGGATTTTTAATCCCAGATGCCTATTATGCCATACATCGCAATGCCAGGATTACCATTTTTGCGAGACATAAAAAATTGGACACAACAGTACATCATCCATTACAAACCATACATAAGATCTTAAACAAATAAGGATCTCATGATCCAGTCTTTATAAAATTCAAGCAGCAGAATAACGTAATGATAACGATATAGGCAATGCTGATGATGGGAGATGATCCTAGTTGTCATAACCTTCCTGCTGTCCGTCATCCTGACAGTCCTCCTCATAGTATGGCCACGGAAATAGCCAGGGACAAAGCCATGAGTACTCTTTAAGTACTCGCAAACTAATACTAACAAGTGAGGTGGTTTTGAGTAGGAAGTACTAAGCTCTAGGTTGTTTTGCAAAAATCCAGATTTATCTCTACTGAGTTCAGAAGCAAAGAAAGCTAGTTGAAAGTTTGATAACACCTAAGTGGGAACTTGAATTTAAAATCACAACCCTGTTGTGGCCAATTCAAATTCACGAATCATTTCATAAGTCATTTTGAAAACATCTGACGAAGGAACAGTATGGCCACTCCAACTGTCAATAACCACGGACGTGGCTATTCGAATAGTTTGACACTCGCAGAGGTGGTACACTTTCACCATAATATTCGATACCTCCGTCAGGAACAATCCTGAATTCACCATACTCAGTATGCGGATAATCAATCCTAACCTTTCAATTACACGCCCTAGTATCGGCACCTCTCCTGTGAGTTTGGCCTCCCAACCATGACCATCTGTCATCTTGGGAACTACACAGGTGGACAATCTTCACAAGGTAGCCTCAGCTCAAACCTTGGCCGCAAGGGAACCCATACTAAGGTATATAAATTTCCAGTCAAGCCCTACCCAAATTTCGGGTATTGTGGTTGTATGGTAAAATTGGAATGGTATCGCATCCAGACAACCATCAGTTTTATAAAGGGCTAAGGCTCATGCCTTAACATTTTCATCATCAAAATCATCTGGTGTTCAAGAACACATTTCCAAAACATTTCAGTAGAATGACTCATCATTCTAAAGTTTTCATAACCATTTTCACCAAGTATTCCCATCTAAAGTTGATCAAGTTTTATGCTTAGCACTAGCATCTACAAGTGAGGGTAAATACTAATGAGGGGTGGTAATCAGGTGTGAATGATCTAAGTTCAATCTCATGCCTCAGGACGACATCAATATTATCTAACTTAAGACAAGTTTTATGCTCTTTATGCTACCTTCATATATCTTTCTAAAATCAACAAGTCACTAAGTAAACTCTAATAGAAAGCTTTGATAAAGAAATAAAATACTAAGCTTGTAAATAAAACTGGGATTATGTGTCATCAAGGGGTATAATCTTGCAAGTAGAACTTGCATGGTTTAGCTTGTTAAGATAGTAGTATAACCTTGCTAAGTTGCAACTGTTATCTTGCCTTCTGCAGAGCAGTGGTTGAAGTTCTCCCTGGCTTCTTCCTCGTAGTATCCTCCTTCCTCCTCGTATCCTTGGTCGGTACTAGCATCTATAAATAAATACGAGGTACACAATCACCAAAAAATACTTAACTATTTCTATTTATGACACCAAGGTTTTCACTAGATGATATAGGATCATCACAAGCACTAAAACCATTAAGGCAAATAGTTTTATGTCTTTTATTTTAGAAAAAGTAATTTCTACTCATTGAAAAACTACTTAAGATTTAATACTCTCCAACCAAAACATGGGATCATGTTGACACATTCACCACATATTTCAGTACATGGGAATGTGATTAAAAGTGGTGTCACAATTTAATAAGGTTTAATCTTTATTTTAATTAAATAAAGTGACTAGAAATGCCTATGGGGCATTCGTTTATCACTTGATCATTATTTATGCAATTAAACCTGTATATTTTTATATATTATGAAAGGTATGGTTAAATGTGATTTTTGAGAGTTGGAATCAACTCAAAAGCTTTTATGGTTGAATTTTTAAAAATGTTTGAATGCAGAAAAGCTTCTGCCTTGTTATTTTTACTATAGGTGATCTACAAATCCAATTGGTTTGAATCCAAAGGTCATGGATTAAGAATTCCAATACCTTTCTAACAAAATTGGTTTCATGCATTTTGGTTCAGTGAATCGAGTTGGGTTGATTTTTGAATCTATATAAAGAACTGAGTTTGAAACTAAAAGAATAAACCTAGATTTGAATTACTGGGTTGCGCGTGAGGTTAACTGGGCCGGACCACTACACACGGGGGCTGGTTAAGTGGTTGTCCTGACTCGTCAGTGAGAGAGAGGGTGCGAAGCGGTATGTGGGGATGTGGACTGCACGATCAAACTCTAATCCTACGGCTAAGGTTCATCATCCACGTTAGACAATGCCGGCGAGAAAGAACCCTAGCGTGGCCAGTGGGGGTCTTAGGAGGCTCACCGGGGCTCAGGCGATGCTCGGCGACAGGGGCGAACGACGAAGTCAACGGCGGCAATCCTCCTGGTACCGTCAGCTCCTCCTGGGGCGGCTCCAATCAACGGCGCCCTTCTCCTCTAGCAGCGGCAGACTCCAGCCAAATTCCGGCGATGCGCTGCTCGCCTTGCTCCGGGAGTGAGGTAGGGTGCTTCTGAGAGAGAGGGGAGTGAGATGGTGTGAGGAATTCGTGCTGGGTGGCCTCTATTTATAGTGCCTGAAGGGGACCGACGGGTGTGGGCTGAGCTCGTCGTGGTCGTCGGCACAACGAGCTAAAGGCATGGGCAAAGGTACGGGATGGTGTTGTGCTCCCTGGCAAAGCACAACGGCATGGCTACGCGGCTTGGGGCGGTGCGAAATGGTCGGAATGTCACGGCGGTCTGAGCGGGTCTAACGGTGGTTTTAATGGCACACAGCGTCTATGGTCCGCGCGGCGACAAACGGGCATGTCTGCGGTGTTGCTGGGGTGCTGGCGATCCTGCTTGCACGCGGCGAGGGCGGCGCGCGGTCTATTGGCGTGTGTCGCGTGCAACACTCTCGGCTCGCTCGTAGAGAGGCTTGGCATGCTCGGGCTGTATGGTCTAGGGGCTGGCTGCGCTCGAGGCTGGGACAGGGGGTGGCGATGGACGGTGGAGAGCGTCCCAAACATGCTTGCTAGGCTTGGTGCGTCCCCTAGCCTGTTGTCGACATGGGGGTGGAAAGTTAGGCTCGGCATGGTCAGCATTGATGGCTAAGGCAATCTCACAGTGGTGCTAAAGCTTGTTAAATGGGCTAGATCATCTAATAAGAGTGTAGTGTGAGCTATAGAGGGAACAAGTTAGGCAAATTTTACTTCTCACAATAGTGTTTGTGGTTTGTTTGTTTGGTGATTACAAGGTGTTTGATGAAATGGCCGAAAGAGATTCAAATTTGATATGGTAATGGATCAAGATCAAAGATGATTTGGTAATGGATATGGATCAAGATCAAAGATGATATGGTAATGGATAACAATCTGAACATAAACAATAATCCAATGGTTCCACTCACAGGCATCAACTATAATAGTAATCAACCACTGGAAAGTTTCCCCTAAGACCTAAAGCAATATCCAACACAATTGTTACAGCGGGATGGAGTAATGATGATGGTGCTGGTGGAGATGATGGTGCAGATGATGATGATGATCCCGATGAAGCCTAGCTTGACGATGGTGTTGATGGCGACGATCTTCCCTATCCGGGAAGGAAATCCCCTAGCAGAAATCTGTCTACCGGAGAGATCTTTCTCTCTCGGTGTTTTCCGCCCCACAGAGGCAACGGAAATCTATCTGTGGTCTCTCCTATGGTGTTAGGGTTCCGTAGGGAAGATATAGGAGAGAGGGCAGAGTCGAGAGCCGGGCAGGTGGGCCACACCTGCCCTAGGCACGGCCTAGGGGGACCCGCGCCTACACTACTAGGAAAATGGCTATAGGTAATCAGCACATCCGTGGATCACATGGTTGAAGTGCCCCACGGCTAAAACAAGCGTGGCTCACCTATGGGCAGTGTCCTACTAGTAACTAGAACAACCGTGGCGCACATGACCATAGAGCGCCACGGATATGTGTGGGCCAGGGCCCTGTTGGCCGCACGCCAGACATCTGTAGCGCACATAGGGTAGGAGCGCTACGGTTGTTAGTGTCAACCGTGGCGCACATGGAGGGGTTGCGCTACGCCTAAGCGCATGCCCCTCTCTCCTGTGAAACGGCCAGACACATCCGTGGCGCACTATGGCATGTGCACCACAGATGTATAAACTTAGTAGTAGGGCACCTTGCCCTAGTGCCCTACGCCTAACTATCCTGCACCAACTCCACCCCCCCCCCCCCTGGATCGCCATTTTAGGCTTTGCAAAAATAAAAGAAAATGATAAACACTTCAAAAAATTAAATCCTTTCATATTTAGGTAGGTAATGTGGTATAGCTTCTAGTAAAATTAACAAACATGAGTTTCGACTTTATTTGCAAAAAAAAGTCATGCCATGGTAAAAAGGCCGTAACTTTTGCATACGATATCGAAAAAAATCGTATAATATTCCAAAATGACGAGAATGAGATTTCGCATCTGCTCGCAGCGACCTTCGGTCGTTTAGCGATTTTTTAGATTTTCAAAATTCAAAAATAGTAAAAAGTTACGGTCAAAAGACTGTTTTTTCCTGTAGAAAAAAAAATAGAGGGCAACTTACCCGTAGCGCACCACCACCTAGTGCGCCACGGATAAGCTTGGGCGGGATTCAAATTTGAATCGCCACCCCGCGCACCTACCCCTCAACTTTCCCTCCCCCTTTTCCTTCTCCTTCTCCTCCTTCCCATTTTCCCCTTCACCTATCTCTGGCCACCTTGCTCCGGCGTCCTTGCTCCGGCCTCTTCCTCTCCTTCAAGTGACGGTGGCACGACGACGGCCTTCTCCTCCTACTCACATCGACGACAACCTCCTCCTCCTCGCAGCGACGACTAGCGACAGCGGCCTCCTCCTCCTCGCAGCGACGATAGGCGACGACGGCCTCCTTCTCCTCACCTACCTCCCTTCCTCCCTCTCTTCTTCTCTTCCTCCCTCTTGTCATACCTCCCCTTCTCCAACCATCTACTGCCTCGATGCCGGCAAGGACTACCATGGGCACGGCCTCCCACACCTCCCTGCGGTGGTAGGTCATGGCCACGACCATGCTCCGGCGAGGCGAGGCGACACGACGGCGGCGCACGGACCCGATTGCTTTTGTAATTCAAAACGAGGGTGTTTTTTGCAATTGTTTTTTTTTTGAAAAACACATCCGTGGCGCACGCTGTACCCCTAGCCGTGGCGCACCTGGTAGTGCGCCACGCCTATCTCGACACAACCGTGGCGCACCATGCAGTGCGCCACGGCTACGAGATAGCCGTAGCGCGAGGCCCGTGGCGCACTGCTAGTGCGCCACGGAAGGCCTTTTTAGGTGCGCCACGAATAGGCGTTTTCCTAGTAGTGCTAGGGGGGTGTGGGCCCCCTGCAGCCCTTCTTCGCCTCCCCTTATGGCTTCCTCTGTCTTTTGGGAAAATATAAATTTCCCATATTTTTCTGGTATTTTTCTGATCTTCGTGAAATTACATCAAAACACCTCCTTTTCTGTCAGAATCCAGACTCTGTCAGTTCATCCTCCAAGAATCATCCAACATGCATAAACATATGAAAAGACATAAGTAATACCTCATAATAAGACATATATCAATGAATAGAGGTAAATTATGATATAGAATGGTGATGCAAATTGGGCGTATCAAAGATCACAAACAACACAGACATGACAGAATCAATAAGACAAAACCATTAATCAATCTGACATAGTAATCTCAATATCCATTGGATCCCCGCAAACACAACATGCATCATTACAAATAGATGATCTTGATCATGAACGGAGCTCACAAGATCTAAACATGGTACCACAAAGGAGGAGATACAACCATCTAACTACTACATGGACCCGTAGTCCAAGGTGGAACTACTCACACTTCATACCGGAGGCTGGCATGATGAAGAAGGAGGTCTTCGGGATGATCTCCCCTCCGACAGGGTGCCAGGAAGAGCTTCAGATCCCACCGATCTAGGGATGATGGTGGCGGTGGCTACAGACTGTTTCGTGGAATATTGATCAGGTACTTAGGGTTTCTGTATCGGGGGGTCTTTATAGGCGAAGAGGCGAGGCAGGGGGCTACCAGGGTGGTCACACCCCCTAGGCATGGCTATCCCTAGCCCGCGTCGCCAGGGGGTGTGGCCCCCTGGTGCCTCCCATCCGTCTCGTACTCTGTCTCCGTGTTCCCCACGGTAAAATATTGACTTTGTCTTTCGTCCCGTCCAATTCCGAGAATATTAATTTTCTGCCTTTTCTGGAACCAAAAATAGAAGAAAACAGGCAACAGACACTGTGGCAACTTGTTAATAGGTTAGTCCAAAAAACATATAAAAACACCTCAAAGTGTAGATAGAGCAAAGCAAAGTAGACACTAAACAAGCATGGAACATCAAAAATTATAGATACGTTTCCGATGTATCAAATCCTGGGAACTGCATAGGTGGACATTCACATTCACAAGGAATGGTATCGCATCCGAAGCCAACCATTAGTTTTCATCAAAGTCTGGGCACATGTTTCATTCAGTATCATCTTCAACTCATTGTGTCCATAACACATGTCAAAACATTTCAATAGAATGACTCATCATTCCAAGGTATTTATAATCATTTGTTCCCATCTATAGTGATCCAGATTAGTTTAGCACTAGCATCTATCAATGAGGGAGTTACTATTGAGGCGGCTAATCATGGGTAACTACCTACATCAACTTCCAAGATCTTGATGGCATCTTTCCTATTTTTTTCACTAATCACCAATTAATTTACTACTTGAGCAACTTTGCAAAAAGGATAAAAGATAAAGCTTGCAAGTAAAACATGGGATTGGTATAATCAAGGTGGTATCATAATAATATGCATAGTGAGGCTTGCATGGTATAGCGTGCTTAGTGTAGCTTGCCTTGGTTGGTAAAGTGGTCGAAGTTCTCTTCCTCTTTTTCGTATAATTCTTCTTCCTCGTAGCCCGGATTGATACTAGCATCTATAAATCAATACGAGGTACATAATCACCAAACAATACTTAAGTACTTATATTTAACACACCAAGAGTCGCACTAGATGATCTAGAATCATCTCTATCTCTACAAGCAAAAAGTGTGAAAAGATTTGATTTATCTTATTTTAGAAAAGTAATTTCTACTCATTGAAAAGTTACTTCAGTTTTAATATTCTCCAATTCAAATATGGAATCATATGTACACATGTCATTTACACATATTCCAATACTTGGGAATGTGATTTCAAGTGGTTGTCCTAAATTACAAATTTTAACAATGCTATTAAATAATATATGTGTGACTAGAAATGACTATAAAGCCATTCTTTAATTTTGGTCCATGAATACTGTATGCAAAATTATATATTTTTACATATTTAGATAGGTCATGGCCAAGGTGATTTTTGAGATTTGGAATCAACTCAAAATCATTTATGGTTGATTTTAGAAAAATGTTTAAACTGATAAAAGCCACGGTCTTGTTATTTTTACAGTGGGTGATCTATAATTTCAAACTGTTTGAATCCAATGGGAGTGATTAGAGATTTCAATCTACTTTTTAACAAAATTGTTTTTATTCTATTTGGTTCTGTGAAACTTTCTGAATTGATTTTCAAAGTTACCTACAGTATAGGATTTTCAAACAAAAGAAAAATCTATGTTTGAATCTGTGGGCTACGAGCGGGAAAACTAATGGGCCGGCCCAACTATGTGACGCGCGTGTGGCGGGCTACACCGGGGTTGGTCCCATACGTCAGTGGATGAGTTAAAACGAAAGGGTATCCTCTAATGTGGGACACACGATTAGAGCATGATCGACGGCTCCGTGTCGTCGTCTCTGTCGCATGGGGTGCGCGAGACTGAACCCTAGCGCTACGGAGGGGGTTGTCGGGGGCTTACCAGGGCTCCAGCTAGGTCCGACGAGGTGGGAGAACGAGCGAGTCGACAAAGGCGGTTCGGCTGGTGGTCGCGGCAACTCCTGGGGCGGCTCCTAGTGTTGGTTCCTCTTCTCCAGTACAGCTGCGGGCTCCAGTGAAATTCCAGCGATGTGGTGCTCGCCTTTCTCCAGAGACGGGTCAGAGAGGTTGCTGGGTGAGAGAGGAGTGGAATGGTGCACGTTTTGAGGCAGGGGAGGGTTCTACTTATACTGCGGCGAAGGTAGCATGACGGCATGGCTCGAACTCGTCGGCAACGTTGTTATAGGAAGCTATCAGCATGGCCAATGGTGTAGGTCGATGCATGGATTCATGGCGGTTTTCATGCACACAGTGGCACGATGAGGTGTAGTCTCCATCGTTCTAGAACGTTCGTGCTCTGCGGCGATACCATTGGAATTCATCATGACGTACGGTGGTCACGGTCCTCGCGGGGTCAAACGAGCATGTCTAGGTGGTCGCTGGTGTCGCGGCGAACTTATTGGAACAAGGTGGGAGAGAGGCGCGACGTGTTCGCGCGGGATTGCTCGGCGCTCTGGCGTGGTGATTGTCATGGTCGAGTGTTAAATGGGCGCGACTGCTCTAGCATCTCCGTGGGCGGTCGTTGGTCGAGGCGTGCATAGGCAGTGGCGATGGGGTCACGGCAACCTCCTAGACATCGTGGGCGAGGGCGGCGTGGTCTGTGGCAGCGTGTCCGCGTCGGGGTGACATGGTGAGCTCGGGTACAAATGGCACTGGTCAAATGGGCAAGTGAGATGAGCTCAATTGCACGGGCTGGTACGGGGTGAGTTAAGGGCATGTCGTGGAAGCTCGCTGAGGTCACAAGGATGATCACAAGGTTGATCAAAACAGTAGATAGTTGGTGAGGTTGTACTGTGATCACCAAGGGTTTTATTAAATGGCCACAAGAAATAAACTTTGGAATTTCCCAATCTTTTTGGTGGGTGTGTTGATCTTAATCTTGGTAGTCTCTGGGTTCAAGGGTTTGCTATGTGGTGAAGGTTTTGATGGTTTTCCAAAAATGACTATCTTGATGCATAAGATAGATTCAATTTTGAATTGCCTCTCAAATGCATTTGAATTTCTTTCTGCAAGTTTTGAAAGCTCCACTATGTTCAGTGTCACTTGGTCTACCAAGGTGAGAAAAGAAATGGAATTGTTTCTATTTGAAAATAGTTGCTAGATATGCTCAAAGTGAGCCAGGTGTTCAGTTTTGCAAAAATGACCATTAGGTCATATGCTTCATATTTCAATTTTATTTTGTTTTGATCTGGTTTGGATTTGACCTAGATGATATGGTTTTGATATTTAAACCATTTATCATCATTTACAACAAACAAACATGTCATTTCAAACACTCATACACATTCATAACAAAACCTTGCCCCACAAGCCGCCGGTGCCCAAGCCGCCGCTGCCGCCCAGCACCGTCGCCCCATCCTCGCGCCACACCGCCCTAGCCGCAGTCGGCACCACCTCCTCTCCTAGGCCTCTAAACCCTAGTCGCCAAGGAACCCCTCTACTCCACCTACCCGCTCCGGATTAAGGCGAAGCCCTGCGGGATCGCCCTTCTAAACTCCAACACCACGCCGTCGTGCTGCCGTAATCGCGTACCAAATGTGTGACCGACTACGGGAGCTCTGCCGGAACGTGGCGCCGGAAGGATCGTCTACGCGATCTTGAGATCGACAAGTGAACGACTACATCACCACGAGAGTCTGCTCTTGTTAACCGCTTTGGAATATTCGAGGGTGAGTACTCTATCGACTAGTTGCTACAATCTAGTAGATAGATCTTGGCTTGTGTGTGTTCATGCGGTAGAATTTTTTGTTTTCCATGATACTAACCCCTACACTTGTAACACTTCTTACGATAATTGAGTGCTTAATAGTCGTGCACTCATTTTGTACTATTAATTCATAAAACATGGGATATCCATGTTTACATCGACATATACTGCTCTATGCTCGATGAAAATTTTATGTACTACTTTGAATACGCATATGCTTTACTTAGAAAGGCAACATTTTTATGAGTCGCGGGACGAGAAACTTAGATTAACCGGTGCCAAAAGCTAGTTTATATGTACATGCTTGGATGAGAGAATATGCGAAGAGGCCCTTACACAATGGAATATACAAATAGGGGGTATACTCTGTAGCAAACATAAAACATGGATACATTCATTCTAATGGTTATGAAGGCACCGACACTATCTAATTGACATGAGTATGCCCTACGGGTATCCAATATTGGACTATCCGTTTCGGCCCAGGAGGAGACCACATGATAATCCGTACCTGATGACGAAGCCCAGGAAGGATTCGGGTGACCTTGGCCCATGAAGGAAGCGATTCCTTAGTGGATACGACTAGTTTTAGATAGAAAGTTTAAAGGGTAAAACCCTAACTTGTAACCGCCTTAACCTTATCCCGAGACCTGGCCTACCTATATAAAGGCTAGGAGGGAACGACGAGGAGGACAATCTCAACCCTAGCATACACACCCGCCAGATGTAACCTTCGATTTCGCTGATAATAAAGAGCAGACAAGTAGGAGTATGGTTTTCCCTCTAGGGGCCTGAACCTGGGTAAACCTCGTGTCCCAAATTGCTCGTATGTTTTCCGAACACGATATCTAGTGCACCTCTCTTCCTGAAAACCCAAGTCCATAACAATGGGCATTGATGAGTCAAAACCTCGTCAATTGGTGCCGTCTGTGGGAACTGGGAGCACTGATGTTGCGATCATGATGGCTCCATCACTCGCGATCTATGACTCCTACTCTTTAGAGAACCACCTACTCGTCAGCACCATCGCCTTCACTTCCCACTTGCCGGAAAAACTCTCGGCCTTCGATTCCATAGGAGACAAAGTCGACATGATGATCAGGAGCCTATGCTTCCAGGTTGGCCATATTGGCACGCTTCGCCTCCCCAAATGGGTGACGCCATCGGCGATCGCACCTGCCTCATGGACACCACCAATCGGCAAGCTCGCGATCTCGAGGCACCTACGCCGATTTACATCTCGGATAGCAACAACAGTTGCGACTCCGATATACACGATCCACTGTTTGGCGAGGAGGCTTACGGGTATGAAACGGAGAGCTATGGGAGCAACGATCTCCCCTACCGCTACATGTGTGCCGTTGTCATCAAGAAGATACCCAAGACAACGTCCGTAATGGGACCGGCCCGCCAAACCTCAATGCCGGTAATGGGGGCAATCCTATGAACCTCAACGGAGGCAACCCTCCAAACCCCAACGCCACCAACGACGGCGAGTCGGGTCATCCCGAGATCCGTCAGAGAGACGCCGGATGGCAAAGAGTTAGGGAGGCCCTAAAGGTCAACCCCTTAGTAGAAGATGCATCTCGCGACATGCTAATGGCCTACCATTGTCTCCTCGTGAAGGAATTCCACCGCCAACAGATAGTGAATTCTCAACTAGAGCAACGCGAGCAAGCAGCCGACGAATTGAGTGCCCGACGGGAAGCACTCTCCTCCATCGGTGGGTCCTCTTCCAAGGAAAATGGAGGTGACGCTGACAATGGAGGTGACGCTGACAAGAGGCATTCTCGGCTGGAGCGTATGGGCCCAGATGCAAGGCGCAAAGCCACGAAGGCCCTCGATTATTCATTCTTGTTGGTGGATTGCAAGGCAATATGATGCCCAAAACATCGCAGGTCGCGGTTATAGTAGCTACCACGTACCTACTGACCAACCAACCACTAGTCGGGATATAAAATTTACTGTCCATCGGTTCTCTATTGCAGGCCTCAGGCTTGTAGGAGTCGTGTTGACCAGGGAAGAAACTCCGCAGCCAAAGAAGGAAACAGTGACATACACGAGGAAACGCTCACCCTCATTCGACGAGGATGATTATGACCTATCGCGGTGATGCCGCGGCCCACAACAAAGAAGCCGCAATTACAACGCTCGCGACGAGATCACACAATGAAAAGTCGACAAGATGTACGCCAAATGCGTCTGCCCCATAGATGCTTTAGCCGAGCCATATGGAAATCCTGGAAGCCTAGAGGCTTCAAGCTCCCTTTGGATAACCCGAAGTTCGACAGCCTTCAGGAGCCAAAGATCTGTTTGGATGACCACATTTCATCAGTCAAATTCCATGGCGGGGAGCAAAAACACAACCATGCAATGCCTACAACTACAACTAAAAGGCGTGCCATGAGCCTGGCTGAACAACCTCCCTCCCGGATCGATCCGTAGTTGGGAAGAGCTGGTGTATAGTTTCATACAAAACTTTAAAGGCACTTATAAGCGGCCAGCTTCAATCGAAGAATTACGCGCCTGCTGCTAGAAGCCTTGCGAACCACTCCACTCCTACATCCAATGATGGTCCATCATCAAAAACTCTGCGGAGGACATCTCCGAGGAGTAGGAAATCGACGCATTCAATAGCAGGGTGCAACGTCGTGAACTCATGAAGGAACTAGGCCGCACCAAGCCGAAGACCATCGATAACCTAATGGATATCGCTAATCGCTTGGATGATGGCAAAGATTTCATACACAACAACCGAGTACGCTTAGATGACGAGGGCGACCTCGGCCGCAGACGCGACCGCCGAGGAAAAAGAAGACTGCGTGGCAACGAGGATCACGACAAAGTCGACATGGTCGTGGCAGGCTACGCCAACCGTCGTGACGACGGCAACCGCAATAGCGTATACCTTAGCAGCAGCTACTGCGACAGCGGAACAACTCGGCAAGTGTGGCAACATCTCACTTGCGATGACGCAACTTCTGCCATGGAAAAACTATTGGGTCCTTGTAACATACACTTCTACATCAGCAAACAGGACAACAAAAGGAAATACAGTAACTTGCTCAAGGACTGTGGAGAGTTCCAAAAACTCCACAACGGGTACGCCTAGCTGCAGCGTGACACGGTAAACCAAGGGTACGACACCGCCCTAGGACCCATCACATATTGCACTCCACCACCACCACCTAGAAGACCCACGCAGCCTGTGGCTGCATCGGTGCAAAACAACAGAGCCAAAGAGTACCTGGGCCCTCTAGGTAATGTGGGAATGATCCAGAAAGGATGCCCCTGTAATAGGATGCAAAAGACCATCACTCGCCAGGTGAACTTGGCAGGCACCTCTCCCCCGGTCGTCCCTGAGTACCTCAGTGGCTCCGAGTCTTGCATCACGTTCGACAGATTTGATAACCCACGTCAGATCCCTCTCCCAGGCCTTTCGGCCTTGGTTCTCAAGGCACATATCAGTGGTTTCAAGATGAGTTGCGTCTTCATGGATGGCAGCAGTGGAATCAACCTAATATTCTCCAGCACCCTGCGCGCCATGCTAATCCCCTAAACCAGCCTAGAAGCATCCAACACAAATTTCCATGGCATCGTCCAAGGGAACAGAATCTATCCCCTAGGTAAAATATGGATCGACGTCATCTTCTGCACCCCCAAGAACTTCAGGCATGAAAGTCTCTAGTTCGAAGTGGTTGACTGGACATCACAGTACCACACCATCCTTGTTCATGTGGCATTCGCAAGGTTCCTAGCGGTGCCGCACTATGCGTACCTCTTGCTAAAGATGCCCGGACCAAACAACGTCATCACCGTCCCAGGGAGCTTCACTAGGTCTAACAACTACAATTGGGAATTCAAAAGAATCTCCCAGTCCTTCGGCATGCATGAGGAACTGGCAAGGCTAAAGGAGTCAACAGACACTAGCCAAGGAGATCCAGGTCCACCCGACGGACCCCACCAAGATGGACCTCATTGCCAATGAGTTGAGTTCCGCATAGGAACTCGCGCTCTTCGAATTCCTCCGTGAGCGCTGGAAATCTTTGCCTGGTGTCCTCTGGACATGCCAGGAGTTCCCAGGGAATTTTCCGATCTTGCACTCAACGTGTATCCTGATGCACTACCAGTCAAGTAGTCCATGCATCGACTGTCAGAGGAGCGAGCCAAGGCGGTCGGTATGGAAGTCAGCAGACTACTCGATGCTGATTTCATCCAAGAGATCAAAGATATCACTTGGGTAGATAACCCCATGCTGGTACCAAAGGACACAGACATACCGCAGATGTGTGTAGACTTCACAGCTCTGTACAAGCATTTCCCGAAGGATCACTTCCCATTACCGCAGATCGACCAAATCATCGATTCCACCGCAGGGTGCGAGCACCTCTCCTTTATCGACGCCTACTCAGGCTACCACAATATTCGACAGAAGGTGGATGACTAGGAGAAAACGTCCTTCATCACACCATTTAGAGTCTACTACTACAACACAATGCCCTTTGGGATGAAGAATGCAGGCACAACCTACCAGCTATGCATGTAGGCCTGCCTAAAAGTCAGCTCGATCTCAACATCCAAGTCTATGTCAACGACATAGTGGTCAAGACCGAAGAGAGCACGACACTAATCGAAGATATCCGTGAGACGTTCAACAATCTCAATTGCTACAAGATCAAGCTGAACCCAGAAAAGTGCACCTTTGGTGTCCCCTCCAGTCAATTACTCGGGTATCTCATCTCCGTGAGAGGAAACAAAGCAAACCGGAAGAAGATAACTGGCCATGGAGAAGCTGAAGAATATCAAGGGCGTCCAACAGCTAGTTAGGAGAATCGCGGCGCTCAGCCGATTCATCAGTCGCATGGCAGAAAAGGCTCTCCCCTTTTACCAACTCCTCTGCAAGACGGAGCACTTTGAATGGACGGATGAATCTCAAGAGGCATTCGAGGAACTCAAGCGTCTTCTATCAACTTCACCTATTCTGGTGACGCCTAAGGCAAAGGAGCCTATGCTGCTATACATAGCCGCAATACACCAGGTGGTTAGCACCGCACTCGTCTTCGAATGAGCCAAAGAGGGAAAGATCCATGGTGTATAATTCCCGGTATATTACCTCAGTGAGGTACCGAAGGCAACGAAGCAGCGATACCATCACTATCAGAAGTTGGACTACAGTGTATTAATGACGGCACGTCAACCGCGCCACTACTTTCAAGAGCACCAGATCGTCGTATTCAATGACACGCTACTGTTCCACATCCTCAACAAACCCAAAGCAACGGGGCGAGTGGCCCTCTAGGGTATAGAGCTGTCCTCGTAGGACATCATCTACGAGCAATGCACCGCCATCAAGTCGCAGGTGATCCCTGACTTCTTCGTCCACTAGATGTAACTTCAACTGCCAGATACCCCGGATATGTCGCGGGTTTGGATGATGCACTTCGACGGGTCCAAGTGTCAGGAAGGAGCCGGAGCCGGAGTAATCCTGACATCCCTACAAGGTGACAACATGCGGTCTACTACGTATCAAATCCCGCGCGTCTAACAACGAAGTAGAGTATGAGGCCCTTCTCCACGGGATGCAGATGGACAAAGCCTGCATCGCCACCAGATTGGTCATCTATGGTGACTCCAACCTCGTCGTGCAGCAGACAATGCACTAGTGCGACACGACAGCGAGAACATGATTTCCTACCACGATCTTTACAACGCACTCGAAGGAGAATTCGGCGGCTGCAAGCTCCGATACATTGGCCGCTAGAGCAACAAGGAAGCTGACACACTCGCCAACATTGCTCCACCCGCATGACGGTTACACCAGGCATGTTACTGGAGGAGATATGCAAGATCTCTATCAAGCTCAAACCACCCAAGGACCTACCAGAAGTAGCAACACACTTGGGGGATATGCCACCCGTGGAATACGACGCACCCACAGAAGAAGGACCAGACCCCCCACTCGAAGGCCCCATGGAGGAAATTCTCATAGATCCCTCCCGGACTCAGCCGTAAATTGCATACCTGCTGAGTAAGAAGTTGCCAGATGACCCAACAAACACGTGACACATCGCTTGACGTTCCAAGGCCTCCACCATCATCAATGGCGAACTCTAGAAATGGAGCATCACCGGCATCCTCCAGCGATGTGTCACCAATAGTGACGGAAGGAGCATCCTCCTCGGCATCTGCAGCCATCACGCCGGTAGTCACACCCTAGTTGCCAAAGCCCTCCGGGCTAGATTCTACTGGCCAATGGTGATGAGCGACGCCACAAGCATCATCGAGAAATGCAACGCCTGCCAACAATTATCCACAAGCCACATGCACCAGGCTTTGAGCTACGGCCAATACCACTGGCATGGACCTTTGCACAATGGGGATTCGATATGGCCGACAAGCTACAGAAGTCGTCACCTGGAGATTATGTTTTCCGCCTCGTCATCTTCGACAAGTTAACAAAGTGGATCAAAGCCACATCAGTCACTAATAAAACCAGCACCACTACCATCAAGTTTTTCGAGTCCATCGTCTTCATGTTCGGGGTGCTGCACAACATCATCACCGACAATAGAACAAACTTCACCTCAAAAGAGTTCCAAGACTTCTATGATAACCTCGGGATCAACATCAATTACGCCTCGATGGCGCACCCCCAGACCAATGGCCAAGTCGAAAAGGCCAACGGCCTCATCTGCAACGACATCAAGAAACGACTCCTATGGCCTGTCAAATGAGTAGCATGAGCCTGGGCAGAAGAGCTACCTTTAGTGCTATGGAGCTTACGTACAACACCAAACAACACCAATAGATACATGCCTTTCTTCATGGTGCATGGTGCCGAGGCGGTACTACCAGCTGAAGTGCACTACAAGTCCCCACGGGTCGTTGCTTACAACGAGGCCGAATCCACAGCCTCACTCACAGATTCCATCTGTAGGGGTTCGTAGCATGGAAAACAAAAAAATTCTTGTCACAACCCGGAATCAGGGCTATACAAATACCAGATACTCATCTGATATAAGCCTAACCTAAATTCGGAAACGCGCAGGGAAAGATTGGTAACGTTACAGAACATACAAACCATACATTAATAAGGTAAACTCTTAAGAGAGTTACAGACCAGTCATACAAGCCAGGGGTCACAGACCCATCATTACATCAAACAACAGAAGCAAACAAGTTGTTCTAAACAACAAACTTAGCAAAGGGCCTAAGAGGCCTTAAACAGAAGTTGCGACCCTTCAATACATCCTAGGCTGCTACCCGGGAACCCCAACTACTCGTCGACTTCGACGTAGAAACTACCTTCAGTTGGAGTAGCATCATCTGTAGAAAAACATCAACGAAGCAAGGCTGAGTACAGGGTGTACTCCGCAAGACTTATGGCTAGTGGAGTTATTTTGAATCAAGCCATCTTTTGTTTTCAAACCAAGAGGGAGAAGAAACTCGTCTAGTCAGGTCATTTTCAAAAGGGGATAAGAAGACTTCAACTCTATCTCTTGGAATCATCTTTGATATCCACCAAGTATCATCATCAACTGAACCTCTCTTCCCGGACTACCCCCTCAACAACCCCGAGGAAGTATTCCGGATCTCACTTTAGTTGACAAGTTTTATCATTCAGTTATAGTTTTCTATGATCACAGAATCCGTTCCCAAGTCGTCCGTAACCGTGGACACGGCTTTTCAAAAAGATTAGTAACCCTGCAGGGATGCACAACTTTGCCCACACGTACCAACCGATTCTTAATGCCAAATTATTAGCCCTCTTCCTTGGAAGGCCGGCAGAGAAGGTTGACCATGACCTTTACCTTGCTTTCGCCGAGACCATGAGTCACGCACTAAGGAGATGCCGCTGTAACGGGTCGAGTCCCGAATTCGGTCCCTAGCGATGTGAACAGGGTTTGAGATTACAGATGTCGGGCATCTCCCATTCCCTGCCACGCTTACCTACCTCTATGAATGCACCTCCTACATCTCCATTCAAGAACAACCAATATGCGTATGTCGAATGGAAAGCCCAAACTATGTGACTCATGGAATCTACTAGGCAAGTTAGTGAGTCGAGGGGGTTTCCAGGCCCCCGTATGGTTGTATGCTCGTCTTGGTTCAAGAGGTGAGAACATTAGGTCCTAAGGGTGGCAAGTATGGGACTACAAAAACCACAACCCACGTGGCCTCCCATACAAGCCTTAGCATGTTTATCATTCATATCTGATCACATCACAACATCCCACCATACTAGATTCATTCACATCTCCGATGCATCACATGAATGATCAGCATCATACCACTAAGCATGGCTAAGCTTGACTGAACTGTGGCACTAGCGATGCTCAATTGGTTCTTCTAATTAAACATGCCATCAAAGTTGATTAACAATGTATGATTATAGCTTAGTTGGATAGGTTTAATTTTTTTGAACATTTTAGTATATTATTTATATTTTTCTGATTTAAAAATGAATTAGTTATGAATTTCCCAAATTTTAATTCATTTTAAATCATTTTTGGAATATTTGAAATAATTTCCAAACTTGGGCCCACATGTCAGACTTTTATTAATTTCAGAAAATATCTATAGAAAATGTTAATATCCTGACAGGTATGGCCCACCTGTCATACATTTTCCATTTCAGAAATAATTATAGAAAAGAAAAGGAGAAAGGACATCAGCATGACATCATGCTGATGTCATCTAGGGCTTGATCCTCAGATCAATGCTCGATCGACCGCGCGCGAGGATGCTTGGCTGGGTGCACTGCACTCAGCGCATCGCGCTGATCCATAAAGTGGCGGCGCGGCGTGCAGGGGGTTGCCGGAGTGGCGGGAGTGACGGTGGCCGACGGCGGCGGCTACAGGTGGTCGACGGGGAGGGGGCTAGATGACGAGAGAGAGGAAACAGAGTTATCTTCGAGGACTAGAGTCTCACCCTGAGCACGGTGGAGGTGGTGGAGAGGCGACGGGAGATGCCGGAATCGAAGAAGAACGCGGCGGCCGGAGCTCGGAGAGGTGAGGTCAAGGGCGACGATTTCGAGTGCCCGCGTCTGATTCCTTCAGGGAGAAGCACCAGGGCGACGAGGCGGAGCTCAAGGCGGGTTCGACGGGGCACGGGGAGGCTTGAAATGGCGGCGGCGCAAAGCTCTGGCCGGACTAGGGTTTGGCCATGGAGCGGGAGAGCTAGGGAGAGGAAGAAGTGGCAGTTTAGGGTTCGTCGTCGGCGTCCAGCAAATCTTGTAGATGCTCAGGGGCGGCGGCACGAATCGTGGCGTCGGCGAGCATCACAACGCCAGCGTGCGGATGCAGTGACACCGAGCTGCTTCTATCACGAGGAAGACGACAGGCGAAGGGGTACGGGCCTGGTGGGCTGCACTGGTGGCAGAGAGGGAAGTGGGCTTGGCCCAGTAGCTAGGTTAGATAGATTTTTTTCCAGGAATCTGTTTTCTATTTCTATTTTCTGATTCCTTTTGTACTTTGAATTCAAATTTGTTTTTGAATAATTTCAAGTTACAAGGACTTTTATGAAGTATATAAAATAATGTGGAACCCTTTTATTCACTTTGGGTTCCATTCATTTTGATAGTTTTTCAAATATAAAACCCATTTGAGTGGTTTCAAATAGAGGGGGAAGTTATTAGGGTTTTATTTGTTCTTACTTGGTTAAACAAAAGTGCAGATGTTATGAATGCATGAAATGCTGAAACATGTCTTTATTTATATTTCACAAAAGGGTGGTATGTTACATTTCTATCGCATGAACACACAAAAGCCAAGATCCAAAGAGTATAACGATATACGGATATCTCGTGGGTTATGTAGTCGTTCACTTGCCGATCTCAAGATCGTGTAGACGATCCTTCTGGCGCCGTGTTCCGGCAGCGCTCCCGCAGTCGGTCACACGTTCGGTCCTTGATGAAGACCTTCCTCTCCCTTGTTCTAGCAGGCAGCGAAGGTTTTAGATCTCCTCTCGATTCCAGGAGCACGACGGCGTGGTGATGAAACGGAGGAGTAGATCCCGCAGGGCTTCGCCTAAGACAGAGAGAGTTATGGTGGAGTAGAGGGGACTCGACAACTAGGGTTTAGATCCCGAGGGTTGGAGGTGGCCGGGGGTGGCTAGCGCAACAGCGACGGAAGGCGGCGATGATAGCGCTAGGGCTGTGACGGCAACTTGGGCACGACGCTTGGGGCTAGGGTTTGGGTTGAGGGGAGAGGGGATTACCCCTCCCCTCCTTTTATGAGAGGGAGAGGCAGTTTGGGGAGGGGAGGCCGAGTCCTCCGCCAACTCCCTCTCCTTAGCCGCGGTGGAGGGAGAGGAGGTTTCCTCTCCTCCCTCCACTAGAATTTGACTTTCATGTTGGGATTTGACCTTTTCAAACTGGCGTTTGACTATTCAAATTATAGTTTGATTTCTCTCTTCCCATCTCCCAACCAAGTGACCTAGGATATGAACCATGCATCCCATTAGGGTTTAATACATTCGATGTACCCCTCCCCTTCGAAGTGGTGGACCTTCTAGAACTTTCTAGAAGCTTCCGATCTAAACACCGAAAACATTTCTGAAAACCGAAAAATGACTTTCCTTATATAAATCTTATTCTCCAGAATATTTCGAATCTCCTCGTGATGTCCTGGATCCAATCCGAGACTACGAGCAACATTTAGTCTCCAACATACTGTCACATCCCAAAATTCTTCAAATTTTGGAATGTGAAATAAATAAATAAGTTTGATTGATTGTTCGACTATGTTGAAAATTCTCAAAGAGAAGAAACTTTTTGAATAGAAAATCCTCTCAACCTTGAATTCAAAATCTTATAATCTTTTGTTATGACCTAAGTAGCCATATAGGCAAAAGGGCATGGACTGATTATGGATTGTAGAATTGGTGTGCAAGATTTCAAAATGGAAATCATGAAGCATTCATAAGCATTTCATTACATCCATGCAAAGTTCTTACAAACTGAATCCAAATCCTGGTATCTAAATCCTATAGTTGATTCGCCCAAATGTTCCTAAGGAAATTAAATTTACTTTATAAAACCCACTGTTGCTAAGGCAGCGATTAATGCTAAATTATAGCCTAGAAATATCCAATTAATATTACAAAACTTTAGAAACAAAATTGAGCTCATTTGAAGCTATTATGAAAAAGTTATGGAACAAATACAAACAAATAAAGATATAAGTAAAATGAAATATACAAGGATTTATAAATCCACTATCTGCAAACTAGTAAAAAGATTATAAATATGATCCTACAATGATATATTCGATTTTAGAAAAATTTAGAAACAAGAATCATATCATTTTGAGTTCGTATGCAAAAGATATGAGGGAAACAAGTAAATAGAAAAAGAAAAAAAAACCTAAGCGGGCCGGCCCACCCGGACCGACCGAGCCAGGCCACGCACATACACGAGACGATCAATCCCAGCCTTGCTTTAAAAACCGTGCGAATTAGTTTTTGACAAACCTATCTGTAATCAAACTCTCATAACTTTTTATCTACAACTCCGAATCGATTTTCGTTTGTTTCTGCTTGTTCCCTACTCCAAGACCTATCTCTACACCATCCCAAACCTCCATATAAACTCGTGGAGCCACAACGTTATGAGTTTTCCTTCTCGAAATCCCGAATCTACACATGCCCGAATTTTATTTCGCTTTTTAACCCATCTAGACTTCGTTGTTCGCCTTCGGCCAAAAAACGAAAGTTGTATAACTCATCGAAATCGTTCAATCCCGACAAACCTCACCTCTTTTCATCCACCCCAGCCGGAGAATTTCACATCGCAATATTTCAGATCTGACGGTGTAAATCCAAGATGTACTCGCGCTCGTTCCTTCAAATCCAAATTCCTTTGGTGAGAAGGTAGGACTAATGATTCCCCAAAATTTTCATGTTCTAAGTTTTTCAATTTGACCTACGGATTTGTCTCTCTAACATAGATATCTTTCTTGTCTATTCTGAGCCAAAAATCGGGTCAATCTCTTCTTCTAGCCACCGGATCCTATCCAGACGGTCGAGATCCAATCAAACCGGTGCGTGCCATGTCGTTGTTCCAGTCAGCTTCCTCATCAACGCCACGTCATCGTAAGGTCAGCATCTAGTCCCAGTCAGCATGCACAGTCAACCTGTCCAGTCAGCGGAATATTCTCTGGAATATTCCATTCGAATTTAAAATTGCACATTATAAATCTAACTTGTAAAATTCATTAGAAATTCATACCATGTCCAAAAATTGCGTATAATATATCAAATTGAAGATAATTTTACGTAGAATCATCTTATCAGAATAGATCCAACTTTTGTACTGTACATGGTTACTGCAGTAATTTAGTTAGTTTTAATGGTCTTTTAGGTTAATAAATTCATAGAAAATTATCTGTAACTCCGAAAAATATGAACAATATATCAAATTGAAGCTACTGTAATGTACATTAATAATATCTAGTTGGATCTAGCCTTTGCAGATTATTTAGCCCGTAGTGATTTAATTAGTTTTAATGGCTTTAGAAATCATTAAATTTATAGAAAATTATTTGCATATCACAAAAATATAAATAATATATCGATGGAAATCCGGTTCCATGTAGATCACCAATATCAATTAGTTCAGCCTTTGACTGTAAGGTTTTGCCGTGAAGATTTAAATGGTTTAATGGCCTATTTAGAGTAATAAATTCATAAGAAAATAAATACTGTCAGAAAATTACAAATAATATATCCCTGGAATCACAATTCCGTGGAGATTTCAGATATAATTTTAGTTTGATTTTTAGGCAACAGAAACTATATGAATCATTTAAAACCCATTAAACACTATTTAAATCATACAAAAAGATCTATAACTCCGATTTGGGTGAATCCAACGCCTACTGGTTCGTATTAACGTCCTCTATCCAGTAAACACAAGAAAAAAAATTTAATTTGACAGTTAGAATAGGCGTTACAACAGAACTATTAAAAACCCTATATTGGCAAGTAATTATTAAAAACAAATACTCCATTGCATTAATTGGCGTCTTGCATGCATCATATACTTCAGTATGGTTTAGAGAACTAAAATAACAACCATGGTGACTTATTAAATTGTCATGCATGCATTTGTTGTATTTGTTTGATCTCTGTGTGCTATTGTTTATGTTGTATGCAATTGTTTGATCGATAGATTGCGAGGGGTGCAACGTGTGTGATTGCAACTACTATGATTGCATTATTGTGGTTATGACGAGTGCAACCATTATATCTATGAGGATTGTGAGGATTATCTAATCGAATACATCTACAACAAAGGCAAGTGGTGCTATCTTGGTCATAAATGTCCTATTGTTTTCCTATGCATTGTAGATGCTTTTGTAGAATTGCATCTGTAGGAATTGATGTGTATATGCTATGCTATATCCCATATTATTCCCTAGTATTCCTTGTTTATGAGCCATCGTATTGGTAGATTGCTTAGCTATGCTATTTAGACGAGGAAGGGAATCACATCATGAAAGTTTATATGTTTTGAAAGGCTTATGTTTTCCTAAATGACAAACAAATATTTTTTAATGAACCACCTGGGCGGAATGGCATTGATTGGGTCATCGAGTGTGGATTTATGGTGGGGAATGCCGAACAGGACAGTGAGAAAGGATTGGTTTCTTTATTTGGTAACTTACGTGTACAACCATGTGCCAATAATGGAATGGGCGGTTGGTTGGACTCAGTAGGTTGTGGTAACTCGAACCCACGTATCCAGAGATGTAGAATAGTTTAGGTTGGACCGGTGCATGTCGGGTTTGGGGAGCTATTTCCCGAACGGTTCCTTCTTGGACTTCTCCCTATCATCACCCAATATGAGAGTGGTGGTACGAGCTGGGCTGGCCAAGTCACATGGGTAAAGTGTACTAACCCCTGCATGGTGTATAAACTAATCGATTAGCCGTGTCCCCGGTTATAGACAATTTGAGCGGCCTGATACTGATGCTATGATATTTCTCACTCATCCTTATTTCTTAATTACTTAAAACTTGTTGGGTGAACATAATTGGGTAGGAGCACCTGGGAGTGAACCAGCGTATTGGAAAACTACTTTGTTACAAATGTTAGGATAAAACTATTGCTTTATGCAAATGAACCTGAACTCCACTTGGCCAAATAAGCATGTAGTTGATAGATCTGTTGTTAACCACTTTAGCCTACTTGCCATACATTCAATGTATTGACCATTCGTGGCTGCAACGTTTCATGTTGCAGGTTATATCGTATCTGAGTGATCGTTCATAGGTCGCGAGACTCCACTCAACAATTGTTCGCCTGTGGCACATTTGGAGGATGGAGATCTACCTTGTATTCGTTTTCCCCTGTGTACTTGAATAAATAATGTAAATTCTGGATCATATTCGTTGTATTTATGATGCACAGTTATATTTGGTATCATTTTGTACTGTGTGTGCCAGTGAACCGATCCAGGGATTGACACTATACACATGAACTCAGCCTTATCAGGCGAGGGTGTTACACATACATTACATATCAACTAAACAACATTGAATCCTTAAGTGTGTCTTCCTACGGTTCGTGAATTATGCGGATATGATTGAGACGCTTCTTCGATCAATAACCAGTAGAGGAATTTGGAAATTCATATGGATCCCACATATTTCTATGAATACTTCGTGATCGAATGAACCATTTACATACGATACCAATATCCTTTTGTGTCACAATACTTTACCTATCCGAGGTTTGATCGTTGGTATATTCGCATACCTAGTTCACCCTCGTTACCGATACGTACTCTTTACTCGTTCCGTGATATGTGATCCGTTGTGATATAGTCACATGCTTGCAAGCCAATTGGATGACATTCCATTGAGAGGGCCAAAACTATATCTATCCGTCATATGGATGAACAAACCCCACTCTGGATGCATGTGACTCAACACATACTTTCAGAATACTCAATGCCACCTTTATAACCACCCAGTTAAGAAGAGGTGTTTGATGTCATCAAAACATCCATCCGATGATGGTGATTAACATGATCTCATGGTCGAAGGATTTAGGTTACTATGTATTTGAAAGCTTATAGCAAACTAACTATTGAATGACTTAATCTTATGCTACTCTTAACTATAGGAGTGTGTCCATCACATCATTCTCCTAATGATATTACCTTATTATTAATAACATCCAATGTTCATGATCAGGAAACCATAATCATCAATTTAATCAACACGCTAGTATTATAAGAGGCTTACTAGGGACTCTTACATGTTTACAAATCACACAAGTATTAATGTTTCCGGTTAATACAATTATAGAATGGTATGTAAAAATTTATCATAAATACAAAGATATAATAATAACTACTTTTATTATTGCCTCTTGGACATATATCCAACGGTCTCCCACTTGCACTAGAGTCAATTATCGAGATTATATGCCAAATACCTAACACCCATGGCGTTTTGGTGTTGGTCATGTTTTTCCCCAGGGAGAGGTTTAATCAACGGATCCGCCACAATCAGATAAGTGTGTACTTTGCAAATCTTTATGTCACCATCTTGGACATGCTCGCGAATAGCATGAAAACATAGCTTGATATGATTCAGCTTCTTGTGTGACCTTGGCTCTTGTGCATTGGCTATGGCACCCATGTTATCATAGTAGATAGCCATTGGGTCCAACGCATTAGGAACCACACCAAGCTTCATAATGAACACCTTCATCCATATTTCCTCTTGTGAAGCCTCCAAAGCAGCTATGTATTCCGATTCAGTTGAAGATATCGCCATAACGCTTTTCTTAGCACAACTATAGCTCACTGCTGCACCATTGAAAGTAAATACGTATCCAGATTGTGATTAGAATCATTCGGATCGGTGTTCCAACTAGCATCGGTGTAACCATTTACAACGAGCTGTTCTTCACCTCCATAAGAAAGAACCATATCCTTAGTTCTTCTCAAGTACTTAAGGATATTTTTGACAGCTATCTAGTGATGTACTACTGGATCACTTTGATATCTGCTAGTCAAACTAACATCATATGCAATATCCAGTCTTGTACACAACATGGCATACATGATAGATTCTATGGCTGAGGCATAGGGAGTCTTACTCATCCTCTCTCTCTATCTTCTGTCGTAGATGGACTTTGAGTTTTACTCAAGGTTGTATATGGCAACATGGGAAAGAACCCTTTCTTGTTATCTTCCATTCCAAACCTGTTTAGAACCTTGTCCAAATATGTACTTTGTGAAAGCACTATTAAGTGTCTTGATCTATCTCTATAAATCTTGATGCCTAATATGTATGAAGCTTCGCCAAGATCCTTCATTGAAAAACTATTATTCAAGTAGTCTTTGACACTTTTAAGAAGTTCTATGTCTTTCCCAATCAACAATATGTTATCCAGATATAGTACTAGGAAGGCTACAGAGCTCCCACTCACTTTCTTGTGAATACAAGCTTTTCCATATGTTTGTATAAATCGAAAACTTTTGATCACCTTATCAAAACATTGATTCCAACTTCGGGATGCTTGCTTCAATACATAAATGGATCGTTGAAGTTTGCATACCGTGTTAGCATATTTAAGATCGACAAAACCTTTGAGTTGTACCTTATACAACTCTTCATCAATGTCACCATTGAGGAACGCCGTTTTCACATCCATCTGCCATATCTCATAATCGTAATATGCAGCGATTGCTAACAAAATCCTCACAGACTTTAGCTTCTCTACCGGTGAGAAAGTCTCATCGTAGTCAACTCCTTGAATTTGTCGGAACCCTTTCGTGAAAATTTGAGCTTTATAGACGGTAAAATTACCATCAACATCTGTTTCTTCTTGAAAATCCATTTGTTCTCGACAGCCTTGCGGCCATCCGGTAAGTCCACCAAGGTCCATACTTGGTTTTCATACATGGATCCAATCTCGGATTTCATGGCTTCTTGCCATTTATTGGAATCTAGGCTCATCATTGCTTCCTCATATGTCGTAGGATCATCGGTGTTGTCCACCAATATGAGACTCATAACAGGATCATACCAATCCGGAGTGGTACGAGTCCTTGTTTACCTACGAGGTTCAGTAGTAACTTCGTTCAAAGTTCCATCATCATTATCATTAGCTTCCTCTCTTATTGGTCCAGGCACCACATGAACATCCTCCGGTGCCGCGCTACACTCAAATCCGAGAGAAGGTTCGACAACCTCGTCGAGTTCTACTTTCCTTCCTGTCACTTCTTTCGAGAGAAACTCCTTATCAAGAAAGAATCCATTCTTGGCAATGAAGATTTTGCCTTCAGATCTATGATAGAAGGTATACCCAATAGTTTCCTTCTGGTATCCTATGAAGATGCAATTTTCCGCTTTGGGTTCAAGCTTGTCGGGCTGTAACTTAGGTTTCTTACCAAACCACAATTCATACGGTGTCATTTCAACAGATTTAGATGGTGCCCTATTTAAAGTGAATGCGGTTGTATGCATACACCGAACCATATCTAAGAGAGTTCGATTATGACGTTCGGACACACCATTATGTTGTGGTGTTCCCGGCGGTGTCAATTGTGAAATTATTCCGCATTTCTTCAAATGCTCGCCAAACTTGTAACTTAGATAATCAGCTCCATGATCAGATCGTAGAAATTTAATCTTCTTGTTACATTGATTCTCTACTTCACTTTGAAATTCCTTAAACTTCTTGAAAGTTTCGTACTTATGTTTAAAGAAATAGATATACCCATATCTACTCAAGTCATCCGTGAAAGTAAGAACATAACTATAACCACCATGCGATGCCACACTCATCGGTCCACACACATTGGTATGTATGATTTCCAATAAGTCCATAGCTTGCTCCATTATACCAGAGAATGGAGTCTTAGTCATTTTTCCCATCATACATGCGTCACATATTTCAAGTGATTCAAAATCAAGTGATTCAAGAAGTCCATCATGATGGAGTTTCTTCATACGCTTCACTCTGATGTGACCAAGACGATAGTGCCACATGTATGTAGAATTATCATTCAATTTCAAACATTTAGCATCTATATTATGAACATGTGTATCACTACTATCGAGATTCAATGAGATTAAACCATCTATCATAGGCGCATGACCATAAGAGATATTACTCATATAAATCAAACAACCATTATTCTCGAACTTAAATAAGTAACCATCTCGCAATAAACAAGATCCAGATATAATGTTCATGCTTAACACATGCACCAAATAACAATTATTTAAGTATAGAACTAATCCTGATGGTAGATGAACAGGGAGCGTGCCGACAGCGATCACATCAACCTTGGAGCCATTTCCAACGCGTATCGTCACCTTGTCTCTTGCTAGTCTCCATTTATTATGCAACACCTGTTTCGAGTTACAAATATGAGCAACCGAACCAATATCAAATACCCAGGCACTATTACGATTACTAGTAAGATACACATCAATAACATGTATATCGAATATACCTTTCTTCTTGATGTTGCGATTCTTCCGATCTTCCTGGTGCTTGGGCCAATTCCGCTTCCAATGACCTTGTCCCTTGTAGTAAAATCATTTAGTATCAGGCTTAGGACCAGCTTTGGTCTTCTTTGCAGGCGCGGCAGCTTTCTTGCCACCCTTCTTGAAGTTACCCTTTTTCTTAGGCTTGCCTTGCTTCTTGAAATTGGTGGTCTTATGAACCATCAACACTTGGTGCTCTTTTTTTATCTCCACTTCCGCAGACTTCAACATGGAAAAGAGTTCAGGTAACGAATTATCCATGTGTTGAATGTTGTAGGTCATCACAAAGTTCTTGTAACTAGGTGGTACTAATTGGAGGACACGATGAATCCCCAATGCATTAGGAATCACTATTCCCATGCTTTGGAGTTTATTGGCATTCCCAGAAATTTTGAGCACGTGCTCACGAACGGAGATGGCCTCTTCCATCTTGCAGTTAAAGAACTTTTCAGAAGCTTCATAACTCTCAACTACCGCGTGAGCCTCAAAAATCATTTTGAGTTCACGGACGATATCATGTGGGCCAAAGTTCTCAAACCTTTTCTGAAGCTCCGATTCCAAACCATACAATATAGCACACTGAACTGCGGAGTATTGATTCTTTCAAGTGAGGAAAACATTTTTCACCTTATCGGAAGCATCAACTACAGGTGGGCCACCGAGTAGTGCATCCAGCACATAGGTCAATTGACCAGCATTGAGGACAATCCTCAAATTGCAGAACCAATCCGCAAAGTTGCTTCCATTGTTTTTTAACTTTTCTTTCTCTAGGAACGCATTAAACTTGATGGTACGGGACGCCATGATCTAGAAAATATTTACAAAAGTTTAGACAAGGTTTATGTCAAATTGAGTTCTACTTAATACTTAAATTAACTAGCTGAACTCGCACTCAAAACAATATCCCTCGCATTGTTTTAGCGATCACACGAACCAAATCCACTACATCAAGTTCGATCATCACGAGCGATGATGTAGTTTCAAAGGCGAACAATCAACTTGTTCATCATATCATCTATATGACTCATGCTTTACCTTTCGGTATTCTGTGTCCCGAGACCATGTATGTACATGCTAGGCTCGTCAAGGTTAACCTTAGTATTCGCATGAGAAAATCTGGCTTGCTCCCATTGTATGCACATGCAGAATCTATCACACCCGATCATCACGTGGTGCTTCGAAATGACGAGTCTTAGCAACGATGCCTACTAAGGATGAACACTTTATTACTTGATATTTAGTGAGTGGGATCATCTTATAATGCTACCATCACGATCTAAGCAATACAAGATGCATAAAAGGTTTAACATTACATGCAATTCATATATGTGATATGATATGGCCTTTCTTCTTGTGCCTTTTATCTCCATCTCCAAGCACGAACATGATCTCCATCATCACCGGCGTGGTGTCAAGGTCAATGGTTTCGCTCCATGGTTGTTGTCCACTAGCATCAACTATTACAACTACTTTGAATAATAGACATGCAGGTCTTAAACAAAATTTAAAGACAACCATAAGGCTCCTGCTGGTTGCCAACTTACAATAAGAATCATTTCATACATCATATATAATCACAATCATGGCCATATCACATCACATCACACCCCTGCAAAACAAAGTTAGACGCCTCTAATTTTCTTTCCATGTTTTACGTGGTTTGGGGATTTCGTATAAGAACCGTTCTAACTTACAAACAAGAACCACAATGTTGATACAAGTATTGTCAAATGCCCATTGTAAATTGAATCTTCACTATGGTGGGAGAGACCGACACCCGCAAAGCCACTTATGCAATACAAGTTGCATGTTGAGCATGGAGCAAGTCTCATGAACGATGTCATGTAAGGTTAGCCCAGGCCACTTCATCCCACCATCTCGCAAGATGCAAAGTACACAAAAAGCAATTGACAACAAAAGCATCAACGCTCCTGCAACAGATCTACACATAGACACGGCTCTGATACCACTGTAGGGGTTAATATCATGGGAAACAAAAAAATTCTATCGCATGAACACACAAAAGCCAAGATCTAATCTACTAGATCGGTACAACAAGATTGAAGAGTACTAACCCTTGAAGATCCAAAGAGTTTAACGATATACAGATATCTCATGGGTGATGTAGTCGTCCACTTGCCGATCTCAAGATCGCGTAGACGATCCTTCCAGTGCCATGTTTCGGCAGCACTCCCACAGTTGGTCACACGTTTGGTACTCGATGAAGACCTTCCTCTCCCTTGTTCCAGAAGGCAGTGGAGGTTTTAGATCTCCTCTTGATTCGAGCAGCACAACGGTGTGGTGATGAAATGGAGGAGTAGATCCCGCAAGGCTTCGCCTAAGACGGATCAAGTTATGGTGGAGTAGAGAGGACTCGATAACTAGGGTTTAGAGGCCTAGGGGTGGAGGTGGCCGGTGGTGGCTAGGGTAGCGGCATCCGCGACTTGGGCGGCGACGCTTGGGGCTAGGGTTTGGGTTGAGGGGAGAGGGGATGCCCCCTCCCCTCATTTCATGAGAGGGAGAGGAAGTTTGGGGAGGGGAGGCCGAGACCTCCCCTAACTCCCTCTCCTTGGCCGATGGTGGAGGGAGAGGAGGTTTCCTCTCCTCCCTCCACTAGGATTTGACTTTCATGTTGGGATTTGACTTTTTCAAACTGGTGTTTGACTATTCAAACTATAGTTTGATTTCTCTCTTCCTATCGCCCAACCAAGTGACCTAGGTTATGAACCATTAATCTCATTAGGGTTTAGTACATTCCATGTAATAATATTTCGTCCGAAGTGGTGGACCTTCTAGAACTTTCCAGAAGCTTCCGGTCAAAACACCGAAAAGATTTCCGAACCCTAGAAAATGACTTTTCTTATATGAATATTATTCTCCAGGCTATTCCAGATCTCCTCGTGATGTCCTGGATCCAACCTGAGACTGCGAAAAACATTTGCTCTCCAACATACATTACGTATCTACTAAACAACATCGAATCCTAAAGTGTGTCTCCCTATGGTTCGTGAATTATGCGGACATGATCGAGACACTTCTCCGATAAATAACTAATAGAGGAATCTAGAAATTCATATGGCTCCCACATATTTCTATGATTACTTCATGATTGAATGAACCATTTACATACGATAACAATTTCCCTTTGTCTCACGATACTTTACTTATTCGAGGTTTGATCGTCGGTATCTCTGCACACCTAGTTCAACATCGTTACCGATAAGTGATCTTTACTTGTTCCCTGATATGTGATCCCTTGTGATATAGTCAATTCTTTCAAGACAATTGGATGAAATTCCACGGAGAGGTCCTAGAGTATATCTATCTGTAATATGGATAAACAAATCCCACTCTTGATCCATGTGCCTCAACACTTACTTTCAGAATACTCAATGCCACCTTTATAACCACCCAATTACGAAGTGGTGTTTGATGTCATAAAAACATCCATTCGGTGATGGTTATTAACATGATCTCATGGTCGAAGGATTTAGGTTACTATGTATTTGAAAGCTTATAGCAAACGAACTATTGAATGACTTGAACTTATGCAACGCTTAACTATCGGAGTGTGTCCATCACACCATTCTCCTAATAATATGACCTTGTTATTAATAACATCCAATGTTCATGATTAGGAAACCATAATCATCAATTAATCAACAAGCTAGTATTACAAGAGGCTTACTAGGGACTCTTACATGTTTACAAATAACACAAGTATTAATGTTTCTGGTTAATGCAATTATAGCATGGTATGTAAACATTTATCATAAACACAAAGATATAATAATAACTACTTTTATTATTGACTCTTGGGCATATCTCCAACACCATTAACCTACTAGATGAAGCACACGATATTTGTCGTGGGAATGGCCACGGTAGATGCTGCAATCGGCAGTGAGTAGTAGAACAAGGGGCAAGGGCGGCCAGCCATCTGTGGTGCGAGATGAGGGAAAAGACACAGGGTTTTACCCAGGTTCGGCCCGCCGGAGGGTAAAGACCTACTCCTTCTAGATTGTATTGATGAGAGAGTAAAAGGGTGAGATCGACGACTAGGCGGCGAGTCGCAGGGGGTGTATGATGGAACGTCAGTTCTATGCGTGCCCTAGGGAGGTTCATATAGAGTCACCTCGCTAGGGTTTATCGATCTACAACCGAGTTGGATAAGGATCCGACTGGGCCTAGCTACGCTTCTGGGCCTCTAGCTTCCAGTCGCCTGGCTTGTTCTTGGGTCGTGATCCAGTCGTCGTCCTGCAGGCCCACTCGCTGGCAGTATGGGCCAGTAGGAAACGTCCTGCTAGGTATACCCCACTCGGCATATCCCCATCAGTAGTACCCAAGGCCATCATTGATTTTTCGCAGGTGTTCTTTGGCAGTTGGAGTATTCGGTTCCAATTTGGATGCCCAGTCGAATCGTTGGTCGACTCTTTCAACCAGAGAAAGAATCTTTAATATGTTTTCTCAGTCGCAATAACGGCGACCAGTCGAATCGCTAATTTGACGAATAATCGAATCACAGCTATGGCGAATTGGTCGGCGAGCAGTTGAATCACCGCTATGGTGAATGGGTCGGCGAGTAGTCGAATCATTGCGACTGGCGAGTGAGTAGACGAAGTTGGACCGTCAAACCGGTCAAACTAGCCGTTGGGTAATCCAACGGTAATATCGGCGTAATCACCGTGCGGTAACGGATCCCCAAAAATGGCGGGTACCAACCTCTATATAAGGAGAGTGACGGGTGAAGAACGACCATTCCCCACATTTCCTCCGACCTCGTGCGTCTCCCAATCTTCCATCTCTTCCATAGCGAGCAAAAGTGATCCAGCGATTCCGCCGCGACCCGGCAATCTCAGATCCTCCGATCGACGGCACCACCGAAAGATCTGTGGGGAAGATCCAAGTGCACGAAGGTGCTGCTCAAATCCTTTGAGGACATGGGAGTTCTCTACGCCGGGATATGGCGAATCCCCGCGGTCGGAGAAGTGTAGTCGACTCCCCGCGCTGGGGAGTTCATATGCTTCACCAGCCATCTCGAGAGGGGGCTCGGATTCCCCACCTCGATCTTCTTCCAATGCTTCTGCTTGTATTACGGCATCCAGCCATCAGATCTGGGGCCGCATAGCATCGAGCAACTCACCATTTTTGTGTCGTTTTGCGAGTGCTACCTGGGCTGCCACCCATATTTCCCCATGTGGCAGGAGCTATTCCATGGGCAGGTCAGACACGAATGGGCAGGCGGCCTGATGCTAGCGGCGGGCGGCCTCACCTTCCAGATGAAGTCCAAGGCCTCCTTCCATGACCTCATGCCGCCGAAGAAGGCGGCGAACGAGTGGAAGAAGAATTGGTTCTACGTCAGGGAATCAATGTCGGATGGAGAGGTGGCGCTTTCGATGTACTCCGTTGACTGGCCCGAGACGCGCCGACTTCAAGTCTCCAAGCTTCCGCTCAAACAGCGGATGGTGGTTGATGATATCTTGACGACGATTCGTCAACTGAAGAAGAACGACCTTGAAACCATCAACCTATTCAACTGCTGGCTCGAGCGGCGGCTGGTGCCTCTGGACAGCGACACCCATTGGATGTACGAGTACACGGGCAAGGAAGACGCAACCAAGTCCCGCACCACCGAGTGGAGGGCTGACGATTATGCCCTTGCTCTAAAAAAGATCACTGACGCGGAATATCTCGACGCGAAGGCCGGGATTCCCCCGTACACCATGAAGTGCAAGGAGCCACCGGTAAGTCTATTCTTCCTTGTCCATTTCACAGTTGCAGACATGCAATCGCGATTTGCTGATCGTGTTCTGTTTGTGTAGCTATTCCAAGTGGTGGAAGGTTGGCTTCCACCCGCGGATGATGAGAGTTCAAACGAGTCCTCCGAGGACAAAAGATAATCATCCTCCGGTGAGAGGGAAGTCGGAGGTGACGATGACGCCGATGATGATGACGATGACGATGAGGCCGTAGAGGTTGCCGCACCCGCGGTTCGGAAGACCCGCGGGCAACGGTAACACGAACTCGAGGCCAGCAAGAGCCTCAAGGCTCATGACGGGGGAGAAGACGAAGACCTCAAACACACTTCATGGCGCGTGGCCACGCCGTCGATGAATAAGTCGCCGAAGAAGAAGGGGACGACCAAAGCGGTGTCACCGCCTGTATCTGCGACTAGCTTCAGAGCGTCTAGCGCGGCCGATGAGGCCGAGGCCAGCGCCCGGCGCAAGCAACTACGGTAGCTAATGCGGCTGTGGTGGAAGATGATGTGCCGTTGGCATCGCTTCCGCCACCCTTCTCCACAGTCACCGGGCTCAGGGCTGTTCCACCCATAGGGGCATCACCATCGAGGGATGCAACCGCGTCGATCGGGGGGGGGGGGGGGGGGACTTCCCGCCACGGCCTCGTCCTCGAAGAAGCCCTCTGTATCGTGGGCTCTGACCCTGTTCGAGACGGGCCTTAGTTAGAAACTAGGCCCGGAGTTGGAGAAGCCGACACATATCTGCACCGGCATGTGCTTCATCCCAGTCGCCAAATCAGTGTTTTGATGTATTCTTTTGAGCTACTGGCTTGTACTTGTCTGGCGAGCTCACTGATGATGTCGTTTTGCAGGACTAGCGTGAAGAAGATCGGTCACCCCTCGGTGGCCAAAGTTCCAGTAGGTACCGCAGGGGCGGAAGCCGATCCCTCAAAGACGAGGAAGGGCGACAACACTGAGGCGCCTGCTGAAGGCGCGAAGAAGTTGAAGGGCGACAAGGTCTTCACGATCTTGGATGAGCTGGTTGACACCCCTAGCGAGGCTCCGACTAGAGCGGATGCGGCCGTGAAGGCCGTAGTGGACGCGGGGTCGCAGCAGGTGGAACCTGTGGCATTGGTCGGGGCGGCGGGCCCGTCAACGAGTGTTGTGGGAGCGGCGATGGCGATCTTCCCTCGCTTTATGGCGAGGGTGTCCACCGCGAGTGCGTTGGCGCAGTCGGCCCAGGCGCCCGAAGTTTTGGGCTCGGAGGTCGAGGAGCATCGCAGGCGCACATCTCTTGTGCTCCCGTCGGTGGATGTGGTCGAGTTGCACAGTATGCTAAGTGCGGCTATCCAGGTATGTCCAGTCCCCGAGGATCTGGCCGCTGAATTTCAGTGGGTAGATTCTTACTGTTTTTCAATGTCTAGTCCCCGAGTGGCTAGTCGCTGAATTTCAGCGGCTAGGCCCTTAGGAAATTCTTCAATATTTGCTGAAGTTTACCACATCTGTACAGGGCCTCCAGCGTGAGTCAGCGGAGTGATTAGCCGCCAAGGAGCGTCTAGAGAAGGAATTCCGCTACGTGCAAGAGGTGAACGAACAACTTCAAGAGACTGCTGGTAAGAACTCGAGATGCCCTTCTCCATGGATGTCTTTTTCTGATTTCGTACTCACACTAATGTTGATGCAGAGGTACATGCGGCCGCGGTGGACAAGGATATCGAGGGTTTGGTCCCTGCTAGCGAATTGACGGCTGCCTACTCGTCGTTGACCGCCGTGGAGAAGCGAGTGGCCGATCTTGAGCGGGAGCTCAAAGTGGCGAAGGTGGAGGCAAACTCGGCGGATGAGAGGGCTAAGGCAGCTATCGCTACCGCTACCGAAGAGCACAAGGTATCAGATGCTCTCGTCGTGGGGTTGCACACGGACTTGTCGAATCTTCAGGAGTTTGTTACAGGGCGTTACCGTCCCTTGATTGGTGAGTTCCTTTATGTTGCATGTGGTTGGTTTGGCGAGTCCCCGAGCGTGCGGGTGGCCTTTGCGTTTTTGCACCCTTCTGCATGTGGTCGCAGGGAAGATTCTTGACGACGAGGCCGAGGCGCAGTCGTACAATGCACGGCAGTGTGTCACCATGCTGGTGGACTCTACCTCTCTTTCGGCGACATGCATTTGCACGTATCTTCAGGATATCTCGCCGACGGAGGTGATCCCCAGTGAACTCACTAAAGTCTGGCGCTATCTAGAGAGGGATCCGGCGGTTGTGGAGTTCATGTCGCGGTCGGCTTTCCGCCGCAGGGCTACGACTGCGCTGAGCCTTGGCTCGTGCACTTCCCCGATGACTTCAAGCTCGAATACATCACCAGCGAGTACCCTTTGTCGAAGGGCTCGGTCAAGATCTCCGACGTGCTGAAGCTGACCGACCGGGCCGCGGTCTACTCCGATCGGGTGTTGGCGATGGGCGACTTCCTGCCGTACCAAGAGACGATTGTCGCCCCGAACGACCCCGAGCCGGCGAATCGTGACTTCAAGGTGGAGAAGCCATTCCGATAACTGATGGCAGGCATCTTCATGACGTATCCGTCGAACCCGTGGGTTCCCTTCATCCGTGTCCGTGGAGGCGGTGGCGCGTCATCATCGAAAACTGTGGAGTAGACCACTTTTTCCAATTGGTGTCAATTGTAAAGAAATGTATGCATGCCCTTGTAAGCGAACATATTTTGTTGCCAGAAGGAATGCATGAATTCTTTTGTTAGTTTTGACTTTGATTTGTTGGGTTGTCCGAGTCCCCGAGCGTGTCCGCCCTTTTGTGGGGTTTACCTCATTTCTTTGTGTGTATGTTTGTTGTTGTACTGTTAGTTAGTTTAGGTCGACTCGTCGTGGCTTGGAAATCCAGTCGCATGGTGACCCCAAGGGGTGCTCTATACTTAGCCGTTTTCTCAGACGCGAACGGGGTCGGTTGGGCGAGTCCCCGAGCATGGTACTTAGCCTTTCTAGTCGCATGCCCAAGGTAGTTGAGAACGAAGAGCGTTGTATTTGGCGCGTCGCTCCACCTGACTCGGAGAATCAGTCGCGTGGCGAGTCTAGGACGCGCTCCCATACTTGGTGTTTTCCCTAGCTGTGTGGGTTTTGACTGGCATTAGTCCCCGAGCGTGGTACTTGACCGTTCGAGTCACTGCACCAAGGATGTGGAGGACTGGGTCACTGTGGGAAGCGAAGGTGGTCGTCTCGTACCGGCAAGCCAGTCGAGCGACGCGACACCGATGGGGCTCTGGGTTGGCGTTTTCGTGGAAGACACAAGGCCCAAAATTTATCGGTGCCCTTGTATCGCACTACTTAGCCGTGCCAGTTGCGTAACCAAGGGTTAACTTCCGCGGTTAGTGTAACGCTGTTGTTACGAGTCCAAGTGGCACAAGATATGGAGAGTGGACACAATTGGTGCGAATCGATCTTCTTTATTTCATAGAGGGGGGAGTACATGTTGGAGTTCTACGTGTAGAAATTCCTAAGGAGGTTTACATTCCAAGGCCGCTTGACGTCGAGCTGTCCGTCGCCTCGGACGTCAATGAGGTAGTAGGCGTTGTTGACCAGGACTCGCCCTATGGTGAATCATCCCTCCCACGGGGGAGAGAGCTTGTGCATTCCCTTCTTGTCCTGGATCAGTCGCAGGACCAAGTCGCCTTCCTGGAAGGTGCGTGTTTGGACTCGACGGCTGTGGTAGCGGCGGAGTCCTTGCTAGTAGATGGCGGTGCGGGAGCGAGATAGGTCGCGTGCTTTGTCGAGCTGGTTGACTCCGTCTTGTCGTGCGAGCTCATTGTCGGCCACCGTGTAGTTGACGACCCGAGGCGAGTCATGCTCGAGGTCGGTTGGAATGACGGCTTCGGCGTTGTACACCATGAAGAAGGGGGTGAACCCAGTCGACCTGTTCATGGAGGTGCGAATGCCCCAAATGACGAAGAGAGCTCTTCAACCCAGCACCCCGGAGTTCTCTCAAGGGGACTTGCAGTCGCGACTTCAAGCCATGGAGGATGCTCTGGTTAGTGCATTACGCCTGGCCGTTGGACTCCGGGTGGGCGACTGAGGTGAGGTCGAGCCGTATGTTGTGCTCCTCGCAGAATTCAGCCATTTTCCGTAATGATGTTGTGCGGGAACCCATAGCAAAAGATGAGCTCGCGTAGGAACTTGGTGGAGGTCTTCCCGTCGCACTTGTGGACTGGCTTGGCCTCCACCAATTTTGTGAATTTGTCAACTCCGACCAGGAGGTGGGTGTAGCCATAAGGGGCCTTCTTGAAGGGGCCCACCATGTCCATGCCCCATACGGCGAATGGCCAGGTGATGGGGATGGTCTTGAGCGTCGATCTTGGTATGTGCCTCTGATTGGCGTACTTCTGACACCCGAAGCAGCGTTGGACGATGTCGACCGCGTCGGCGTGTGCGGTGAGCTAGTAGAAGCCATGTCGTATGGCCTTGGCGACCAGGGACGGGGCGCTAGCGTGGTGGCCGCAGTCGCCGGCGTGGATGTCCTTGAGGATTTTGCGACCTTACACGGCGCTTGTGGAACTCGCCGTTGATGATGGCGAAGGACTTGCAGTGGCGCATGATTCATGCGGGCCTCCGTCTCGTCTGCCGGTAGGATCCCTCCCTCAAGGTAGGTTATGTATGGTGCGGTCCAGTCGCTTGGTTCCACGATCATGGCGACCAGGCTGGTTCTGGTTGCATAGGTATCCCGATGTCGATCTCCCTCGGGGGAGAGATGACTGGCTTGGTGATGGCGTCGAGGAAGATACCGACGGGTGGCGTGTGGAGAGCCGACCCGATGCGAGAGAGGGCGTCGGCCTCTTTGTTCTTCCACCGGTCAATCCACTCGATGGAGTAGCCGGCGAGGTGGCCCCCCAGCTGGTCCACTACTTGGCGGTGTGATGCCATGGTGAGGGAGACGGTGTCGTAGGTGCCGACGACTTGTGTGGAGACGAGGTCGGAGTCGCCGTAGCAGCGCACGCGGTTGATGTTAATCTCCTTGGAGGCTCGCATGCCATGGAGGACCTCGTACTCGGCCATGTTGTTGGTGCAGGGGTGAAGTCGAGGTACAGTACGTATCGCAGCTTGTTGCCCTTGGGGGATGTGAGGACGATCCCTGCCCTGCACCGTCTGCGTTATTGGACCCGTCGAAGTGGAGCGACCAGTAATAGAGGTACGACAGCTTCTCTGGCTGATGAGCCTCCTCCCAGTCGACGAGGAAGTCCGCGAGGGCCTGTGACTTGATTGCCATGCATGGCTCATACTTGATGTTGTGGACTCCGATCTCGACGTCCCACTTGGCGACTCGTCCAGTCGCTTCACGGTTGCGGATGATGTAATAGACAGGTCGCTACACTTGGCGCTCCTTGCCCTCTTCTGGTCGTTCGACGACCATGATGGTGCTGACGACTCGTTCGGATGCCCGCGACGTAGACGAGCATGGTCTCCTTGTCAGTGGGGCGGCGAGTAGCACTTCTTTGAGAACGTGGAGTGCGTTGTCCGCCTCCTTGTCCCACTGGAATGTGGGGTTCTTGCGCATTAGGCGGTAGAGAGGCATTGTCCTTCTCGCCTAGCCGGGGGATGAAGCGACTGAGCGCCACGACTCGCCGACCAACTACTGGACGTCGCGCAGGAACTCGGGTTTGCCGAGCCAGGGGATCGTGTTGATCTTGGTGTGGTTCGACTTTATGCTTAGCTTGGAGACTACGTACCCTAGTAGCCGTCCAGTAGGTACACCGAAGGTGCACTTTCCTGGATTGAGTTTGATGTTATACCTCTGCAGATTTGTGAAGGTTTTTGCTAGGTTGGCGATTAGGTCACCCTGGCGAGTGGATTTCACCACCACGTCGTCGATGTAGACATGGATGTCGCGGCCAATTTGGCTCGCAAGGCACTCCTGCATGCACCTCTGGTAGGTCGCTCCGGCGTTCTTGAGGCTGAATGTCATGGCGGTGTAGCAGAATGGTCCGGATGGCGTGATGAACGCCATCTTCTCCTCGTCCTCGACTGCCATTTTGATCTGGTTATAACTAGAGTAGGCGTGAAGGAAACAGAGTGACTCCGAGCCCGCGGTCGACTCGATGATTTGATCGATCTGTGGGAGGACGAACTGCTCCTTTGGGCAGGCGCTGTTGAGGTTTGTGTAATCGATACACATTTTCCAGGTCCCATTCTTATTTTCGACCAGGACTGGGTTTGCCAGCCACTTGTAGTATTTGATTGGCCGTATGAAGCCTGCGGCGAGTAGACGCTGCACCTCCTCGGCGATTGCTCATCGACGCTCTTCATTGAAGGGCCGCATTGACTGCTTGACGGGTCGCGCTTTGGGGTCGGCGTTGAGTTTGTGCTCAGCTAGTTCCCTCGGGACACTAGGCATGTCAGATGGCTTCCATGCGAATATGTCGCAATTCTCACGTAGGAACTCGATGAGCGTGCTTTCCTATCCTGGGCTCATGCCTCTCCCGATCGTCGCCGTCTGGCTGGAGTCGCCTGGGACCAGCTCGACAGAGCGCATGTGCGTGGTGGCTTCGAACATGGTCGAGCCGCCATTCTCCGAGATGGGCTTCTTGAGTATTGTGGGGTCGTCATTGTCAACCCCGCTCGTGTATTTGGCGAGATCCTCCGCGTGGTTGGCTTCCGCGGCGATGACTGCGTCGGTGAGCTCGGCGCCCTTTGCCTCGCACTCTGCTGCCATGTCGGGGTCGCCGTGGACGGTGATGATGTCACATGGACCTAGGAACTTCGTCGCATTGTACACGTAGTGTTGCGCTGCCATGAACTAGGTGAACGCTTGCCGCCCCAAGACGTAATGGTAGGGCTGTTGAAGGGCACTAACTCAAAGATGATCCGCTCGATGCAGAAATTTGCTGGTGTGACGAAGGTGACTGGCAGCTTCACCTTGCCGATCGGGTACGCCTTCCGACCAGGAACGATGTCGTGGAAGGTGGTGTAGGTCGTCTCGATCATCAATTGCAGGAGACGCAGTTGGCTGAACGTGTCCACGTAGAGTATGTTGATGGAGCTTGCACTATCCATCAGTGTCTTGGGGATCCAGTAGTCGCCCACTTTGGGCTTGACCACCAGGGCGACTCGCCCCGGATATTTGATCCGTGGCGAATGGTCCTCGCGACTCCAAGTGATCCTTTATTCAGACCAGTTAAGGAAGTGGGGGACGTCAACTTGGGACAACGCGTTGACAACGACGGTGCGGGCGATGACCTTCTTCTCGCGAATGGTGATGAACCCGGTGAAGGTGTGGAGCGATCCGACGTCGTTGTCGAATACCCCGCTGTTTGGCGGGTGGTTGTTGGGGTCCTCCCATGCGTGTCGTGCCTTATCAATATACTTTAGGGAGTGGTAGTCAGCGGTCGTGTGCGTGGCGGACTGCCCCTTCCTTCTGTGGAATACACAGGGCTAGTTGAAGAGAGCTGTGGGGTCGAATTTCGGCCTCGCCTTGTAGTTTCCGCCGTCGCGGTGTTGGCCTCCGTCGCGGCGGAAGCTCTTGGGGTCGGGTGGCGCGTAGCCAGCGTTGGCGACGAAGTCGACTCGCCCGTCACCGCGGCGCTTCACGGTGAGGCAAGTGTTGTTGTAGCATAGCTCGGGTCGCCTCCCGTTGTCGTGGCCGCTTGGGCGGCGGCTTCCGCCCGACTCGTCATCGGTTTCTTGGTTCAAGTCCTCCTCCACGTACTTCTTGGCAATATCGAGGAGGTCCAGGATGTTGTCGAGTGTCTTGTACACCCACTTGAGCTTGGCAACCAAGGGCTCGTAGCGTCACGAGGTCTTGAAATAGTGTATCGCCGTGTCTGGGTGGATGCCGGCCGCATTGAACCATAGATCCTGCTATCGTTGGACCCAGCTGTGAGTCGACTCGCGGGGTCCCTGGACGCATCGCTGTAGGTCCTCGATGGTGGTGGCGCGGGTGTAAGAACCCTCAAAGTGCCCGACGAAGGCGTCGCGCATCTCCTCCGAGGAATCGATGTTGTCCGCGGGGAGGGTGTTGATCCATTGTCGGCTTGCTCCCTCCATCATCAGTGGAGGTAGCGAGCGGCGAGTAGGTCGGTGTGGCCGGCAATTCCCTTCGCCATATGGTACGTGTCCAGCCACACGGATGGGTCATGCGAGGGATCATACTTTTAGATCTCCTTTGGCGCTTTGATGTTCGCCGGATATTTTTCGCCTCGGATCATTGGTCTGAAGCACCGGGGGCCGACTCAGCTGAGCGAGCCCCTTGGCTCGACGTCGCGGCAGTTGGTGAGGGTGTGCCTCGGGTCGTTGGGCTGGCGTGTGCGCCAGCTTGGCTTATTCATGATGTGGGTCCATGCGTCGACTGCCTGCCTATTGGCAGCGACCATGTTGTTCGTCGGTCGCGGGTCATTGGTGGAGAGTGCCGCATGCGTGGGTCATGGCTGGAGCTGGAGGGGCTGAGGTGGTGGGAAATTGAGAGTGTTTGCAATCGTTGGTCGGCCGCTCGAGGCCGCCCTGCTTCCTATGGAGGTAGAGTACATGTGCCCCCACGAGTCGGCTCCCGCGGTTTGCTGCTCGATGGCCTTGGCGAGTAGGGCCTTGGCGTACTAGATCTGCAGCACGCCCTCCCCCGTCACGTTGAGGTTGGCGACTGCGGCTCGTCTCGCGATGATGTTGTCCATCGGAGTGGAGATCAATGGAAGGCCGTTCGCATCCCGCTCTTGCGGGGATATCGTGATCCTTGGTTGCTCTGGAGGGGGGGCACGACCGAGCGTTGGTGGGGGAGCACCGTTCGCTGTTGCGCCTGGTGGTGGCCGGGCACTTCCTCCCGGTGGCTTGTTCTCGCAGACCATGCGGTCGGCCATGTAGACCGGGTTGTTCTCATCATCGAAGTTCAGGGCGCGGCCCAGAACGGTGGGGTTCATGCACGACTTGATGCGGCGTTGGTGGTAGAGCGGAAGCTCCTGTGCTGTCGTTTGCTGGAGGCAAAAAAATCATGCTTAGCTTGCTCCTTGCGAACCGCCTCCTCCAGGAGTAGGCGGAGTTCATCGACCTCCGTCACTGTCGCGGTTGGTGGGATGGGTGTGGAGAGGGGGTCTGGTGGGGCACTCGCGACACTCACCATGTAGGTCGTGACGAAGCGACCGAATCCGGCGTGGAAGTCGCCGGAGTTCTTCGATCCGCAATCGGAGTCGAAGATCCCGAGTATGGAAGGATCCTCGAAGTCCCCTACGTTGGAGACTTGGGTGATGGAGCCCACGGGTGACGTGGCGACAATGGATGCGACGATTGACGCCGGGGTCACTGAGTCGGCATCGTCGTTGAGGGCCTTACTCGGAGGCGAGGTGATGGACGATGCGGACCTAAATCTTAGAGAGCCGATCGCACGGTGGTGCCTCGTGGATGCGATCCGAGTCCTCGGGGACGATGACGTCGGTGAAGCCGACGAAGAGGCTGATCGTGCCGACTGGCATGATCACCCTGTGCGTGATGGGGCGTGCCGCCGGGACGTAGCTTCTTGGAAAGATCTAGAGTCTCGCCGATGGCGATCATGCGGCCGGTGGCGATCGTCTGGTTGATTGGCAAGTTGGATCTCGCTACAGAACATAGGCCTGAACGGCCAAACCCCATGGTGGGCGCCACTATCGTGGGAATGGCCACGACAGATGCTGCAATCGGCAGCGAGTAGTAGAACAAGGGGCAAGGGCATATAGCCATCTACGGTGCGAGATGAGGGCAAAGACATGGGGTTTTACCCAGGTTCGCCCCCCGGAGGGTAAAGACCTACTGATGCTATATTGTATTGATGAGGGAGTACAAGGGAGAGCTCGGCGGCGAGTCGCGGGGAGTGTACGATGGAACGTAAGTTCTATGCATGCCCTAGGGAGGTTTATATAGAGTCACCTCGCTAGCGTTTATAGATCTACAACCGAGTTGGATAAGGACTCGGAGGATGCTTGACCTAATCCGACTGGGCCTAGCTACGCTTCTAGGCCTCCACCTTCCAGTCGCCTGGCTTCTTCTTGGGCCGTGATCCAGTCGCCGTCCTGCAGGCCCACTCGCTGGCAGTATGGGACAGTAGGAAACGTCCTGCTGGGTATACCCCACTCGGCATATCCCCATAAATATTGTCGCCAATCTTTCGACGATGTATGAACAGAGCCTTCACAACTAGCATAGCCAAATACCGCGACCAAGACCTCGTCGTGTGACTCAAGCAGAAGGGGAATTAGAAGCTCGAGTCCCCCAGGAAGGACCCTTGTGGTCACCGAAGTGATCCCAGGTGGTGTTTACCGCCTCAATGTCGCGTCTCGCCAACACAAATATCGAGGATGCAAGACACACCCTATTTATTCAGCAGTGGGCACAAAGGCGTTTCAACCTCAACGGCGACGAAGGAACCTGCTGATTCGAGCACACAACACACACACAAAGCACACACAATCATTTTTTACCCAAGTTCGGGCAGCCCTTTCTTGTCAAGGAGCTACTTTCTAACTTAGCTTCTATGCTCCCTAGGTTCCTCTGTCTTTCTCTTCTCACTCTCTCAATGCCCTTTCTTCCTTCTCTCTAGTGTGGAGAGAGGATATCCCTCTCTCTAACAAACCCTAGTTGTAATCTTGGTCGAAGAGTCTCTCCTACTGTCCTCAAACAGCCCTAACTCTCTCTTCCAACTCGAAAGTCTCCTCCTTTGAACCTAAAAGTTCCCCCTTCGAACCCGAAACTTCTCTCCCTATCTCGAGAGCCAAATTCCCCCTTTTATTCCAAGGGGTCACTAAATAGGCCCGCACGGGACACCGCCAGGGGTATTCCCGGGTGTAATCGTGGTATGCCACGTGGTCTCCAGGTCGACGGGTAGCTCCTATGGCTGATGGATGGCTAGGAGCGATGCACAGGTGCTGTTGGGGATATGCTATATGGGTATCCTCATAGCATGTCTCCTATCCGGATAACCCGGGTGGCACACAGTTGGTAGCATGGCCCATCGCCTGCTGGGAGGCCCAGTTAGATGGATCCAGAAGGGAGGCCCATGCCGGATAAAGGAAGGCTACAGTGGAGTCACCGACATACCCGGAGCCTTGGAGTACAAGACACGCAAGACTAGTAATAGACGGTGTAGGACTCTATAACCTGTCCGGCTAGGACTTTTCCTTGTAACCCTAGGACCTGGCGACTATATAAGTCGGGCCTATGGGAGCCTTTAGGGAATGATCATAGACAACTTCAGACAACCTCGAACAGAGAACCTATCTCTGTAACTCGGCGTATCGCCCTTATAGTGATTTATAGCAGGAGTAGGATTCCGCCACCGTTGTGGGATCTGAACCTGGGTAAGCTGTGTTACCTCGTACCCATCAATCGTCCGCCTTCCCCCACGTCTCTAAACACGCACTGTGAGGACCCCTCCATGGCGTACTCGTCGGCAATACCACGACAGTTGGAGCCCACCGTGGGGCAAGAGGCGCTTAAGGCTCTTCAGCGGGCGAGGACCAAGATCTTCGCGGAAATTGGCGAAACCGTAGCCATCGGTCGTGTTCTCTTCTTCGGCAATGTTCCGATCGTCCCTCCTGACGAGTTCTGGATCCCGGCGAAAACAAACCCTACGCGGTGCTCGATCGTTCCTATCAGAGACATTCACCTCTTCATTGGCGAAACCGACTCGGGCACTAGTTCCCTGGGAGTCGGAGGAACATCAAGACCCGCACGAACCGCCTACGGGCAGGACACGTTCTCGGAAGGATCGATGTCGGATCTCTCCTAGGAGTTTGCCGGCAAAGATCGAAAAATTTCAAGGCTCACCCAAACCGCCCCTGTGCAGGATATAATGGTGGAAGATCGCTGCAAGTCCGCCGGCTTTGCCCGTGCATCTGGACAGCAGAGATCCAAGTTCGTCGGCGTGGTTACCATCTTCGATCTGGCACGTTGCATTCAGAGAGAGGGCGAAAATCCCCATGATTACCTGGCCAGGTGGCTCCATATACGTGCCGATCTGGCCCACTACCCCAATGATGATACCATGTATCACTTTGTGGATGGACTGGAACATGACACGCTTCTCCGGCATTCTCTAAGACGGAAGCAGGCGTCGGGATGCCTTACCTTCGAAGGTATGGTGAGCACCGTCAACAACTACGCGAAGGCTGAAGCGTCAGCTCAGGCAGCGCTTGCGCTCATTGAAGGATCCCCTCCGATTCAGCCACTGCCACCACCGCCTCCGGCCGCCATCGCCGCAGCCGCGCTGCCACCTCCAGTCATCGTCGCCCCTGTTGCACCTCTACCCCCCGTCATCGAGGAAGTCCTGGAACCCTCTGCCTCCGTGATTGACACGCAATACGCCAACTTCAGTGCAGATTCAAAGGATATAGATTTCAGTCCAGAGGAACTAGACTCCACCATGCAGGAGATGGAGGAGGAGTACACGCGCGATGAGCAAGCCAACAATGTCGTCAAATCTCGAGAGGTGTTCGTCACCATTGGGACGGGGATGGATGAAGATCAACCCGGACGAACTCCGCCTATAGTGCTGGAAAAGGGAAAGGGGACACTTATTGCTGCTGACGATGATCACGCAAAGGTCATGCCTCCTCCGCCTAACCTAGTACAGCAGCCGCAGGAACTCGGAAAAGGCCCGAGCAACAACAACACTGAATAATTGCCGCCTCCGGCATCTACGTCTGTTGCTGCCCAAGTTACTCCAGCTGATAGAGTGATGTACGACAATCTCCTCGTTGAGCCACTAACCGTAGCTCATATTCGGAACGTGACTCAGCTTGACGAGAAGCGCCAGCAGCAGCTGGAGGAAGCGCATGCCATCGCGGAGCAAGGCGACAAGCTAGATCAAGATCTGGTCAACACGCAAAAATCCGGGGGATGAAGCGACCTAGCGCCACGACTCGCTGACCAACTACTGGACGTCGCACAGGCACTCGGGTTTGCCGAGCCGGGCGATCGTGTTGATCTTGGTGTGGTTTGCCTTGATGCTTAGCTTGGAAACTATATACCCTAGCAGCCGTCCAGTAGGTACACCGAAGGTGCACTTTACTGGATTGAGTTTGATGTTATACCTCTGCAGATTTGTGAAGGTTTTGGCCGGGTCGGTGATTAGGTCGCCCTAGCGAGTGGATTTCACCACCACGTCGTCGATGTAAACATGGATGTCGCGGCCAATTTGGCTCGCAAGGTGCTCCTGCATGCACCTCTGGTAGGTCGCTCCGGCATTCTGGAGGCTGAATGTCATGGCGGTGTAGCAGAATGCTCCGAATGGCGTGATGAACGCCATCTTCTCCTCGTCCTCGACTGCCATTTTGATCTGGTTATAACCAGAGTAGGCGTGAAGGAAACAGAGTGACTCCGAGCCCGCGGTCGACTCGATGATTTGATCAATCCGCGAGAGGACGAACTGCTCCTTTGGGCAGGCGCTGTTGAGGTTTGTGTAATCGATACAAATTTTCCAGGTCCCATTCTTCTTTTCGACCAGGACTGGGTTTGCCAGCCACTTGGTGTATTTGATTGGCCGTATGAAGCCTGCGGCGAGTAGACGCTGAAACTCCTCGGCGATTGCTCATCGACGCTCTTCATTGAAGGGCCGCATCGACGGCTTGACGGGCCGCGCTTTCAGGTCGGCGTTGAGTTTGTTCTCAGCGAGTTCCCTCGGGACACCAGGCATGTCAGATGGCTTCCATGCGAAGATGTCGCAATTCTCACGTAGGAACTCGATGAGCGCGCTTTCCTATCCTAGGCTCGTGCCTGTCCCGATCGTCACCGTCTAGCTGGAGTCGCCTGGGACCAGCTCGATAGAGCGCGTGTGCGTGGTGGCTTAGAACGTGGTCAAGCCGCCATTCTCCGAGTTGGGCTTCTTGAGTATTGTGGGGTCGTCATTGTCGACCCCGCTCGTGTATTTGGCAAGCTCCTCCGCGTGGTTGGCTTCCGCGGCGATGACTGCGTCGGCATGCTCGGCGCCCTTTGCCTTGCACTCTGCGGCCATGTCGGGGTCGCCGTGGATGGTGATGATGTCACATGGCCCTAGGAACTTCATCGCATTGTACGTGTAGTGTTGCACCGCCATGAACTAGGCGAACGCTTGCCGCCCCAAGATGTAATGGTAGGGCTGTTGTAACACCCTCAGAATCGACCCTATGCAAGTTTCAGCGATTCCCGCCAAACCCGCATAGAAACGATTCAAAGGTGTCCACCAGGCACTTTCGTGCGGGTGGAAAACGAAGTAATACCATTACACAATAGTCCACGATGGAACCCATAGAATAGATATATACAACAACGACTCCATGAATCAAGAATACAGATATAAAATACAAAGATTCAAATCACCTTGAAAATGATACAGCGTCCGAGTACGGACAAGATGCAAATCGGACTAAGAGCCCTGAAGAATAACCAATGGCGTCCATAACCCTGCCCAGGCCAAGGCGGAAGGGTAACCCTGCTAACGACGTCGATCTCAAAACCTGCTTAACAAAAGGGGTGCCGACAAAGGCGAAGGAAAAAGAGAGCAGTCAGTACTGAGGCCAGTACACGGCGAGACTAGAATTCGGCGGTCCTCGCCTACATAGGTATGGTGGACTGAAGCGGCAGCGCAACATGCACTAAACAACCTATAGAGACTCAATACAACTGGCGGCTATCAGATAGGGATAAGAAAGACCTTTTCGGATCCCACCTGAAACTATCACCAAGCATACCCATCCTGGAATTTCCCCCTCGAGACCAAACGAGGAAGTCAACCGAGGAACTCACACAGTTGGCAGTTTTATTCATTCCGTTATAGTTGCGGCAATTACTAGTCATATATAGATAGCATGAGTCATCCTGATATAATAAGCAGTGGGCAGTTTTAGTTAACCATTCCGTTGTAGTTGTAGTACTTACTAGTAAGATACATATAGCATGAGGCATCCCAAAACCCAGCAGTTGTTGGTACTTTTATTTAGCTATCCCGTTGTAGTTGCAGTACTTACTAGTCAGATACAATGGTAACAGGTGACAACCCAAACCAGCAATTGTTGGCACTTTTATTTAGCCATTCCATTATAGTAAAGCTGATTACTAGTCATTATAAAGTCAAATTTATAGCACTACTTTAGTTATAGTTGTCTATGATCGAGATACTCTGCTCCACGTCGTCCATAACCGCGGACACGGCTTTCAGAAAGTTTTACCCTGCAGGGGGCACAAATAGCAACACACGCACGATCAACCTCAAGAAAAACCAATAAAAACCCAATGAGGCATCACGACAGAGCAATTGCAAGATTCATATAAATTTCAGGGGGCCACCCCACCAAGCTACCCGCGACGAAGTTGGCCGGCTCCGAGACGGACCCAAAGGTTTGTGCCAATGGCTGTAAACGACTAGGAACCTAAAAGTGTGACTGGGCTTGTCGATACCGCGAAAACATTCCACATTTGTTCCTAAACAGTACAGGCGCTCCACGCGCAATCGTAAATAAGCAGTAAAGCATGGCATAAGTACAGGATAGTAATAAAGCCCCAAACTACTTTGTGGCCCCAAGAAATAAATATGACTCAAGCTCTGGCTAGGGGGATTCATGGTCCCACATGCGATAGTGTGAATATTCAAAGAACAGGTATCAAGTACTCGGGGTCCTACGGGACACAAGTGGACGGTTAAAAACCAAATAACATCTATTGCCCACCTGTGCCTCTGCATTATTTACCTACTTCAATTTTAGTTATTAAACTGTAATTAAAGCCATGATCATCTCCAACATAAAGCATAAGGCATTTCTCCAACAACTGTGGTACTTGACGACACGCAACAGCACTTGCGCAAGCGACTACGACACGCAAGTCCAACTACCTACCAAACAACATGTAATAGGATGTGTCCATGGCAATATAAGGGCTGCAGGGAAGTATAACGGGGTACGGAATCTATAGCATTGCAACACCGATAGCAGTAGATGAACAGGAGGAAATAAAGACTATAAAATAAAATAGGTAGAAAGGGGGAGAATGCTCGCCTGAAAACATTGCCGAAGTTTCATTCGAAAATCTGGTCGACAGCCACATCAACTCATCGGCCTAATCCGTGAAGAAGCAAAGCGCTAGAAGAAACACCGGATGCAATATTTAATACTACGGCAAAAGATCGGGCATGATGCATGTATGATGTATGACATGGCAAAGATGTGATGCAATTAGGCCATATTAAGCGGAACCGGGGTCCCGACAATTATTTAAGTGGTTCAAGTTATTTAGATACCCTACCATTTAAATGTTGTATTAACAAGGCAAAATTATATCCTCGGTTCTCTACACAAATTTAAATGGAGACAAACTAAGACTAGAATAGTCCGTATATGGTCTCCATATTTAATTATGAGGTGAATCGGCATAATGCCCCCAAACCACATGATATGTGTGCAAGCATGACAATTCAATATGCAACAAGTATATATTATATATTATAAAAGTATTGGTCTCAGGAAAAGGGGTCACACATTAGGGGTCTCGACGATCTTGGGGTTCGAAGGGTTCGGTTCAGTCCCGCCGGGATCGGTCTTGGTGTCCGGGGATTTTCCAGGTCCGTGGTTCGTCCGTGTGGTAGATCTTGGGGTAACGGCATCATCAGGTTCCACCTCGCACATCGGTCGATGGAACGATGTAGATCTTGGCGACAAAAGGGCATCGAGGCTCTTGTGATGAGACGGTCCTGTGCTTCGGGTGGCGTCAAAGATCTTGGCGGCGCTACAAACTTGGTAGCTACACTGTTACAGGTACACATCACCAAAAGGATGAAGTTTTGCGTTTCACTGTCACGAGTGGCAGCTGAGGTCCTGGCGATGTGCACGATAGCAGACACAAAGCGTTCACGACCGGACGCCCCGAGGTGGTCACAGGGGGTTTCCAAAACGAGGGGTGCGGTGCGTGCTTGCGAGCTCGGACGAGGAGGCGTGGCCGGGCTTGGCGGATGCGGATGCAGCAAGGGGCGACAGCCGACGAGAACGACGAGGCCGGTCGCACAGGGCGGCGCGGCACGCGGCCGATAGGGCACGGAGGCTCGTGGGCGTATGATCTCCACGACGGAGTGCTGCGGGCGAGCCGACGAGCTCCTGACGGCGAGGCAGAGTAGGACCGGGGTGGCGCCGATCATGGGGCTCGAGCTCCGGCCGGCGACGGGGACACGGAAGAGGGAGCGGCCGACGGCGGCAGAACCTGGTGGATCACGGGGCGACGGGAAGACGAGGGCTAGCAGCCGAGCAAGGCGGGCGCTGCACCGGCGTTGGCGGTGGCCTCGGGATAGCGAGGTTGGGGACGAGGGCAGGGAGGCAGCGGCGCTGCATCTGAGAGAGGGCCAGGTTCGCGAGGGTGGGTGCGCCTGGGGATCTGGCGACGGCGCCGCACACCTGGGAGGGAGGAGGTCGACGCGAAGGAGTGGGTTCGGGCTCACGGGATGTGGGCGCTGGCGAGAGGAAGCGTGCGACCAAGTCGCAGGGTGGGGATCGTGTGGCTGTGGGTGGGGCCAGGCGAGGGGGAAGTGTACGGGGTGGGTTGGCGAGAGCGTCTGGGTGTGTGTGGCGTGTGCTGCCGCGCGTGGGTTTGACCAGGTGGGTTCCTGGCGGCGGGGTGGGGAAGAGTGGGTAGGGATCTGGGGATTAGGGTTTCTAGGGTTTAGGTGGTTGGGGTTGGTTTAGGTTTAGGGTTTATTTGCTGGGTTGTAGGTAGACTCCGGTCGGTCCATTGGGCCTAGCCGGTTGTCTGCCTCCCCAGTTTTAAAACAATATATGTTTTATTTTTTTATTTTTGTTTTAAATAGTATTTGATAAATAGTTTAGATAAAATAAAAGATCCAGATGGACGGATGGTTTTGGTTTGAACAAAGGGAGAATATGCTGAAGACAAAATACACTTTTAGCAAGATAGTTTTTAAACAAACAATATGCATGCAGATGTCATGGTGATACATAGAGACAAAACATGCGATTTTCTATTAGTGGTTTTAGCCGGGGTGCTACAATTCGACACCACTAACAATGGATCTCGCCCTCGAGATCCGCTTCATAGTACGGGGAAAAAGGTTGACGACCGGAATCTTCTCGCTTCATGTAAATCCTCGCGACACCACTAACAAGGGTTCTTTCTCCATCCTAAAATAGGCGACACCACCAACAAGAGTTCGTTGCTCACGTTCGTTGAGAGAACACTCCAGAGAAACAAATGACGAAGGTAAAGGTAGGGCACCTATAACTTCGACGAAAGGAGTATAATTGCTTGATCCACCGATTCAATGCACAAGAGCGAATGATAAGAGTAGTCGGATGGTGATCAGTCCATCGCGCACCCAAAGCATTACTCTGCACATGAATAGGAGAATTATGCAACCAACTCTTAGAATCAGACTGAAGATCTCGACAAGCGAGGTTCGGAATCAAAGGAGGAATGGAGATTCTCATCAAATCTGATGTAGATGACTTCGTCGTATCGGAAAACACCGGAGGATAGAAAGAAAAAATTTTGTGAATTTTCGGTCCACTGAAAGGTACAACAGATGAAAGATCCACCAGATAGCATGAAGACCAGTTGTCGAAGCATCATTAACAAAGGATGGAAGTGAAACCCTGCAGGTACGACAGAAACCCAACCACGAGAATTCCTGGACTCGAAGAAAAGATAAGCGAGCAGATTCAAAACACGTCGAGGTAAGAGGAGATTAGCAAAGGGTAAGGAGTAAAAGCAGACCTAATTAGATTAATCCAACCGATTTTCTAAAATAGTTTTGACACTCTACGACGTCCATTGGCTAGGTTATCCTACAGGCTGGACCAGTGGGGTATCGTAACTGCTGAGCTTTGATACCACTCTGTAACACCCTCAGAATCGACCCTAGCAAGTTTTAGTGATTCCCTCCAAACCCGCATAGAAACGATTCAAAGGTGTCCACCAGGCACTTTCGTGCGGGTGGAAAACGAAGTAATACCATTACACAATAGTCCACGATGGAACCCATAGAATAGATATATACAACAACGACTCCATGAATCAAGAATACAGATATACAATACAAAGATTCAAATCACCTTGAAAACGATACAGCGTCCGAGTACGGACAAGATGCAAATCGGACTAAGAGCCCTGAAGAATAACCAATGGCGTCCATAACCCTGCCCAGGACAAGCCGGAAGGGTAACCCTGCTAACAGCGTCGATCTCAAAACCTGCTTAACAAAAGGGGTGCCGACAAAGGCGATGAAAAAAGAGAGCGGTCAGTACTGAAGCCTACACGTCGAGACTAGAATTCGGCGGTCCTCGCCTACATAGGTATGGTGGACTGAAGCGGCAGCGCAGCATGCACTAAACAACCTATAGAGACTCAATACAACTGGCGGCTATCAGATAGGGATAAGAAAGACCTACTCGGATCCAACCTGAAACTATCACCAAGCATACCCATCCTGGAATTTTCCCCTCGAGACCAAACGAGGAAGTCAACCGAGGAACTCACACAGTTGGCAGTTTTATTCATTCCGTTATAGTTCCGGCAATTACTAGTCATATATAGATAGCATGAGTCATCCTGATATAATAAACAGTGGGCAGTTTTAGTTAACCATTCCGTTGTAGTTGTAGTACTTACTAGTCAGATACATATAGCATGAGGCATCCCAAAACCAAGCAGTCGTTGGTACTTTTATTTAGCTATCCCGTTGTAGTTGCGGTACTTACTAGTCAGATACAATGGTAACAGGTGACAACCCAAACCAGCAACTGTTGGCACTTTTATTTAGCCATTCCATTATAGTAAAGCTGAGTACTAGTCATTATAAAGTCAAATTTATAGCACTACTTTAGTTATAGTTGTCTATGATCGAGATACTGTGCTCCAAGTCGTCCATAACCGTGGACAAGGCTTTCAGAAAGTTTTACCCTGCAGGGGGCACAAATAGCAACACACGCACGATCAACCTCGAGAAAAACCAATAAAAACCCAACGAGGCATCATGACAGAGCAATTGCAAGATTCATATAAATTTCAGGGGGCCACCCCACCAAGCTACCCGCGACGAAGTTGGCCGGCTCCGAGACGGACCCAGAGGTTTGTGCCAATGGCTGTAAACTACTGGGAACCCGAAAGTGTGACTGGGCTTGTCAATACCGCGAAAACATTCCACATTTGTTCCTAAACAGTATAGGCGCTCCACGCGCAATCATAAATAAGCAGTAAAGCATGGCATAAGTACAGGATAGTAATAAAGCCCCAAACTACTTTGTGGCCCCAAGAAATAAATATGACTCAAGCTCTGGCTAGGGGGCTTCATGGTCCCACATGCAGATAGTGCGAATATTCAAAGAATAGGTATCAAGTACTCGGGGTCCTACGGGACACAAGTGGACGGTTAAAAACCAAATAATATCTATTGCCCACCTGTGCCTCTGCATTATTTACCTACTTCAATTTTAGTTATTAAACTGTAATTAAAGCCATGATCATCTCCAACATAAAGCATAAGGCATTTCTCCAACAACTTTGGTACTTGACGACACGCAACAGCACTTGCGCAAGCGACTACGACACACAAGTCCAACTACCTACCATACAACAGGTAATAGGATGTGTCCATGGCAATATAAGGGCTGCAGGGAAGTATAACGGGGTACGGAATCTATAGCATCGCAGCACCGATAGCAGTAGATCAATAGGAGGAAATAAAGACTATAAAATAAAATAGGTAGAAAGGGGGAGAATGCTCGCCTGAAAACATTGCCGAAGTTTCATTCGAAAATGGGGTTGACAGCCGCATCAACTCATTGCCCTAATCCGTGAAGAAGCAAAGCGCTAGAAGAAACACCAGATGCAATATTTAATACTACGGCGAAAGATCGGGCATGATGCATGTATGATGTATGACATGGCAAAGATGCGATGCAATTAGGCCATATTAAGCGGAACCGGGGTCCCGACAATTATTTAAGTGGTTCAAGTTATTTAGATACCCTACCATTTAAATGTTGTATTAACAAGGCAAAATTATATCGTAGGTTCGCTACACAAATTTAAATGGAGACAAACTAAGACTAGAATAGTCCGTATATGGTCTCCATATTTATTTATGAGGTGAATCGGCATAATGCCCCCAAACCACATGATATGTGTGCAAGCATGACAATTCAATATGCAACAAGTATATATTATATATTATAAAAGTATTGGTCTCAGGAAAAGGGGTCACACATTAGGGGTCTCGATGATCTTGGGGTTCGAAGGGTTCGGTTCAGTCCCGCCGGGATTGGTCTTGGTGTCCGGGGATTTTCCAGGTCCGTGGTTCGTCCCTGTGGTAGATCTTGGGGTACCGGCGTCATCAGGTTCCTCCTCGCACATCGGTCGACGGAACGATGCAGATCTTGGCGACAAAAGGGCATCGAGGCTCCTGTGACGAGACGGTCCTATGCTTCGGTTGGCGTCAAAGATCTTGGCGGCGCTACAAACTTGGTATCTACACGGTTACAGGTACACATCACCAAAAGGATGAAGTTTTGTGTTTCACTGTCACAAGTGGCAGCTGAGGTCCTAGCGATGTGCACGATAGCAGACACAAAGTGTTCACGACCGGACGCCCCGAGGTGGTCACAGGTGGTTTCCAAAACGAGGGGAACGGTGCGTGCTTGCGAGCTCGGACGAGGAGGCGTGGCCGGGCTTGGCGGACGCGGATGCAGCAAGGGGCGACAGCCGACGAGGACGACGAGGCCGGTCGCGCAGGGTGGCGCGGCTCGCAGGCGATAGGGCGCGGAGGCTCGTGGGCGGATGATCTCCACGGCGGAGTGCTGCGGGCGAGCCGACGAGCTCCTAACGGCAAGGCAGAGGAGGACCGGGGTGGCGCCGATCATGGGGCTCGAGCTCCGGCCAGCGGCGGGGACGCGGAAGAGGGAGCGGCCAACGGCTGCAGAACCTGGTGGATCTCGGGGCGACGGGAAGAGGAGGGCTAGCAGCCGAGCAAGGCGGGAGCTACACCGGCGTTGGCGGCGGCCTCGGGATTGGGAGGTTGGGGACGAGGGCAGGGAGGCGGCGGCGCTGCATCTGAGAGAGGGCCAGGGTCGCGAGGGCGGGAGCGCCTGGGGATCTAGCGACGGCGCCGCACACCTGGGAGGAAGGAGGTCGATGCGAAGGAGTGGGTTCGGGCTCGCGGGATCTAGGCGCTGGCGAGAGGAAGTGTGCGACCAAGTCCCAGGGTGGGGATCGTGTGGCTGTTGGTGGGGCCAGGCGAGGGGAAGTGTACAGGGTGGGTTGGCGAGAGTGTCTGGGTGTGTGTGGCGTGTGCTGCCGCGCGTGGGTTTGACCAGGTGGGTTCCTGGTGGCGGGGTGGGGAAGAGTGGGTAGGGATCTGGGGATTAGGGTTTCTAGGGTTTAGGTGGTTGGGGTTGGTTTAGGTTTAGGGTTTATTTGCTGGGTTGTAGGTAGACTCCGGTCGGTCCATTGGGCCTAGCCGGTTGTCTGCCTCCCAAGTTTTAAAACAATATATGTTTTATTTATTTATTTTTGTTTTAAATAGTATTTGATAAATAGTTTAGATAAAATAAAAGATCCAGACGGACCGATGGTTTTGGTTTGAACAAAGGGAGAATATGTTGAAGAAAAATACACTTTTAGCAAGATAGTTTTTAAACAAACAATATGCATGCAGATATCATGGTTATACGTAGAGACAAAACATGCGATTTTCTATTAGTGATTTTAGCCGGGGTGCTACAGCTGTTGAAGGGAACTAACTCGAAGACGATCCGCTCGGTGCAGAAATTTGCTGGTGTGTTGAAGGTGACTGGCAGCTTCACCTTGCCGATCGGGTACGCCTTCCGACCGGGGACGATGTCGTAGGTCGTCTCGATCATCGACTGCAGGAGACGCAGTCGGCTGAACGTGTCCAGGTCGTCTTGATGGAGCTTCCACTGTCCATCAGTGTCTTCGGGATCCAGTAGTCGCACACTTTGGGCTTGACCACCAGGGCGACTCGCCCCGGATATTCGATCCGTGGCGAATGGTCCTCGCGGCTCCAAGTGATCCGTTATTTGGACCAGTTAAGGAAGTGGGGGACGTCAACTTGGGACAACGCGTTGACGGCGACGGTGCGGGCGGTGACCTTCTTCTCGCGAATGGTGATGAACCCGGTGAAGGTGTGGAGCGATCCGACATCGTTGCCGAATGCCCCGCTATTTGGCGGGTGGTTGTTGGGGTCCTCTCATGCGTGTCGTGCCTTATCGATATCCTTTAGGGAGTGGTAGTCAGCGGTCGTGTGCATGGCGGCCTTCCCCTCCCTTCTGTGGAATACACACGGCTGGTTGAGGAGAGCTGCGGGGTCGAATTTCGGCCTCGCCTTGTAGTTGTCGTTGTCGCGGTGTTGGCCTCCATTGCGGCGGAAGCTCTTGGGGTCGGGTGGCGCGTAGCCGGCGTTGGCGACGAAGTCGACTCGCCCGTCACAGTGGCACTACCCGATGAGGCAAGTGTTGCTGTAGCATAGCTCGGGCCGCCTCCCGTTGTCGTCGCCGCTTGGGTGGCGGCTTCCGCCCGACTCGTCATCGGTTTCTTGGTTCAAGTCCTCCTCCACATACTGCTTGGCAATATCGAGGAGGTCTGGGATGTTGTGGAGTGTCTTGTACACCCACTTGAGCTTGGTAACCAAGGGCTTGTAGCGTCACGAGGTCTTTAAATAGTGTATCGCCGTGTCCGGGTGGATGCCGGCCGCATTGAACCATAGATCCTGCCATCGTTGGACCCAGCTGTGAGTCGACTCGCGGGGTCCCTGGACGCATCGCTGTAGGTCCTCGATGGTGGTGGCGAGGGTGTAAGAACGCTAAAAGTGCCTGATGAAGGTGTCGCGTATCTCCTCCTTGGAATCGATGTTGTCCGCGGGGAGGGTGTTGATCCATTGTCGGCTTGCTCCCTCCATCATCAGTGGAGGTAGCGAGCAGCGAGTAGGTCGGTGTGGCCGGCAATTCCCTTCGCCATAAGGTACGTGTCCAGCCACACGGACGGCTCGTGCGAGGGATCATACTTTTAGATCTCCTTAGGCCCTTTGATGTTCGCCGGATATTTTTCGCCTCGGATCATTGGTCCGAAGCACTAGGGGCCAACTCGGGTCGTTGGGCTGGCGTGTGCGCCAGCTTGGCTTATTCATGATGTGGGTCCACGCGTCGACAGCCTGCCTATTGGCAGCGACCATGTTGTTCGTCGGTCGCGGGTCATTGGTGGAGAGTGCCGCATGCGTGGGTCATGGCTGGAGCTGGAGGGGCTCAGGTGGTGGGAAATTGAGAGTGTTTGCAATCGTTGGGCGGCCGCTCGAGGCCGCCCTGCTTCCTATGGAGCTAGAGTACATGCGCCCCCGCGAGTCGGCTCCCGCGGTTTGCTGCTCGACGGCCTTGGCGAGTAGGGCCTTGGAATACTGGATCTGCAGCACGCCCTCCCCCGTCACGTTGAGGTTGGCGACTGCGGCTCGACTCGCGATGATTTTGTCCATCGGAGTGGAGATCAACAGGAGGCCGTTTGCGTCCCGCTCTTGCGGGGATATCGTGATCCTTGGTTGGTCTGGAGGGGGGGCGCGACCGAGCTTTGGTGGGGGAGCACCGTTCGCTGTTGCGCCTGGTGGTTGCCGGGCACTTCCTCCCGGTGGCGTGTTCTAGCAGACCATGCGGTCTGCTATGTAGGCCGGGTTGTTCTCGTCATCAAAGTTCAGGGCGCGGCCCAGAACGGTGGGGTTCATGCGTGACTTGATGCGGCGTTGGTGGTAGAGCGGAAGCTCTTGTGCCGTCGTTTGCTGGAGGCAAAAAAATTCGCGCTCAGCTTGCTCCTTGTGAACTGCCTCCTCTAGGCGTAGGCGGAGTTCCTCGACCTCCGTCACTGTCGCGGTTGGCGGGATGGGTGTGGAGAGGGGTCTGGAGGGGCGCTCGCGACACTCGCCATGTAGGTCATGACAAAGCGACCGAATCCGGCGTGGAAGTCGCTGGAGTTCTCCGATCCGCAATCGGAGTCGAAGATCCTGAGTATGGAAGGATCCTCGAAGTCCCCTACGTTGGAGACTTGGGTGATGGAGCCCACGGGTGACGTGGCGACAATGGATGCGGCGATTGACGCCACGGTCACTGAGTCGGCGTCGGCGTTGAGGGCCTTACTCAAAGGCGAGGCGATGGACGGTGCAGACCTGACTCTTAGAGAGCCGATCGCGCGGTGGTGACTCGTGGATGCGAGCCGAGTCCTCGAGGACGATGACGTCGGTGAAGCCGACGAAGAGGCCGATCGTGCCGACTGGCATGATCACGCTGTGTGTGACGGGGCGTGCCGCCGGGACGTAGCTTCTTGGAAAGATCTGGAGGATCTCGTCGATGGAGATCATGCGACTGGTGGCGATCGTCTGATTGATTGGAAAGTTGGATCTCGCTACAGAACACAGGCCTGACCAGCCAGGCCCCACGGTGGGCGCCACTATCGTGGGAATGGCCACGACAGATGCTGCAAACAGCAGCGAGTAGTAGAACAAGGGGCAAGGGCGTCTAGCCATCTACGGTGCAAGATGAGGGCAAAGACATGGGGTTTTACCCAGGTTCGCCCCCCCGGAGGGTAAAGACCTACTCCTGCTATATTATATTGATGAGGGAGTACAAGGGCGAGCTCGGCGGCGAGTCGCGGGGGGTGTATGATGGAACGTAAGTTCTATGCATTCCCTAGGGAGGTTTATATAGAGTCACCTCGCTAGGGTTTATAAATCTACAACCAAGTTGGATAAGGACTCGGAGGACGCTTGACCTAATCCGACTGGGCCTAGCTACGCTTCTGGGCCTCCAGCTTCCAGTCGCCTGGCTTCTTCTTGGGACGTGATCCAGTCGCCGTCCTGCAGGCCCACTCGCTGGCAGTATGGGACAGTAGGAAACGTCCTGCTTGGTATACCTCACTCGATTAAACCCATCAATATTGCCCCCAATCTTTCGACGATGTATCAACAGAGCCTTCACAACTGGCATAGCCAAATAACGCGACCAAGGGCCTTCATCGAAGGAGACCTCGTCCTGTGACTCAAGCAGAAGGGGAATTTGAAGCTCGAGTACCCCAGGAAGGACCCTTGTGGTCACCGAAGTGATCCCAGGTGGTGTTTACTGCCTCAATGTCGCGTCTCGCCAACACAAATATCGAGGATGCAAGACACACCCTATTTATTCAGTAGTGGGCACAAAGGCGTTTCAACCTAAACGGCGACGAAGGAACCTGCTGATTCGAGCACACAACACACACACAAAGCACACACAATCATTTTTTACCCAGGTTCGGGCAGCCCTTCGGCTAACAACCCTATGTCCTGCTTTGGTGGATTATCTGGAGTGGATCAAGATACAAGATTGTGATCTCTCTCATGTCAAGGAGCTACTTTCTAACTTAGCTTCTATGCTCCCTAGGTTCCTCTGTCTTTCTCTTCTCACTCTCTCAATGCCCTTTCTTCCTTCTCTCTAGTGTGGAGAGAGGATATCCCTCTCTCTAACAAACCCTAGTTGTACTCTTGGTCGAAGAATTTCTCCTACTGTCCTCAAACCTTGCCCTAACTCTCTCTTCCAAATCGAAAGTCTCCTCCTTTGAACCTAAAAGTTCCCCCTTCGAACCCGAAACTTCTCTCCCTCTCTCGAGAGCCAAATTCCCCCTTTTATTCCAAGGGGTCACTACATAGGCCAGCACGGGACACCGCCAGGGGTATTCCCGGGTGTAATCGTGGTATGCCACGTGGTCTGATCCCCCCGATATCGGGTCGCAGACGGGTTCATCAGAACGAAGATGGAGGGATGCGCGCAACAGGAAGGATGCCATCCCCATATCCTCATTGCCCAGCGACACCGGCCTGATCCCCCCGATATCGCAAAGACCCCAAGGCTCACCATCGTGCGGATATGCCCCCGCCAAGGCAGGGCGGCATCGTCATCCGTGACAACACGGAGCAGACCCGTCATGACCAAGAGTGCAACCAGGGACACAAGAGCAGGTCGCACCATGACCCTCCGCGTCCGGCAAGCAATGGCGGCAAGCATGAGGTGTCGCAGGAGGGTAATAGCAATAAGGCTAACCCACCGCCACCTCTGCCTCCGTCGCCACCTAGCAGTCACCATGGCGGACAAGGCCCGCGTCGTTTACGCAGCCCATCCCCTGTTGACAAGAAGAATAAAAACCCGTAGTCGTACGACGCACGTTCGCGGATCGATAAGATCCACGAGGCCTGGGATGGACCATACCTGGGACCACGTTGCTTTGGACCTGCGATACGGTCCGCAACTTACCCCAAAGGTTTCCGGATTGACAAGACCATCAAGCCCTATGTCGACACCGCCAACCCAGCTACATGGTTGCAGGATTACGGCAACGCGGTGGAGATCGTCGGGGGTAACCCCAACGTCACCGTCAAGTACCTCCCTTTGATGTTGGCAGGCACAGCCCGTCAATGGATTGATGACTTGCCGAAGAAATCCATCTGCAATTGGTTGGATATTTAAGAAGCGTTCACCAAAAACTTCGAGGGTACGTAGAAACGTCCCTGCACTATTGGCGATATACAGCGGTGCGTGCAAGAGAAAGACGAGACATCTCGCGCCTACCTCTCCCGCTGGCTGGATATGAAGAATTCCTGCACAGGAGTGCACGCTCAGACCGCCATGGCCGCCTTCATCGATGGGTTGGAAAGGGGAACGTTGCTCCGACATAAGCTGAAGCGCTTGCAGGACAATCACCAGCTTGACTTGAACCACATGATTCAGTTGGCTAGTGAGTTCACAGCCGCCACCGACGATGCTCGAGGCTCTCTGCCGGCAATGGCTGTTCCAACCCAAGCTCGGAGTAACAACAATACAAAGCGGAAAACCACTCCAGAAGAAAACCAATCTCCCGACATGGTCGCCATGACCTTTGCAGGACGAGGTGATGCCGGACAACATGGCCGAGGATGGGGAGCTGGTCGTGGGCAGCAACGAGGAATTGAAACTACCTCGGCACCACTCCGCGTTCCCGAAACCTATGAGGAGTACCGCGATATGCCGTGCCTAGTACACCTCAATGTCAATGGTAATGCCACTCACACCAATCGACACTGCAAGTTCTTCAACGACCTCAAGGAAGACCCGGAGTCCGGCTACAAGCAGAGTCGAAAGAACAGACCGCGAGGCAAGGGCAAGGGGAAGAAGAAAGAGGAGGAGTCCAAGGATTCAAGTGACATGGACGAGGATGTTGACCCCAAGCACGCCTCCAAGAGCGACGACAAAGGCAAGAACCCCTTCGTGAAGAAGGCGCCAGTCTACCACACTTTCCGTGGCACCCCCACCATCCGACAACAGAAGACCTCTATGAGGATACTGATGGCCACTATACCCCCAGTTCCCCAGTACCTGCACTGGTCGGAGGTTCCAATTACTTGGGATAGGAAGGATCACCTAGACCTCATCCCTACGGAGAACCAATACGCCATGGTCACAAACCCCTTGATTGACGGCGTGGAGTTCACCAAGTGTATGGTGGACAGTGGAAGCAGCGACAACATCATGTACCTCGATACACTACAGAACATGAACTTGACGGAGGAAAACCTAAGGCGGACCAACACCATCTTCCATGGCGTAGTTCCTGGTCGGGAGGCTCGGTCCCTTGGGTGCATCACACTTCAGGTAGCCTTTGGCGATGTTAATAATTAACGCCAAGAGTGCATGACCTTTGAGGTGGTCCCCTTCAACAGCGTGTACCACGTCATATTCGACCACGACATATTCCACACCTTCATGGCCAAGCCATGCTTCGTCTACAACACACTCAATATACCCGGACCAAACGGTGTCATCATCGTATCCGGAAGCTTTACCAAGGCAAGGGACTGCGAGATTAATGAAGCAGCCTTCGCGGAAGCTGTCCTCTATAGCGAAGAATTCAAAGAGATCGAGAGCAAGGTCGATGACTCAGAGATGCCCGCATCGAAGAAGCAGATGTCTGACTCCACTCCTGCTTTCAAGGCCGCCATCGAGACCAAGCTGGTGGAACTTGTGGTAGGCGATGCCTCCAAGACCACCGCCATTGGGACAAACCTGGATCCCAAATAGGAAAGCGCGCTCGTCGAGTTCCTCTGTGAGAATAGGGACATCTTTGCCTGGCAACCTGCCGACATGAAAGGTGTACCTAGGGAACTTGTCGAGCACAGCTTAAACATTGATCCCAAATGCAAACCAGTGAAACAACCTCTACGACGCTTTGGAGACGAGAAGAGACGCGCCATTGGCAAAGAGATAGCTTGGTTACTTAAGGCTAGATTTATCCGAGAAGTCCATCACACCCGATGGGTGGACAATCCTGTACTTGTCCCCAAAATGGGAACCAAAGAATTAAGAATGTGCGTTGATTACACCAGCTTGAACAAGGCTTGCCCCAAAGATCCGTTTTCTTTGCCTCGCATTGACCAAGTCATTGACTTGACGGCTGGCTCGGAACTTTTGTGTTTTCTCGATGCATACTCAGGATACCAACAGATCAAGATGAGGAAGTCGGACAAATTGGCCACTTCGTTCACTACCCCATATGACATGTTTTGCTATGTTACGATGCCCTTTGGGATGAAAAACGCAGGTGCTACGTACCAGCGGACAATGCAATGTTGCCTTCATGAAAAAATTGGTCGGAACGTTCATGCCTATGTGGACGTTATCGCGGTGATGTATAAAAAGTCAAATGACTTAATCTCCAACTTAAAAGAAACCTTTGATAATCTCCGGAAATACAACATGATGCTTAACCCTAAGAAGTGCGTCTTCGGGGTTCCAGCAGGCAAATTGTTGGGCTTCATCGTTTCCCAGCGTGGAATCAAGGTCAACCCGGAGAAAATCAAGGTCATCTTAAACATAAACCGTCCGACATGCCTAAAGGACATTCAACGCCTAACAGGTTGTGTTGCAGCAGTTAGTCGGTTCGTCAGCCGACTTGGAGAGAAGGCCCTGCTGCTGTACAAGTTGTTGAAGAAGGCAGACAAATTCACGTGGACGGACAAACCAGATGCAGCATTGAAGCAGCTCAAGAGACACTTTCCTCAGCGCCCATCCTTGCAGCACCCGAGACTCGAGAGCCCCTATTATTCTACATGGCGGCAACCAACCGGTTAATCAGCATCATCGTCGTAGTAGAGCGGAAGGAACTAGGCTATGAGCAAGGAGTTCAACGACCAGTTTACTATGTAAGCGAGGTCTTGATGGAGTCCAAGAAGCATTACCCGCACTACCAGAAGATAGCTTATGGAGTATTCCTTGCTTCTCGGAAGCTGAGGCATTACTTTCAGGAGTACCCAATCACAGTGGTGAGCAAAACCCCACTGTCCGACATTATCAACAACAACGACGCTACGGGAAGAGTCGCGATTTGGGGCGTTGAGCTTACCGCCTTCGAGATCACCTACAAGAGGCGCGACGCTATCAAGTCACAAGCCTTTGCGGAATTTATCGTGGATTGGACGGAGACACTACAAGGAATGTGTTAACTTGTGACGTTTTGGTAGTGACCATCTACAAAATCGTCTTAGATTTATGAAGATTCCGCACCGGATGGTCTCAAGCTGCTTGGGAGGGCCAAAACCTCAATAAACTCTGACGATTTCGCTCCAAAACGTCATAATTTCTTCTAGTGAAATCGTCATAATAGCTAGAAAGGTCTAAATGCGGAGGATAGCAAGATGGGCCATTGGATGTGAATAGGATGGAGGGATCGGATGTTGATCCGTGGGAACTTGACACAAATAGATGACGTGGCAAGGTACCCATCACGCGCGCAGACACCGAATATTTCACCATCGCGCGCGCGTGCCAGCCAAAATCGCCATTTACCCCACCCTCCCAGTGAACGCCTCTCCCCTCCTTTCTCGACTTCCCAGCCCTAATCCTACCACCCGCCGCCACACACAAGCGACCGAACTTCTCTCCCTTCCTTCTCCAGCGAGATCCGCGCGCTCCGCCGCCGCCCTCTGTTCGGGAGCCTCTTCCCCGCTTGCTCCAGCCGCTTCGCTTATTCTCCAGCAAGATCCACAACCCCTCAAGTGAGATCCACCGACGACGAGTCGAATTATGGACGATGCGGACGGCGACGGTTTCATCAGCCTCGCCGAGTTCGTGGCGTTTTTCAAGCGCGCGTACGCGCCGCCGATGGAGCCCTGCAAGGAGAGGATCCAAGGTCGAGGGCTAATCCGGCCATCCCCGTCCTCGCGTTCCTCGGATATCGCAGCCCCGGTCCTCAAGCAGGGCTCACGCCATGGAGGTCGTCAAGCAGATATCGTGCATGCGTCGTCCTCCGCTCTGATCCACATGATGTCCTCGCTGCCGCCAACGAGCACTCCTCCAACTAGGGGCGTGTATTCCGCATTGCCAACCATGTCGTCGTCACCCTCGTGGCCTCAGCACCGAGGGGCGCTCGTCTCCACCTCCTCATAGACGAAGTACAGCTGTATATCCTCCACCTGTCCTCCTTTCGCTCGCGAATTGAATCATTGGGTGGCCCTGTGTTGTGCGTCTTGACTAAACAACACCATATTCTAATGATGCAAAGAAACAATTTCTGTACATGTACTACCTACTCATGTTTTCTTTCTAATTAAACAACACCATATTGTATGGATTTATCATGTTTGTCTTAGTTTCTATCACACATATATTCTTGAATCTGATTCACACTTAAACTTTCAGTCAAGAAGGATGCTAGGACATGAACTTGTAGATTATAGCATATAGGACATGAACTTGTAGATTATAGCAGCTAGGACATGAACTTGTGGATTATAGCAGGTAGGACATGAACTTGTCTATATAGATGTGCATTCACCTTGGTTACACAAATACATATGTTTGGTTCGTTATATTTTCCGTCAAGAAGGATTCTTATGTATGGTTCTTAAATTTACATGTTCGGTGAATAAAGAGAAATGAAGTACGATTGATACACATCTTCACATGTTCCCACCGCGGCCTCCCTCCCTGGACCCTAATCCAGATCTTTGCTTTTACTACTATTATTTGCTGCCTAAAGTCAATAAGAACAGGTACTATGACTGCTTCAATTTTCTAACCGTTCATAAGCTTAATTAGTTACTACTCCCTCTATTAGAGCTGGCTAATTGTCTATCAGTACAACATGATAAGTAGCAGTTCAGTGTTTTGATTATACCTACATCTTGTCTTGATATGGATGTCAAAATTGTAGGAAAGATTCTGACTGTCATGATAAGTAGTTATTGGATAGTCCATGGCTTCCTGTTCCAGAACAGGAAGAACGGTTTGTTTTCATGGTTCTTGTAGCAAATATTAGACAATTCTTGTGAGTTTGGATCTGGAAGAAACTGTTGTGTCTGGAAATCTATAAAACTAACATGATCTATGTCTGATTGGATCTCCTGTTTATTTGGACATCCAAGACTTCTACATCAATTATCATTATTTGGTTGGCTTTGCTATATCTAATCATTTGAGTTTCAAGTATGTCACTTTGTTTGCAGTGGTCCATTTAGATTAATAAGTTATACTTATATGAGCACTTGAGCAATGAAAATAAGATATTGAATTCCTTCTCAATTCATATGCTAAACATGGACTGATAAAATTCAATTACCAAACAATACTATCCAGAGCTTGTCGCATCTCTATCAGCATGTTCATATTAGTTACTTCTACATGGTCATGTTGTACTATTAGTTACTGGTATGTATGCATCTGTTAAGCCATTTGTGGCAAATACTATGGCCTGATGCATGTATTGTATGCATGTAGTGGTAGCTTGCTTAGCTGAAGCCTGAATCCTAATGGTAGCTGTTTGTCACTCTAACATACATCATGAGAACTATAGCATACTTGCATTCTTCATGGTGCTTATATAGTACAATTTCAGATTGTTTTATCTAGTGATGTAGGTATTTCTCACTATGTTCATAAATTACAAATGTGATTCGTGTTGTGTAAGCTAGATTTTAAAAGTTCAAAGCATTGTTTATTATCTGGGTACCATGCTATAGAAATTATAGTGCTGCACATGTAAATCTATGGGGAAATTGTTTGTTCTAACTACTTTCTTCTTTTTTGTTCTAGTTGAAGCTGTTTTATTTTGAGCAAGGACTGGGAGTGGTAAGGCAAGAGAGGGGATGCGAACTTGCATGGTTCATTTTTTCTGGTTGGTTTTAGGAAACAGAACACCGATGCCAGCCTACTACTGGTCACCTGCTCGGGATGTTGCTGCTAGCGGTATTCCACCCGGAGACAAAGCCGCTGCCTCCTAGGAGAAGGACCTGGACCTGGTGTAGCGCTGGGGCTCTGTCGCCTCCAACATGTGGGAACAAGGCCGACAGATTAGCAGGAGATTTATTGTCTGGTCAGATTAGCTAAATGAAACTATTTTTGCAAAATAATAGTCAGGTAGTTTTTATATCTGCAATCCTCCTCTTGTGTTAAGCTTTAGGCCTTTCCATTTACTTGTATGACCATCATGTTGCAAATAGTGATGTATGCTGCAGAGAGAAATATCAGTAATACATGTGTTCAGTTTGCTTATATTACATAATTATTTAATTTTCTATTTACTTTTGTTAACTTAAGTTTGCTACAGAGAGAAATATCATTAAACTATTAGACCTCTGATGTGTTTGCTAAACTATTGTTTGTGGGCGGTATAGGAAGATTTGCAGTGGAACAACCTGGAGCTAGAGAACTTCCAGGACAAGATCAGGAAGAACCAGGACAAGAGCAAGCTCAACAAGCAGCTGGCTTACACCTTAAACTACCTCTGCCCGCTCCCTTCCAATCCTTGCTAATCCTTACTAGTAGTTCTAATTGTGTTGTAGTAGTATAACAACTAATGTCTAGTGGTAAGCGCAATACTGTCTACACGTGACATTCATTAGTCAGTCCTGATTGCTGAGTTGGTATCCATGATCTATGTTTTATCTTGAATTTTTGTAGTGTGACAAACACATTAGTTAATCTGAATAACTTTGACATGACATATTTGCCCAATTATCTTGCACTGGATTGGTACTTTCTAGAACATACTTTGAGTTTGCTAAATATGATTGTATAATGAGAAGTCAAGTGTTTATTTCTTCTCATAGGTTGCTGGTATTCATTTTAGTAGTTTTTTCTCCATGCTCATGCTTCATGATATGTTACTATTATGTTTCTAGATGATGTGTTATTGTTAGAAGGTAAAGGTATATATTGTATAGAATAGTATACTGTTATTGCTTCAGGATACTTATTTACATTTGGTTGTCAGGTTCATTTGCTGGATTATATGTATGTCTTTCTTTGAGACTAAAAATGTGTTTGTTCCTCGTTTATAGGGGCTCCAGGCCTAAGGAATGTGAAGCCACTAAACTTGTGAAGAGTACCAAGCAAGGAGAGCCATTTCTTGTAATAGTTAGGAATATCTGGGTTATAATAGACTGTAGATATTGTAATAGCCTAATTTTTAGCAGTTGTTTTAAGTAATTTTATTTGTTCTCTTTGATATGTCTCAAATATTGATTGTGTATATGACATCACATGTGTGAATACAAACATTTACTTATGGCACATGTGACTGGAACAAATATGTCATTTGGAACCTGCCGTTTGTAGTCAATTTGTGATTTGAACATGATAAGTAGGGCCTGTCCTGTACCTGAAAAGTGGGACCTATCTTAGTACCAGGTCATTAAAAGGGCTAAATTTAAATTTAAATGCACTATGAATAGGCTAAGGCCCATAGAATAAAAAGGCATAAATGTTTGGTTTGGCCCATGTAGCAGTTGAGAAAGAGCAAGGAAAAAACATAAATAGGCTGGATTGTTGGGCCTGGCCCATGTAAACAACAGACATGGACTGGGCTGATTGTGTGCCACGTAGGCTCAGCCACCTAGGATCTGACCTAGTGAGCCAGTTTGCCCATGACGATATTGGATCGTCATAGACGTTATGATGATCAAATATCGTCACAGACGGTTATGACGATTTTACCAAAAACGTCGTTATAGTTCATTTGCGATGCCCAGCTTTCGACGATCTCAAAATCGTGATAGAATCGTCATAAACAGACTACTATAACGATTTTGTGACGAAAATGGAGGGTCATATATAGGCAGATTCCTTGTAGTGAGATGCCAGATGCTACTCCGTTGCCGGAACCAGAGTACTGGGTGATGCACTTTGACGGATCAAACCTGCTCAATGGCTCGGGGGCTGGTGTATTGCTATAGTCACCAACTTGCGACAAGCTACACTATGTTCTGCAAATCCACTTCGAGGCTACGAACAACATGGAGGAGTATGAATAACTCATTCACGGATTACGCGTAGCCAAGGATATTGGCATCAAGCGCATAGTTTGTTGTGGAGATTCCGACTTGGTTGCCCAGCATGTGGCTGGCACCTGGATTGCGTGGAACCCTATGACGGCGGCATATCGAGACGAAGTGGACGAGATAGCCGAGAGCTTCTTGGGCTACGAAGTAAAGTATGTACCTAGGGAGAAAAACAAGGCGGCTGATCTGCTATCTAAGCTTGGATCGGGGCACAAACGAATTCCACTAGGAGTTTTCCTAGAGCATCTGCGAAAACTATCCGTGAAGGGAGCCGACATCGACAACCCAGATAGAGCTGACTCTTTCGTTCACATGGTGGCAAAGGTCCCTCCGGCTTGGACAAAACTGTTCATGGAATATCTCGAACACGGAACTTTGCCCAACGACAAGGTCGAAAGACGGAAAATAGTACGACGAGCAAACGTTTATACCATAATCAATGGACAACTCTACAAAAGGAGCACTACTGGTGTACACCTAAAGTGTGTTTCCTAGCTAGAAGGTATTGAAATCCTATGTGAAATTCATCTCGGAGATTACGGGCATCATGTCGCTCCTCGATCGTTGGTCGTGAAATCCTTCCGGCAAGGATTCTACTAGCTGACCGCGAAGGCGGACGCCGACAAGATGGTTGAGACATGCATGGGATGCTAGTATTATGCCTGACAACCACATGTTCCTGCTGAAGAATTGCAGACAATACCAATAACTTGGCCGTTTGCAATCTGGGGGATAGACACGGTGGGACCATTACAAACGGCACCATGTGGGTTTACGCATCTGCTTGTAGCAGTTGATAAATTCACTAAATGGGTAGAAGCTAAACCCATTAGAAAGATTGATGGGGCAACTTCCCTCAGGTTTGTCCGGGATCTAGTGGTGAGATTTGGTCTCCCACATAGCATTATCAGCGACAACAGAAGCAACTTGTCACTCGGAGAAGTGGAGGCTTATTGTTGGGAGAAGGGCATCCGACTTGACCTTGCATCTGTGGAACATCCATAATCCAATGGTAAGGTCGAGCGAGCCAATGGACTAATTCTGCAGGGAATTAAGACACGTCTTAAGGAACCGCTACGTAGAGCAGCTGGAGCCAGGGCGGAAGAATTTCCATCTATGTTGTGGAGTTTACGAACTACACCCAACAGATCCACCGGCTAAACCCCTTACTTCATGGTATATGAAGCAGAAGCCATCCTACCTTCCGATAGTTCACGATGCACCAAGAGTCGCCGCCTAGGACGAAGATGACGCTGAAGAATCCAGACGCCTAGATGTGGACCTTCTCGAGGAGGAGCGCGTTTTTGCATGCCAAAGATCCGCCATCTACCAGCAGAAGCTACGCAGATACCATAGTCGCCGCGTTTGGCATCGCTTGTTGAAAGAGGGGGATTTGGTGCTCTGACTTAAGCAGAAGAAGTCACACAAATTATCCCCTCCATGGGAAGGACCGTTCAACATAAGCAAGGCACTACTAAATGGGTCTTACTACCTCGTTGACAATCATGAACTGAAGGATAGACCCAACGAGGATCATAAGCGTAAGCGACGTGATCCGGATGATGACTACCCAGAGCTTGATCGGCCATGGAACATAGCACAGCTACGTCCTTTCTACACTTAGCATTTTTTATCTAATTGTGTACCTCTTATATGATCAATGAAATAAACCTATTTGGTTCACTCATATTTCTAAGTCTTTTACCTCCTTTAGTGTTCATTTTTGGATCATATAAAACCTTTATGCACAAGTTTTGTGATTGCACTTGTGAAAATTCCGCCTACGGGCGTTAGCTTAACTTTTTTGGTCTACACATTCTTTGTCGTTTTTATGTGGATTCCGGAGTAGTGACTTTCAGCACTTATTGTCAGCGATTTTATGCTTAGGTTATTGACGGTGCCATTGGGCATCATCGCCTGAGCACATGATTCCGACAACGAGTCTTCCGACTCACGAAAAGTCAATCATAAGAACCAAAGTAATGGAAAAGCCAACACTTGCTTAAAAAATATGTACATGTTGCAAACTAGTTATTAAGTAGCAGGACATACATCATTGTTTTCCGCCTTAAGTTAATACATAGTTTTTTCCCCATACGCATGTAAGATGAAACAAATATTACAAGTTGTCTTTCATTCCTTTGGCGCAGGCGACTTGGAAGCAGCATCACCAGAAGTAGGAGAATCACCCTCAAAGTCGACAGTGCGAAGAGACTCGGAGGAGCTTTGGTTGCTGCCATGGATGGTATTCATCGGCACGAATACGTTGACATTGACTAACTCGGCAACTCTGGTGTCATAATCTGCGAGTGATGACAAGATGGACTCATGGTTTATCTCCTTGCCATCGTCATCTATGTCAGGAATGCCAGAGGTTACCGTGTCGATGTCGGCATCCTCGTAATGTGCCTTTACCATGGACAGCGCCATCCTTGCACCGGCCCGTGCACATGAAGCTTTCTAGCTTATGATATGCTCGGGGGCTCTGTGCAGGATCTCCGAGAACTTCGCCATAGAGTCCGAAGCCTTGATATTGATTTGGAGGGGCTTGGCAATCTCTTTGGCTTGCGCGATGGCGGTGTTGATGAAATTGCTGGCAAGAACCATGCATTCCTTTGCTGGAGGAGGAGACCGGGTTAAAACCATAGGAGCTGCAAATTCCGACAAGGAGCACATGAGTTCAAAAATTCAGAGTATCTAGACTACAGAAATACAATACGGAGAATCAATTACTGAAGATGCTAGCCTCAGCTTACCAGAGGGTATCCGCCAAGGAGTCCCGTTCTTGTTGGAGGAGCTTGTACGCCTCATGATGGCATTGATTATGCTCATCGGCAGCTTTCTTCTGATGTCTTAAGATCGAGATCTCCTCCTTCCAGTGGTTGATCTCCTCGGTGGCGGAGTCCTGCAGGGCTTTCATTGACTCTTCATGCATCTTCAGCATGTCCTTCCTCTCCTGCTTAAGGATCTTGTTCTCGCTATCCAGCTGTTGAATGTGCTTGGATTGCTCGACAAATTCCTTAGCCTTGGCAATGGTTTCTGCAAGTCGGAGAAAGCAAAGTACATAGTGTGTACTCGGAGAATACACAAGTTTTAGTCGGAATATGAAAAATAAAGGAAAAACAGACGCTTGCTCTTGATGATCTGTTCCTTCAAGAAGGCAGTTTTTCCCTTTTCAGATTCCAGGTCCGCGCGCATCTTCCGATACTTGTCGTTGGCCATGCCCCTCCGAGCATTCTCGTTCTGTGGAAAAAATAAAAGTTAAATGGTGTTTGGTCTACTTGGAGCATCTAGCCGGAAAATTCCCACCTAGACGCTCGGGGGCTATACCGAGAGTTTTTAACTTAGCAATCTGCTTAGTCTTTCTTTAAGCATCTAGTCGGAACTAATTCAGTTTTTGTTCAGAAGCTTGGGGGCTACAGTATAAAGTTTTTAACTCAGGTATATGCTTAGCTTTTTCTTTAAAACATCTAGTCGGAACTAATTCAGTTACAACTAGAGGCTTGGGGGCTACAGTATTGAAATTTATAAACACTGCGTATGCTACTCTTAAAGCATCTAGTCATAATAATTCATTCCATATATATGCTTGGGGGCTACAGTAAGAAGTTTTCTAGCTTAGTCACTCTTAGAGCATCTAGATGCAAATACCTATGGTTTTCCATCTAAATCCTCGGGGGCTACAGTGGGATACTCATGTGAAATGCAAAAGTCAAATAAAACTTACAAGTGCAATGATCTTGAGGTTGGTATCACTCTCAGCTAGCATCTTGCCGAAGGGTGCACTGTTTCCTTGCAAGATCTCTGCGTGCCGGAGAAGCTCCTCTAGACCGCACGTCGGATATGTTGGCGCCGCGCCAGGAACCAGAGCAGTGCTACCCGGTGTAAGTACCGGATAGACTATCTTAGGATACTCTATGGTTTTCTTGGGTGCGGGGGAACCGCCTACGGCAGAGGTACCAGCTTCCACGACCGCCTTACCGCTACCGATGGCATCCTTAGTCGGATCTTCAGCCATTTGGTGTGCGGCACTTTCCTACGTCACCTGCTCGCCGACAACAGCAAGCTCGGTAGAGGCACCTGAGTCCACTTCCATGACGGAAAGGCTAGCTACTTCCTTGGTTTGAGAGCTTGTCGGGGCATACGAGGGCTTGACGGTAGGAGTGACAGGGGTGATGGTGGGAGATGCGTCGCGATGCAGCATGTCCTTGATAGTTCTAGAAGCCCTTGATGTTTTGGAGGTCTTCTTCAAGCTGGTCATGGCTTTCTTCCTGAAACGTGCAAAATGCATAAGTACGGGAATAAGACAGACAAATAGACAATGTCGGAGAGAAAGAAGCTTACACAAGAGGGGGTGCTTTGGCAAAGGGGATCCCGGTAGTCTTTCTTTTCTCCGCCTCTAGGGCGGCGGTAGTCTTTTTGGAGGCTCCACCCTCCGTCTTCTTCTTCTTGCCTCTGTCGGCAGCATCAGAGGTGGAGCTCTTCCGCTTTTGCGCCAATGGAGCATCGTCGTCGGACACGACGGTGACTTCCTTTATCTTTGGATCATAGATTTGAGGAGCCATGCTGTCCTCATCTATGTCGCTAAGCTGTAAGGTGAAGAACCACCGTGTTAGATGAGATGATAATAGCTAGACGGAAGAACTGGAGTATATGTCATACACGGAAAATAAACAGTTACCTTTGGGAACTTGCTATCTACGAACATGTCATAGGTGATGGTGAAGCCACGCTTCTTGTCCTTCACCTTGACGATGTCCTTGAGGCGGAGATTGATGGATTCGCTCGAGAAATTGTTCATGGAGATGCGGAGGCTATCCCTTATATCGCTGGTATACTCGTGCATCAGCTTCGAGCGGTGCTGTAGAGGCTGGATTCGTCTGATGAACCAGCACATGGCTAGGTACAAGCCTGTCAAACCTGTCTCTACGAACCACTCTATCCTCCTTATGGCGCGGGAGGCTTCGATGTCAGAGGGAAGGGAGGCCTAGGATCTCCATGTCGAAGTTTTGGCGGCGGCTCCATCGACGAAGTCCCGGTACGTTACTTCTCGGCCGACTAGAGGGATATCTGGGCCGTAGAAGTAAGTACGCTGCCAGTTCTTGCAGGACTCATGGCCTACGATGTCGGGGAACCGCCGACCAGGATGGATCTTGAAGCTAATGGTGCCACAATTTCTAATTTCATCCTTGCTGGCCCTAGCTTCACGCTTGACGGTGAAGAAATACACAAAGAGATCTAGCCTAGGACTAATCCTTAGGTAACCCTCGCAAAGCACCGTGTAATTGCTAAGCGCTAGGATACTGTTGGGAGAAAGGTTTTGGGGCTGTACTCGGTAGTGGTTCAAGACGGCAAGGAAGAAGTGAGAGATGGGCAGGGAGACGCCGCGTACCAATTGTGCTTTGAGGTACACCCTTTCTCCGGCTTGGGGAGAAGGTGTGACCTTGCCGACCGGCGCCGCCTGCCAGGCGAGCCCCTCCATCGCGGGTAGGTAGCCTTCAATGATCATCTCCTTGATGTCGCGGTCCGTGATATCCGAACCGCGCCAATCACCTTTGTGGGAGTCGTTGTCCTCCTCCAGCAGCTCCAGCACAGCTGGATTATGGTCGCCACCGATGGTCTCAACCACCGCAGAGACGGGGATGACCAGGCCCTCTGGAGGCAATACGACGGAGCTTGCCGGTTTCGCCGCGGCTTCGCCTGACGCCGCCATCAAGGGAGTAGAACTGCTGCTAGCCATTGCATGTGTTTGGAGGTGACTGGCGAGATAGGGACTGATGGTTTTTCGCAAGGTTGCGCGGAGAGCTCGAGGGGGTGCTCGCTGGAGGAAGAAGACTATGCGAGTGGAGAATGAGGTGAAAAGTAAATTTTCCACCGCAGTTACTATTTATGATCCCCAGCATCGAGATTCGTGCAGCCTGATCGGACGGTTTCCGCGCATACAATGTGTGTGTGAACGTGCAAGGAAATTTTTCCACGTCCCAACCGTCGCCGCCAACGGTTCATATCGCTCCCGCGGGAAAAGTGGACATGATTGCGTTCTCTGCATGGGTGAGTTACGAGGCGTCGCTGACCTATGTCTGCGGCACCCTAGCTGTCATAGGAAGATGAGCCAACATCAGAAGATTCCGGTATGGACGGATCCAGTCCGGCTATGGAAGAGTACTATGGAAAATTCAGCAATTCTCCGGCTTACTAATTGGAGACGGAGAAAACCTTGCAGGGTTCTTTGGTAGGACTAAAAGATATTGCTCGACGATTTGCCGACATTCATCTAGACAGAGAATTCCACATGAAGAGGCAAGACGGCGCAAGATCTCGGAGTTCTTCGGAGGCTACTGCTGGGGATATGCTATATGGGTATCCTCATAGCATGTCTCCTATCCGGATAACCCGGGTGGCCCACAGTTGGTAGCATGGCCCATTTCCTGCTGGGCGTCCCAGTTAGAAGGGAGGCCCATGCCGGATAAAGGAAGGCTACGGTGGTCACCGACGTACCCGAAGCCTTGGAGTACAAGACATACAAGAGTAGTAATAGACGGTGTAGGACTCTGTAACCTGTCCGACTAGGAATTTTCCCTGTAACCCTAGGACCTGGCAACTATATAAGTCGAGCCTATGGGAGCCTTTAGGGCACGATCATAGACAACTTCAGACAACCTCGCACAACGAACCTATCTCTGTAACTCGGAGTATCTCCCTTATAGTGATTTATAGCAGGAGTAGGATCCCGCCACCGTTGTGGGATCTGAACCTGGGTAAGCTGTGTTACCTTGTACCCGTCAACCGTCCGCCTTCCCCCACGTCTCTAAACATGTATTGTGAGGACCCCTCCATGGCGTACTCGTCGGCAATACAACGACATGTGCACTTGATGGTGGGGTGACAACTCAGGCTCCGAGATGTCACTCCTACCAGTGACGCATAGAATTGGGCTATAGCGCCATGATGATGTTTGGCAGATCTGGCGCGTCGCATTTCCCAAGGTTGAGCCTGACGCACCTTGTTAGGCTCAGTTGACTCTGGATCCTGGGCCACGCCTGGCCTAGGAGAAGTGCTCATGTGGTCCTTCCGGGGCATGGTATAGGCCACTCCTCAGCCTTGATGCCCTTCATCGGGTCATTTCCCTCCTTCCACGGAAGCTCCCGGAAGGATAGGTTGGACCGCCTCGCCTACGCTGTTGTATTTTCCTCCTTGTCCGCGACCGGCTGGCAGATCATAGCTCGTCTTCTAGTGCCTATATTTCCATAGGTACCTACACCTTAGCTGATACTTAGTATCCATAGACTTCATCATATCAAAACCGTACATGTGTCGAGCACACGATGCTTGTATATTGGTGACGTCTTCATCGGCCAGGCCACTCGTCAGCTGAGCCGCTGACCGGTGGGTCCTGGACCAAGTGCTACGGCGCAATGCGAGAGACCCTTGATCTCATTACACTGATAGAAGCCCCCTGAGGAGGGCTAGAAACTTGCAACACTTGTCGTAGTTCGACGAAGGGGCCGTTTCCAGGCTTCCCCCTTCAATAGCGCGTGGGCCCAGTCCGCACCGCAGGAAGCGCGACAAGACTGGATGGTACACTTTCCCATCTTGTAGAGCTGACATGCGCGTGGCTGCGCACTCAAGTGGCTGTAGGACTACCGAGCCACACCTTGGCTTCTGCGGGTGCGCGCATTGACTGCGTGCACTTTGCTAAGTAAATCTTGTGGGGTGTGATTCTTGCCCTCCCCGCGAACCGGCGAGTTGGACACTTGTTCCCCTTCCTATTTTGTTATAAAAGGAAGGGAAGGTACGGAGCTATGGATTACTCCCCACTTCCCCTTAGCCCTCTTCCCTTCCAACTCCCCGCTTGGTGACGATGGCGTCGGGCAGCTCCGGTAGCCACATTCGTGATGAAGATCCTCCCTCTCCGGTGTAAGGGATGGCTCTGGCTTCACCGCAGGGGCCGCGGTGAGGCGCATATGATGACACCATTGCAACTCCTCTGCCACTGGTGCAGATCTCCCACAACCGCACATGTAGGCCTCGTCCCGCCGCGGTCGTCGGAGAGGCGGCAGCGGACGTGAAGGCCCTCCTGGTCGCCGTTCCCTTTCTCCAAGGAGCGGATGAAGCCCGCGTCACGATGGGCAGGGTGGCCATCGTCTTGCCCGTCGAGTCAACTTCTCATTTTCCACCTCCCAATCCCAGGAGGAGTACATGGAAGATCTGATAGGCTTCGAGTTCATGGTTTTCTTGGGCGCCGGGTACAAGAAGTGGCTAGTTCTTCCTTGCCTACTTTCCGACGAACTGAGCATCATTCTGTTGCATGACGTGGAGCTACGAGAGTCAAGCGGAGGCCAGCTCATATGGGGCATTCAAAGGGAGGTGGGAAAAGAGGGTCGAATGTTCCTCATCATGGGATGGCCTTCATTCGCGAAGTGGTATCAGCTTTGTGCTGGTCACGTGTTGAAACTCCGCTTCCGCGGGAACAGGTAGTTCGCGGTGAAGGTCTTCAACGATACCATGTGCTGCCGCAGCTACTACCCCTACCTTCATGATGATAGGGAGTTCACGGGGATCTCGTCCTAAAGAAGGTGATGCCAAGGGGTCGAATGGGCAACATGACGCATCTGGAAGTAGTAAGGAGCAGCACCTGGCCCTTTTCCCCTAGCACGCAATCCTTTGCCCGCTCCCCTTCACTAGGCGTCTTCTATGCATCGATTGCTACATTGTACACTTCTCAGACATAATGCCAATCGGCTATTATTAATGCATATAACTTTGCCTTAAAGATATTTCCCTTTTTCCGCCGCACTATGCTCACGGATGCCCTTGACGTGCCTTTTCCTTTGTCATTTTCATGCCATCATGGGACCCGTAAGGGAGTTTTCCATCGCCTTGCTCCTGCTTCCAGGGTTCCAACCTTTCAGCCTATCCGTGCCTTGCTTGCGGGGCTAGCACCCCTTGAAGCGATGTCATTGTTGTTACTTCCCACCGGCGGCAAGACTTGCATCCTCGCCGAGACCTTGCCTTGGCCTCTCCTTGATCATCCATTCATTTCTTATCCTGAAACACGAGGAATGCACCTTATGACATCTTACCCATTCCCTAGGTTTAAAAACAGGGTGTTATGCACTTTATCAGGGCACACGGCTGCCAACTCGAGGGCCTGACGTAGGAGGTGTGTCTTCACGATTTAATGCTCGTCGACAATGCCTAGAGCACAACGCTCATACCTCATAACTCGAGATTTCGACGTTTCCGAGCCTGATAGTCTTGTTACCCACGTCCGGTCCTCGAGAAAGATCCAAATGAATATGAAATCCCGAAAAGGCTCGGCAAATGAAAATGGGCGGAAGAACAAGAGCAACGAAATTTCTTTCTCCAAGACGAGGGCAACCCCCGGTTACAAGCGGTTTACACATAGGTGGGCCAGGCCATATACTCTAGTATTCATCGCGTTTGCCAGGAGTACTACACTCACTCCTAGGATTTGGGTTTGCCGGGAGCCCCACGCCCCTCCCAGGATTTAGATTTCCCGGGAGTACTACACTCAATCCCGGGCTTTAGGTTTGCAGGGAGCACCACGCACGCTCCTGAGCTTTAGGTTTGCCGGGAGAACCTCCACTCACACCCAGGCTTTTAGGTTTGCCTGGAGAACCACACACACTCCATGGCTATCACATCCCAAAATTTTCCAAACTTTGAAATGTGAAAAATAAAAAAACAAAATAAATATATGATGAAATTTAGGGGCAAAAGAAACTTTTGGTTTCTAAATGGAAACATCAAAACCCAACTTGAACAAAAATTTGAATGAGAAAGTAACAAACAAATTTTCAAACAGATCAAATGAATTCATGCATGGAATGTATCTTGATATTGAGCACTTGGAAAAGATAAACCTAAAACCTAAACCCTAATAAGAGAAATGATCATCAAGTTAAATACAAGACTATGGATTTGTTCCATATAAAAATTTAGCAACAACATTCCTAAATAATCAATAATGGTAAACAACAATATTACAAAACCATGGGAACTGTTTTCACTCTATTTGGAGCCATGGATAGAAAGATATGATTTATATGAGACAAGAAGAAAAATAAATAAGACATATTGCAAAGTCAATTTAAACCATGGCTAAAAGTCCATAAGTGAAATTGAATAAAACATTGTTCAAAAAACCTACTAGCTAACCCTTTTGACCCAGCAACCCCAGCCCACTAAAGCCCACCCGGCACACCCCTCTCCCCCGCAGTTTTCTTTTCTCACCCACCCCTCTCCGCACCCACTGGCTGACAGCAAGGCCCCACTGCCACATCAGCATCATCGTCAACCAGCACGCTGAACCTGCTTCCCCCTCCCATGTCATTTCTTAGATTTACTCCGAGTAAATTCGCTTGATTGCGATAGTGATTTCTGTTGGGGATATGCTATATGGGTATCCTAATAGCATGTCTCTTATCCGACTAACCCGGGTGTCCCATAGTCGGTAGCAGGGCCTGTGGCCTGCTGGGCGGCCTAGTTAGGTGGATCCAGAAGGGAGGCCCATGCCGGATAAAGGAAGGCTACGGTGGAGTCACCAGCATACCCGGAGCCTTGGAGTACAAGATACACAAGACTAGTGATAGACGGTGTAGGACTCTGTAACCTGTCCGGCTAGGACTTTTCCCTGTAACCCTAGGACCTGGCGACTATATAAGTCGGGCCTATGGGAGCCTTTAGGGCACAATCTCAGACAACAATAGAAAAATTCAGACAACCTCGCACAGTGAACCTATCTCTGTAACTCGGCGTATTGCCCTTATAGTGATTTATAAAAGGAGTAGGATTCCGCCACTGTCGTTGTCAACAACCGGATTTTCAATCCTAGATGCCTGTTATGCCATACATCGCAATCCCAGGATTACCATTTTTGTGAGACATAACAGAATTGGATACCATAGTACATCATCCATTACAAACGATACATAAGTTCTTACACAAATAGGGATCTCATGATCCAGTTCTTAATACAACATCAAGCAACGGAATACGTAATAATAATGGTAGCGTAGGCGAAGCTCCATCTTCTGGGTCACAGGCAATGCTGACGATGGGAGATGATCCTAGTTGTCGTAACCTTCCTGGGGTCCATCCTCCATATACTCCTCTTCATAGTCTGGCCATGGGAATAGCCAGGGACAAAGCCATGAGTACTCTTTAAGTACTTGCAAACCAATGCTAACAGGAAAAGGGGTTTTTGGATAATAGGACACTAGGCTCTAGGGTTGTTTTGCAAAAGCCAGATTTATCTCTACTAATTTTAGAAGCAACGAATGCTAGTTGAAAGTTTTATAGCACCTAAGTGGGAACTTGTAATTCAGATCACAACCCTGTTGTGGTCAAGTCAAAGTCTCAAATAATTTCACAAGTCATTTTGAAAAGTCTGACGGGGGAACAGTATGGCCACTCCAACTGTCCATAACCGCGGACACGGCTATTCGAATAGTTTGACACTCTGCAGAGATTGTACACTTTCACCACAACATTCGATACATCAGTCAGGAACAAATCCTGAATTCACCATACTCAGTATGCGGATAATCAATCCTAACCTTCCAATTACACGCCCTAGTATAAGCACCTCTCCTGTGAGTTTGGCCTCCCAACCATGACCATCTGTCATCTTGGGTACTGCACATGTGGACAATCTTCACAAGGTAGCCTCAGCTCAGACCTTGGCCGTGAGGGAACTAATACTAAGGTATATAAGTTTCCAGTCAAGCCCTACCCAATCTTCGGGTATTGTGGTTGTACGATAAAATTGGAATGGTATCGCATCCAGACAACCATCAGTTTTATAAAGGGCTAAGGCTCATGCCTCAACATTTTCATCACCAAAATCATCAGGTGTTTGGAAACACATGTCCAAAACATTTCAATAGAATGATCCATCATTCCAAGGTTTTCATAACCATTTTTCCACCAAGTATTCCCATCTAATTTTGGTCAAGTTTTATGCTTAGCACTAGCATCTATAGGTGGGGGTAAGCAATAATGAGGGGTGGTAAACTAGTGGAGTTCTAACTAAGTTCCATCTGATGCCTTAAGATGACATCAAGATTATCTAGCTTAGGCCAAATTTTATGCTCTTTATGCAACCTTCAAATATCTTTCTAGTATCTATAATTCACTTAAGTAAACTCTAAGTAATAGCTTTGTTAAAGAAATAAAGTATAAAGCTTGCAAGTAAAAACTAGGATTGGTTTGTCAAGTGGATATGATCACATATGCTTAAGGCATATAGTAGGCATAGTAACAAGTAGTAGTTTGTGGCATCAGTAGGGTATCTGGCAAGGGTTAGCTTGCATTGGTCCACTTAGTTAATAAAGCTTGCATAATATCAGTATAAGCTTGCCTTGTGCAGAGCAGTGGTTGAAGTTCTCCTCGGCTTCTTCTTCGTAGTATCCTCCTTCCTCCTCGTATCCTTGATCGGTACTAGCGTCTATAAATAAATACGAGGGACACAATCACCAAAAAATACTTAACTACTTGCAATCATCACACACAAGGGTCCTATAGATGATCTAGCATCATCTCTAACATTACAAGATTAAAGCTTGGTTTAATTCCTTTTATTTTTAGAAAAGTAATTTCTACTCATTGAAAAACTACTTAAGATTTAATATTATCCAAACCAAACATGGGATCATGTTGACACATGTCATCACCACATATTTTAGTCCATGGGAATGTGATCTAAAGTGGTGTCACAATTTAATCAGGTTTTACCCTTTTATTTTAATTAATTAATGTGTCTAGAAATGCCTATGTAGAATTCTTTTATTACTTTAACATTATTTCTGCAAGTAAACCTATATATTTTTATATATTCTGAAAGGTATGGTTAAATGTGATTTTTGAGAGTTGGAATCAACTCAAAAGCTATTATGGTTTAAATTTAAAAAATGTTTGAATGCAGAAAAGCTTCTGGCTTGTTATTTTTACCATGGGTGATCTATAGATCCAAATGACTTGAATCCAACGGTCTTGGATTCAGCATTCCCACACCTTTCTAACAAAATTAGTGTCATTCAATTTGATGCAATGAATCAAGCTGGGTTAATTTTTGAAGTTGAGTACAGAAGTGAGTTTGAAACAAAATGAAAAAGGTTTAATTCAAATAACTGGGATGCGCGGGAAAAGTTAACGAGCCGGCCTGCTAAGCGCAGTGCTCCCGCGGGCTGCTTAAGTGGGTGTCCCCACTCGTCAGTGAGACAGGGAGGGGCGAAGCGGTATGGGGCAACGTGGTGCGTTCGATCTGATTCTAATCCAACAGCTGAGAGTCATCATCGACGCGGGGCAACGTCGGCGAGAAAGAAACCTAGCGCGGCCAGTGGGGGGTGCCGGGGGCTCACCGGGGTGCAGGTGAGGGTCGGCGAGGCGGGCGAACGACAAAGTAGATGATGGCAAACTCAGGGGTGGTCGCGGCAGCTCCTGGGGTGGAAGAAATCGATGGCGCCCTTCTTCTCCAGAGGCGGCGGGCTCCGGTGAAATTCCGGCGAGGTGGTGCTCGCCTTGCTCTGGGAACGATGTGGCACGATCAGTCAGAAGAGGGGAGTGAGATGGTGTGAATAAATCGACTGGGGGTGGCCTCTATTTATAGTCGAGCGAGGGGACCGACCTCGTCGGGGGCGATGGTACAGGCGGCTATTGGCATGGGCGAAGGTAGGGGACGGTGCGGTGTTCCCTGGCGATGCTCAATGACATGGTTTTGAGGCATGGGGAGGTGTGGCTTGGTCTGGAACATGCGACCCTCTGCGTGGCAGAGGCGGCGTCCTCGACGGCGAGCGGTGGCTGTGCGTCACGGGGCGGTGAACGGGGATGTCTGGCGGTCTCCTGGGTCGGTCGGGATTGTGTATGCACGCGGCGAGGGCGGCGCGCGGTCTGTGGGCTTCGATCGAGGGTGGCGCTCTGGCGAACGCTCGGCATGGTCACTGGCGGTCTGGGCACGGTCCATGCGTGTGGTCCAGTGGTTGGCAAGGTTCGAGCGGTGGACAGGGAGAGGCGGTGGACGGTGGGCTGCCTCCCAGACATGCTGGCTAGGCTTGCTTCTCTTCCTAGCTTGCTGTCGACATGGGGGTGACATGGGTGTGCTCGGCTATTCACCATTGATGGCAATGCCTAGCTTACAGTGATGCTAAGGGTTAGTTTAGGTTGTTAGATGATCTACTAAGGCTAGTGGTGTCCAGAGAGGGAACAAGTTAGGCAAGAATCACTGCTCACAATAGTGTTTAGATTTTGTATGATTTGTGTCTGCAACCTGTTTGATGAAATGGCCGCATGAAATCAAGTTTTGAATTTTGAAAAGATTTTTGGTGGCTTTGATAGATTTGTGCTGGTGAGTCTGCAGATGCTTGGGTTTTGAAAGTTGAGCTTGTTTGAGTGGTTTTTGAAAAAGTGGGATCTTCTCATATGATAAAGATTCAATTTTGAAATGTCATTTAAAATATGCATTTGAAAGTTTCTGGATGATCACAAAGTGGGCCTTGATACTTTGTTATTAGTACATTCAAGGGGTGCAAAGATCCAGAAAAGTTTTTGTTAGGTTCTGAAAGTTTGAGGCAGCCAAAGTAGGCATGGGAGTTAAATTGGTCAAAATGACCATTCCTTTATTTTATTTGTTTTGATTTACTTGTCTTTAGGAAAAGTGTGGGAAATGTTTTAGATGATGTTTATTTCACCTAAGAAACATTTTACAAGCAAGGAAACACACAAACAAGGTGGTTCAAAAAGAATTTCAAATTTAATGCATACTCATATGCATGCCTTCATAATTTTATTTAACAAAGTTTTGTTCTTAATCCTAATTTTAATGATTAGAAATTGATGATTTAAGTTTAGTATTTTTGGGATGTTACAGTCGTGGGATCTGAACCTGGGTAAGCTGTGTTACCTCGTACCCGTCAACCGTCTACCTTACCCCACGTCTCTAAACACGCACTGTGAGGACCCCTCCATGGCGTACTCGTCGGCAATACCACGATAGTTGGCGCCCACCATGGGGCAAGAGGCGCTTCAGGCTCTTCAGCGGGCGAGGACCAAGATCTTCGAGGGAATCGGCGAAACCGTGGCCATTGGGCGTGTTCTCTTCTCCGGCAACGTTCCGATCGTCCCTCCTGACGAGTTCTGGATCCCGGCGAAGACGAACCCTATGCGGTGTTCAATCGTTCCTATCGGAGACATCCACCTATTCATCGGCGAAACCGACTCGGGCACTAGTTCCCTGGGAGTCGGAGGAGCATCAAGACCCGCACGGACCGCCTACGGGGAGGATACGATCGTGGAAGGATCGATGTCGGATCTCTCTTCAGAGTTTGCCGACAAAGATCGGAAAACATCAAGACCCGCACGGAATGCCTACAGATTGGACACGTTTGCGGAAGGATCAATGTCGGATATCTCTTTGGAGTTTGCCGGCAAAGATCGGAAAAATTCAAGGCCCACCCAAACCGCCCCTGTGCAGGATATAAAGGTGGAAGATCACTACAAATCCACCGGCTTCATCCGTGCGTCTTGACAGCAGAGATCCAAGTTCGTCGGCGTGGTTACCATGTTCGATCTAGCACGCTGCGTTCAGAGAGAAGGCGAAGACCCCCGCGACTACCTCGCCACGTGGCTCCGTATACGAGCCGATCTGGACCACTACCCCAATGATGATGCTATCTATCACTTCGTGGAAGGACTGGACCGTGGCACGCTTCTCCAACATTCTCTAAGACGGCAGCAGGCGTCGGGACGCCTTACTTTTGAAGGCATGGTGAACACCGTCAACAACTACGCGGGGGCCAAAGCGGCAGCTCAGACAGCGCTTGCGCTCATTGACGGAGCCCCTCCGATTCAGCCACCGCCACCATCGCCTCCGGCCGCCATCGTCGTAGCAGCACCACCACCTCCAGTCATCGTCGAGGCTGTTGCACCTCCACCGCCCGTCATCGAGGAAGTCCTGGAACCCTTCGACTCTGTCATTGACGCGCTTTATGATGATTTCAGTGCAGATTTAGAGGAGATAGATCCGGAAGAGCTAGACTCCTCTATGCAAGAGATGGAGGAGGAGTACTCACATGACGAGCAAGCTAACAACACCGTCGTGTCCCGAGGGGTGTTCGTCACCATTGGGACGGCGATGGATGAAGATCAACCCGGACGAGCTCCGCCTACCGCGCTAGAAAACGGGAAGGGGCCACTTATTGCTGCTGACGATGATCGCGCAAAGGTCATGCCTCCTCCGCCTGACCCAGTGCAGCAGCCGCAGGAACCCGACACCGGCCCGAGCAACAACAACACCGCAAACTTGCCGCCTCTAGCATCCACGCCGGCAGCAGCCCATGTCACTCCAGCTGATATCGTGATGTACGGAAACCTCCTGGTCGAGCCACTAACCGTTGCTCACATCCGGAACGTGACTCAGCTTGACGAGATGCGCCAGCAGCTGCTGGAGGAGGCGCAAGCCATCGCGGAGCAAGGCGCTAAACTAGATCGAGATCTGGTCAACGCGCAGAAGTCCATAGAGAAAGCTAGAGCAATGGAGGCCGAGTACAAGACTTTGCTACAGCAGCAGAAGGCTAAGAAAGCTCCGGCTCGCGTCATCAACGATCCTGGTGTACGGCGCAACCTAGGATGGGCTCCCTCGAAGCCGGCACAAGCCAAGCCATACATTGACAGTGAAGGCAAGTAGGTGATGCCCACCCCACTCCTTAACCTCGCCGTCGCCAAGACCCTTCTGGAGCAGGATAGATCGCCTGAGGCAGTAGAACAGGTCTATGACCTAGCGGCCAAGGCGGTAAAGCAGCAGGAAAAGGCCACCTCTCAGAGGCTTGAGTCTGACTCAGCGCTATGCCGATCTATCTAGTACAAACCGCCAAGGGACAGATCTCCTCAGGATGTCGGATCACGGACGGGCTCATCAGAACAAAGACGGAGGGATGCGCGCAACAAGAAGGACGCTATCCCCATATCCTTCGACCACGGAGAAAAAGCCCAACCTCGTCGCCCATCGCCACCGCCCCGATCCCCCTGACGTCAGGAAGAGCACATGGCTCACCATCATACAGATATGCCCCCGCCAAAGCAGTGTGGCATCGTCATCTGCGACAACGAGGCACAAATCCGTCATGATGAAGATCGCCACCAAGGACACAAGAGCAGGTCACACCACGACCCTCCACGTCCGACAAGCAACCATCGCAGGAGGGTAACAGCAAGAAGGCTAACCCACCGCCACCTCCGCCTCCGTCGCCGCCAAGCAGTCACCATGGCGTAAGAGGCCCGCGTCATTCACGCAGCCCATCCCCTGTTGACAACAAGAAGAAGAACCCGGAGCCGTACGATGCACGTTCGCGGATCGATAAGATCCACGAGGCCCGGGAAGGACCGTACTTGGGACCACGTTGCTTTGGACCTGTAATACGGTTTGCAACTTACCCCAAAGGTTTCCGGATTGACAAGACCATCAGCCCTATGACGGCACCGCTAAGCCAGCCACATGGTTGCAGGACTACGGCAACGCGGTGGAGATTGCCGGAGGCAACCCCAACGTCGCCGTCAAGTACCTCCCGTTAATGTTGGCGGGCACGGCCCGTCAATGGATCAATGACTTGCCGGAGAAATCTATCTACAACTGGCTGGACATGCAAGAAGCATTCACCAAGAACTTTGAGGGTACATACAAGTGTCCCTGCACTATGGGCTATCTACAGCGGTGCGTGGAAGAGAAAGACGAGACATCTCGCGCCTACGTCTCCCGCTGGCTGGATATGAAAAATTCCTACGCAGGAGTGCATGCTCAGACCGCCATGGCCGCCTTCATCGATGGGTTGTAAAGCGGCATGTTGCTCCGACATAAGCTGAAGCGCTTGCAGGACAATCACCAGCTTGACTTGAACTAGATGATTCAGCTGGCTAGTGAGTTCGCAGCTGCCGACGATGATGCTCGTGGCTCATTGCCGGCAACGGCCGTTCCAACTCAAGCTCGAAGGAACAATAGTACAAAATGGAAGACCGCTCTAGAAGAAAAGCAATCTACCGACATGGTCGCTATGACCTTTGTAGGACGAGGAGAAGGCGGACAACATGGCCGAAGAAGAGGAGCTGGCCGCGGGCAGCAACGAGGAAATGAAACCACCTCGGCGCCGCTCCGCGTTCCCCAAACGTATGAGGAGTACCGCGATATGCCGTGCCTCGTACACCTCGTACACCTCGATGCTAATGGCAAGGCCACCCATACCAATCGACACTGCAAGTTCGTCAACGACCTCAAGGAAGACCCGGAGTCCGTCTACAAGCAAAGTCGGAAGAACAGACCGCGAGGCAAGGGCAAGGGCAAGGGGAAGAAGAAGAAGGAGAAGTCCAAGGACTCAAGTGACATGGACGAAGACGTCGACCCCAAGCACGCTGCCAAGAGCGACGATAAGGGCAAGAACCCCTTCGCAAAGAAGGCTCCAGTCTACCACACTTTCCTTGGCACCCCCACCGTCCGACAACAGAAGACCTCTCTGAGGATCCTGATTGCCACTCTCCCCCCAGTTCCCCAGTACCTGCGCTGGTCGGAGGTTCCAATAAATTGGGACAGGACGGACCACCCAGACCTTGTGCCCACGGAGAACCAGTACGCCATGGTCATCAACCCATTGATTGACGGTGTGGAGTTGACCAAATGCATGGTGGATAGTGGAAGCAGCATCAACATCATGTACCTGGATACACTGCAGAAGATGAACTTGATGGAGGCAAACCTAAGGCGGACCAACACCGTTTTCCACGTCGTAGTTCCTGGTCGGGAGGCTCGGTCCCTTGGGTGTATTACACTTCAGGTATCCTTTGGCGATGTTAATAATTACCGCCAAGAGCGCATGACCTTTGAGGTGGTCCCCTTCAAGAGCGTGTACCACGTCATATTCGGCCGCGATATATTCCACATGTTCATGGCCAAGGCATGCTTCGTCTACAACAAACTCAAGATACCCGGACCGAATGGTGTCATCACCGTATCCAGAAGCTTTACCAAGGCAAGGGACTGCAAGATCAATGAAGCAGCCATTGCAGAAGCTGTCCTCTACAGCGAAGAATTCAAGGAAATCCAGAGTAAGGTCAATAACTCAGAGATGCCCGCGTCGAAGAAGCAAATCTCTGACTCCACTCCTGCGTTCAAGGCCGCCATCGAAACCAAGCCGGTGGAACTTGTGGTAGGCGATGCCTCCAAGACCGTCGCCATTGGGATGAACCTGGATCGCAAATAGGAAAGCACGCTCGTCGAGTTCCTCCGTGAGTATAGGGACATCTTTGCGTGGCAACCTGCCGACATGAAAGGGGTACCTAGGGAACTTGCCGAGAACAGCTTAAACATTGATCCAAAATGCAAACCAGTGAAACAACCTCTACGATGCTTTGGAGATGAGAAGAGACGCACCATTGGCAAAGAGATAGCTAGGTTATTAAGGCTAGATTTATCCGAGAAGTCCTTCACACCCAATGGGTGGCCAATCCTGTACTTGTCCCCAAAAAGGGAACCAATGAATTAAGAATGTGCGCTGATTACACCGGCTTGAACAAAGCATGTCCCAAAGATCTGTTTGCTTTGCCTCGCATTGACCAAGTCATTGACTCGACGGCTGGCTCAGAACTTTTTTGTTTTCTCGATGCATACTCAGGATACCACCAGATCAATATGAGGAAGTCGGACCAATTGGCCACTTCGTTCACTACCCCATACGGCACATTTTTCTATGTCACGATGCCCTTTGGGATGAAAAACGCAGGTGCTACCTACCAGCGGACAATGCAACGTTGCCTTCATGACCAAATTGGTCGGAACGTTCACGCCTATGTGGAAGATATTGCGATGATGTCTAAAAAGTCAAACGACTTAATCTTCGACTTAAAAGAAACCTTTGATAATCTCCGGAAATACAACATGATGCTCAACCCCAAGAAGTGCGTCTTCGGGGTTCCAGCCGGCAAATTGTTGGGCTTCATCGTTTCCCAACGTGGAATCGAGGTCAACCCTGAGAAAATCAAGGCCATCTTAAACATAAACCGTCCGACATGCGTAAAGGACATTCAACGACTAACAGGTTGTGTCGCAGCAGTTAGTCGGTTCGTCAGCCGACTTGGAGAGAAGGCTCTGCCGCTGTACAAGTTGCTGAAGAAGGCGGACAAATTCACGTGGACGGACGAGGCAGATGCAGTATTGAAGCAGCTCAAGGAGATTCTTTCCTCAGCGCCCATCCTTGCAGCACCCGAGCCTGGAGAGCCCTTGTTAATTTACATGGCGTCAACCAACCGGGTTATCAGCATCGTCGTCATGGTAGATCGAAAGGAACCATGCTATGAGCACGGAGTTCAACGACCAGTTTACTATGTAAGCGAGGTCTTGATGGATTCCAAGAAGCGTTACCCACACTGCCAAAAGATAGCTTATGGAGTATTCCTTGCTTCTCGGAAGCTAAGGCATTACTTTCAGGAGCACCCAATCACAATGGTGAGAAAGACTCCACTGTCCGACATCATCAATAACAGCGATGCTACAGGAAGGGTCGTGAAGTGGGGCATTGAACTTGCCGCCTTCGAGATCACCTACAAGAGACACGACGCTATTAAGTCACAAGCCTTGGCGGATTTTGTTGCAGATTGGACGGAGATGCCAGACGCTACTCCGTTGCTAGAACCAGAGTACTGGGTGATGCACTTTGACGGATCAAAGCTGCTCAATGGCTCAGGGGCTAGTGTATTGCTACAGTCACCAACAGGAGACAAGCTACACTACGTTCTGCAGATCCACTTTGAGGCTACAAACAACATGGCAGAGTATGAAGCACTCATTCACGGACTACGTGTAGCCAAAGATATTGGCATCAAGCGCATAGTTTGCTGTGGAGATTCCGACTTGGTTGCCCATCAGGTGGCTGGCACCTGGAATCCGCGGAACCCTATGATGGAGGCATATCGAGACGAAGTGGATGAGATAGCCAAGAGCTTCTTGGGCTATGAAGTCAAGTATGTGCCTAGGGAGCAAAATGAGGCGGCTGATCTACTGTCTAAGCTTGGATCAGGGCGCAAGCGAATTCCGCCAGGAGTTTTCCTAGAGCATCTGCGCACACCATCCGTGAAGGGAGCCGACATCGACAACCTGGACATAGATGACTCTTTCGTCAACATGGTGACTAAGGTCCCGCTGGCTTGGACAAAACCGTTCATGGAATATCTCGAACACGGAACTTTTCCCGACGACGAAGTCGAAAGATGGCAAATAGTACGACGAGCAAAGGGTTATACCATCATCAATGGGTAACTCTATAAAAGGAGAACTACTGGTGTATACCTAAACTGTGTTTCCCAGCTAGAAGGTATGAAAATCCGACGCGAGATCCATCTCGGAGATTGCGGGCATCACGCCGCTCCCCGATCATTGGTCGCGAAAGCCTTTCGACAAGGATTCTACTGGCTGACCGCGAAGGAGGACGCCGACAAGCTGGTTGAGACATGCACAGGATGCCAGTATTATGCCTGACAACCACATGTTCCTGCTGAAGAATTGCGAACAATGCCAATAACTTGGCCGTTTGCAGTCTGGGGGCTAGACATGGTGGGACCGTTACAGACTGCACCTTGTGGGTTTACACATTTGCTTGTAGCAGTTGACAAATTCACCAAATGGATAAAAGCTAAACCCATTATAAAGCTTGATGGGGAAACTTCCCTCAGGTTTGTCCGGGATCTAGTGGTGAGATTTGGTCTCCCACATAGCATCATCACCGACAACGGAAGCACACCCACAATCCAATGGTCAGGTTGAACGAGCCAATGGATTAATTCTGCAGGGAATCAAGCCATGTACGGAGGCACCACTACATAGAGCAACTGGAGCCTAGGCGGAAGAATTGCCATCTGTGCTTTGGATTTTACGAACTACACCCAACAGATCGATCGGCTACACCCCTTACTTCATGGTATATGGAGCAGAAGCCATCTTGCCTTCTGACATCCTCCACGATGCACCAAGAGTTGTCGCCTACGACGAGAATGTCGCTGAAGAATCCAGACGCCTAGATGTGGACCTTCTCGAGGAGGAGCATGTTTTGGCATGCCAAAGATCCGCCATCTACCAGCAGAAGCTACGCAGCTACAATAGTCGCCGCGTTCGGCATCGCTCGTTTAAAGAGGGGGATTTGGTACTCCGACTTAAGCAGAAGAAGTCACACAAATTATCCCCGCCATGGGAAGGACCGTTCATCATAAGCAAGGCTCTGCTCAATGGGTCTTACTACCTTGTTGACAATCGTGAACTAAAGGATAGACCCAACAAGGATCATAAGCGTAAGCGACGTGACCCGGATGATGACTACCCGGAGCTTGATCGGCCATGGAACATAGCACAGCTACGTCCTTTTTACACTTAGCATTTTTTATCTAATTGTGTACCTGTTATATGATCAATGAAATAAAGCTCTTTGGTTCACTCATATTTCTGAGTCTTTTACCTCCTTTAGTGTTCATTTTTGGATCATGTAAAACCCTTATGCACAAGTCTTGCATTTGCACTTGTGAAAATTCCGCCTACGGGCGTTAGCTTAAGTTTTCTGGTCTACACGTTCTTTGTCGTTTTTATGTGGATTCTGGAGTAGTGACTTTCGGCACTTGTTGTCGGCGATTTTGTGCTCAGGTTATTGACGGTGTCATTGGGCATCATCACCTAAGCGCATGGTTCCGACAACGAGTCTTCCAACTCACGAAAAGTCAAGCATAAGAACCAAAGTAATGGATAAACCAGCACTTTCTTAAAAAATATATACATGCTGGCAATTAGTTCTTAAGTAGCAGGACATAACAACCATTGTTTTCCGCCTTAAGTTACAACACCAAGTTTTCCCCGTGCACACACCGAAGGTGAAAAAAAGATTACAAAGTGTTTTTCATTCTTTGGGCGCAGGAGACTTGGAAGCAGCATCGTCACCTGCCAAAGAATCACCCTCAACGTCGGCGCTGTGATGAGACTCGGAGGAATCTTGGTTGACATTGTCGATGGTGTTCCTGGGCACGAAAACATCGACGTCCACCAACTCGGCAACTCTGGTGTCATAACCCGCGAGTGATGACAAGATAGCTTCGTGATCAATCTCCTTGCCATCATCATCCACGTCGGGGATACCACAGGTCACCGTGTCGATGTCGGCATCTTCGTAGTGTGCCTTCACCATTGAAAGCGCCATCCTTGCACCAGCCTGTGCACATGAAGCTTTCCAGCTCGTGACACGCTCGGGGGCTCGGCGCAGAATCTTCGAGTACTTCGTCATGGAGTCCGAGGCCTTGATGTATATCTGGAGGGGCTTGGAAATCTCCTTGGCTTGGGTGATGGCGGTGTTGATGAAGTTGCCGGCAAGAACCATGCATTCCTTGTCTGAAGGAGGCGAGCGGGTTAAACCGATAGGAGCTGAAGATTCCGACAAGGAGCGCATGAGTTCAATAAATTCTAAGTATCCAGACTACAGAAATACAAGGCGGAGGAAACTTACTGAAGATGCTGGCCTTGGCCTGCCAAAGGGTGTCTACCAAAGATTCCTTCTCTTGTTGGAGGAGCTTAAACGCCTCGCTATGGCGATGGTTTTGCTCATCAGCAGCTTGCTTCTGATCCTTTAAGATCGCAAGCTCCTCCTTCAAGCGATTGATTTCCATGGTGGCGGAATCCTGGAGGGCTTTCAAGGAATCCTCGTGCATCTTCAGCATCTCTTCCCTCTCCTTCTTAAGGATTTTGTTCTCGTTGTCCAGCTGCTGGATGTGCTTGGACTGCTCGACAATATCCTTGGCCTTGGCAACATGTTCTGCAAGTCGGAGAAAACAAAGTACACAGTGAGTACTCAGAGATTATGGGCACAAAAATAAGACGGAAATGCGCAAAAAGAAAACAGACTCTTGTTTTTGATGATCTATTCCTTCGAGATGGCAGTTTTACCCTTTTCGGCTTCAAGATCTGCGCGCATCTTCTGGTACTTGTCGTTGGCCATGCCCCTCCAAGCATTCTCGTTCTTTGGAAAAAAGTACAAAGTTAAATCGTTGTTTAGTCTGCTTGGAGCAACTAGTCGGAAACTTTCCACCTAGGCGCTCGGGGGCTACAGCAAGAGTTTTTTAACTCAGCAATATGCTTAGCTTTTCTTTAAGCATCTAGTCGGAGCTAACTCAGTTCTCGATTAGAAGCTTGGGGGCTACAGTATAAAGTTTTTTTAACTCGAAATATGCTTAGCTTTTCTTTAAGCATCTAGTCGGAACTAATTCAGTTACAATTAGAGGCTTGGGGGCTACAGTATTGAAAATTATGAACACTGCGTATGCTACTTCTAAAGAATCTAGTCGGAATAGTTTGTTCCATCTAAATGCTTGGGGGCTACAGTGGGAGTTTTTTCTAACTTAGTCACTCTTAGAGCATATAGATGCAAAACCTATGGTTTTCCATCTACATCCTCGGGGGCTATAGTGGGATACTCATATGAAATGCAAAAGGCAAAGTATAAACTTACAAGTGCAATAATCTTGAGGTTTGTAGCACTCTCGGCTAGCAGCTTGCCGAAGGAAATGCTATTTCCTTGCAAGATATCCGCTTGTCGCAGTAGCTCCTCAAGACCGCACGTTGGAGATGACGGTACTCCCCCAGGAACCAGAGTTGTGTTACTCGGCGTGAGCGCCGGGTAAACTATCTTCGGAAACTCAAAAGGTTTCTAAGGAGTAGGGGCACCGCCTTCGGCAGAGGTACCAGCTCCCACCACCGCCTTGCCGCTACCGATGGCATCCTTAGCTGGAGCTTCAGCCATTTGTAGAGCAGCGCTCTCCTGCGTTGCCTGCTCGCCGACAACAGCGAGTTCGGTAGAGGCGCCAGAATCCACTTCCATGGCGGAAGGGCCTGGTGCCTCCTGGGCTTGAGAGCTTATCGGAGCAGAGGAGGGCTTGACAGCAGAAGTAGCAGGGGTGATGGCGGGGGAGGAGTCGTAATGCAGCATGTCCTTGATATTTCTAGAAGCCCTAAAGTTTTGGAGGACTTCTTGAGGCTGGTCATGACTTTCTTCCTGAAACATGCAAAGTGCATAAGTACAGGAACAAGACTTATAAATAGACAATGTCGGAGAATGAGAGGCTTACACTAGGGGGGTGCTTTGGCAAAAATCTCGGTGGTTTTTCTCTTTTCCGCCTCCAGGGTGGCGGTAGTCTTCTTGGAGGCTCCACCCTCCGTCTTCTTCTTCTTTCCTCTGTCGGCAGCGTCAGAGGTGGAGCCCTTTCGCTTTCTCCCCAACGAGACATCGTCGTCGGACATGACCGTGACTTCCTTCATCTTTGGATTATAGATTTGGGCAGCTAGGTTGCCCTCATCTAGATCGCTAACCTGTTAAGTGAGAAATCACCGTGTTAGACAAGATGGTATTGGCAAGACGGAAAAACTGGAGCATATGTCGTACACGGAAAATCAATACCTACCTTTGGGCACTTGCCTTCTACTAACATGTCGTAGGTGATGGTGAAGCCACACTTCTTATCCTTCACCTTGACGATGTCCTTTAGGCGGAGCTTGACGGAGTCGCTCGAGAAGTTATCCACGGAGAACCGGAGGGTATCCCTTCGATCACTGGTGTACTCGTGCATGAACTTCGCGCGGTGCTGCAGAGGTTGGATTTGCCTGATGAATCAGCACAGGGCTAGGTCCAAGCCGGTAAAACCCGTCTCTACGAACCATTCGATCCGCCTTATTGCGTGAGAAGCGTCGAGGTCGGAGGGAAGGGAGGCATGGGATCTCCATGTAGAAACTTCAGCGGCGGCTCCATCCACGAAGTCCGGGTACGTCACTTCTCGGCCCGCCAAAGGAATGTCGGGGCCGTAGAAGTACGTCCGCTGCCAGTTATTGCAGGATTCATGGCCGACGATGTCGGGGAACCGCCGGCCAGGTCGAATCTTGAAGCTTATGGTGACGCAGTTCCTAAGCTCCTCCCTACTATGTCCGGATTCACGTTTGACAGTGAAGAAGTACACGAACAAGTCTAACCTAAGCCTTATCCCTAGGTAACCCTCACAAAGTGCCGCGAAGTTGCTAAGCACTAAGATGCTATTGGGGGAGAGGTTGTGGGGTTGGACCTTGTAGTGGTTCAAGACGGAGAGAAAGAAGTGGGAGATGGGCAAGGAAACGTCGCGTACCAGCTGAGCCTTGAGGTACACCTTTTCTCCGACTTGGGGAGAAGGTGTCACCTCGCCGGCCGGCGCCGCCCGCCAGGCAAGCCCCTCCGTCATGGGGAGGTAGCCTTCGGCGACCATCTCCTCGATGTCGCGGTCAGCGATGTCTGAGCCGCGCCAGTCGCCCTTGTGTGAGTCTGGCTCTTCTTCCAGTGGTTCCAGCGCCGCCAGATTGTGGTCGCCGCCGGTGGTTTTGATCACCGCCGATACAGGGATGACCAAGCCCTCTGGAGGCACGACGACGGAGCACGCCGGCTTCGCTGTGGCTTCGCTCGACGCCGCCATCGATGGGGAGGATCTGCTGCTGGCCATGGGGTGTTGGAAGGGTGCGACTGACGCAGATGGAAGCTAGGGTTTTCGAGGTTTCTCGCGGAGAGATCGAGGAGGCGTGCGGCTGGAGGAAGAAGACGATGACGCGAGACAATGAGGTAAAAAGTGGAAAGTGTCCCACGGTTACTATTTATCATACTCTGCGTCAAGATTCGTGCAGCTAATCGGACGGTTGTCGCGTAGACGACGTGTTCGTCAACGTGCGTGGTAAATTCGCCACATCTCCAACCGCTGCCGCCAACGGTTCGTATCGCTCGCGCGGGAAAATCGGATATGATTGCGTTCTCTGCATGTGTAAGTTACGAGGCATCGCTGACCTAAGCCTACGTCGTCGTAACTGACATGGGTAGATGAGCCGTCGCATCGAAGATTCCGGCATGGATGGATTTAATCCGGCTACAGAAGAGTACGATGGAAGATTCAGCATTTCTCCGGCTTATAAATCGAAGACGGAGAAAACCTTGCAGGATTCTTTGGGAGGACTACAAGATATTGCTTGACAATTTGCCGACATCCATCTAGACGGAGCATTCCACGTGAAGAGGCAAGACGGCGCAAGATCTCGGAGTTCTTCGAGGGCTACTGTTGGGGATATGCTATATGGGTATCCTAATAGCATGTCTCTTATCCGACTAACCCGGGTGGCCCATAGTCGGTAGCATGGCATGTGGCCTGCTGGGTGGCCCAGTTAGGTGGATCCAGAAGGGAGGCCCATGCCGGATAAAGGAAGGCTACGGTGGAGTCACCAGCATACCCGGAGCCTTGGAGTACAAGATACACAAGACTAGTGATAGACGGTGTAGGACTCTGTAACCTGTCCGGCTAGGACTTTTCCCTGTAACCCTAGGACCTGGCGACTATATAAGTCGGGCCTATGGGAGCCTTTAGGGCACAATCTCAGACAATGATAGATAACTTCAGACAACCTCGCACAGCGAACCTATCTCTGCAACTCGGCGTATTGCCCTTATAGTGATTTATAGCAGGAGTAGGATTCCGCCACCGTCGTGGGATCTGAACCTGGGTAAGATGTGTTACCTCGTACCCATCAACCGTCCGCCTTACCCCACGTCTCTAAACACGCACTGTGAGGACCACTCCATGGCGTACTCATCGGCAATACCACGACAACTTCCTCCCCCGACCCTGCCCTCTTAATCCCCTCTACCCCCTCTCCTTTTCCCCTCAAAGCTTCCAACCAGAGAGCCCCCAGGCCGCTCGTATTTGACCATACACCGCCGCAGTCCCCGTCAAGCTCCGATGAATATTCCAGTGAAGTCTGGCCACCCCTCGCCCTATGCCTTGCTATATGGTGTTCGTCGTCTTCGGGCCCACGCACTACCTCCCACTGTTTTCTTTATTGTGCCCCAGATGCTCGGCTTCGTCTCCTTTTGTGAACACCAATGCCCCTTCGACAACCACGGCCACCACTAAGACCCCCTTGACCCCGCGACCTCGATAACAGTCCACAACCCTCCCCTTATCCCCTAGAATCGCTGGAGCACTGTCACCCGACGCGCCGCCACCGCACACCGCTGCTAGCGCCGCCAGTTCTTGGCCACGCGCTCAGGTCCATTAGATCTAGATCTAAAGGCTAGGATAGATCCTTTTAGTGAAGAGGTACTGAATGATCTGGCCCATACGATCTGAGTTAGATCCAACGGTGCGCGCGCTTGATCCGCGTGAAGCGGTACCAGCCAGCGGGATTGCGCCACGTGGCTTCCAGATTTGGTTTATTAGATGTTTAAATTTAGAAAATTCATAACTTTTGATCCACATGTCAGAAAAATGCAAATTTGGTATCTATGGATTTAGAAAAATGTGAGATACACTACTGTGACCTCCTTTTGTCCAAAAGCTTCTGTAAAAACTGATTTTTAGGCAAAACCTTTTGTGGAGTATTTTGAGTATAAAAATTGTTCTGAAAATTATTTTTGAGTGAATCCTTTTGCAAATGGTTGTTTATTGAACCCTCTAACCAGAAAAATTAACATCAGAAATTAAACATATAATTTGTTGGCACTAGAAAATATCCCTCTGAATAAAAGCCTTTCTAGTAAAGAAAAATAATTTAAATAACCAAATTGCACTAACTTGGTTCCAATTGGAATTCCACTTTTATATAAAGGACCAGTAGGTGTTTGTGATGTTTAGACCCTTTTTGTAACAATTTGTTCAATAAAATGGTCTTGTGGCATGCTTGCATGCATTCCATTATAATGTTTTGTTGTTTTGTGTTGTAGTTTCGAGTGTGTTTTTTTTTCTTGATTGTATTATGGTAGAATTTGAGGAGTGTGCTATTGCAAGATCAAGGAGAGTACCTAAATATTCTACTATAAAGGCAAGTGATACATTGGTCATCAAAAGTCCTATCTTTTCTATATTGCATTAGTGATGTTTTTGTAGTATGCATGATATGACTATTATGTATATTTCTATGCTATGCAAATCCTATAGTATCTACCTTGATAGTATTTACTAAAGATAGGAGACATCGTAAGATTAGATTTCTTAGTCTCTTTATATATATTCATGGGTGGAAATCATGATATGATGTATTATGAAAATATGAGTATTTTTGGATTAGTGAAAACAACTGATGTTAATGAAACACCTGGGTGGAAATGCGACTTGTTTGCATTTTGTTGAGTGGTTACCCAAGGCCCATTTCTATGGTTTACCCTGCAGTATCACACTTGTGGATGGCCACCCAGGAACAAAGAGATTTAAGACGTTCTTATCGCGGAAGCTTCCAGTGCAGCCACATGGCATATGGGCTCTGCCTTGACCAACTAAGTTGCAGAACTCAGCCAGGCGGATAGAAGGTGGTAGTGATGATAGGATGGAATGCGTTCGTGGTGGTTTGAGGGATTGCTTCTGAAAAGTGTTGTCTCGATGCATGTCGAGTCTTGTGGGGAAAGTGCACCACCTCTCGAGAGGGTAAAACTAAGTACTTAGCCGTGACTCCGGTTATGGACAACTTTTAAGCATCAAGACAATGAAGTAGAATAAAAAATCACATCATTCTAATTTCTCTAAGTTAAAACTTGTTGGGTGAACAAGGGAAGCACTTAGAGGGTATCCAGAGTGCCAAGTTTGATGAAGTGTTGATGAAAAAGAGAAAAACTATTTTTCAAAGGATAGGGAAAACTTACTTTATGCAAAGGCCAACCAAAACTCAACTTAGCCATATATTCAGGTAGATGTTACGTTCTCTATATCAATATGGTATCACTTGCCAATACAATTCAAATGTATTGACCCTTGTGTAACTTTTCATGTTGTAGGATTACTTGATGATAGTGAAGTTTGATGAGTAGGGATTATGAGTCTGCAACCAACATGTTTGCCAGTGGCACATGAAGATGAAGGACTCCATGCTTTATAGTTATATCTGCTGCTCTGTAATAAGATAGCCATATGAGCTATGTAAGTTGTAATGAACTATTTTATTCCTGGATATGCGATGTAATATGACCTTTGTTTCTTGATATTACATATTAACTGTGGGTGCTAGCTATTCGATCTAGGGACTAGCACTATAAAAACATGGACTTATACCTTATCGGGTTTAGTCCTCTACAGATGGTATCAGAGCACTATGTTGCCTATAGGTTTGTAACCCTAGGATTGGACAAAACCTCTTAGAAAAATAAGATTTGCATTTGTGCAAGATATTAACTCACAATCTTGTAAACTCTTTCCTCAGTATTCTGTTTGTTTCTAAATCTCTCCCTTTTCAACTTGATGGCTAAGGACTTCAACTTCAACATCATCAATGACTTTAGCTTAAACATATCAAAGGACTTCAACTTCAGTTTCACTAAAGGACATCAACATCCAAAAGGACTTCAGCTTCCACATCACTAAGGACTTCAATACCACCTGCTTGGAATTGGACTTCTCGACTTTGTCAACATGCTGGATCTACCTACCTCCATCATGAAAAGAATTCAAGTAAAGAAGTCTCAGAAGGAAAATATGAGAGAAATTAGAAAAGACCATAGGATTAGAACTTATCTATTATGGTTTTACTAGGTTATCTTTGTTTTTATTTCTGTGGAAATGGAACCCTATAGTTGGACCAACATACTAGCGTTTCGTTTAAATTGATTTGCTGATTATTTATTGATCAGACCAACCTATGTGGTATGAAAATAATATTTTGTTTACCTAAGATATGGTTGAAACTTGTTGATTGAGTGGAATGCATGATTGTTATTGCTTGTATATTGTTTTGTGTGAATTGTTGTGTATGAGTAGAATTCTTTCCCTAGAAATATTTTGTCTATTCTAATTCCAACCCAACCCAACCCAAGAAGATGACTTCTCCAAGAGACCACAACTTCAACATCAATGATGGTGACAACAAAAACCTCGAGATGCACATGACAAAGCAACTGCTAGCAACCCAAACTAAGTTGAATCAAGTGACAACCCAGTTTCTAGACAACAATCAAAACAACACTGAGTTAGACCCGGCCATGCTAAACTTCTTGGGATACCAATCCCAATTGTAGCAACGGATGACCAATCAGATGATCAACATGAGAAACAACCCTTCTTAAAGGGATTGTGACAACAATTATTTGAAGGACGATATTATGGAAAGAACACAAGCCTAAAAAATTTATGGAGACATAGGAAATACTTATAAAGAGCATATAGACCAGTGTCCTAATTGTGATGAGAACCATCCAGCTGGATTATGCCCCACATCTCAAGTTACATGTTTCCTTTGTGAAGGAACTAATCATGTACCTGTCCAATGCCACATCTATCCTATAGTTCAACAAATGAAATATCAAGCTAAGGATGGAATACATCAAGTCTTTGGAAACACGCATGGAGGAACAACTTCCACCAAGAATGATGAAGACAAAGTCAAGTCTTAGGATGCACCTCAATACAATGTAACCAACTTTGGTGAGAAAAATAGGAAACATGGACGTTATCCTCGGAACTGTTCTAAGAACCGAGAAAGGTTTCCTGAATTTGTGGTGAAATATGAAGAACATCAACTAAGAGACCTCCTAGCTTTGGAGAAACCCAAGAACAAGAAGAATCACCCCAACCCTAGCAAGAAAGACAATAGCTAGATGCAAAGTTTCAATTGCAATGAGATGGGACACTATGCGATGTAATATGACCTTTGTTTCTTGATATTACATCTTAACTGTGGTGCTAGCTATTCGATCCAGGGACTAGCACTGTAAACACATGGACTTATGCCTTATCGGGTTTAGTCCTCTACAATTTCTTTTTATATGGTAGGGTGGATGCGAGAAGTTTTCTGCTTACTCAGAGAACCACCAGTACTAGAATAGTCATCGGAAATAGGTTCCAGAAAGGGTCGCATCCTCTTCTCGGTCGAGTCAGGAATCGAGATGAAAGGCTGATTTGAATCGGACAAAGGATCACCGTGAGTCATAGGGAAAGTGGTGGCTTCCACTTTAAATAGTTGTTCAGAGCATAACAAAACATCCCTGATATCACCTTTGATGATCAAGATCCCCCACGAGGAGGGAGGCTTGAGCGAGTTATAGTCATGGTGGGAAACCACCATGATCTTTGCCAAAGAAGGCCGCCCTATGATGCCGTTATAGGTAGGGCAATATCCGCAACATCGAATATGATGTTCTCAGTGCGGTAGTTGTCTTGAGTGCCGAATGTGACTGGAAACTCAATCTTACCCTAAGGTTGGGTAGTTCCAAGGCTTGTGCCTAGAAAAGACCTCGTAGGGGCTAATTGATCTTCCATGATCTAGATCTTATCTAGCATCTTTGCTGAGAGGATGTTGAGGCCAACCCCTCCATTCAGTAACATGATGAGTCATTCTACTGAAATGTTTTGACATGTGTTTCCGAACACCTCATGATTTTGATGATGAAAATGTTAAGGCATGAGCCTTAGACCTTTATAAAACTGATGGTTGTCTGGATGCGATACCATTCCAATTTTACCGTACAACCACAATACCCAAAATTTGGGTAGGGCTTGACTGGAAATTTATATACCTTAGTATGGGTTCCCTTACGGCCAAGGTTTGATCAAAGGCTACCTTGTGAAGATTGTTCACCTGTGCAGTTCCCAAGATGACAGTTGGTCATGGTTGGGGGGCCAAACTCACAGGAGAGGTGCCTATACTAGGGCGTGTAATTCAAAGGTTAGGATTTATTATCCGCATACTGAGTATGGTGAATTCAGGATTGTTCTTGACGGATGTATTGAATGTTGTGGTGAAAGTGTACAATCTCTGTAGAGTGTCAAACTATTCGAATAGCCGCGTCCGCGGTTATGGACAGTTGGAGTGGCCACATGCTTTATCGTCATATGTTTTCAAATGACTTATGAAATGATTTATGACTTTGACTTGACCACAACAAAGTTGTGATCTGAAATTCAAGTTCCCACTTAGGTGTTATACAACTTTCAACTAGCTTTCTTTGCTCTTGAACTTAGTAGAGGTAAATCTTGATTTTTGCAAAACAACCCTAGAGCTTAGTATATCCTATTCAAAACCACTTCACTTGTTAGTATTAGTTTGCGAGTACTTAAATAGTACTCATGGCTTTGTCCCTAGCTATTCCCGTGGCCAGACTATGAAGAGGAGTATCCAGATGATGGACCGCAGGAAGGTTACGACAACTAGGATCATCTCCCATCATCAACATTGCCCGTGATGTTGATTCCAAGGTCTTCGCAAAAGTCTTGGAATTCTTTGGAGATGAAGTTCGACCCATTGTCGGTGATGATGCTATGCGTCACGCCGAACCTGTAGACAATGGATTCAAAGAACTTGATGGTAGTTTTGCCCTTTTGGTTAGTGACTGGCATGGCCTCGATCCACTTGGTGAATTTGTTGACTGCGACCAGGAGGTAGACGTGACCTCCTTTCGAGGACCTTAACAGTTTGCCGATCATGTCGATTCCCCATTGTGCGAAGGACCAGGCCAAAGGTATGGGCCTGAGCTCTGGTCCGGGTGCGTGCGGTTTGTCGGCGAACCTTTGGCACCCGTTGCATCTTCGGACGATGTCCTTGGCGTCGTTCATGGACGTTGGCTAGTAGAATCCAGCTCGTAGAGCTTTGGCGACAAGGGCGCGGCTGCCTGCATGATGGCCGCAGATGCCCTCGTGGATGTCTTGGAGGATGGTTTTGCCGTCACCGATCGTGACACACTTTTGGAGTACACCCGAAATGTTGCCCTTGTACAGCTCGCCATTGATGATGGTGAAGGCCTTGGACCGGCGAGATATGCGTCGGGCATCTGTCGGGCTATCAGGCAGCTCTCCGTCTATCAGATATCGGAGGTATTGCCTCGTCCAAGTTTCTTCGACTGCCATGACCTGCATCAGGTTGACCACGGCGACTTCTGTGTCGAGCTTTTCGGGTCCTTCCTGTCCTTCGGGTCACAACCCCCGAGTGTTCTGCTTCTTCGGGTGATACCTTGGGGAATTTCATATTGATGGACGGCACGCAGATCTGTTCGAGGAACACACCTGGTGGCACCCGTGCGCAGGTGGAGCTGATGTTGGCGAGTCCGTCGGCCTCTTCGTTGCTTTCTCTTCCAACGTGCCGAAGCTCGCAGCCGTCAAAGTCTCATTTGAGTGCGTTGTAGAGTGCACGGTACGCGATCATGTTGGCTGCGTGCGCGTCGCACTCGTTCATCGTCTGCTGGACGACGAGGTTGGAGTCACCGTAGATGATGAGGCATGTTGCGCTGCAGATTTTGGCCATCCGCATGTCGTGGATGAGGGCCTCGTATTAGGCTTCATTGTTGGAGGCTCGAAACTTCATCCAGAGGACATACTTCATCTTGTCGCCCTGCGGGGAGGTCAGTAAGACCCCGGCTCCAGCTTCGGCCTCACGCTTGGAGCCGTCGAAGTGCATTGTCCATGACCGTGTCATGTCTGGGGTGTCTGGCAGCTGTAGTTCCATCCAGTGTATGAGGAAGTCCGGGAAGACCTGAGACTTGATCGTGTGGCGCTTCTCATAGACGATGTCTAGAGGTGATAGCTCGATGCCCCACAGGGCCACGCGTCCTGTGGCCTCCGGATTGTTCAGGATGTTGTTCAGGGGTGCTTCGTTGACGACCATCACCTAGTGCTCCTGGAAGTAGTTTCTCAGCCGACGAGCTGTCATGAACACGCCGTAGGCGAGTTTCTGGTAGTGAGGGTACCTCTGCTTTATCAGCGTCAATACCTCGCTGAGGTAGTAGATTGGGCGTTGGACCCCATGGGTCTTGCCTTCTTCGGGTCGCTCAACCACCAGTACGGTGCTTACCACCTGGTGTGTGGCTGCTATGTACAACAGTAAAGGCTCGCACTCCTTTGGTGTGACCAGGACCGGAGAGGTAGAAACAACCGCTTTAGATCTTCGAATGCGTCATCCGCTTTAGGCATCCACTCGAATTTGTCTGCTTTGAATAGCAGCTGGTAGAATGGTAGAGCCTTTTCACCCATGGGGCTGATGAACCTGCTTAGTGCCGCGATTCGTCCGGCAAGTTGCTGGACGCCCTTGAAGTTCTTCGGTTTTTCCATGGCCATTATGGCCTGGATTTTCTTCGGGTTCGCCTCGATCCCTCGCTGGGAGATGAAGTAGCCGAGCAGCTGGCCAGATGGGATGCCGAAGGCGCACTTTTCAGGGTTGAGCTTGATCTTGTAGCGGTCAAGATTATCGAACGTCTCGCAGAGATCATCGATGAGCGTTCTCGCCTTCCTTGTTTTGATGACTATGTCATCGACATAGACTGGGATATTGCCTGCATGCATCGCTGGTACGTAGCACCTGCATTCTTCAGCACGAAAGGCATTGTTTTGTAGCAGAACACTCCGAACGGCGTAATGAATGCCGTTTTTTCTTGATCTTCGACCTTGAGTCGAATCTGGTTGTAGCCTGAGTAGGCGTCGAGGAATGAGAGCTTCTCGCATCCTATAGTCGAATCAATTATCTGATTGATCCGAATGAGAGGGAAGTGATCCTTCGTACAGTGCTTGTTCAGCGATGTGAAGTACACGCACATCCGTAGGATGTCCGTGTCCTTTTTGGGGACCATCATGGTATTGGCGAGCCACTCGCTCTCCTTGATCCCCCTGATGAAGGTTGTAGCGAGTAGTCTGTTGACTTCGACTCCTATGGCTTCGGCACGAGGCCCGGACAGTCATCGGATGGACTGTTTGACGGGCTTGGTGTCTAGAAAGACATTGAGTGCATGCTCGGCGAATTCCCTGGGAACTCCTGGCATGTCCGCAGGACACCAGGCGAAGATTTCCCAGCGCTCACGGAGGAATTCAACGAGCGCGGTTTTCTATGCGGGACTGAGGTCGTTGGCGATCAGCGCCATCTTGGAGGCATCCGTAGGGTGGACTTGCACCTTCTTTGTGTTGACGGTGGAGTCGAAGGACATGTCTGGTGCGTTCTGTCTTGCGACTGGGGGTGCCCCGTTGTCCGTCACCTCGCGGAGCCTTACGAGCTCCTCCTTCATGCCGAATGACTGGGAGATTCTGTTGAAGTCCCTGTCGCAGTGGTCCGATCGGGTGAAGCTCCCATGGACCGTGATGACGCCCCTGGGTCCTGGCATCTTGAGTAGCATGTACACGTAGTGCGGTAATGCCAGGAATCGTGTGAATGCCACGTGCCCGAGGATGGCATGGTATTGTGATGGCCAGTTCACCACTTCGAACTCGAGTCGCTCGCATCGGAAGTTATCCGGCTTGCCGAAGATGATGTCGAGCCATATCTTTCCCAGGGGGAATATTCCCTTTCCTGGGACGATGCCATGGAACATTGTGTCTGACTGTTCCAGGCTGCACAGCGGGATCTGCATTGCTGCTAGGGTGCAAGCGAACATCAGGTTAATGCCACTGTCGTCGTCCATGAAGATGCGGATCATGTCGAAACCTCCGATCTGTGCCTCGAGCACCAGGGAAGCATGACCTGGGCGAGGGACCTGGCAAGGGTGATCCGAACGGCTGAACGTGATGCAGGACTCCGATCCGCTGAGGTACTCAGGGATGGCGGGTGGTGTCGTCACAGCCAGATTGATCTGACGGGTGATTTTCTTCTGCACCCTGTTCGTTGGGCGCCCGTTTTGGATCATCAGCGATTCTTTCGGTGTGGGGTACCCGTGCCCACCGTTATTCTGCGCGGGTGCGATTGGGTGGTTCGGGCCTCCCGCAGGTGGTGGTGGAGGAGCTCCATGTGCGATCTCTCCTGGTGTGGGTGCGTTTCCGTATCTAGGGTTCGGGGCTTGCTGCCTCATTTGGGCCATGCTCTCACTGAGTTTCTGGAACTCACGGCAGTCCTTGAGCATGTGACTTCCTTTCTTCTTACCATCCTGCTTGTCGATGTAGAAGTGGATGGTGCATTCACCCGACAGTTTTTCGTATGTTGAGGGTCTGTCTTCGCGGCCGCGACGCTACCACGACTGTGTTGGGCGTCCTCCATCGCGGAAGTTGCTTCCACGGTATCCGCCGCTGTTGCGGTTGCCGTCGCTGCGGCGGTCGGCGTAGCCAGCCGAGACCATGTCGGGTCCATCGCGCTCATCGTAGATGCGCGATCTTCTCTTGCTACGGCGTTCACGTCGCCGGCCGTAGTCGTCTTCCTCCTCCGAGTGCGCTCGGTGGACGGAGTCCTCGCTGTCGGCCCACCTGTTGGCGATGTCCATGAGGTGGTCAAGTGTCTTGGGCTTGACGCGCCCAAGTTCTTCCTTGAAGTCCTGGCATTTGACGCCCTCTTTGAAGGCTTTGATAGATCTCTCTTTGGAGATGTGCGCCGCGGAATTCTTGGTGTTGGAACAGCGTAGTATGTACGAGCGAATGGATTCGCCCGTTTGTTGGGTGCAGGCCCGGAGCTCCTCGATCGATGCTGGCCTCTTGCTGGTGCCTTTGAAGTTTCGTATGAAACTGTATGCCAGATCCTCCCAACTTTGGATGGATCCCGATGATAGGCTGCTGAGCCAGATTCGGGTTGCGCCTATCAGCTGCAGCTGGAGGCATTGCAGGGCGATCTCCTTGTTCCCGCCGTGTAGCTTGACGGACGATAGGTGATCGTTGAGCCACGCCTTGGGGTCCTGTGTACCGTCAAACTTTGGAGTATCCGAAGGAAGCTTGAAATTCCGCGGCATCCGTGTCCACCGGACACATCTGCTGAAGCATCGCGCTCCGCAGAGTTCTCCTTCGTCTTTGTCCATCTCTGATTCAGACGAGCATGTGCGCTTGGCGCGCGCTCTGACGATTTTGTGCTGGTTAAGCTCGCTTCGGGCGTCATAATCACGGCTACGATAGCGCGAGCTCTTGTGCCTTCGAGGAAGGTCGTGCTCTTCATCCTCGGATGAAGGTGTGGGGCTACGGTTAAACTTGACCGTAGCCTTCTTCTTTGGCTCCGCAGGAGCTTCTCCGTGGAGCGCAGCTCCAACAAGTCTGAGTCCGGTAAGCGCGGACTTATGCATGGCCCTTTTCGGGTCCCCCTCCGGAGGTGGGTGAGATGCAAGGTACGTGGTGGCCACCATGATTGCGGATTGCGGTGTTTTCGGGATGACGTTGCCGTCGGCGTCCATCTCCATGAAGGACGCGTTGAGGGCCCGAGTCACCTCGCGACGCTCCTTGGGGTCCATGTTCTCCACCCGAGAACGGTTCTTGTTGCCATGGTTGCCGTGCGAGCTGGAGCCAATGCCCATGGCGGAGAACGCAGCTCGCCGCGCGCTGGACTACGAGGCTGCTTGCTTGCACTTGTTAAGCACCTCCTGCATCTTGACCTGCTTCTTGTTCTCCTCGATTAGGAGCATGTGGTATGACATTAGCAGGTCCCGTGAGGCTTCCGCGGGCAGGATCTTGTTGCCGGCCACGGCTTCGCATGCTTGAGCCCATCCTTCCTCGCTGAGGCGGATGACCCGATCGGTGTTGTCCCCGTTTGGTGGGGAGACTGTCTTTCTCTATTCCCACCGTTTCTACGAGGCTGCTTGCTTGCGCTTGTCAAGCACCTCCTGCATCTGGACCTGCTTCTTGTGCTCCTCGATTAGGAGCATGTGGTATGCAATTAGCAGGTCCCGTGAGGCATCCGCGGGCAGGATCTTGTTGCCGGCCATGGCTTCACATGCTTGAGCCCATCCTTCCTCGCTGAGGCGGATGACCCGATCGGTGTTGTCCCTGTTGGGTGGGGGACTGGCTTCTTCTGTTCCCACCGTTTCTACCCTGCGGGTTGGGTGGCGGATTGTGTTCCTGATCCACGTCACTCTGAATGACTGCGGCACACTAGTAGTGCTCGTAGATCGGATCGCTGCTGCCGCAGCTTTCGGATCCGGAACCATAGGTCCCTTCCTCCGATGGTGGTTCACACATATCTGAGTTGCAGCTGTTGCTATCATAGGACTCATCTGTGTATGGCGATGTGCGTAGCAGGGGGTGTGGGGCCCATGAAGCGGGCCTGATCGATGGCAGGGGCACCCGCTCTGGGAGACGGAGGGTGCCGGTTTGCCCCACCTGGAAGCAGAAGCTCCCGAACAGAATCTCCAGTCCGTCGTCGATGGGCTCGAAGTCCTTCATGGTGGCCGGTGAGTGGGCGGTGAAGTCGAAGGCGCCGAAGAGGAGATGACTCTCCGTCGCCGCGGATTTGTAGATCGCTCGGGTTGGGACCGTCACGATCGCACAATCAGCATCCCTAGTTCCCACAGACGGCGCCAATTGACGAGGTTTAATCTCGTCAATGCCCATTGTTATGGACTTGGGTTTTGGAGAAGATGGGGATGCTGGAGATTGCGGAACGGTTAGAAAACAAGCAACACGGGGACACGAGGTTTACCCAGGTTCAGGCCCCTAGAGGGAAAACCCTACTCCTGCTTGTCTGCTCTTGATTACGGCAGAATCGAAGGTTACAGGGGTGCGCTGATGCGATCTGGCGTGGAGGTGTGTATGCGGTGGTGTGCGAGAGATTGAAAGAGAGCCTCCTCGTCATTCCTTCCTGGCCTTTATATAGAGGCAGGCAGGTCCCAGGCACAGATCGAGTCGGTTACATGTTTTAGGGTTTACCCCTATGAATTTTCTATCTACTCTAGTCTTGCTCTCCAAGGATCCGAAGGCGTCATGGGCCCTGGCCACCCGAAAGTCTTCATGGGCTGGTGTGTATTTATCGTGGGCCTTCCTTGGGCTGGACCAGGTATGCTGAGGTTGTGTACCCTCAGGGTGTAACCATGTCATCTGTCAAACGCTGATCCGTAATTGGGTAGTTCTAAAGGCAGAGTTTGGGTCAACTGAGAATCAAGCTGCATGATGTGAATAACCAAGACGGGATTTTGCCTCTCCACATGGAGAGATATTCTCTAGGACCTCTTGAATGATATGATTCGGAAAGCATGGCCATGCACGACTCGATTAAGTCTTAAACGAGGCGATCGACTAAGAGTTAGTCGGATGAATCACTTATCTCGGATCGAGAAGAGAGTCAGACTATTTAAGGGATGAGAAATATTCGCCAATAGTCTAACAAGGTATATCGTGAGGCAAAGGGGTCTCGGACGTAAGTCGCATTGGAAAGGCAAGTCGTCCTGACTCTTTGGTACTTGGGAGTTGGCACGTTCTTCTAGGAGCCGCTACCGACTGATCGGTTGAGAGTCGGACTCTAATCGTGTCCAAGTAGCCATGAGCCTGCGGGGTCACACATTTAAGAGCGGGAGCAAGTTCAGATTGGATCTGAACTGGAAATCTGGTTGGGTTGGACCTGAGCCGGATTTGGACTGAGTCAGTGAGTTGGACTCACGGTGACTAATATTATATGGGCTTTAGTGAATGGGCTACGAGAGTGGAGCCCATGTTCACTCCCTATATATAGTGGAGCATAGTAACCCAGAAGGGTTAATCGTTGATCGGTTATGTCATTCCATGTGTTAGAAACCCTAGCTCCACAGCAGTCCTGCCGTCGTAACGAACCTAGAAGTTCCCCGCCGGTGCTCCCCCTTGTATGTGTGGATACCAGCAGAGGTGTTGTACGATCAGCACCAGGACGATCGGATCGTAAGGACTGCACTTCATTCAACTAACGCTTCATCAGTAATCCGTAACTGCACGTCTAGTGGTACACCTCGTGGCCTTCTACCTTAGCTAGAACTTGGGATCACCATGTTAGAAGGAAAATTTTAGTTTTATCTCTGCGTGGCCCAACAGTGGTATCAGAGCAATAGCTTATGGTTTTAGGATCAAGATATCACATATGTGAAATGCGGTTGGATATAGATGAGATCTTTGTACTGTTTTGGTGGTCGATACATGAGATATATTGGTTTTGTACGAGGTTGATTGGATCAACTGTACTCGAGGAATGGTAGATCTGATTTCCATGATCATACTCCTAAGGTCATGGAGCGACAAACCCCTACCGGTCGGTTTCTGCCAGCGGGGTAGACCGTGACACGTAAATCCAGAAGCGGTGATCGAAGATCATAGAGTTTGATCAAAATGGAACTATAGTCGGAATCCATGTTTGGATCATAGATGAGATCTACGTTTTCGAAAAAATCGTCGAGTGGTGCCAGCACCCGCGAGGGGTGCTGCCCCTTCGATCCCCACCCGCTATCCGGCTAGAGGGACCGCCGGCTTTGCCTTGTCGTAGCGCCTTAGATGTCATTGCGAGTTTCACAACGCCGATAGATAGTGTATATATGCATAACTTTTTTTTGTAGGAAGTTGTGAATGGTATGGTTCATGTGCATGTGACGTATTTGCGTAATCCATACATGATGTGCGAATCACGGTTTTGTCAGCCGGCTGGAGCCTAAGTGCTGTCATTTTATTGTATAACGACTTGTGTGTCGGATTCTCCATGTAATTTATTTTACTAAGCTAGTGTAGCTGTTTGGAGAACTCGGATGACGTGAAAGGTGATGTACATGTCGGTGACATGGTGTAAGACGGCAAGTGACAAGAGTTGACACGAGTCGGATTAAGGACTTTGTGGAGATGGAGATCGCCATGAAGAGAGCCATACCATTTCACATTATAATTTCTTTATTTTGTGTTATTGTTATATCTCTGTTTTACATCTATTAGATAGTCGGTAAAATCTAATACCTCAAAGAGGTCTAGTCGGTTTTCTTGCCAATGTTTGCACCATCACAAGTCGGACATTTTTGGTAGTGGGCTCATAAAATTGAGGTGCTGCCAATTCTTTTTGACTAGGCGGGTTTGAGTCGGACTCTTACAGCGCAAACACTCGATAAGCTAGACGGGTCTATCACAACAGTTGTGGGGCTCGGGGAAAAGTTGGACGGGAGCCGGGGCATGTGATGCCACCCGTCCAACGGGAGTCATATGAGATGCGATTGACAAGGAGTTGTCTACCTAGATCACTTGGAGGCTAGCGGTGATTAGGGTTGCAGATGCGGGACTCGCTTAGGCCCGCAAAACATGATATCTAGTACAAATTGCCCTATAGACGCATATTAAAATGAGTCCACAAATTATACTACGTTCGTTAGTTGACGCAGAATTTGGTGCCCGCTTACCCGCCCCGCTTGCAGCCCTAGCGGTGATGCTAAAGCTCACTAGCCGACTTGCTTATTTAGGGTCCTGAATCACTAGCAACCATCGGAGTGGTGTTGGTTCTAGTGGGAGCATAAAATATTAAAGTGTTTAATATGCTTTCTCTTTTATGAATACATGTATTAAGTGTTTTGCATATATTCTATTGTAGATCATGGCACCAAGTAGCATTGCACTCTCAGATATCTGGTTTTGCGTTGAGAACCATCCTTGAAAAATATAAACTAAATGACACTAATTTTACCAACTGGTATCGAAATCTAGGAATTGTTCTCGAACAAGAAAAGAAGGACCAGGTCCTAGCCAACCCACTTCCAGATGAGCCGAATGAGAATGTGAATGTCGCTGCCACCAATGCCTACCGTCGGGCTAAGGATGAGTCCACGGATATTAGCTGTCTAATGCTTGCTCACATGGAACCGGACTTACAAAAGCAGTTCCAGAATGTTGAGGCCTACGATATGATCGAAATCCTCAAAAGTATGTTCCAGGCTCAGGCGAAGACTGAGAGGTATCATGTCTCTCAGGCTTTGCTGAGCTTCAAGCTTAAGGATGGTGATCCACTAAGTCCGCATGTGATCAAAATGGTTGGTTACGTGCAGTCTCTGGAGAGGCTTGACTACCCCATTAGCGAAGAGTTCGCTACGGATATAATTCCAAACTCTCTTCCTAGTGCATATGGGTAGTTCATTTCGAACTACCACATGCATGGTATGGATAAGAAGCTCACTGAATTGCATGGGATGCTCAAGCAGGCAAAGGTGGATCTCAAGAAGGGCGCCAGTCAAATGTCGATGGTGCAGAATAAGGCTAAAGTTCAAGAAGAGTTCTTGGACTAAGAAGAAGGCTAAGTCGGGAGGAAAGCAGGCTCAGGACCCGGTCCCAAGCGGTTCCTCAGGGACTAAGCCATCTCCTTCAGCCGGATCCACTTGCTTCTATTGCAAGGAGGATGGCCACTGGAAGAAGAACTGCAACAAGTATTTGGCCGACAAAGCCAAGAGTGGAGGTATGACTTCTGACTCAGGTACACTTGTTTGCAATGTTATAGAAATATATCTTGCTTATGCACCTAATAGTTCTTGGGTATATAATACCGGATCAGTTATTCACATCTGCAACTCGTTGCAGGGACTGGTAAGAACTAGGAGTGTAGCAAGAGGCAAGGATGATATTCGAGTCGGCAACAAAGCAAGATTTGATGCGTTGGAAGTCGGCACGATGCACTTTATTTACCTTATGGATTCATTATGGAACTTAATAATTGTTATTATGTTCCAGTGCTCAGTCGAAACATTATTTCTGCTTCATGTTTGATGAGGCAAGTCTATGAGTCGAATATCAAGAATAATGGTTGTTCTTTGTATTTGAATGATATGTTTCACGGCTTTGCACTCGTCCAGGAAGGGTTATTTATTTTGAATATTGATGGTGAGTCAGTTTATTACATAAATGTTAAAAGGTTGAAACCAAATGATATGAATATGAATTACTTTTGGCATTGTCGGCTTGGTCATATAAGTTGGAAACGCATGAAGAAGCTCCATGATGATGGACTCCTAACTTCGTTCGACTTGGAGTCGTTCGAGACATGCGAATCTTGCCTACTCGACAAAATGACCAAGACACCTTTTGCAAAGAGTTGCGAAAGGGCGTCAAACTTGTTCGGACTAGTACATAGTGATGTATGTGGACCAATGAGCACGACATCCGGAGGTGGTTATGAGTACTTCCTTACCTTCACTGATGATTTGAGTCGGTATGGATATATCTACTTGATGAAACATAAGTCGAAAGCCTTTGAAAAGTTCAAAGAGTTCAGAATGAAGCATAGAATCAACTCGGCAAGTAAATAAAGTTTCTTTGATCGGACCGAGGAGGCGAGTACATGATCCATGAGTTTGATGACCATCTAAAAAGTTGTGGAATAGTTCCTCAACTTACTCCGCCAGGAACGCCGCAAAGGAACAGTGTCTCGGAAAGGTGGAATAAGACCTTGTTGGACATGGTACGATCAATGATGAGTGGGATAGACCTGCCTTTATCATTTTGGGGTTATTGTCTAGAAACAGCGGCGTTCACACTAAACAGAGTACCATCAAACTCGATAGAGAAGACACCGCATGATATGTGGACAAGCAAAAAGCCGAGTTTGTATTTTCTCAAGATTTGGGGCTGTGAAGCATTTGTCAAGCGACTTCAATCAGACAAGCTTACGGCCAAGTCGGATAAATGTATTTTCTTGGATTATCCGAGGGAAACCTTGGTTTACTACTTCTACAACCGAGAAGAGGGCAAAGTGTTTATCGCTCGGAACGGTGTCTTCCTGGAGAAAGAGTTTCTCAATCAGGGATTCAGTGGGAGTACGGTGCAGCTCGAAGAAATTCGAGAGGAACCGGCTAGTAGCGAGTCGGCAAAAACCTTGGAGGTTGAGCCGGTCATGGTGGCTGAGCCGGCAGCAGCACTTGTGCTACGAAGATCGGCAAGGTTACGAAGTGTTCATGATGTATTACTGTTGGATAGTGATGAGGCGGCAAATTATTTTAAAGCGATGGTGGGATATGATTCTGAGTCATGGCTTGGAGCCATGAGATCCGAATTAAAGTCCATGGATAAAAATCAAGTTTGGAACTTGGTTGATCTTCTAGACGGTTCAAGACCCGTCGAGTGCAAATGGGTCTTTAAGAAGAAAACTGATATGGATGGAAATGTTTTCTTCTATAAAGCACGCCTTATCGCGAAGGGGTTTCGAAAAGTTCAAGGAGTTGATCATGACGATACTTTCTCGCCCGTAGTGATGCTTAAATCACTTCGGATCATGTTAGCTATAGCAACCTATTTCGACTATGATATATGGCAAATGGATGTCAAAACGGCTTTCCTTAACGGAAATTTAATCGAGGACGTGTATATGATACAACCCGAGGGTTTTGTTGATTCGGATAATGCTGGCAAGGTGTGCAAACTTCAAAAATTCATTTATGGGTTGAAGCAAGCATCTCGGAGTTAGAATATTCGCTTTGATGAGGTAGTCAAATCGTTTGGCTTCATCAAGAGTGATCATGATTCTTGTTTATACAAGAAGTTTAGTGGGAACAAAGTAAACTTTCTAATCTTATATGTGGATGACATATTACTGATTGTAAATGATGTCCAGATGTTACAATAAACCAAGGAATCATTGGAAAGGAGTTTCTCAATGAAAGACTTGGGTGAAGCAACGTATATTCTCGGAATCCAGATCTACAGAGATAGATCAAGACGACTCATTGGATTGAGTCAGAGTACTTATTTGGACGAAGTGTTGAAGTAGTTCAACATGGAATCGTATAATAAGTTGTTCTTCCCAATGTCCCATGGTGTAAAACTTAGAAAGACGCAGTGTCCTTCGACAACTGATGAGAGAAGTCGGATGAGTGCGATTCCGTATACTTCTATAATCGGATCCATCATGTATGCCATGATTTGTACTAGGCCGGATGTTTCCTATGCTCTAAGTGTTGTGAGCAAATACCAGGCTGATCCTGGAGAAATCCACTGGACAGTGGCTAAAAATATCCTAAAGTACTCAAGGAGGACTAAGGATATGTTTTTGGTTTATGGTGGTGAAGATGAAGTCAGTTTAAGGGGTTACACGGATGCGAGTTATCTTACCGACGCTGATGATTCTTGTTCACAATTCGGATACGTATTTATTATAAATGGAGGTGTTGTGAGTTGGAAGAGTTCCAAGCAAGAGACTGTGTCTACATCTACAACAGAGGCTGAATATATTGCCGCCTCGGAGGTAGTAAAGGAAGCTGTTTGGATGAGAAATTTCCTCATGGATTTGGGTGTGGTTCAGGGCTCGTCCGATTCGTTAGATGTGTATTGTGAGCTATATCGTCTGACAAGGTATTCCCCTATAGTCTGACAAGGTATATCGTGAGGCAAAAGGGACTCAGACGTAATTCGCATTAGAAAGGCAAGTTGTCATGACTCTTTGGTACTTGGGAGTTGGCCCGTTATGCTAGGAGCCTCTATCGACTGATCGATTGATAGTTGGACTCTAATCGTGTCGAAGTAGCCATGAGCCTGCAAGTTCACACACTTAAGAGCGGGAGCAAGTTCGGATTGGATCTGAACCAGAAATTTGGTTGGGTTGGACCCGAGCCGGATTTGGACTGAGTTAGTGAGTCGGACTCACGGTGAATAATATTATATGGGCTTTAGTGAATGGGCCACGAGAGTGGATCCCACGTGCACTCCCTATATATAGTGGAGCACGGTAACCCAGAAGGGTTAATCGTTGATCGGCTAGGTCATTCCATGTGTTGGAAACCCTAGCTCCACAGCAGTCCTACCGTCGTAACGAACCTAGCAGTTCGCCGCCGGTGCTGCCCCTTATACGTGGGGATACTATCAGAGGTGTTGTACGATCATCACAAAGATGATCGGATCATAAGGACTACACTGCATTCAACTGACACGCTTTATCAGCAATCCGCGACTGTGGGTCTAGTGGTAAACCTCGTGACCTTCTACCTCAGCTAGAATTTGGGATCACCATGTTAGAAGTATTTTTTTGTTTTATCTCTACGTGGCCCAACATTTGATCCCAAACCCGGCACCTAGCTCCCTCTCGGAATTCTAAGCAACTTCTCAAACTAGAGATTCCAGGGTTTCATGGAGAAATCTAGAGTTTTCTTTTACCTACTCTGAAAAAACGGCGATTCTGCAAAGGAGGTGCGAGAATTGAGCACGGCCTAGGGCCCGAGGCAATTTACACGAAAGCTATGTCGTGGAGGACCGCCATCCACGGAGGTTGGTGCTCATCTCGTGGTGCAAGCATATACCGTATTTTTCCTGAGTCACGCCCTAGCAATTGCGGGTTTTAACTGTACATACCCTAGAAATAACCCTGTATTTTCCGGAAAAAATGTTTTGGGGTGCCCCGTGGGGTACCTAGGCTGGGAAATTTCCTAGGTTCAATGGAGAAATCCAGAGTTTCCTTTTACCGACTCCGGAAAACCTAGTACCAGAGGACCCTTTGATTCACACAATTGGTCATCGCTCTTGGTTAAATCATGGCTAGCCAGACCCCGTGCGGTGTCACGCTCTAATGTGAAGGGTATGGCGTGTGCAGAGGATGCATTGTTCGACCCCCGCTGACACGACACTACAGTGCACCGTACTTGTGCCATGGTGGACGCATTGCAACCGGTTAGATGAGCGTGCCGCCACGTTTCCCCCTCGCTGCACTAGAAAATACAAACATTTTTTATATTTTTATATACCCTCGTGTATATATATCCAAATAGTTTATAATTTTCAGAGAATAAAAGGAGATGCATAGACAAGCGTATACGTAAATTATATGCCTTTGTACACTTTCCTTCTAGATTATAGAAGTAAAGTATCGGTGGCAAACTCGTTATTTCGCGTGGATAGAGAGGTCCGTCTCTAGAGAGAGAGATAGAGAGAGAGAGAGGAGGGGGCTATCTTGCCTGTTAGAGCACAGAGGATCAACATTGGGTGGGCACGATCCGCGTGATAACCGTGTCGACCAATCAGGGTGTACCAACCAAAGTGAGAACGAGTTATCATGAGAGGGGCAAAACTAAGTACAACCATTTTCATGTCAACCCTAGACATAACACGCACACAAACACACAATGGGAAATTCATCAAAAATCAAAAAAAATATGAAACCAGCTCGAGTGTCCCCTGCTTGTCACTAACTACCAACATAAAATCATAAGCAAGACAAACGGGAATTTTGGCATACGGTGCACCCCTCGGATGGCTATCGAGTAGGAGTTAACATGGCTTTCAACCCTAGACCTCCCCCTCAATGATTAGAAGGTGGATCTACTATGCAGATTGAGCCCAAACCCCGCACCTAGCTCCCTCTCGGCATTCTAAGCAACTTCTCTAGCTAGAGATTTCAGGGTTCCATGGAGAAATCGAGAGTTTCCTTTTACCGACTCCGAAAAACCTAGTACGAGAGGAACATTTGATTCACTCAATTGGTCATCGCGCTTGGTTAAAGCATGGCTAGCCAGACTCCGTGCATTGTCACGCTCTAATGTGAAGGGTACGTCGCATGCAGAGGATACATCGTTCGACCCCTGCTGACACGACATTACAGTGCACCGTACTTGTGCCATGGTGGACGCGTTGCAACCGGTTAGACGAGCGTGCCGCCATGTTTCCCCTCGCTGCACTAGAAAATACAAATATTTTTATATTTTATTATACCCTCGTGTATATAAATCCAAATAGTTTATAATTTTCAGATAATAAAAGGAAATGCATAGACACATGTATACGAAAATTATACGCTTTTGTACACTATCCTTCTGGATTATGGATGTAAGTATCGGTGGAAAACTCGTTATTTCGCTTGGATAGAGAGGTCCGTCTCTAGAGAGAGAGAGAGAGGGGGGGAGGGGGCTATCTTGACCGTTAGATCACAAAAGATCAACTTGGGTAGGAACGATCTGCGTGACAACCGTCTCACGCAATCAGGGCGTACCAACCAAAGTGAGGACGAGTTATCATGAGAAGGGAAAAACTGAGTACAATCATTTTAATTTCAACCCTAGACATAACACACACACACAAACACACAATGGGAAATTCATCAACAATATAAAAAGTACGAAACCAGCTCGAGTATCCCCTGCGTGTCACCCACTACCAACATAAAATCATAAGTAAGACAAACCGGGACTTTTGGCACCTGGAGCAGCCCTCGGATGGCTATCAAGTAGGAGTTAACATGGCTTTCAACCCTAGACATCCCCCTACCCAGAACGTGAATCCACTGCACCGATTGAGCCCAAACCCGACACCTAGCTCCCACTCGGCATTCTAAACAACTTCTCCAACTAGAGATTCCAGGGTTCCATTGAGAAATCCGAAGTTTCCTTTTACCGACTCCGGATATCCGGTGATTCTGTAAAGGAGGTGCGAGAATTGAGTGCTCCCTAGGGCCCGAGGCAATTTACGCGCATGCTACGTCGTGGAGGACCGGCATCCCTGGGAGGTTGGTCCTCATCTCGTGGTGCAAGCATATACCGTATTTTTCCTGAGCCACGCACCGACAATTGCAGTTTCCAAGTGTACGTACCCTAGAAATTTCCCTGTATTTTCCGAAAAAAATGTTTTGGGGTGCCCCGTGGGGTACCTAGGCTAGGGAAGTGCCTAGGTTCAAGGTTGCAATGGACCCCACGTGCCTGCGCGCGCCGACGGATTGCCAATTTTTCCCACCACCCCCGAACCCCGACAATGGGAAATCTATCAAAAATCAAAAAAATACGAAACCAGATCGAGTAGCCCCTGAGAGTCTCCCACTACCAAGATAAAATCAGAAGAAAGACAAAACGGGACTTTTGGCACATGGCGCACCCCCTGGATAGCTATCGAGTAGGAGTTAACATGACTTTTAACCGTAGACCTTTCCCTCACTACCCAATACATGGATCCACTGCGCGGATTGAGCCCAAACCCGGCACATAGATCCCTCTCGGCATTCTAAGCAACACCTCCAGCTAGAGATTCCGGGGTTCCATGGAGAAATCTAGAGTTTCTATTTACCAACTCCGGAAAATCGGCGATTCTGCAATGGAGGTGCGAGAATAGAGCGTGCCCTTGGGCCCGAGGAAATTTACACGCATGCTACGTCATGGTAGACCTCCATCCCCAGGAGGTTGGTGCTCATCTCGTGGTGCAAGTGTATACCATATTTTTCCCGAGTCACGCCCCAGTAATTGCGGTTTCTAAATGTAGGTACCCTAGAAATTCCCATGTATTTTCCAGAAAAAATGTTTTGGGGTGCGCCATCGGGTACCTAGGCTGGGAAAGTGCCTAGGTTCAAGGTTGCAATGAAACCTCGCGTGCCGACGCACGCCGACGGGTTTGCCGATTTTGCCCACTCCTAAACCCCGGCAATGGGAAATTAATCAAGAATCAAGAAAAATACGAAACCAGCTCAAGTAGCCCATGCATGTCACCCACTACCAACATAAAATCATAAGCAAGACAAACCGGGACTTTTGGCACACGGAGCACCCCCGAATGGCTATCGAGTAGGAGTTAACATGGATTTCAACCCTAGACCTCCCCCTCAATGCCCAGAACATGGATGCACTGCGCCGATTGAGCCCAAACCCGACACCTAGCTCCCTCTCGGCATTCTAAGCAACTTCTCCAGCTAGATATTCGAGGGTTCCATGGAGAAATCCAAAGTTTCCTTTTACTGACTCCGGAAAACCTAGTACGAGAGGAACCTTTGATTCACACAATTGGTCATCGCGCTTGGTTAAAGAATGGCTAGCCAGACCCCATGCGTTGTCACGCTCTAATGTGAAGGGTACGACACGTACAGAGGATGTATCGTTCAAACCCCGCTGACATGAAATTACAGTGCATCGTACTTGTGCCATGGTGGACGCGTTGCAACCGGTTAGATGAGCGTGCCGCCACGTTCCCCCCTCGTTACACTTGAAAATATAAACATTTTTTATATTTTTATATACCCTCGTGTATATAAATCCAAATAGTTTATAATTTTCAGAGAATAAAAGGAAATGCATATACACGCGTATACGAAAATTATACTCCTTTGTACACTTTTGTTCTATATTATGGAAGTAAAGTATCGGTGGCAAACTCTTTATTTCGCGTGGATAGAGAGGTCCGTCTCCAGAGAGAGAGAGAGAGAGAGGTGGAGGGGGCTATCTTGCTTGTTAGATCACGGAGGATTAATGTTGGGTGGGTACGATCCGCGTGACAACCGTCTCAACTAATCAGGGCGTACTAACCAAAGTGAGGACAAGTTATCTTTACTATTAAAAGAATGTTGGTGATCGTAGGTCGCCCTCAAACACTTGTTGGAGATATGCCCTAGAGGCAATAATAAATGTAGTTATTATTATATCTTTGTGTTTATGATAAATGTTTACATTCATGCTATAATAGTATTAACAAGGAAACATTAATACTTGTGTGATTTGTAAACTTAATTTGAAGTCCCTAGTAAAGCCTCTATACATCACTAGCTTGTTGGTTAATGAATGATTGTGGTTTCTATATCATGAACATTGAGATGTTATTAACAACAAGATCATATCGTTAGGAGAATGATATGATGGACATACTCCTATAGATAAGCGTAGCATAAAGATCAAGTCATTTCAATAGTTCAATTGTTATATGCTTTCTGATACATAGTAACCTAATTCCTTCGACCATGAGATCATGCATATCACCTTTACCGGATGGATGCTTTGATGACATCAAACACCACACCGTAACTGGGTGGCTATAAAGGTGGCATTGAGTGTTCGGAAAGTATTGGTTGAGACACATGGATCAAGAGTGGGATTTGTCCATCCATATGACGGATAGATATACTTTGGGCCCTCTCGGTGGAATGTCATCCAATTAGCTTGCAAGCATGTGACTGCCTCACAAGGGATCACATATCACGGGAACGAGAAAAGAGTACTTATCAGTAACGAGGTTGAACTAGGTATGCAGAGATACCGACGATCATAACCTCGGATAAGTAAACTATCGTGAGACAAAAGAAAATTGGTATCGTATGTAAGTGGTTCATTCGATCGCAAAGTAATCGTAGAAATATGTGGGAGCCATATGAATTTCCAGATTCCTCTATTGGTTATTGTTCGGAGAAGTGTCTCGATCATGTCCGCATAATTCACGAACCGTAGAGAGACACACTTAAGGATTCGACGTTGTTTGAGTAGTTATGGTATGATGAGAAAGAGACCGAATGTTGTTCGGAGTCTCGAATGGGATTCGGGATATCACGAGGAGATCCGGAATGGTCCGGAGAATAATATTCATATAAGGAAAGTCTCGTTTCGGAGTTGGGGAATGATTCCGGTGTTTTCATCGGGAATGTTCTAGAAGGTTTCGGAATGTCCGGCACTCCGGGGGGGAAGGGTACATGAATGTGTCATTACAAGTTGGAATGATTGCATCATGTACTAGGTGTCATCGCTGTCCAAAATAAAGGGTTTATTCAAATCCTAGTTTGAAAAGTCAAACGGCTAGTTTGAAAAGTCAAACGGCAGTTTTTGGAAAGAGGAGGAGAGGTGGAAATCGAGTTGGGGAGGAGTTCCCTCCTCCAACCGGCGGCCCACCTCCAAGCCGAGTTGGGGAGGGACTCCCCTCCCCTTGGCCGCGCCTCCCACCTATAAAGGGAGGGGCAGGGCTACCCCTCCTAGCACACAACTCCTACTCCTCCAAACCCTAGCCCCAAGCCGCCGCCGTCTCCATAGCCGCCGCCGGCCCTAGGGCAAACCGCCGCCGGACCTAGGGCAAACCGCCGCCGCCGCCTAGCTAAACCCTAGCCGCCGGCTTGTCCCCTCCTTGGTGTGTCTAAACCCTAGAACACCGAGGACTCTCTCATACTCCACCATACTCGCTCCGGCTTAAGGCGAAGCCCTGCGAGATCTCCCCTCTACTTCCGGTACCACGCCGTTGTGCTGCCGGAATCGCGAGGAGAGTGCTACAACCTCCGCTGCCTGCTGGAACAAGGGAGAGGAAGGTCTTCGTCGAGTACCGAACGTGTGACCGACTGCGGGAGCGCTGCCGGAACGCAGCGCCGGAAGGATCGTCTACGCGATCTTGAGATCGGGAAGAGTACGACTACATCACCCACGAGAATCTGCTCTCGTTAAACACTTTGGAATCTTCGAGGGTGAGTTATTCTATCGACTCGTTGCTACAATCTAGTAGATAGATCTTGGATTGTTTGTTTGTATGCGGTAGAAATTTTTTGTTTTCCATGCTACGAAACCCTACAACACTTTGACATCAAATATTGGAAACATCCAGGCCATCCATTCTACATCCGATGGTATGGTAGTTCGTAGCTTAGCTAATTACGCTGCTCTGCCACCCCTAAGTGAAAATTATCGGTCTAGAAAAAAAAAGTAAGCCAATACGACGCTGACCCAGCATCCCAACGTGAAACCCTAGCGCGGGCCACAGGTTCCAGCCACCGTCGTCCCTTCCTTGACCCTCACCTGCCCCGTCCCACCCCAGCCGCCACTAGAAGCCTGAGCGCCTCCAGCCCGTCGTGACCTGATATCACCGCTACTGACCTTTCCCAATCCGCCGAGGAGGATTTGCTGCAGCTGTACGGACGCAAGTTATCTCAAGAGCGAAGGTATTCCATCCCTACTACCACTTCCCATTAGGGTGTCAAGCGGGGCGGGTTGCGGCACAACTTTTTAACTAAACCTTTATTAATTTTGCTAGATTTTGGGACCTCCGTTTGCCTATATTTTCTTTTGCGGGTCATTATGCGTGTGCCGCTTGCCACCCTACTTCCCATCCTAATCACTGGAAACCCCGGCGGCCGCGTCAGACGTTGCGACGCTGATAACCATGTGCACACCAGCGTGGGGCGACAGATGCTGAACAATGTCCTCGGGTTCATGTCCTGGCTGCTTCTAATGCGGCGGCTCGTGCGCGGACATGTCTGCTCAGATCGTAGAGAGGTGATCCATCCAGACAGTGTGATTGGTTTTTTTTTTGGGTAAGCGCCTGACATTCTCTAAGGTACTGTTAGTTGTCTGGTAGTTCGTAATCGGTCCATCCATGCATGTTTACGTTGATCTTTTCATTGCTTCATATGGGCAATCAAATCCAATTCGTTTTTTGCTGCCTTGTCTGGTAGTACATGGGGATTTAGCTGCATATGATGCTAGACAAATTCGATCCATCCCCAAAGATATATTCTATCCTGTATTTTACAATGTTAAATTTTGGTTGACCCTATATCACTTGGTCTTTTCCTCCCATTTTAGGGGGTACAGGTCAGTAGATCAATCATACCATCTAATGTTGTTGATTGCGAATGTAAATGTTAATGCTAGAAACTGATTACAAAGAGAGTATGTACCTGACTGTGTTTTCGTTTATTTAGGATACGCCAATGAATTCAAGGCAGTTGTGATTGGTCTAGCAAAATGATTGTCGAATTGAATAGCAGGTTGAACAACGAGACTTCGATTTGATGTCGGTGTCAACCCGTCAAGGGGATTGATGGATGGATTGCGAGGCTTCTTCCATCTCGGTAGGTCAGTTGGTTGATTGATCTTACTGTAAGTTGCATTGTGTATGGAACTCATCATCACAAATTGTTCCTTACTATATATTAGACTTTTTGATATTTGATAGTTAACTCAAATTCTTATCACATCTTAAAACTATCTCATCGGTGCTTTTAGTGTGTACTACATAAAGTAATCATCTTTTCTGCAAGCGTGAACTTTTATCATTTTTTAAAACTAACTTCCCATCACTATCAGTGTGAACAAAATGGTAAGTTTACTGTGTACTGTTCAAATGTTTATAAATCATCTCACTATAATTATCGTGTCTTGTTCACTTGATGATGTTAATATTCTGAAACCAATGTTAGGAAGAGGGGAGCTAAGTTGCAATGGAGCAACAACGCTCGATGCGTACCTTAAATATATTGAGACATCAAGAACTGGAGCCCCACTTTGAACAAGTTTAATCAACCATCAATTAAAGATACATAATCAGTACTCAGAGGATTGCATGAGAGATAGGAATCGCACCATGGTGTCCATATATAATATAGTTTCCTCGTGGCTGCTGCTTTCTTAAGTGACTGTTATATCAAGAGATAACTTTAGCCTGACAAATGTGCTTCTATTATTTTGGGATCATTTTTATTTGAGGCTACGGCATTGCTGGATAATACATCCATTAGCATTATGAAGTCTGTCGCAGGTTCTTTTGTTCCTGGTTCTAAAAACTGTCCGTTTTGTTTTGTTTCAAGAATTTACTTGGTCGATGAATGATCAGCCAAGTTTTAAAAATAAGTCGATTGCTCTAGAGGAGGTTGATCATTCTCTACTAAATTGGCGCTCTTAAAATTTCAGTTGAGTTTTTTTATCCCATTGCACCATAAAAATGTTGTTAGTCATTAAAAATTTTATGGCTCTTGGTCAAGTTTGTAATGTGATGTTCATGGTTATGCTTTTTCATCCTCTTAGCGCTTAAGCAATTTCTCATTAACAGTAGCTCTTCTGAGATCATCGGATAAGAGCTTCCCGAGGTATGCTACTAAATTTATTCTTGTAGGCCATTAATTGTCCGCACTTGTCTTTTCTACTGTCCATTTGCAGTACAAATAACAACCAAAAGTTTTGGAGTCTAAATATCCATACACATGATGTTTTACATTTCCTTATCCGGTTAAAAAATTCTAATCCTCTATATAATACTCCATGATTTTTTATATATTTTTGATTCACTTTGATAAATGAGATTTCTTCGATAATTGGTTAATATATATCCTAATATTTCAGGTTGTTACCGTCAAGTCGTTCTTATGTCATTCGGATAATTCTTCAGGTCATGTCGAGGCGTCTTCAAGGTTGCAATTATCTCACTGCACCTGCTGTACTGTTTATTGAGGTACTCGTTTTCTGCTCTGAACAATGGTTGTGCTGTTTTGGTGATGTAAGGACTAAGTTTTTATATCTTCCAATTGGGAATTTGTATAATAGCTTCAGTTAGTGATTTGTCTAATAGCTTCAATTAGCGATTTGTCTAATAGCTTTAATTGGGGATTTGTCTAATAGCTTCAGTTGGAAAAATGATTGATCTTATAGGATTATTATATTTTCTACAAAGTTTACTGTTACATGTAGGACAAACATCATGGTATGTTTGTGATCCTGGAATCTGCACAATTGGATGTTTCCATTGTACTGAAAAACATACATCGGTTTGGTCATGTCCTGATGTCATGTGCACCTATACATGTTTGATGGTCTCATGATCAGAAGTCGGTTTGTACATGCTCTGATTTCAAGTGCACCAATACATGTTTGATGTTTGATGATCATAAGTGTTTGTACAAGTTTTAGTACATGAATAACCTTGGATATCAGGAATAATTGGGAGGACTTTAAGACATTGCTAATGGAAGCTTCAGTTTGATTTTGCCTATGCATCATGTTACACTTCATTTTGTCAATATATTTTTAGAGTCAGTACTACACAACAATTTCTTCTTTAGTCAATGCTCCACAACAAACACCAAAATCATAAAGTGTTTGTACATGTTTTAGTACATGGATAACCTTGGATATCATGAATAATTGGGAGGACATTAAGACATTGCTAATGGCAGCTTTAGTTCGATTTTGCCTATGCATCATGTTATACTGCATTTTGTCAATATATCTTCTAGAGTCAGTACATAGAAATTTCTTCTTTAGTCAGTGCTCCAAAACAAACACCAAAAGTATATTTTGGTACTTATGTCAAGCACACCAAAATGGTAAGCAACAATAAATGCTATTTACTCCAAACCAAACACCAAAAATGGTATCTTCGCTAACTTATGTTGCTACATTTGAGGGCTTTGGTACTTGTGGGGTTACGTCCCAAGACTTTGTAGTTGGTTCATCCTTGCAGTTTTTGCCTTAGCTAAGGATGTTGTTTCATTCATCAAACATGAAGTAGGAGGCAGAGGACAAAGAAGCAGGCTTCTATATCCTTACTTAACTGTATGCTGATTGAATCTCTCTTTTTTTCTTTTGAGAGAACCAACTCTCTTCTCCCACGCATTTATTTTGTTAGATTTTCATGAAGCATTTTTGTGTGTGTGTGTGTCTGTCTATTTGTGTTGGTCATTTTTTCTCCCTTCCTAAGTAGTTGCCATGCTTACAAATATTAGATCATCTTGCATTCGTTCCTTTAGGTGTTTATATTTTGTGAATGTAATTTTGGATTAAAATGTGCTTAAAGTTGTAGTAGCATTCTTACTTATCGTTGCATTATATTCACACTTTCTCCTTCGATCTTCTCTGACATTTATGCATGCATCAGTTAACATTTATAGTAATCTCAGTTATGTATTCATCTTACATTTCATTCCATCTTTGGCCATCTCTCACAAGTACTCAGATGCCGCTGAATTCCATTTAAGGCTTGGTCCATCATTGGCCATTTTTGAGGTAAACTAACAAGATGGAAACTAAGTGTTGAGTTATTCTTTCTCAAGGAGTGTTGTATACTGAAATATTTTTTATTAATATGTATCACAATAGGATAAACTTGTTTTTCAAGTTTATGCACACATAGTATTATTTTGTTTTGAACCTGTTACAATGCACATGCACTTTGCTTAGCTGGTCGACACAAATTTTCCCTCCGACATTTTTTGAACGATTTTGTCCCTAACCATTCGAAGATTTTACAAGGTCTGCCACCGCCGAGTGGACCGATCCCCGATTATTTGCGTCGTTGGTCTCCTCCCCACACCACCATACACATCCACCTCCTTTCGCGTGGCCCATCGACATCCGGCGGCTCTTCCCCGGATCCAATCCCTCGTGGGATCGTGGCCATGTGAGTGTGCCGCCGCCCCTGGCCTCCTCCACCGCGCAAGTGCCGCAGCCCCGCTGGCCTACTCCGCCAAAGCGTTGTTGCCGTTTCCTTCCTCCACCTCGCGACGCCACCTCCGCCAGGCCGTCACCACCTCGAGATGAGTGACGCCTGACTACTTCCACCTCAGACTGCAGCTCTGGGAGCAGCCGGGCCGCTTCCGCCTTAGACTGCAGCGCTGGGAGAAACCAAGCCGAGGGGCATAGACACGGGTGCTGGGACCAAAGTCCGCGTCGTTTCTGCTGGTTCTGTAGAGTGCCACCGCCGTTTTCTGGGCACATCGAGGATACGGGCGACATCACCGAAATCCATGCACGCACAACAAGACACGAACATGTGTTCTATACATCCTTATGGTCTAGGGTCACTTCTTCCTACATAAACTGCTAACCATTCATATATTGTGGCATTCATAATTTTGCAGCTGGTTTTGGTAGCCAACTAGCCATGGTGATGGAATCAAAGCACTGCAGAAGAAATCCAGGGATTGATGTGTTCTATTTTTTCTTGAACTTTAAACTTGGTAATGAGTTTAAGGATCAGGTGATAATGACAATAATTATCGTTTATATGTGCATGATGAATTTCTATTGCGGATTTCTGATACCATAGAATGCGGATCTGTGAATAACTAAATTTACTTTGAACCTGAGAAGTTACGAGTGCTGATTTTGCATGGAGGTCATGAAAAGCTCTTCTCTTGGTGTGCCTGATTTCTTTGTTGAACTTCATAGTATGTTTCACTCATGGCTTTTTTACCACTGGTGGTGGATGCTTACTTCCGACGCCGAATGAAAAATGAGATGGGGTTTTTATCTTGTGCGTTTTCTTGGTGAAAGTAACTGGACCTTATATTGTTATCTAAAAGTTTTATGGTCAATATTCAGATTCTTCTTATACTAGATTTCCTTCTTGGCATGAATGCTATGAAATTATGCCACATGTTTTGTGAAGGAGGGAGAGTAGAGATGCATATCCAAATAATCTTTTGCATGTTCTTGTCACAGCAGGTCGTCTGTTCAGATTTTTATCACAGTGCAACTGGAGATTTCAGTTTTGACTGCAACTGTTAAGATTTTACTATGGTTTGATTTGCCTTTGCATTGGTCAACATTTGAGTGATTTTATATGGTGCAGTGACTTACAAATTTCTGGGTGGTTTATCCTTCCTTTGATCATGCATGGATACAGTATCTCAAAAAAGGTGCCTCTAAGTAACTCAAAACAATGAATGTTAGCATGTGAATTGATTTTGATTGGATTATTGTCTCCATGCTAAGATGTTCTTCCTATTTTTTCTTGATCCCACTGTTAAATTGATTGGTTTGAGAAGAAGCGTCATAATTAAAATGCTCATATATTGTTTAAGCTTCCAATAATAACTTCTTTCTGTATATCATGATAGCAACGTGTTAATTCATTTTTAATGACCAATATGCTTCACCAAACATAGACTCAGATGAAGTTGGTCGTGGTCAACAATAGTTGAGCTAGAAAAGGGTAACATCTGAAGATAATTTCATATCGCATACGACCAGAAACTCAATTAAACCTAAGTTGTTCTTTATTAAATTATTGATAAGAGAGATAAATAATGATACCTTTAGACACATATGAGGAAAAAACTTTCATCTAAAGTATTTTTGAACAATACCTGCAGTAAAGAAATGATGCGAAAGAAAAAATAACCGTAGCAACGCACGGGCATTCAACTAGTCATGATAGGGGGAAAACCGAGTACAACTATTTTCATATCAACCCTAGACATAACACACTCACAAACACACAATGGGAAGTTCATCAAAAATAAAAAATACGAAATCAGCTCGAGTAGCCCCTGCTTGTCACCCACTACCAACATAAAATCATGAGCAAGACAAACCGGGACTTTTGGCACATGGCGCACCCCCCGGATGGCTATAGAGTAGGAGTTAACATGGCTTTCAACCCTATACCTCCCCCTCACTGCCCAGAACATGGATCCACTATGCCGATTGAGCCCAAACCCGACACCTAGCTCCCTCTCGGCATTCTAAGCAAGTTCTCCAACTAGAGATTCCAGGGTTCCATTGAGAAATCCAGAGTTTACTTTTACAGACTCCTGAAAACCGGCGAATCTGCAAAGGAGGTGCGAGAATTGACTGCGCCCTAGGGCCCGAGGCAATTTACTGCATTCTATGTCGTGGCAGACCGCCATCCCTGGGAGGTTGGTGCTCATCTCGTGGTGTAAGCATATACCGTATTTTTCTCGAGTCACGCCCCGACAATTGCGGTTTTCAACTATAGGTACCCTAGAAATTTCCTTGTATTTTCCTGAAAAAATGTTTTGGCTGACCCGTGGGGTACCTAGGTTGGAAAAGTGCCTAGGTTCAAGGTTGCAATGGACCTCGCGTGCCTGCGCCCGCCGGCGGGTTTGCCGCTTTTGCCCATCCCCGAACCCCGACAATGGGAAATTCATAAAAAATCAAAAAAATACGAAACCAGCTTGAGTAGCCCCTGCGAGTCACCCACTACCAACATAAAATCAGAAGAAAGACAATATGTGACTTTTGGCACACGGCGCACCCCCCGGATGGCTATCAAGTACGAGTTAACATGGCTTTCAACCCTAGACCTTCCCCTCACTGCACAGAACGTGGATCCACTACGCCGATTGAGCCCAAACCCAACACCTAGTTCTCTCTCGGCATTCTAAGCAACATCTCCAACTAGAGATTCCAGGGTTCCATGGAGAAATCCAGAGTTTCCATTTACCGACTCCGGAAAACCGGCGATTCTGCAAAGGAGGTCCGAGAACTGAGCACGCCCTAGGGCTAGAGGCAATTTACACGCATGATACGTCGTGTAGGACCGCCATCCCCGGGAGGTTGGTGCTCATCTCGTGGTGCAAGCGTATATCGTATTTTTCCCGAGTCACGCCCGGTAATTGCGGTTTTTACCTGTAGGTACCCTAGAAATTTCCCTGTATTTTTCGGAAAAAATGTTTTGGGTACCCCATGGGGTACCTAGGCTGGGAATGTTCCTAGGTTCAAGGTTTCAATGGACCTCGCGTGCCTACGCGCGCCGGCAGGTTTGCCGATTTTTCCACCCCCCGAACCCTGGCAATGGGAAATTCATCAAAAATCAAGAAAACTACAAAACCATCTCGAGTAGCCCTTACGTGTCACCCACTGCCAACATAAAATCATAAGCAAGACAAACCGAGACTTTTGGCACATGGCGCACCCCCGAATGGCTATCGAGTAAGACTTAACATGGCTTTCAACACTAGCCTCCACCTCACTGCCCATAACGTGGATCTACTACGCGGATTGAGCCCAAACCCGGCACCTAGCTCCCTCCCGACATTCTAAGAAACTTCTCCAGCTAGAGATTCCAGGGTTCCATGGAGAAATCCAGAGTTTCCTTTTACCGATTCCGGAAAACCTAGTACGAGAGGAACCTCTAATTCACACAATTGGTCATCGCGCTTGGTTAAAGCATGGCTAGCCAGGCCCTGTGCATTTTCATGCTCTAATGTGAAGGGTACGGAACGTGCATATGATGCATTGTTCGACCCCGCTGACACGACATTACAGTGCACCGTACTTGTGCCATGGTGGACGTATTACAACCGGTTAGACGAGCGTGCTGCCACATTTCCCCCTCGTTGCACTAGAAAATACAAACATTTTTTATATTTTTATATACCCTCGTGTATATAAATCCAAATAGTTTATAATTTTCAGATAATAAAAGGAAATGCATAGACACGCGTATACGAAAATTATATGCCTTTGTACACTTTCCTTCTAGATTATGAAAGTAAAGTATCGGTGGCAAACTCGTTATTTCGTGTGGAGTGAGGGGTCCGTCTCTAGAGAGAGAGAGAGAGATAGAGAGAGGAGGGGGCTATCTTGCCCGTTAGATCACAGAGGATCAACGTTCGGTGGGCACGATTCGCGTGATAACCGTCTAGACCAATCATGGCGTACCAACCAACGTGAGGATAAATTATCAGGAGAGGAGGAAAAATGAGTACAACCATTTTCATATCAACCCTAGACATAACACACACAAACACACAATGGGAAATTCATCAAAAATAAAAAAAATATGAAACCAGCTCGAGTAGCCCCTGTTGTCACCCACTACCAACATAAAATCATAAGCAAGACAAATCGGAAATTTTGGCACATGGCGCACCCCCTGGGATCGCTATTAAGTAGGAGTTAACATAGCTTTCAACCCTAGACATCTCCCTCACTGCCCAGAACGTGGATCCACTACGCCGATTGATGTTGGGAATATGCACTAGAGGTAATCATGGATGATGATATTTCCCATTGTATTCATTAAGATATTAAGTTGTCCTTGTATGAGCATCAGATGTATATAACGGATGACTCGGTTCCACTTGTCATGGACACGGAGATGCCATTGTGACTTACACAGATTCGGCTAAAAAGTTTAGCTAGTCGGATTGAGCCATATTGAGGTACAATGACCAAGTTGTCATTTGTATATCTCCATCAATGTAATCCTTAGACCTTAGGTTGTTGCATAGTCCGGGTTGAGGATCACCGACTTAGGTTCTGTCAAACCCTGATCTGTAATTGGGCAGTTATAAAGGCCGAGTTCAGGGTCGACTAAGAATCAAGCTGCGTCATGTGAATAACCAAGATGGGATTTTGCGTCTCCACTTGGAGAGATATTCTCTGGGCCCTCTCGAATGATATGATTCGTAAAGCATGGACATGCACGACTCGATTAAGTGTTAACCGAGGCGATCGACTGAGAGTTAGTCGGATGAATCACTTATCTCGGATCGAGAAGAGAGTCGGACTATTTAAGGGATGACAAATATTCGCCAATAGTCTGACAAGGTATATGGTGAGCCAAAAGGGACTCGGACGTAATCCGCATTGGAAAGGCAAGTCATCATGACTCTTTGGTATTTGGGAGTTGGCCCGTTATGCTAGGATCCGCTACCGACTGATCCATTGAGAGTCAGACTCTAATCGTGTCCAAGTAGTCATGAGCCTACGGGGTCACACACTTAACAGAGTGAGCAAGTTCGGATTGGATGTGAATCGGAAATCTGGTTGGGTTGGACCCGAGCCGGATTTGGACTGAGTCAATGAGTCGGACTCACGGTGACTAATATTATATGGGCTTTATTGAATGGGCCACGAGAGTGGATCCCACGTGCACTACCTATATATAGTGGAGCACAGTAACCCAGAAGTGTTAATCATTGATCGGTCAGGTCATTCCATGTGTTGGAAACCCTAGCTCCGCAGTAGTCCTATCGTCGTAACGAACCTAGCAGTTCGTCGCCGGTGCTGCCACTTGTACGTGTGGATACTAGCAGAGGTGTTGTACAATCAGCACCAAGATGATCGGATCGTAAGGACTACACTGCATGCAACTGACGCGCTTCATCATTAATCCACAACTGCGGGTCTAGTGGTAAACCTCGTGGCCTTATACCTCAGGTAGATCTTGGGATCACCATGTCAGAAGGAATTTTTTCTTTTATCTCTATATGGCCCAACATTTGATCCCAAACCCGGCACCTAGCTCCCTCTCGGCATTCTAAGCAACTTCTCCAGCTAAAGATTCCAGGGTTCCATGGAGAAATCCAGAGTTTTCTTTTACCAACTCCGAAAAACCGACGATTCTGCAAAGGAGGTGCGAGAATTGAGTGCGCCCTAGGGCCCGAGGCAATTTACACGAAAGCTACGTCGTGGTGCAAGCATCTACCGTATTTTTCCTGAGTCACGCCCCGGCAATTGCGGTTTTTAACTGTACATATTCTAGAAATTACCCTCTATTTTCCAGAAAAATATTTTGGGGTGCCCCATGGGATACCTAGGCTGGGCAAGTGCCTAGTACCAGAGGAACCTTTGATTCACACAAATGGTCATCGTGCTTGGTTAAATCATCGCTAGCCAGACCCCGTGCGATGTCACTCTATAATGTGAAGGGTACGACGTGTGCAGAGGATGCATCGTTCGACCCCCGGTGACACCACACTACAGTGCACCGTACTTGTGCCATGGTGGACGCGTTGGAACTGGTTAGACGAGCGTGCCGCCATGTTTCCCCCTTGCTGCACTAGAAAATACAAATATTTTTTATATTTTTATATACCCTCATGTATATAAATCCAAATAGTTTATAATTTTTAGAGAATAAAAGGAAATGCATAGACACGCGTATACGAAAATTATACGCCTTCGTACACTTTCCTTCTAGATTATAGAAGTAAAGCATCGATGGCAAACTCTTTATTTCGCGTGGATAGATAGGTCCATCTCCAGAGAGGGAGAGAGAGAAAGAGAGAGAGAGAGAGAGACAGAGAGAGAGGGCTATCTTACCCGTTAGATCACAGAGGATCAACATTGGGTGGGCACGATCCGCGTGACAACTGTCTCAACCAATCAGGGTGTACCAACCAAAGTGAGAACGAGTTATCATGAGAGGGGGAAAACTGAGTACAACCATTTTCATATCAACCCTAGACCACACAACAATACCATGCCAAACCTCTCTATGTGCGAGCCGAGAGCGCGCCAGAGCGCCACCCTCGACCAACACCCATAGACCGCGCGCCGCCCTCGCCGCGTGCGTGCGTGATCACCACCGCCCAGCAACCCCGCAGACATGCCCGTTCGCCGCCGCGCGGACCACGCGCGTTGTGCGACATTAAAATAGCCGTCGGACCCGCCCAGAGCATCGACGCGTTCCGACCGATCTGCACTGCCCCACGCCTTGCCACCACGCTGTTGAGCTTCGCCAGGGAGCACAGCACCGCCCCCTACCATTGCCCATGCCAGTAGCCCTCTGTGCCGTCGACCACGACGAGCTCAGCCCGCGCCCGTCGGTCCCCTTCAACCACTATAAATAGAGGCCTCCACCGCTCATTTTCTTCACACCAGTTCACTCCCCTATCCCTCAGAACCACCCCACCTCATTCCTGGAGCAAGTGGAGCAGCGCATCGCCGAAATTTGGCCGAAGCCCGCCGCTGCTGGAGGAGAAGGGAGCCGTCGATTGGAGCCGCCCCAGGAGAAGCTACCGGTACCAGGAGAACCGCCGTCGTCGACTTGTCACTCGCCCCCGTCGCCGACCATCGCCTGAGCCCCGGTGAGCCTCCCACGACCCCCACCTTCCGCTCTAGGGTTCTGTCTCGTCGGCGCTGCCCAACGTGGACGATGAACCAGAGCCGTTCGATTAGAACTAGATCCCACAGTCAGCATTGCCCCGTACCGCTTCGCTCCTCCCATCTCCCTGACGCGTGGGGACAACCACTTAACCAGCCCGCGCGCGCGTTGTGCGTAGTGGGCCAGCCCAGTTAACCGTCCTGCGCGACCCAACAATTCAAATTTAGTTTTATTCATTTAATTTCAAACACAGTTTTGTACCTATATTCAAAAATCAACCCAGCTCGATGCACTAAACCAAAATGCATGAAACCAATTTTGTTAGAAAGGTACTGGAATGATTAATCCAAGCCCGTTGGATTCAAACCATTTGGATGTATAGATCAACCATAGTAAAAATGACAAGGTAGAAGCTTTTATGCATTCAAACATATTTCAAAATTCAACCATAAGAGTTTTTGAGTTGATTCCAACTCTCAAAAATCACATTTGATCATACATTTTAGAATATATAAAAACATATGGGTTTACTTGCAGAGATAATGTTCAAGTAATAAAAGAATGCCACTAAGCATTTCTAGTCACTTTATTTAATTAAAATAAAAAGGTTAAACCTTATTAAATTGTGACACCACTTTAAATCACATTCCGATGTACTGAAATATGTGGTGATGACATGTGTCAACATGATCCCATGTTTGAGTTGGAGAATATTAAATCTTAAGTAGTTTTTCAATGAGTAGAAATTATTTTTCTTAGATAAAATAAATAAGACAAGTGCTTTAATCCTTGTGATAATAGTGATGATGCTAGATCATCTAGTGTGAACTTTTGTGTGATGATTAAAAATAGTTAAGTATTGTTTGGTGATTTTGTACCTCGTATTTAATTATAGACGCTAGTACCGACCAAGGATACGAGGATGAAGGAGGATACTACGAGGAAGAAGCCGAGGAGAACTTCAACCACTGCTCTGCACAAGGCAAGATAACACTTGCAACTTTGCAAGCTTATACTGATATTTTAGCAAGCCTAATACTACTATTTGAATTATAGCAAGCGTATACTTGCAATGATGCAAGCTAACACTTGCAAAATACCCTAATTATGAGCAAGCTATTAACTTAGCAAGCTTACACCACTTGATACCTAATTCTAGTTTTACTTGCACGCTTAATACTTTATTTTCTCAATCAAAGCTTTTTCTTAGAGTTTACTTAAGTGACTTGTAGATTCTAGAAAGATAATGGAAGGTAGCATAAAGAGCATAAAATTTGTCCTAAGTTAGATAATCTTGATGTCATCCTAAGGCATGAGATTGTACTTAGCTAATCCCCACTTATTTATGACCCCTCATTAGTCTTTACCCCCACATGTAGATGCTAGTGCTAAGCATAAAACTTGATCAACTTTAGATGGGAATACTTGGTGAAAATGGTTATGAAAACCTTAGAATGATGAGTCATTCTACTGAAATGTTTTGACATGTGTTCTTGAACACCAGATGATTTTTGATGATGAAAATGTTGAGGAATGAGCCTTAGCCCTTTATAAAACTGATGGTTGTCTAGATGCGATACCATTCCAATTTCACCGTACAACCACAATACCCGAAAATTTGGGTAGGGCTTGAATGGAAATTTATATACCTTAGTATGGGTTCCCTTGCGGTCAAGGTCTGAGCTGAGGCTACCTTGTGAAGATTGTCATCCTGTGTAGTACCCAAGATGACAATTGGTCATGGTTGGGAGGCCAAACTCACAGGAGAGGTGCCTATACTAGGGTGTGTAATTGAAAGGTTAGGATTGATTATCCACATACTGAGTATGGTGAATTCAGAATTGTTCCTGATGGATATATCGAATGCTGTGGTGAAAGTGTACAATCTCTAGAGTGTCAAACTATTCGAATAGTCGTGTCCGCGGTTATGGACAGTTGGAGTGGCCATACTGTTCCCCCATTAGATGTTTTCAAAATGACTTGTGAAATGAACTGTGACTTTCACTTGACCACAACAGAGTTGTGATATGAATTCAACTTTCCACTTAGGTGTTATAAAACTTTCAACTAGCTTTCTTTGCTTTTGAACTTAATAGAGGTAAATCTGGATTTTTGCAAAACAACCCTAGAGCTACATTCTCACATTTCTTTTTGATCTCATGACTTTTTATGCGATCGGAAAACGAATGAGTTGTGAATGAAAGCCATTGCTTTATCCCCTTTCTCCTTTGCCTCAAGCCTCCTTTGGTATAGATCGTGTACAAAATCGTAGAATGGTGATTTCATTCTATCAAACTCCCATAGTATCCTACTACAAAAACCCCCTTAACTTATTAGTATTAGTTTGCGAGTACTTAAAGAGTACTCATGGCTTTGTCCCTGGCTATTCCCGTGGCCAGACTATGAAAAGGAGTACCAGGATGACGGACCGCAGGAAGGTTACGACAACTAGGATCATCTCCCATCGTCTGCATTGCATGTGACCCTGAAGATGGAGCTTCGCCCACGCTATCATTATCTTTACGTTATTCTGCCGCTTGAGTTTTATTAAGAACTAGATCATGAGATCCTTATTTGTGTAAGACCTTGTGTATGATTTGTAATGGATGATGTACTGTGATATCCAAATCTGTCATGTCTCGCAAAAATAGTAATCCTGGGATTGCGATGTATGGCATAACAGGCATCTGGGGTTAAAAATACGGGTGTTGACACAAACTGGAACTTTTGGCACACGACGCACCCCCCGGATGGCTATTGAGTAGGAGTTAACATGGATCTCGACCCTAGACCTTCCCCTCACTGCCCAGAACATGGATCCACTACGCGGATTGAGCCCAAACCCGACACCTAGATCCCTCTCGGCATTCTAAGCAACATCTCCAGCTAGAGATTCAAGGGTTCCATGGAGAAATCCAGAGTTTCCATTTATCGACTCCGGAAAACCGGCGACTCTGCAAAACGAGGTGTGAGAATTGAGCGCCCCCTAGGGCCCGAGGAAATTTACACGCATGCTACGTCGTGGCGGACCGCCATCCCCGGGAGGTTGGTGTTCATCTCGTGGTGGAAACGTATACCGTATTTTTCCCGAGTCATGCCACGGTAATTGCGGTTTCTATTTGTAGGTACCCTAGAAATTTCCCTGTATTTTCTGCAAAAAATGTTTTGGGGTGCCCAATGGGGTACTAGGATGGGAAAGTGCCTAGGTTCAAGGTTGCAATGTACCTCGCGTGCCTGCGCGCGCCGGCGGGTTTGCTGATTTTGCCCACCCACTGAACCCCGGCAATGGGAAAATCAAGAAAAATAAGAAATCAGCTCGAGTAGTCCTTGCGTGTCACCCACTACCAACATAAAATCATAAGGAAGACAAACCGGGACTTTTGGCACACGGCGCACACTCCGGATGGCTATCGAGTAGGATTTAACATGGCTTTCAACCCTAGACATCCCCCTCACTACCCAAAACGTGGGTGCACTGCTCCGATTGAGCCCAAACCCGGCACCTATCTCCCTCACGGCATTGTAAACAACTCCTCCAGCTAGAGATTCTAGGGTTCCATGGAGAAATCAAGGGTTTCCTTTTACCGACTCCGGAAAACCTAGTATGAGAGGAACCTTTGATTCACACAATTCGTCATCGCGCTTGGTTAAAGCATGGCTAGCCAGACCCCGTGCGTTGTCACGCTCCAATGCGAAGGGTACGACGCGTGCATAGGATGCATCGTTCGACCCCCGCTGACACGGCATTCTAAGCAACTTCTCCATCTTGAGATTCCCGGGATCCATGGAGAAATCTAGAGTTTCCCGTATCATAACCCTAACGACTAATAGCAGCCGTCGGATCATAACCCTAGTGGCAAAAGGATACCGTTAGATCATCTCTTCTAGAAGACCCGGCCCGCTTCCAATTTCTCGGGGCGATGGTTCCGCGTGCCGATGGTTACAGACCGTTCGATCAGGCCGCGTGGATGCTAGGATTCTTGTTTGTAAGGTCGATCCGCGAGTAGGTTGTTGTGCGAAATGATTCACCGCTCTTATATTATTAAAATATATATATATATTACTATATGCACCTCCCTCTGACCTATATCAATAGGAGATCGTGACTGAGCACGTCTCTTTCACACCATTCTCCACCGCATCTCGCTGTGTCGGATGACGCCACTGTCTTTCGCGCGTCGTTCCCCGTTGACAAAAATTGACTTGAACCTTAAGGTAGGAAATCATTCGACTAGCGTTTGAATTTATCTTACAAATTCCCGCCATCGGCTTAACTAACTGTACATCTATTCTATGATTTCTCGACGATCTTCAGATGTGGGAGCCGCGTAGCAAGGAGTACTCAGATCGCCAGCCCTTGAATCTGGTGGAGATCCTCATGTACAACATATACTGGCGACGTACAGGATCGAGTGCTCCCACCATGGATACTCTCGCCATTACCCCTACCACGTGCTCCTAGGACACGAGCTCGCGTGCCGGCACGACGCATGTGGCTGCATGGAGCCCGGCTGCAACTACACCGGTCCGCCGACAAAGCTCGTGGTCCACCTTGCAAGGGATCACCCCTTGGAAGTGATTAGGATCTCCTATGGCTACGCCATTCTTATCAAAGAGCAAGTGTTGTTCCCTGAGCCGGAACGCCACCGTCTCATTTTGTAGGGGGGACGACTCTGTTTTTGTATGTGTCAGATCGGTCTTGTGCGCATGGCCTATGTACACTGTGAGTATGTGGTTGCACGACCAGCCGCCGTCGTCCGATGCAGTGCATGTGACGGACGTGTCGCCGAGCTGCCCGATGTCGGGCGAGGTGGTGTTTAGGTACCTGAGGTCGATCCTTTGTGTTCCATCCAAGTAACTTGTTGATGCAGGACCAGCCAAGTAGATCAATTTCTACATTCGCATCGAGAGGACCGACAGGGAGTTGTAGAACTTGTGTTGTGCTTAAATGTAACCCGTAATCAATACTAGTCCGGTGTGGAGAGCATACTTGTCGGACTAATGTATGTTAGTCGCAGTTCTGTAATAATACTCCTTGGTGTAGTACATGTTTTTATATTTATCTAAAATTTTGGTCAAATTTGATAAAGTTTGACTTAAGAAAAATCTAGAAGTACACTTATTTGCGGGCGGAGGGAGTATTCCTTAATAATCATGCGTGCTCCACCTACCAGTGTCACGGTTTCCATGTGCCGTGCACATAAGACGTTAGATGTGTTCATGTCATAACAGTCGTAGGATTTTGTTGGTAGGGTTGGCGTTCTTTAATTCTCCCCTTTCCCCTTGAATCCACTATCCTCACTCCATCCCTTAGCCGCTAGCAGGTGGCGCTCCACCCCACCAGCGACCTCTCCCGCCGCCACCCCGCTCATCCACCTCCTTCTCGTCATGGCTTCGTGGGGAGACATCCAGGAAATGCGTGAAGATCACAGAGATGGTGAAAGCGACTTGAGTCGTCTCATACCTTACATTTTATGGGGATTTATTTATTTATACCTAGATCTACTCTGATTACTTATGTATGTCTGGTGTGCTAGGCCATCACAACTTTGTACGACTCCGATTATCATGGTTTAGGGAGAGAGTCCTCCCCGTTGTAAAAAAACATGAGCTTGTGGCTGCTAAATTTGTAGCATTCGAGGGAGGCAACACAGGCAGGAGGTTCTTAGGGTGTGGGCAGGGTGAAGCGTGGCCAACCAAAATTTGCGGCGTTGTCAAATGGGTAGATCTGGAGTGGCCATTGTCTATGCAGAAATCGCTAGATAAAATATGGGAGAAGAATGCTGAGATGAAAGAAGCCTTAGTCAGCGCACTTCTTGAGAGTGCTGAGATGAAGTTGATGGCCCTTGATGATGCACCAACACTTCGCCGTGAAATCCGTAGGTTGGAAGCCAATGTTAGAAAAGTCGGGAAGGAGAGGGATGTGGTGATGGCCCTGAAGGCTAAAGCAGAGAAATACCTAACTGCATCAAGGATTGAAATACACGAGAAGAAAGTCCACAATGTCACAACTACCAATATGCATAGGTTCCTAAGGATCAAGGCAGAGAAAGAACTGACCAAGTGCAATCAGGATGCCGAAAAGATGGCGCTAACAATTCAAACCCTGGAGTGGAAAAATGAAGGGCATCGTGCTAAGGTTAGGAAGATAATGTATCTGTCTGAAAACTAGGTTTGTTCAGATTGAGCTCCCTACTGTTAATTGTAATAGGATTTGTCGACCAAGTGGTCTGAAGTCTGAACTAGTAGGAGCCCAAGATGAAGCATGTGCGTGGATTTTCAGTTCTGTGTGGGAATGCTCGGAACAAAATGTACTAGTATTTGTCGACCAAGTGGTCTAAAGTCTGATCTAGTAGTGTTTGCTTGGAACAAATTGGGCGTCTGTTCGTCTATCTTATGCTTTTCCTTGTTCATTTTGTCTGATGGTGGTAATCTAACTTTGCTGGTTTATTTAAGCGGAATCTACGTGGATTCTTCCACATGCAAAGGGCACATACACAATTTATATTGTGGAAGCTATCGATAATTCCCATTGCAGCCCGCCAAACCCATTACAATAATTGTACTCACATTAAACAGAACCGAAATTGCAACCAACCTAAAGAACATCTAGACCCAGATCACGACACTGTCGTCGGAGTCCACCTTGATTGGTGACCACTCCACGCCCTTCCCAGCGGCATCCACTCCGCCCGTGGCTTGCCCTTCGCCAAGGGGGCTTCAATGGCGTTCTGCATTGCTTCGTCATTGTCCTCATCCTTGTCGAAATCAACAATGATGAAGGTGAAAGGGGTGGCAACGATCGAGCCCCTTCATGCCTGTCGGCTCCTTCTCGATCTCGACGCCGTAGTAGTGCGTCTGCAAATAGGAGGGGTCGAGCTCAGAGACGCAGCACATTCATTCGGCTTAAGAAACCATGGCCATTTTATAGTACGACGGTAGGATCTAGGGGTGGATCCGCCGCAGCGATCCCGACCACGAGCGCTGGAGTGGATGGATCTCCCACCGCGAGCCATGAACGTCGATTTTTCCTGATACAGGGTGTATGGGGAAGGTGGAAAACTGTGGGACCAGGCGTGTGATGGCTACTCGGCAAGGCCTCCCATCGATATGTAGGCGGGCATGAGGCCAAACAATTTCGGTAAATGAGCGCGAAAGGGCCTTTGAACAACGAAGGCGCGAGCTTTGGAGGAGCCCCACCTATCAGCCCAAAGTTGACGGTAGGATTCTCCTCAAGTTACTAGGTGGGATAAATCACACTTCACCGTTCCCCTGCTCTGACAGCAAAGGCTCCTCCTTCACCATGGCTCGCAGCTCATGCAGTTCGTCTCGAGCGGAATCAGGGTCGGCTCAACGCCGCCAGGCGGGTGCCCCCATCAGGTATCGGAAGATGCCCTTCGATTACTACCCCGAGATGTTGTGTTTGAGAAGATGCCGAGATGGATTTATTGGACCGACGAAAATACTGCAGGAAAATTCAGCAAATGTGGCATCAGAGCGGTAACCTCATATGCTATGCGCAGTTGCTAACCCCGATCCGGGAATCGTTATGTAATTTTGTGTTTGTTTGCTTCGATTGTTCGCAGAAAGGGAGGGGACCGGGATGTGACAAGTTTGTGTGGATCGAAAATCCCCTTATAGGTTTTCACAAGGAGCTTGTTCAGGATCTTCGTGATGCTTTGTGGGACAAGAAGGAGGAGATTCGTGCGCTAGAGCGAGAGATCTGGGAGCTTCGCTAGATGGAGGGGAGGCAGGAGCAGGGATGAGGCATGAAAGCTAAGTTGTGGAAGCAAGCTGGTGAGATAGACGAGCTAAATATTGGGACGAAAAGTGGAAACAATTTCCTCATTATCTGGGCATTATCTATTTCCTTTGCTGTTTATGTTGCCATGGCATTTTCCAGCTGCTGAAATAAATTGCTGCTTTGTGGTATTGTAGCAGCTTAGAACTTGTTTTTTAGCTTAGAACCTTTTAATAAGTGTAATGCTAAAAATAGGTATTTAATCCGACTGGCGTAACCAGTAAGAGCTCATGTAAATTATGTTTGTGCCACTACCATCCATCGAACTGGAGAAGCAATCCCCATCGGTTCCGGTGCTGCGACTATATAGCTAGTAGTGGCACATTCACAATTTAGGCTTCAACAAGTGTCTTCAGGTATTACCAAATCTCAAGTCGCTACGAGAGTGGGATTACATAGTCAATGAATAGATAAGTACGAGAATGTGAAATAACTCATATTGTCTTAAGACACCACTACACGCTTGTTTCGCCCGACAATTCCCACAAACACAACTCCAAAATTTTACACAATACATAGACAGGTTCGACATCAACACATTACTTTGCTTCTTCGATGTCAGCGTTCTTACCCTTCCTAGGAGCCACTTATTTGCCTTGGTGTCCTCTGTCTTCTTCATTGCCCGCCTTCCTCCTCTTCCTGGGTGCCAGCTTTCTTACCTTCACATACTCTGCATATCCGGGTTGAGGGAAGTCAGGCCAATCAGCATCAGAATCGTGTTCAGCCTCATCACTCCACTCGTTTTGATTTTATTCCCACAACAAAATCACTGAGTCCGCAGTCATGTTTCTTACCTTGCGCTTCCTGTCAAAAAATAGGACACGATTAAGCACATAATATCTACAGAGTACGACCGATTTTTTTCTATAGGTACCATGTCATACCTAGGTTTGGGTGCATTAAGAGGACACCTCGCTGCTCTATAGCCTATGAGAAGGAAGGTCTTGCATCTGTTTTTCCCTTCTTGCTAACACTAAAAGCTGAACCAGTCCTCTCTAGAAAATTCTTAAACATCTTCACCTGTGGTCTAACTCTGCCCCTTTTTGTTACTAGCTGGCACCGATCAAAACTAAGTTGGACTTGAGGACACTGAGATGGGTCAGTACAGGGCTCGACGGAACTAGTGTACACAACTCCGATCTTTTCCAGAGAGAAGTAGTCAGACAAATATTGATCCAAATGTGGTAGAGTTCTTTTCTTCACCAAGAAGACCAATGCGTGGTCGCATGGTTTCCCGGTATGCTGCCACTCTAAGTAGGTGCATTTCCACCGCTCGATGTTCACAACATCCCTGTGGTTGTTTTTGGACATATCAACCACCTCACAGCTGCTGTTGTTTGATGGGAGAACCCTAAGATGACCAAGCCCTCAGCTTCTCTTATGCAGTTGATGTACAACAAGCGGTAGCATATGGCCTCTAAGTCTCCGGCCAATCTTTCTTCTTATATTTAACAACTTCCTGATCATACCCCATATGCCGTCCATCAACATATGAACAAGACGGACTTTTATGTCCATCACCCAGTTATTCAGGCATTCAGCTTGGTTTTTGTTTATGTAATCAACTTTGATGTCAGGGTTGAACTGAGTCCTCTTCCATAGCCATCCAATGCTGTAGCAGATGCCAGGCATCCTTTCCATTTTCCAGTTAAGACAGTAATGTCTACGCTCAGATATGGCATACATCCGTCCTTGAATCCCTGGATGCAAGGTTCAAGCGTCATGATAAATCTGTTGAACTAAATTTTACCACCTTCTGATTTAGTGTTGATCTCCACAACACTCCCTGGACGCCTAGCCTATACCTCGGCCTTGAAGTTGTACATCATCCTAAAACTATTAGTCCAATCCCCATGCAATATTTTTAGATCTTTCTCTTTACCTTTCCAAAGCGTGTAATACAGTAGGACAATGTTGTACTGAGCAACGAGTTTATTCTGAATATTCTTCATGGTCTCCCTAGGGTTATGCTTTAGTATGGATATAGCTTGTAAAGCCACCCACTCTGTATCAGCCATCGAGGATTTCAGCATGCTCCCTATTGCACACATGTGGGGAGGGCCCAATTTTTTTACCTGCAACACAGATTAATTTACAACATAAGCGGAGTTGCCAGATAGATCTTGCACATCAACTTTACTTATATTATAGATTGAAAAATGATAAAGTTGAAATGGTTTGCTCCATTCATTGCCAGGATACCCTAATTTCCTTTGACGCGGGTAGGGCTCTGGCTTTGATCCTCCACAGACAAGGTATCACCACCTGCCAATTCTTCCACATTAACCTACAAACCGCCTCATACCTCTGGGCAGTGTTCTTCGGTCTATGAACATCAAACTCCCCCTTGATAAAAAAATTCGAAACGACATCCTAAACTCATGCATGCTGCTGAACTCGGTGCCAACTGAAATTATAGGATCATCATGGTCATGTATCACCTCGTCTACGTCAGGACCCAAGTCATCAACTGTAATGGCAGCCCCATCCATAAGTGTCTCGTCGATCTCATCATCATCGGATTCTTGATGCTCCATAGTGCCATGTTCTATATCTGATTTAGAATCTTCACCATCCTCACCAATGCTTAGCACTGTACACATCGTATTGACTCCCAGGGGTGGGGCTGCACCATCATTTGCACCTACATGGACCGGAATTTTGGCCCAATCTACCTCCCCGTTAACTCTGTTTTCTCCCATATGCTCTGTTGGTGCTGCTGCAACCATAGGGGGTGGTCTTACGCTGTCATGCATCACATGTTTGTCGGCAGACAAATAGTAATCAAATTCTATTTCGTCTTGACTGTACATAACCCTCTTTCTCTTCTTGTGTACATCCTCCTTCCTGATGGTATCATTCGTGATGGTATCCCCATTAGGGCTTGACCTCTGCGTTGCGTTCCTCACCGAACTAACCTTTTTGCTGCTACTCCTTGGCGTGATCTCCTTCCTGTTTCCCCTCACGGGTGTTGGCTCTTGCGTGCCGGCATCATTGCCTAACCTCTGCGGCATGTTCCCCTTTGAATTATCCCTTTTGCTGCCACTATTGGGTGTTTTCTCCTTCCCGCCGGAATTATTACCGGACCTCTGCGGCGTGTTCCCCATCAAGCTAGCATTTTTGCTGCCACTATTGGGTGTGTTCTCCTTCGTGCCGGCATTATTGATGGACCTCTGCGGCGTGTTCCTCTTCAAGCTAGCATTTTTGCCGCTACTATTGGGTGTGGTATCCCCCGTGCGAGCCACCTTAGCCTTTTTCCAGTTACTCCTGGGTGTGTTCACCACCTCGTTCACCACCAGTCTGGCCCTCTTATCTTTTTTGCTACTACTGCTAGGTGTTGCATTATGACTGGATCTCAGGGGTGTACTATGTGGCGTGGTGCCTTTTTTCATGCATCTCTTGGGTGTCCTCTTCTCCGGCGTGGTCTTCTTGGTGATGCTCTTCTTCGGGGTGCTTGTTCTGGGGATGCTCCTCCTCCTCCTTTTTATGTTGCTCCCATGTAAGTCTCTCCTCTGTTCGAAGCTACTGTCACTCGAACCATGTCGAGTGAGGTCCTCCATCAGGTCAATCATGTTTTCTACAAGTTCGTCTTTATCATTGCCGACCTCAAATTCCTGTTCAACCATTAGCAGGCACGCGAACAGGTACACTTCACGTCTAGTTCGACTCATCCTACTTATCGGTACAACTAAATCACTGTCAACTTTTAATTCTGTAGACTTTTTGCTGTTGTAAGTAAAAAATTCCAAATGTGCTTCCTGGGAGGACCCCCACTCCACCTTCTCATGTAGCGCTGATATGAGTTCAGATATTTGTACCACTTCAGGATCATATGTGCCAACGGATACATCAATGTTGTCGATGATTTTTCTGTGCCATTGATGGCTCAGTTGATGTGGAGCCTGTTGGGAACCCCAAGAGAAAGGTGTGAAGCAGCACAACAACAAGTCTTCCCTCAGTAAGAAACTGAGGTTATCGAACCAGTACGAGGAAGGAAACGTCACAAAGGTGTTGCAAGCAACGCGGAGACCTACACAACACAAACTCAAGACTTTGCCCCAACTAACAGTGAGGTTGTCAATCTTACCGGTTGCTGTAACAAAGGATTAACTGTATGGTGTGGAAGGTAATGGTGGTTTGCAGCAGTTAAACAGTGGAAGATGTATCAATGGTAAAGATTGGACCGGGGTCCATAGTTCACTAGTGGTGCTCTCCTTAGATAAACAACATGGCATGAAGGGTAAACATATTACATCACGACAATTGACATGAACTGAGCAAGGCATAACAATACAATACCAGAAAAAAGGTCCTATGAGATTCGATTGGGAAATACAACAAGATACATAGACCGCCATCCAACTGCATCTATGACTAGTAGTCCACCTTTGGTTTATCATTCGAACCCCCTCCATTATTAAGTTGCAAGCAACATACAACTTCTTTAAGAAAAGTGTGTAATGTAAATAATCCACTTGCTCCATGAAAAATAGACCGTTGTTTTCTCCCTAGTGGCAACATCACATCTACAACCGAAGAGATTTCTATCACTTCCCTTGGAAACTAGAGGTGTGAACTCACTATCGAGCATAAATACCCCCTCTTGGAGTCACTAGCAACTACTTGGCTAAGATAGCTACTAACACGGAGAGCATGCAAGATCACAAACAAAGACAGACATGATAGAATCATAAAGATAAAACCATTAATCAATCTGACATAGTAATCTCAATATCCGTCGGATCCCCGCAAACACAACATGCATGATTACAAATAGATTATATCTTGATCATGAACGAAGCTCACAAGATCTATACATGAAAGCACAAGGAGGAGATACAACCATCTAGCTACTAAATGTACCCATAGTCCAAGGTGGAACTACTCATGCATCATACCGAAGAAGAAGGCCTTCGGGATGATCTCCCCTCCGGCAGGATGCCGGGAAGAACTTTCGACCGCCTCGATCTAGGGCCGATGGTGGCGGCGGCTACAGAAGGTTTCATGGAGTTTTGATCGGGTGCCTAGGGTTTTTGCATCAGGGGCTTCTTATAGGCGAAGAGGCGAGGCTAGGAGGCGACCAGGGGGCTCACACCCTGCCTAGGCGTGGGCCCACCCTGGCCACGCCTAGGGGGTGTGGCGTCCCTAGATCTCCCCTCCGTCTCTCATCTGGACTTCGTGTCGCCCACGGTAAAATATTGACTTTGGCTTTTTTCCCGTCCAATTCCGAGAATATTGATTTTTTGCCTTTCTGGAACCAAAAACAGAAGAAAACGGGCAACTGGCACTGTGGCAACTTGTTAATAGCTTAGTTCCGGAAAATATATAAAAACACCTCAAAGTATAGACAAAGCAAAGCAAAGTAGATACTAAACAAGCATGGAACATCAAAAATTATAGATACGTTTCCAACATATCAAGCATCCCCAAGCTGAAGTCCTGCTCGTCCTCAAGTAGGTAAGTGATAAAAGAATAATTTTTGAGGTGACATGCACCATCAAACCCAAGATTAAACCATCTGCAAGCATTGAAAGCTGGGATCAAAGAACTCTAAACATGTGCATGAAAGATGGAGTTCTAACAATAAGACAAAGTAACTATGCATGAAACATGAAAGGCTACAAACAAAGATCATGAATAACATGCATTGAAAAACGTTTGTTTGTTTCACATACATAAAACATGGCATAGTGGCAATCGTATTGTCCCTCATAGAGTAGAAAATAGATGCATAGGACACCTTCAAAGTTCACAAGGTTGACTAGAAATAAATAGCACAAGAACAAGTAATATCACAATATGCATCAATCAATAAGTTTTGGGACACTGCACATAGAACTAGGAATGGAAACTATGCTCTCTTAATGGTGCCTAAAGGTAGAACGTGGAGACTCAATATAATAGTGGAAGAAAGGCCCTTCATAAAGGGAAGCAGGGATTTCAAGTTTCAAAAAGAGCTTCCAAAAATTATGGTACTTGTTAGCTTTCAGCCCTCATTGCCCCTATCATAACAATCTGGATGTGATTAAGGTTAAAGGGAACAAACTATCGAGTATATGCTTGACAAAGTATAAGTTGGCAATCTCAAGTCCCTTGAATACAAGGGCCACACCTCATGCTACTCAACTTCAGTCACCTGTAAGTTCTTTTCATTGTAAGTACATGCGTATCATAGAGAACCGCCAATGGGGTACCCCTTGCACATGGTACAAGAGCTATCCCATAACCAAAATGACAAGGCAAGCAGATAATTAGCATCTCAGCGATCTTTTTATTTACTATATGCATACCTTTTTACTGAGGATGCTTCACAGATATCTCACTATGGTGATGCTGCAAGTTTCCACCATGATTAGGAATGGCTTAGGCTAGCGGCCCAGGCGTTTCTGTAACACAAAATACATACTCCATGGACTCACAAGCTCCCTCTTTATTTCACACTGGTGACATCCATAGACAACAGAGCATGATATCAACTGAGTACAAAGTACAAGTGCAATGTTGAAAACGTTCCCCATGACAACATGGTTCTGCTAATTCCAATGTATAAGTGCAAGCATATACAACATAGAAGACACAATGGTTCAAGTTTATTAGGGGAAAAGAATAAAAAGTGTGCCATCAAGTTTGTGAGGGCTTTAATCACTAAGTTTTCACATAACAAAATAGTTTTTAATTGGAAGATAGTTGAAAACAAGAATATACTTGGAATGGTGTAACACACCATGCATAGGAATTTATAGTGGACACTTTGGAAAAACTTAGTTTCTTGGGAGTTGGAGGCATGAGTAGAGCTTACTCATACAAGTGGAGGCCATAATCATGCAGACCAACAAAACATTACTAATCAAAGCATAGAGTGGTACTACAAGTGTCACATCCCAAAATTTACCAAATTTTGTAATGTGAAAAATAAATAAACAAAATAATTAATTGTTGAAATTTAGGGCGAAAAGAAACTTTTGTTTCTAATGGAAACTTAAAATCCCATCTGAACAAACTTTGAATAAAGTTTGAATCCAACTAAATCCAAATCAAGTGAAATGCATTCTTCATAAATGCATCTGGAAATTTAAACACTTGGAAAAATAAACCAAAACCCTAAAACTCTAATGGAAGAAAAACATTTCCAAGTTATCTCTAAGCCTATGGATTTAATCCATATAAAAATTGGTCAAACAAACATTTCAAAATGGTCAAGAATGGCAAATATAAATATCATAAAACCATATGAATTGGTTTCACTTAATTGGGAGCCATAGATAAAATCTTATGAATTTAGTAAGATAAGGAAATTGAATTTCCCATGCTAATAAAGCACCTATCTAAAACTCCATACCAAATGGTGAAAAAATAATCCTAAAGAGATTTAAAAGGATAAACAAATATTAAATAAGATTTTACAAATTGGAATCACCAAGTTTGGATCTATAAATAAAAATATATGGATTTTATAAGATAAAGGAAGAAATATTAAATGAGGAATATTTAAAGACCAAAATAAATCTTGGCCTAATCCATAAGAAAATGGAATGATTATAATCCAAATCCAAATAAAATAAAAGGATAAAGAATCTTCCAAATAAAATAAAATGGCATTAACCAAATTCTACCTCTATTTGAATAAAGAAAAATCCCTAATAAGTTTGATTATTTAAATCATGAGAAAATAGAATTTGGAATTTACCCAAGTGGAATTAAAAATTATTTAATTAACTTAATGGGATCAAAGAAATCAACTAAATAAAATTTATGGAATTAAACCCATATTTAATTTCATTGGAATAAAGACAAATACCCAAATTAAATGATTAATAAATCATATTAAATATATTCCAAATAATTCAAGGTGAATTATTTGACACCCTAATAAATAAATAAATAAAACCTACTAAAAAGGTTTTGTGAAAAATTGAATCTTAAATGAGGGTTGAAAATTTATTGGACCTTATTTAAATTTAAAACAAGGACCTACTTTAAATAATCAATATGCCCTAAAAAGAATAAACATATTATTCTAAATTTGACTTCAGAATGAATTATTAATCAGTATTTGAATATACATAAAGTTTGATAGAAGTTTGAATTCAAATGATTTGAAATGATTAAACAAAATCAAAACAGAATAAAAGAAATGGAAAAGGAAAAATAAACAAGAGAAGGAAAAAAATAAACAAAGCAGCCATCCCAACTAACCTAGCCCACCAGGCCCAGCATCCCACTCCCTCTCTTCCTCGAGAAAACGTTTCACACCAGAAAGTAGACCCATGCTATCACTAACGACCGGACCCCACCCTTTTCTTTCTCTCTCACGCTGGCGAAGCGGCCCCACTCGTCAGTCGTCTTCCTCACCCGCCGCTGACCACGCCCGGCTGTTTCTGCCGTTGAAAGCTTGAGTTAATTCACGTTAGCGCTGCAGCAAATACACCCCGCGACCGTTCCCTCTTAACCGCCTCGCTTCCCTCTCCATTTCCCCTCAGACCCCATGCCACCGGAGCCACCAGTCTGCCTCGAATCGACTTTGCACCGCCGCGGCCCCGACAACCTTCCGACGACGATTCTGGCCAGACACCGTCGCCCCCTGCCTTGTAGACCCCACGAGCGTGTTCCCCAGCGTCCCTCGCATCCTCCAGCACCTTCCCCTTGCCCGCTCGCGCCCTACAAGTTCGACAACAACGACACCTCCTCGCCATCGCCGTCTGCAACGTCTCCGGTGAGCCCTAGCGTCCGAACCAGCGCTCGCCTTGTACTCTAGTTCAAGATATCTTGATATCCATCATCTTGCGCATCCCCTGATGCTCTCCATTCACTTGCGCATGATCTGTAGGCTCGCCTTCGACAACGACAACAAGCGCCAGATGCCGACGACCACTACGGCGAGGAATCGCCAGTGACCCCGTGCACCCCTGTCCCTGCAGAGACCATGTTGAGCTTTAGCAACACTCTGCAAACCTGGTGAGCCACCTCATCCTCTTCCTCTCTTCCTGTAGCCGCCGCAGTGCCGCTAGCATAGCGCCGCCGCCGCGCAGCCGTCGCAGCGCCGCCACTTTCTGGTAGAGTCAATTAGGGCCATGCAATTTAAATCCGACGGATGCGATAGAATCTAACACGAAGGGGTATAGACAAATCTGTGCCGTGCGATGTTAAGTAGATCCTGCGGTCCACGTTTCCTGATCCGAACGAAACGGTACGAGCCAATGAAAACATTCCACGTGGCTAGACTCTAGTTTAGAAAAAAACAGAATTTGTTCTATTAGATGTTGAAATTTGTAAATTGCATAACATTTGATCCACACGTCCAAATTTTACAAATTTTATATCAATGGAATCAGCAAGACAAACCCTACCCAACTATGCACTTTGTAAAATGGTGGTTTTTGCAGAAACTTGTGTAGGCATATTTAGAATATAAAATTCATTCTAAAATTGTTTTTGTGATAAAATCTTTGGAAAATGGATTGTTTTGAACCTACTGACCATATAAACCAACTTGTGGATTCAAAAACTTATTTTGTAAGGCAAAAGAATAAATCTTTGATTTAGAACATTTCTAGTCAAATAAAAATAATGTTTATATGTTAAAAAAATGCTTTTAGAGGAAACCCTTTGGGAAATGTTTTGATTTAAACTCTCTGACCCTAAACACAAAGTTTTATGATTTAAAAATATATTTTGTGAACCCTATAAAAAATTATTGCTTTGCTAAAGGCATTTTCAACCACATAAAATATTGATTTGGTTATTTGCAAATGGTTTTGCCACTTTTATAAAATGACCAATAGGTGTTTTAGAATGTTTATAACCTATTAGAAACCACTTTTCCAAATAAAACAATCTTTAGCATGCTTGCATGCATTGTTTTGTTTCTATTATTTTATGTGTTGTTTGCTTGAATGGTAGATTGAATTCTTGCTTGCTTGATTGAATTGTAGTGGAATTTGAAGAGTGTGATTATTGAAAGATCAAGGAGTGAACTTATATTCTCTACCAAAAAGGCAAGTGATGCTTCATACTTTTGTCCCATTATTTTCACTATGCATTAGTGATATTTCTATGTAGGACTTGCATTGAAGTTTTGCTAAGTGTAAACTATGACATGGGAAATCCCAGTAGATGAAACCTTAGTAGAATTTTCCTAAGTTAAGATTCCTACTACTATCATGCTTAGCTTAGCTAGTAGAAAACAAGGGTGGATTATATTCATGCTATGGAATATTTCTAAGTCAGGGACTTGTGTTTTGTTTAATAAAACAACTAAGTGAATGAATCACCTGGGTGGAATGGAAGGAATGGTTTGTGTTGAGTGGTTATACAAGGCCCATTTCTATGGTTTACCTTGTGTATCTCACTTGTGGATGGCCACCCAGGAACAAAGAGATTTGAGATGTCAAATATTGAGAAGCTTCAAGTGCAGCCACTTGGCATTATGGGCTCTACCTAGATCATATAGGTCGCAATAACTTAGCCAAATGGACAGTTGGTGGTAGGGGATGATAGGTTGGAACGCGTCCATTCTGGTCTAAGGGAAGGCTTCTGAAAGATCTTGTCTTGGTGAAACCAAGTCTTGTGGGGAAACTGCACCACCTCTGTAGAGTGTAAAATCCAAGTACTTATCCATGTCCCTGGTAAAGGACAATTTGATCATCAATACATGGAAGCTATCAAGAATCTCCTCATCCCAATTTCTAAGTTAAAATTTTGTGGTTGAACAAGGGTTGAAGGATCACCAATCTCAATTGGGAGATGCCTTGGGTTATTTTTGACAAACAAAAACTTAGTGTTTTTCAAAAGATAAGGAAAATATATTTTGAGCAAAGCAAGCCTAAGCTCCACTTAGCCAAATGCATATAGATGATAGACTCCACTGTACTACCATAGTATCACTGGCCAATACAATTCAAATGTATTGACCCTTGTGGCTGTAACTTATTATGTTGCAGGTTTGTTTGATGTTAGTGAAGTGCGTTGATTAGGATTACAAGTCTACAACCAACATGATTGCATGTGGCACTTTGAAGATGAAGGACCCCATGCTATAGTTATTTCTGCTGCATTGTAATGAGATAGCCAAATGAGCTATGTAAGATGTAATAAATTATTTTATTCCTGGCTATAAAGTTGTATTATGACCTTTGTTTCTTGATATTACATATTAACTGTGGATGCTAGCTATTGATCCAGGGACTAGCATTGTAAACACAAAGATCTCTACCTTATTAAAGGTTGGGACCTCTACAACAAGTCAAGGACTAAATGATCATAGAGGCTATAGTGGCTTGTTCATAGTCATAACATGGTGTGAGCATGTGCCAAGTCGACCCAAACAAAGCATCAAAGGATAATACCACAATACTATGCTTTTGCATACTAAAACAACGCACAATTCTTTCAAGGCACACTAAGCAATCTCAATTGTTTGGAACAAGACACGCTATAGCAATAATCACTAAGCATAAGGTCAAAAAAACACCTAGCATGTCGTGCTAAAGTCTAAGTCACAGTCAATGCAAGCACCTCTTGCACTTTCAAGCAGGAACTTCCTAATCCTTTCCAACACCAATTGACTTATTTGAAACAACACAACGAGAACGGGGGTCCAACCTACTTTATTCAAGCAAACTAAACAAAATAAGCAAAGCAAAGGAAAACTAAGACACTCCAAGAACAACACAACACTGCATGAAACAATAAAAACGAAGTGTCTAGACAGACCTGAGATTTTTATTGATGAAGAAGGGGATGCCTTGGGCATCCCCAAGCTTTGACGCTTGTAGCTCTTGGATATTTCTTGGGGTGACACCAGGGTGGCATCCCCAAGCTTGAGCTTTTGACCATTCTTCATCTCATTACATCATTCTCTCTCTACACCTGGATTTTTTCCTTCAGACAAAACTTCACACAATCTTCAGTAGCAACATTAGTGTATTCAAAAGATAATATACCTTTAGGCAAAGCTTTGTAACAGCAAGAATTTTCACTAAAAACACAAGATACTGTAGAAACTCCCTTCAAAAAGCTCAATTCACCAAAAGAGAACTCAAAAAGGAATCGATAAGAAGCAAATGCAAATAATGGCAGAAACCTGTCAAAACAGACCAGCAGGTAGAAACCGATTTTTTAGACTGTTTCTCAAATCAAAAAGTGTTGATCTAACGAAATTTATCTACCATACGGTGGGATTTATTCGTAAATTTTCAGCTCAATCCGACTTATAGAGACTCCTCAAGAATTTTTATGGTGGAGGACAGAAATCTTACTTCCCTCTCATTAGAGGTCATTCTTCGCACAAAAAGCAAACAAAAAGGATAAGGAGAGGTCATTACTGAATTAATAACTTCCAAGACTCAAGGAAACTCTTGGGTTATCTCCCAACAGGTACTTTTCTTTAAAGCCTTTAAGTTAGGCACAGAAAGTTTGAGAAGATGATCTCATAAGAATTATGAATTGAAGTCAAAGAGAGCATCAAAAAGAAAATTCAAAACACATTTATGTCTAACCCTCTTCCTATGCATAGGAATATTGTAAGAAAATAAATCAAAGAAGCACAAAGCAACAAGCATAGGAAAGCAAAACAAGTGCAAATTCAAGATTTTCAACATAAAGAGGGGAAACTTAATAATGTTGAGATACATAAGACCATGTTTCCCTCTCTCATAATAACTTTCATTAGCATCATGAATAAACTCAACAATATAACTATCACATAAAGCATTCTTATCATGAGCCACATGCATAAAATGATTATTACTCTCCACATAAGCATAGTCATTCTTATTAATTATAGTGGGAGCAAATTCAACAAAATAGCTATCATTATTATTCTCATCACCAAAATCATCAAATATAGGAGGCATATTGTAATCACAATTAAATTTATCCTCAATAGTAGGTGGACTGAAAATATCAAAATCATCATTATAATCATCATAAATTGGAGGTAAAGTATCATCATAGGCAATATAATTTTTTAGAATTGGTACCAAAGAGATTTTCAATATCAAAAGTAGTGTGCTTTTCCCAATCATGATCACTACTATAGGTAAAAGGCATTGGAACATCATCACAAGTTTTACCCATAGTAGATATTTTAAAAGAATCCACAGGAGCATAACATTCATCCTTCTATTTTTCATCTAATGAGCTTCCTCTTTCAGCAATTTCTTATTCTATAGGCTCCCGCAAAGCATTAGTCTCTTCCGTTTGTGGAAAACACCTATTAAAATATTCAAGAATATAGCCATTTTCTTCCTTGTAATTATCAAATAAAAATTTAAGTATCTCATAAACCTCATGTTCATAAGGTGCATCATCAGTATTTTCATGCAAACTGGCAAGTTCAAATGCACCCTTGAAAGCAATAAATTCTTCAATTTGTTCCACATCATAAAAGTCATAATTTCCCTTAACATAAGAAGATATGGTAATATTATCATTATACTCACATTGAAAAGACAGGTGTTTGTACCTCCTATAGCAACAAGATTTATCAAAGCCATAAGTAACATTATAAGTAGAGCACATGTCTCTAGCAATAGTATTCAACTTATCAATTTGTTCCCATAAGTGTTTCCCTTTTTGTGACAAACGGTGTTCCTTATAATAATACTTTTGTTCTTCCATGAACCCACCTTGCCAATAAGAACTAGTTTCAAAGAAACCATCCATTGATAGAAAGCATGACCAAGCAAGGCAATAACAGACCATCAACTGGAGTAGGAACTAATTTTTTGTGTGTTTTTGATAAGAGAAAGAAAACCAAACTAAACTAATTTTTTTGAGTTTTTGATAAAAAGAAGCAAACAAAACCAAGAAAAATAAACTAAGAAAACTAAAAACAAAGTAAAGAGAAAGGTTGAGGAGGACTCCCCTTGTGAAGACGTCTTTAGCCTCCCCGGCAACGGTGCTAGAAAACTTGTTGATGGCTCAGTTGATGTGGAGCCTGTTGGGAACCCCGAGAGCAAGGTGTGAAGCAGCACAGTAGCAAGTCTTCCCTCAGTAAGAAACCGAGGTTATCGAACCAGTAGGAGGAAGGAAACATCACATAGGTGTTGCAAGCAACGCGGAGACCTGCACAACACAAACTCAAGACTTTGCCCCAACTAACAGTGAGGTTGTTAATCTCACTGGTTGCTGTAACAAAGGATTAACTATATGGTGTGGAAGGTAATGGTGGTTTGCAGCAAGTAAACAGTGGAAGATGTATCAATGGTAAAGATTGGACTGGGGTCCATTGTTCACTAGAGGTGCTCTCCTTAGATAAACAACATGGCATGAAGGGTAAACAAATTACAGCAGGGAAATTTATAGGAACTGAGCAAGGCATAACAATACAATACCAGACAAAAAGATCCTATGAGATTTGATTGGGCAATACAACAAGATACATAGACCGCCATCCAACTGCATCTATGACTAGTAGTCCACCTTTGGGTTATCATCCGAACCCCCTCTAGTATTAAGTTGCAAGCAACAGACAATTGTTTTAAGCAAAGTGTGTAATGTAAAAAATCCACTTGATCCATGAACAAGAGACCATTTTTTTCCCTAGTGGCAACAACACGTCTACAACCGAAGAGGTTTCTGTCACTTCCCTTGGAAACTAGAGGCATGAACCCACTATCGAGCATAAATACCCCCTCTTGGAGTCACTAGCAACTACTTGGCCAAGATATCTACTAAAAATGGAGAGCATGCAAGATCACAAACAACACAAACATGATAGAATCATAAATATAAAACCATTAATCAATCTGACATAGTAATCTCACTATCCATCGGATCCCCGTAAACACAACATGTATGATTACAAATAGATTAGATCTTGATCATGTACGGAGCTCACAAGATCTATACATGAAAGCATAAGGAGGAGATACAACCATCTACCTACTACATGCACCCATAGTCCAAGGTGGAACTATTCACGCATCATACCAAAGAAGAAGGCCTCCGGGATGATCTCCCCTCTGGCAGGGTGTCGGGAAGAACTTCCGATCCCCCCAATCTAGGGACGATGGTGGCGGCGGCTACAGACGGTTTCATGGAGTTTTGATTGGGTGCCTAGGGTTTCTGCATCGGGGGCTTCTTATAGGCGAAGAGGCAAGGCTGGGAGGCGACCAGGGGGCCCACACCCTGCCTAGGCGCGGGCCCACCCTGGCCGTGCCTAGGGGGGGTGTGGCGGCCCTGGTTCGCCCCTCCGTCTCTCCTCTAGACTTCATGTCGCCCACGGTAAAATATTGACTTTGGCATTTGTCCCGTTCAATTTCGAGAATATTGATTTTCTTCCTTTCTGGAACCAAAAACAGAATAAAACATGCAACTAGCACTGTGGCAACTAGATATAAAAACTCCTCAAAGTGTAGACAAAGAAAAGCAAAGTAGATACTAAACAAGCATGGAACATCAAAAATTATAGATACGTTTCCTACGTATAAACCATCATCTAATTTTGCAGTGAACTTCTCGACACCGATACGAAAGTGTGCCTTGCCATCACTAGTTTCCTCAGGACCGAGACCACTGAGAGGTTCAATAACAGTATCAGATTCCCGACCATGGGCTTGTTCCTCAACAACTGGTCTTCGATTAGCCTCGACGGCGGCAGCAGTAGCACGTCGAACTTCACCACGGGTTCGAGGAGGACCAGCACCTAAGATAGAAGTTCTAGAAACAGCAGCAGAGACTGGATCAGTAGCAGGTTGAGCAGCAACACCAGTAGTTCTGGCAACAATGGGGAAGCCTCCTGAAGCCTTAGTTTCCACAACAGAAGCAGGGATTGGTTTAGTAGCAGGCTGAGCAACAACACCAGCAGTTCTAGCAACAACGGGCGGCCACCCGAAGCCTTAGTTTACACAACAGAAGCAGGGATTGGTTCAGTAGCAGGTTGAGCAACAGCACCAACAGATTCCACAATAGCGGGGCGGCATCCTGAAGCCTTAGTTTGCACAATAGCAGCAGGGATTGGGTCAGTAGCAGGCTGATCAACAACACTAGCAGTTCTCGCAACAACGGGGCAGCCTCCCGAAGCCTTAGTTTGCACAACAGAAGAAGGGATTGGTTCAGTAGCAGGCTGAGCAACAACACCAGCAGTTCTGGCAACAACGGGGCGACCTCCCGAAGCCTTAGTTTGCACAACAGCAGCAGGGATTGATTCAGTAGCTGGCTGAGCAACAACACTAGTAGATTCCACAATAGAGGGGCGGCCTCCCAAAGACTTAGTTTGCACAACAGCACAAGGTATTGGGTCAGTAGCAGGCTGAGCAACAACACCAGCAGTTCTGGCAACAACAGCGTGGCCTCCCAAAGCCTTAGTTTGCACAACAGAAGCTGGGATTGGTTCATTAGCAGGCTGAGCAACAACACCAGCAGATTCCACAATAGCGGGGCAGCCTCCTGAAGCCTTAGTTTGCACAACAACAATAGGGATTGGGTCAGTAGAAGTCTGAGCAACAACACCAGCAGTTCTGGCAATAGCGGGGCGGGCTCCCAAAGCCTTAGTTTGCACAACAACAACAACAAGGATTGGATCAGTAGAAGATTGAGCAACAACACCGGTAGATTCCACAGCAGCGGGGCGGCCTCCCAAAGCCTTAGTTTGAACAACAGCAGCAGTTCTAGCAACGGAAGCACGACCTGCATCCACAATAGGGTCTTGCACCACGATAAAACGGGCACTCCTTCGAGGAGGTTGCGCTGCAGAATCATGGCACAGACGACGAACCACATTTTTCTTAACATCAGCGGGGTTTTGAGTTAGACCACCCTGAGCTTGAATAGCAGGGCCACTAGTAGTGGAAGCAGCTTCCATGTCCACTATTCTACATTCCAGGAGAAACATTCGAATGTGCGGAAACCGTTTTTGCAACTCGGACAATTGATTGTCATTCTTTATAGTAACCTTTCCGCGTTTTTTATCGATGAAGCTGAACCGTGCAGTCTGCGTCGGCCCCTTTTCAATATGTTTACGCAAAGTAGCAACCATACCAGGGATAGTGCAAATCTATGATGGTGCTTCTTTAATCGCGACATAAGTACCATAATTCCACTTGGCCTTCACATTTGGTATTCGTGGTTGGTATCCATTTACCCGTACCAAAACCACGTAAGGGTCATTTGGGGGGGAGCTAGTTGACAGAAATTTGGGAAAAAATAAGAACTTGTCTGTCAGCGTTCAGCCAGTAAACAATTGTAGGTTCGATCTATCTCTTTCAGGTCAATAGACATATTGCATATATAGTTAGTGTAAAAAGCAAAGAGAAGAGTATCTCACCCGCATCTATCCAACACTTATTTCACGGTACGATGATATGCCATCCTCCATGCTTCTCAGCTTGTCCGGCGGGGGAGCCGGGCTAAATCCATAGAACGGTGGGCACAACATGTGGCATTAGAGCTCGGGATCAGTGAGAGGGTGCAGCAACTTGACGCCGGAAGGCAAATGTCCCAAGGGATCGTTCTGGGTGGAGGGTTGATTTCGCCACCAGTGGTGCTAGGGTTCATGCAAAGGAGTGAGTGAATATGTGAATTTTGCCAACGCTGCATGGGGTCTAGTTACTCGTTCTTCCTACGTGGTTGCCAACTTGGTGCTCGCTTCACGGACATAGTAGTGACATGGAGGTCCCGAACGTCTCCTTCACGGGGTAGTTGATGGAAAGTTTGTATATGGCTGGGGTGGGACGAATTCGGCTCGAAATGGGCCTTCTAAGTGATTGGCAGCCCAAGCTTGTGAAACCCAGCGATTACATGGAACTTGGACCCCGCGTTGCCCTTGCACCGGAAGTCAGACCCTGCGAGTTGAAATCCCCATAATAAAGTGGTTATTACATATCTTCATACTGATGGTAAATTTTTACATACCATGCTATAATTGTTAACCGAAAACATTAATACTTGTTTGTTTTGTAAACGTATAAGAATCCCTAGTAAAGCCTCTTGTTAAACTAGCTTGTTGGTTAATATATAATCATGGTTTCCTGATCATGACATTGAGATGTTATTAACAACAAGGTCATATAATTAGGGAATGATGTGATGGACATACTCATATAGTTAAGCATAGCATAAGATCAAGTCATTTAAAATAGTTCACTTGCAATAAGCTTTCAATACATAGTAACCTAAATCCTTCGACCATGAGATCATGTTAATCACCATCACCAGATGGATGCTTTGATGACATTAAACACCACTTCGTAACTGGGTGGTTATAAAGGTGGCATTGAGTGTTCTGAAAGTATGTGTTGAGGCACATGGATCAAGAGTGGGATTTGTCCATCCATATGACTGATAGATATACTCTGGGCCCTCTCTGTGGAATGTCATCCAATTGGCTTGCAAGCTTGTGACTGGCTCACAAGGGATCACATATCACAGGAACAAGTAAAGATTACTTATTGGTAATGAGGTTGAATTAGGTATGCAGAGATATCGACGATCATACCTCGGATAAGTAAAATATCGCGAGAGAAACGGAAATTGGTATCGTATGTAAATGGTTCATTCGATCATGAAGTAATCATAGAAATATGTGGGAGCCATATGAATTTCCAGGTTCCTCTATTGGTTATTGATCGGAGAAGAGTCTCGATCATGTTTGCATAGTTCACGAACCATAGGGAGACACACGTAAGCATTTGATGTTGTTTAGTAGATATGGAAAGTGAGTAAAGAGACCGAATGTAGTTCGGAGTCACGAATGGGATCCGGGATATCAAGAGGAGATCCATAATAGTCTGGAGAATAATATTCATCTAAGTAAAGTCCAATTCCGAAGTTCGGGAATGGTTTTGGTGCTTTTACCAGAATGTTTTAGAAGGGTCTAGAAGGTCCACCGATACGGAAGGGGAAGGGTACATGGATGTGTCATGACATAGTGGAATGGTTGCATCATGTCCTACGTCACTTGGCTGGACACTTGGAAGAGAGAAATCAAACTCTGAATTGAAAGTCAAAAAGCCAGTTTGAAAAGGTCAATATGGGAAATTATTTCCAAGTGGAGGGAGGTAAGGAATCCTACCTAAGGGAGTATTCCTCCCTCTCCCTTGTGCCGACCACATGAAGTGGAGTTGGGGGAGACTCCCTTCCCCTTGGCGCCTTCCTACCTATAAAAATAGGGGTAGGGCGCCCCCCTTGCGCACACAAGAAACCCTAGGTTGGCCGTCGCCCCCTCTCTAGGTGCGTCCAATCTAGATCTCCTCTAAACCGCTACCGACTAGCTAAACTCTAGTTGCTAGATACATCTAAACCTCGGCCCTCTAAACCCTAGATCGTCGGGGCTCCCTCTACTCCACCATACTCCCTCCGGCTTAGGCGAAGCACTGCGTGATCTCCCCTCTACTTCCGACACCATGTCGTCGTGCTGCCAGAATCACGAGGAGAGAGCTACAACCTCTGCTTCCTGCTGGAACAAGGGAGAGGAAGGTCTTCATCGAGTACCGTATGTGTGACCAACTGCGGGAGCGCTGCTGGAATGCAGTGCCAGAAGGATTGTCTACGCGATCTTGAGATCGGCAAGTGAACGACTACATCACCCACGAGAATCTTCTCTCGTTAACCGCTTTGGATCTTTGACGGTAAGTACTCTATCGACTCATTGCTACCATCTAGTAGATAGATCTTGTCTTGTGTGTGTTAATGCGATAGAAATTTTTTGTTTTCCATGCTACGAACCCCTACACCTTGATCAGCGATGCGCCTCTTCCGTCCCTTAGCATAACCGAGGATGGAGTGGCATTTACGAGTGTCATGCTCGTCGTACTCATGCACATGGCACCACTTCCCCATGGCAGGCTTGGCAGCCGCCACTTCTTCCTATGGTTTGGTCTTTGTTTTGGCGCCAGAAACAACACTAGGCCCTGCAGCCAAAGACTGTCGAAGGCCCCGCTTACACGAGACACTTTTCTTGGTAGCAATGCTTCCTAGCTCTTCCACTTCAGTGGCTTTCTGGACAGCGTCCTCGGGACCTAGGCTTCCTTCGTCCGCTAGGGAGCAGAGGTCAGCTAACACCCACATCATGAATTCTCGTAGCCACTCACCACGCCCCTGGAGGAGCATTCTGAGGCACTTGAAGGCTCCCTGAGGAACTCACAAAGTGGGTACACAGTTAGGCCCAGGAGAGGATGGAATCCTTGTGTAGATGCATGATCTAGGACAGGGTCGTGCCCTTAAGGGACATTGGAAACCAATTGGCCATGGCCTTCTCATCAGCACCCGCGGCCACCATTACGGTGGAGTAGATGGCCATAAAATCTTTCGGGTTGGTGTTTGCCTTTGAACTTGACGGGGACTATGGGGTAGAATTTTGGCGGTGACGCCACCTTCCACAAGTCAAGGGAGAAGGCGGGGAAGACGCTTCCGTATCCCAAAGCCATGCTCCCCACCTTAGCTGCGCCCTGCGGGTTTGGGACAACCGCCCCCGAAGCCTGTTGACGTAGCTACAACAGGTAATCTCATACCAGCGCCTCGTTGGCCATGGCAGAATCACCTCGGCGCCCTTCGGCGCCTTAACACGGTGTTAGCGGAGGACCCCACAGAAACGTGATCTTGCTCTATAGGTCTTGGGGCTCCATCCCCCAAGTGTCCTACAGTGTGGTTGTCGGTTCTCCTTCCACCGTCACGGGGTCCAGCAGCCCCTGGCCCGGGGATAGCATTTTAGGAACACGACCCCGAGGCAGGGTTTTGCACGGTCCCTGTGATACGCCCAATTTGCATCACCATTCTATATCATAATTTACCTCTATTCATTGATATATGTCTTGTTATGAGGTAATATTTATGTCCTTTCCACTGTTTTTGCATGTTGGGTGATTCTTGGAGGATGAACTGCCGGAGTCTGGATTTTGATGGAAAAGAAGGCGTTTTGATGCAATTTCGCGAAGATCAGAAAAATACCAGAAAGAGGAAGCCATAAGGAGGGGCGAATAAGGGCCGCAGGGGTCCCACACCCCCTAGGCGCGGCCCAGGGCGCCCTCCTGGGCCGCGCCTAGGGGAGGTGTGGCCCACCTGCCCGGCTCCCGACTCCGCCGTTTCACCTATATCTTCCCTATGGAACCCTAACACCAGGGGGGTGACAACAAAGAGATTTCTGCCACCTCCACGGAGCGGAAAACACCAAGAGAGAAAGATCTCTCCGGCAGACAGATTTCTGCCGGGGGAATTCCTTACCGGAGAGCGGAGATCGTTGCCATCAACACCATCATCAAGCTAGGATTCATTGGGATCATTATCATCATCCATACCACCATCTCCACCAGCACCATCATCATTACTCCATCCCGCTGTAACAATTGTGTTGGATATTGCTTTAGTTCTTAGGGGAAACATTCCCAGTGTTGATTACTATTGTAGTTGATGCTTGTGAGTGGAACCATTGGATTATTGTTTATGTTCAGATTGTTATCCATTAACATATCATATTTGATCTTGATCCATATGATGTCTCGTGAGTAGTTCGCTTAGTTCTTGAGGACATGAGAGAAGTAATGTTGTTATTATTGGATTTGTGTAGAGTTATTATTCAATGGTTTAGTATTTAAGTTGTGGTGCTATTCTTCTAGTGGTGTCATGTGAACGTCAAGTACATGATACTTCACCATTTATTGGCCTAGGGGAATGCATTGTGTATTTGGCTACTAATTGTGGGGTTGCCGGAGTAATAGAAACCTAAACCCCCATTAGGACACCTTTGCACAAGGGAGCGTAGGATCTCAGAGTTTAAGGTTGTGGTTAGATTTATATATTAATTACTTTCCTGTAGTTACGGATGTTTGTAGAGGGTTTAATCAAAAGTATGTGTTAGTCCAAGTAAGATAGGTATGTTAGCGCAGGTTCACCCACACAACACTTACAACGCCAGAGAAGAGTACTCAGCTATTTGAAGCGAAAATACTTGACAGAATTCCCATGAGTCCTCAAGAACGTTTGGTCCTTATAAGTATTTCCACCGGCTTGTCCTTTGCTAAGAAAGGATTGGGCCACTTGCTCCGTTTGTTCGTTGTCTTTATTACTTGCTCCTTGTTTTGTTGCCTTGTCAGAAAACCACTAAAAATCCGTTTGCTAAGTATTCACAGGGATTTCCTGCTCTATACCACTAGTCAACACCTTCTGCTCCTCATTGGGATCGACACTCCTACTTATCGAAAGTACTGTGATACACCCCCTATACTTGTGGGTCATCAAGACTATTTTCTGGCACCGTTGTCGGGGAGTGAAGCGCTATTGAAGAGTGGAACTGGTAAGGGAAACTTCTATTGTGAGTATTGCTTTTGTTACTGCTTGTTACTTTGTTTCCAATATGGATAACCCACTTGGTTTTCTATTTGGGAAAACTACTACCACTGCTAGGGTAGTAGATGAACCACCATCTATTGAGATAGATCCTTTTAAGATACCTACAAGTATTGTTGATTGGATTATGGATAATTACTATTTAGGGGATGGAACTGTCTATCCTGGTGATCACTTGCTATTTATCCATGAATTATGCGGGTTGTTTAAGTGTGCAGGTATCACAACTGAACATGTGAAGAAGTTACTCTCCATATCCTTGAAAGGGAGAGATGAAGAATGGTATAAGCTACTGACGAATGGACAATCCATGGAATGGGAGGAGATGGCATCTCTCTTTTATTCTAAATTTTATCCTCCCAGTGATATTCATAAGGATAGAAATCTGATATATAACTTTTGGCCTCGTGATGGAGAGAGTAAAGCTCAATCTTGGGGGAGATTGAAGTTACTAATGCTTAAATGTCCTATTCATGAACTACCTAACAATATTATTATCAATAACTTTTATGCTAGATTTTCTCTTCATGATAAAGGTTTACTAGATGATTCTTGTGCTGGATCATTCACACATATGAAGGAATAAGCTAAATGGGATCTACTAGACCGTATTCAAGAGAATACTGAAGCTTGCGAGAATGACAAAGGAAGAAAGTCAGGTATAAACTATGACTATGAATGCATTAAATCTTTTATGGGAACTGATGACTTCCGTGATATTAGTAATGAGTTTGGTCTTAATTCCCAAAGTATTTCCAATTGTTTTAAGGACTTTGCCTCTTACATAGAAATTCCCAAGAAGAAGTGGAATAAGTACCATGCTCCATATAAAGATGTTGTTAGTCATGTTCCCGTTAGAAGTACTGAAGTTTGTACTACTAATCATATTGTGCCTGAACCTCATGTTGAGAAAGTTCCTTTCCCAGCTAAGGTAAAGGAGTATTCTATGATTATTAGTGCAAATAACAAAGGTACAATGAAAACTGTGGAGCCTGATGAGCAATTGAATGTTGAACCTGTGGTAGCTATTACCCTGTCACTATAAAAATAGAGGATGGGAACATTGTATTTTATGAAGAAGCTTCTAATATTATCTCTCATCCTAGTAAATCTATAAAAGCTAGTGTCCATGTGCTTTCTGTCAAAATTGGTGATCATTGCTACTATGGTTTATGTGATATTGGTGCTAGTTCTAGTGTTATTCCTTATGAGCTTTACAGGGAAATTATGCATGAGATTGGTCCTTGTGAGCTTGAGGACATTGATATGATTATTCACCCTACTAATAAGGAAACCATTTGCCCCATTGGCATTATAAGAGACGTGGAAGTTCTCTGCGGTAAGATTAAATATCCTGCTGATTTTCTAGTGCTTAATTCAGCAGCTAGCAAAACTTGTCCTATCATTTTTGGTAGACCTTTCTTGAACACTTGTGGAGCTATTATAGATTGTAAGAAGGAAAAACTTTTAACTAAGTTTGATGGAAATTCTTATGAGTTTAACTTTTCCAAATTTGCTAAAGCTCCTTGTGAAAATAGCTTGCCTAATAAAGATTTCAGGATGGAACAACTTGCTTCGATTGATCAGGTTTATGACCTTGGACCTCTTTTTGGTGATTGTAAGTATGCTAATTATGATGATAAATTTGTGCCAGTGATAGTTATATTGTCAACTTTATTCAAAGCGCTATTGAAAGTTATTATGAGAGAGGGAAACATGGTTCTATGCATCTCAATAATATTAAGTTTCCCCGTTTTATGTTGAAATCTTTGAAGTTGCATCTATTTTGTCTTCCTATGCTAGTGGATTTTTGTTTTAACAATTCGTTTTCTAATGCTACCCCATGCATAGGAAGTGGGTTAGACTCAAATGTGTTGGTTATTTGATTCTTCATGCTCTCTTTCACTTCAAATATTTATCTCTTTTGTGAGCATCTTTGAAAGTTTCGAGCCTAACTTAAAGGCATTAAAGAAAAGTACTTGTTGGGAGATTACCCAAGAGTTTTGCCGAGTCTTGGAAGTTATTAATTCAGTAATAACCGCTCCTTATCATTTTTGTTTTGGTTTTTGTGTCAAGTTCAACTACTTTTGTGAAGTAGAGGACTTGTGAAAAGTGGCTGTCCTGGGACAGAGTTTTGTGCTTAATTGTAAAAATTCGTGAGGGAGCTCAGTAAGTTGGATGGAGCTGAATTTTTATATGGTTGTTCTTCCAGTTGTTACCCAATTTTCATTAGTTCTGTACTTTTTTATTTGAGCAACAGAAGGTTTTCTAAAAAATCTACCTTTACCTGCTGGTCTATTTTGACAGATTTCTGCCATCATTTGCATTTGCCTCTTACATAAGCCTTTGTTTTGATGGATTTCAGTTGAAGGGTGCACCCAAATGTTTATTGTTTTTGCTGTCACTAATGGTGCCATTAAAGTTTTTGTATTACCTTGGGAGGAAAGGAATTTCCAGGAGAAGGAGGAAAGGAATCTGCAGTGTTCGTCTTTGAATAGGTAAAAGTGGTGAAAACAGAAGGTTCGTGAAACCCCAAGCTTTTTATTTTTTTGATGTTTTTAATACCTAAGGGAAGCTACAAGATGGAACAGAGGAGGAAACAGAGTCCGGGGTGGACAAACCCACCCCAGGCGCGAGCCCTGCCTGGCCGCGCCTGGAGGGGGTGTGCCACCCCCGAGCTGCGACTACGCCTCGTTTTCATATCAAAACCTTCCTTATGCTTTGAGACTTCGTAATATATAACCCCCCGAATCCCCCGAGGTTTGTGCATCGTGTTCTTGTCGTGTTTTCGTTTCGATTTGTTTTTGTCAGGAAAACTTCTCCGTACTCTTACTTTTGAGTTTGAGGAGTTGAGGAAACATATTGAGGAGCTTATCAAGAGAACACCACCACCGCCAAAGGAGTAATTCATCATCAGGTTTGGCATCCCCTTGGCTTGTTCCAAGCTTGGGGGTGTGTCGCGGTATCACCACCATTATCTTATATCTTTTGCCTTTTTAGTGGATTCGTATCTTTGGTAGAGAGGTTATCTTATAGTTTGGTTTGCATGTGGAAGTATCTCTCCTTTAGTTGGTTATCTACGTATCCCTTGTTGTGAGTGCCTTTATTGAATATTAATGAGAAGTCTCATCTTTTACTTCTTTTACTTATTATTTTAGTTTGCAATCTCTATTGTATGATGGATCTTGTTGATCAATTTGGCATCACTTTGGGAGAATCAAGTAACTCTAAATTGGTTTTGGCAAACCGAGCTCTGGTCAGTAGCAACACTTTTTGAGGTTTGAAAGAAAAAGAGAAAAGCTTACATGTATTTTGTATCATTTATTTTTCTTTCTTGTTGGCTCATAAGCTTATTATTCTTTACATAAGATCTTTTGGGTCTTCAAGGAAGATTGCATGTTTGGTTTTATTACTTGTATGTTTGCTTGTTTCTTTCAACTCTCTTGCTTGCTACCCCTTTGAACCAAAAACCTGTTTTGAGAAGGCATAGTTCTCATGTTCCCAATCCCTTTGAACCAAAAACCTGTGCCATTTGTGTCCACTATATCTACCTAGTAGCATTTGATATTCCAAGAAAATTCTCAAGTTTCATCTATCTTTCGAATTAAAAAGTATTTTGTTATGTGAAAACTAGTTAGTAAAGCTCTCACGAACTTGATGGCATAACTTATTTTCTTGCCCCTAATAGACTTGAACCATTGTGTCATCAAAGTTGTATATGCTTGCATCTATATGTTGGAATTAGCAGAACTGTGTTAACACGGGGAACGCTTTCAACATTGCACTTGTACCGTGTACACAGTTGATATCATGCTCTTTTGTCTATGGATGTCAACGGTGTGAAATAAAAAGGGAGCTTGTAAGTCCATGGAGTATGTATTTTGTGTTAGAGAAACGCCTGGGCCGCTAGCCTAAGCCATGCCTAATCATGGTGGAAACTTGCAGCATCACCATAGTGAGCTATCTATGAAGCATCCTCAATAAAAATCTATGCACATAGTAAATAAAAAGATCGTTGAGATGCTCATTGTCTTCTTGCCTTGTCATTTTGGTCATGGGAAAGCTCCTGTATCATGTGTAAGGGGTACCCTGTTGGCGGTTCTCTGTGATACGCATGTACTTACAATGACAAGAACTTACCGGTAACTGAAGTTGAATAGCATCAGGAGTGGCCCTCATATTCAAGGGACATGAGATTGCCAACTTATATTTCGTCAAGCATATACTCCATCTGTGTGCACTTTTACCTTAATCATCTCAAGATGCCTATGATAGGGGCAATGAGGGCTCAAAGCTAGTAAGTACCATAATATTTTGGAATCTCTTTATGACTTGTAATCCCTTATTCCCTCTATAAAGGGACCTTTATCTTACTTCCAAGTTGAGTCAGTAAACCTACTTCCTCTCTATCTCCAGAAATCATTTGAGTTGTTGTGTTTCAAGCATTCATATGGTGATTTATTCAATCATGTTATTTATCTTCCTTTGTTTGCACAATAATATTATCTATTGAGTATTAATTTGAAAGCCTTCATTGAAAAACCTTTTTGAGAAAAGAGTGCTCATGTTTGAAAACTTCTACAAAAGCTTTATTTGTGAGACTGTTTGCCAGATGTTCTCTGACCAAGAATAAGAGTTTTCCAATTCCAATTATGATTTATCTTTATGCATCTCTATTGTGACTCCTGTACTTGTTGCAAGCTAAGTTATATAATGGTGAGTTGCATTATTCTATGAGTTGTGCAATGGTAAGTGTGGTGCTTCTTGTCCGTATTCTTTTATCGACACTTCACTCCATAAACCTATGGACATGTTTATTGAGCTCAGCTTTCGCTTGGGGACAAGCGAAGGTCTAAGATTGGGGGAGTTGATACGCCCAATTTACATCACCATTATATATCATAATTTACCTCTATTGATTGATATATGTCTTATTATGAGGTAATACTTATGTCCTTTCCACTGTTTTTGCATGTTGGATGATTCTTGGAGGATGAACTGCCGGAGTCTGGATTCTGATGGAAAAGAAGGCGTTTTTATGCAATTTTGCAAAGATCAGAAAAATACTAGAAAAATATGGAAAAATTATATTTTCCCAGAAGACAAAGGAAGCCAGAAGGAGGGGCGAAGAAGGGCCGCAGGGGCCCACACCCCCTAGGTGCGGGTCCCCCTGGGTAGCGCCTAGGGCAGGTGTGGCCCACCTGCTCGGCTCCCGACTCCGCCCTTTCTCCTATATCTTCCCTAGGGAACCCTAACACCAGGTGGCGACCACAAATACATTTCCTCCGCCTCTGCAGGTAGAAAAACACCGAGATAGAAAGATCTCTCCGGCAGACAAATTTCTGCCAGGGAAATTCCTTCCCGGAGAGGGGATATCGTCTCCATCAACACCATCGTCAAGCTAGGCTTCATCGGGATCATAATCATCATCCATACCACCATCTCCACAAGCACCATCATCATTACTCCATCCCAATGTAACAATTGTGTTTGATATTGCTTTAGTTCTTAGGGGAAACTTTCCCGGTGTTGATTACTATTGTAGTTGATGCTTGTGAGTGGAACCATTGGATTATTGTTTATGTTCAGATTGTTATCCATTACCATATCATCTTTGATTTTGATCCATATGAATTCTCGTGAGTAGTTCGTTTAGTTCTTGAGGACATGGGAGAAGTCATGTTGTTATTAGTGGATTTGTATTGAGTTATTATTCAATTGTTTAGTATTTAAGTTGTGGTTCTATTCTTCTAGTGGTGTCATGTGAATGTCGACTATATGATACTTCACCATCTATGGGCCTAGGGGAATGCATTGTGTATTTTGATACTAATTGTGGGGTTGCCAGAGTGACAGAAACCTGAACCCCCGTTAGGACACCTTTGCACAAGGGAGCATAGGATCTTAGAGTTTAAGGCTATGGTTAGATTTATATCTTAATTATTTTCCTGTAGTTTTGGATGTTTGCAGGGGTTTTAATCACAAGTATGTATTAGTCCAAGTAAGGTCGGTATGTTAGCATAGGTTTGCCCATACAACACTTACGACACCAGAGAAGAGTACTCAGCTATTTGAAGAAAGAGCACTTGACAGAATTCCCATGTGTCCTCGAGAACGTTTGGTCCTTATAAGTATTTCCACCGGCTTGTCCTTTGCTAAGAAAGGATTGTGCCACTTGCTCCGTTTGTTCGTTGTATTTATTACTTGCTCCTTGTTTTGTTGCCTTATCAGAAAACCACTAAAAATCTGTTTGCTAAGTATTCATAGGGATTTCCTGCTCCATACCACTAGTCAACACCTTCTTCTCCTCGTTGGGATCGACACTTCTATTTATCGAAAGTACTGCAATACACCCCTACACTTGTAGGTCATCACCCTGCGGCGACAGCGTGAGCGTGCTCCGCACCACACCTCAGCCCCATATTGGACTAGGAAACGAGCACAAGCAGTCTCCTGTGTAGCCTAATGAGCTCGAACTGTGCGTCGAGGTCATCTCTCCATGTTGCATACTCCATCGTCCCAGGTGATGGTGGTGAAGGGGTTCGTAGCATAGAAAACAAAAAATTTCTATCGCATGAACACACACATGCCAAGTTCTAATCTACTAGATCGGTGCAACGAGTTGATACAGTACTAACCCTCGAAGATTCAAAGCGGTTAACGAGATCGGAATCTCGTGGTTGATGTAGTCGTTCACTTGCCGATCTCAATATCGCGAAGACGATCCTTCTGGCACCATGTTTCGACAGCGCTCCCGTAGTCGGTCACACGATCGATACTCGATGAAGACCTTCCTCTCCCTTGTTCCAGCAGGCAGCGGAGATTGTAGATCTGTCCTCGTGATTCCAACAGCACGGCGGTGTGGTGGTGGAAGTAGAGGGAAAATCCCGCAGGGCTTCTCCTAAGCTGTAGCAGGTATGGTGGAGTAGAGAGAGACTTGGAAACTAGGGTTTCGAGGCCGAGGGGTGGAGGTAGCCTGCAGATAGGGTTTAGCTAGACGACGGCGGTTTAGACGAGCTCTAGGGCAGCGACAACTAGAGTTGGGCGACGACCGACCTAGGTTTTGTGGTGAGGCTCCAAGGGGAGCCCTACCCCTCCTTTTATAGGTGTGAGGGGCGGCTAGGGGAGGGGAGTCCTCCCCAAACTCCCCTTGGTGGCCGGCGGCTTGGGAGGGAGGTAAACCTTCCCAAACTAGGCTTCCTCTCCTCCCTCCACTAGGTAATCATGTTGGGATTTGACTCTTTCAAACTGGCATTTTACTATTCAAACTAGAGATTGATTTCTCTCTCCCATTGCCTAGCCAAGTGACCTAGGGTATGATGCAACCGTAATACATTTTCATGAAACATTCCAAATACCGATCCCGATGCGGTGGTGGACCTTCTAGACCTTCTAGAATCTTCCGGTAAAAACAGCGATAACATTTCTGAACCCTGAAATTGGACTTTCCTTATATGAATATTATTCTCTGTAACATCCGGATCTCCTCTTGATGTCCCGGATCCTATCCGAGACTCCGAAAAACATTCGGTCTCTTACTCTCATTCCATATCTACTAAACAGCATCGAATCCTTAAGTGTGTCTTCCTACGGTTCGTGAATTATGCAGACATGATCCAGACTCTTCTCCGATAAAAAACCAATAGAGGAATCTAGAAATTCATATGGCTCCCACATATTTCCACGATTACTTTGTGATCAAATGAACCATTTACGTACGATACCAATTTCCCTTTGTCTCGCAATACTTTACTTATCTGAGGTCTGATCGCCGGTATCTCTACATACCTAGTGCAACCTCGTTATCGATGAGTACTCTTTACTCGTTCATGTGATATGTGATCCCTTGTGAGCTAGTCACATGCTTGGAATCCAATTGGATGACATTCCACCAAGAGGGCCCAGAATATATCTATCTGTCATATGGATGGACAAATCCCATTCTTGATCCATGTGCCTCAACACATACTTTCAGAATACTCAATGCAACATTTATAACCACCCAGTTACGTAGTGGTGTTTGATGTCATCAAAGTATCCATCCGGTGATGGTGAATAACATCATCTCAAGGTCGAAGGATTTAGGTTACTATGTATTTGAAATCTTATAGCAAGTGAACTATTAAATTGTCACATCCCAAAATTTTCCAAATTTTGAAATGTGAAAAATAAATAAACAAAATAAAACTTTGTTGAAAATTAGGGTGATAAGAAACTTTTTGAATCCAATTGGAAACTTTCAAACCTATTTTGATCAAATAAAATCCTAAAGGGATTTAAAAAGATAAACAATTAATAAAGAAAGTTTTAATAATTGGAATTACTATTTTTGGACCTTTAAATAAAAAGATATGGTTTTTATAAAGCAAAGGTAGAATTATAAATAAGGATTGTTTTATTGAGTCAAATTAAATCTTGGCCAAGCTTTTGAAATGAAATATTTCTATTTGATAAAAAGAATAAAGGTTTATTTAAATAAAATAATGAGGATTTATTAATATCCAATTTTATTAAAGTAAAGAATTTTCTATTTTTAATAAACACTAAAACTTGTTAATTTATTTTAAATAAGATTTACAAGTGTTTTATATTTTCAAATAAAACCTACTGAAATGGTTTTGATATTATTTAGATTTCAAATGGAGATTTTAATAAATCAAATCCTATTTGAATTAATAACTAAGGACTATTTTATTTAATTATTAAATAGATCCTAGAAGAATAAAAGTATTATTTTATTTTTGACTTTGGTTTGTGTTGTTAAGCAGAACTAAAAATTATACAAAGTTTGGCAAAGGTTTGAATTTATTTGTTGTTTGAATTGTTTGTTTGAAAATCAAAACAGAAAATCAAATGGAAAAAGAAAAAGTTTATTGTATAAAAAAAATGAATCGAACTCAGCCCAACCCATCTGGCCCAACAGCCCAGCAACGCAGCCCACCATCTCACCCCACTGCGAATCGTTTTTCACTCGAACTCACACCCGGAGAGTCGCAGACAAATGTACCCCACTCCCTCTCCCTCTCCCTCTCCCTCACAGACAGCACGGCCCCATTGCCTCGTCATCGTCATCAACACCTCGCCGGCCGTTTTCCCTTTGCTCAACGACGTTCTGCCACGATTAAATTTCTTTGATTACGCGTTGATGGCCGGAGTAAATCGCCAGTAACGACGCCTATATAAACGCCTCTCCCTCCCCTATCATTTCACCTCACTCGCCTCTCCCTCTCTGCCCCCAGGCTGGGTAAATTTCGAGCTCGAGCCCACTCTGCTCCGACGAACTCCTTCGTCAATTCCGGCGAGGACAGATTTTCCCTCGGCCCCTGCTTCACACGGGTTTCATCAGCAGCCTCTTGTGCATCTCCCCGTGCCACTCATTCGCCCGCGCGTGCCCTGTATCCTCGGCTTCGTCGACACCGAGCGTGCGCTGCCGTCTGCCATCGCTCCGATGAACTCCCCCGGTAAACTCCGTCCGCCCCAGCAACTCTCGATCATGCTCACATGAACCCCATGGTTGCCCGCATCTTACCGTGTCTTTGTTTTTCCTTGGGGTGAACTGCAGCGTCGCCCCGTCGTCAACCAGAGCCGCCAGACGCCGTTGCAAACTCCGACGAGGAATTGCCAGCAGCTCCGAGCGCCCCTCGCCAAGCCAGCGCCACCTTGAGCTTCACCTCGACCTCGCGAGCACGGTGAGCCCTATCCCCCTCTCCCTCGCTTCCTGTATCGCCAGCTCCTCCGCGAGCAAGCGTGCTCCGTCGTCTGCCGCCGTGCAGCGCCGCCAATCTTTGACCCAGCGTCTATGACCGTTAGATGTAAATCTTGCGGCTGAGATTAGAACTAGATGAAGAGCTACGAGTTGATCAGCGTCGTTCGTTTTAAGTTAGATCCTGCGGTCTAGATAGGCTGATCCGCACGAAGCGGTACCGGCCAATAATATCACGCCGCGTGGCACTGGTTTGATTTAAAACAGAATTCTGAATCTGATTTGTATGCAAACTTGTAAAATTCATAACTTTAAATCTACACGTCCAAATTTTGCAAATTTTATATCAATGGAATCAAAAGAACATGTACTTTGTAACCATGCTCTTTGTTTAATGTTTTGCTTCTGGAAAATTGGTTGAATTTCCAGAAACATGTGTAGGCTTATTTTGAATATAAAAATTGTTCTAGATAAACTTTTAATGTGAAATCCTTGCAAAATGATTTGTTGTGAACCTACTGACCTTAGGAACCAACTCATTGTTTTAAAAATGAATTTTGTGAAGTTTAGGAATAAATACTTGAATTAGCTCATTTCTAGTCCAATAAAAATATTGATTTTGATATGGAATTGATTTTTGAGTAAAACCTTTGGGAAATGTTTTGATTCAAACCTTCTGACCCTAAACACCAAGTTTTATGAATTAACAACTTATTTGATGAACAATATAAAATTATTGCTTCGATAAAAGCATTTTCAAACACATAAAATAATGATTTGGTTTAGAAATGATTTATAGATCAAACCTTTTGCAAATGGTTTTACCACTTTGGTAAATGACCACTTTGAACTTTATAAATGTTTAGAGCCTAGTAGAAACCACCTTTGCAAATAAAACTATCTTTGGCAAGCTTGCATGCATGACTTTGTTTCTATTATTTTATGTGTGATAAATTGTTTGAATATTGGTTGGAATGCTAGTTGAATCTATGTTTGCTTGATTGATTTGTAGTGAAGTTAGAAGAGTGTGATATTAGCAAGATCAAGAAGTGAACCAACATTCTCTACCAAAAAGGCAAGTGACACTATCATCCAAGTCCTATTATTTTCATTACACTTAGTGGATTTTGTAACATGCATGGAAAGGTTTACTATATTTTATGCTATGCTAAATCCTAATAGGATACCCTTATATATTCCTTAGTGGAAACATTGTAGTTGTAGTATGCTTAGCCCTGCTATATATATTGGGATGGGATACATGTTATGAATATATGAAGTGTTGAAAAGATGGGATACAAGAACTCAGTGAACCACCTGGGTGGACAAGGATACTCAAGGTTGGACAAGGTGGCAACAAAAGGAACCATGTTTATATGGCTATCTCCTTTTGTATGTGCACTAGAAGAAAACCACCCAGGGACTTAGAGATTGAACATGTTTCTTGTATAGTGGCTTCCGTGTACAGCCACATGCTAAATGGGCTCTGGCTTAGTCAACTACATAGTGGAAGACCCATGCATTGGCATCTTCAGGTTAACTAGAATTGTGTAAGGGAACTTGAAACCCTACATTGGTGCCTGGATGACAAGCTAGCATTGTGTATTGGGAGGACTCCTATGGAAAGACTTTTTCACATTCTCAATCTGCCAGTACTCCATCTTGGTGAGTACTTATCCAGCGGCCACTGGTGGCATCAAGATGAGATTGTGTCATGTGGGTAAACTGTACAACTTCTGCAGAAGATCAAATTCTAAGTACTTAGCCGAGTCCCCGGTTATGGACAACTCTGAGCAACTAAGGCCTGAAGCTATGGAATATCCCGACATTCCAATTTCTCAAAGTAAAACTTGAGGGTGACAACAAGGGATTAGAAGCACTTGGAGTTTTCCATGAAGTTTCAAAAAGATTTGACAAAGATCTAAAAACTATTTTGAAAAGATAGGATAAAACTATATTGCTTTCTGCAAAAGAGCGTAAACCCTACTTCGCCAAATATGCATGTAAATGATACGATCCACTTATTTCTACTTAGTAGTGAGACTTGCCAATACAATTCAAATGTATTGACCCTTGTGGCTGCAACTTATTATGTTGCAGGTTTGTTTGATGTTAGTGGAGTTTAATGATTAGGATTACAAGTCTACAACCAACATGACTGCCTGTGGCACTTTGAAGATAAAGGACCCCATGCTTATAGATATTCTGCTGCAATGTAATGTGATAGCCAAATGAGTTATGTAAGATTTAATGATTTATTTTATTCCTGGTTATAAAGTTGTATTATGACCTTTGTTTCTTGATATTACATCTTATCTGTGGATGCTAGCTATTGATCCAGGGACTAGCATTGTAAACACAGGGATCTCTAGCTTATTAAAGGTTGGGAACTCTACAGATGGTATCAGAGCACTGTGTTGCCTGTAGGATTATAACCCTAGGATTGGACAAAACCCCTTAGAAAAATAGGAGTTGTTTTTGTTCCAAAAACTTATTTACAAACAATCTTGTAAAATCTTTCCTCAACCTTTCTGGTTTTGACTCTACATCTCTCTATTTCAACTTGATGGACAAAACCTACCCCATGGCCAAAGACTTCACCATGAGCTAAGAATATCTTCAACTCTAATGACTTCAACATCTTCAACATTTTCACCAAGGACTTCAACCTTAGATATCACCGAAGGACTACAAGTGAAAACCAAGAGAGACTAGATTGCCTACCAAAAGACATTTATAACAAGTTAGAGTATGGATCATATTGACCTATGAGGTATGGTTATACTAAGTTATTATTTTCAAGAAAACTTGTTGTTTCCTTCAACTCATGAGTTAAGCTCATAAGTTGTTAAGTGGATAGTTGCTTGTTGATTGTTTGATGGTTTGATTGTTTGATTCAACTTGGTTGTTTTTGAGTTGTGTGTTAAAACTTCTTAAAAACCTATCCACCAATACTTATCCCTATCAAACCAACAGATGCCTCCTCGTCGTGCCAACCCCAACCAAAACAACAACATCACCCCTGAGATGCAGCAGATGATGGCAGCTCAGACACAGTTGATGCAACAGATGACCACATACATACAGAATTAGAACAACAACAATAACAATCAGAATAATCCTCCAGCACTTGACATGCTCACCAAGTTTCTGAAACTTAGGCCTGCAAGGTTCTCTAGAACAACTAATCCAATGGAGGCTGATGATTGGTTACGTTCAGTGAACAAAGACCTAGTGACTGTTGGCTGCACCGATGAAGAAAAAGTAAGGTTTGCAGCATTTCTGCTTGAAGGACCAGTAGCAACATGGTCGGACAACTTCCAGATCACCACTCCCCTTGAAGATGTGACTTGGGCTATTTTTGAGGATGGATTCAGAACAACTCACATCTCACCTGTAGTAATGTACTTGAAGAAAAAGGAATTTCACAATCTGAAACAACGTCACCTCAGTGTGGCTGAGTATATTGAAGAATTCAACAATATGGCACGCTATGCACCAGATGAAGTTGATACAGATGCTAAGAGAAAACAAAAAATTTCTTGAAGGACTTAATGATGAGTTGAACCTGCAGCTAGCTGTTGCCTATGTCCCAACTTATCAATCACTCTGTGACAAAGCCACAATATTGGAAAACAAGATGAATCAAGTTGAGAACAGGAAGAGGAAGCATAAACTCAAGAATCACTCAGGATCATCAAAGAAGAAGCATTCATTCAAAAAGAGCAATGAAGATTCTGAACCACAGTAGTATCACCACTACAACAATGGAAATGAGAATAATGGAAATGATAATGACAATGGAGATGACCTTGATCAGAACCAACATGACACTTTCAAGAAAGACATTAGCCAGTTGCAGTGCTATAAATGCAAGGAACTTGGACCCTATGCATCAGACTGTCCTGAGAAGAACAAGAAAAAGGATGCTAGAAGAGCCAATGGAAATGACTCCAATGTGACCCAGAAAGGACATGTGAACCAGATTGACATGGATGGAAACTTTGAAGAGATAGAAGAAGTGGATGTCAGAAACTAGTTAACTCAGAAGATTCAAATAAGGATTCCTTCTCTGGATATTAAGTATTGAACCTATAGTCAAGTGAACCATCAATGTAACCCTATGAGACTTTATTTTTAAGGGTGGTAGTACCCTAGTTGCCTTGAAGCCAACTTGTAACCTTTACCCTTCCCAAATCTCGGGACGAGATTTATTTTAAGGGTGGTAGCCTATCACATCCCAAATTTTTCCAAATTTTGAAATGTGAAAAATAAATAAACAAAATAAAACTTTGTTGAAAATTAGGGTGAGAAGAAACTTTTTGAATCCAATTGGAAACTTTCAAACCTATTTTGATCAAATAAAATCCTAAAGGGATTTAAAAAGATAAACAATTAATAAAGAAAGTTTTAATAATTGGAATTACTATTTTTGGACCTTTAAATAAAAAGATATGGTTTTTATAAAGCAAAGGTAGAATTATAAATAAGGATTATTTTACTGAGCCAAATTAAATCTTGGCCAAGGCTTTGAAATGAAATATTTCTATTTGATAAAAAGAATAAAGGTTTATTTAAATAAAATAATGAGGATTTATTAATATCCAATTTTATTAAAGTAAAGACTTTTCTATTTTTAATAAACACTAAAACTTGTTAATTTATTTTAAATAAGATTTCCAAGTGTTTTATATTTTCAAATAAAACCTACTGAAATGGTTTTGATATTATTGAGATTTAAAATGGAGAATTTAATAAATCAAATCCTATTTGAATTAATAACTAAGGACTATTTTATTTAATTATTAAATAGATCCTAAAAGAATAAAAGTATTATTTTATTTTTGACTTTGGTTTGTGTTGTTAAACAGAACTAAAAATTATACAAAGTTTGGCAAATGTTTGAATTTATTTGTTGTTTGAATTGTTTGTTTGAAAATCAAAACAGAAAATCAAATGGAAAAAGAAAAAGTTTACTGTATAAAAAAAATGAATCGAACTCAGCCCAACCCATCTGACCCAACAGCCCAGCAACGCAGCCCACCAGCTCACCCCACTGCGAATCGTTTTTCACTCGAACTCACACCCGCAGAGTCGCAGACAAATGGACCCCACTCCCTCTCCCTCTCCCTCTCCCTCATAGACAGCACGACCCCACTGCCTCGTCATCGTCATCAACACCTCGCCGGCCGTTTTCCCTTTGCTCAACGGCGTTCTGCCGCGATTAAATTTCTTTGTTTACGCGTTGATGGCCGGAGTAAAATCGCCAGTAACCACGCCTGCATAAACGCCTCTCCCTCCCCTTTCTTTTCCCCTCACTCGCCTCTCCCTCTCTGCCCCCAGGCTGGGTAAATTTCGAGCTTGAGCCCACTCTGCTCCGACGAGCTCCTTCGTCAATTCCGGCGAGGACAGATTTTCCCTCGGCCCCTGCTTCACACGGGTTTCATCAGCAGCCTCTTGTGCATCTCCCCGTGCCACTCATTCGCCCGCGCGTGCCCTGTAGCCTCGGCTTCGTCGACACCGAGCGTGCGCCGCCGTCTGCCATCGCTCCGACGAACTCCCCCGGTAAACTCCGTCCGCCCCAGCACCTCTCGATCATGCTCACATGAACCCCACGGTCGCCCGCATCTTACCGTGTCTTTGTTTTGCCTTGGGGTGAACTGCAGCGTCGCCCCGTCGTCAACCAGAGCCGCCAGACGCCGTTGCAAACTCTGGCGAGGAATTGCCAGCAGCTCCGAGCGCCCCTCGCCAAGCCAGCACCACCTTGAGCTTCACCTCGACCTCGCGAGCACGGTGAGACCTCTCCCCCTCTCCCTCGCTTCCTGTATCGCCAGCTCCTCCGCGAGCAAGCATGCTCCACCGTCTGCCGCCGCGCAGCGCCGCCAATCTTTGACCCAGCATCTATGACCGTTAGATGTAAATCTTGCGGCTGAGATTAGAACTAGATGAAGAGGTACGAGTTGATCAGCGTCGTTCATCTTAAGTTAGATCCTACGTTCCAAAGAGGCTGATCCGCACGAAGCGGTACCGGCCAATAATATCACGCCGCGTGGCACTGGTTTGATTTAAAACAGAATTCTGAATCTGATTTGTATGCAAACTTGTAAAATTCATAACTTTAAATCTACACGTCCAAATTTTGCAAATTTTATATCAATGGAATCAAAAGAACATGTACTTTGTAACCATGCTCTTTGTTTAATGTTTTGCTTATGGAAAATTGGTTGAATTTCCAGAAACATGTGTAGGCTTATTTTGAATATAAAAATTGTTCTAGATAAAATTTTAATGTGAACTCCTTACAAAATGATTTGTTATGAACCTACTGACCTTAGGAACCAACTCATGGATTTAAAAATGAATTTTGTGAAGTTTAGGAATAAATACTTGAATTAGCTCATTTCTAGTCAAATAAAAATATTGATTTTGATATGGAATTGATGTTTGAGTAAAACCTTTGGGAAATGTTTTGATTCAAACCTTCTGACCCTAAAAACCAAGTTTTATGAATTAAAAACTTATTTGATGAACAATATAAAATTATTGCTTTGATAAAAGCATTTTCAAACACATAAAATAATGATTTGGTTTAGAAATGATTTATAGATCAAACCTTTTGCAAATGGTTATACCACTTTAGTAAATGACCACTTTGAACTTTATAAATGTTTAGAGCCTAGTAGAAACCACCTTTGCAAATAAAACTATCTTTGGCATGCTTGCATGCATGACTTTGTTTCTATTATTTTATGTGTGATAAATTGTTTGAATATTGGTTGGAATGCTAGTTGAATCTATGTTTGCTTGATTGATTTGTAGTGAAGTTAGAAGAGTGTGATATTAGCAAGATCAAGAAGTGAACCAACATTCTCTACCAAAAAGGCAAGTGACACTATCATCCAAGTCCTACTATTTTCATTGCACTTAGTGGATTTTGTAACATGCATGGAAAGGTTTACTATATTTTATGCTATGCTAAATCCTAATAGGATACCCTTATATATTCATTAGTGGAAACATTGTAGTTGTAGTATGCTTAGCCCTGCTATATATATTGGGCTGGGATACATGTTATGAATATATGAAGTGTTGAAAAGATATATGTTTTATATAATAAAACAAGTACTCAATGAACCACCTGGGTGGACAAGGATACTCAAGGTTGGACAAGGTGGCAACAAAAGGAACCATGTTTATATGGCTATGTCCTTTTGTATGTGAACTAGAAGAAAACCACCCAGGGGACTTAGAGATTGAACATGTTTCTCGTACAGTGGCTTCCGTGTACAGCCACATGCTAATGGGCTCTGGCTTAGTCAACTAAATAGTGGAAGACCCATGCATTGGCATCTTCAGGTTAACTAGAATTGTGTAAGGGAACTTGAAACCCTACATTGGTGCCTGGATGACAAGCTAGCATTGTGTATTGGGAGGACTCCTATGGAAAGACTTTGTCATAGTCTCAATCTGCTAGTACTCCATCTTGGTGAGTACTTATCCAGCGGCCACTGGTGGCATTAAGATGAGATTGTGTCATGTGGGTAAAGTGTACAACTTTTGCAGAAGATCAAATTCTAAGTACTTAGCCGTGTCCCCGGTTATGGACAACTCTGAGCAACTAAGGCCTGAAGCTATGGAAGATCTCGACATTCCAATTTCTCAAAGTAAAACTTGAGGGTGACAACAAGGGATTAGAAGCCCTTGGAGTTTTCCAAGAAGTTTCAAAAAGATTTGACAAAGATCTAAAAACTATTTTGAAAAGATAGGATAAAACTATATTGCTTTCTGCAAAAGAGCCTAAACCCTACTTAGCCAAATATGCATGTAAATGATACGATCCACTTATTTCTACTTAGTAGTGAAACTTGCCAATACAATTCAAATGTATTGACCCTTGTGGCTGCAACTTATTATGTCGCAGGTTTGTTTGATGTTAGTGGATTTTAATGATTAGGATTACAAGTCTACAACCAACATGACTGCCTGTGGCACTTTGAAGATGAAGGACCCCATGCTTATAGATATTTTGCTGCAATGTAATGTGATAGCCAAATGAGCTATGTAAGATGTAATGATTTATTTTATTCCTGGTTATAAAGTTGTATTATGACCTTTGTTTCTTGATATTACATCTTATCTATGGATGCCAACTATTGATCCAGGGACTAGCATTGTAAACACAGGGATATCTACCTTATTAAAGGTTGGGAACCTTACATAAATGACTTGATCTTATGCTACGCTTAACTATAGGAGTGTTTCCATCACACCATTCTTCTAATGATATGACCTTGTTATTAATAACATCAAATGTCCATGATCAGGAAACAATGATTATCAATTAATCAACAAGCTAGTTTAATAAGAGGCTTTAATAGGGACTCTACTATGTTTACAAATCACACAAGTATTAAAGTTTCCGATTGATATAATTATAGCATGTGATGTAAAAATTTATCGTAAACATATATATATATATATGATAATAACCACTTTATTATTGCCTCTTGAGCATATCTCCAACAGGTGGGTGCCGAGCTATGGATCGAGAAGGAGCGATTGCTTCCCCCATAGTTTGGTTCCCAAAGCGGTGAGACTGGGGTTCGTGGCTAGCACTTGGTGCATTGAGGCGTGACCGGGAGAGAGAAGGGATTGCCGCATGATGGGTTGCCGCTTGATGCCCCGATTCGGGGTCGGCTCCTCCGGCCCCGACCGGTGCAACTCCTTCTGGCAAGTGGCGTTCCTCGACTGTGTCTCCTAAGCTATCAGGGAGAACCGCTACACCAGCAGCGCCTCCAGTATTGCCGACCAAGGGATCCTCGAGCATGACGCCTCCCGCATCGCCTGGTGGTGGTATCTCTTGGGGAGCAGTGCCCCCATATGCATGTTCACCCTCCTCGGCTGTGGGATGCGGTGGGGACCATGGTGGCGGTGGCGCTGTCGCGCTTGGCCCTGGATGCGGGTTGGCACCCGCAACGGTAACTGCGCACTGTGCATGAGGCTCGGCACCCAAGGACCCAGTCGTGGGAAGGGCGTGGGAGCGAGTCCATGCAGCGGGTGAGTTAACTATGGCAGGACCGGTCCCGGTGCCAGGACCTCTCCTTGGTGCCATGGCTGTTGATGACGCGGTCGATGTCGGTGATGACGATGATGATGACGAAGCTCATGGAGCTGTCGATACTGACGCCAAAAATGCGAGTGCCCCCTACCTGGCATGCCAGATGTCACATCTTGCCAACATAGACATCAAGGATGCAAGAAACCACATATTTTTTTGGTAGTGGGCACAAAGGCGTTTCGACATCAATAGCGATGAAGGAACCTACTGATTTGAGCACACAACACACACAAAGCACACACAGTTATTTTTTACCCAGTTTCGGACCGCCCTTTGGCTAACAACCCTACGTCCTACTTTGGTGGATTATCTGGAGTGGATCAATATACAAGATTGTGATCTATCTCATGCTGGGGAGCTGCTTTATAGCTTAGCTTCTACGCTCCTCGGGCTTCCTCTTTCTTTCTCTTCTCACTCACTCAATGCCCTTTTTTCCTTCTCTCCAGAATGGAGAGACGATGTCCCTCTCTCTAACAAACCCTAGCTCTACTTTTGGTCGAAGAGTCTCTCCTACTATCCTCAAACTTTTCCCTAACTCTCTCTTATAACTCCAAAGTCTCTTCCTTCAAACCCGAAAGTCCCCCCTTTGAACCGAAAGTTCCACATCGAACCCGAAAGTTCTCTCCGTCTCACGAGGGAAAAGCGCCTCCTTTTATAGTCCAAGGGGTCACTACATAGGCCAGCGTGGGACACCGCCAGGGGCGTTCCTGGGTGAAATCATGGTGTGCCACGTGGTCTCTTGGCAGACGGGCAGCGCCTGCGGACAATGGATGGCTAGGGGCGGTGCAGAGGTGCGCTTGATGGCAGGGTGACAGCTCAGTCTCCGAGCTGTCACTCCTGTTGGTGAGGCGCATTAGTGGGCTGCAATGCCATGATGATGTTTGGAAGATCTGGCGTGTCACCAGTTCCCAAGGCAGTGCCTAGCGTGCCTTGTTAGGCTTAGTTGACTCCGTCCCTCGAGCTGTCCCAAGGGATACTCGAGCACGACGCCTCCTGCATCGCCTGGTGGTGGTATCTCTTGGGGAGCGGTGCACCCATATGCTTGTTCGCCCTCCTCGGTCGTGGGATGCGGTGGATACTATGGTGGCATTGGCACTGTCGCGCTTGGCCCTAGATGCATGTTGGCGCCCGCAACAGTAACTGCATGTTGTGCATGAGGCTCGGCACCCAAGGACCTAGTCGTGGGAAGGGCATGGGAGCGATTCCATGCAGCGGGCGAGTCGACCGTGGCAGGACCGGTCCTGGCGCCAGCACCTCTCCTTGGTGCCATGGCTGGTGGTGACGCGGTCGATGTCGGTGAAGACGATGATGATGACGAAGCTCATGGAGTTGTCGATGTTGAAGCCGAAAACATGAGCGCCCCCTACCTGGCATGCTAGATGTCACGTCTCGCCAACATGGACATCAAGGATGCAAGACACAACATATTTTTTTGGTAGTGGGCACAAAGGCGTTTCGACCTCAACAGCGATGAAGGAACCTGCTGATTTGAGCACACAAGACACACACAAAGCACACACGGTTATTTTTTACCCAGTTTCGGGCCGCCCTTCAGCTAACAACCCTACGTCCTACTTTGGTGGATTATCTGGAGTGGATCAATATACAAGATTGTGATCTCTCTCATGCTGGGGATCCGCTTTATAGCTTAGCTTCTACGCTCCTCGGGTTCCTCTTTCTTTCTCTTCTCACTCACTCAATGCCCTTTTTTCCTTCTCTCCGGAATAGAGAGAGGATGTCCCTCTCTCTAACAAACCCTATCTCTACTTTTGGTTGAAGATTCTCTCCTACTATCCTCAAACTTTTCCCTATCTCTCTCTTATAACTCCAAATTCTCCTCCTTCGAACCCGAAAGTCCCCCCTTTGAACCCGAAAGTTCCACATCGAACCCAAAAGTTCTCTCCCTCTCTCGAGGGTCAAGCGCCTCCTTTTATAGTCCAAGGGGTCACTACATAGGCCAGCGAGGGACACCCCAGGGGCGTTCCTAGGTGCAATCATGGTGTGCCACGTGGTCTCTTGGCAGACGGGCAGTGCCTGTGGACAATGGATGGCTAGGGGCGGTGCACATGTGCGCTTGATGGCAGGGTGACAGCTCAGGCTCCGAGCTGTCACTCCTGTTGGTGAGGCGCATCAGTAGGCTACAATGCCATGATGATGTTTGGAAGATCTGGCGTGTCGCTAGTTCCCAAGGCTGTGCCTGACGTGCCTTGTTAGGCTCAGTTGACTTCGTCTCCCTGGTCGCGCCTGGCATAAGAGAAGTGCTCCCGTGGTCCTTCCAGGGCGCGGTCGTGACCACTCATCCTCGCTTCCCTTGATCGGGCCCTTTACCTCCTTTGTGGCAGCCCCCAGAAGGAGAGGTTGGACCGCCTCGCCTACGCCGTTGTCTTTTCCTGCTTGTCCGCGCCCGGTTGGCGGATCAAAGATCGTATTCTAGCGCATGTCTTTCCCATAGGTACCTACACCACAGATGATACTTAGTATCCATAGAATTCATCATATAAAAACCATACCTATGACGAGCACATGATGCTCGTATATTGGCAACGTCTTCGTCAGCCAGGCCGCTCATCTGCTGAGCCATTGACTGGTGGGTCCCAGCCCACACGCTACGACGCAATGCGAGAGACCCCCGATCTCATTACGCCAACACACAAGGACGTAGAATCTAGAGTATCATACGTCAACTCCTAGAACATCGCGCAGCTGCGGTGTTTCTACCCTTAGATGTCTTTACTTTCATATAAGGCTATTTAGCCAGGCTACTTAGAAGAAACATGTACCTACTATTCTAGAATAAATAAATCTAAGTCCCTCGCCCAATACGCCTCATGTTTATATTTTTTCGTGCATATCATACTCGGGGGATACGCCTCACCTGACGACCTTGTCGGCTCAATACTATTTCATCCACCTGAGTAGCTGACTACACTAAGCAATTGAACCCTTCAAAACTCCAACCTAGTTGCAACCCAACAGACAGGCTAGCAAGGACCTAAGATTCACCAATGTCAGGCTAACAAAAAGGAACATAAAGTTTACAGCAGTCAAATGCATCGCATGCAATACTTAAATTTTTTTTACACAGGCCATGCCTCCCAGTCAAAAACTATACAAACTTTACATCCTATATATACATATTCTACGTAGGGATCCTACTATTATCGCCGCTGAAGTATAACATTGGTGCACTCGTCGAACAATAGAACGATATCCTCGGTAGGCTGAGAGATCGCATGATAATGGGGTCACATGTTCCATGCCCTCCAGAGGAACGGGTGGCCCCGCCGCCATGGCCACCAGGTCCAGATCAGAGCGATGAAGGTGCACAAGGGACAATGCAGCCTTGGCACCTACGATGGGATGCTGGCGCATGCATTCCCTCACTGCGCCCATGTTCTAGAACTTTTGAAGAAGCCCAAGAACACTCGGAGGAGCCTCATCCAAAGGGAACATAGCGCTGAAGATTGACGCAAGTGCCAAATGAGCGCTCTTCAGCACCTCAAGCACTTGGTGAATGCGATCGTGCACCGTCGCCACCACAACTGCTCGGTTCCAGTCCATCCAAAACAACCCAAAAGCCTCTAGCTCCTGCTAGGTGAGGAAGTTCAATTGAATTTCGATATGCTCCTTCTCTTCCCGTGGAATGATATTTACAACTACAAGAACAACAACAAGTCAGTGGACAAATGTGGCAATAACTACAAGGAGTGGATGGACGAACCCTAATTACATTGCAGCTGCTCGCCAATTTGTGCGAACGCTCCAAGGAGATACGTATCCCTATCAAAGGCTTTCTTTGCCTTCGACTTCCATACATCAGCATGGCCACGAATGATGGCAACAGCCTTCTCCAGGATCTTCCCACGATCGCGGAGTAGAGGAAGCGACAGTTCTTTCGCCTTCGGCTGTAGAGGAGCCGAAGGGACATGCGAGGTTGTCAGAACAACACCCTATGAACCCTATGCAACGTAAAAGCAATAGAAAATAAGAACAAGATGAAGTTAAAAAAAGATAGAGCATATATTTACAGAAAAGGATACTACGTAGCTGTTTAAGATATAGTCTGGTACAAAAGGACGGCAAACTACTCCTACGCAACAACTACAGGTAGCTAACCAGAGGCTATGTAGATGCAACTAAGGGCTTCGTGATGTCTATGGCAGCCTCCGCCTCCGAGGCTTGTGTTGCGACTGATGACCCACAAGTATAGGGGATCTCCACAGTCTTTGAGGGTAGTATAACCCAATTTACTGATTCGACACAAGGGGAGAAAAATAATAATTATAAGCCTTAACAACTGAGTTGTTGATTCAGATGCACCTGGAAATATTCTTGCTCACAGTAGTTTATCAATAGCAACAGTTTTGTAATATAAATAGCAAAGTAACAACAGTAGTACTACAAAGGCAGAAGTAACAATAGTAGCAAACAGCAGGATTTGAGTGTGGTAGGCATAGGGATGGATGGAAAGGCGTTGCATGGACGAGACTATTCATGTAATGTCAAGATCTAGGACATTTGCAGATAAATAAGATAAAGCATCAAAGTACTAAACAATCATAGGCATGTGTTCCATATATAGTCATACATGCTCACAATGAGAACTTGCAGAACATCTTTTGTCCTGTCAGCCCGTTGCAGCGTGGCCTCAAGGGAATCTATTGGCAATTAAGGTACTCCTTTTAATATAGGACCGGAGCAAAGCATTAACACTCCGTGAACACACGTGATCCTCATATCACATCCATCCCCTCCGGTTGTCCCAATTTTTGTTACTTCTGGGCCTTTGACAATAAATATGTGTAAACAACTTGTAGGTAAGATCACAAACAATACTATCATCATGAATCTATAATATGTTCAGATCTGAGATCATGGCACTCGGGCCCTAGTGACAAGCATTAAGCATAACAAGTTGCAACAAAGTCAAATAACACTAATAAAGATACTAGGCACCATGCCCTAACAATCTTATTCAATTACATGATAGATCTCATCCAATCCCTACCATCCCCATAGCGTATAGGGGGGATTACTCAATCATGGATGGGGGAAACATGGATGTTTGATGGAGAGGCATCGATGATGATGATGGTAATGATCTCCTCCAATTCCTCGTCCTGGCAGGGTGCCAGAACGGAGTTTCTGGTTCCGAAACGCGGTTTCTGGTGGTGGCAGCACTGCGGAACTCTATTTGGAAAAATGTCGAACCTCCCCCAGGCGCGGCCTTGGCTGGCCCGCGCGGCCAGGGGTGTGGGACCCTCGTGGCCCTATTTCGTCTCATCTTCTGGCTCCGTGAGTCTTCTGGTAAAATAGCAGTTTTTCCATATTTTCCAGGATTTTTCCTGAAAGTTGATTTTCTTCACAAAAACTAGACACCAAAGCAATTCTACTGAAAACAGCATCAGTCCGTGTTAGTTGTATCCAAATCACACAAGTTGGAGGAGAAACAATAGAAAAAGTGTTTGGGAAAGTAGATACGTTTTGGACGTATTAACTCCCCCCAAGCTTAGCTTATTGCTTGTCCTCAAGCAATTTAGTTAAAAACTGAGTGCGATAAAAGAAACTTTCACGAACAAATTTGCTTCATGTGATGTATATATTCTCAACATATGATCAGTACTTAGACAATTCATAATAAGGAGTATGCAACTAAGTTTACTCAATAGTCATGCAAGCTATGAAGAGATTCCAACACAATAATAATAGGCAGCATGAAACATAAACATAAGCAACATTTAAATGCTCATAAGAAGGTATGATAGATTGGTATATCCCTTGCCTTTGATTGTGGAGCAAAACATAAGTGCCAAGGCACCTCTGAAGTTCGAGTGAAGACTAGAAGTAAAGATATCAAAGATACAAGCATCCTAGTTATGTCATAATTAACCAAGTTTTGAGACAAGCACATTACTCTAAGAATGACAACTATGCTCTCAAGATGGTGCTCATAGAATAAGTGGTGACTCAACAAGGAAGTGAAAAGGTTTTGAAAAGTTTGAAAGACTTCCAAATGCTGAAGGTATGGTACTCATTAGCATTGAGCTCTAATTGCCCCTAACAAAGGCATCTTTAAGTTGTTAAGTTTAAAGTGAGGTCCAATTTGAGTTATATGCTTGAAAAAACATAAACTAGAAATCTCATGTCCCTTGAGTACGAGGGCCGTTCCTCATGCTACTCAACTTTAGTTACCGGTAAGTTCTTGTCATTTTAAGTACATGTGTATCATAGAGAACCTCCAATGGGGTACCCCTTGCCCCATGATACATGAGCTATCCCATATCAAAATGACAAGGCAAAAGACAGTGAGCATCTCATCGATCCTTTATTTACCATGGGAATGGTGCATATTTTTTCTCTCTTCTCTTTTTTCTCTTTATATTTTTTCTGAGGATGCTTCATTGATTGTTCACTATGGTTATGCTGCAAGTTTCTACCATGATTAGGCATGGCTTAGGCTAGGGGCCCAGGCGTTTCACTAAGACATATACATAACTGCATGGACTTATAAGCTCCCCTTCTATTTCACACCGCCTACATTCGCAAACAAAAGAGCATGATATCAACTGGATAATATCTACAGGTGTTGAAAGTGTTCCCCATGACAGCATGGTTCTGCTAACTCCCAACATATAATTCGCAAGCATATAACTTTCATGGACAGTCACAATGGTTCAGGTTTATTAAGTGCAATAAAATAAAGTGTGCCATCAAGTTTGTGAGAGCTTTACTAACTAATTTTCTCATAACAAGCAAACATTTTATTTGGAAGAAAACAAGGCATAATTTTTATGCACGGAATAGCAATGATGCTAGTAGGTAGATATGGTGGACACTTTTTGAAAATTTTGGTTTTCGGGAGTTGGAAACACGAGTAGATCTCATACTCAGTGCAAGTCAAGGCTAGCAATAGAAAAGGGAGAGACAAATGAGAGAGCAATAACTGTCATAATCATGCTTGCAACAAAACAAAATTAATTAAGGCATACAAGTGATACTAGAACTCTGAGGCAAAATAAATCATTGAGGCTTAACTGACTTTTGTTCAGTCATATGCATGCGAGAGAATGTGCCAAGTCGATTCAAATGAAACATTCAGAGGATGATACCACAATGTCATACCAAGTTATGAAATGAACAATGCAAGCAAACATTCATGGGACATGCTACAAACTATTAGCAAGTTGGAGCTAATCATAAGAGAGAAAGAACTACTAAGCATCCATTAAGTAACATACACCTTACAGGAACAGACTAAGCATGCCCACAATGGTGAGTATATGTACAAAAATGAAGACAAATAGAGTTCATTATCAGCCTCTTACCACACCTCGAGTTGTCATTAATCATCATTATTGCCTTTCACTTGTGTGTCTTGAATAATAACATGAAACCAAACTCCAAAGAAGTCACTGAGGACCGCTGAACCCCTGCAATAAACATCACAAAACCAAAGAAGAACAACAAATATTTTTGGGTTTCCAATTTTTTTAGAGGACCAGAACTAAAGGCAAAAACAAACAAAGCAAAATCTTTTTGGATTTTTATTAAAGCAAACCAAAGATAAAAGGCAAAGAAACAAACCAAGAGAAACAACGGAAATATTTTTGGTCTTTTTGTGTTTTGGAAAGCAGAAACAAAAACTAAAAAGAAAGCGAAACATGGATATAAAAAGTACCGCCAAAACATGATATATAGATGAGTGTGAGGTCGGTATAACTCCCCCCAAACTTAGGCTTTTGGCCTAAGTGGAGATCAATAACACGGGTAGTAACTCCAAGATGGTGGATCATCATAAGAATGATCATAATCAGGCCCTCACGATGAAGAACAAGAAGCGCCCCAATCATAAGAGGGCTGCTGGTATGAAGACTCCCCCATGTTGGAGGGCTGAACCAAATCATCTTCGGGATCCTCTCAAACATTCTCCTCTTGCTGGGAGAGCTCCGCCACGTATGTGTCAATTTCTTCCTCCATGAGTGACCATCCTTTCCAGGTATCAAAATCAAACAAAGCAGGTGCAGGCAAAGGGACTACTTTCTCATACTTACCCCCTCTCCAACCACTCTTGAGAAAGGTTATTTCATAACATAACTCGTAAAGATTAGACCAAGAAAAAAAAAATTATGCTGTACCATGGAATTGAGATCTAGCCTCTCTATGGGAAACTAAAAGTCTGAATTATGAGGTCCTAAACCATGCATAACTAATAAACAAGAGGCAATAAGACCTCCACAAATTCCACCTTTATCACGGTTAGCAGTAAGATGGAAGGCTATCAAAGCACCCAAATTATAAGTCCTATCTCGTTTCAAGGCGGCTAAGATAAATGATAGATCAAATGAAGATAATTTACTAGAAGTTTTTCTAGCAAGAACACACTTGGCAATGAAATAGGCAAAATAACGAATGGATGGGGAATGAATATTCCGAATTTGACCACTCTCCTTTGAGAAGGAGCATCCTTGGAAAATCTCCGCCTATAAGTCCATGAGTGGCGTGGGCCTCTCCCTAATCTTCTCACATGAACCCCACTGTGGCACTCTAATAGCTGCACAGAAGTCATCAAACGGGAAGTTGATAGCTATATTGTAAAATTTTCAGTGAACCATAGGGTTAGGCAAGGTCCAACTAAATTGAAAGTCCTGCACCACAGACATAGTTAGTTTCACATATTGATAGGGTTCTTCTCCAACAAAATGCTACAACCCTGCATTAGAAATCAGAGTTTGGAAATCCTGAAATATCCCTGTAGCTCTAATGAATTCTGGGAATGGATAAATGGAAGAGAAAACATCCTCCTCGCGGTGGACTTTCATACTCTCCGTCACACTTAATTCATGTTGATTGAGCTGGTATGCACTCATCTTCTTTTCTGAATTTTTTAGACAAATATCAAACCAATTGATTTCCAAGTTAATGAATAATGAGGAACTACTATATGAACTTGTTAGAAGGCTAAACATGCATAAAAATGAAATCTCTAAGAATAGAAAAATCATGCAAGCTCACACAACCTGTCACCTATAGTAGCAAAATACTCAAGATACAATCCACCAATCAAAAATCTAATTGGACAAGCGGAGGATGCACATACTGGAGAGCAATCCCTCCAAAAATCAGCAGCAAAGATGGGATGAACAAGGAGATTGAAATTCGGGAGCAAGAATAGCAGGAACTCAAGCTATGAGAAGTTTTCCGGTGTTTTTCGGGAGAGAGAAGGAAGTGGGAGGAAGGAGACCAAGTAGATGGTCAATGGTGGCCCACACCTAGGCCAGGCGCGTCATGGGGCTGGGCGCGCCACCAAGTGGTGTGCTGGCCTGGTGGGTCCCCCTTGGTCACTCCAGGTGCCCCTCTGTCCCTTTTTTCATTAAAAAAATTAATATGAATTTTCTGGAATTTTTCGGGAAACTTTATTTTTGGACAATTTTCAGGTTATGAAAATTGATTTTCTCGGAGAAAAAGTTTTTTGAAAGACACAAAAGCAAACCAAAACTAAAACTACAGAAGTTCTAAGACACTCTAATAACCAAGCCACTAGCAAAACTAAGATGAACAAAACAAAAAGCAAAGATTGGAAAGGAGAAAAATAAAGGTGCGCAAGTATAATCATTGTGAAATCATTGTTTTGTTCATTAAAATCCCTTTGTTAACAAGGTTTATCAAGTCTTGTTACCAAAACAATCTTATATGAAACAAAACTTTGCATTTCACAAAATTATTATGTTACCTCAATCTTGATAGCAATAGTCCCAATCATAATAGTTTCAAAATCTTCTTGCGGTATGGGACAATATATTTCTCCAACCTTGATGCCCTCAGTATTTTCAATTGAATTTAGGCCATAACTCTTATCAATCTTCTTTGGGAAATAGATAGTATGCTCTTTATCATTAATATTAAAAGTTACTTTTCCTTGATTACAATTAATGACAGCACCTGCAGTATTAAGAAAAGGTCTCCCAAGAATAATAGAATATTATCATCTTTAGGCATCTCAAGCACAACAAAATCAGTTAAAACCAAGCAATTATGAGCCACTTGAACAGGAACATCCTCACATATACCAACAATGATAGTAGTAGACTTATGAGCCATTTGCAAAGATATATCACTTGGTATCAATTTTTCTAGTTGAAGTGTCTTGTAGAGAGAAAAAGGCATAACACTAACTCCAGCTCCCAAATCACACAAAGCAGTTCTAACATAATTATTTTTAATAGAGCAAGGAATAATTGGAATACCTGGATCACCAAGGTTCTTTGGAACCTTACCATTGAGTAATAATTAGCAAGCAAAGTAGAAATTTCCTCATTAGGAATCTTCCTTTTATTAGAGACAATACCCTTGATATACTTTGAATAAGGAGGCAACTTAATAGCATCAGAAAAAGGAATTTGCAAAAATAAAGGTTTCATCCACTCAAAAACCTTGTTATAGTGTTCTTCCTCCTTTGACTTGTGTTTCTTATTAGGAAAAGGCATTGATTTCTGCACCCAAGGTTCTCTTTCACTACCATGTTTATTAGCAACAAAATCCTCCTTAGTGTACTTAGTGTTCTTAGTGTCCTTTTCAGGTTCTTCTTCAATTTCTTCCTTATCAGGAGCATCATTGTTATCATTACCACTTTCAGTTTCAGCATTAGAGACATATACACTATTAGGATGTACAGTAGGTTTAGAAGGTTCCTCAAGTGTTTTATGTTTCTTTTTCTTTCTCTTAGAAGAAGTACCTCTATCTTTAGTTTATTGAGAATCCTCCTCAATTCTTTTAGGATGTCCCTCAGGATAAAAAGGATCCTGAGTGGTAGCACCACTCCTAGTTCTCATTTCATAAGCATGTTTATTTCCAGAAGCATTAACTAGCATATCTTTTTGTACTCTAGCAAGTTGATCAATTTGAGTTTGAACCATTTGGAAATGTTTAACAAGCATTTTAACATCATTAGTAGTTTTTTCCGCAATATCTTTCAACTCATTAATAGCTCTAGAGTTTTCCAATAAATGATTCTGAACTTGTTTATTAAAATTACTTTGTTTAAGAATAAAAGTATCAAGTTCCTCTAAGAATTGATCAGGAGGTTTACCATAAGGAATATCACCTTCATCAAAATGTTGGAGAGAGTGTACCTCAATAGTGGATAAGTGTGAGATTGGCTTACATAATTCTTCTATAGGAGGTAAATTTTTCACATCTTCAGATCAAATACGCTTCTCCTTAAGACATTTCTTAGCTTCTTTCATCACTTCATTTTTTAATTCAATCACTCCCCTCTTCTTTGGTGTTGGTGTTGGGATTGGTTCAGGCACAATTGGTTCAGGTGTAATTGGCTCAGTTGTAGTCTAATCATAATAATTCTTGCTAATGTTAGCCATTAATTCTTTAGCTTCTGTAGGAGTTCTTTTCCTGAAAACACAATCAGCAAAACTGTCCAGGTGTGTCCTAGATTCATCAGTTAGTCCATTATAATATATATCAAGAAGCTCATTTTTAGGTAATGGACATACATGATGTGCATGAATCAACACAAAGAACATTGCCCATGACTCAGGCAATTTATCGTCTTCTCCCTGTTTAAAATCAGAAAGTTTCTGCAAAACAGCATATTAAGTACTAGGAGGGAAATATTTCTAAAAGAAAGTAGAAATCAAGCAATCAGGGCTATCAATCGATCGAGGAGGTAAACTATTAAACCAAGCTTTAGCTTCCCCTTTTAGTGAAAAAGGGAAAAATTTCGCAAGAAATTACTCGCACATCTTAACATCATCAGAGAATAAAGTACTCATAGTAGAAAGTGTTGGTGATATGCTAAATGGGTATCACCATAGCATGTCTCTAATCCGAATAACCAAGGTGGCCCACAGTTGGTAGCAAGGCCCATGGCCTGCTAGGCAGCTTAGTTAGATGGATACAGAAGGGAGGCCCATTGCGGTGACCCAGCATACCACTGCATGATCTAGTACACTATAGTCGTTGACATAACACCAATGAAACATCATTCCATCCGCATCATATCCCTCAGAGTGGTACAATAGAAACATCGCTGGTCCAAGACAACACTTTAGATTACATATAACAGATTACAAAAGATCTAGAGAACTTCATCGAACAGTGAGGAATATTATACAGAAAGAAGTAGAAAGATCCACTCGGAGTTAATTTCGAAGTACTACTTTTAATATATATATATAAGGCTTGAAAGTACTACTATAGTACTGTTCTACAGAAGTAGGTTCTAGATTCTAGGAGTTTTATTTATATTCTACGCTTCAACTTGTCTTTGATATATTCCGGTAAGGTCTTCGACTCTGTTGATCTCCCTAAGATATCTACAACTCTTCAAGTGACTTATTTCCTGGGAACTCCATTGGTTTCTCTGAGATCTAGCAAGGGTTAAGAAGATACGTTGAGTACGGGCATACTCAGCAAGTTCACTAAAGAGAAGTGTTTGATGCACTATCTACAGCCATAGACTATAGGTTCTAGGCAATGCAAATTTTTATAAACATTTCTTCAAAGGTTGCTTTTATTCTGAAAAGCTATGTCCATCAGCCTTCACGGGTTTACCAGAACTTTCATGGAGTTCCTTTCCCGCAGTGTTCGTAGCTCCTTCCCGGAACAAGGAGTAACAAGTTATAGTTCTTACACTCTGTAGAGCTGCGTCACTTTACCCATGAGAGATCTTAGCTTTGCTGCACATCCGAGTTATAGGCTCGTTCACACTTCCTTGGTGTGAGGCCCAAACTAAGATCCAAGCCAATCACTGTCCTTCTCCGTGACCCCGCATACACCACAATTGTTGGATGTCCAAACTCAAGGTAGACTTTCCCCCGTATAAAACGGCTATACCTTAGGTGGATACACACAACAACCATTAACACTAGTAATCTGTCTTTTGTAAGCCCAGATCCATGCTAGACCCCCATACAAAACGGCTATACCCATGATCTGCAACTTACAAATGCCTAGAACAGTGTCGAATGCATGCGAAAGGGAGCCGATCCAGCTGACTTCTCCGTCCCATTCCAAATCTCATGGTTAACGCGTAATATACGACGCAAGAATCACTGGTGACATTGGTTGTTAAGTCCTATATAATATGTTCCTTTACCACCGGAACTTTATTAGTAGATTATTACCTCATGGTAAATAATCTATAATCAAATTATTATGAAAATAGTGTTTTCTGACCTTTTTCAAATGCAGGTGATGACAACACTGGATTTGCAAAATACTTTATAGAAAATAATCAAAGTACATGAGCAAGTGTGAACTTGCCTTTTGTGATTGCAAGACTATGCACTCATGGTCTTCGAGATAATAGAAGATCGAATATCTGAAATCATCATCATTGGTCCGGTAAGGACTAATGTTTAAAGAAGCAAGATGCCATTATGCATAAATAATAATATGCAATTTTATAGTTTCCAAAGTGAAACCCTTAGTATTTTGAATAAGTTGATTTTAGGTACCTTCTTTAAGATTGGGTTTATCTTTAAGTTTATTTCATAAGTAATGACATTGATAAGGAACTTTAAGTGTTAACAATCCAAAATATACAATTACGGATAGAGTAATATGATTATGATTAATTGTTATCTGGTGACTAGGATAAAAGTCCTTGGGTTGAGTTCTTAAGAGCTAAAGGAATTATTATAGACTTGTTTGTGTGAAGTGGCAAAAAGAATAACATTTGAGGAAACTAGTATTTAGTTAAGGTTAATTTGTCTTTAGGGTTATTAACATTAGGGTTTGTGAGGGTTACAAATGATGTGACTAAAGTTAACTTTAAAATATGAATAAACTTCAAATAAGATGTTTATGATTGTTTAAACCAAAGTTAATTATAAAAATAGAAGTGAATTTTTAAGAGATAGTGAATTTTAGAATATCATATAGTTTTAGGGTTTTGACAAATATGATTATGGATGATCCATTTTAATTTAAGTGAACGATGAATTTACAACATGCTTCTTATTCATGGGAGCATAATTAGATGATCTTATAAATTTTTTAGGGTTTAGAATCATTTTAAGAGTGATTGAAAGATGAAGATTATTCACCATCTTATACATGAGTGATATATAATATTTATTTAAAGTTTAATAGTTATTCTTAAGTTTTATTATGAATTAGGACTATGGAATTAGACTTAATAATTAAATTTAAAGGATTTAGTGTTTTTATTAAGAAATGTGATTATTTCTTTCTTATTAAATAATTTTAGAGAATTAACAAAGTGGTTATTTTATTTTGGTAAAATAAGTAAATGAGTTTTATTACCTAATGTTATTTAAATGTTTTAGAATAATATATATAGTATTTTTCTAGTAAAATATATTCATTCAAGATCTTAAAAATGAATTTTATTTATTTTTAGGTATTACCTTAATTTTTATAAAATTCTTCAAAGAATTAAGTGTTTTTAAATATTTTCTTTATATTTTATTTGTAAAACTCTAAGTTAATATTTTTATAAAATAGTAGAGTTATTTTTATACACAAAAATGATTTTTATTTATTTTTACGAGTTTTTCTTTTTTTATGAAATTTTACTCAGGATTTAATGATGTTAATATTTATGTGCTCTATATTTATTTTTTAAAAATAAAGTTATATTTTTAGTCGATATATCTTATTTTTATGATAATTTTTAACATATTAAATGTATTTTTATGATTTTTCTACTCCCTCCGACACATATTAGTTGACTCAAATTTGTCTAGATTTAGATGAATCTAGACACTATTTAGTATATAGGTTCATTCAAATTTTGACAAATTCAAGTCAAGTAATATGGGTTGGAGGGAGTATAATTTTCTATAGCTAAAAATGTTTAGAGGTTATTTTGATAATTCATTTATTTTATTTTCACTTTATTTCTTATCTTAAACAATTTAGGCTGTTTGTTTGGGCATATGGGCTGGCCTGGCCCAGCTAGTCTAGGCCTGGAACTACACACCGACCCACCCCTCTCCTCACCACCACGCACGCACACAGACACGCCCCTTATCTCTCTCGCATTCCCCTTCCGTGCGCGATGCGCCGCTAGCGCCGCCGCTTGTCACCCCGGCCGCAGCCAGCCGCCTCCGGCGCTGAAGCAAGCTGGTGCTGCCTCTCCACCTCTTCCTTTTTCTTTCCCCCATCGATTTGGCTTGTGCGATCCTCGCGCGCACTTGGCTAAAACACGGTAGTTGTCGATTCTGGCGGTGTTGTTGCTCGGCCGCGACGTTCTCCGCAAGCTACTACCGCTGCTGAAACGGCTCAGCGTGGTGTAGGCGCTCCAGTGCCCACGGTGTCGCCGTGTTGCTACCCACGCCGACCTGATACCCTCTTTGGTGAGCTTAAGTTCGTCTCGGGTATGTATCCCTTCTCCCCTCTCTACTCCTTCCTACTGGAAACCCTAAAACCCTTGTAATATTTGTTGATGCTTGGTCTGTTTGTGTTGTCAAATTTTTGACCTAGGTTTTGGTGGGACGGCAGTATATCTGCAACCCTAGCGACCTTGATTTGTTCCTATTGGACTGTTTATTGGGGTGGTGTGGTTGATGGTGTGTTATGGGAGTGATGGTGCTGTGTTAGTGTTGCATTCGATGGGATGGCGGTGATTTCATCCCCGCAACCTCACTGGTGTGTTGTGTCTTGGCTTCATCACGCCTACACTCCAGGTGCTCGACACCCTCAGTAAGTTCTTTGCTGTGACCGGCCATCGAGTCGATGACACTGCTCAGTGGTGTGTGGTGTCTCTTTTGAGCCAACACATGATGTTGAGTGCTGATATATGATGATGATGGTTCAGTGATGTTGTCATTACTATACTTAGGATTTTCCTGGGATACATGAGATACTACTAAGTTCCTAGTGCTTCAGTTTGGATGAATTATCCATCAATGCATATGTTGGTGGATAGTTCCATATTGATTTGAATTTGAATGACTATAGTCTAGTGGCTTGCTTCATTTGGGATGGATCGCAAATGTGATTAGTTTAATGACTGATTCCTACCTGATGTGACTAGGGAGATGATTTGAATTCTTCTAAACTTATATGAGAGTGTAGCTATTGAATTCTGGATGATCCTATAAAATGAAGATTGTGATATTCAGCAGTCCTTTCTTTAAGAGTTACTACTATGGTGCCTCCATCCTGGAGTGTGCATAGTAGTGACCTTGGTGGCTTACTGTGATGCTTATTAGTTGGATGGTGAATGACATATGACAATCAACTTTGAGTGTGTTAGGATATGCATTCCTCTGCCAGAGATAATAGCAGTACACTAAATGATTCCTGGCCTATTAGCTAGTCAAATGATTTGAATTTATTTGCAAGTGAGATTTGGTGATTATGTATGTATGTGGTCAACATGACAGTAATTGATCACATGATTCCTAATATTCTTTTAGAAAGATGATGCAAGGATTGAGTTGGTTTGATGATAGATGATATACAAGCATGTGTACTTGCTGATGTTGCTATTGTAAATTTTTAGTGATCTTTGTGGCTTGGAATTTTCTACTGTGGTGCCTAAGTCGAGTGTGCATGGTAGAAATCCATTGTTACATGATCTACTATACTTGCCCCTGTCAATGATGCAAAAACTAAGACATATTGTTGGTAGAAAAGAACATATATTTATTTTGGTGGCCTCCATTCTCTATGATGAACTTGCATAGAATTTCTATGCAAACTGAGAGAACATCCTCCTCTAATCCTCCTAAATGATCATTTAGTTGAATAGTAGAGGAATGGATTTGATGTGGATTATTCCCTTTATTTTCCCAAGATGCTTATATAAAAAATAAATATAGATCTTAAAGATCAACCTGTTTCCTGGAGAGCGGTTGCTACCCCATGGCTGGTATGCTGGTAGTTGTTCGTGATCAACTACTAATTTATTGGATGGCCTGCTCCACCTTCACACCTTGTTGCTACTGGCTTTCAACTTAAGTTGTTGTTTATCCTTCTCCTAGTGCTCCTAATACAACCGTGGAATGGCCTTGAATTCCTCCTTGTCCTAGCTCTTGGATGGCTCTAGAAGGCAACCAGAGCTGGAAATGGTGTGGTATATATTTTGTGCTATTTTGATCTGGTACAAGCTAGGACTACTCGTGGTGTTCTTGAGTGAGGATGTGGATGTGATGAAACTGGTGAGGTACTTGGGTGGTGTTCTTGGCTAAGTGAGGTGGAAATGGAGTAGCTAGCTTTGCTACTACAGTTGGCTTCTTCCTTTTCTATATCTGGTGCTCTCCCTAAGGTGTTGACAACACATCAACTTCATGTGGTGTGTAAGCTTCTTACAGCTGGGCCCCATATGGTGCAAGTTTCCATCTGTGGAACTTGTGCCTATGGATGAGCTTGGTTGGAAGATATTTTCTATGGAACACTTTGGCTGGAAGTTTGGTATTATCTTGAATTGGTTTAATAAATTGATGTTGCCAAGTGGATTACTAGGGTTGGTAATGACATCTAGGTCATCTTGGGCTGAGGACCTTATTGGCTTAAACATAATCTGTTTAGTTGATTTAGTGCTAAACATGGTTATTCTTTTTTTATTGTTGCCTCTTTCTTTTTAATTTATTTTAGCTAGGCTTAAGAGGGTGACATAGCATGCTAGTTGTTGTCTAATGTTACAAATGATCAAATCTGTGCTGGTTTCTTTGGACCTTAAATTTGCCTCTCAAACTCAAGTGTATAGCTCACAGATCAAAATTTCTACTTATGGTCTAGATTGGGTGGTACCCTCTTAGGTCATTAGTGGATTTTGGTAGTTCTTACCAAAATCCCTAAGCTATTTTTATATATTAAATTGCCTCACCTATGGTGGGGGAAATATTTTAACATTAAAACAATTTTTCTTTTTTCTATTGTTTATTTTACATGAATGAAGATCAAGAAGAAGAAAAGAAGATTAGTTAGGTTTTATTTTTAATCTTGTTGTAATTTCCTTTTTATTCACATGTGAAAGATTTTGTATTATTATTGTGTTTGTAAATAATAAACTGTTTATTTACTAATTCTTCCTTTGTAAATCCTAATTGTAAAGACAATGTCACGTATAAATAATTCTTTTATTTATCTATTGTAAAATAATACTATATGCATATATATTTATATTAATAAAGAATCCTTTTTATATTATTTATGTAATCATTTTAGTTCAAGTTATTAAATATTTCCAATTCCTATTTGTGAATTTTTATAAATTCATTTAAATTTCATATTTGAATTTCAAATACATGTTTAAACAAATTTTCCACGAAACAAAGAATTCTACAAAGGTCATGTCGAAATCTATCGCACTTGCTCCGAAGATTCTTTCAGTACAAGAGAGATCCCTGTCAACACCCGGATTTTTAATCCCAGATGCCTGTTATGCCATACATCGCAATCCCAGGATTACCATTTTTGCGAGACATAACATAATTGTATACCACAGTACATCATCCATTACAAACCATACATAAGGTATTACGCAAATAAGGATCTCATGATCCAGTTCTTAATACAACTCAGGCAGCGGAAATACGTAATAATAAAGGTAGCGTAGGCGAAGCTCCATCTTCGGGGTCACAGGCCATGCTGACGATGGGAGATGATCCTAGTTGTCGTAACCTTCCTGGGGTCCTTCGTTCTGATACTCCTCTTCATGGTCTGGCCACGGGAATAGCCAGGGACAAAGCCATGAGTACTCTTTAAGTACTCACAAACTAATACTAACAAGTTAAAGGGGTTTTTGTAGTAGGACACTAAGCTCTGGGGTTGTTTTGCAAAAGGCCAGATTTACCTGTACTAAGTTCAGAAGCAAGAAAAGCTAGTTGATGTTTTATAACACCTAATAGGGAACTTGTACTTCATATCACAACTCTGTTGTGGTCAAGTCAAAATCTCAATCCATTTCACAAGTCATTTTGAAAACATCTTACGGGGGAACAGTATGGCCACTCCAACTGTCCATAACCGCGGACGCTGTTATTCGAATAGTTTGACACTCTGCAGAGATTGTACACTTTCACCACAACATTCGATACATCCATCAGGAACAAATCCTGAATTCACCATACTCAGTATGCGGATAATCAATCCTAACATTTCAATTACACGCCCAAGTATAGGCACCTCTCCTGTCAGTTTGGCCTCCCAACCATGACCAACTGTCATCTTGGGTACTTCACAGGTGGACAATCTTCACAAGGTAGCCTCAGCTCAAACCTTGGCCGTGAGGGAACCCATATTAAAGTATATAAGTTTCCAGTCAAGCCCTACCCTATTTTCAGGTATTGTGGTTGTACGGTAAAATTGGAATGGTATCGCATCCAGGCAACCATCAGTTTTATAAAGGGCTAAGGCTCATTCCTCAACATTTTCATTATCAAAATCATCTGGTGTTCAGAAACAGATGTCAAAACATCTCAGTAGAATGACTCATCATTCTAAGGTTTTCATAACCATTTTCCACCAAGTATTCCCATCTAAAGTTGATCAAGTATTATGCTTAGCACTAGCATCTACAAGTGGGGTGAGTACTAATGAGGGGTGGTAAACAAGTAGAGTTTTTAACTAAGTACCATCTCATGCCTTGGGATGACATCAAGGTTATCTAGCTTAGGCCAAATTTAATGCTCTTTATGCAACCTTCAATTATCTTCCTAGAATGTACAAGTCACTTAAATAATCTCTAAGAAATAGTTTTGATAAAGAAATAAAGTAGAAAACTTGCAAGTAAAACTAGGAGGGGGTATCATCAAATATGTCTAACCAAGCATGCTTAGTGCATTGCATAGGTTATCTAACTTTCATAATTGCAAGTGTTAGCTTGCATAAGTATCAGTATAAGCTTGCCTTGAGCAGAGCAGTGGTTGAAGTTCTCGTCGGCTTCTTCTTCGTAGTATCCTCCTTCCTCCTCGTATCCTTGGTCGGTACTAGCGTCTATGAATAAATATGAGGTACACAATCACCAAACAATACTTAACTACTTTCAATCAGCACACAAAAGGGTTCTATATATGATCTAGCATCATCACTAACATTACAAGATTAAAGCATTTGTCTTATTTATTTTAATTTGAGAAAAGTAATTTCTACTCATTGAAAAACTACTTAAGATTTAATATTATCCAACTCAAACATGGGATCATGTTGACACATGTCATCACCACATATTTCAGTCCATGGGAATGTGATTTAAAGTGGTGTCACAATTTAATAAGTTTTAACCTTTTTATTTTAAATAAAATAAGTGACTAGAAATGCCTATGTGGCATTCTTTTATTACTTGAACATTATTTATGTAAGTAAACCCATATGTTTTTATATATTCTGAAAGGTATGGTCAAATGTGACTTTTGAGAGTTGGAATCAACTCAAAAGCTATTATGGTTTAAATTTGAAAAATGTTTGAATGCAGAAAAGCTTCTGCCTTGTTATTTTTACCAAGGTTGATCTACAGATCCAAATGATTTGAAACCAACGGGCTTGGATTAAGCATTTCAATATCTTTCTAACAAAATTGGTTTCATTCAATTTGTTTCACTGAATCGAGCTGGGTTATTTTTGAAACTAGGTACAAAACTGAGTTTGAATCTAAATAAAAAAATCTAAATTCAAACGAGTGGGCTGCGTGGGAAGGGTTATTGGGCCGGCCCAGTGTCACTCCGCAACACGAGGCTCAACTGACAGGGGGGTCTACTGGTCAGTGGCTCATTAAACGCAAAGCGGTACGGGGCGATATGGTTCGTTGGATTAGAATGAAGATCGACGGCTGAGGGTCGTCGTTGATGATGAACAGGTCACCGGCGAGCTCGAACCCTAGCGGATCAGTGGGGGTGCATAGGGGGCATACCAGGGCTCCACTGACGACGACGAGGCGGGCAAATGACGAAGTCTACAACGGCGAACTCAGGGGTGGTCGCGGCAGCTCCAGGGGTGGACGAAATCAATGGCTCCTCTTCTCCTCTGCAGCGGCGAGCTCCGGCCAAATTCCGGCGATGCGCTGCTCGCCTTGCTCCGGCTAAGGGGTGGAATTCTTAGTGAGGTGAGGGGAGTGAGATGGTGTGATGAAATCGAGTGGGGGTGGCCTCCTTTTATAGGCCCGACGGCGAGACCGAGAGGGATGGGCAGGCGACGGTGGTGACACGGCTACGGGCAGCTAGAGGCATGGCCAAGGTTGGCATTTGACGGGTAGTCTCCTGGCGATGCTCTAGAGCTTTAATGCGCGTGTAGGGGCGGTGGCAAACGATCGGGAACGTGTGGTGCTCTGCGTGGAAGAGGCGGCGTCTTCGACGGCGAGCGGTGGCTACAGGGTACGGGCGATGAAATGAACATGTCTGGTGGTCTCCTGGGACGGTGGGGTGCATGCTGGCGGGTGGCGAGGGCTCAAGGTGGTCTGCGGCGTTCTTGGCAGTGCGCGTGGGAACGACGCGTGGGAACGTTGCGTGGGAACGACGCGTGGGAACGACGCATGCTCTGCGGTGCGCGTCGGCATGGTCGACAGCGGCATGGGCACGGCGTTCTTGGCAGTTCTGGTCGTTGTCTGCGAGCTAGGGCTGGTCGAGAGGGGCGGTGAGGCATGGGCTACCTCCCAGACAAGGTTGGCACGGCTAGTTCTTCTCCTAGCTTGTTGTCCACACTGGGGTCACATGGGTGCTCTCGGCATGTTCACCATCGATGACATTGGAAAGCTTACAGTGGTGCTAGAGCTTAGTTAAGGTGGCTAGATGATCTACTAAGGCTAGTGTAACCAGAGAGGGAACAAGGTTGGCTCAAAACACTGCTCAAAATAGTGTTTGTGATTTTGTTGATTTGAATCTGCAACCTGTTTGATGAAATGGCCGCATGAACTTTAGTTTTGAATTTTGAAAAGATTTTTGGTTGGTGTGCTAGGCATGGGTTGAGGATTCTCTGGATTCTTGGGTTTTGAAATTTGAGCTTGTTTGAGTGGTTTTTGAAATAGTGGGATCTTCCCATATGAAATAGATTCAATTTTCAACTGTCTTTTAAACTAAGCATTTAAATGTTTTTGGATGATCACAAAGTGGGCCTTGGTACCTTGTTATGAGTACTATCAAGGGGTGCAAATATCTATACATGTTTCTGTTAAGTTTTGAAAGTTAGGAATAGCCAACGTAGGCATGGGAGTTAATTTGGCCAAAGTGACCATTCACTTAGTTTATTTGTTTTGACTTGTTTGTCTTTGGGGAAAGTTTGGGGATTGTTTAGATGATGTTTATTTCACCTAAGAATCATTTTACAAGCAAATAAACACAGAACCAATGCAATTCAAAAGAATCCAAATTATAATGCATACACATATGAATGCTTTCATATTTTTAATTGGAAAAGTTTTTGTTAACCCTAATTTTGATGATTAGAGTTTGATGATCCAAGTTTAATATTTTTGGGATGTTACAATCCCGATCCCTATTTAGCTCTTTTATGTTTGCACTAAAATTCCTCGGATTTTCTTATGCATGAATGCAATGCACAAACCTGTGTCCTCTCTATTTCTAGGTGCAAATCCTGGGATGTTACAGACTCTCCCCCTTAAAATAAACTTCGTCCTCAAAGTTTGCACCCTCTTACGTTTCAGAAGATAAGATTGACTTCTTCATATCCTGGTGACTCTTTTAAATCCGAGAGGAAGATAATTGTTGTATCTTCATTCAAGATTTTTTGTGGATCCACTTCTGATTTGAAATGAGCCAACTTCTAATCCCATTTGATGTATAAACTTCTTTTGAATCTAGCACTTCTGCCCTAATCAGATCCTCCTGAGTGTTTTCAGATTAGGACATCTATTCAAGAAGTGTCTAAGTTTTTAGAAAGTCTCCTTAAGGTAAGATTCTAGTTTATACTTTGGCTAAATATAACTTGACTCTATTATTCATCTATTTATGGTATACTTAGTCCTTATGGCTTACTTTTTAAGAATATTTTGGCTTTCCCTAAACCTTACTCTGGATTTCAACTCTTGATGCTTCAGTATTCACTCCCCCCTTGAGATTTTCTTATGGTGTTATGAGGAACAAATGGTACACCCACATACTTGGGAAATAGTGGTGCAAAATCTCTAACTCCTTAAATGCATGTATAAGGTAACTTATATCATTAATAATGCTTTGACTTACCACTTGCTTTGTTGTGGTTGTTGTTGTTGTTATTGACTTCATTTATGGTTTCATACTTCTGTTTTCCTGAAGATGTATGCTGTTCCCCTACACCCTCCTTTGACGGTGATTTGCTGGATGTTGGGTCTCCTCCCACTGATGTTCCATAAACCTCCTGATGTTCTGGACAACATGATTTCTTGTGTCCTAGGATTCCACACTTGTTACATTTTCCCCGAAATACTCATGTATTCCTTTTTCCAATTGGCTTAGGCTGAATATTTTGAGTAGATCACAACCCCATTATTGGTTCTATTACTCCTGCTGTTGATCCATGAGTTAACTGTGGTTTTAAGCATTTCTTTTTCATGTGTCCAGGTTCTACACATTAGTAACATACTATCTTAGGTTTTGGACACTCCTTCAAAACATGGCCCTGAATTCCACAGTTGTGACATATCTTCTCTGTTTTGTATATCATATGTGGATCCGGATAATTCTTCGTCATATTTCCTCAGACCTGATATGTTGTGGTCTGTTTTTGAATTCTCTTTTTCTTTCCTTCAGGCGCATCAATCTCATCATCTTCTGATATTTGTGCACTATCCACCAATTCCTGGAACTCCTTTGCACGCACAATCCTGAGCTGCATCTTCATAATTGCTTGTAGTCCTTTCATGAACTTCTTTTGTCATTTCGCCTCCTTATTTACTTTCTCACTAATGTACTTAGATAAACGGTTAAACTCTCGTACAGTTTTCATGACTGGAAGATTTGTTTTCTCGAAGGCTTCATTATCCTTCCTTTTCCCATTGTTCTTATGAACAAATTCTTCTCGAAACATCTTTTTGAACTCAGCCCAGGTACTGACACCTCCTTCCGGAATCATGAACTTGGACTTTTCCCAACACATGGCTGCAGTTCCGGTCAATAGATAAGTTGCATAGCACACCTTTTCTTCATCCTTGCATCGCACACTTTTAAGCTTATGGGATGTATCCATTAACCAATTCTCCGCCTCCATGGAAAGACTCCAGGGTTTGGTTTCTAAGAATTCCAACAGTTTAACCCTAGGATGTAATTCCTTGAATTGCTTCTCTTGCCTAACCTTTAATGTCTCCTGATAAAACTAGTTCTGCCTCTTTGTTTCAACCTTTCTTCCTTCTTCAATACTCCTCATATACTAAAGAACTTGTTCATTGGTGGTTAAATACGGCTTTTGATTTGATCCTTCCTTCTGAATTGCCTGGTTAGCTTCCTTTTGTTGTATCACCAACATCTCACGAGACTTCATCTTTCCAACATTAAGATGATAATTTGCCTCTCCCTAACGCGAACCCATTTTCCCTTCTAGACCTGTACATCAAGTAAGGACTCCATGCAACATCATGCATATGCCCATAAAGTTCAAACTTCATGCACATACCTAGTCACACAATAAAATCCAATAAAATCCAACAAATCCAAATATTACCTCTAGCAATCATACATCAAAATCCTGTAGAAACAGTACTTTGAGTAAATCATCTCTTGTACATAGGCTTTGATGTTATACACTACAATTTTTTTATACATATAGTGTATGGAATTCTATCGTTATATACTTATTTCTATGGCTCATAATGTTCTTTGCCTATGAAATTACACCATTTGCCCATTTGCAAAGGGACAACTTTTGGTAAAATTTGATCCGACTCTAGAGATAGTTGGTTAAATCACTCTATAATTGATTATAACTTAATTATCCTTGGAGTTACATACTAAACATCATCCTCACATTTCTACCCTTTGTTTCTAATCTTAACTTCCCTAAGCACATTTATTATAACAACGAATAATTCTCAAATTTTAACCAGTTTCATAACCTATATAGATCTACTTGTACTACAAGAATACTGCCTTGTCATTCATGCCACTATGGATTTGGCATATTACATGGGGTTAGATAAGCATAACCCTATTTATTACTCTTGATAAGATTCTATTCTTCATATAATAGCTTTTAGTTAAACAAAACATTAGTTACTTCCCCTACAAAAACATGTTGTTGAAGGTTTTGGGGCATAATCCCCTAGTATTTACCACTAGTATCAAGATAATAACAAAGTTTTACTTCATTTCATGGCTTCTCTTAGTAAGATAACACCATGATTTACTACTCCCTGATGAGGTACTCTGACTTGGTGATATACTACTCTAGTTTAGTTATAGTATAGAATAGTCTAGTAGAAGATATATTGCCTACTTATGAAATACTAGATAGGTACTTCCTAAATTAAATAGTAGATAAGTATCATTAATAATAAAAGAAGTAACCTAAAAATTCCACTAAGGTGTGACAAGGTTATCCTCAAGTGAATATTCATCACTTGTATAAGGAAATATGGTGTAGATAAGATGGCTTCCTATAGTCACTATCCAACCTATAGGTTCTACCCATTTACTAGGTTTCCAACCTAATGTCAAAGCATATGCTCTGATACCAACTGCGGTGACCCAGCATACCACTGCATGATGTAGTACACTATAGTTGTTGACATAACACCAATGAAACATCATTCCATCCGCATTATATCCCTCAGAGTGGTACAACAGAAACATCGCGGGTCCAAGACAACACTTTAGATTACATATAACATATTACAAAATATCCAGAGAACTTCCTCGAACAGTGAGGAATATTATACAGAAGGAACCATAAAGATCCACTCGGAGTTACTTTAGAAGTACTACTTTTAATATATATATATATATATACATATAAGGCTTGAAAGTACTACTATAGTACTGTTCTACAGAAGTAAGTTCTAGATTCTAGGAGTTTTATTTATATTCTCCGCTTCAGCTTGTCTTCGATAGATTCCAGTAAGGTCTTCGACTCCGTTGATCTCCCTTAGATATCTTCATCTCTTCAAGTGACTTATTTCCTGGGAACGCCATTGGTTTCTCTGAGATCTAGCAAGGGTTAAGAAGATAAGTTGAGTATGGGCGTACTCAGCAAGTTCACTAAAGATAAGTGTTTGATGCTCTATCTACAGCCACAGACCATAGGTCATAGGGAATGCAAATTTTTGTAAACATTTCTTCAAAGGTTGATTTTATTCTGAAAAGCTATGTCCATCAGCCTTCACGGGTTTACCAGAACGTTCATGGAGTTCCTTTCCCGCAGCGTTCGCAGCTCCTTCCTAGAACAGGGAGTAACAAGTTACAGTTCTTACACTCTGCAGAGGTGCGTCACTTTACCCATGAGAGATCTTAGCTTTGTTGCACATCCGAGTTATAGGCTCGTTCACACTTCCTTGGTGTGACGCCCAGACTAAGATCCAAGCCAATCACTTTCCTTCTCCGCGACCCCGCATACACCACAATTGTTGGATGTCCAAACTCAAGGTAGACTCTTGCCCGTATAAAACGGCTATACCTTAGGTGGATACACACAACAACCATTAACATTAGTAATCTGTCTTTTGTAAGCCCATATCCATGGTAGACCCCCGTATAAAATGGCTATACCCACGATCTACAACTTACAAATTCCCAGAATAGTGTCCAATGCATGCGAAAGTGAGCCGATCTAGCTGACTTCTCCGTCCCGTTCCAAATCTCATGGTTAACGCGTAATATACGGCACAAGAATCACTGGTGACATTGGTTGTTAAGTCCTAGATAAGATGTTCCTTTACCACCGGAACTTTCATAGTAGATTATTACCTCATGGTAAATAACCTATAATCATATTATTATGAAAATAGTCCTTTCTGACCTTTTTCAAATGCAGATGATGACAACACTGGATTTGCAAAATACTTTACAGAAAATAAAAAAAGGACATGCGCAAGTGTGAACTTGCCTTTTGTGATTGCAAGATTACGCACTCACGGTCTTCGAGATAATAGATGATCCAATATCTGAAATCATCATCATTGGTCCGGTAATGTCACATCCCAAAATTTTCCAAATTTTGAAATGTGAAAAATAATAAACAAAAGAAACAATTGTTGAAATTTATGGGGAAAAGAAACTTTTTGCTTCTAATTGGAAACATTAAAACCTTTTAAACTATTACAAAATTTTTCCCCCAAATAAAGGTACTCCTTAAAATAAAAATAGCATTTAACAAAAACCCTAAGATCAAAGCATCAAGATTATCCATATATCTCCTCCACTTCAAAATTATAATTTGCAAGGTTCCCCTTCAAAATCTTTTTTACAAACTTCCTGTATTTTAAAATCTATTTTTAATCTTGAGGAATGTTCTCAACCAAAAACCATCTATACATCTCAATTACTTCATTTACATTTTTCAAACAACCTTTGTTTTGTTTTGAACTAAAAATAAAAGCAAAGAGACTCGTTTTAAAATAAGCACCATGGCTTATGTGAGCTATTTTAAGATTTTATAAAATTATCCTCTCATATTTTCAAACTTTAATTCATGGTTATTCATGTAAAGTGGAACTAAATCGAATCAAGTTCAAATAAGGAAAGAATCCAAGTCATTCCAAATATATTGCCCTGCAACTAAACCAATATCGCACACATGCAATCGTACAATAATTGACTAATTAATAATTGAGAAAATTAAATATTTCCAAATATATAAAATTTATATTCTAAAATATTGCCCATGAATTTTCGAACCCGCAGAAATTTGAATCGGTAAATTCAGAGCTCTAAATCAAAAGTTATGAAAGAATTAAGAAATAGAAAAAAAATATAAAACAAAAAAAGGCCGGCCAGGCCAGCCAAAATGGGCCGGCCCAACTAGGCCGATCGGCCAGGAGGTACGTATGTGTGAACCAGGGAGCACTTGTTCTTCATATTTGTATCCAATGCTCTTAAATGACTCTCAATTGCCCTCCTAAATTGCACTAAATGTCCCCTAATTTCTCTCCCTCTTTAATCTCCTTTAATCCAGCCCCAGCCCTGTCCTATATAAACCCCACTCCAGGAAAGTTCAAAGTTTTAAACTCATCATACCTCCATTTTCGTCCAAAATTCTCCCCAATCTTCTCTACCCAAATAGAATATCAAGACGACCTTGGATCGCGGCTGTAGTGACCTCGGATCGGTGAGGATCCTAAGTCCCTGTGATTAACAAGCTAGTCCCTGGATCAATAGCTAGCACTCACAGTCGATGAAATATCATGTAAAACACAAAGTCTTTATTACACGGAGAATCCAGAGTATGAATTTATTACAAATTTGCTTAGCATAAGGCTAGCTCAAATAACAGCGGAAACATAGAAGCAGCTTGAGTCCATCAACGCCCCACGCTTGTCGAGTGTAGACTCGCGATCCCTACGCACCTTTCAATCTTCGGATTCTACACATAAAACGTGCAGCCAACAAGTTGGGTAAATACTTTGAATGTATTGGCAAATTACACCAAGGAGTGGAAAGACTATCTCTACATGCAAGGCTAGTTTAGGCTGTAGAGTTCATTTGCTCAAAGCTAGTTTTCCTAAGTAGAGAAGAAGAAGAGAATATTTTTCCTACTTTGTAAACATTTGGATAAAATAAGGTCGATTGGCACACAAGGATATTACTCACTAAGTGTCCATACAAACCAACACTTGGATATTACGCACCAAGTGTCACTTGGATATTACACACCAAGTTCCCAAAAACCCACCCATTGGCGATATTACGCACGCCATGGGGTTTGAAAACTTTGTTTTAGAAAAGAGAGAGGAAGATCCTTCAGAGGCTTCATCCTTCAGACGCTCATTGTTGTTCTGTTACCGTGAACACGGCTGATCGATCAGATTGCAATACTCTCGAGAGTTTGTGCACTTTACCCACAATCCACGATCAAGTCCTTTTACAGACAAGACCATGGCGATGCTTTCCCTTAGTAGCCCCTCTACCTTCTGGATCCAACCGTGCCAAGAACCTCCAAATGTCGGTACCCAGGTGAGGTTTCCCACTAAGGACTAGGCCAAGACAGAGCCCATAATGTATTATGGTTGCACCGGAAGCTTCTGAATTCTGAAACATGGCAGACTTCTATGATTCCTGGGCGGCCATCCTCCACCAAAATCTCACTCGTTGTCCCGACAACCATTCCGCCTAGAAGAAAACTTATTTTTATTTTGAAGTGGATTTGAGAAGAAAAGTTTGCTCTAGAGAGCCTTTATACTTAGAAAAATTCTTTGTCTTTCAAACCCGCAACGGTACTTTGTATATTTAGCATAGCAAGCAATACTTAGCAAAAACAGGGGTAACCTATTAGGAGGGAAAATCCTAAGTATAGAGCTACTCATGGCATACTACAAAATCATCGCACTTGCAAAATATTACTAAGGAAAAATTCTACTAGAATATCCTACACATGCATACTACAGAATTTTGAAGATCACATGCATAGAATCAAAACTGGGACAAAATTATGAACAAGTGGTGTAACTTGCCTTGATCCGAGAAGCACTCTACACAATATCACTCCTTAGAACACTCTGAACAATCTAACGAATCACAAACATAGATCTGATCACAACTTGCTCAAAACAGGTCACAGAGATAATCATGCATGCATGCAACATGGTATTTTATGCAAGATTGGTTCTTCTAAATTGACCAAGGTTGCAAGATTGAGTTGCAATAGTATTAAGGGTGTCACTAGGATTGATTTCCCAAAGGTTTAGATCTATTTGGGTCACTAATACAACTCCTAGGGTTAAAAGGAGATCAAACCATCTAATTAGCCCCAAACTAGATCTAATGATCTTAAGCAAAGTTTTATAATTTTGTTCAGTAGGTATTGTGGAATCAAGGTTATTGCAACAAGAATCAATTAAAACAGAATTTTAATTATTTTTCTATAGAATAAACACTCTAATCTAATGATTAAAATATACACCTAAAACCTTACTGTAAACTTGGAATATTATTGCAGATCTGGATTCTACATAAAATTATGAATCCAACGGTATATTATAAGATAAAATTGGCCAAATATTCAATTTTATATGATTTTCGCAATGTTTAGATCAAATCTGCAAAAAATGATCTAGCCCTAACTCAACGCCCGCCAGGTGGCGGATTCCGATTGGCCCAGCTGGAGGGACGCGGCGCGGGTGAGGCGCTGATGCGGCTTGCCACGCGGCGCTGCGCGATTGGCTGGTACCGCTTCGGCGTACTTCTAATCTATGGCATAGATTTGAGATCGGACGGTTAGGAGGCAACGCGGCTTACAGGCGGTGGCGACGATGGTGGCGAGTGGCGGAGGCGTCAGTGGTCGACTGGTGGCGGCGCTCCGGTGGTTCCCTGGAACAGCGGCGAGGTTGACGAGGTTCACCTGGCCCTTGCGGTCACGCTCGCCCCCTTGGCCGATCCCCTTGTTTCCTCCTCCGACTGCGGTGCACCGATGCTCCTCCTCACTCCTGGCGGCGCTCCGGCGAGAAATTGGCGGCGCTTCGGCATCGCTCGTGCTAGGGTTTTTGGGGGGAATGGTAGCGGGGGGGGGGGGGGGGGTCGGCTTATATATCCCCAAGTCTTGGGGAAGGGGGTGGCCGAATCTCATTTGAATCGGCTTATCCCGACGCGGCGGCGCTCCGTGTCCGCCATGGTCTCTGGGAAGGAGGCGATGGGGGCGGGTCCATGTGTTGGTGGCGGAGGGAGGCGGGGCTGTGGGCCGGCGCTGCTAGCTGGGCCCCTGGCGACGCGGTGCGGCTGCTGCGGCTGGTGGCGGTAGGTAGTTCACGGGCCGGCTTAATTGGCCCGTTTAGGTTAGTTAGCCCTTTTTTCTCTTTGTTTTTAATAATTTCTGTTTTACTAAAACTTAAATATCTTTTGCATATAAAGTCCAAAAAGGTTGAAACCAACCTCTAAATTTTTGTAAAAGGAAGGTGGTCATCTTAGGACCATGGTTTAAATGTTTTTACATAATTTTTAGGAGGGGTCAAACTACTACAACAATAATGCTTACATATGAAAATTCTTAGTAGGGTTTTGGTAGGTTTAGATGTTAGAATTTTGTTGCAAATTTTATTTGTAGGATGCAATGATGCAAGGATGATGCATGGCACTAATAACATCCTAATATAAAATCTGGGATGTTACAGCGGCGGTTTGAAGACGAAAGTTGTTCTCCTCGTCAAGAAGATTCCATTCCTGCTGGTTTCACCTCGTTTCGTTCATCGAGCAGAGAGAAAAACACGATCAAAGATTCAGATCTTAAAAGGTATAATCCATTTTACGCCCACCTCGTTGCTCCAAATTCAACTCCCTTTGAACAGTAGATAGATCTAGTTGTTATCTACAACTTTCATGTAGAAAGTTTTTCCATCCGAGCAACTTTTTCTCTAGTCAATTCTGACATCATCATGACATCAGTGTAGTCAACAGTCAACTCAGTCAGATCGGTCAAAGTCAATTTTAGTCAATTCCCGAATTTGACTTTTTCCAGATTTTAGTACGAACTCGTATAATTCATAGAAAAAGATTTAGAAATCCAAAAATTATAAATTTGATATCCCTGAAAAGCTGAGTTTCTGTAGAATCCATTTCTGCAATAATATTACTTATTCTCTGTACAAAAATTTGATTTATAAATTAAATGGTTTAATTAGTCATTTTCACCAGAAAAATTATATCTTTAGTTCTGTATATCCAAATTTAGCAAATAATATGTCTATGGATTCACAAAAACGAGTAGAACACAGTGGACCTATAATTCAGTATTTTTGAGTTAGTTAAAATCACGTTTTATACAGAACCATTTGTGGAGTATTTTGAGTATAAAAATTGTTGTGTAAATTATTTTTAAGTGAATCCTTTTGCAAATGGTTGTAAATTGAACCCTCTATACAGTAAGACCAAAATATAATTTTATTCTAGTATAAATAAGACCGTGGCAATTATTTAGTGAGAATGACCTTTCCAACTGTTAGAAAATGTTGCTAATTGTTACAATTGCACAAATGGTTGCATTTGTAATCTTGAAAATATAAAATGTTCATAAATCACTTAGTAATGTTCAGAACCTTGTTATAAAAATTTGTACAATAAAAATTGCCATCTTGCATGTTTGCATACTTTGCATGATTTTTGTGTTGTCATTAGTATTGATCCTATGATTGTTTTTTCTTGGTTGTTTTGCTTGTTAGATTGTGTTGATTGTGAAGTGTGTTATTGCGAAGAGTGTACCAACACCACCAACTACTAAGGCAAGTGGCACTATCATCCATGTCCTATTATTTTCATTATACTTAGTGGATTTTTTGTAGTATGCATGTGTAGGAAAATATTATACTATGCTATGCTATGTCCTATATAGGATATCCTTTAGACTTTACTTAGTCAAAACATCGTAAGTTGTAGTATGCTTAATCCTGCTATAGTTTCGGGGTGGAATATCATGTTATGATTATATGATGTGTTGGAAAAATATATGTTTTATATAATAAAACAAGTACTCAATGAATCACCTGGGTGGAATGTGGATACTCAATTGTGAATAAGGTGGCAACGAAGGGAACCATATCTCTCATGTGTGCACTAGAAGAATACCACTCAGGGACTTAGAGATTGAACATGTTTCTCGTACAGTGGCTTCCGTGTACAGCCACATGCTAAATGGGATCTGGCTTAGTCAATTACATAGTGGAAGACCCTTGCATTGGTACCTATTCAGGTTAACTAGAACTATGTATTGGAAGTATATCCTTACATTGGTGCCTGGTAGATGTGCTAGCATAATGTATTGGGAGGACTTCTATGGAAAGACTTTGTCACATTCTCGATCTGCTGGTACTCCATTTGGTGTGTACTTATCCAGCGGCCACTGGTGGCATCAAGACGAGATTGTGTCATGTGGGTAAAGTGTACAACTTCTGCAGAAGATCAAATTCTAAGTACTTAGCCGTGTCCCCGGTTACGGACAACTCTGAGCTACTAAGGCCTGAAGCTATGGAAGATCTCGACATTCCAATTTCTCAAAGTAAAACTTGATGGTGTCAACAAGGGATTAGAAGCACTTGGAGTTTGCCAAGGAGTTCAGAAAGATTGATTGAAATATCAAAACTATTTTGAAAAGATAGGATAAAACTATTTTGCTTTCTGCAAATGAGCCTAAACTCTACTTAGCCAAATATGCATATATTGATAGGATCCAACTTATTTCCACATAGTAGTGAAACTTGCCAATACAATTCAAATGTATTGACCCTTGTGGCTGTAACTTATTATGTTGCAGGTTTGTTTGATGTTAGTGAAGTGTGTTAAATAGGATTACAAGTCTACAACCAACATGATTGCTTGTGGCACTTTGAAGATGAAGGACTCCATGCTATATAGTTATTTATGCTGCATTGTAATGAGATAACCAAATGAGCTATTTAAGATGTAATGAATTATTTTATTCCTGGTTATAAAATTGTATTATGACCTTTGTTTCTTGATATTACATCTTAACTGATCCATGGACTAGCATTGTAAACACAGGGATCTCCACCTTATTAAAGGTTGGAACCTCTATAGGTAATGACTAATGTTTAAAGAAGCAAGATGACATTATGCATAAATAATGTTATGCAATTTTATAATTTCCAAAGTGAAACCCTTAGTATTTTGAATAAGTTGATTTTAGGTACCTTCTTTAAGATTGGGTTTATCTTTAAGTTTATTTCATAAGCAATGGCATTAATAAGGAACCTTAAGTGTTAACAATCCAAAATATACAAGTACAGATAGAGTAATTTGATTATGATTAATTGTTATCTGGTGACTAGGATAAAACTCCTTGGTTTGAGTTCTTAAGAGTTGAAGGAATTATTATAGATTTATTTTTGTGAAGTGGCAAAAAGAATAACATTTGAAGAAACTAGTATTTACATAAGGTTAATTTGTCTTAAGGGTTATTAAGTTTTACATTAGGGTTTGTGAGGGTTACAAATTATGTGGAGTTATCATATTTTAATTGATGATACAAGAGACTAAAGTTAACTTTAGAACATGAATAAACTTCAAATGAGATGTTTATGATTGTTTGAACCAAAGTTAATTATAAAAATAGGAGTGAATTTTTAAGATATAGTGAGTTTTAGAATATCATCTAGTTTTAGGGTTTTGACAAATATGATTATGGATGATCCATTTTAATTTAAGTAAAATATGAATTTACAACATGCTTCTTATTCATTGGAGCATAATTAGATGATCTTATAAATTTTTTAGGGTTTAGAATCATTTTAAGAGTGATTAAAAGATGAAGATTATTCACCATCTTATACAGGAGTGATATATAATATTTATTTAAAAGGAGATTTATTTGAATTTAAGATTTAACAAGAGTATTTAAAAGTTAATAGTTATTATTAAGTCTTATTATGAATTAGGATTATGGAATTAGACTTAATAATTAAATTTAAAGTATTTAGTGTTTTTTTACTAAGAAATGTGATTATTCTTTATTAATAAATAATTTTAGAGAATTAACAAAGTGGTTATTTTATTTTGGTAAAATAAGTAAATGAGTTTTATTATCTAATGTTATTTAAATGCTTTAGAATATTATATATAGTATTTTTCTAGTAAAATATATTCATTCAAGATCTTAAAAATGAATTTTAGTTATTTTTAAAAATTACCTTTATTTTTATAAAATTCTTCAAAGTATTAAGTGTTTTTAAATATTTGTTTTATATTTTATTTGTAAAACTCTAAGTTAGTATTTTTTATAAAATAGTAGAGTTATTTTTATACACAAAAATGATTTTTATTTATTTTTAGGAGTTTTTATTGTTTTATGAAATTTTACTCACGATTTAATGATGTTAATATTTATGTGCTCTATATTTATTTAAAATAAATAAAGTTATATTTTTATTAGATAGATCTTATTTTTATGATAATTTTTAACGTATTAAATGTATTTTTATGATTTTTCTATAATTTTCTATAGCTAAAAATGTTTAGAGGTTATTTTGATAATTCATTTATTTTATTTTCACTTTATTTCTTATCTTAAACAATTTAGGCTGTTTGTTTGGGCATATGGGCTGGCCTGGCCCAGCAAGTCTAGGCCTGGCACTACACACCGACCCACCCCTCTCCTCACCACCACGCACGCACATAGACACGACCCTTATCTCTCTCGCATTCCCCTTTCGTGTGCGATGCGCTGCCAGCGCCACCTCTTGTCGCCCCGGCTGCCGCCAGCCGCATCCGGCGCCGACGCAAGCTGGTGCTGCCTTGCCACCTCTTCATTTTTATTTCCCCCATTGATTTGGCTTGCGCGCTCCTCGCGCGCACTCGGCTGAAACCCTAGCTCTGCCCTAACAAGGTAGTTGTCGATGCTAGTGGTGCTGTTGCTCGGCCGCAACGTTCTCCGTGAGCTACTACCGCTAGTGAGACGTCTCGACGCGGTGTAGGCGCTTCGGTGCCTACCGTGCCGCCATGTTGCTACCCACGCAGACCTGATCCCCTCTTTGGCGAGCTTGATTTCGTCTCGGGTATGTATCCCTTCTCCCCTCTCTACTCCTTCCTACTGGGAACCCTAAACCCTAGAAATATTTGTTGATGCTTGGTCTGTTTGTGTTGTCAAATTTTTTACCTAGGTTTTGGTGGGAATGCAGTATATCTGCAACCCAGAGACCTTGATCTATTCCTATTGGACTATTTATTGGGGTGGTGTCGTTGATGGTGTGGTATGGGAGTGATGGTGCTGTGTTAGTCTTGCATTCGATGGGATGGCGGTGATTTCATTGCCGCAACCTTGCTAGTGTGTTGTGCCTTGGCTTTGTCACGCCTACTCTCCAGGTGCTCGGCACCCTCAATAAGTTCTTTCATGTGACCGGCCATCGAGTCGATGACACTGCTCAGTGGTGTGTGGTGTCTCTTTTGAGCCAACATATGATGATGATGGTTCAGTGATGTTGTCATTAGTATACGTAGGATTTTCCTGGGATACATGAGATACTACTAAGTGCCTGGTGCTTCAGTTTGGATGAATTATCCATTAATACATATGTTGGTGGATAGTTCCATATTTATTTGAATTTGAATGACTATCTACTGGCTTGCTTCATTTGGGATGGATTGCACATGTGATTAGTTTAATGACTGATTCCTAGCTGATGTGACTAGGGAGATGATTTGAATTCTTCTAAACTTATATGAGAGGGTAGCTGTTAAATTCTGGATGATCCTATAAAATGAAGATCGTGATATTCAGTTGTCCTTTCTTTAATACTGTTGTGCCTCCATCCTGGAGTGTGCATAGTAGTGACCTTGGTGGCTTCCTGTGATGCTTATTAGTTGGATGGTGAATGACATATGACAATCAGATTTGAGTGTGTTAAGATATGCATTCCTCTGCCAGAGATAATAGTAGTACACTAAATGATTCCTGGCCAATTAGCTAGGAAAATGATTTGAATTTATTTGCAAGTGAGATTTGGTGATTATGTATGTATGTGGTCAACATGACATTAATTGATCACATGATTCCTAACTATTATGTTAGAAAGATGATGCAAGGATTTAGTTAGTTTGATGATAGATGATATACAAGCATGTGTACATGCTGATGTTGCTGGTCTAAATTTTTAGTGATCTTTGTGGCTTGGAATTTGCTACTGTGGTGCCTCAGTCGAGTGTGCATAGTAGAAATCCATTGTTACATGATCTACTATACTTTACCCTCTCAATAATGCAAATACTGAGACATATTGTTGGTAGAAAAGAACGAATATTTATTTTGGTGGCCTCCATTCTCTGTGATGAACTTGCATAGCATTTCTATGCAAACTGAGAGAACCTCCTCCTCTAATCCTCCTAAATGATCATTTAGTTGAAGGGTAGAGGAATGGATTTGATGTGGATTATTCCCTTTATTTTCCCACGATGCTTATATAAAAACTAAATATAGATCTTAAAGATCAACCTGTTTCCTATAGAGTGGTTTCTACCCCATGGTTGGTATGCTGGTAGTTGTTTTTGATCAACTATTAATTGATTGGATGGCTTGCTCCACCTTCAGACCTTGTTGCTACTGGCTTTCAGCTTAAGCTGTTGATTATCCTTCTCCTAGTGCTCATGATCTTCTCCTTGTGCTCCTGATCTTCTCCTTATGCTCCTAATACAACTTTGGCATGGCCTTGAATTCCTCCTTGTCCTAGTTCTTGGATGGCTCTAGAAGGCAACCAGAGCTGGAAATGGTGTGGTATATATTTTCTGAAGTTTTGATATGGTACAAGCTAGGACTACTTGTGGTGTTCTTGAGTGAGGATGTGGATGTGATGAAACTGGTGAGGTACTTGGGTGGTGTTCTTGGCTACGTGTGGTGGAAATGGAGTAGATAGCTTTGCTACTACGGTTGGCTTCTTCCTATTCTATATATGGTGCTCTCCCTGAGGTGTGGACAACACATCAACTACATGTGGTGTGTAAGCTGCTTACAACTGGGCCCCATATGGTGCAAGTTTCCATCTGTGGAACTTGTGCCTATGGATGAGCTTGGTTGGAAGATATTATCTATGAAACACTTTTGCTAGAAGTTTGGTATTATCTTGAATTGGTTTAATAATTTGATGTTGCCAAGTAGATTACTAGGGTTGGTAATGCCATCTAGATCATCTTGGGCTGAGGACCTTATTGGCTTAAACTTAATCTATTTAGTTGATTTAGTGCTAAACATGGTTATTCTTTTTTATTATTGTTGCCCCTTTCTTTTTAATTGATTTTAGCTAGGCTTAATAGGGTGCCATAGCATGCTAGTTGTTGCCTAATGATACAAATGATCAAATCTATGCTGGTTTCTTTGGACCTTAACTTTGCCTCTCAAACTCAAGTGTATAGCTCACAGATCAAAATTTCTACTTATGGTCTAGATTGGGTGGTACCCTCTTAGGTCATTAGTGGATTTTGGTAGTTCTTACCAAAATCCCTAAGCTATTTTCATATATTAAATTGCCTCACCTATGGTGGGGCAAATATTTTAACATTAAAACAATGTTTCTTTTTTTATTGGTTATTTTACAGGAATGAAGATCAACAAAAAGAAAAGAAGATTAGTTAGGTTTTATTTTTAATCTTGTTGTAATTTCCTTTTTATTCACATGTGTAAAGATTTTGTATTATTATTGTGTTTGTAAATAATAAACTATTTATTTATTAATTCTTCCTTTGTAAATCCTAATTGTAAAGAAAATGTCACATATAAAGAATTCTATTATTTATTTATTGTAAAATAATACTATACGCATATATATTTATATTAATAAATAATCCTTTTTATATTATTTATGTAATCATTTTAGTTCAAGTTATTAAATATTTCCAATTCCTATTTGTGAAGTTTTATAAATTCCTTCAAATACATGTTTGACAAATTTTCCCCGAAACAAAGAATTCTACAAAGGTCATGTCGAAATCTAGCGCACTTGCTCCGAAGTTTCTTTCAGTACAAGAGAGATAGGGATCCCTCTGTAGCTCTTTTAGTTTTGTGCGAAAATTCCCCGGATTTTCTTATTCATGAATGCAATGCACAAACCTGTGTCCTCTCTATTTCTAGGTCCTAATCCTGGGATGTTACACCCATGCCGAATATAGGAAGGCTACAGACGAGTCACCAGCGTACCCGGAGCCTTGGAGTGCAAGACACGTTTGACTAGTTGTGTATCGTGTAGGACTCTGTAACCTGTCCGGCTAGGAATTTTCCTGTAACCCTAGGATCTGGCGACTATATAAGCCGGACCTATGGGAGCCTTTAGGGCACGATACAACTCATACCGTGCACAGCGAACCGATCCCTGTAACTCGCTGTATTGCCATTATAGTGATTTATAGTAGGAGTAGGATCCCGCCACCGTCGTGGGATCTAAACCTGGGTAATATGTGTTACCTCGTGCCCGCCAACCTCCCGCATTACCCCACGTCTCTATACACGCTTTGTAAGGACCCCTCCATGGCGTACTCGTCGGCAATACCACGACAGTTGGCGCCCATAGTGGGGCAAGAGGCGCTTCAGGCTCTACAACGGGCGAGGTCCAAGCTCTTTGCGGGAATCGGCGAAACCATAGCCATCGGCCGTGTTATCTTCTCTGGTAACGTTCCGATCGTCCCTCCCGACGAGTTCTGGATCCCGGCGAAGATGAACCCTACCCGCTTCTCGATCGTCCCAATCGGGGACATCCACCTCTTCATAGGCGAAACCGACTCGGGCACTAGTTCCCTGGAAGTCGGAGGATCATCAAGGCCCGCATGGACCGCCTACGGGCAGGATACATTCGCGAAAGGATCGAAATTGGATCTCTCTTTGGAGTTTCCCAGCATAGATCGGAAAAAATCAAGGCCCACCCAAACCACCCCTATGCAGGATATAATGGTGGAAGATCGCTGCAAATCCGCCGGCTTCGCCCGTGCGTCTGGACAGCAGAGATCCAAGTTCGTCGGCGTGGTAACTATCTTCGATCTGGCGTGCTGCGTTCAGAGAGAGGGTGAAAACCCCCATGATTACATAGCCAGGTGGCTCTGTATACGGGTCGACCTAGAGAATTACCCCAATGATGATGCCATGTATCACTTTGTGGAAGGACTGGATTGCGGTACACTTCTCTGGCATACTCTAAGGCGGATGCAGGCTTCGGGGTGCCTCACTTTCGAAAGCATGGTGAACCCCATCAACAACTTCACGGCTCTTGATGCAGAAGAAGAGGCAGCGCTCGCAGTCATACCCGGCACCCCTCCGCTTCAGCTGCCACCACCGTCGCCTCTAGTAGTCGTTGTTGCGGCTGCACCGCCGCCTCCAGTCATCGTCGCTGTTGTCGCACCACCACCACCCATCATCGAGGAGGCCTCGGCATCCTCCGACTCTGTCTTGGACGCACTCTACGCTGACATCAACATGGACTTAAGCCCGGAGGAACTCGACTCTGCTATGCAGGAGATGGAGGAGGACTTCAGGCGCGACGAGTAAGCTGACAATGCCATCACATCCCGAGAGGTGTTTGTAGCATCCCATTTGTCTAACAATTGTAATGCTACTTGATTTAGTAATATAATGGCTACTTCCTATATATACTTGTTGCATCATCATTGTATCATGCTCATGTCATCATGCCACCTTGCATTTGAGCATCATATAAAACCCTTTTGATTTGGTTCTTCTCTCTTATGCATTATTATTTGTATTTGCCTCTTGATATTATATTTGGTTATTGATATATTGTTTAAATGCCCAAGTTGAGTTGGGGGCATATCTATTATTGACTCCACCACCTTTCTTGTCATCACCCCATCCTTCCACCATTCCAATAACCCACGAGCTTGTAATTCTTTTCTTTGGATTTTATTTTTAGCTCATGTGGGTTGGGTGGATCCAATTCTAAATTCTTTTGCTTGGCCTTGGTTCCACTTTTGGGAATGCATAAGAATAATGCCAGGCTATTATTTTTTTTCACAAGAATTTAACCAAGACATTTATTAATTTGCATGGGCCATGCAAGAGTACCATCACCTTTAGCTATTTGCCTTTCTCTGGGTTTATTTGGGTTTTCTCTTTATAAGACCATATCCATCCATCACCTCTATCCCTCTCTTCCACTCCTTTTGTTGACCTTGATTTAGATGCTAAACCCTATACCTAATCACACCCCTCTCTAGCTAACTCTAATCACACCCTCACCTTCATCTTCTTTTCACCCTCCATCCATTCATGATCAAGGGTGATCCTAGCTAAGCCCTATCTCTAAACCCTACCTCACCTCCCTCTCATCTCACCTCTCTCTAAACCTCTCCCTAATCTATACCTAATCTAAAACCCTCCCTCTCTCTACAAACCCTAGCTACCATGCCACCCCTCTCTCTCGGCCTCTCCTCTCTCACCTAGCAGGCTCACCTGTCTACCCCCCTCTCTCTACCCCAACCCTAAACCAAAACCTAGCCCGAGCCCCTCCAACCCTAGCTCCTAACCAAGCTACACCCGAGCCTCCCTCTTCCCTCTCTTGCTCTTCTCTCTGCCTTGCAGGCCCCACCCCGAGCTCCCTCACGCCCTGGCCCACCTGGCAGCCCCATCACCACCTCACCCTGCCCATGCCGAGCCCCAGCCCGAGCACGTGAGGAGGTGATGAAAAGGTGGCCGACGCCACCTTCCCCTTCCCCACGCCATCTACCCCTCTCTCCCGTCCTTATCTGCCCCATGGCCTCCCCTGCCTCTCCCAGATCCGCCCCAGGGCCTTGGCCTTCCTCCCTTCTTTCTCCACCGTCGCCAACTACCCCATAGCCGGCCACCGTCGGCATCACCCTACCCCCCACCGTAGCAGAAGGAGGGCGAGGAGTCTGGACGTTGGGGAAGACCGAGACGACCCCCTGCACCACCCCTGTACACGTCAGCAAGGAGGAGAAGGACCAGGAGCCCCAGGCCGGCGCCGCTTCGACGCCAAACCCTAGCTCGCCGTCCGTCTGCATCGCCGTCGATTCGCCGCTCCCCAAGACGATCCAGCGCCACCGGCAGCCCCGCGGTGAGCCACCGAACCCCCTAGACATGCCCCTGTCCCTCTTCGCTTCCTGGTTGCGTCGTTCGTTTCGTCGAACGCTCGCAGTGCGCCGCCGTTCGCTGTGTCTGCACGCGCCGCGCCGTGTAGTGCCTCATCTAGCCGCGATCCTCCCTCCTGGCAGCAACCTCCGCCTGCCGCGCTGGCTACCACCCGCAGCGCGCACACCCGCGACCCGAGTTCGATCCCCGCCCGCGCCGCGCGCTGCTGTCGCCGTGCGCCCGTCAGTTCCGTCAGAGGCAGAGGAAGAAAAACAGTAGCAAGGCATTCTTGCAAATACCCCCCCACCTTTTTGTCTCACAACCCGCGGTCCAGCCTACCCCACCTGTCTGTCTCCCTGTTCTTTTTGCAAATGGCACCTCGTAGATTCACAGCCTCAACCCATGGTCCTCAGCTGATCCACGTGGCTCTGCACGGTACACCCGCTGGTGTGTGGGCCTGCAAGCCGCTGGACCCACCTGTCGGCCTCCGGGGCTAGCCTCTGTGCTGGTAGGAAAACCTTTTCTGCGCGCTGTGACGTCCAGTCAGCACTGGACCCACTGGTCATAGTCTGTGGCTAGCTAAACCTGGGTGACAAAAGTATCTCTGCTCTTTTCTGTTCTAATTCAAATCTTTTCAAATTAATTCAAATTCAAATTTCAAATCAGATTTATAATAACTTTTAAAATACAAATCCAAATAATACAAATCATATATGTTTTGAAATCAGAAAAATGTGAGGAATTCAAATATGCCATTCAAAATATTATTTGAACACTTAAAATTTCAAATTGATTTAAATTACAATAAAATGCCCTTTTGCCTTAATAAATTAATAACTTTTGTTTTATAACTCCAAATTTGACAAATGATATGTCTAAAATGATTAGCTCGACGAGACCTTTCTGTTTATGCATACCATGATATGAATTGAAGCATGCCTCATATAAATATATTGTGTACAGCAACTAATATGAGGATAAAATGTGGCCAAAACTCAATAAAATGATTATTCTTGTACCCCACACCTCACCCATGCCATGCTACTTTATTGCCATGCGAATTGTGCATCATTCATCATGGCATGATTGTTTGCTTGTCGCATTTTATTCATATGCTTGTGCACTTTATTTATGTTGGCCCTTGTTTGTTTGGTTCTTCTTCGAATAGACGCTGTGCAGGGGATATATCAAGAAAACCAGGAGCACTACCCAGATCCTTCTCTCGCTTCAACTGAGCTGCCAGGCAAGCACTACCACATGCTTGCATACATACAGTACCTATTGCCTCTATCTTATTCTTGCATCATCGAGTCGTGATTGCATTAAACTGAATCCCAAGTATTGCATAGCCTTTACTTTTAAACCCCACCGAAGCTTGTTCATCCATCCCATGAGCCATTACTACAGGAGTTGTTTGAGCCATGCGAGTCGTAGAACAGCATGTGTAGGGTATGTGAGTGTTCGGTGGATAACGAGGTACCTAAACAACTTAACCTGAGTAGTAATGGGACAACTAATGAAAGTGGCACTGGTGAGCATTATCTGCTATTTGGTTTTTCCTGCTCACTTGTGTCCCGTAGGACCCCGAGTACTTGATTCCTGTTCCTTGAATATTCGCGCTATCCACATCCGGGAGGATTATGGGACCCCCCTGAGACAGAGCTTGATTCATTCTTATTTCTTGGGGCCACAAACTAGTTTGAGGTTTTATTTACTATCATGTACTTATGCCATGCCTTACTGCTTTATTTACGATTGTGCGAGGAGCACCTGTACTGTTTAGGATCGTGACCCGTTTTCGCGGTATCGACAAGCCCAGTCACACTTTTGGGTTCCCAGTCATTTACAGCCGGCCCCACAAACCTTGAGTCCGTCTCGAAGTCAGCTAACTTCGTTGCGGGTGTACTTAATGGGGTGGCCCCCTGAAATATTTCTGAATCTTGTGATTATTTTGTCGTGAAGGCCTCGTTGGGTTTTGATTTGGTTTTTCCGAGGTTGATCGAGTGTGTGTTGCTATTTGTGCACCCCTGCAGGGTAAAACTTTCTGGAAGCCGTGTCCGCGGTTATGGACGACTTGGAGCACAGTTTCTCGATCATAGACAAGTATAACAAAAGTGCTGCTTTTAATCTGACTAAGTAATTGACTAGTAAATAGTGCAACTCTCATGGTATGGCTAATAAAACTGACAACGGATGGGGGTTGTTCGTCCGCTTCCTCGTCGGTAAGCGGGGAGGAGGATGGATCTGTTAATATTACGGTTATAACTGTTGTTATTAATTCACGGACATCCGTCTATCTTTGGTTAGGCGGATGGATAGCGAGTATCTATAGAATTGCTAGGGTTTATCTGTTGCTGCAATTGCGTCACCCCAGGTTGTGTCCCCTTTAGAGGCATAAAGACTTGCTGAGTACCCCTAGGGTCTCACACGATAAATTATTTGATTCAGATGAACAGGTGCACTCTCAAGATGGATACTGGGTGGAGGAGACGGACGAAGTGGGCAACGAACATTCGGTGTAGAGATTCCGGGAACGGGGATCCGTGAGATTTGTGGGCGGGATGTGTTTATTTATGGGGCATCTTATGCCGATTTGCTTCTTATCCGTACTCGGATCTTGTTTGCCGCTTCCGCCTGATACTATGATGTTTGATGTATGAGGAGATATCCTAAACTATTATATCTATTTAGGATATTTGAATCTTGCCGTATGGCGTTGCAATATTTCTATTTCTTTTAGATGGAATGGCTTTGATGTACTGTTGTATGGTGGCTTGCATACATACTCATTTGTGTATGTAGTTGATCCCTTCGCCTGCCGATTACGCCGCCCGTTCTTGTCCCGATGTTTGGGAATGGTTGGGACGGCCGAAAGGTCTACCTGTGAGTGGCATTTGGGCCCCACCGTACTATTTCAACCATTTCCGCTCATCCAGGCTTGAAACTAGGAGCGTAATTCACCGAGGTAGTTACAATTGGTATCAGAGCCATCCCGCCCTTCAGGGTCTCAGCCAAATGGTCGTTGTCAGTCTAGCAAATATTTTTGGTAGCTATGTATACTAGAAAAAAAAACGCGAGAGTAGGACTGCTTCCATTATTCTTCTTACCCACCCACCCACCCTTTTCTGGTAAGGAAGTGTAACGTTTTCAATCCTCTTCTTAAAAGTTCAAACTAGGATTCACGTGTTCTGGGTTTCCGTAGTACCATAGGTTGTGTGTGTGTGTGTGTAATTCCTTACCTATCTGTTGCATCCAAGTTGTTATCACAATCGGCCTTTTGGTTATCAAATGTTGGTACATTCCATACCGACAGGCTTTTGCAAACCGACGCGATCTATCTGATTCATTGTATACCGCCGCGATCTGTATTACTCTTTGTTATCCGACGTTATCTTGTTTGGGTTGTTCGTTTCCGTAGTTACTAATCTTTAGGTTCGTCGTGAGAAGAAGGGGTTAGGATATGTGTTCTACTTATTCATGTGCGGAGTAATGATTCGAGTGAGGGATGGAGTCGCGACCATACCACTACTCTTATCATTCACTTTTGTATATTGAATTGGTAGAGTCATTAATCTTGATTCGTTAAGTGATTTTGCGCATCTATTGGTATTCTAATGCCGAAATTTGCGGAAAATTTTTCTTTGACATATCTGTGTACCACACTCCTTTTCAGTCGTGTGCGATATGCTTAATATCTTCTAGGTGCTTTGAACTTTGCTGATATTTTAATATCATCTTAGTAAATTGTATCCTTTAATCTTGGTTAATTCCATCTTGGTACTATTTTGGATTATTATTATTCTCCATTATAGTACTGACTTGTGTTTTATATCAATCACAGGATGGCACCACAACGCCGTTCTGAGGAGGACATACAACCTGAACTGGGGGCCGCGTTGTCAAGCATCGCCAATGTCTTGGCAGCAATGCAGCAGAACCAGCAGCGTTTCGAAGAAAGCGTCAGGAGAAACGAGTTTGCTCCGCTTCCTCCACCTCCCAAGCGAGGAGACATCAAAAGCTTCCTGAAGTTCAACCCACGCCAATTTGATGTTTCCGATCAACCACTTGATGCTGATGATTGGTTGCGTGAGATGTCAAGGCTACTGGTGACTGCTGATGTTCCTGAGCTAGAATGGGTAAAGTGTGCCACTCACCTTCTGAAGGGAGATGCATCTCTCTGGTGGGAGAATTACCTGAAGGCAAACTGCACTGGTTTTCAGCCTACTTGGGGACAGTTCACTGGAGCTTTCAAAGAGCAATACCTGTCAGAAATTGTCATGGAAAGGATGAAGGAAGTGTTTCCCAACCTCAAGCAGGGAAATGACAATGTCAATACCTACATCAGGAACTTCATGAACCTTTCTCGTTATGGAGGCGATGAGATCTCTGATGACAAGAAGAAGCAAAAGAGATTCCGGCAAGGGCTCAATGCATCGATTAAATATGCAATCACACATGCAAGGCCGGCGTCTTTTCTGGAACTTCAGCATACAGCTCTGCAGGAAGAAGCAAGTAAGCAAGTGTTTGAGGAGTCAAAGAAACACAACCGCGATGCACCAAGCTCTTCAGCTATGTCAACTCCTTCTAAGCGTCGTGTCTGGGTTCCTAACACCCCACCGTCGCTCCTGGCTCCACCAAGACCTTCAAGCTTCGCGGCAAGGCCACCAAACTTCCTCACTGCTGCTCCCAGGGGCTACAACCACCGCTACCCTGGAGCGCCTGGCAGAGTCCCTGGCTACGTTTCTCCACGTCCACCTGGTGCTTGTTTCACTTCCGGAGAAACTCGGCATCAATACTGGAACTGTCCGATGAAAAACAAAGCTCTCCCTCCACCTCCTCCAAGATCTGCGGCAAGGTCTCCTATGGTTCGTGCACCACCACCTCGGGCTCTCAATATCAACACCAAGCCCGGGTCTACTGTTGCCCGTGCTAACTGTGTCAACGCCGCTCAAGCTGAGCATACACCTGGAGTTGTGATGGGTATGCTTTTCGTTAACTCAGTCCCTGCACGAGTTTTGTTTGATTCTGGTGCTTCGCATCTTTTGTTTCGCATAAGTTTGCGCAAGAGCATGACCTGGCTAGGGTTCCTTTATCACGTCGTCTGGTGGTACTATCTCCTGGTTCAAACATGAGGGCTTCTCATATCAGCCATGACAATCAAATTGAGATTGGTGGCTCTTCGTTCTCGGCATCCTTAATCCTTCTGGGCAATTCTGACATTGATGTTATCTTGGTCATGGATTGGTTAACAACAAATGCAGCTGTGATTGATTGTGCTGAACGCTCGGTTTCTGTGAAGATTCCTGGAGGCCATATAGTCTATTCTCCAAGTCTGACTCCTGCTATCCAGTTTTTCTCTTTGGCGGCTCTGAATAATGATGCTATGGAAGCTATTCAGAGTGTTCCGGTGGTCTGTGAGTTCCCAGATGTCTTTCCTGAAGAGTTGCCAGGTATGCCTCCGGATCGTGAGGTTGAGTTTGTAATTGAGCTTGAACCTGGAATGGCTCCTATCTCCAAGCGGCCTTATAAAATGGGTCCTGCTGAGTTGGCTGAACTCAAACGTCAGCTTGATGAACAAGAGAAGTTGGGTTTCATTCAACACAGTACTTCTTCTTGGGGTAGCCCAATAATCTTTGTGAAGAAGCGAGACAAGACTGATAGACTTTGTGTTGACTATCGGGCTCTCAATGCTAAAACCATCAAGAATAAATATCCCCTTCCGCAGATTAATGATCTCTTCGATCAGCTAGCTGGAGCTGTGGTATTCTCTAAGCTTGACTTGAGAAGTGGTTATCATCAAATCAAGATTCGCAAGGAAGATGTTCCTAAAACAGCTTTCACCACCCTCTATGGCCTGTATGAGTACACGGTCATGTCTTTCGGTCTCACCAACGCACCTGCCACCTTCTCGAGGCTTATGAACTCGGTTTTCATGGAGTATCTTGATAAGTTCGTTGTGGTCTATCTGGATGACATCCTAGTCTATTCTAAGTCAAAGGAAGAACATGAAGAACACCTTCGGTGTGTCCTAAACAAGCTTCGTGAGAACCGCTTGTATACAAAGTTCTCAAAGTGTGAGTTTTGGCTGCCTCAAGTAACCTATCTTGGTCACGTCATCTCTGCCAAGGGCATTGCAGTCAACCCGGAAACTGTAAAGACAATTGTTGAATGGCTTCCTCCTGTTAATATCAAAGAAGTGCAGAGTTTCCTTGGTTTGGCTAGTTATTGCCGTCGCTTCGTTCAGAACTTTTCGAAGATAGCGAAGCCTCTCACCGATCTCCTCAAGAAAGGCAAGAAATATCTTTGGACTCCTGCATGTCAAGCAAGCTTTGAGACACTCAAAGAGAAGCTCACTTCCACACCAGTCTTGGTTCCTCCGGATACATCTAAGCCTTTCCAGATTTTATGTGACGCCTCTTTGCAAGGATTGGGTGCGGTCCTTATGCAAGAAAAACAAGTTGTTGCTTATGCCTCTCGACAGTTGAAGACGCATGAGATCAACTATCCTACACATGACCTCGAGCTCGCAGCAGTTGTCTTTGCTTTGAAACTATGGAGGCACTACTTGCTTGGAAACCGTTGTGAAATCTTTTCTGATCACAAGAGCCTGAAGTATATCTTCACTCAGCCTGATCTCAACCTTCGGCAGAGGAGGTGGATTGAAGCAATCAATGACTTCGATTTGACCATCAACTACACTCCGGGCAAAGCTAATGTTATGGCCGATGCTCTCAGCCGCAAAGCTTATGTCAACAACCTCATGATGGAAGAACAACAGCCTCTCTTGTGCGAGGAATTCCGTCAGCTCAACCTTGAAATTGTGGAACAAGGGTATCTCCTGAACCTTCTGGCTACTCCTCTCTTGGAAGAAAAGGTTCGCTCTCGTCAGCTTGGTGATCCGCACACCAAAAAGATCATCTCTAAACTTCAGCTTCCGAAGTATGAGTCCTTCCACGTCGATGATCAAGGCACGCTTTTCTTTGAACACCGGATGTTTGTTCCGAACTACCCGGGTCTGAGAGAGCAAGTTCTCAAGGAGGCGCACGATTCTGTTCTTTCTATCCACCCTGGCAGCACAAAGATGTACATGGACTTGAAAACACAATATTGGTGGCCGGGTTTGAAACGATATTGTGCCAAGTATGTCTCGGAGTGTGATGTCTGCCGCAGAGTTAAAGATGTCCATCAGAAACCTTTCGGTCTTCTACAGCCATTGAAACCCCCGGAATGGAAATGGGAGAAAGTAGAGATGGACTTCATCACTGGTTTTCCAAGGTCGCAGAAGGGCAACAATGCAATCTTTGTTGTCATTGACAGGCTTTCTAAAGTGGCTCACTTCTTCCCCGTCAAGGAAACAATTTCTGCAATTCAGTTGGCTGAGCTCTATATCAACAGAATTGTCTCTCTGTATGGGGTTCCGCTTGAGATCAGTTCATACCGTGGAAGCATCTTCACTTCCAAGTTCTGGGAAAGTTTCCAAAATGCTTTGGGAACAAAGTTGAACTTCAACACAGCTTACCACCCTCAGTCGCAAGGACAAGTTGAAAGGATCAATCAGATTCTGGAGGATATGCTTCGTGCTTGCGTCATCTCTTTTGGCATGAAGTGGGAAGAATGTCTCCCTTATGCTGAATTCTCTTACAACAACAGCTTCCAGAAAAGTCTAAAGATGGCACCATTTGAGGCTCTCTATGGCCGCAAATGCAGAACTCCGATTGGTTGGTCGGGTGCAGGAGAAAGAATATGGTTTGGCCCTGACATTGTAACTCAAGCGGAGGAGAAGGTGCACATCAAAGTCGCCAGAAGAGCAATTATGACAGGAAGCACACGGACATGGTGTATGTCCCTGGTGATCTCGTTTACCTTCATGTCACTCCCATGAAAGGCACGCACCGTTTTGGTATCAAAGGAAAGCTGGCTCCTAGATACATCGGTCCATTCAAAATTCGTGGAAGAAGAGGAGAAGTTGCTTATGCTCTTGAGCTCCCGGAAAAACTCAAAGTTCATGATGTTTCCACATCTCTCAACTCAAGAAGTGCTTAAAGGATCCCGGCAGGACCGTGGATCATGAGCTAATCAATCTCCAAGAAGACCTGTCTTATCAAGAACACCCCACAAAAATCCTTGAGATCGCAGAAAGAAGGACTCGCAACAAGTCCATCAAGTTCTGCAAGGTGCAGTGGTCGCACCATTCCGTTGATGAAGCCACTTGGGAACGTGAAGATGAGCTCCGTGCCAACTATCCTACCCTCTTTGAGTCTTCTTCTTCTTCCTAGAATCTCGGGGCGAGATTCCTGTAAAGTGGGGGAGAGTTGTAGCATCCCATTTGTCTAACAATTGTAATGCTACTTGATTTAGTAATATAATGGCTACTTCCTATATATACTTGTTGCATCATCATTGTATCATGCTCATGTCATCATGCCACCTTGCATTTGAGCATCATATAAAACCCTTTTGATTTGGTTCTTCTCTCTTATGCATTATTATTTGTATTTGCCTCTTGATATTATATTTGGTTATTGATATATTGTTTAAATGCCCAAGTTGAGTTGGGGGCATATATATTATTGACTCCACCACCTTTCTTGTCATCACCCCATCCTTCCACCATTCCAATAACCCACGAGCTTGTAATTCTTTTCTTTGGATTTTATTTCTAGCTCATGTGGGTTGGGTGGATCCAATTCTAAATTCTTTTGCTTGGCCTTGGTTCCACTTTTGGGAATGCATAAGAATAATGCCAGGCTATTATTTTTGTTTTCACAAGAATTTAACCAAGGCATTTATTAATTTGCATGGGCCATGCAATAGTACCATCACCTTTAGCTATTTGCCTTTCTCTGGGTTTATTTGGGTTTTCTCTTTATAAGACCATATCCATCCATCACCTCTATCCCTCTCTTCCACTCCTTTTGTTGACCTTGATTTAGATGCTAAACCCTATACCTAATCACAACCCTCTCTAGCTAACTCTAATCACACCCTCACCTTCATCTTCTTTTCACCCTCCATCCATTCATGATCAAGGGTGATCCTAGCTAAGCCCTATCTCTAAACCCTACCTCACCTCCCTCTCATCTCACCTCTCTCTAAACCTCTCCCTAATCTATACCTAATCTAAAACCCTCCCTCTCTCTACAAACCCTAGCTACCATGCCACCCCTCTCTGTCGGCCTCTCCTCTCTCACCTAGCAGGCCCACCTGTCTACCCCCCTCTCTCTACCCCAACCCTAAACCAAAACCTAGCCCGAGCCCCTCCAACCCTAGCTCCTAACCAAGCTACACCCGAGCCTCCCTCTTCCCTCTCTTGCTCTTCTCTCTGCCTTGCAGGCCCCACCCCGAGCTCCCTCATGCCCTGGCCCACCGGGCAGCCCCATCACCACCTCACCCTGCCCATGCCGAGCCCCAGCCCGAGCACGTGAGGAGGTGATGAAAAGGTGGCCGACGCCACCTTCCCCTTCCCCACGCCATCTACCCCTCTCTCCCGTCCTTATCTACCCCCACGGCCTCCCCTGCCTCTCCCAGATCTGCCCCAGGGCCTTGGCCTTCCTCCCTTCTTTCTCCACCGTCGCCAACTACCCCATAGCCGGCCACAGTCGGCATCACCCTACCCCCCACCGTAGCAGAAGGAGGGCGAGCAGTCTGGACGTTGGGGAAGACCGAGACGACCCCCTGTACCACCCCTGTACACGGCAGCACGGAGGAGAAGGACCAGGAGCCCCAGGCCGGCGCCGCTCCGACGCTAAACCCTAGCTCGCCATCCGTCTACATCGCCGTCGATTCGCCGCTCCCCAAGCCGATCCAGCGCCACCGGCAGCCCCGCGGTGAGCCACGGACCCCCCTAGACATGCCCCTGTCCCTCTTCGCTTCCTGGTTGCGTCGTTCGTTTCGTCGAACACTCGTAGTGCGCCGCCGTTCGCTGTGTCTGCACGCGCCGCGCCGTGTAGTGCCTCATCTAGCCGCGATCCTCCCTCCTGGCAGCAACCTCCGCCTGCCACGCTGGCTACCACCCGCAGAGCGCACACCCGCGACCCGAGTTCGATCCCCGCCCGCGCCGCGCGCCGCTGTCGCCGTGCGCCCGTCAGTTCCGTCAGAGGCAGAGGAAGAAAAACAGTAGCAAGGCATTCTTGCAAATACCCCCCCACCTTTTTGTCTCACAACCCGCGGTCCAGCCTACCCCACCTATCTGTCTCCTTGTTCTTTTTGCAAATGGCACCTCGTAGATTCACAGCCTCAACCCGCGGTCCTCAGCTGATCCACATGGCTCTGCACGGTACACCCGCTGGTGTGTGGGCCTACAAGCCGCTGGACCCACCTGTCGGCCTCCGGGGCTAGCCTCTGTGCTGGTAGGAAAACCTTTTCTGCGCGCTGTGACGTCCAGTCGGCACTGGACCCACTGGTCGTAGTCTGTGGCTAGCTAAACCTGGGTGACAAAAGTATCTCTGCTCTTTTCTGTTCTAATTCAAATCTTTTCAAATTAATTCAAATTCAAATTTCAAATCAGATTTATAATAACTTTTAAAATACAAATCCAAATAATACAAATCATATATGTTTTGAAATCAGAAAAATGTGAGGAATTCAAATATGCCATTCAAAATATTATCTGAACACTTTAAATTTCAAATTGATTTAAATTACAATAAAATGCCCTTTTGCCTTAATAAATTAATAACTTTTGTTTTATAACTCCAAATTTGACAAATGATATGTCTAAAATGATTAGCTCGACGAGACCTTTCTGTTTATGCATACCATGATATGAATTGAAGCATGCCTCATATAAATATATTGTGTACAGCAACTAATATGAGGATAAAATGTGGCCAAAACTCAATAAAATGATTATTCTTGTACCCCACACCTCACCCATGCCATGCTACTTTATTGCCATGCGAATTGTGCATCATTAATCATGGCATGATTGTTTGCTTGTCGCATTTTATTCATATGCTTGTGCACTTTATTTATGTTGGCCCTTGTTTGTTTGGTTCTTCTTCGAATAGACGCTGTGCAGGGGATATATCAAGAAAACCAGGAGCACTACCCAGATCCTTCTCTCGCTTCAACTGAGCTGCCAGGCAAGCACTACCACATGCTTGCATACATACAGTACCTATTTCCTCTATCCTATTCTTGCATCATCGAGTCGCGATTGCATTAAACTGAATCCCAAGTATTGCATAGCCTTTACTTTTAAACCCCACCGAAGCTTGTTCCTCCATCCCATGAGCCATTACTACAGGAGTTGTTTGAGCCATGCGAGTCGTAGAACAACATGTGTAGGGTATGTGAGTGTCCGGTGGATAACGAGGTACCTAAACAACTTAACCTGAGTAGTAATGGGATAACTAATGAAAGTGGCACCGGTGAGCATTATCTGCTATTTGGTTTTTCCTGCTCACTTGTGTCCCGTAGGACCCCGAGTACTTGATTCCTGTTCCTTGAATATTCGCGCTATCCACATCCGGGAGGATTATGGGACCCCCCTGAGCCAGAGCTTGATTCATTCTTATTTCTTGGGGCCACAAACTAGTTTGAGGTTTTATTTACTATCATGTACTTATGCCATGCCTTACTGCTTTATTTACGATTGTGCGAGGAGCACCTGTACTATTTAGGATCATGACCCGTTTTCGCGGTATCGACAAGCCCAGTCACACTTTTGGGTTCCCAGTCATTTACAGCCGGCCCCACAAACCTTGAGTCCGTCTCGAAGTCAGCTAACTTCGTTGCGGGTGTACTTAATGGGGTGGCCCCCTGAAATATTTCTGAATCTTGTGATTATTTTGTCGTGAAGGCCTCGTTGGGTTTTGATTTGGTTTTTTCGAGGTTGATCGAGTGTGTGTTGCTATTTGTGCACCCCTGCAGGGTAAAACTTTCTGGAAGCCGTGTCCGCGGTTATGGACGACTTGGAGCACAGTTTCTCGATCATAGACAAGTATAACAAAAGTGCTGCTTTTAATCTGACTAAGTAATTGACTAGTAAATAGTGCAACTCTCATGGTATGGCTAATAAAACTGACAACGGATGGGGGTTGTTCGTCCGCTTCCTCGTCGGTAAGCGGGGAGGAGGATGGATCTGTTAATATTACGGTTATAACTGTTGTTATTAATTCACGGACATCCGTCTATCTTTGGTTAGGCGGATGGATAGCGAGTATCTATATAATTGCTAGGGTTTATCTGTTGCTGCAATTGCGTCACCCCAGGTTGTGTCCCCTTTAGAGGCATAAAGACTTGCTGAGTACCCCTAGGGTCTCACACGATAAATTATTTGATTCAGATGAACAGGTGCACTCTCAAGATGGATACTGGGTGGAGGAGACGGACGAAGTGGGCAACGAACATTCGGTGTAGAGATTCCGGGAACGGGGATCCGTGAGATCTGTGGGCGGGATGTGTTTATTTATGGGGCATCTTATGCCGATTTGCTTCTTATCCGTACTCGGATCTTGTTTGCCGCTTCCGCCTGATACTCTGATGTTTGATGTATGAGGAGATATCCTAAACTATTATATCTATTTAGGATATTTGAATCTTGCCGTATGGCGTTGCAATATTTCTATTTCTTTTAGATGGAATGGCTCTGATGTACTGTTGTATGGTGGCTTGCATACATACTCATTTGTGTATGTAGTTGATCCCTTCGCCTGCCGATTACGCCGCCCGTTCTTGTCCCGATGTTTGGGAATGGTTGGGACGGCCGAAAGGTCTACCTGTGAGTGGCATTTGGGCCCCACCGTACTATTTCAACCATTTCCGCTCATCCAGGCTTGAAACTAGGAGCGTAATTCACCGAGGTAGTTACAGTGTTCATCGCTATTGGGACCGTGATGGAAGAAGATCAACCTGGACAAGCTCCGCCTAAAGGCTGGACAAGGGGAAGGGACCACCTATTGCTACCGACAAAGATCGTGCAAAGGCCATGCCCCTCTGCCTAACCCAATGCAGCAGCCGCAGGAACTCAAAGTCGGTCCGAGTAACAACAACACCGCAAACCCGCCGCCTCCGGCATCTACGTATGCGGCTTCCCAAATCACTCCAACTGATAGAGTGATGTACGGCAACTTGCTCATTGAGCCCATGACTGTGGCTCACATAAGGAACGTAGTACGGCTTGACGAGAAGCGCCAGCAGCTGCTAGAGGAAGCACCGGCCATTGCGGAGCAAGGCGCAGTGCTGGATCAAGATCTGGCCAAGGCGTAGAAGTCAATAGATAAAGCTAGATCCATGGAGGCCGAGTACAAGACTCTGCTCAAGTAGCACAAGGCTAAGAAGGCTCCAACTCGCGTCATTAACGATCCCGGCGTACGACGAAACCTAGGATGGGCTCCACCAAAGCCGCCACAAGCCAAGCCATAAATTGACAACGAGGGCAGGCAGGTCATGCCCACTCCTATTCTCAACCTAGACGTCGCCAAGACCCTTCTGGAGCAGGATAGATCACATGCAGCTGTGGAACTGGTCTATGACCTTGTAGCAAAGGCGGTCAAACAACAAGAAAAGGCCAGCTCTCAGAGGATCGAGTCTGACCCAGCATATTGCCAGTATAGCAATCCTAAGCCGCCAAGGGACAAATCTCCTCAGGATGTCGGGTCTCAGACGGGTTCATCAGAGCAAAGACGGAGGGATGTGTGCAACAGGAAGGACGATATCCCCATATCCTCCGACCACGGAGGCAAGGCTCATCCTCATCGCCCATCTCCACCTCCTGATCTCCCGACATCGTGAAGAACCAAGGGCTTACCATCGTACGAGCATGCCTCCGCCAAGTCAAAGCGGCATCGCCATTCGCAACAACGCGGAGCAGCCCCGTCACGATGGAGAGCATAACCAAGGACATAAGAGCAGGTCGCGCCATGACCCTCCATGTCCGACAAGCAACCGTGACAAGCGTGAGGCATCGCAGGAGGGAAACAACAAGAATGCTAACCCACAACCACCTCCGCCTCCATCACCACCTAGCAGCCATCATGGCGGAGGAGGCGCGAGTCGTTCATGCATCCCGTCCCCTGACGGCAAGAAGAAAATAGCAAGTCCGGAGCCATACGACGCACGTTCACGCTTGGAAAATATTCATGAGGCCCGGGAAGGACCATACCTGGGACCACGTTGCTTTGGACCTGTGATATGGACCGCAACTTACCCCAAGGGTTTCCGGATTGACAAGACCTTCAAGCCCTATGATGGCACCGCCAAACCAGCTACGTGGTTGCAGGATTATAGAAACATGGTGGAGATCGCCGGGGGTAACCCCAACGTCACTGTCAAGTACCTCCCACTGATGTTGACGGGCAGGGCCCGCCAATGGATTGATAACTTGCCGGAGAAGTCTATCTACAACTGGTTGGACATGCAAGAAGCATTCACCAAAAACTTCGAGGGTACGTATAAGCGTACCTGCACTGTTGGCGATCTACAACGGTGCGTGCAAGAGAAAGACGAGTCATCTCGCGCCTACCTCTCCTGCTAGCTGGATAAGAAGAATTCATGCGCAGGAGTGCACGATCAGACTGCCATGGACGCCTTCATCGATGGGTTGGAAAAAGGTATGTTGCTCCGACATAAGTTGAAGCACCCGCAGGACAATCACAAGATCGATCTCAACCAGATGATCCAGTTGGCCAGTGAGTTTGCAGCTGCCGACGACGATGCTCGTGGCTCCTTGACGGCAATAGCCATTCCAACCCAGGCTAAGAGTAACAACAACACCAAGCAGAAGAACCCGCCATCAGAAAAGCAAACCTCTGACATGGTCGCCATGACGTTTGCAGGACGAGGTGATGGCAGCCGGCATGGCCGAGGACGGGGGGCTGGTCGTGGGAAGCAGCGAGGTAGTGAAACTTCCCGGCAGCACTCCGCGTTCCCCAAACGTACGAGGAATACCGTGATATGGCATGACTAGTACACCTCGACGCCAAGGACAAATCCACTCACACCAATCGCCATTGCATGTTCGTCAACGACCTCAAGGAGGACCAAGAGTCCGGATCCAAGTGAAGCCAGAAGAACAGAACACGAGGCAAGGGCAAAGGGAAGAAGAAGGAAGAGGAGTCCAAGGATTCAAGTGACATGAACGAGGATGTTGACCCCAAGCACACCACCAAGAGCGATGGCAAGGGAAAGAACCCCTTCGAGAAGAAGGTTGCCATCTACCACAGTTTCCTTGGCACCCCCACTTTCTGGCAACAGAAAACCTACACGAGGATACTGATGGACACCCTACCCCCAGTTCCCCAATACCTGTGCTGGTCGGAGATTCCAATCACATTGGATAGGAAGGATCACCCAGACCTCATCCCTACGGAGAACCAGTAAGCCATGGTCATCAACCCTTTGATTGAAGCCAACGAGTTCACCAAATGCATGGTGGACAGCGGAAGCAGCATCAACATCATGTACTTGGATACACTGCACAAGTTGAACTTGATGGAGGCCAACCTAAGGCGGACCAGCACCATGTTCCATGGCGTCGTTCCTGGCCGGGAGGCTCGGTCCCTTGGGTGCATCACACTTTAAGTCGCTTTTGGCGATGTTAATAATTAACTCTAAGAACGCATGACCTTCGAGGTGGTCCCCTTCAAGAGCGCATACCACGTCATCTTCGGACGTGACATCTTCCATGCCTTCATGTCCAAGCCATGCTTCGTCTACAACAAGCTCAAGATACCCGGACCAAACAGCATCATCACCGTATCCGGAAGCTTTACCAAGGCAAGGGACTGCGAGATTGGAGAAGCAGCCTTTATAGAAGCTGTCCTCTAAAACGGAGAATTCAAGGAGATCCAGAACAAAGTCGATGCCACGGAGATGCCGGCATCGAAGAAACAAATTTCTGACTTTGATCCCGCCTTCAAGGCCGCCATAGAGACCAACCCGGTGGAACTTGTGGTAGGCAATGCCTCCAAGACCACCGCCATTGGGGTGAACCTGGACTCTAAATAGGAAAGCGCGCTCGTCGAGTTCCTCCATGCGAATAGGGAAATCTTTGCCTGGCAACCTTCCGACATGAAAGGTGTACCTAGGGAACTTGCCAAGCACAAAAATATTGATCCAAATGGCAAACTGGTGAAACAACCTCTATGACGCTTCGGAGACGAGAATAGACATGCCATAGGCAAAGAGATAGCTAGGTTACTTAAGGCTAGTTTTATCCGAGAAGTCCTTCACACCCGATGGGTTGCCAATCCTGTAATTGTCCCCAAAAATGTGCGTTGATTATACCGTCATGAACAAAGCGTTCCCCAAAAATCTGTTTGCTTTGCCTCGCATTGACCAAGTCATTGACTCGACGGCTGGCTCGGAACTTTTGTGTTTTCTCGATGCATACTTAGGATACCACCAGATAAAGATGAGGAAGTCTAACCAACTGGCCACTTCGTTCACCACACCTTACGACACTTTTTTCTATGTCATGATGCCCTTTGGGATAAAAAATGCAGGTGCTACGTACCAGCGGACTATGCAGCGTTGCCTCCATGATCAAATTGGTCAGAACATTCATGCCTATGTGGACGATATAGCAGTGATGTCTAAAAAGTCAAACGACTTATTCTCTGACTTAAAAGAAACCTTCGATAATCTCCGGAAATACAACATGATGCTTAACCCTAAGAAGTGCGTCTTCGGGGTTCCAGCCGGCAAATTGTTGGGCTTCATCGTTTCCCAGCGCAGAATCGAGGTCAACCCGGAGAAGATCAAGGCCATTCTAAACATAAACCGTCCGACATGCGTGAAGGACATCCAACGGCTTACAGGTTGCATTGCAGCAGTTAGCCGGTTCTTCAGCCGACTTGGAGAGAAGGCTCTGCCGCTGTACAAGTTGCTGAAGAAGCCGAACAAATTTACATGGACAAACGAAGCAGATGCTGCACTCAAGAAGCTAAAGGAGATACTTTCCTCGACACCTATACTCGCAGCACCCGATCCTATGGAGCCTATGTTAATCTACATGGCAGCCACTAATTGGGCAATCAACATCATCGTCGTGGTAAGGGGAGACAACCAGGACATGAGTACAAAGTTCAACGACCAGTTTACTATGTAAGCGAGGTCTTGACGAAGTCCAAGCAGCGTTATCCGCACTACTAGAAGCTAGCTTATGGAGTGTTCCTTGCTTCTCGAAAGCTAAGGCACTATTTCCAGGAGCACCCTATCACAGTTGTGAGCAAATCTCCACTATTCGATATTATCAACAACAACGACGCTACAGGAAGGGTTGCAAAGTGGGGCATTGAGCTTGACGCCTTTGAGATCACCTACAAGAGACACGACACTATCAAATCACAGGTCTTGGCGGATTTCATCGCAGATTGGACGGAGATGCCAGATGCTACCCCTATACTAGAGACAGAATACTGGGTGATGCACTTTTACGGATCAAAGCTACTCAATGGCTCGGGGGTTAGTGTCCTACTATAGTCACCAACAGGGGAAAAGTTGCACCACGTTCTGCAGATCCACTTCGAGGCTACAAATAACATGGCGAATATGAAGCACTCATTCATGGACTTCGCGTAGCCAAGGATATTGGCATCAAGTGCATAGTTTGCTGTGGGGATTTCGACTTGGTTTCCCAGCAGGTGGCTGGCACCTGGAACATGCGCAACCCTATGATAGCAGCATAACGAGACGAAGTGGATGAGATAGCCAAGAGCTTCTTGTGATACGAAGTCAAGTATGTCCCAATGGAGGAAAATGAGGCGGCTGATCTATTTTCAAAGCTGGATCAGGGCACAAAGAAATTCCACCTGGCGTTTTTCTGGAGCATCTACGGACACCATTCGTGAAGGGAGCGGACCCCGAGAACCCGGATAGAATCGACTCTTTTGTTCATATAGTGACAAAGGTGCCTCCGGCTTGGACAAAACTGTTCATGGAATATCTAGTACACAGAACTTTGCCCATCGATGAGGTTGAAAGTCGGCAAATAGTACGTCGAGCAAAGGGCTATACCATAATCAATGAACAACTCTACAAAAGAAGCACCACTAGTGTATACCTCAAGTGTGTTTCCCAGCAAGAGGGTATTGAAATCCTTCATGAGATCCATCTCCGGTATTGCGGGCATCATGCCGCTCCATGATCGTTGGTCTCCAAAGACTTCAGGCAAGGATTCTACTGGCTGACTGCGAAGGAGGACGCTGACAAGCTGGTTGAGACATTCATGGGATGCCAGTACTATGCCCGACAACCACATGTTCCAGCTCAAGAATTACGAACGATACAAATAACATAGCCTTTTGTAGTCTGGGGGATAGACATGGTTCGTACATTACAGATGGCACCATGTGGGCTTACGCATCTGCAAGTAGCAGTTGATAAATTCACCAGAGGGATAGAAGCTAAACCCATTAGAAAGCTTGATGGGGCAACTGCCCTTAGGTTTGTCCGGGATCTAGTGGTGAGGTTTGGTCTCCCACATAGCATTATCACCGATAATGGCCTCAACTTATCACTCAGACAAGTGGAAGCTTATTGTTGGGAGAAGGGAATCCGACTTGACCTAGCATCTATGGCACATCCACAGTCCAATGTTCAAGTTGAGCGAGCCAATGGATTAATTCTTCAGGGAATCAAGCCACGTCTTGAGGCACCGCTATATAGAGCAGCTGGAGCCTGGGCGGAGGAGTTACCATCTGTTATGTGGAGTTTATGAACTACACCCAACAGATCTGTCGGCTACACCCCTTATTTCATGGTATAAGGATCAGAAGCCATCTTGCCTTCCGACATCCTTCACGATTCACCAAGAGTTGCCGCCTATGACGAAGATGATGCTGAAGAATCCAGGCGCCTAGATGTGGACCTTCTCGAGGAAGAGCGCGTATTGGCATGCCAAATATCCACCATCTACCAGTAGAAGCTACGCAACTACCATAGTCGCCATGTTCGACATCGGTCGTTTAAAGAGGGGATCTGGTGCTCCGACTTTAGCAGAAGAAGTCACACAAATTATCCCCTCCATGGGAAGGACCATTAATCATAAGCAGACCATTAATCATAAGCAAGGCTCTACTCAATGGGTCTTACTACCTCGTTGACAATCGTGAACTTGAGTATAGACCCAACGATGATCATAAGCGTAAGCGATGTGACCCGGATGATGACTACCCGGAGCTTGATCGGCCATGGAACATAGCACATCTACACCCTTTCTTCACTTAGCATATTTTTTATCTACTGTGTACCTCTTATATGATCAATGAAATAAAGATCTTTGGTTCACTCATATGCTTGAGTCTTTTACGTCCTTTATTGTTCATTTTTGGATCATATAATACTTTTATGCACAAGTTTTGCATTTGCACTTGTGAAAATTCTGCCTACGGGTGTTAGCTTAAGTTTTCTCGTCTACACGTTCTTTATTGTTTTTATGTGGATTCTGGAGTAGTGTTTTTTGGCACTTGAAGTCGGCGATTTTGTGATTAGGTTTTGACGGTGCCATTGGGCATCATCACTTGAGTGCATGGTTTGGACTACGAGTCTTCCGACTCACGAAAAGTCAAGCATACAAACCAAAGTAATGGGTAAGCCAACACTTGCTTAAAAATATTTACATGCTGGAAATAGTACTTAAGTAACAGGAAACATATAGCTATTGTTTTCTGCCTTAAGATTAACACTGTAGTTTTTTCCGCATACATACATCCAGGGGAAACAAATATTACAGAGTGTTTTTTCATTCCTCTGGCGCAGGAGACTTTGAGGTAGCATCGTCGGCAGCAGGAGAGCCATCCTGATCATCTTCAAAGTCGGTGGTCTTGAGGGACTCGGAGGAGCTAGGCTGGTCACCATCAATGATCTCAATAGGCACAAAGGAGTTTGGATCGACCAACTCGGCGACCATGGTCACTGTGTCATAGCCGGTGAGCGATGCCCAGATAGCTTTATGATCAATCTTCTGGCCGTCATCGTCTACGTCGGACAAACCCGAGGTCACTGTGTCGTTGTCGGCATTCTCATAGTGGGCCTTGACCATCGCCAGCGGCATTCTAGCACCACCCCGGGTACATGAAGCTTTCCAGCTTACGATACGCTCGGGGGCTTGGCACAGAATTTCTGAGTACTTCATGACGGAATCCACCGCCTTGATGTTGATGTTCAGGGGCTTGGCAATATCTTTGGCTTGCTTGATGGCAGTACTGATGAAGTTGTCGACTGGGACCATGCATTTCTTTGGAGGAGGAGGTGTATTGGTTAAACCAATAGGAGTTGCATTTCTGGCCAAGCAATGGAGTATGTGAGTTCAATAACACAAAAAATTTCAGAGTACCTGGCATACAGAAGTATAAGACGGATATCTCTTACCAAAGATGCTCGCCTTGGCTTGTTGGAGTGTCTCCACCATGGAGACCCGTTGTCGGAGGACCTTGTAAGCCTCAAGGTTGCGTTGATTCTGCTCATCGGCAGCTTCCTTCTGCTCCTTGAGGATTGCAATTTCCTCCTTCAGTCGGTTGATCTCTGTTTTGGCAGACTCCTGCACGGCCTTTATTGACTCCTCATGCATCTTCAGAGTGTCACCCCTCTCCTGCTTGAGGATCTTGTTCTCGCTATCCAGCAGTTCTATATGCTTGGATTGCTCGACAATGTCCTTCGCCTTGGCAATAGCTTCTGCCACGTCAGAGAAATAACAGCGCACAATGAGTAGTCAGAGAGTGATGGAGCAAGACCAAGATTGAGTATGAAATTGAAAAGAAAAACAAAATCTTGCTCTTGGTGATTTGATCCTTTAAGAAGGCAGTTTTATCCTTTTCAGCTTCCAGGTCAGCGCGCATCTTGTGCAACTTCTCGTTGGCGACGCCTCTCCGAGCATTCTCATTCTGTGGAAAAAATATCAAAGTTGCTTAGTCTACTTGGAGCATATAGACCGAAAAATATCCACCTAGAGGCTTGGGGGCGACATTGAGAGTTTTTAAATCGGCAATATGCTTAGTCTTTCTTTAAGCATCTAGTCGGAACTAGTTTTGTTTCAACTATAGGCTTGGGGCTACAATATTTAAATTTACAAACACTTCTTATGCTACTCTAAAAGTAACTAGTCAGAATAATTCATTCAAACTAATAACTTGGGGGCTATAGTGTGAAGTTTTCTAGCTTAGTCACTCTTAGAACATTCAGGCACAAAGACCAATGGTTTTCGGTCTAAATCCTAGGGGGCTACAGTGCGATCCTACATATGAAATGCAAAAGGCATATAAAACTTCAAAGTGTAATGATCTTGAGGTTGGTGGCGCTCTCGGCAAATATCTTGCTGAAGGAGAGACTATTTCCACATAGGATATCCGCATGCCTGAGCAGCTCCTCAAGACCACATGTCGGAGAAGTTGGCGCTGCACCAGGAGCCAGAGCTGAGCTTCTCGGCGTAACCGTCGGCTAGTCAATCTTCGGGAACTCTGTTGGAATCTTGGGTGCAGTGACGCTGCATTCGGCAGAAGTTCAGCCACCCACCATCGCCTTTCCGCTACCAGTTGCATCCTTAGCCGGAGCTTCAACCATTTTGGTTGGGGTGCTTTCTTGTGTCGCCTTCTCGCCGGCAACAACAAGTTTCGTGGCAACGCCTTGGTCCACTTCCATGGTGGAAGGTTCAGACGTTACCTTTACTGGAGAGCTTGTCGGTGTAGTAGCAGGCTGGACGCTGGGAGTTGTGGGGGCGATGGCGGGAGATGCTTGGTGAAATATATCTTTGATGTTTTTAGAAGCCCCCGATGTCTTGGAGGTCTTCTTCAAACTCAAACTGGCCTTCTTCCTGAAACGTGCAAAAGTATAAGTACAGAAAAAAGATGAGCAAGAGACAATGTCGGATGTTAAGAAGCTTACACAACAGTTCGTGCCTTGGTAAACGGGATACCGGTGATTCTTCTTTTATCCGCCTCTAGGGAGGCGGTGGACTTCTTGGAGGCTCCAGCCTCCGTCTACAGCGTCAGAGGTGGATCTCTTCCGCTTACGCGCTAGCGAGACCTCGTCGTCAGACACGACGGTGACTTCCTTCATATTGGGGTCCTAGACTTGGACAGCCATGTTATCCTTGTCCAGACTCTTTAGCTGTTAAGTGAATCCCGAAGTGTTAGATGCAATGGTAAAAGTTAGATGGAAGAACTAGAGCATATGTCATACACGGAAAATAAACATGTACCTCTGGGCACGTGCTTCCCTCGAACATGTCGTAGGTGATGGTGAAGCCACACTTCTTGTCCTTCACATTGACAATCTCTTTGAGGCGGAGCTTGATGGAGTCACTAAAGAAGTTGTCCTCGAAGATGCAGAGGCTATCCTTTCTATCCTTGGTATAATGGTGCATCAGCTTCGTGCGGTGCTGCAGAGGCTGGATCCGCCTAACGAACCGGCACATGGCTAGGTCCAACCCGGTCAGACCCGTGTCTACGGACCACTTGATCTGCCTTACAGCACGGGATGCTTCGTCGTCGGAGGTTAGGAGGGCTTGGGATCTCCATGTGGTGGCTTCAGCAGCGGCCCCATCGACAAAGTCTGGGTACGATGCTTCTTAGCCAGCCGGAGGAATATATGGGCCATAGAAGTACGTCCTTTGACAATTTTTGCAGGACTCGTGGCCTACAATGTCGGGGAACTGCCAGCCAGGCCGGGTCTTGAAGCTAATGGTCCCACAATTTCTGAGCTCGTCCTTGCTCACTCCGGCTTCCCTCTTGATGGTAAATAAGTATATAAACAGATCAAACCTAGGCTTGATTCCTAGGTAAACCTCACAAAGCACCGCATAGTTGCTAAGCGCGAGGATGCTATGTGGAGACAGGTTCTGAGTTTCAACCCGGTAGTGTCTAAGGACCTCTATGAAGAAGTCAGAGATTGGGAGGGAGACGTCGCATACCAGTTGGGCGTTGAGGTACACCATTTCTCCGGCTTGGGGAGACGGGATAACCTCGCCGGCCGGCGCCGCCCACCAGACCAGCCCCTCCATTGTGGGGAGATACCCCTCGGCGATCATGTCCTTGAGATTGCCATCAGTGATATCGGAGCCACTCCACTCTCCCTTGTGAGAGTCGCCCTCCTCCTCCAGTGGTTCTAGCCCAACTAGAATATGGTCGCCGCTGGTGGATTCCACCACCGTGGTGCGTGGCAGCACCAGGACCTTTGGGGGAACATGAACGGAGCCCCCCCGGCTTGGCCACGGTGTCGCTCGTTGCCGCCATGGATGGGGTTGCGTTGCTGCTCGCCATTGGTGTAGGGAGGAAGGTGACTGTGGGATTGGGGAAATCTAGGTTTTTTTTCGGTGCGCGCGGAGAGCTCGAGGAGACGTTCGCTGGAGGAAGAAGATGACGCGAGGAGGAATGCGGTGAAAGGATAAAAATCACCACCTTTGTAATTCATAGTACTCTGCATCAAGATTCATGCAAGTTGATCGAATGGTTGGTGTGTGGATAGTGTGTGCGTGTGCGTGCGCGGAAATTTCGCCATGTTCCCACCGGAGCCGCCAACGTTTCGCATCCTTCGTGCAGGAAAAACGGCTATGATTGCGTTCTCTACATGTGTGAGTTACGAGGTGTCGCTGACCTATGGTCTATGTTGCTCTGCTGACACAGGCAGGTGAACCATCCCATCTGAAGATTCCGGCATGGATGGACCTAGTACGGCTATGAGAAGAGTATGATGGAAGATTAAGCAGTTCTCCGACTTACATATTGAAGACGGAGGGCATTGCAGGGTTCTTTGGAGGACTACAAGATATTGCTTGACGATTTGCCGACATTCATCTAGATGGAGCATTCAACCTGAAGAGTTCTCCGGGGGCTACTATTAGGGATATGCTAAATGGGTATCAGCATAGCATGTCTCTAATCCGGATAAACCGGGTGGCCCACATTTGGTAGCAAGGCCCATGGCCTGCTGGGCGGCCCAGTTAGATGGATCCAGAAGGGAGGCCCATGCCGGATAAAGGAAGGCTATGGAGGATTCACCAGCGTACCCGGAGCCTTGGAGTGCAAGATACGTTAGACTAGTTGTGTACCATGTAGGGACTCTGTAACCTGTCTGGCTAGGACTTTGCCTGTAACCCTAGGATCTAGCGACTATATAAGCAAGACCTATGGGAGCCTTTAGGGCACGATACAACTCATACCGCCCATAGCGAACCGGTCCCTGTAACTCGGCGTATTTCCATTATAATGATTTATAGCAGGAGTAGGATCCCGCCACCATCGTGGGATCTAAACCTGGGTAAGTTGTGTTACCTCGTACCCGCCAACCTCCTGCCTTACCCCACATCTCTAAACACGCTCTATGAGGACCCCTCTGTGGCGTACTCATCGGCAATACCACGATAGAAAGCTTAGTCATATGTGCCATAGCCCTTTCATTCTCAGTCCCACAAAAAGGTTCTTTCTCAACAATGTTTATATAGGATAAATCAAGAGAGAAATCATAATCTTTATCTTTAATATTTATGTTAGAAGTAGCAATCTTAGCATTAGGAGACAGTTTAGGTACAATAGTACGTTTCTCAAGGAGACTCTTAATAGCACGAGCACCACGTGTGTTTTGATATTCTTCAATAAATTCATCAGTCATTTCAATATAGCCATCATTAATATCATAACTCTCTCTAGACTCAGGTGAGCTAACATGTGTAATAGTGTCTTCACTAGGAGTTTCAGTGTTTCCCAATATAGTTCTAGAAATTGTAGCATCTAGGAAATGACCTAATGATATACTTTCATCAAGCACAGTAGAAGTAAAATTATGAGCATCAGAAGCAATTTTAGATTCAGCAGTAGTAGCAGTGTGTGTAGCATGTGTATGTGGTGGTGGTGTAACAAGGTTACTTATAACAGATGGTGAATCAAGAGCAACAGAGGTGTTTACAACTTTACCTCTTCTTGTAGTGGATGGTAAAATAGGAAACTTTCCATCACGAGGATTTCCCATGATGAAAAGGATATTAGCAAACAATAGTCCAACTGAACTTACAAATAAAGCTATGCTCCGTGGCAACAGCGCCAGAAAATAGTCTTGATGACCCACAAGTATAGGGGATCGCAATAGTCTTCGAGGGTAGTATAACCCAATTTATTGATTCAACACAAGGGGAGCCAAAGAATACTTATAAGACTTAACAATTGAGTTGTCAATTAAGATGCACCTTAAAATAGTCTTGCTCATAGTATTTTATCAGTAGCAATAGTTTTGTAATAGCAATAGCAAAGTAACAGCAGCAGTAAAAGAAAGGCAGTAGTAACAACAGTAGCAAACATCACGATTTGAGTGCGGTAGGATTTGAAATGGATGGACGGGCGTTGCATGGACGAGAATATTCATGTAATGTCAAGATCTAGGGAATTTGTAGATAAATAAGATAAATCATCCAAGTACTAAACAATCATAGGCATCTGTTCCATATATAGTCATATGTGCTTGCAATGAGAACTTGCACAACATCTTTTGTCCTGTCAGCCCGTTGTAGCGGGGCCTCTAGGGAATCTACTGGCAATTAAGGTACTCCTTTTAATAGAGTACCGGAGCAAAGCATTAACACTCCATGAACACACGTCATCCTCATATCACAGCCATCCCCTTCGGTTGTCCCAATTTCCGTCACTTGCGCATAAGATCACAGACAATACTATCATCATGAATCAATAACATGTTTAGATCAGAGATAATGGCACTCGAGCCCTAGTGACAAACATTAAGCACAAAAAGTTGCAACAAAGTCAAATATCACTAATAAAGATACTAGGCACCATGCCCTAACAATCTTATTCGATTACATGATAGATCTCATCCAATCCCTACCATCCCCATAGCCTACAGCGGGGGATTACTCACTCATGGATGGGGAAACATGGATGGTTTATGGAGAGCTATCGATGATGATGATGGCGATGATCTCCTCCAATTCCACGTCTCGGCAGGGAGCCAAAACAAAGTTTCTGGTTCCGAATCGCGGTTTCTGGTGGTGGCGGCGCAACGAAACTCTATCTGTAAAAACGTCGAACCCCCCTCAATTTTTAGGTCATAATGCTTTATGTAGGCAAATAGGGAGACCCATAGGGCGCCCGAGGTGGCATCACCTCCCCCAGGCGCGGCCTGGGCTGGCCCGTGCGGCCAGGGGTGTGGGCCCCTCGTGGCCCTCCTCCGTCTTATCTTCTTGCTCCATGAGTCTTCTGATAAAATAGGAGTTTTGCCATATTTTCCGGTATTTTTCCTGAAAGTTGATTTTCTGCACAAAAACAAGACACCAAAGCAATTCTGCTGAAAACAACGTCAATCTGTGTTAGTTGTATCCAAATTGTCGTGGGAATGGCCACGGCAGATGCTGCAATCGGCAGTGAGTAGTAGAACGAGGGGCAAGGGCGGCCAGGCATATGCGGTGCGAGATGAGGGCGGAGACACAAGGGTTTACCCAGGTTCGGCCCACTAGAGGGTAAAGACCTAATCCTGCTAGATTGTATTGATGAGAGAGTACAAGGGCGAGCTCGACGACTAGGCGGCGAGTCGCAGGTGGTGTATGATGGAACGTGTCATCTATGCGTACCCTAGGGAGGTTTATATAGACTCACCTCACTAGGGTTTACAGATCTACAACCGAATTAGTTAAGGATTCGGAGGGTGTTTGAACTAATTCGATTGGGCCTAGCTACGCTTCAAGGCCTTTAGCTTCCAGTCGCCTGGCTCCTTGTTGGGTCTTGATCCAGTTGCCGTCTTGGAGGCCCACTCACTGGCAGCTTGGGACAATAGGAAACGTCCTGCTGGGTATACCCCACTCGACATATCCCCATCAGTAGTCCTCAAGGCTGTCGCTGATTCGTCACAGGTGTTCTTTGGCAATCGGAGTATGCGTATCCAATTTGGACGCCCAGTCGAATCAGCGGTGGACCCTCAATGAAAGAGGGAACTTGTTATCTTAGTCGCAATAACGGTGACCAATCGAATCGCAGCACATCGAATGGGTCGGCGAATAGTCCAATCACTGCTATGGTGATCAGGTCTGCGAGTAATCGGATCATAGCTAGGGCGATCAAGTCGGCTAGTAGTCGAATCGCCTCAGTTGGCGAGTCAAGTAGACAAAGTTGGACTGTTAGCGTTGGTCAAACTAGCCATTGGGTAACCCAACGATAATATCGGCGTAATCACCACGCGGTAATGGTCTCAAAAAATGGCAGGTAGCAACCGCTATATAAGGGAGTGACGGGCGAGGAACGAGCATTTCCCACACTTCCTCTGATCTCTCGTGCCTTCTAGTCTTCCATTCCTCCATAGCGAACAGAGCGACCGAAAGCGATCCGCAACCTTAGCTCCTCCGATTGATGGCGCCTTCTACAGAACCATGGGGGAGATCCAAATGCACGAAAGTTCTGCTGAAGTCATTCGAGGAGGCGGGAATCCTCCGTGCCAAGAGATGGAGCATCCCTGCGGCTAGAGAGGTGGTGCCAGATCCGCGCCAGGGAGAATTCATCTGCTTCACCATTCACCTAGAGAGGGGGCTCGGTTTCCCCACCTCCATCTTCTTCTGCCGCTTTTGCGCATATTACGGCATCCAGCCATCAGATCTAGGAACACACAACATCGAGAAAATCGCCATCTTTGTGGCATTTTGCGAGTGCTACATAGGTTTCCGACCGTACTTCCCCCTGTGGCAAGATCTGTTCCATGGGAGGATCGGACACGAGGAGGAAGGAGGCCCCATGCTGGCCGCCGGCGGGCTCACCTTTCAATTGAAGTCAAAGGCCTCCTTCTTCGACCTGATGCTGCCGAAGAAGGCGGCGAACGAGTGGAAGCAACATTGGTTCGATGCAACCAAGTCGCCGCTAGACGACGAGGTGGCGCTTCCGATGTATTCCGACGACCGGCCCGAGCCACGTAAGGTTCAAGTCCCCAAGCTTCCGCACGACCAGCGGATGCTGGTTGACGAAATGTTGCTGACAATCCGCAACTTGAAGAAGAAGGGCCTCCAGATCATCAAATTTTACAACTGCTGGCTTGGGCGGCGGCTAGTGCCTCTGGACAGTCGCGCCCACTAGATGTACGAGTACATGGGCAAGGACGACCCGACGAAGTCTTGCACCGCCGAGTGGAGACTTAATGATTACACCTTGGCCCTGAATAAAATCACCGATGCAGAATATCTCGACGCAAAGGCCGGGGTTCCCCCTACACCGCGAAGCGCAAGGCTCCGCCAGTAAGTTCTCACTTCCTTTTACATTTCACAGTCGCAGATATGAAGTCTTGGTTTTTGTTAATCGCATTTATCTTTGCAGTTGTTCCAGGTGGTGGAAGGTTGGCTTCCGCCTGCTGCTGACGAAAACTCGAATGAGTCCATCGAGGATGAGAGCGAGTCCTCGTCCGACAAGGGCAACATTAGAAGTGATGATGACAACGACAACGACGACAACGATAATGAACATGATGACGAGGCCGTGGAGGTCGCCGCACCCACGGTCCGTAAGACCCGTGGGCATTGACAACACGATCTCGAGGCCAGCAAGAGCCTCGAGGCTCACGATGGGGGTGATGACGAGCTCCCCGCGCACACCTCGCGACGCGTGGCCACGCCATCGAAGAAGAAGTCACCGCTGAAGAAGAAGAAGGGGACGGGTAAGGCGGCGTCACCTCCTCGGTTCGCGAGTAGCTCCGAAGCTACCGACACGGGGAGGAGGCTAGGGCCAGCGCACCGGCACAGGCGACTGCGGCAGCTGACGCGACCATGGTAGAGGGTGAGGTGCCGTTGGTGTTGCTGCCACCGCCTTTCACCCCGGGCTCGGGGCCTACCCATCCGCAGGCACCTCTATGCCGAGGGGAGTACCTGCGGCGATTTTCGCGGAACCTCCTACCGCGGCTTCATCCTCAAAGAAGCCCTCGGTGTCTTAGGTTTAGAGCATGCTTGAAACGGGCCTCAGCTGGAAGCTGGGGCCATAATTAGAGGCGGCGAGTATTCGCACTGGCCTTCATTTTATCCCAGTTGCCAGGTGAGTATCTGTTAGAGTTGGGCAGCTGATTTATGTTTGTCTAATGAACTCCCTGACGTCGCCGTGTTGCAGGAATGGTGCGAACAATATAGGCCACCCCTCGGTGCACTACTAGGAAAACGGCTATAGGTAATCCACACATCCGTGGCGCACGTGCTAGTGGTGCCCCACGGGTAAAATAGGCGTGGCACACTGCCCACAGGTGCCCTACGGCTAACTGCCGTAAGCGTGGCGCACATGACCATAGTGCGCCACAGATATGTGTGGGCCAGGGCCCTGTTGGCCGCACGCCAAACATCCGTAGCGCACATAGGGTAGGTGCGCTACGGTTGTTAGTGTCAACCGTGGCGCAAATGGAGGGGGTGCGCTACGCCTAAGCGCATGCCCCTCTCTGCTGTGAAACGGCCAGACACATCCGTGGCGCACTATGCCATGTGCACCACGGATGTATAAACTTAGTAGTAGGGCACCTTGCCCTAGTGCCCTACGCCTAACTATCCTGCACCAACTCCACCCCCCCCTGTGGATCGCCTTTTTAGACTTTGCAAAAAATAAAATAAAATGATAAACACTTCAAAAAATTAAATCCTTTCATATTTAGGTGGGTAATGTGGTATAGCTTCTAGTAAAATTAACAAACATGAGTTTTGACTTTATTTGCAAAAAAAAGTCATGCCACGGTAAAAAGGCCGTAACTTTTGCATACGATGTCGAAAAAAAACGTATAATATACCAAAATGACCAGAACGAGATTCCAGATCCGCTTGCAACGCCTTTAGGTCGTTTAGTGATTTTTTAGAATCTCAAAATTCGAAAAGAGTAAAAAGTTATGGCAAAAAGAAGATTTTTTGCTGCAGAAAAAAAATTGAGGCAACTTACCCGTAGCGCACCACCACCTAGTGCGCCACGGGTAAGCTTGGGCGGGATTCAAATTTGAATCCCCACCCCGCCCTCCTCCCTTTTCCTTTCCCCTTTTCCCTTCCCCTTTTCCCTCTTCCTATCCTCCTTCTTCCCTTCTTCCTTCTTCCTTCTCCTCCTTGCAGTGACGGCGCGACCTCGGCCTCCTTCTCCTCCTCCTCGCAGTGACAACGGGCAACGACGGTGCAACAGTGGCCTCTCCTCGCAGTGACAACGGGCGACGGCGGCATCCTTCTCCTCACCGACCTTCCTTCCTCCCTCTCTTCCTACCTCCCTCTCTTCCTCCATCTCTTCCTTCCTTCCTCCCTCTCTTCCTCCATCTCTTCCTTCCTTCCTCCCTCTCTTCCTCCATCTCTTCCTTCCTCCCTCTCTTCCTACCTTCCTTTCTCCAACCACCTCGACGCCGGCGACCCCTCCCCCACCTCCCTGCCACGGCCATGCTCCGGCGAGGTGACACGACTGCGGCGGCGATGCACGGACACGGACCCGATTGCTTTTGCAATTCAAAACGAGGGTGTTTTTTGCATTTTTTTTTGTTTTTTGAAAAAAACATATGTGGCGCACCCTGTACCCCTACCCGTGGCGCACCTGGTAGTGCGCCACGCCTATCTCGATATAACCGTGGTGCACCATGCAGTGCGCCACGGCTACGAGATAGCCGTAGCGCGAGGCCCATGGCGCACTGCTAGTGCGCCACAGAAGGCCTTTTCAGGTGCGCCACGAATAGACGTTTTTCTAGTAGTGGTGGCCAAGGTCCCATTTAGTGCCGCGGGGGCGCAAGTCGATCCCTCGAAGAAGAGGAAGGGCGACAAGGTCGAGGCCCCCGTTGAGGGTGCGAAGAGGGCAAATGGCGACGAGGTCGTCACAATTTTAGACGAGCCGGTGGTCGCCCCAAGTGAAGCTCCTACTGGAGCAGATGTGGCCACAATGTGACACCCCCGGGATCAGGGCTAAAAAAAACCCAAACCTTCGTCTGACATAAGCTTAACCTTGAGCTCGAGAATATCTAGTGAAGAATCGGTAACACGGCAGTGACCCTACGACACAAAAATTTATTACAGCAAACTAAAAGCTGAGTAGAGAACCAAATTATTACAAGCAGAGGTTACTGACCACAAACATCAAACAACGGAAGGCAAATTATGCTATTAATTGTAGCAAACTTAACAAATGGCCTAGGAGGCCTGAAGCATAACGATATACGTCCCAACCCATAGATTCCAGGCTGCCGGCTGGGAACCCCAAGCTACTCGTCGATGTCGATGTAGTACCGAACTCGTCTTCAGGGAACACTTACTCTGCCAAAAGTATCAACAAAGCAAGGGTGAGTACAGGGTGTACTCCGCAAGACTTATGGCTGATGGAGTTATTTTGCATAAAGCCATTTTTGTTTATAAAACAAGATGGAGAAGAAGAAGATCGTTTATTCAGAGTATTTTTAAAGGGGATAAGATAGTGACATCTCCAAAATATTGATCATCATCTTTTGAGATCCACCAAATCATCATCATCTGAACTAGGATCACCCCCTCGTACCCATGAGAAAGCATCCTTAACAAACATTAGTTGCCAAGTTTTACGATTAGGTTCAAGTTCTCTATGATCTCCCGTCCTTTCCCAAGTCGTCCATAACTGCGGACATGGATTTCCAAAATATTAATACCCTGCAGGGGTGTACAACTTTACCCACACATACTAACCTTCTCTTAATGCAACAATGATTAGCCCTCTTCCTTGGAAGGCCGGTGGAGGGTGGTTAGACACGGCCTTTACCTTGCTTTCGCCTAAATCCATGAGTCTCCAAGAAAAGGTTCCATCAGCCGATATCTCTATGCCCAAGGATCGGGAGTACTCCCAGAGCCTCCTTCCTCCTAGGTCACGCCCTGTATGATGCACCATCTTCAACCCATCCGAATATGCAGATGCCAAAAAGCTAACTACGGACTCATGGATCAGACTAGGCAAGTTAGTCACTCGTGAGGTTTTCCAAGCCCCATGTACTTGTCCGCTCGTCTTGGTTCTGAAGGAGAGAACTCCCGGGGTCCTAGGGTTGGCGAGCATGGGACTACAAAAACCACATCCCACCGTGGCCTCCCATACAAGCCTTAGCATGTTTAATCTCATATCCCTGATCTCATCTCATCACGTTCTCCTGTCATACTAGATTCTCTTCATCTGATACATCATCTAGATGGACCAGAACTGACAGCTATGCATGGCTAAGCAGAACACAGATGATAGCTCTAGCAGTGCACACGATCCAAACCTAATTATGCTAGAAGAAGTGGATCAGGTAATATAAGCTCAAAGGGAGTATGCAATAGATAGGATACTCTATCTATCGATAAAAGACCACCGTAGAATCGTATACATCATGGTAGAATTGAAATGCTTTCGAAATCATAGGATTATATCATGGTGGGGCTATGCTTGCCTTTGCCAGTTGATGACACATAAGCAGATCTTCGGGAACCTTGAACTTGACTTGGTTACAATTGATCAACTATTGTTCATCGATCTTCGACGGTGTTGTCCTCGGACTTCGATCTCGATCTCGATATCGTATTCTATCGAAAAGAACGAAACACCAAAAAGAAATGGAAACAATCAACAATGGCATCGATGCAATTCTCAAGAAAGTATGATGATATGACAAGTTAAATTGCATTGAATTCAAACCCTAAAGCATGCTTGACAAATTAATCGGGGTTCCGTGGGGTATAAACCCTGATTCGGGAAACTTTGGAACATATGAGAGGGGTGCATTTGTTCTTCTAATTAAACTTGTCATGAAAGTTGATTAACAATGCATGATTGTAGCTTAAATATATAGTTCTCATTTTTCTGAACATATTGATATATTATTTGTATTTTTCTGACTTATAAATAATTACTTATTAAATTTTTAAGATTTATCCTTTTTCTGAAATTATTAAAAGCTGGTTAAACTTTTTACACCGAGGCTTTACCCAGCCGCAGTGACTGACAGAGGGGCCCCAGGGCCACCTCAGCAGACACACACGCGAAGTGGGATCATGGGCTTTCTTCACTGTGGTTGGGTCTAGCCAGAGAAGATGACGGGTGGGACCTGGCCACGCAGGCACCACGTGGACGCCACACGGGCGCCACGTCGGCTCGCCGGCCAACGGGCCAGACGGCGGTGCGGGGTGGCGCTAGGAGGCAATCTGGGAAGCGCAAAGGGGTGGATTCGAACGAGCGTCGTGCGAGGAGCCTAACTATAGCGGCGCCGCTGGTTTTGGTTCACCGGAGACGCGGCTATGGCGACCGGTGGCGGCAGCGCTCGCAGATGGACATGGAGGAAGCGGACCAGAGCGAGAGAGAGAGGGATGGTGCCTTTGCACCATTTGCTCACCAGGAGGTGATTGTGGGGGTCGGCGAAGCGAACGACGGCCGGAATCAATGGCGACAACTCCGGCCAGAGCTCGGGAAGGGGCGGTCGATTGCGTCGACTGGGGGCTCGTCGTCTCAGTTCCTTCGGCGAGGAGGCTCAGCACAGCGAGGCGAAGCTTCTAGGAAGATCAGATGGTCCTGGGGCGCTGTGGAGCGGCAGCGATTCGAGTCGGCGGTGGCTAGGATTAGGTTCGGCTCGCAGCAGAGAGTGAAGAGGAAGGCGCTAGGGGGAGAGTGAGACACGGGGAAAGAGGAACACCGCAGCGGGGTCTTATCCTCTACAGAGGCAGCAGCGGGGATCTTGGCGTGCTTGGCGACGATCGACGGCCGGCGGCGCGCCAGGAAGCTGCTTGCGTCGACGGGAGGAAGAAGAAAGGAGAAAGCCAGCGAAGGGGTATGGGCCAGATTGGGCCGGCATGGGCTTGCTGCGGCTACGCGAGCGACAGGTAGCGGAGAGAGGGAGTTGGGCTCGGCCCAGATAGTTTAGCTCGCTCCAGTTTTTCTTTCTAAACACATTTCTATTTCTGTTTCCATTTCTTCTTTTGAATTTTCATTTTGTAATCTTTTTGAACATTTTCAAAATACAAGAGGCTTTGTAAATATTTAAAATAACAAGGAGACCCTTAATAACCATTTGGGTTCCAATAATTTTGGGGGTTTTCAAAATTCAAACCATTTGAACGTGTTTCAAAGAGAGGGGAGAAAAATAGGGTTTAGAGTTTTGATTTGTTTTCTCCAATGCACAATTTAAATGATGATGCTCATGATGCACAAAACTAACCCTAAATATGATTAACTAAAACTGGGGTGTTACATCTCTATCCCCCTTACGAGAATCTCGACCCGAGATTCCAAAGATAGGAAAAGAGATAGAGAGAGAAATAAACAGGGCCACTCTAAAGATAAGAGGGAAACACACTAAACCGCACACAGAGTATCTCATGGTCAACTCATGGATGGAGTGTTTAGAAACAACTCTGAGATGACTAATATGAAACACGTCAAGGTAATGGAGGAAACAAGAGGAGATGGTTTCAATCGGTTAGACAACTGGTCTTCATAAGGATTGAGACCATGGAACTTACAGGAGGTTTTTAAGCTTCTGAAGAAGAAAGCTTCCAACAAAAAGAACATAAAAACAGACTTCAAGAAATGAACCTCTACTAAACAACTTAAGTAGAGATTTTAGGCAGAGATGTGGATCAACAAAACCAAGATGTTGAACTACTTTTGACACAGAAGGGTCACTCTTTTGTTTAATAGAAGGCCAAGACAGAAAGGTGCTTTGTGGCGAGGACTCATAAAAGTCGCAAGGAACATGTAACAAGATAAACTTCTGATTACCAAAATCATAGTCACTCTTAAAACATGGTCAGGAAAACAAAGGAATTCTTTATTCATCCAGGACGATCAAAATCTTTGCCAAAGATCTCGATATCACTTTACACCACCCAATGAATAGTTAAGAAGATTCCTGATGGCACGAGAAGAAAGAAACTTCGTTCTCAGACTTCAATTACCTGGCACAACAAGATGCTTGCCAACATAAATGGTCTGGAGGATCGACCGAGATACATCTAGCAACACTACTTTAAATGTTCTCCTTGATGTTCGAGAAATCAACCATCAAGTAAAGTCCGGACTTCGGATAGAAAGGAAACCATAAGGTCAACTCCTATAATAAATCATAGAAGAAGCCTCATGAGAGTGGTTGTTATTGTTGAAATCAAGAGAATATAACAAAAGGTATTTCCGGCTAAGTGTGTCAACCATTACATCATTCTTGCCAGATTTACAAAGAGACCTATGTCAAAACCTTCATTACTGCTTGAGATTCAGGTTTGGTTAGGTGGAATGATATTTCAGACTCAGCATGTCCGAATAGATAGTTTGCAACATTTACAGCAAAGGTAAAGTCACTAAATTCTCAAGATAGGGACTATAGTGTAAAGCTCCAAAGGACGAGCTAAATTTCTATACCCATGTATTTAACAACTTGTCGGGAGACAACTGCACACACATAAGGTACTGACAATAAAACACCCATGTATCCTTAAGGAAAGAAATACAACTCTTCTTGAATCCATGGCGACATCTTTCAACATTTGACGTGAACCAGAGAAGGTTACTTCTAACATCCAGAACACATACTTAGAGATAACACGAAGATGGTTCTCGAAATTTTCCAATATTAATGCCAATTGTTCCATATGAATCAAATCTAGCATGGAGAAGATAAATATGTCATCGATGGGCTCAACAACAAACTTATCGAGACACTCCCAGAAGATGGACTCATATGTTGTGTGAACAAGACATAAATACTGGTCAGACCAAAGGATATGAAGATATATCCCAGTGAAACATCACATGAAGAAACATCATCGAGATAATCCTTGGAACTGAGTTTGATTTGACGATAACCCAAATCAAATCAAAGGTGGGGGATGATAACATATCCTCAAAGGAAATACTATCTTTCTTCAGCACGAACAAAACTAGACATCCCTTTAAGGAGGAACTGGGTCGGATAGAACTTTTGTCTTACAAATCTCCAAGTTGTTGTATAAGCTCAACCATCTAGTTCAGGGACATCCAGTTAGAGATCCTTGGAGATAGGAGCAGTTCAGAGAACTTGCTTGCTCAAGAACTTGACAACACGGTCATGTGGCAACATGGTGATACTTCTAGTAGACATCTAGAATATCATGAACCACCGATATGTCACTTAGTTCGAGAGGAAACTTGCTTGGTAAGGCAAGAAGACATAGTCTTAGAGCTTCAGCAACAGCCTAACTCTTTGACCGAAGGGAGCGTACTAGAATAACGTACTTGGTAGCACAATCAATCTTCGCTTAGGGATAAGGTTAACCAATAACGCTAAGAATGACTTGAATGTCCTTAGAGTTTAAAACAATAATAATTGCTAATAATCTAAGATAGCCACATTATTACGCACACGTATCACTCACGAGCGTGAAAGCTCGAGGAAGGGTGGTTAAATATGTGTAAGACCATCACTGGATTAAGGGTTCATGAAACACAGCATGAACTCTTACTATAAAATGGTGTGATACTTTAAGATAGAACAGATAGAAGCTAATCAATGATTCTTAATTTGCAGATTACAACACTTTGACCTGGTCCTAGATATGACGAGGTACTGGAGTTTGTTTCTCCTAGACATACCGAAATGGTTTGTCTTGAAGGACCACAAGAGTATATTGCATCAAAATACACCAATGCATATGTACTACTTGGCTACCAACTAGTAGACAAAGGTCGGAAAACAACAACGGAGAAGGAACATGCTTAGGATAAAATCACGAGATATGGATGCATAAGTTAACAATGTTCCGAAAACCAATGCAAAGAAAGGAAAGGTTGGCAGAGTCGTGACTATAGATGCGAGACTATCGAGGAGTACTCTTGTCGTGATCTATTTTGTTCCATTAAATAACATTTGCCATAGTATGTGGTACGGGAAGTCCTTAATTGTCACAATTAAATCGCGACAAAGGCCACAAGCTTGAAGGCTAGAATTGTAACACAAGCCATCATGAGGTAATGTATGAACATTAGCGACAGAGGTCAACAAAAGTAATCTTGGGTTAAAGGTCAGCTTCATGTACAAGATTCACAACACCAGAATCCAGCACAATCAGGGATCTTAGGATCAAGTCCAAGGGTTAAAACCCAAAGAAAGGAGTAACTACTACTTGAGTGACATAGCGTACACTTCAAGGTAGTAACCACAAGGTAGCTTCCAAAAGAAGATAAGACTTCTGAAGTACCCAAACAAGTAAAACGGAGGCACATAAGGCGAAAGGAAACCTCGAAACCTAGAGCAGAACACTATGGAACCAACAATATAATATTATAGGTCCATAAGATTGAGAGATCATGATAGAAAGGAATATCTCAAACGAACAAGAGCAAAGGGGAACAAGAATTCACAACACACACAACTCTAGAGAACTCAACACTAGGTCAACTGGTTGAGAAACAACATGCCCAGAAGGCACCTAAGCTTTGAAAGACTAGAAGAGATATCAAAAGTTTTCCGAAATCAATACCAGATAAGATGAGCCAGAGATATAGCAAAACTGGATAAGGAGTGAAAGAAGCATACTCGAATTTTTGCAAATACTTTTCAGCTTTAAAATAGTTTTCACAAACACTAGACTCAACATCGACCAATAGCAAGGTTTTCCTGCGGTCAGTACTTCTCTAATACCAAGACCTGTGACACCCCCGGGATCAGGGCTAAACAAATCCCAGACCTTCGTCTGACATAAGCTTAACCTTGAGCTCGAGAATATCCAGTGAAGAATCGGTAACACGGCAGTGACCCTACGACACAAAAATTTATTAAAGCAAACTCATAACTGAGCAGAGAGCCAAATTATTACAAGCAGAGGTCACTGACCACAAACATCAAACAACAGAAGGAAAATTATGCTATTAAGTATAACAAACTTAACAAATGGCCTAAGAGGCCTGAAGCATAACGATGATGTCCCAGCCCATAGATTCCAGGCTGCCGGCCGGGAACCCCAAGCTACTCGTCGATGTCGATGTAGTACCGAACTCGTCTTCAGGGAACACTTACTCTGCCAAAAGTATCAACAAAGCAAGGGAGAGTACAGGGTATACTCCACAAGACTTATGGCTTGTGGAGTTGTTTTGCATAAAGCCATTTTTGTTTATAAAACAAGAGGGAGAAAAAGAAGCTCGTCTATTCAGAGTATCTTTAAAGGGGATAAGATAGCGACATCTCCGAAATATTGATCATCATCTTTTGATATCCACCAAATCATCATCATCTGAACTAGGATCACCCCTTCGTAACCATGAGCAAGCATCCTTAACAAACATTAGTTTCCAAGTTTTACGATTAGGTTCAGGTTCTCTATGATCTGCTGTCCTTTCCCAAGTCGTCCATAACCGCAGACATGGCTTTCCGAAAGATTAATACCCTGCAGGGGTGTACAACTTTACCCACAAGTACTAACCTTCTCTTAATGCCACAATGATTAGCCCTCTTCCTTGGAAGGCCGGCAGAGGGTGGTTAGACACGACCTTTACCTTTCTTTTGCCCTAAATCCACGAGTCTCCAAGAAAGGGTTCCATCAGCCCATATCTCTATGTCCAAGGATCGGGAGTAGTCCCGGAGCCTCCTTCCTCCTTGGTCATGCCCTGTATGATGCACCATCTTCAATCCATCCGAATATGCAGATGCCAAAAAGCTAACTACGGACTCATGGATCAGACTAGGGAAGTTAGTCACTCATGAGGTTTTCCAGGCCCCATGGAGTTGTACGCTCGTCTTGGTTCCGAAGGAGCGAACTCCCGGGGTCCTAGGGTTGTCGAGCATGGGACTGCAAAAACCACATCCCACCGTGGCCTCCCATACAAGCCTTAGCATGTTTAATCTCATATCGCTGATCTCATCTCATCATGTTCTCCTGTCATACTAGATTCTCTGCATCTGATACATCATCTGGATGGACCAGAACTGCTAGCTATGCATGGCTAAGCAGAACACGGATGATAGCTCTAGCAGTGCACACGAGCCAAACCTAATTATGCTAGGAGCAGTGGATGAGGTAATATAAGCTCAAAGGGAGTATGCAATAGATAGGATACTCTATGTATCGATAAAAGACCACAGTAGAATCGTATGCATCATGGCAGAATTGAAATGCTTTCGAAATCATAGGATTATATCATGGTGGGGATATGCTTGCCTTTGCCAGTTGATGACACATAAGCATATCTTCGGGAACCTTGAACTTGACTTGGTTGCAGTTGATCAAGTATTGTTCGTCGATCTTCGACCTTTGACCGTGTTGTCCTTAGACTTCGATCTCGATGTCGATATCATATTCCATCGGAAAGAACGAAACACCAGAGAGAAAGGGAAACAATCAACAATGGTATCGATGTAATGCTCAAGCAAGGATTATGATATGACAAGTTAAATTGCATTGAATTGAAACCCTAAATTATTCTTAACAAATTAATCGGGGTTCTGAGGGGTATAAACCCTGATTCGGGAAACTCTGGAACATATGAGAGGGGTGCATTTGTTCTCCTAATTAAACTTGTAATGAAAGTTGATTAACAATGCATGATTATAGCTTAAATAGATAGATCTCATTTTTCTGAACATTTTGATATATTATTTGTATTTTTTGACTTATAAATAATTACTTATTAAATTTATAAGATTTATCCTTTTTCTGAAATTATTAAAAGCTGGTTAAACTTTTTGCACCAAGGCTTTACCCAGCCGCAGTGACTGATAGAGGGGCACCAGGGCCACTTCAGTAGACACACACGCGAAGTGGGGTCAGGGGCTTTCTTCACCGTGGCTGGATCTAGCTAGAGAGGCTGAAGGATGGGAACTGGCCACGCAGGCACCATGTGGATGCCACACGGACGCCACGTCGGCTCGCCGGCCAACAGGCCAGACGACGGCGCGGGACGGCGCTAGGAGGCGATCTGGGAAGTGCGAAGGGGCGGGTTCGAACGAGCGTCGCGCAAGGAGCCTAACTACGGCAGCGCCACTGGTTTTGGGTCACCAGAGACATGGGGGAAGTGGACCAGAGCGAGAGAGGGAGAGAGGGATGGCGCCTGAGCACCATTTGCTCACCAGGAGGCGATTGAGGGGGTCGGCAAAGCGAACGGCGACCGGAATCAATGGCGATAGTGCCGGCCGGAGCTCGGGAAGGGGCGGTCGATTGCGTCGACTAGGGGATGCTCGTCTCAATTCCTTCGGCGAGGAGGCTCAGTACAGCGAGGCGAAGCTTATAGGAAGCTCAGATGGTCCTGGGGCACTGTGGAGCGGCGGCGATTCGAGTCGGCAGTGGCTAGGGTTAGCTTCGGCTCGCAGCAAAGAGCGAGGAGGAGGGCGCTAGGGGGATAGTGAGACACGAGGGCAAGAGGAAGACGGCACCGGGGTCTTATCCTCTCCAAAGGCGGCAGCAGAGATCTTGGCGTACTCGGCGACGATCGACGGCGGCCGGCGCGCCAGGAAGCTGCTTGCGTCGACGGAAGGAAGAAGAAAGGAGAAAGCCAGCGAAGGGGTATGGGCCAGAGTGGGTGGCGTGGGCCTGCCACGGCTGCGCAAGCGACAGGTAGCAGAGAGAGGGAGTTGGGCTCGGCCTAGATAGGTTAGCTGGCTCCAGTTTTTCTTTCTAAACACTTTTCTATTTCTGTTTCTATTTCTTCTTTTGAATTTTCATTTTGTAATCTGTTTTGAACATTTTGAAAATACAAGAGGCTTTGTAAATATTTAAAATAACAAGGAGACCCTTAATAACCATTTGGGTTCCAATAATTTTGAAGGTTTTCAAAATTCAAACCATTTGAATGTGTTTCAAAGAGAGGGGAGAAAACTAGGGATTAGAGTTTTGATTTGTTTTCTCCAATGCACAATTTAAATGATGATGCTCATGATGCACAAAACTAACCCTAAATATGATTAACTAAAACTGGGGTGTTATACACGAAGGCCGTGCTGGACACGGAGTCGCAGCGGGTGGAACCCGTGGTGTCGGTCGGGGCAACAGGCCCATCTTGGAGTGCCACGGGAGTGGCGGTGCGGACGTTCCCTCGCTTTGTAGCGAGGGCCTCTATGGCGAGTGCTTCAGCGCAATCGGGTCACGTGCCCGACATTGTGGGATCGGAGGTCGAGCAATGTCGCGGGCTCACGCCTCTTGTGCTCCCGTCGGTGGACGCGTTCGAAATCCACAATATGCTAGGCGAAGCCATCCAGGTATGTCCAGTCCCCAAGGATCTGGTCGCTGAATTTCAGCGGTCGGATCCTTATTGAATTTTGTTGTCTAGTCCCCGAGTGCCTAGTCGCTGAATTTCAGCGGCTAGGCACTTTAGGAATTTCTTCGCTGTCCAGTCCCCGAGTGGCTAGTCGCTGAATTTCAGTGGCTAGGAACTTTAGGAATTTCTTCGCTGATTTGTCATTGTTGTGAAGGGGCTTCAGCGCGAGCCGGCAGAGCGATTGGCTGCCAAGGACCGTCTGGAGAAGGAGCTCCACTCTGTTCAAGGGATGAGCGAGCAGCTTCGGGTGACTGCTGGTAGTGTTTGATCTTCTTGTTGTCGAGGATGTCTTTTGCTAGTCTCATACTCATGGTTTTGTTGATGCAGAGGGTCATGCGTCCATGGTGGAGAAGGCTCGTGAGGGTATGGTCCCTGCGAGCGACCTGACAGCTGCTCAATCGTCCTTGAGCGCTGCGGAGAAGCGGGTCTCCGACCTGGAGCGGGAGCTCAAGAACGCGAAGGCGGAGGCGACTTCGGACGATGAAAGGGCCAAGGCAGCCATTGCTGCTGCTGTCGAGTAGCAGAAGTTATCGCATGCACTCGTCGCCGGGCTGCAGGATGACCTCTCTGGTCTGCAGGATTTTGTTACGGGGATCTGCCGTCCTTTGATTGGTGAGCTCATTGTTCTGTCGAATGACTGGCGAGTCCCCAAGCGTGCGGGTCGCCTTTGTTTTGTTGGAGCCTTTCTTAGTGTGTTCTTGTTCTTTTTAGGGAAGATTCTTGATGATGAGGCTGAAGCGCAGTCGTATGACGCGCGTTGGTGTGTCACCACGCTGGTGGATTCTGCCGCTCTGTCAGCGACTTGCATTCGCGCGTACCTTCAAGAGATTTCACCGACGGAGGTGATCCCTAGAGGCCTCGTCGATGTCTGGCGCTACCTGGAGAAGGCCCCGGCTATTGTTGATTTCATGTCGCGGTTGGCCTTCTACCATGGTGCCACGACTGCACTGAGCCTTGGGCTCGCGCACTTCCCCGACGACTTCGACCTTGACGACATCACCAGTGGGTACCCTTCATTGACAAGCACGGTCGAGATCTCCGATGTGCTAAAGCTGACCGAGTGGGCTGCGGTGTATTTCGACCGGGTGTGGGCGATGGGTGACCTTATTCTGTACCAGGAGACGATCATTGCCCCGAACAACTCCGAGCCGGCGCACCGCGACTTCAAGGTGGAGCAGCCGTTCTGAGCGGCCATGGTGGGTGCTCTGACGACGTACCCATCGAACCCATGGGTTCCTTTTATCCGTGTCTGCTGGAGTGGTTGCGCATCATCATCGAAGCCTGCAGATTAAATTAGTTTGTTGAATGGCGTTAGTTGTAAAAGCTATGTAACTGCCCTTGTAAGCGAACAATTTTTTGCTGCCATAAGTAATGCATGGATGCTTTTGTCAGTGTTTAGTTTGATTGTGACATGTTGGGTTGTGCGAGTCCCTGAGCGCGTCCGCCCTTTGGTGGGGTTTACCTCGTTTTTATGTGTATGTTTGTTTTTATACTGTTAGTCAGTTGAGGTCGACTCGCCGTGGCTTGAAAAGCCAGTCGCGTGGTGACCCCAAGGGGTGCTCTATAATTAGCCGTTTTCCCAGGCGCGAACGGGGTCGGATGGCAGAGTACCTGAGCATGGTACTTCGCCATTCTAGTCGCATGCCCAAGGTAGGTGAGGATGAGGCGTGCTGTATTAAGCGCGTCGCTCCACCTGACCCGTAAGATCAGTCGCGTGGCGAGTCCAGGACACGCTCTCATACTTGGCGTTTTCCCTAGTCGCTCGGGTTTGGACTGGTGTCAGTCCCCGAGCGTGGTACTTGGCCGTTCGAGTCACTGCACCAAGGATGTGGAGGTCTGGGTCGCTGTTGCAAGTGAATGCGGTCCTCTTGGCTTGGAAAGCTAGTCGAGCGAGGCGACCCCGATGGGGATCTAGGTGGGCGTTTTTCATGGATGATACAATGCCTGAAATTTTTTGGTGCCCTCGTATCGCACTACTTGGCCGTGTCGGTCGTGTGACCAAGGGTGGACGTCCGCGAGTAGCATATCATTGTTATTACGAGTGCGAGTGGCGCAAGGTATGGAGAGTGGACACAATTTGTGCGGATCGATCTTCTTTATTTTATAACGGGTAGGAGGTACATGTTTGGAGTTCTAGAAATAGAACTTCCGTAGGAGATTTACATTCCATGGCTGCTTGGCGTAGAGTTTTCTATCATCTTAGACATTGATGAGGTAGTATGCATCGTTGCCCAAGACTCGCCCGATGGAGAATGGTCCCTCCCAAGGGGGAGAGAGCTTGTGCATGCCCTTCTTGTCCTGGATCAGTCGCAAGACCAGATCGCCTTCCTGGAAGATGTGAGTCCGGACTCGCCGGCTGTGGTAGCGGCGAAGTCCTTGCTGGTAGATGGCGGTGCGGGAGCGAGCTAGGTTGCGTGCTTCATTGAGCTGGTTGACCCTGTCCTGGCGTGCGAGCTCGTTCTCGGCCTCCGCGTAGTTGACCATCCGAGGCGAGTCGTGCTCGAGTTCGGTCGGCATGATAGCCCCGGTGCCATACACCATGAAGAAGGGGGTGAACCCTGTCGACCTGTTGACGGGGGTGTGGATGCCCCATATGACTGAAGGGACCTCTTCGACCTAGCACCCTGGAGTTTGCTCGAGGGGTACTTGCAGTCGTGGCTGCAGGCCGTGGGGGATGCTCTGGTTGGCGTGTTCCGCTTGGCCATTGGACTTTCGGTGGGCGACTTAGGCGAGGTCGAGTCGTATGTTGTGCTCCTCGCAGAATTCGGCCATGTCTCCTTTGGACTTTCGGTGGACTGGCTTGGCCCCCACCCACTTTGTGAATTTTTCGACTGCGACTAGAAGGTGGGTGAAGCCGGAGGGGGCCTTATTGAAGGGGCCCACCATGTCCATACCCCACACGGCAAACGGCCAGGTGATGGGGATGGTCTTGAGTGCCGAGCTTGGGACATGAGTCTGGTTGGCGTATTTCTGGCATCCGACGCAGCGTTGGACGATTCGACCGTGTCGGCGTGTGCGGTGAGCCAGTATAATCCATGTAACATGGCCTTGGAGACCAGGGATCGAGCGCTAGCGTGGTGGCCGCAGTCGCCGACATGGATGTCTTGGAGGATTTTGTGACCCTGTGCGGGTTATACGCAACGTTGGAACACGCCGGTTATGCTGCGCTTGTGGAGCTCGCCGTTGATGATGACGAAGGATTTTCAGCGGCGTACTATCATCCGGGCCTCTCTCTCATGTGCGGGTCGGGTCCCTCCCTCCAGGTAGGTGACATATGGCGCAGTCCAGTCGCTTGGCTCCTTGATCAGGGCGACCACTGCTTGTTCTGGTTGTGGACGTATTTCGATGTCAATCTCCGTCGGGGGAGAGATGGATGGCTTGGTGATGGTGTCGAGGAAGGCGTCGGCAGGTGGCGTGAGGCGAGCCAACCCAATGAGAGAGAGGGTGTCGGCCTCCTCGTTCCTGCGCCAGTCGATCCACTTGACGAAGTATCCGGCAAAGTGCCCCCCCCCCACCTGGTCCACTACTTGGCGGTATGCTGCCATGGTGGGGGAGACAGCGTCGCAGGTACCGACGACCTTCCCGGCGACCAGGTCGGAGTCGCCGTAGCAGCGCAAGCGGTTGATGTTCATCTCCTTGGCTACTCGCATGCCGTGGAGGAGGGCCTCGTACTCGTCCATGTTGTTGGTGCAGGGAGTGAAGTCGAGGTACAGGACGATCCCTGCCCCCACGTCATCTGTGTTCTTGGAGCCTTCGAAGTGCAGCGACTAGTAGTGGAGGTACGAAAGGTTCTCCGGCTGCTGCGCCTCCTCCCAGTCGGCAAGGAACTCGGCCAGGGCCTGTGACTTGATTGCCTTGCGTGGCTTGTACTTGATGTTGTGGACGCCGATCTCGACTGCCCACGTGGCAACTCGCCCAGTCTCCTTGGGGTTGCAGACGATGTCGTGCAACGGCGCTAAGGAGACGACCGTGATTGGGTGCTCTTGGAAGTAGTGCGGCAGTCGTAGCTGGGCTCAGAAGATCGCATATACCAGTTTCTGGTACTGCGGGCAGCGCTGGCGTGGCTCGGTGAGGACTTCACTAATGTAGTAGACGGGTCGCTGCACCGGGCGCACCTTGCCCTCTTCTGGTCGCTCGACGACCATGAGGGCGCTGATGAATCGTTCAGAAGCCACGACATAGATGAGCATGGGCTCCTTGTCGACGAGGGCGCCGAGAAGCGGGGCCGCGAGTAGTACTTACTTGAGTGCGTGGAGCGCGTCGTCTGCCTCCTTGTCCCACTGGAACATGGGGTTCTTGCGCATCAGGCGGTAGAGGGGCATTTCCTTCTCGCCTAGTTGAGGGATGAAGCGACTGAGAGCCAGGACTCGCACTGCCAGCTTCTGGATGTCGCGGGAACTTGGGTTTGCCGAGCCGGGTGATCGTGTTGATCTTGGTGGGGTACGCCTCGATGCCGCGTTTGGAGACTACGTACCCCATCAGCTGTCCAGTAGGTACACCGAAGGTGCACTTTCCTGGGTTTAATTTGATCTTGTACATCCACAGATTTGCGAAGGTTTCTGCCAGGTCGGCGAGTAGATCGCCCTGGTGAGTGGACTTCACCACCACGTCGTCGATGTGGACATGGATGTTGCGGCCAATTTGTCTCGCAAGGCACTCATGCATGCACCTCTGGTAGGTCACCCTGGCGTTCTTGAGGCCGAAGGTCATAGCGGTGTAGTAGAATGCTCCGAATGGTGTGATGAATGTCGTCTTCTCCTCGTCCTCGACTGCCATTTGGATCTGGTTGTAACCAGAGTATACATCAAGGAAACACAGCAACTCCGAGCCCGTGGTCGAGTCGAGGATTTGATCGATCCACTGGAGGAAAAACTGCTCCTTCAGGCAGGCGCTGTTGAGGTTTGTGTAATCGATACACATTCTCCAGGTCTCGTTTTTCTTCTCGACCAGGACATGGTTTTCCAGCCACTTGGAGTATTTGATTGGCCGTATGAAGCCTGCAGCTAGTAGATGCTACACCTCCTCGGAGATTGCTCAGTGGCCGCTCTTCATTGAAAGGCCGCAGCGACTGCTTGATGGGTCGTGCTTTGGGGTCGGTGTTTACTTTGTGCTCAGCGAGTTCCCTCAGGACACCAGGCATGTCGAATGGCTTCCATGCGAAGATGTCGTGATTCTCACATAGGAACTTGATGAGCACGCCTTCCTATGCTGGGCTCATGCCCATTCTGATCGTCACCGTCTGGCTGGAGTCGCCTGGGACCAGATCGATGGAGCGCGTGTGCGTGGTTGCCTCTAAGGCGGTAGAGCCGCCGCCCTCCGAGTTGGGCTTCTTGAGTATTGTGGGGTCGTCATTGTTGACCCCCCTCGTGTACTTGGCATTCTCCTCCGCATGGTTGGATTTTTTGGCTATGACGGCGTCGGCGAGCTCGGCGCCCTTGGCCTGTCGGGGTCGCCGTGGATAGTGATGATGCCGCACGGCCCTAGGAGCTTCATTGTGTTATACGCGTAGTGGGGCACTGCCATGAACTTGGCGAACTCTTGCCGCCCCAAGACGCAGTGGTAGGGGCTGTTGAAGGGCACCAGCTCAAAGATGATTTGCTCATAGTGGAAGTTTGTTGGTGTGCCGAAGATGACTGGCAGCGTCACCTTGCCGATCGGGTACGCCTTCCTACCGGGGACGATGCCGTGGAAGGTGGTGTAGGTCGTCTCGATCATCGACTGCGGGAGCCACAGTCGCCTGAACGTATCTAGGTAGAGGATGTTGATGGAGCTTCCACCGTCCATCAATGTCTTGGGGAGCCAGTAGTCGCCTACTTTGGGCTTTACCACCAACGCGACTCGACCCGGATATTCGATCCGTGGCAAGTGGTCCTCGCGGCTCTAGGTGATCCGTTGCTCGGACCAGTTGAGGAAGTGCAGGACAAAGACCTGGGACACCGCGTTGACGGTGACGACATGGGCGATGACCTTCTTCTCGTGCTTGGTGCTAAAAACAGTGAAGGTGTGGAGCGATCCAACGTTGTTGCCGAATGCTCCACCGTTTGGCAGGTGGTTGTTGGGTTCTTCCCGTGCGCGCCGTGCCTTCTCGATCTCCTTCAGGGAGTGGCATTCGGCGGTCGTGTGTGTGGTGGGCTTCCCCTCCCTGCTGTGGAACACATAGGGCCGGTTGAGGAGATCCGCGGGGTCGAACCTCGGCTTCGCCTTGTAGTTGCCTTTGTCGCGGCGCTGGACTCCGTCGCGGCGGAAGCTCTTGGGCTCGCGTGGCGCATAGCCGGCATTGGCGACGAAGTCGACTCGCCCATCACCGCGGCGTTTGCCGGTGAGGCGAGTGTTGATGTAGCGTAGCTCGGGTCGCCTCCCGTTGTCGTGGACGCTTTGGCGGTGATTTCCACCCGACTCATCGTCAGTTTCTTGGTTCGGGTCCTCCTGCGCATACCTCTTGGCAATCCCAAGGAGGTCCGGTATGTTGTAGAGTGTCTTGTACACCCGCTTGAGCTTGGCGACTAGGGGATCGTATCGACACGAGGTCTTGAAGCAGTGTATCGCAGTGTCCGGGTGGATGCCGGCCATGTTGAACCACAGGTATTGCCAGCGCTGGACCCAGCTACGGGTCGACTCGCGGGGTCCATGGACATTTCGCTCCAGGACCTCGATGGTGGTGGCGCGGGTGTAGGAGCCCTCGAAATGCCTGACGAAGGCGTCATGCATATCCTCCCAGGAGTCGATGCTATCTGCGGGGAGGGTGTTGATCCATTGTCGGCTTGCTCCCTCCATCACCAGGGGGAGGTAGCAAGCGGCGAGTAGGTCGGTGTGGCCGGCGATTCCCATCGCCATGAGGTATGTGTCCAGCCACACGGATGGGTAGTACGAGGGGTCGTACTTCTCGATTTCCTTCGGTTCTTTGAAGTTCGCCTGGTATTTTTCGCCTCGGATCATCGGTTCAAAGCACTGGGGGTTGACTCGGCTGAGCGATCCCCTTTGTTCGCCGTCGCGGCGGTTGGTGACGGTGTGCCTCAAGTTGTCACGATGGCGTGCGCGCCAGCTCTGGTTGTTGATGATGTGGGTCCGCGCGTCGACTGGCTACCCATTGGCAGCGACCATGTTGTTCGTCGGTCACGGGTCGTTATTGGAGAGTGCCGCATTCGCAGGTCGCAGCTGGAGCTGCACAGGCTCGGGGGGGTGGGCAATTGAGAGTGTTTTCCATCTTCGGGCGGCCGCTCGAGGCCGCCCTGCTTCCTAACGAGCGGGAGTACACATGTCCCCGCGAGTTTTTTGTTCGACGGCCTTGGAGAGTAAAGCCCTGGCGTATTGAATCTGCAGGGCGCCTTCCCTGGTCACGTTGATGTTGTCGATGATACGCCCAATTTGCATCACCATTCTATATCATAATTTACATATATTCAATGATATTTATCTTATTATGATGTATTACTTATGGCTTTTCATCTGTTTATGCATGTTGAATGATTCCTGGAGGATGGACTGCCGGAGTCTGGATTCTGATGGAAAAGAAGGTATTTCGGTGCAATTTCCCGAAGATCAAAAAAATACCAGAAAAATATGGAAACATATTATTTTACCAGAAGACAAAGTAAGCCAAAAGGAGGAGCGAAGAGGGGCTGGAGGGGGCGCACACCCCTTAGGCATGGGCCCACCTAACCCCGCGCCTAGGGCAGGTGTGGCCCACTTGCCCGTCCTCCGACTCCGCCCCTTCGTCTATATCTTCCCTACAAAACCCTAAGCCTGGGGGAGTGACCACCGATAGATTTCCGCCGCCTATAGGGGGCGGAAAACACCGACAGAGAAAGATCTCTCTGGCAGACAGGTTTCTGTCGAGGGAATTCCTTCCCGGAGAGGGGAGATCATCGTCATCAACACCGTCATCAAGCTAGGCTTCATTGGGAACATCATCATCATCATACACTCCATCATCTCCACCAGCACAATCATCACCATTCCATCCCGCTATAACAATTGTGTTGGATATTGCTTTAGTTCTTCGGGGAAACTTTCCCGGTGTTAATTACTATTGTAGTTGATGCTTGTCAGTAGAACCATTGGATTATTGTTTATGTCCATATTGTTATCCATTATCATACCATCTTTGATCTTGATCCATATGATGTCTTGTGAGTAGTTCGTCTAGTTCTTGAGGACATGGGAGAAGTCATGTTGTTAGTAGTGAATCTGTGATGAGTTATTATTCAATGGTTTAGTATTAAAGTTGTGGTGCTATTCTTCAACTGGTGTCATGTGAACGTCGACTACATGATACTTCACCATTTATGGGCCTATGGTAATATATTGTGTATTTGGCTACTAATCGTGGGGTTGCCGGAGTGACAGAAACCTGAACCCCTGTTAGGACACCTTTGCACAAGGGAGTGTCGGATCCCAAAGTTTAAGGCTATGGTTAGATTTATATCTTAATTACTTTCCTGTAGTTACGGATGTTTGCAGGGGGTTTAATCACAAGTATGTATTAGTCCAAGTAAGGGAGGTATGTTAGCACAGGTTCACCCACACAACACTTACAACACCAGAGAAGAGTACTCTGCTATTTGAAGCGAAAGCACTTGAAAGAATTCCCATGTGTCCTCGAGAACGTTTGGTCCTTATAAGTATTTCCAGCAGCTTGTCCTTTGCTAAGAAAGGATTGCGCCACTTGCTATTGAAGAGTGGAACTGGTAAGGGAAACTTCTACTGTGAGTATTTCTTTTGTTACTGCTTGTTACTTTGTTTCCAATATGGATAACCCACTTGGTTTTATGTTTGGGAAAACTACTACCACTGCTAGGGTAGTAGATGAACCACCTCCTGTTGAGATAGATCCTTTTAAGATACCTACAAGTATTGTTAATCTTGTTACGGATAATTATTATTTAGGGGATGAAACTATCCATCCCGGTGATCACTTGCTTTTTATCCATGAATTATGCGGGTTGTCTAAGTGTGCAGGTATCACAACTGAACAGGTGAAGAAGAAGTTACTCTCCATATCCTTGAAAGTGAGAGATGAAGAATAGTATAAGCTGCTGAAGAATGGACAATCCATGGAATGGGAGGAGATGGCATCTCTCTTTTACTCTAAATTTTATCCTCCCAGTGAAATTCATAAGGATAGAAATCTTATATATAACTTTTGGCCTCTTCATGGAGAGTGTACAGCTCAAGCTTGGGGGAGATTAAAGTTACTAATGCTTAAATGTCCTATTCATGAACTGCCTAACAATATTATTCTCAATAACTTTTATGCTAGGCTTTCTCTTCATGATAAAGATTTACTAGATGCTTCTTGTGCTGGATCATTCACACGTATGAAGGAAGAAGCTAAATAGGATCTACTAGAGTGTATTCAAGATAACACTGAAGCTTGGGAGAATGAAAAAGGAAGAAAGTGAGATATAAACTATGATTATGAATGTATTAAATCTTTTATGGGAACTGATGACTTCCGTGATATTAGCAATGAGATTGGTCTTGATTCCCAAAGTATTGCCAATTGTTTTAAGGCCTTTGCCTCTTACATAGATATTCCCCAAAAGAAGTGGAATAAGTACCATGGCCCATATAAAGATGTTGTTAATCATGCTCCCGTTAGAGGTACTCAAGTTTGTACTACTAATCATATTGTGCCTGAACCTCATGTTGAGAAAATGCCTTTCCCAGCTAAGGCAAAGGAGTATTCTATTATTATTAGTGCAAATAACAAAGGTACAATGAAAACTGTGGATCCTGGTAAGCAATTGAATGTTGAACCTGTGGTAGCTATTGTGAAAGATATTGTCACCAGAAATATAGAGTATGAGCACATTGTCTTCTGTGAAGACGCTTCTAATATTATCTCTCATCCTAGTAAGGCTAGAAAAGCTAGTGTTCATGTGCTTTCTATTAAAATTGGTTATCATTGCTACTATGGTTTATGTGATATTGGTGCTAGTTCTAGTGCTATTCCTTATGAGGTTTACAGGGAAATTATGCATGAGATTGGTCCTTGTGAGCTTGAGGACATTGATGTGGTTATTCACCTTGCTAACAAGGAAACCATTTGCCCATTGGCATTGTAAGAGATGTGGACGTTCTCTGCGGTAAGATTAAGTTTCCTGCTGATTTTCTAGTGCTTAATTCAGCAGCTAGCAAAACTTGTCCTATCATTTTTGGTAGACCATTCTTGAACACTTGTGGAGATATTATTGATTGTAAGAAGGAGAAAGTTTTAACTAAGTTTGATGGAGATTCTTATGAGTTTAACTTTTCCAAATTTGCTAAAGCTCCTTGTAAAAATAGCTTGCCTAATAAAGATTTTAGGATCGAACAACTTGCTTCTATTGATCCAGTCTATAAACTTGGACCACTTTTTAATGACTGTAAGTATGCTTATTTTGATGATAAAGTTGTTGCCAGTGATAGTTTTATTGTCAACTTTATTCAAGGTGCTACTGAAAGTTATTATGAGAGAGGGAAACACGGTTTTATGTTTCTCAATAATGTTAAGTTTCCCCATTTTATGTTGAAAGCTTTGAAGTTGCATTTGTTTTATCTTCCTATGCTAGTGGCTTTTTGTTTCAACAATTCATTTTCTCATGATACCCCCATGCATAGGAAGTGGGTTAGACTCAAGTGTGTTGGTTATTTGCTTCTTGATGCTCTCTTTCACTTCAAATATATTTATCCTATGTGAGCATCTTTGGAAGTTTCAAGCCTAACTTAAAGGCATTAAAGAAAAGTACTCGTTGGGAGATAACCCAAGAGTTCTGTAGAGTCTTGGAAGTTATTACCTAATTAATAACCTCTCCTTATCCTTTTTGTTTTGGTTTTTGTGTCAAGTTCAACTACTTTTGTGAAGTAGGGGAGTTGTGAAAAGTGGCTGTCCTGGGACAGATTTTTATGCTGTATTGTAAAAATTCGTGAGGAATCTCAGTACGCTTAATGGAGCTCAAATTTTTTGATCTTGTTCTCCAAGTTGTTACCCAAATTTCATTAGTTCTGAACTTTTTGATTTGAGCAACAGAAGATCTTCGAAAAAATCAATGTTTACCTGCTGGTCTATTTTGACAGATTTCTGCCATCATTTGCATTTGCCTCTTACAGAAGCTTTTGTGTTGATGGGTTTTCAGTTGAAGTGTGTACCAAAGGTTTATTGTTTTTCTTACACTAATGTTGTCATTAAGTTTGTTCAAGGGTTTTGTAAGAAGGAAAATTTCAGGAGAAGGAGAAAAGGAATATGTAGAGTTCGTCTTTGAATAGGTAAAAGTGGTGAAAACGGAAGATTCATGAAACTCTAATCTTTTTATATTTTTGATGTTTTTAATGCATAAGGAAGACTACAAGACGAAACAAAGGAGGAACAGGAGTCTGGGGTGGACAAACCCACCCCAGGCATGGGCCCAGCCTGGAGGGGGTGTGCCACCCTCGAACTCCGTCTCTGCCTCGTTTCCATGTGAGTACCTTCCTTATGCCTTGTAAGGTTCCCAACCTTTAATAAGGTAGAGATCCCTGTGTTTACAATGCTAGTCCCTGGATCAATAGCTAGCATCCACAGTTAAGATGTAATATCAAGAAACAAAGGTCATAATATAACTTTATAACCAGGAATAACATAATTTATTACATCTTACTTAGCTCATTTGGCTATTACATTATATTGCAGCAAAATATCTATAAGCATGGGGTCCTTCATATTCAAAGTGCCATAGGCAGACATGTTGGTTGTAGACTTGTAATCCTAATCAATAACTTCACTAATATCAAATAAAACCTGCAACATAACAAGTTACAGCCACAAGGGTCAATACATTTGAATTGTATTGGCAAGTGATACTATGGTAGTATAGTGGAGTCTATCATCTATATGCATTTGGCTAAGTGGAACTTAGGCTTGCTTTGCTCAAAATAGATTTTCCTTATCATTTGAAAACTCTAAGTTTTTGCTTTGACAAAATCTTTCCCAAGGCATCTCCCAATAGAAATTGGTGATCCTCTCAATCCCTTGTTCACCCACAAGATTTTAACTTAGAAATTTGGATGATGAGATTATTGATAGCTTCCATGTCTTGATGCTCAAATTGTCCTTTGCCAGGGACATGGCTAAGTACTTAGATTTTACACTTTGCAGAGGTGGTGCACTTTCCCCATAGGACTTGGTTTCACCAAGGCAAGATCTTTCAGAAGCCTTCCCTTAGACCAAAATGGACGCGCTCCAACCTATCAATCCCCTACCACCAACTGTACATTTGGCTAAGTTATTGCAACCTATATGATCCAGGCAGAGCCCATAATGCCATGTGGTTGCACTTGAAGCTTCTCAACATTTTACATCTCAAATCTCTTTGTTCCTGGGTGGCCATCCACAAGTGAGATACACAAGGTTCACCAGTCCCCTGGCCTTGTGTAACCACTCAACATAAACCATTCCTTGCATTCCACCTAGGTGATTCATTCACTTAGTTGTTTTATTAAACAAAACACAAGTCCTCATACTTAGAAATTTTTCCATAGTGTGAATATACATTCCACCCTTGTTTTCTACTAGCTAAGCTAAGCATGATAGTAGTAGGAATCTTATCTTAGGAAAATTCTACTAAGGTTTCATCTACTAGGATTTCCCATAGCATGGTTTATACTTAGCAAAATTCCATTTAAGTCCTACTTAGAAAATATTAATAATGCATAGTAAAAATAATGGGACAAAAAGTATGAAGAATCACTTGCCTTTTTTGGTAGAGAGTATAAGTTCACTCCTTGATCTTTGCAATGCTTACTCATTTCATATCACTACAATTCAATCAAGCAAACAATATTTCAATCTACCATTCAAGCAATTCAACACACATAAAATATTAAAACAAAGCAATGCATGTAAGCATGCAAAAGGTTGTTTTATGGTTTCTAGTTAGTTATGAACATTTGGAAACACCATTTGGTCATTTTGTAAAGTGGAAAAACCATTTGTAAAAGATTCTATCTCTAAACCATTTTTAAACCAAATCATTATTTCATGTAGTGAAGAAATGCTTTTAGTAAGGCAAAATTCTATAGGTTTCACAAAATATGTTTTCAAACCATATAATCTTGTGTTTAGGGTCAGAGAGTTTATTTCCAAAACATTTCTCAAAGATTTTCTCCCTAAACCATTTTTAATAAATAAACCATATTTTTATTTGACTAGAAATGGTTTAAATCAAAGATTTATTCTTTTGTTTAACCAAATACATTTTTGAAACCACAATTTGTTTCCTATGGTCAGTAGGTTCAAAACACACCATTTGCCAAAGATTTTATCCTCAAAAACATTTTGGAATAAATTTTATAACCTAAACAAGCATACATAAGTTTCTGCAAAAACAAACATTTTACCAGAAGCTTTTTACTAAACAAAGTGCATGGTTGGCTAGGTCTTGTTTTTCTGAATCCATTGATATAAAGTTTGCAAAATTTGGACGTGTAGATTAGAATTTATAGATTTTACAAAATCATGTTTCTAATAGATCAAATCTGTTTTGTTTCAAATCAATAGAGACACGTGGCGTGATATTACTAGCTGGTACCGGTTCGCACGGATCGGCTCTGTGAGGCGTTGGATCTAAACAGATCGAGCGGCACAGGTTGCGTACCCCTTCGGCGTTAAGTGAATCTATCTATGCCCTACGATCTAAATCCGACGATGCACAGCAGCTGGTCACGAACGGGCGGCGCAAGCGACGGTGGCTGGCGGCGGCGCGGTCAGACGGCGGCGGAGCGGGCGAAATAGGAAGCAAGGGTTCAAGGAGAGTGGCTCACCAGAATCGCCTTGACATGGGGAAGCTCAACGTGCCTTCTGCTTGTCGAGGTGCGCGTTGGTGTAGTGGGGATTGCTTGCCGGAGCTGCGCTGTGCCTCGGGTTCGTACGGTCGTCGATGGGGGCGGGGCTACAAGGCATGCCAAAGCAAAATAAGACGTGTGTTAGACGCGCACGGTACCAGGGAACATGTGAGCATCCATGAATAGCACCGGGGCGGTCCAAGTTTACCAGGAAATCTCACCGGAGGAAATGGCAGGCGGTGGCGCTACCGTTCGTCGTCGTTGTCGATGTTCTGGGGCACTCGGGGACGAGCTGGTGTTACGGGGAGATGCGCCAAGGTCTGGGGAGCATGTGAGTGTGGTCGAGGAGGCGAGGGGCGATGAGGGGATGCCGGAATCGGCCGGGAAAGTCGTTGGAGACAGTGGGGTTCGGGAGAGAAATTCGTGCAGCCTGGTGGCTCCTATGGGGTATGGTCTGGGGGAGAAGGAAGAGGAGACCAGGGCGGTTAAGAGGGCGTCGTTGCAGCGCGGGATTAATCGGCCGTTTAACGCGAATTTAAGGGCGCAATTACGACAGAAAACAGTCGCGAGGTTTGGGGATGAATGGTTCACGGGGTTGACGACGAGGTGAGCTGGCGGTGGGGTCCGCCTGGCAGCGTGAGAGAGGAGTGGGGTGATGGGGTCCACGCGTCAGTATCGTTGCGGGTTCTTTCTTCGGTGTGAACCGTTTTCTGCGGGGAAGGGAGGAACTGGGCTAACTGGGCCTTGTTGGGTCGAGTCCTTTAACATTTTTTTTGTTCTGTTTGTTTTATCTTTTTCCATTTTCTTTATTCTGGTTGGATTTTGAACATCCAATTGAAACACTTATTTGAATTCAAACTTTTGCCAAAATTGGTGTTGGTTTAAATATTGATTAGTAGAACATTCTGATATCAATTTTAGAATAAAATTCTATTCCTTTTTGGGTCTTTTTATTTATTTGATTAGGCCCTTGTTTTAATTCAAATAGGGTTTAATAATATTTTCAAACACCATTTAAGTTTCTAAAAACTTTCCAAATCTTTTCAGTAGGTTTTTATTTGATTATTTGGGTTCAAATAATTCATCTTGAATTATTTGGAAAGGTTTTTAATATGATTTACTAATCATTTAAAATTTGGATTTGTCTTTATTCCAATAGGATTTGGTTTATGCCATTTATTTTATTTTGGAAATTCTTTATCCTTTTATTTTATTTGGATTTGGATTAAAATCCTTCCATTTGTTTATTGGATTAGGCCAAGATTTGATTTGGTCTTTAAATTTTCTTTATTTAATATTTCTTATTTCATCTTATGAAGTTCATATATTTTTGTTTAGAGATCCAAACTTGGTGATTCCAATTTGTGAAATCTTGTTTATTATTTGTTTATCCTTTTAAAGATCTTTAGGATTATTTGCTCCCCAATTGGTATGGGTTTCCAGATAGGTGCTTTATTAGCTTTGGGAATTTAATTCCTTATCTTATTATATTCATAAGATTTTATCCATGGTTCCAATTTAAGTGAAACCAATTTATATGGTCTTATAATATTTCTATTTTTCTTTCTTGATCATTTGTGAATGTTTGTTGACAAATTTTTATATGGATCAAATCCATAGGCTTGGAGATAACTTTGGAAATGATTTTTATTCCATTAGGGTTTTGGGATTTGGATTTATTTTCCAGGTGTTCAAATTTCAAGATACATTCATTGAGGAATGCAATTCCCTTGATTTGGATTTTTGTTGGATTCAAACTTTTACCAAAGTTTGTTCAAGATGGGATTTTAAGTTTCCTTTTAGAAACAAAAGTTTCTTTTCACCCTGATTTTCAACAAAAATTTATTTTGTTTATTTTATTTTTCACATTACAATATTTGGAAAATCTTGGGATGTGACATGCCTTGAAACTTCGTAATATATTACCCCCCGGGTTCCCCGAGGTTCTGCATCATGTTATCGTCGTGTTTGTGTTTCGATCTATTTCTGTCAGGAAATCTTCCTAAATTTAGAGCACCATGGTCTCCGCCAACGACAAGGGCAAGAATCCCGAGGAAGAAGAACCTCAAGTCCCCAAGGGGGAGGAGATTTCGTTAGGGTATGAAGGTGACATGGAGGAGGACAAGCAACCAAACACTCGCGCTACCGTCACAAGCATTGGAGTGGTGGCAACCCCTACCAAGCTTAAGAGGACAAGACGGATGTCTACAGGAGGAAAACCTCCACGTCTCTTCTACAATCCACGGTCATCTCCTCCACGTAACAAGAGACCCTTCCATACACTTATACATGAATATAAATACCAACTGGTGCCCAAAGGGAACTTGCCTTTGGTTTGGGATATGCCCCGTTCTAACAATGCAGAGAGGATCATGCTAAAGGATGAAGAGTGGGGAAAGAATACCAAGGACTAGGATTCTCGGTCTGACATGATCATGAACCGTATAGATCAAAACTCGGAGCTAATCCGTATTCTTACTTTTGAGTTTGAGGGGTTGAGGAAACTTATTGAGGAGCTTATCAAGAGAACACCACCACCGCCAAAGGAGTAATTCATCATCAGGTTTGGCATCCCCTTGGCTTGTTCCAAGCTTGGGGGTGTGTCGCGGTATCACCACCATTATCTTATATCTTTTACCTTTTTAGTGGATTCGTATCTTTCGTAGAGAGGTTATCTTATAGTTTGGTTTGCATGTGGAAGTACCTCTCCTTTAGTTGATTATCTATGTATCCCTTGGTGTGAGTGCCTTTATTGGAATATTAATGAGAAGCTTCATCCTTTACTTTTTGCACTTCTTATTTTTTAGTTTGCAATCTCTATTATATGATGGATCTTGTTGATCAGTATTGCAATCACTTTGGGAACATCAAGTGGATCTAAATTGGTTTTGGCAAACCGAGTTCTGGTCAGTAGCAATACTTTTTGAAGTTTGAAAGAAAAAAAAGGAAAAGCTTACAGGTATTTTGTATCATTTGTTTTATTTCTTGTTGTCTCATAAGCTTAATATTATTTATTTAAGATTCTTTTGTGTCTTCAAGAAAGATTGCATGTTTGGCTTTATCACTTGTATGTTTGCTTGTTTCTTTCAACTCTCTTTCTTGCTACTCAGCCTTGGTAGCCAAAAACCTATTTTGAGAAGGCATACTTCTCATGTTTCCAAAATCCTTTAAACCAAACTTTTGCCATTTGAGTCCACCATATCTCCCTAGTAGCTTTTGCTATTCCAAGCAAATTCTCAGGCTTCATCTACCATTCGAATTAAGAATTATTTTGTTATGAGAAATACAGTTAGTAAAGCTCTCACGAACTTGATGTCACACTTTATTTCTTTGCCCCTAATAGACTTGAACCATTGTGCCATCAAAGTTGTATATGCTTGCACCTATACATTGGAATTAGGAGAACCGTGCTGTCACGGGGAATGTTTTCAACATTGAACTTGTACTCTGTACACCGTTGATAACGTGATGTTTTGTTTATGGATGTAAATGGTGTGAAATAAAGAGGGAACTTGTAAGTCCATGGAGTATGTATCCTGTGTTAGAGAAACGCCTGGGCCGCTAGACTAAACCATGCCTAATCATGGTGGAAACTTGCGGCATCACCACAGTGAGCCATCTATGAAGTATCCTCAATAAAAAGCTATACATATAGTAAATAAAAAGATCGCTGAGATGCTCATTGTCTGCTTTCCTTGTAATTTTGGTTATGGGAAAGATCCTATACCATGTGCAAGGGGTACCCCGTTGGCGGTTCTCAATGATATGCAAATACTTACAATGATAAGAACTTACCTGTGACCAAAGTTGAGTAGCATGAGGAGTGGACCTCATATTCAAGGGATATGAGATTACCAACTTGTATTTCGTCAATCATATACTCCATCTTTGTGCACTTTAACCTTAATCATCTCAAGATGCCTATGATAGGGGCAATGAGTGATCAAAGGTAGTAAGTACCATAATATTTTGGAAGCTCTTTATGACTTGTATTCCCTGCTTCCCTCTAAGAAGGGGCCTTTCTCCTAGTTACCAGTTTGAGTCAGTAAACCTACTTCTCTCTATCTCCAGCAAGCTTTGAGTTTTTGTGTTTCAAGCATTCATATGGTGATTTATTCAATCATGTTCTTTATCTTCCTTGTTTGCACAAAACCATTATCTATTGAGTATTACTTTGAAAGCCTTCACTTGTGAAAAACCTCTTTGAGCAAAGAGTGATCTTGTTATAAAACTTCTACAAAAATCTTTTTGTGAAACTGTTTGCCAGGTGTTCTCTGACCAAGAACAAGTTTTCCAACTCCAATTATGTTTATCTTTATGCATCTCTATTGTGACTTCTTTATTTGGTTGCAAGATAAGTTATATAATGGTGAGTTGCTTTCTTCTATGAGTTGTGCAATGGTAAATGTGATGCTTCTTGTTCGTATTCTTTTATCGACACTTCACTCCATAAACCTGTGGACATGTTTACTGAGCTCAGTTTTCGCTTGGGGACAAGCGAAGTCTAAGCTGGGGGAGTTGATACCGCCAATTTGCATCACCATTCTATATCAAAATTTACCTCTATTCATTGATATTTGTCTTATTATGAGGTATTACTTATGGCTTTTCATCTGTTTATGCATGTTAGATGATTCCTGGAGGATGGACTGCCGGAGTATGGATTCTAATGGAAAAGAAGGCGTTTCGGTGCAATTACGCAAAGATCAGAAAAATACCAGAAAAATATGGAAATATATTATTTTACCAGAAGACGAAGGAAGCCAGAAGGAGGAGCGAAGAGGGGCCATAGGGGGCCCACACCCCCTAAGCGTGGGACCACCTGACCCCGCGCCTAGGGCAGGTGTGGCCCACCTGCCCGGCCTCCGACTCTGCCCCTTCGCCTATATATTCCCTATGAAACCCTAAGACTGGGGGACCGACCACAGATAGATTTCCGCCGCCTCTAGGGGCGAAAAACACCCAGAGAGAAAGATCTCTCCGGTAGACAGATTTCTGCCAGGGGAATTCCTTCCCGGAGAGGGGACATCATCGCCATCAACACCGTCATCAATCTAGGCTTCATCGGGATAATCATCCACACCATCATATCCACCAGCACCATCATCACCACTTCGTCCCACTATAACAATTGTGTTGGATATTGCTTTAGTTCTTAGGGGAAACTTTCCTGGTGTTAATTACTATTGTAGTTGATGCTTGTGAGTGGAACCATTGGATTATTGTTTATGTTCAGATTGTTATCCATTATCATACCATCTTTGATCTCGATCCATATGATGACTTGTGAGGAGTTTGTCTTGTTTTTGAGGTAATGTGAGAAGTCATGTTGTTCGTAGTGAATCTGTGATGAGTTATTATTCAATGGTTTAGTATTTAAGTTGTGGTGCTATTCTTCTAGTGGTTTCATGTGAACGTTGACTACATGATACTTCACCATTATAGGACTAGGGGAATGCAGTGTGTATTTGTCTACTAATCGTGGGGTTGCCGGAGTGACAGAAACCTGAACCCCCGTTAGGACACCTTTGCACAAGGAAGTGTAGGATCCCAGAGTTTAAGGCTGTGGTTAGATTTATATCTTAAATACTTGCCTGTAGTTACGGATGTTTGTAGGGGTTTTAATCACAAGTATATATTAGTCCAAGTAAGGGCGGTTTGTTAGCACAGGTTCACCCACACAACACTTACAACACCAGAGAAGAGTACTCAGCTATTTGAAGCGAAAGCACTTGACAAAATTCCCATGTGTCCTCGAGAATGTTTGGTCCTTTAAGTAATTCCACTGGCTTGTCCTTTGCTAAGAAAGGATTGGGCCACTTGCTCCGTTTGTTCGTTACTTTTGTTACCTGCTCTTTGTTTTGTTTCCTTATCAGAAAACCACTAAAAATCCGTTTGCTAAGTATTCACAGGGATTTCCTGCTCCATACCACTGTTCAACACCTTCTGCTCCTCGTTGGGATCGACACTCCTATTTATCAAAAGTACTATGATACACCCCCTATACTTGTGGGTTATCAGTCGACCGCGGCTCGGCTCGCGATGACATTGTCCATCGGAGTGGAGAACAGCGGGAGGCCGTTCGCGTCCTGCTCCTGCGCGGAAATCATGATCCTCGGTTGGTCCCAGGGGGGGGATGAGACCGGGAGGTGGTGAGGGAGCACCGTTCGCCGATGCACTTGGTGGCGGCCGGGTGCTTCCTCCTAGTGGCGCGTTCTCGCAGATCGCGCGATCGGCCACGCAGGCCGGGTCATTATCGTCATCGAAGTTCAGGGCGCGGCCCTGAACGGTGGGGTTCAGGCGCGACCTGATGCGGAGTTGGTGGTAGCGCGAGAACTCTTGCGCCGTCACCTGCTCGAGGCGGAACTTCTCACGCTCGGCTTGTTCCTTGCGGACCGCTTCCCCTAGTCACACGCGGAGTTCCTCGACCTCCATTGCCGTCGCGGTCGACGGGATCGACGTTGATAAGGGGTCTGGCGGGGCATCTGTGTCGCTCGCCATGTAGGTCGTGATGTAGCGACTAGATCCGTCGTGGAGGTCGCTGAAGTTTTCTGACCCAGAGTCAGAGTCGAAGATCCCGAGGATGGAAGGATCCTCGAAGTCCCCCATGTTGGACACTTGGGTGATGGAGCCCGCAGGTGACGCGGTGACGATGGATCCGGTGACTGATGCCGGGGTCGCCGAGTTAGTGTCGTTGTTGAGGGCCGTGTCGTCCACGGCCACGTTGGTTTCAGCCACGTTGTTGTTGGCCGAGCCATACTCGAAGGCGAGGCGATGGATGATGAGCTCACGGATGCAAGCCGAGTCCTCCGACACAATGACGACAGTGAAGCCGATGAAGAGGCCGATTGTTCCGACTAGCATGATCACGATGTGCGTGGCAGGGCGCGCCGCCGGGACGTAGCTGACCGGCCAGGCCCCACAGTGGGCGCCACTATCGTGGGAATGGCCATGGCAGATGCTGCAATCATCAGCGAGTAGTAGAGCAAGGGGAAGGGCGGCCAGCCATCTGCGGTGCGAGATAAGGGCAGAGACACAAGGGTTTACCCAGGTTCGGCTCCCCGGAGGGTAAATACCTACTCCTGCTAGATTGTATTGATGAGAGAGTACAAGGGTGAGCTCGATGACTAGGCGGCGACTCGCAGGGGGTGTATGATGGAACGTGTCCTCTATGCGTACCCTAGGGAGGTTTATATAGACTCACCTCGCTAGGCTTTACAGATCTAGAACTGAATTATTTAAGGATTCAGTGGGTGTTTGACCTAATCCTACTGGGCCTAGGTACCCTTCTGGGCCTTCAGCTTCCAGTCGCCTGGCTCCTTGTTGGGTCTTGATCCAGTCGCCGTCCTGCAGGCCCACTCGTTGGCAGCTTGGTCCAATAGGAAACGTCCTGCTGGGTATACCCCACTCGGCATATCCCCATCACAAATCACACAAGTTGAGAAACAATAGCAAAAGTGTTCGGGAAAGTAGATACGCTTTGGACGTATCAGTGACCAACCGCTTCTGCTCCGTCGAGTACTTCGCGAGCAACTCTATGAGCCGTGGGCCGTACTTCTTCCATCAAGAGGCAAAAGGAGAGAAGGCTGACTCGACACCATCCACAGCTACTAGTATCTTAGACGTGGCTTTGCTGATATCCAGCCGAGTACCGTAAGCTTGCGCCATCACCAACCCGAGGTAGGCACCTATGCCCTTATGCATCTTCTTGTACTCACCAAGTCGAGGGACAACACGCTTTGAAAAATCTCCCGATGGAAGCAACCGACACCTACTTGGCCTTGCCCGGCACCTAGGTCGAGTTGCAACAGTCTTCGACAGCAAGAACGACACCATCTAGGGGATCACCACGCTCTAGCACCTGGCGGTCAAAGACAAGGCCAGTTGCCTCTACAAACTTACAACACTCCAAATCAATAAAGCAAAGAAGAATTGAAAAAGAAAGAAGAACTCACATGACGTGTGTAACTCACCAAACAGAAGCGACCATAAGTTGGTCAGCGAGGTTCTTCTCCTGCTTAGCCGCTTCAGCCACCAATCTCTCCTTGCATTGTTTTGCCTCCAACTGGAAGTGCGCGAGGGCCTCCATGGTGTTCTTATCCTCGGTTTCCACCATGTTGCGACTATTTTCGAGAGAGGTCAGCTGATGGAGTGACTCGTTGTTATCATCTAGAATCCAAGCAAAACGGATTAGTCAAAGCCAACGAAGGAAATCCGAAGCATCAATAGATATATCACTTACCACAGAGCTGCTGGAATTCTGCCTCTAGTCGCACATGTTGTTGGCCTAGGATATTCATCTCCCGTGGAAATGGCTGAGTAAATAAGATCAAGTTAAAACAGAAAGAGACTCGAGGGCTGCTCTAAATGATACAAAAATACTTACGTGTTCACTCAAAGACTCCGAGGGTCGCAAAATGTCTTACGGGTAATAACCCTGCGAGTCCCCATCTTGGAGGAGCTTGAGAAGCTATCGCCAGAGTTGGCTGCTGTGTTCGGAGATGGCTCCTCTGCCTCGGTGCTCATGGCCTTGGATTCCATGACAACCTCATCAACATTGTCCTTGATAGACTTGTTCGGGAAAGATCCCCTATCCAACAGGATCAACAAAACATAACCATCAGTCGCAAATATAGCGACACACCCAAAGGAAAAACATTCAAAAACATACGTGGCGATATCGGAGAGGTCGAATATCCTTGCTTTCTTCTTCCTCTTGGCTTGCAGCTCAGGGTGAAGGGAATATGCCCGAGAGGCAATAATAAAGTGGTTATTATCGTATTCCTTATTTATGATAAATGTTTATTTTTCACGCTATAATTGTATTAATATGGAAACGTTAATACATGTGTGTTTAATAAATGAAAGTAAGTTCCTAGTTATGACTCTCTTGTAAACTAGCTCGTTGATTAACAAGATAATCAAAGGTTTTCTGATCATGGACATTGGATGTTGTTAATAAGGTCACAACATTGTTGGAATGATGTGATGAACATTCATCCGAAGTATAGCATTATGATCAAGTTCACTGTGTTTATATTGCTATAACATCATACGAAGTAATCTTAGTCCTTAGACCATGAGATCGTGTCAATCACTAACACCGGAAGAGTATCTTGATAACATCAAACGTCATACCGTAACAGGGTGACTATAAAGATGGGTTCAGTGCTACGAAGGTGTTATGTTGAGACTCATGGATCAAGAGTGGAATTTGTCCATCCCGATGATGGATAGATATACTCTAGGCCCTCTTGGTGACATCACATTAGTTAGCTTGCAAGAAAGTGATTTGATCACTAGAATGTTATATCACGGGAACGAGAAAAGAGTACATGTAGGTAACGAGATCAAACTAGATATCGGGATACCTATGTTCGAATCTTGGACATGTAATATATCCTGAGACAAAGGGATTGAGTTCCATGCGTATAAGGTTCACACGATCAGAGAAGTCATCGTTGAATGTGTGAGAGTTAGTACAGATCTCCAGGTCCTGTTGCTGATTATTGATTGGAGAGGGATCTCAATCATGTCTACATTATTCGCGAACCGTAGGGTGACACACTTAAGGCATACCGACACCATTCGAAGCAAATGATATGCCAAAGAAAGAAAAATAAAGCGCAGGAATTTATTTCACTAGACACCGAAATCGTTTCGGTTGAAATTGCTGAAACTGGTTCTGCCTGTGAAATTGAAATGCTGTAAGGGGTTTTATGTGAATGTTTGTTAATTAGAGTAATGAAATCAAAATTCTGAATAAATAAATAAAAGAGTTTTATTTAAATGAGAGATTACATTAAATATGGTGGAAATTTAATGCATGTGAGTGGATTTTTGAGTGGAGGCATGCTTATGTGAGTGGAGGCTTTTCATTTTGAGTGGGAGCTCCACCCACATGAATATGTAAGAGGTGGGGGCAGCCACCATGTCTGGGCGCCATTCCCCTTGGGTGGCCCCCTCTTCATATAAAAGGCCCCCTCTCCTCCTCTCACATCACACCTCCTCGCGAAGGATCTCTCTTTCCCCTTTAGAATTTCCCCATGGTCTCGGATCAGCGAGATACATGTTCCCAGTGGCTTTTTTTTGGAAGGATTTGTTGCTTCCGCTGCTTTGCGAGAGCAAGGGCGTGGAGGTTGTCAGGGTACCCGGACGTCTATGCGATCACAGATGAACCACTACTTTGTGGTGCTGGACTTGATGGTGCTGGACCAGTTGGACCAGATGGACTTCATCACGATCTTGAGATCGGCAAGCGTTCGACTACATCATCCACGAGTACAACCTTGTTTACGCTATTCGTTCTTCGAGGGTATGTATTCTATGGATGTATATCCACCCGTTTCTTGTATCTACACTACAAGAAATCTGGCTATATATGACCCTCTATTTTCGTCACAAAATCATCACAATAGTCCGTTTATGATGATTCTATGACGATTTTGAAATCGTCGAAAGTTGGGTGTCGGTAATGAACTATAACGATGTTTTTTTATGAAATCGTCATAACTGTTTATGACGATATTAGATCGTCATAACCATTATAACGATCTGATATCATCACGGGGAAACTGGCCTCGCCAAGTCAGATCCTACGTGGTCGAGCCTAGGTGGCACAAAATCAGCCCAGTCCATTCAATAGTTTAAATGGGCCAAGCCCAAATTCAGTCCATTAATTTGTACTTGACAACTCTTGTTTCCTGTTTGGGCCAAGCCCAATATTTTGGCCTTTTCATTTTCATGGGCAAGGCTTTTTAGCTCCCGGTTCTTTTTTATTAGAACAATTTTTTATAAAATATTGCTCGCTGCTCCAGTTCAATATTTTTGGGCCATGGTCTTTTTAGAGCCCAACTAAAATTTGGTTCATTTCTAAAGTACAGGCATTAAATAATCAATATTACAATAAGCACAACCAAAATCACATTCAGTATATTACAATCAGACATAATCCAACATAACAACTACAAAAGTACATAGCAACAAATTTCTAAACCTCTAGTATTTTAACTCACAATCATCAGAAATTCTAAACCTCTAGCATTTTAACTAACATCATCAGATAACTCCATTAAACTATATCACATCCAGAAATTGAAATAATAACACACTGTCACAACTCATGACATCCTATTTATTAAGTCATTTTAGTACATAGGTACTACTTCCTGTGTACCAAGATCCCTTCATTAGACACAGAACCCACCAACATCACTGAGGAAGAACTATGATCCAAGAACCTGCAACACAACACCCACATTACAGTTTATCATCAAGTCTAAATTATAGAGCTGAACATTTCTGCATAAGAGAGACAACAAATTTTCTACCAACAAACACCGTAAACCACAAATATCTACACAACACTTGGAAGTGCTCTACTATCATACTAGTTAAGGGTACATGCATTGCATGTTCGAGACAAATGCATGTTATTATTTTTCCTAAGCAGGAGCATTTGTGAACATCCTTCAGCTGAACTCCAACATTTGTGACAGTTCAGATGAAGGATGTTAGGAGTAGATTGAATCAAGGATGTCAGGAGTATATTAATCAAAAGTGTAAGCAACTGGTTCTTGACTCCAAAGGCCTATAAACCCAACTGAAGTAGGAGTACATGCATTAGTTTTTTGTGTGTTGGTAATATAGAGTTATTGTGTATGCACTTTATGCTTTTGAAACCACTGAACAGGAACATAATTATATCCTAAGTATTATCCTTTCAGGTACCTCCTACTAAGATATGGCGCAGTCTGAATGCTACCATAGCTGCTCCCGACATCCAACCGAACAAAACTCCTATTTCTTCCCCAACCACAACTCCGACCTGCACCTCCTGCTCCTTCATGACCAGGCTGCGGGACTCTGGCTGCTCCCTAGGTCGTTGGTTCTGGCTAATTTGATACAAGGACGAGGAGTTTGAGCTGCTGATGCTGCTCTGCTCCGATGACAGCGGTGATGCACATGCTGCTGCTGCCGCCGACCAAACCCCTAACTCCATGATGGTGAGCTCTACGATGGTGCAACCTTCCTTTATCTCGTGTTTGATCCTAGTGTTTGCAAGAGTTTTGTCCAGCAAGCTATATTCGATACATGTCTAGGGATGATTACTAGCTAACTTAGCCTAGCGATGCAACTTTCTCTACATTTATAGCTAGCTAGCTAAGTTTGTTTTATGTATTGCCACTACTGTTTCTGCAGAACACTTAGTTCTATAAAATATCAATGAAATGTTGTATTCCCAATTAAATTGATGCTGCTTAATCATAGTTCCTTCTCAAACTGTTCCATTCTATGCTAGCTCCAGAAATCCTAGTACATGCCATTTGAGTGCTCATTCTTCTACTGAACACACATTGTGTTCTTGTATGGTATAAACACAGACTGTTCTTTTCCTGAATCATAATCGTAGTAGTAATAAATATAATTATAATCCGAGCATCCATTCGGTTTACATAAGTTTTAGTTTATACAATCATAGTGCTAGTTCCCATATGTTTATTTACTCTACTACAACTATTTACTTACTGCACGTGTATGCTGGAATCAGGTGTATTGCTTGTATTTACATGGAGCAGTTTGTCTTTCTCTTATAAATCTGCCTTTCTAATATCAGACTATATTTTTACCTTAGCTTTGATCAAACGTATATACTCGAGTTAATTAGCTTTAATTTATACCGATGAACAACCTGCAAATTAGTACTAGTTTTTTGGCTACGAGGAGTAAGTAGTGATATTTCTCCCAATTTTTTTGAATGGAATAATGTTTACTACAATTATCCTTTACCAGTGAATGCAACGGTTTCACTCAACATTGTTAAAACCATTATACTTACATTTTATAGTATTTACACACTTTTAGTTTCATGAGAAACGATGTAATAGCATCATCTTATCTTGTCAATTGTTAAGAGAAATCACCAACATAAAGGTCAATGCAGTACTGTATGCTCCTGCTGAGGAAAAATAATACCATGCATTTGTCTCGAACATGCAATGCCTTTACCCTTAACTAGTATGATAGTAGAGCACTTCCAAGTGTTGTGTAGATATTTGTGGTTTACGGTGTTTATTGGCAGAAATTTTTTGTCTCTCTTATCCATAAATGTTCAGCTCTATAATTCAGACTTGATGATAAACTGTAGTGTGGGTGCTGTGTTGCAGGTTCTTGGATCATAGTTCTTTCCCGGTGATGTTGGTGGGTGCTGTGTCTGATGCAGGGATCTTGGTACACATGACGAAGGGATCTTGGTACACAGGAAGTAGTACATGTGTACTAAAATGACTTAATAAATAGGATGTCATGAGTTGTGACAGTGTGTTATTATTTGAATTTCTGGATGTGATGTAGTTTTATGGAGTTATCTGATGATGTGAGTTAAAATGCTGGAGGTTTAGAATTTCTGATGATTGTGAGTTAAAATACTAGAGGTTTAGAAATTTGTTTCTATGTACTTTTGTAGTTGTTTTGTTGGATTATGTCTGATTGTAATATACTGAATGTGATTTTGGATGTGCTTATTGAAATATTGATTATTTAATGCCTATACTTTAGAAATGAACCAAATTTAGTTGTGCTCTAAAAAGACCATGGCCCAAAAATATTGAACTGGAGCAGCGAGCAATATTTTATAAAAAATTGTTCTAATAAAAAAGAACCGGGAGCTAAAAGTCCTTGTACATGAAAATGAAAAGTCCAAAATATTGGGCTTGGCCCAAACAGGAAACGAGAGTTGTCAAGCACAAATTAATGGACTGAATTTGGGCTTGGCCCATTTAAACTATTGAATGGACTGGGCTGATTTTGTGCCACGTAGGCTCGGCCAGGTAGGATCTGACTTGGCGAGGCCAGTTTTCCCGTGACGATATCAGATCATCATAATGGTTATGACGATCTAATATTGTCATAAAAAGTTATGACGATTTCATAAAAAACGTTGTTATAGTTTATTAGCGGCGCCCAGCTTTCGACGATTTCAAAATCGTCATAAACAGACTATTGTGACGAAAATAGAGGGTCATATATAGCCAGATTCCTTGTAGTCTATTAGATAGATCTTGGTACTTAGTTGTTCCTATTGTAGGGAAATCTTTGTTTTCTATGATGCGAACCCTACAGTGGTATCAGAGCCCGATATATGCATAGATGCTTTGCACGGGTAGTACACATATGAATATGTAGGCGCTGATGTTCATGTTATTACTTCTTCCTTCTACTTTGGATATTGGTGGCATAGTGGGATGAAGAGGCTCGGACAAAATTACATGTCCACGCAAATGAGACTTGTTCCACGCTTGACATGCAACTAGTTTTGCATAAGTGGTTTGCGGGTGTCTGTCTCTCCTACTATTGTCAATATCTGATTTACAATGAGTTGTCAATAATTTGATTATCATCATTGTGGTTCCATGTTCGTAGGTAAGAATAGTTCTATCTCCGAAATCCCTCAGCCACATCAAAATTGCAATGGATAAATTAGAAGCGTCTAGTTTAGATTGTTGCTAGGCTAGTGTCATGATATGGTGATGTTGTAAGTAAAAGTATAAGTCGATACTCTTACAACACACATAACGTGTAAGTTCCATAGACCTTAGCCTTACACATAAAGGAATGATAAAAATCATACCACGATGCACATGATAACAATCAAGTGCAAGGAACATATCATGTCACTTTACATAAGATGTTTGTTGCATGTTATATTGCTAGTTTGGCATTTTATTAGCATAATAAGATGATCCCTCATTTAGATATCAAGATAAAAATGTGTTCTTCCTTAAGTATGCACCGAATATGTTTCGCCGTTTCAAGACTTCACGTGATGATCGGGTGTAATTGAATCCACGAGCATATCTCGGGTGTAAGACAGTTTTGCACACGCGAATACTAAGGTTCTTACTTGAAGAGCCTAGCATGTGCAGACATGGCCTCGGAACACGGACCCAAAGGTTAAGCATGAGTCATATGTTTTGATATGATGACCATATATAGATGCTCGCCTTTAAAGCTACACCGACTCACGTGATGATCGGACTTGGTGTAGTGGATTTGGTTCACGTAATCACCAAAAAGACACGAGGGATGTATTTTTTGAGTGGGAGTTCATTTCTAATTTAGATTTGTAGAACTCAATTTATCATAAATTAAATAAAAGTGAATTTGCATAATTTGTTGTAGTCATTATCATTCGTTCACCTCCTTATGATTAGTTGTAATTGAGATAATAGAACTATAGAATTCTAGATATTTACTTTATGAACTGGTATCATATTGTGTTGAGTGTTAATCTAAAGTTTAAAAGTCCTATTGAAAACTTTCAGCAAACCCTGTTTAGTCCGTGAAATTTAATAATTAGTATTAAGTCGAGAGTAACAATTCCAGTATCATGTTTGCCTCCATGATTCTTGATTGTTTTTAAATATCAAGGTTATCTAGGAGCTGAAAGAATTGTTTCAGAAACCATCATGTGTGGCAGATATAACGATATCTAAAACAATAGTTTGGTTGCAATATGATAGAGTATAATGCATGTTCTCATATTGGATGAGAATTTTCCAAGGTTGGAGATGCTAGACATCCTAATCATCCAAAAAGTTTTAGGAAAGTAACATTATACTCACGATTCGCCTTTATAAGCTACATTAGCTTAATCATGAAAGTCATCATGATAAGGATGAATAGAAGATGTATATAGTGTGTTTACTACACCAAAAGATTTCTAAATAATGGATTTTGAAAGAACGCCAATCAATTGATGATGGTGATCTACTTCAAAGTGCAAGTCCAAAGGTATTAATATTTTAATATACATGCTTTGTACTGTGTGTCATGTATATGGCGCCACTTTTGATGTTGATAGATTCTTTTAAAAAGGAAAAGGAAATGCTGAAAATGAATCTATAAATTATATTTGGCAGAAAAGAAAAGATTGGAAATATCTGTCATGACCCGGGAAAAGGGCTAGACAAATACCAGATCCTCATCTAATATAAGCCTAACGTAAATTCGGTAACATTACAGAACATACAAACCATACATTAATAAGGTAAACTCTTAAGAGAGTTACAAACCAGTCATACAAGCCAGGGGTCACAGACCCATCATTACAAGAAACAACGGAAGAAAACAAGTTGTTCTAAACAACAAACTTAGCAAAGGTCCTAAGAGGCCATAAACAGAAGTAGCGACCCTTCCGTAGATCCTAGGATGCTGCCCGGGAACCCCGACTACTCGTCGACTTTGACGTAGAAACCACCTTCAGTTGGAGAAGCTTCATCTGTAGAAAACATCAACGAAGCAAGGCTGAGTACAGGGTGTACTCCGCAAGACTTATGGCTAGTGGAGTTATTTTGCATAAAGCCATCTTTTGTTTTCAAAACAAGAGGGAGAAGAAACTCATCTAGTCAGATCATTTTCAAAAGGGGATAAGAAGACTTCAACTCAAGCTGTTAGAATCATCTTTCATATCCACCAAGTACCATCATCAACTGAACCTCTCTTCCTGAAATACCCCCTCAATAACCCCGAGGACGTACTAAGGATCTCACATTAGTTGACAATTTTTATCATTCGGTTACAGTTTCTATGATCATAGAATCCGTTCCCAAGTCGTCCATAACTGTGGACACGGCTTTTCGAAAAGATTAATAACCCTGCAGGGGTGCACAACTTTACCCACACGTACCAACTGATTCTTAATGCCTAATTTTTAGCCCTCTTCCTTGGAAGGCCGACAAAGAGTGGTTAACCATGACCTTTACCTTTCTTTCGCCGAGACCATGAGTCACGCACTAGGGAGATGTCGCCATAATGGGTCAAGTCCCGAAGCCGGTCCCTATTGATGTGTGCGGGGTTCAAGATTACGGATGCCGGGCATATCTTGTTCCCGGCCATGCTTACCTACCTATTATGAATGCACCTCCTTCACCTCCATTCAAGAGCAACCAGGATGCGTATGTCGAATGGAAAGCCCGAACGATGTGACTCATGGAATATACTAGGCAAGTTAGTTGGTCGAGGGGGTTTCCAGGCCCCGTGTGGTTGTACGCTCGTCTTGGTTCAAGAGGCCAGAACATCAGGTCCTAATGGTGGCAAATATGGGACTAAAAAAACCACAACCCATGTGGCATCCCATACAAGCCTTAGCATGTTTATTATTCATATCTGATCACATCACAACATAATACCATACTAGATTCATTCGCATCTTCGGTGCATCACATGAATGCTCAGTATCAGACCACTAAGCATGGCTAAGCTTGACTGAACTATGGCACTAGCGATGCTCATAAGCTAAACCCTAGTTATGCTATGAGCAGTGGATCAGGTATATAGTTCACAAAGGGAAACATGCATCAGATAGGATTGCTCTATCTACTATTAAAAAACTGTTGAACCGAATGCATATGACAAGAATGAAATACTTTGTAATCATAGGATTCATATATATGAGTGGGGCTTCGCTTGCCTTGTCCGTTGTTGGACTGGTACTGCTCTTCGGTGGCGTTGACTACAGCCTCGGGTTCGGTTCCTATTCACGTAGAACCAATCACCGGAAAAGAGAAAGGAACATTCAACACATGGCATGTGCAATGCTCATACAATATAGATGATATGACAAGTTAAATAGTATTGAAATAAACCCTAGAGCATGCTTGATCACTTTAAAGGGTGTCCGAGAGGTCCAAACCATAAAACAAGGGAATCCTCGGAATAACCTATGGGGTTAAATTGGTTCTTATAATTAAACTTGCCATGAAAGTTGGTTAACAATGTACGATTATAGCTTATTTAAATAGGTTTCATTTTTCTGATCATTTTGGTATATTATTTGTATTTTTCTGATTTAAAATGAATTAGTTATGAATTTCTCAAATTTTAATTCATTTTAAATCATTTTAAATCATTTTTGGAATATTTAATGTAATTTCCAACTTGGGCCCACATGTCAGACTTTTAATCACTTCAGAAAATATTTACATAAAATAATAAAACTTTTACAGGTATGGCCCACCTGACAGGGATTTTCCATTATAGAAATAATTACAGAATTCATTAAAAGAAAAGAAAAATATATATGACATCATAATGATGTCATGCTGACATCATCGATGAACTTGCTCTCAGATCGACGATGGATCTGGCGATTGAGCACACGCGAGAGGCTGTGGTGGTGGGCGTTGGAAAGAGGAGAGCAAGGCGAGTCAACCGTGGTGGTGCCGCCACTTATTGGTCACCAGAGCGTCGGCAGCAACGACGAATAGCGGCGGCTGGCGGTGGTGCTCGGCGAGGTGGCGATACAGAGAGGGGGAGAGCGAAAGGGAAGCACTGGGAGATGCAGGAGCTCACCACGAGCGAGGAAGTAGGGTCGAGGAGGCTAGGCGGACACAGACGATGCCGGAATCGATGAAGAAAGCGGTGGCCGGAGCTCGGGAAGGCGAGGTCGATGGCAACGACTCCGATCGCCCGCGGCCAATCCTTCAGGGAGAAGCACCAGTGCGATGAGGCGGAGCTCAAGGTCGGTTTGATAGGGCACGGGGAAGCCAGGGATAGTGGGGCTTGACGGCGGCCGAAGCTAGGGTTTGGGGCCTAAGAGGAGAAATGGATAGAGGGGGCGAGAGGAAGCGAAACTGGTACTAAGAGGAAGAGCACGACGTGGCGGTCTTATCCATCCCTATAATCTTGATGAACAGCGGCGACAAAGCGGTGGAGATCGACGATGCCGGCGCTGCCACCCAGCTGCTTCCTGTCATCGTCGAAGACGACGAGGAATAGAGGGCCGAAGGGGTACGCGGCCGGGGTGGGCCTCTCTTGGGCCAGGCTGGGCCGCCTCTTGGGCTGCTCCGTGCTACGCTTGGCGGCAGAGAGAGAGAGGAGAGAGGTGGGCTCATCCAAGTAGCTAGGTTTAGGTTTAGATTTTTTTTCTGTTAAACCTTTTTCTTTTCTGTTTTCTAATTTCTGTTTGTATTTTGAATTCAAATCTCTTTTGAATATTTTCAAATTACAGAAACTTTTATATAATGTCTGAAAACACTAAGGGGCCCTCAACACCATTTGGGATCCATTTGTTTTGAGAATTTTCAAGATATAGAAACCATTTGAATTGATTCAAATAGAGAGGGGAAGCTATTAGGGTTTTATTTGTTCTTACATGGTTAAACCAAAGTGCAAGTGTTATGCATGCATGCAATGCTCAAACATGTCTTTATTTATATTACACAAAAGTTGGTATGTTATAATATCCAACTTAGGAATATGGATGATATACATGTTATTGTTGGAATTATGCCCTAGAGGCAATAATAAAGATGTTATTATTATAATTCCTGTTCATGATAAAGTTTATATTCCATGCTAGAATTGTATTAAGAGGAAACTTTGATACTTGTGTGGTTTATGAACAACACTGTGTCCCTAGTACGCCTCTATGGACTAGCTCATTGATTAATGATGGTTAAGGTTTCCTAACCATAGGCATGAGTTGTCGATTAATAATGAGATCATGTCATTAGGAGAATGATATGATGGACATACCCAAATTAAGCAGAGCAATTAGATCGTGTCATCGTGTTCATCTTCGCGAAGCTTTTTCCTATGTCAAATATTGTACTCCTTAGACCATGAGATAATACAACTCACTGGTATCGGAAGAAAGCTTTAAGGTCATCAAACGTCATCCTATATGAGGGTGATCATAAAGGTGTCTCTCAGGTGATCAGAGAGTACTTGTTGGGTTGTATGTATCGAGATGAAATTTGTCCCTCCCGAATCGGAGAGATATACTTCGGGCCCACTCGATAATCGATTTCAACACCGCTTGCAAGCACGTGGTTAAGGAATTAATCACAAAGTGATATCGGATTACGGAACGAGTAAAGTACTTGATGTGAACGAGATTGAACTAGGTATGCCGATACCAACGATCGAATCTCGGGCTAGTAAAATATCGCGTGACGAAGGGAATACATATATGGGATTAATTGAATCCTAGCATTGTGGTTCATCCGATATGATCATCGATGAATGTGTGGGAGTCAATATGGGTTTCCAGATCCCGCTGTTGATCATTGATAGAAGATCATTTCTGCATATTCTCGAACCCGTAGGGTCACACACTTAACGTGCCTCGACACTAGGATAGAATGGATAATTGTTTTATGAGTTTTTGTTCGGAGTCTCGGATGTGATCCAGGATGTCACGAGAGGTTTCGGAATGGTCCGGAGAATAAGATTCATATAAAGGAAAGCAATTTTTGGATTTCGGAATCGTTTCGGAGTTTATCGGTATTGTACCGGAAGGTTCTAGAAGGTTCTGGAGTCGGACCAACGTGGGCCCACTTGTCGGGGTCCTGCGTGGGCCTAAGGGGGCCCTGGCCGCTTTGGGCCAGGGGCACAAGGCCCCAAAGGCCCAGCCGGCCAGCCTAGGGGAAACCATAGGGGAGATCTTCTAGAAGGAGGGGGAAACTTGCCCCCCACTCCAACCCTTGGGGCCGCCGCCCTAGGGCTTGGAGGAGGGGCCAAAGGGGATGGCCAGCCCCCTATATAAGGTGGGAAGTGGCGCACCCTCCCCCTCACACTCCTCCAACCCTAGGCGCCGTCCTGCTTCCCTCCACCTCTCTCTCTCTCTCTCTCCCGACTGCGCATAGGCGTAGCCTGCGCATTAACTCTCCACCATAGCACTACGCCGTCGTGCTGCAGATCTAATCTATCTCTCCACCCCACTTGCTGGACCGAGGAAGGAGGAGACGTCGCGGAACCGTACGTATGCATCTCTCGGAGGCGCCGCCACTTGCGGTGTAGGATTGGATCGGATCACGAGGAGGAGACGGCTAGTACGACTACATCAACCACGTTCTATTGAACGTTTCCGCTATGCGATTTCTTCAAGGGTATGAAGATCTCATCTATCTCTCTCGTTGATTGCATCTCCTAGATTAGATCTTGGCTTTCTTGTTCGCATCCGTAGAAAATTTTGATTTACTGTGCTGCGAAACCCTTCACTGGTATCAGAGCTAGATCTATGCATAGATGTGTTTCACGAGTAGAACGCAACATGCTTGTTGCGGGCGTTGATGTTTTCTGTTGCAAGCCTCTTGTTGTGTATTTCTTATGGCGTGGCATAGTGAGATCGAAGCGGTCCAGGCCAACTTTACGCGACCTCGTTCGCGAGACCGGCTCCGCGCTTGACGTGTGGCTTGTTCCACACATGCGGCTGGTGGATGCTAGTTTCTCTCACTATAGTAGTCATGGGATTTACACCGGATTTTAGCAACCATAATATCACCATTGTGGCTTTCCGTAGGTAAGAATCGTTCTTAGCTTGTTACTCCCAGAAGCCACGTAAAACATGCAACAACAAAGTAGAGGCGTCTAACTTGTTTTTGCAGGGAGTGTTTTGTGATATGGTATGGCCCAGGACATGATGTGTATGATGTATGCAATGATCATGTTTTGTAATATTTCACGACTTGCATGTAGATGAGTACACAACTGGCAGGAGCCATACGGTTGTCTTTATAATTCTGTATGACCTGTGTGTAAACTTCTTATACGCCATTTAATAGCTTTACTTTATCGCTAAGTAGTTAGCAATAGTTGTAGTTGCTATTCGTGGTGGAGGCAATCATGGTGGAGTGATGGAGATCATGTTGGCGCGCACAAGATGGAGATCATTGCGCGAAGATTGGCTATACGATGTCACATAAAATTATATGCATGTGATGTTTATCCTTTTATGTGTCTTATTATGCTTAGATCGCGACGGAAGCATTATAAGATGAATCCTCACTTAAAGATCAAGATAAAATTGTGTTCTCCCCATGGATGCACCATTGCGAAAGTTCGTCGTGTTCAAGCACCTCGTGATGATCGGGTGGTATAAACTCTACGTTTACATACAACGGGTGAAAGCCAGTTTTGCACACGCGGAAATACTTGGGTTTGACTTGACGAGCCTAGCATGTACAGACATGGCCTCGGAACAGACGAACCGAAAGGTTAAACATTTGTCATATGAATGATATGATCGACACTTTTTTGTCCACCATTGAAACCACATCTGTTCTCGTGAAGATCGGATTAGCTGTGGTGAATTTGGATCATGTTCACTAAACAACTTGAGGGATGTTGAATTTAGTGGGAGTTCATCTAGTAATTTGATTAAGTTGAACTAGTTATCATGAACATAGTCTAAATTGTATTTGCAAATTTTGTAGATCAAATGGCTAAGTCCAACTTCAACTTCAATGTTTTTGCTGAGAAAGAAAAGCTTAAAAACAATGGGTCTAACTTCACCAACTGGTTCCGCAATCTAAGAATCATTCTCGCTGGCGGACAAAAGGACTATGCACTAGAGAAAACGCTAGGTGACGCCCCTGCTATTGATGCGCCGGCTGATGAAAAAGATGTTTATCAGTCACACAAAGATGATTATGGAGTGATTAAGAGTACCATGTTGTTTGCTATGGAACCGGACCTTCAAAATCGTTTTGAGGAGTTCGCCAGGCCCTTTGAAATACTTGAGGAACTGAAAACCATGTTTCACACTCAGGCCCATTCTGAGAAATATGAGATCTCTGAGAATTTCTTTAACTGCAAGATGGAGGAAGGGATTTCCGTTAGTGACATAGTTCTGCAATCACTCCCTCCTAGCTACAAAGGTTTTGTAGTTACTCACAATCAAATTGGTTCCACTAATACAATCACTGAGCTCTTCGCTAAGCTGAAAGCTGCGGAGGTGGATATCAAGAAATATAATCATGTGTTGATGGTCAACAAGACCCCTAGCTTTATGAAAGGTAAGGGTGCAAAGAAATCCTTCAAGAAAGGCAGCGGCAAGCGTGTTGCCCCTGCTAAGAAGAAGCTCAAGTCTGGACCTAAGCCGGACACTGAGTGCTTCTATTGCAAGCACAAGGGTCACTAGAAGCGCAACTGTTCGAAGTACTTAGCGGACAAGAAGTCTGGCACCATTAAAGGTATATTTGATATACATGTTATTGATGTTTACCTTACTAGCGCTCGTTGTAGTGCCTGGGTATTTGATACTGGTTCAGTTTCTAATATTTGTAACTCGAAATAGGAGCTACAAAATATACGGCGGCTAGCAAGGGATGAGGTGACGATGCGCGTTTGCAATGGATCAAAAGTTGATGTGATGGCCGTCGGCACGCTCTCCTTAGTTTTACCTTCGGGATTAGTTTTACACCATAATAAGTGTTATTATGTGCCTGCATTGAGTATGAACATTATCTCTAGATCATGTTTATTGCAAGACGGTTATTCATTTAAATCGGAGAATAATGGTTGTTCCATTTATATGAATAACATCTTTTATGGTCATGCACCTATTGTGAATGGTTTATTTCTTCTGAATCTCGAAAGCATGAAACACACATCCATAACATTGAGGCTAAGAGATGCAAAGTAGATAGTAATAATTCAACTTATTTGTGGAACTGCCATCTAGGTCATATTGGTGTAAAACGCATGAAGAAACTCCATTATGATGGACTTTTGGAGTCTCTTGATTTTGAATCATTTGACACATGCGAGCCGTGCCTCATGGGCAAGATGATCAAAACCCCGTTCTCCGGAATAATTGAGCGAGCAACACACTTATTGGAAATCATACATACCGATGTATGCGGACCAATGAGTGTTTCGACACGCGGTGGATATCGCTATTTTCTCACTTTTACTGATGACTTAAGTAGATATGGGTATATCTATCTAATGAAACATAAATCTGAAACGTTTAAAAGTTCAAAGAATTTCAGAACGAAGTGGAAAACCATCGTAACAGGAAAATTAAATTTCTATGATCCGATCGTGGAGGTGAATATTTGAGTTATGATTTTCTCACGCATCTTAAAGCAAGCGGAATCGTTTCGCAACTCACGCCACCCGGAACAACACAGTGGAATGGTGTGTCTGAACGCCGGAATCGAACTCTATTAGATATGGTGCGATCAATAATGTCTCTTACAGATTTTCCATTATCATTTTGGGGTTATGCATTAGAAACCACTGCATTCACTTTAAATAGGGCACCATATAAATCCGTTGAGACGACACCGTATGAACTATGGTTTGGTGCTAAACCTAAGTTGTTGTTTCTTAAAGTTTGGGGATGCGATGCTTACGTCAAGAAGTTGATGCCGGACAAGCTCGAACCCAAAGCGGAGAAATGTGTCTTCATAGGATACCCTAAGGAAACGATTGGGTATACCTTATACCACAGATCCGAAGGCAAAGTGTTTGTTGCAAAGAACGGATCCTTTCTTGAGAAGGAGTTTCTCCCGAAAGAAGTGAGTGGCAGGAAGGTAGAGCTAGACGAGGTTATTGAACCTTCTCTCGAGTTGGAGAGTAGCGCAGCACCTGAAATTGTTCCAGTGCTTTATGCACCAACAATAGAGGAAGCTAATGATGAGGATCATGAAACTTCGAACGATGCTACTACTAAACTTCGCAGGTCGACAAGGTCACGTGCCACTCCTGATTGGTACGGCAACCCTGTCTTAACCATCTTGTTGTTAGACAACAGTGAACCTGCGAATTATGAGGAAGCAATGATGAGCCCAGACTCTGGGAAATGTCTAGAGGCCATGAAATCCGAATTAGGATCCATGAGCGAAAACCAAGTATGGACTTTGGTGGACCCTCCTAGCGACCGTAAGGCCATTGAGTGCAAATGGATTTTCAAGAAGAAAATGGACGCGGATGGTAATGTTACTGTCTATAAAGCTCGGCTTGTCGCAAAAGGGTTTCGGCAAGTTCAAGGTGTTCACTACGATGGGACTTTCTCTCCCATAGCGATGTTTAAGTCCATTCGGATTTTATTAGAAATTGCTGCATTTCATGATTATGAAATATGACAGATGGAGGTCAAGACTGTGTTCCTCAGTGGAAACATTGATAGAGAGTTGTATATGATGCAGCCCGAAGGTTTTGTCATTCCTAAGGATGCTAATAAGGTGTGCAAACTTCAGCGTTCCATTTATGGACTAAAGCAAGCATCTCGGAGTTGGAACCTTCGTTTCGATCAAGTGATCAAGAGCTTAGGATTTGTTCCAAATTGCTACGAAGCTTGCATCTACAAGAAAGTGAGTGGGAGCTCGGTGAAATTTTTAGTACTATATGTGGATGACATATTGATTATTGGAAATGACATTGGTATGCTTAACGATGTGAAGAGTTATTTGAATAAATGTTTTTCAATGAAAGACCTGGGAGAAGCTGCTTATATATTAGGCATCAAAATATATAGAGATAGACAAAGACGCCTAATAGCTTTAAGCCAAAGTACATACCTAGACAAAGTTCTGAAAAGGTTCAGAATGGATAAATCAAAGAAAGGTTCATTGCCCATGTTGTCAGGTAAGAAATTGAGCAAGGCTCAGTGTCCAGCTAAGGTAAACGACAGAGATACTATGAGCAAAGTGCCATATGCCTCGGCCATAGGTTCTATCATGTATGCCATGCTGTGTACTAGACCGGATGTGTCCAATGCTCTTAGTTTGACGAGCAGATACCAAAGTGATCCAGGAGTGGAACACTGGACAGCCGTAAAGAACATCCTAAAGTATTTAAATAGGACTAAAGAAATGTTCTTGGTCTATGGAGGTGATGAGCAGCTCGTCGTAAAAGGTTATGTCGATGCTAGTTTCAACACTGACCCGGATGATTCTAAATCTCAGAGAGGATACATTTATATTTTGAATGGTGGAGCCATGAGCTGGAGAAGCTGCAAGCAAAGCATGATCGTGGGATCTACAACAGAAGCAGAATACATGGCTGCTTCAGAAGCGTTAAGTGCCTTGGACCCACTTGAGATATTGTGCGACAACACTGGCGTCATAGTACTGGCTAAGGAACCAAGATATCATCCAAAGACCAAGCATATCAACCGCCATTTTCATATAATTCGAGATTATATAGCAGATGGAGATCTGAAGATTAGCAAAGTACATACGGATCTGAATGTCGCAGATTTGTTGGCTAAACCTCTTCCACAAGCAAAACATGATCAGCACCTTAATGCCATGGGTGTTAGATTGTTGCCAGATGTAAACTAGATTATTGCTTCTAGTGCAAGTGGGAGACTGTTGGAATTATGCCCTAGAGGCAATAATAAAGATGTTATTATTATAATTCTTGTTCATGATAAAGTTTATATTCGATGCTAGAATTGTATTAAGCGGAAACTTTGATACTTGTGTGATTTATGAACAACACCATGTCCCTAGTACGCCTCTATGGAGTAGCTCATTGATTAATGATGATTAAGGTTTCCTAACCATAGATGTGAGTTGTCGATTAATAATGAGATCATGTCATTAGGAGAATGATATGATGGACAGACCAAAATTAAGCAGAGGAATTAGATCGTGTCATCGTGTTCATCTTTGCGAAGCTTTTTCCTATGTCAAATATTGTATTCCTTAGACCATGAGATAATACAACTCCCTGGTATCAGAAGAAAGCTTTGAGGTCATCGAACGTCATCCTATGTGAGGGTGATCATAAAGGTGTCTCTCAAGTGATCGGAGTGTACTTGTTGGGTTGTATGTATCGAGATGGAATTTGTCCCTCCTGAGTCGGAGAGATATACTTCGGGCCCACTCGGTAATAGATATCAACACCGCTTGCAAGCACGTGGTTAAGGAGTTAATCACAAAGTGATATCGGATTACGTGACGAGTAAAGTACTTCCCGTGAACAAGATTGAACTAGGTATGCCGATACCAACGATCGAATCTCGGCAAGTAAAATATCGCGTGACGAAAGGAATACATATATGGGATTAATTGAATCCTGGAATCATGGTTCATCCGATATGATCATCGATGAATTTGTGGGAGTCAATATGGGTTTCTAGATCCCGCTATTGATTATTGAAAGAAGATCATGTCTGCATATTCTCGAACCTGTAGGGTCACACACTTAATGTGCCTTGACGGTAGGATAAAATGGATAATTGGTTTATGAGTTTTTGTTCGGAGTCTCACATGAGATCCAGGACGTCACGAGAGGTTCCAGAATGGTCCGGAGAATAAGATCCATATAAAGGAAAGCAGTTTTTACATTTCTGAATCGTTTTGGAGTTTATCGTTATTGTACCGGAAGGTTCTATAAGGTTCCGGAGTGGGACCAACGTGGGCCCACTTGTCGGAGGCCTGCGTGGGCCTAAGGGGAAGTGCCCTGGCCGCTTTGGGCCAGGGGCACAAGGCCCCAAAGGCCCAGCCAGCCAGCCTAGGGGAAACCCTAGGGGAGATCTTCTAGAAGGAGGGGGAACTTGCCCCCCACTCCCACCCTTGGGGCTGCGGCCCTAGGGCTTGGAGGAGGGGCCAAAGGGGCCGGCCAGCCCCCTATTTAAGGTGGTCAGGGGCACACCCTCCCCCTACCACTCCTCCAACCCTAGCCGCCATCCTGCTGCCCTCCACCTCTCTCTCTCTACCGACTGCGCGTAGGCGAAGCCGTGCCGCAGAAACTCTCCACCATAGCACCACACCGTCATGCTGCAGATCCAATCTATCTCTCCACCCCACTTGCTGGACCAAGGAAGGAGGATACGTTGCATCACCGTACGTGTGCATCTCTCAGAGGCGCCGCCACTTGCGGCGTAGGATCGGATCGGATCGCGAGGAGGAGACGGCTAGTACGACTACATCAACCACGTTCTGTTGAACGTTTCTGCTGTACGATTTCTTCAAGGGTATTAAGATCTCATCTATCTCTCTCATTGTTTGCATCTCCTAGATTAGATCTTGGCTTTGTTGTTCGCATCCATAGAAATTTTTGATTTATTATGCTGCAAAACCCTTCAGTTATGGTTGTATTCTTTGCTTGTTAAACAATGTGGTTCTTAGGTATTGAATACCGAATTGGTTGGTATGAAATTACATACTGAACGACGCAATTCATGAACTATAATGGACTAAGTAACTAGCAAGAAAATATGTGATGATGTTCATTAAAAACAAACAAACCGGTGTTTGTATTTCTTGTTGGCATCAAAGCTTGCCTTCAAGATTTGTTTTAATAATAGTTATTTAAATCAGGTATTATGAGAACAAATATTGTTCAAATAATTACCGTATTCCATAAAATATGGATGATTTACATATCTAGTTGGAGAAATCACATCCATAAAATAATGCTAAAATGTCGCAAGACAAATGAATGAAATATCACTTACAAAGTGACATCACCATTTAAATTATACTGGAAAGAAAACATGATGAAACTCCATATTCATGGATTTTTGGAGTCTTTGATTTTATCTAGTGAAGCTTGTGAGACTTTCCTGGGGATAATTAAAACATCATTCAAAGGCCAAAGAAGAACGATCGACTAAATTATTGGAATTTTTCAACTTCATATGCTTTCTCCGGAAATTTGAGTGAAGATTCACTTAATCAAAAAGAAGTATGAAATATTTGAAAACGTTCAAAGACTTTCAAGATGAAGTGGAAAATCATTGTAACAAAAAAATAAATAATTTATGATTTTATCATCAAGGGATTTATTTGAGTTGCAAGTTTAGCAAAACACCAAGTTTTGCAGCTCCCTAAACACCATAGGAATGTGGAGTGTTTGAGATTTGTAATGGAACCTTGCGTGACATGGTTGGATCAAAGGTGTTATTTATAAAACTGCCATTATGTTTTAAAAGATTAAAGCTTTAGAGACTACCGCTTTTACACTAACTTGATCTGTTGAAATGACACCATGTAAGTTATGGTTTGGGGTAAAACCCAAGTTGTCCTTTCTTAAATTTTAGTATGCTAAGCATAAGTAAGATGTTTACAACCAAAGTCGGATGAGCATGTCTTTGTAGGTTGTGTCGAATAATCATTGTGTATTCGTCCATAACACCGAGGACAAAAGGGTTTGTCGCTTGAAACGTGAAGTTTCTTGAAAAAGAATTTTTTCACAAAAAGATAAGTGGAAGGATAATAGAACTTAGATAAGGTTAACGAACCTTAGCTATATGTGCTGAGTTGCGCAGTTTCAGAAAACGTTCCGGAGGAAGCCACAATACTCATGGCTCATGTGCCTCAAAGGTTGCGGTCATGGAGGTCTAAGTTTCTAATGAACCAAGTAGCTCGGATAAACAATCAAATGCTAGGATTTGAGAGAAAATCATTGTTGTTTGACAATGATGAACTGACTACATGAAAAGAAGCGATGATGGGCCTTGACTCCATCAAATGGCTTGAAGCCATAAAATCTGTGATAGTTACATACACGAGAAATTAAGTTTTTTAAACTTGGAAGACCCTCCGGAAAGGTGTAAAAACCTATCGGTCGTATTTAGATATATAAAGAAACAGACATGGATGTTTCACATCTGTGAAATAGTCAACATGTCGTAAATTATTTTACGACAATCACTACAAGAAATATGTTATTCTATGACCTTCTAATAGTGACCGTGAATAAAATCGTCATAGAGTTATGATGATTTTGTACTAGATGGTCGTAAGTAGTTCAAGAGGGCCTATACCCTGAAAAACTACGACGATTTTGCTAAAAATCGTCATAGTTACTTTAGATGAAATCATCATAACCTAGTGGAAGCAGTCTATGGTGTTACTTGTAGCTCACTATGACGATTTTAAATCATTATATTGTTCAAATTAGCATAACTTGAAATGAGTAGTCAGCCACATCAGAAATAGCGCCTATGTGGCGTGTTTATGTGTCAGTTTTTACTACGTGTCTTATCTATATGTCAGTATTGGCTTATATGTTAATATTTAGTAGGATTATATTTGTCAAAAAAAGACACGCGCACAATTCAAACCGACATACGAATTATTAGGTATATTTTAGTATGATTATATTAATATATTTTTTAATAGAAAACTCAAGATTTATTACATAAATAGCGGAATTATTAGTAAAAAAATTCAGCCGAGAGGTTTGAACTACCCACGACCGCCCAAACAACTAGGGCGCTAACCACTAGGACACTTAATATATTGTGGTATACTACCGCTCGTGCTCACCTTCAACTCAATATATTGGCCGGATCTTCAGCTTGGGCCGCAAACAGCTTGACCCGTTAGCTTGGGAAATTACTTGGACAACTGCAAACAAAATAAGACAAAATTTATAGAACTTTTAACGTGAGAGGATAAGATGTGGAGCTAGCATAACTTTGTCCCAAAGCATATTTGAAAAACCATGTCTCAAAACCATGTCGTTGAGCATCGCCTGGAGACACCACACCGTCCCCTACCCTTGTCCATGCCATTAGCCGCCTGTAACATCGCCCCCGACGAGCTCACCGTGCGCCCCGACAGTCCCCTCGCTCGACTATAAATAGAGGCCACCCCCGCTCGATTTCTTCACACCATATCACTCCCCTCTCCTCACTGATCGTGCCACACCGTTCTCAGAGCAAGGCGAGCACCACCCCGCCGGAATTTCACCGGAGCCCGCCGCCTCTGGAGAAGAAGGGAACCATCAATTTCGTCCACCCCAGGAGCTTCCGCGACCACCCCTGAGTTTGCCGTCATCGACTTCGTTGTTCGCCCGCCTCGCCGACCCTCGCCCGTACCCCGGTGAGCCCCCAGCACCCCCCACTGGCCGCGTTAGGTTTCGTTCTCGCCGCCGTTGTCTCGCGTCGATGATGACTCCCAGCCGTTGGATTAGAATCGGATCAAACGACCCACGTTGCCCCATACCGCTTCGCACAGCCCCGTGTCACTGACGAGTGGGGACACCCACTTAAGCAGCCCGCGGGAGCACTGCGCTTAGCAGGCCGGCCCGTTAACTTTTTCCGCGCAGCCCAGTTATTCAAATTAAACTTTTTCCATTTCAATTCGAACCCACTTCTGTACCCAAATCAACCCAGATCGATTCAGTGCACCAAATTGAATGAAACCAATTTTATTGGAATGGCCTGTGAATGCTGAATCCAAGCCCGTTGGATTCAATTCATTTGGATCAATAGATCACCCATGGTAAAAATAACAAGGCAGAAGCTTTTCTACATTCAAACATTTTTCAAATTTAAACCATAATAGCTTTTGAGTTGATTCCAACTCTCAAAAATCACATTTAACCATACCTTTCAGAATATATAAAAATATATAGGTTTACTTGCAGAAATAATATTCAAGTAATAAAAGAATGCCCCATAGGCATTTCTAGCCACTTTAATTAATTAAAATAAAAGGGTAAAACCTTATTAAATTGTGACACCACTTTAAATCACATTCCCATGGACTACAATATGTGGTGATGACATGTGTCAACATGATCCCATGTTTGGTTTAGAGAATATTAAATCTTAAATAGTTTTTCAATGAGTAAAAATTACTTTTCTAAAAAAAAGGAATTAAACCAAGCCTTAACCTTGTAATGTTAGAGATGATGCTAGTTCATCTATAGGACCCTTGTGTGTGATGATTGCAAGTAGTTAAGTATTGTTTGGTGACTGTGTACCTCGTATTTATTCATAGACGCTAGTACCGACCAAGGATACGAGGAGGAAGGAGGATACTACGAAGAAGAAGCCGAGGAGAACTTCAACCACTGCTCTGCACAAGGCAAGCCTAATACTACTAGTTGAATGTGCAAGCCTTACTAATCAAGTTGACCTATCCAAGCTAACACTTGCAAGTTAGCAAGCTTAGGCTGATGGTGTGCAAGAAAATACTTGCTTGTTACTATGCCTACTATATGCCTTAAGCATATGTGATCATACCCACTTGATAAACCAATCCTAGTTTTATTTGCAAGCTTCTTACTTTATTTTTTATCAAAGCTATTACTTAGAGTTACTTATGTAAATTATAGATACTAGAAAGATAAAATTTGGCCTATGCTAAATAACCTTGATATCATCCCAAGGCATAAGATTGAACTTAGTTAGCACCTACTAGTTACCACCCCTCATCAGTGCTTACCCCCACTTGTAGATGCTAGTGCTAAGCATAAAACTTGATCAACTTTAGATGGGAATACTTGGTGGAAAAATGGTTATGAAAACCTTGGAATGATTGATCATTCTATTGAAATGTTTTGGACATGTGTTTATGAACACTTGATGATTTTAGTGATGAAAATGTTGAGGCATGAGCCTTAGCCCTTTATAAAACTGATGGTTGTCTGGATGCGATACCATTCCAATTTTATCGTACAACTACAATACCCGAATATTGGGTAGGGCTTGACTGGAAACTTATATACCTTAGTATTAGTTCCCTCACGACCAAGGTCTGAGCTGAGGCTACCTTGTGAAGATTGTCCACCTGTGCAGTACCCAAGATGATAGTTGGTCATGGTTGGGAGGCCAGACTCGCAGGAGAGGTACTTATACTAGGGCGTGTAATTTAAAGGTTAGGCTTGATTATCCGCATATTGAGTATGGTGAATTCAGGATTTGTTCCTGACGGATGTATCGAATGTTGTGGTGAAACTGTACAATCTCTGCAGAGTGTCAAACTATTCGAATATTCGCGTGCGCGGTTATGTACAGTTGGAGTGGCCATACTGTTCCCCCGTCAGCCGTTTTCAAAATGACTTGTGAAATGAATTGAGATTTTGACTTGACCACAACAGATTTGTGACCGGAGTTACAAGATCCCACTTAGGAGTTATAAAATTGTGACTAGCTTTAGAACTTAGTAGAGATAAATCTGGCTTTTGCAAAACAACCCTAGAGCCTAGTGTCCTATTATCCAAAAACCCCTTTACTTGTTAGTATTAGCTTGCGAGTACTTAAAGAGTACTTATGGCTTTGTCCCTGGCTATTCCCATGGCCAGACTATGAAGAGGAGTAATTGGAAGATGGACCCCAGAAAGGTTACGACAACTAGGATCATCTCCCATCGTCAGCATTGCCTATGACCCCGAAGATGGAGCTTCGCCTACGCTATCGCTATTATTACGTATTCTGCTGCTTGAAATTGTATTAAGAACTGGATCATGAGATCCCTATGTGTGTAAGAACTTATGTATCGCTTGTAATGGATGATGTACTATGGTATCCAATTCTGTTATGTCTCGCAAAAATGGTAATTCTGGGATTGCGATGTATGGCATAACAGGCATCTAGGATAGAAAAATCTGGGTGTTTACAAGTTGGTATCAGAGCCATCCTGACCATAGGAGACCCTAGTTAGACTGGACGTTTGAACCAAAAACTTAGTTTCAAAACCAAAGAAAAAAAAATATTTACAAAAACTTATTCTAATTCTTATCCCTTTTATTCTTTCATAAAAATTCATGTTCCTCAAAAACTCTTGCAAAATATATAAAATTTTGACACACTTGATCACCCTGCTAATCTACTCATCCTCTATTCTTATAGATGGACGTCAAGTACAGCAAGTTTTACCAACAGGGGAATGGAGGAGACCTTATCTTTGAGAGGGATTTGGACCAGCTTTCGGAACTTCTGGAGCGTCCGCACCCCGAGTTCTTCGGAGCTCAGCTCAATGATCAAGGAGGAGAAGATCTGCAGTGGCTAATTGTTGCAAGTCTCCGAGGAAAAATTGAACCTCCCACTGCGGAGGGAATTCAGTTTACCTTTAGGGAAAACAACTGGCTCGATGGACTTGCCAGAGCAATGCAGGAAGCTCATCTGTGTGGGCAGAGCATCAATCATATCAAGGGTACTCGCTTTGAGTTTTGCCCAAGGCGTGATGCAAATGGACAACCACTGGAAGCCCCATACCACCCCGAGCTGAAGACTCAATTGGACCACCTTAGCTTCACGATGGATTATCGTTAGCAGGAGTTGGACAACTGCCATGACTATTGCAACCACAAGTCTGCCATAATCAAGACGAAGGATCAGACCATCGCCATGCTAGCAAGGGATCGCAAGTCTCGCCGCCGGCAGCTCGACAAGAAGAGCGCATTATTACCCATCTTCACCACCGCATCTCATCTTTGGAGGAGACCATCCACGAGAGAGACATGCAGTTAGAGGAAAGGGAGAATGCCGGAGAGGATCTTCGTGGAGACCCTTACTCCTATCTCAGCGATGACGATGATTTTCTGGAGGATCAGGCCATGGACTTCTTCACCGATGAGGATGATTTCGCCTTCATCGATGATGATGAAGATGATGAAGCCACGGACTCCGAGGAGTAGTAGCACTTGACCACTAGCGTAGGGAGTAGTATTCGGTCCCACTGTATCGTAGTTCTCAGAATGGTTCTTAAAACCATCTGTTTTTGTTTGTTGTGATGTGTGTTGTACCGTGTGCTATGAATGAATGAATGAAAAAGCAAGTTGCTAGAAAAATCTGAGTCAAACCTTTAAAACTTTTCAAAGTCCCCGTAACCTTAGAAATTTCCCTCTTTTCTCATGATCTATCTAAATCTTCAGATGCCACGTGGAGGAAGTGGTTCAGCCCCGGACCCGATGTTGCAGATCCTGCAAATGTTGACTTCTGACCGCGAAGCTGAAAGAGCGGAACGTCAAGCCAACCTAGCCACTCTGCAACAGATAGCCCAGCTAGCCCACAACAACCAAGGCCACGGAAATCAGGACAACCATGGATCTAAGCTCAAGAATTTCCAGAACACCAACCCACCTGTTTTCACTAAGTCAGAAGAACCCCTAGACGCCGATGATTGGCTGCAAACCATGGAAAATAACCTAGAAGTCGCCGGAGTGGAAGCCACGAGAAAGTCCTATTCGCCACCCACTATCTAGCCGGAGATGCCAGAGCATGGTGGAACAGCGTTCGCGCAATGACCGGAGGCCAGATGATGACCTGGGAGGAATTCAAGGTCAAGTTTAGCAGAACCCATGTACCACCAGGTTTGATCAAGAGAATGAGAGACGAGTTCAGAGAGCTGAAGCAAGGAAGGATGACTGTAGTGGAATACCGTGACAAATTTTTGTCATTAGCTAGGTATGCCCCGGACGAGATAGACATCGAAGCCAGGAAGAATGAAAGATTACTAAATGGTCTGCATGACGAGATGCAGATAGTGTTAGTCAATATCCCCTTTGCGTATATTGAAGCCCTTGTCGACTCTGCCATCCAGATGGAAGGAAAGATCAACCAAGCCAATGAGAACCGCAAGCGTCGTATGATGCATCAGCCAGGAACCCATCAGACCCCAAAGTATCGCCCCAACCCATCTCCAAGATTTGCCCCAAGAACCAACAGACCCCCGATGAACCGTCCGACCTATCCCAACCGTGGAAACCCTAGACCCGAAGGAACTCACAACAACCCCGGCAACTCTAGCAATTTCACCCGTGCCCCACCCAAGTTCAACAGCAACAATGCTACCGCCAACACCAACACTTCCCCGAGGACTGGAAGCAATGTTGTGCCTGTAGCAGCCAAGGACAAGTCGCAAGTGACTTGTTATGATTGTGGAAATAAAGGCCACTATTCTAACGAGTGCCCCAACAAGAAGAATGCTACATCCCACAATGCCAATGCCCCAGCTTAGCAGCAGCGTCGTGTTCATCCAGGGAGAAGATTTGCCCCATGGAATTCACTCAACCGCAATGGCCGTCTTTTTCTCATGCATGCTGAACAAGCTCAGGAAGCGCCAGACGTTGTGCTGGGTATGTTTTCTGTTAATTCAGTACTTGCAAGAGTGTTCTTTGATTCTGGTGCACCGCATTCATTTGTCACCGAAGAATTTGCATCCACTAGTAAAATTCAACCAACCAAACTGAAGCATGTTATGATTGTTCAAATTCCCGGATCAACCACCAAGCCTAGGCAAATTTGCAAAGCCGTCCTTATCCAAATCCATGGCATAGATTTTTATGCTAATCTGATAGTACTCGTAACTAAAGGTTTGGAAGTAGTACTAGGAATGGATTGTATGTCCAAACATAAAGGATTGATTGACTGTGCCAAGAAAGCCATCACCATGACCTGTACAGCCGGAATATCAGTCGAACATATATCTGAAACCTTACCTCGCCAATTCAAATGCAACAAGAGTATAGCCCAACCTACCATTGACCAAGTCCGGATAGTCTGTGAATACCCTGATGTATTCCCAGATGTTTTGCCAGGTATGCCCCCAGATCGGGATATCGAGTTTATCATTGAACTAATCCCCGAAACCAGACCCATAGCCCAGAGACCCTATAGTATGAACCCGTCAGAGCTCACAGAACTGAAGAAGCAACTGGATTCCATGTTGGAAATCGGATTGATTCAACCAAGTGCGTCACCATGGAGATCACCTGTCTTGTTTGTGGACAAGAAGGATGGAGGTAACCGTTTGTGTACGGAGTATCGGAAGTTGAATGATGTCACCATCAAGAACAAGTACCCCTTTCCCAAGATCGAAGATTTGTTTGATCAGTTGACCGGTGCCAAAGTATTTTCTAAGATTGATCTTAGAACTGGCTATCATCAACTCAAGATTTGTGCAGAGGATATTCCAAAGACTGCCTTTACCACCAGATATGGATTGTATGAGTATACAGTCATGTCTTTCGGATTAACCAATGCCCCCGCTTATTTCATGAACCTCATGAATAAGATTTTTATGGACTTCCTGGATAAGTTTGTCGTTGTTTTCATCGATGACATTCTGATTTATTCCAAATCAGAAGAAGAACATGAGCTAAACCTAAGGACCATTCTTGGAACCCTTAGAGAGCATCAGTTGTATGCCAAATTTAGCAAATGTGAATTCTGGTTACAGGAAGTAGGATTCCTCGGTCACATTGTATCAGCTGGAGGAATTGCCGTTGACCCTGCCAAAGTGAAAGATGTAGAAGATTGGCAAGCCCCAGCCAATCAAACCCAAGTTCGTTCTTTTCTCGGATTGGCGGGATATTACCGCAAATTCGTAGAAGGATTCTCGAGTATCGCCCGACCCATGACCCAATTGCTGAAGAAGGACAAGAAATTTGAATGGACAGACAAGTGTGAAGCGAGTTTTCAAGAACTCAAGAGGAGATTGATATCAGCCCCAATCTTGATCATGCCGGATATCACGAAGCCTTTCGATGTGTATTGTGATACATCCAAGATTGGTCTCGGATGTGTGCTAATGCAAGAAGGCAAAGTTATATCTTATCTATCTCGACAATTGAAGCAACATGAGAAAAACTACCCAACCCATGACCTCGAAATCGCAGCCGTAGTTCTAGCCCTGAAGACATGGAGACATTCCCTGATGGGAAATCGTTGTGAGATCTATTTGGATCACAAGAGGCTAAAGTATATATTCACTCAGAAGGAGCTGAATATGAGGCAGAGAAGATGGATTGAGCTAATCAAGGATTATGACCTGGACATTCACTATCACCCTGGTAAAGCCAACGTGGTAGCTGATGCCCTTAGCAGATTGCCGTGCCGCTTGAACTCCATGATTTTGAAGGAGCAACCAAGCTTGCACAAGGAGATGGAAGATTTTCGAATGGAATTAGTAAGTGAAGGATTTTTGGCTAGCATAGAACTCCAGCCCACTTTGATCAGTCAGATTAAGGAGGGGCAGAAGGAAAATGCTAGTATCGACGGAATCAAGCGTCGTATCGGTATAGGCAAAGTACCCGGATTCACCGAGGACGAAGAAGGAGTGTTGTGGTACAAATGAAGCCTTTGTGTACCAGCAGATTCTGAGTTGAAAGAAGTTATTTTGAAGGAGGCTCATGATACTCTTTATTCTATCCATCCCGGAGGAACTAAGATGTATCAATATTTGAAAGAGCAATTTTGGTGGCATAAGATGAAGAGAGAAATAGGAAGCTATATCGCCAAGTGTGATATATGTCAGCGAGTCAAGGCAGGACATCAAAGACCCGCTGGATTGTTGCAACCCTTGCAGATTCTGGAATGGAAATGGGATTCTGTAGGAATGGACTTTATCACTGGACTACCTACTTCTAGTAGGGGAAATGACTCTATCTGGGTCATATTGGACAGATTGTCCAAAGTCGCCCATTTCCTGCCCGTCAAGACCACATATCAGAGTTCGAAACTAGCAGAGTTGTACATCGCTAGAATCGTCAGTTTGCACGGAGTCCCTAAGAACATAGTATTGGATCGAGGAACTCAGTTTACCTCGAGATTCTAGAAGAAAGTTCAAGAAGGTTTAGGAACCCGCCTAGATTTCAGTACCGCGTATCACCCTCAGACCGATGGACAAACGGAGCGAGTAAATCAAATACTCGAAGATATGCTGAGAGCATGCGTGTTAGAATATGGATCCAAGTGGGAAGACTGTCTGCCGTTCGCAGAATTTTCTTACAACAATAGTTATCAAGCCAGTTTGCAAATGGCCCCATTTGAATTCATGTACGGAAGAAAGTGTCGCACCCCTTTGAACTGGTCGGAAGTAGGAGAGAGTCAGATTTTCGGACCCGGCATCCTACAAGAAGCAGAAGAGAAGGTTCACAAGATTCGTGAGCACCTCAAGACCGCCCAATCCCGACAGAAGAGTTACGCCGACAAGAGACGTCGAGACCTCGCCTTCAATATAGGAGATTTTGTTTATCTGAAAGTGTCACCATTGATGGGAATGCAGCGTTTCCAACTCAAAGGAAAGTTAACCCCCAGATATATCGGACCTTTCAAAATACTGAACCGTCGAGGAGAAGTGTCGTATCAATTGGAACTACCCGAAGAGATGTTAGCCGTGCACAATGTGTTCCATATCTCGTTACTTCGCAAGTGTCTCGAAGTCCCCGAGAAGACCGAGGTATTCAAGAATATCGATCATCAGACCATAGAGATCAACGATGACCTGACCTATCCCGAAGTACCCATCCGCATTTTGGAGGAATCTTTTCGAGCTACCCGAACCCGAAGCATCAAGTTTCTCAAGATTCAGTGGAGCAACCACACAAAAGAGGAAACTACCTGGGAGCGCGAAGATCACATCAGGACGGAGTTTCCCGAACTCTTCAAATCCTAGGTAATCTTTCGTCCTTTTTCAAATCTCGGGATGAGATTTTGTTTAAGGGGGGAAGGTTTGTAACATCCCAAAAATACTAAGCTTGGATCATCAAACTCTAATCATCAAAATTAGGGTTAACAAAAACTTTTCTAAATAAAATTATGAATGCATGCATATGTGTATGCATTGATTTTGAATTCTTTTAAAACCACCTTGTTTGTTTCATTGCTTGTAAAATGTTTCTTAGGTGAAATAAACATCATCTAAAACATTTCCCACACTTTTACTAAAGACAAGTAAATCAAAACACATATATTAAATGAATGGTCACTTTGACCAATTTAACTCTCATGCCTACTTTGGCTGTCTCAAACCTTCAGAACCTAACAGAAACTTTTCTGGATCTTTGCACCCCTTGAATGTACTCATAACAAAGTATCAAGGCCCACTTTGTGATCATCCAGAAACTTTCAAATGCATAGTTTAAATGACAATTCAAAATTGAATCTTTATCATATGGGAAGAACCCACTTTTTCAAAAACCACTCAAACAAGCTCAACTTTCAAAACCCAAGCATCTGCAGACTCACCAGCACCAATCTAGCAAACCCACCAATTTTTTTTTCAAATTTCAAAACTTGATTTCATGCGGCCATTTCATCAAACAGGTTGCAGACACAAATCAAACAAACATCAAACATTATTGTGAGCAGTGATTCTTGCCTAACTTGTTCCCTAGTTAGCTCACAACCAGCTCAGTAGATCATCTAGGAAGATTAACGAAGCACTAGCACCACTGTGAGCTTGCCATTGCCATCAATGGTGAACAGCCGAGCACACCGTTGCCACCCCATAGTCGACAGCAAGCTAGGAGCAGCAGCAAGCCTAGTCAGCATGTCTGGGAGGCAGCCCACCGTCCACCGCCACTCACTATCCTAGCCGCGAGCATTACCAAGCCCTGGACCACGCGCACGAACCGCGCCCAGACCGCCAGAGACCATGCCGAGCGTGCGCCAGAGCACCACCCTCGACCAACGCCCACAGACCGTGCGCCGCCCTCACCACGTGCACACACGATCGCCACCTACCCAGGAGACCGCCAGACATCCCCGTTTGCCGCCTTGTGCCGCACAGCCACCGCCCGCCGTCGAACACGCCACCTCTGCCGCGTAGAGCATCGCCCGTTCCAGACCAAGCCGCACCGCCCCATGCCTCAAAACCATGTCGTTGAGCATCGCCAGGAGACACCACACCGTCCCCTACCCTTGCCCATGCCATTAGCCGCCTGTAACATTGCCCCCGACGAGCTCACCGTGCGCCCCGACGGTCCCCTCGCTCGACTATAAATAGAGGCCACCCCCGCTCGATTTCTTCACACCATCTCACTCTCCTCTCCTCACTGATCGTGCCACACCGTTCTCAGAGCAAGGCGAGCACCACCCTGCCGGAATTTCACCGGATCCCGCCGCCTCTGGGGAGAAGAAGGGAACCATCGATTTCGTCCACCCCATGAGCTGCCGCGACCACCCCTGAGTTCGCCGTCGTCGACTTTGTCGTTCGCCCGCCTCGCCGACCCTCGCACGTACCACGGTGAGCCCCCAGCACCCCCCACTGGCCGCGTTAGGTTTCGTTCTCGCCGGCGTTGTCTCGCGTCGACGATGACTCCCAGCCGTTGGATTAGAATCAGATCAAATGACCCACATTGCCCCATACTGCTTTGCCCAGCCCCGTGTCACTGACGAGTGGGGACACCCACTTAAGCAGCCCGCGGGAGCACTGCGCTTAGCAGGCCGGCCCGTTAACTTTTCCCGTGCAGCCCAGTTATTCAAATTAAACTTTTTCCATTTCAATTCAAACCCACTTCTGTACCTAACTTCAAAAATCAACCCAGATCGATTCAGTGCACCAAATTGAATGAAACCAATTTTGCTGGAAAGCCCTGTGAATGCTGAATCCAAGCCCATTGGATTCAAGTCATTTGGATTAATAGATCACCCATGGTAAAAATAACAAGGCAGAAGCTTTTCTGCATTCAAACATTTTTCAAATTTAAACCATAATAGCTTTTGAGTTGATTCCAACTCTCAAAAATCACATTTAACCATACCTTTCAGAATATTTCAAAATATATAGGTTTACTTACATAAATAATGTTCAAGTAATAAAAGAATGCCCCATAGGCATTTCTAGCCACTTTAATTAATTAAAATAAAAGGGTAAAACCTTATTAAATTGTGACACCACTTTAAATCACATTTCCATGGACTAAAATATGTGGTGATGATATGTGTCAACATGATCCCATGTTTGGTTTGGAGAATATTAAATCTTAAATAGTTTTTCAATGAGTAGAAATTACTTTTCTAAAAAAAAGGAATTAAACCAAGCCTTAACCTTGTAATGTTAGAGATGATGCTAGATCATCTATAGGACCCTTGTGTGTGATGATTGCAAGTAGTTAAGTATTATTTGGTGATTGTGTACCTCGTATTTGTTCATAGAGGCTAGTACCGACCAAGGATACGAGGAGGAAGGAGGATACTACGAAGAAGAAGCCGAGGAGAACTTCAACCACTGCTCTGCACAAGGCAAGCCTAATACTACTAGTTGAATGTGCAAGCCTTACTAATCAAGTTGACCTATGCAAGCTAACACTTGCAAGTTAGCAAGCTTATACTGATGGTGTTCAAGCAAATACTTGCTTGTTACTATGCCTACTATATGCCTTAAGCATATGTGATCATACCCACTTGATAAACCAATCCTAGTTTTATTTGCAAGCTTCTTACTTTATTTCTTTATCAAAGCTATTACTTAGAGTTACTTAAGTAAATTATAGATACTAGAAAGATATTGGAAGGTTGCATAAAGAGCATAAAATTTGGCCCATGCTAAATAACCTTGATATCATCCCAAGGAATAAGATTGAACTTAGTTAGCACCTACTAGTTACCACACCTCATCAGTGCTTACCCCCACTTGTAGATGCTAGTGCTAAGCATAAAACTTGATAACCTTTAGATGGGAATACTTGGTGGAAAAATGGTTATGAAAACCTTGGAATGATGGATCATTCTATTGAAATGTTTTGGACATGTGTTTCCGAAAACCTGATGATTTTAGTGATGAAAATGTTGAGGCATGAGCCTTAGCCCTTTATAAAACTGATGGTTGTCTGGATGCGATACCATTCCAATTTTATCGTACAACCACAATACCCGAATATTGGGTAAGGCTTGACTGGAAACTTATATACCTTAGTATTAGTTCCCTCACGGCCAAGGTCTGAGCTGAGGCTACCTTGTGAAGATTGTCCACCTGTGCAGTACCCAAGATGACAGTTGGTCATGGTTGGGAGGCCAGACTCAGAGGAGAGGTACTTATACTAGGGCGTGTAATTGAAAGGTTAGGATTTATTTTCCGCATACTGAGTATGGTGAATTCAGGATTTGTTCCTGACGGATGTATCGAATGTTGTGGTGAAAGTGTACAATCTCTGTAGAGTGTCAAACTATTCGAATAGCCGCGTCCGCGGTTATGAACAGTTGGAGTGGCCATAATATTCCCCCGTCAGACTGTTTCAAAATGACTTGTGAAATGAATTGAGACTTTGACTTGACCACAACAGAGTTGTGACCGGAGTTACAAGATCCCACTTAGGAGTTATAAAATTGTGACTAGGTTTAGAACTTAGTAGAGATAAATCTGGCTTTTGCAAAACAACCCTAGAGCCTAGTGTCCTATTATCCAAAAACCCCTTTACTTGTTAGTATTAGCTTGCGAGTACTTAAAGAGTACTTATGGCTTTGTCCCTGGCTATTCCCATGGCCAGACTATGAAGAGGAGTAATTGGAAGATGGACCCCAGGAAGGTTACGACAACTAGGATCATCTCCCATCGTCAGCATTGCCTGTGACACCGAGATGGAGCTTTTCCTACGCTACCGCTATTATTACGTATTCCGCTGCTTGAAGTTGTATGAAGAACTGGATCATGAGATCCCTATTTGTTTAAGAACTTATGTATCGTTTGTAATGGATGATGTACTATGGTATCCAATTCTGTCATGTCTCGCAAAAATGGTAATCCTGGGATTGCGATGTATGGCATAACAGGCATCTAGGATTGAAAAATCCGGGTGTTGACAAGTTGGTGTCAGAGCCATCCTGACCATAGGAGACCCTAGTTAGACTGGACGTTTGAACCAAAAACTTAGTTTCAAAACCAAAGAAAACAAATATTTACAAAAACTTATTCTAATTCTTATCCCTTTTATTCTTTCATAAAAACTCATGTTCCTCAAAAACTCTTGCAAAATATATAAAATTTTGACACACTTGATCACCCTCCTAATCTACTCATCCTCTATTCTTATATATGGACGTGAAGTACAGCAAGTTTTACCAACTGGGGAATGGAGGAGACCTTATCTTTGAGAGGGATTTGGACCAGCTTTCGGAACTTCTAGAGCGTCCGCACCCCAAGTTCTTCGGAGCTCAGCTCAATGATCAAGGAGGGGAAGATCTGCAGTGGCTAATTGTTGCAAGTCTCCGAGGAAAAATTGAACCTCCCACTACGGAGGGAATTCAGTTTACCTTGAGGGAAAACAACCAGCTCGATGGACTTGCCAAAGTAATGCAGGAAGCTCTTTCCCGTCTGTGTGGGCAGAGCATCAATCAGATCAAGGGTACTCCTGGAACATTGTTCACCATCCCATGATATATATGTGTGCACAATATGGGAATATTATCACAAACTATGTCGCGATTCTAGCCATAACATTGGTCATTTGGCCCGAAAGCCATGAAACCTCAGACATGATAGGAAATTTCTGAGAAGGTTTTTTTGAGACACTTCCAACATACCAAGTTTGGTATTTTTCATTGAAACTATGTCAAATAATAAGACACCACACGAAGGATTTGCATTGATTGGACCATTTTTTATTTTTTATGCCCGTTTCAAACTATTGTCTAAACGACGGGCATGAAGGTTCTTAGCTAGGGTCTGAGGATCGCTAAAATTTCATTGGATCTCTAAGGAAATAGCATATTGTGAGTCTAAAAATATTTTTTGCAAAAACATCATGGGCATCAGATAATGTACCAAATCGGACCCACTTCGTGCCTATTCGGCATAAATTTTTCTTTTTTGTCAGGGGTGGACGGAAAGGTTTGAGATACCCCGGTTGGGACATTTGTCTATGTATGGTGGCCTATTAGTTTTGAAAAATGGTATGGTAGTATTTTGAAACTTTCATTTGATGGTTGCTTCACAAAATGGCCTATTTTTAGCGCTCAAAAAATGGAAAATGGTTTTTCCATGCGACAAAAAGGAAAACTTCCTCCTGGAACATTGTTCTCCATCCCATGATACATATGTGTGGACAATATGGGAACATCATCACAAACTATGCCGCGATTCTAGCCATAACATTCGTCGTTTGGCCCGAAAGGCATGAAACCTCAGACATGATAGGTCATTTCTAAGAAGGTTTTTTCTAGACACTTGCAATGAAATATATTTGTAGCAATAGACCGAAATTCCTGTAGTGATAATAAGACACCACGCGAAAGATTTGCATTGATCGGACCGTTTTTTGTTTTTTATGCCTGTTTCAAACTATGGTCAAAACGGCGGGCATGAAGGTTCTTAGCTAGGGTCTGAGGATCGCTCAAATTGCATTGGATATCTGAAGAAATGGCATATTGCGAGTCTAAAAATCATTTTTTCAAAAAATAATGGGCATCATATAATGTACCTGTAGTTCAAATCGCACCCACTTCCTATCGATTCGGCAGAAATTTTTATTTTTTGCCAGGGGTAAACGGAATGTTTTGATATACCCTGGTTAGGACATTTGTCAATGTAAGGTGGCCTATTAGTTTTAAAAAATGGGATGGTAGCATTTTGAAACTTTCATTTGGTGGCTGCTTCAGAGAACGACCCTTTTTTGCCGCTTGGAAAATGGAAAATCATTTTTCCATGCGAAGAAAAGGAAAATTCCACCCGGAACATTGTTCGCCATCCCATGATACATATGTGTGCACAATATGGGAACATTATCACAAACTATGCCATAATTCTAGCCATAACATTGGTCGTTTGGCCCGAAAGCCATGAAACCTCAGACATGATAGGTCATTTCTGAGAAGGTTTTTTCGAGACACATGCAATATACCAAGTTTGGTATTTTTCATTGAAACTATGTCACAAAACAAGACACCACGCGAAGGATTTGCATTGATCAGACCGTTTTTTATTTTTTATGTCCATTTCAAACTATGGTTAAAACGTCGGGTATGAAAGTTCTTAGCTAGGGTCTGAGGATTGCTAAAATTACATTGGATCTCTGAAGAAATAGCATATTGTGATTCTAAAAATCATTTTTTTTCAAAATATCATGGGCATCATATAATGTACCTGTTGTTCAAATTAGACCCACTTCCTGTCGATTCGGCAGAAATTTGTCTTTTTCGCCAGGGGTGGACGAAAACGTATGAGATACCTCGGTTGGGACATTTGTCCATGTATGGTGGCCTATTAGTTTTGAAAAATGGTATGGTAGTATTTTGACACTTTCATTTGATGGTTGCTTCACAAAATGGCCTATTTTTAGCGCTCGAAAATGGAAAATGGTTTTTTCGTGCGACGAAAAGGAAAACTTCCTCCTGGAACATTGTTCGCCATCCCATGATACATATATGTGCATAATATGGGAATATTATCACAAACTATGCCGCGATTCTAGCCATAATATTGGTCGTTTGGCCCGAAAGCCATGAAACCTCAAACATGATAGGTCATTTCTGAGAAGGTTTTTTCGAGACACTTGCAATATACCAAGTTTGGTATTTTTCATTGAAACGATGTCAAATAATAAGACACCATGTGAAGGATTTGCATTGATCGGACCGTTTTTTATTTTCTTATGTCCGTTTCAAACTATGGTCAAAACGGCGGGAATGAATGTTTTTAGCTAGGGTCGGAGGATCGCTCAAATTGCATTGGATCTCTGAAGAAATAGCATATTGCGAGTCTAAAAACCATTTTTTCAAAAAATCTTGGGCATCATATAATGTACCTGTAGTTAAAATTGGACCCACTTCGTGCCGATTCGGCAGAAATTTGTGTTTTTTCAAGGGGTGGACGGAAAAGTTTGAGATACCCTGGTTAGGACATTTGTCCATGTAAGGTGGCCTATTAGTTTAAAAAAATGGTATGGTAGTATTTTGAAACTTTGATTTGATGGTTGCTTCACAAAATGGCCTATTTTTAGCGCTCAGAAAATGGAAAATAGTTTTTCCGTGCGACGAAAAGAAAAACTTCCTCCTGGAACATTGTTCTCCATCCCATGATACATATGTGTGCACAATATGAGAACATTATCACAAACTATGCCGCGATTCTAGCCATAACATTGGTCGTTTGGCCTGAAAGCCATGAAACCTCAGACATGATAGGTCATTTCTGAGAAGGTGTTTTCGAGACACTTGCAATATACCAAGTTTGGTATTTTTAATTGAAACTATGTCAAATAATAAGACACCACGCGAAGGATTTGCATTGATCGGACCGTTTTTTTATTTTTTATGCCAGTTTCAAACTATGGTCAAAACGGCGGGCATGAAGGTTTTTAGCTAGGGTCTGAGGATCGCTCAAATTGCATTGATCTCTACAGAAATAGCATATTGCGAGTCTAAAAATCATTTTTTCAAAAAATCATGGGCAACATATAATGTACCTGTAGTTCAAATCGGACCCACTTCCTACCGATTCGGCAGAAATTTGTTTTTTTCTAGGGGTGGACGGAAAGGTTTGAGATACCCTGGTTAGGACATTTGTGCATGTAAGGTGGCCTATTAGTTTTAAAAAACGGGATGGTAGCATTTTGAAACTTTCATTTGGTGGTTGCTTAAAAAAACGACCCGTTTTTGGCGCTCGGAAAATGGAAAATCATTTTTCCGTGCGACGAAAAGGAAAACTTTCTCCTGGAACATTGTTCGCCATCCCATGATACATATGTGTGCACAATATTGGAATATTATCACAAACTATGTCGCGATTCTAGCCATAACATTGGTCATTTGGCCCGAAAGACATGAAACCTCAGACATGATAGGTCATTTCTGAGAAGGTTTTTTTTAGACACTTCCAATATACCAAGTTTGGTATTTTTCATTGAAACTATGTCAAATAATAAGACACCACGCGAAGGATTTGCATTGATCGGACCATTTTTTTATTTTTTATGCCCGTTTCAAACTATTGTTAAAACAACGGGCATGAAGGTTCTTAGCTAGGGTCTGAGGATCGCTAAAATTGCATTGGATCATTGAGGAAATATCATATTGTGAGTCTACAAATAATTTTTGCAAAAAAATCATGGGCATCAGATAATGTACCTGTAGTTCAAATCAGACCAATTTCGTGCCGATTTGGCAGAAATTTGTATTTTTTTCCAGTGGAGGACGGAAAGGTTTGAGATACCCCGGTTAGGACATTTGTCCATGTAAGGTGGCCTATTAGTTTTGAAAAATGATATGGTAGTATTTTGAAACTTTCATTTGATGGTTGCTTCACAAAATGGCATATTTTTAGCGCTTGAAAAAAAGAAAATGGTTTTTTCGTGGGACAAAAGGAAAACTTCCTCCTGGAACATTGTTCACCATCCCATGATACATATGTGTGCACAATATGGGAACATTATCACAAACTGTGCCGCAATTCTAGCCATAAAATTGGTCGTTTGGCCCGAAAGCCATGAAACGTCAGACATGAAAGGTCATTTCTATGAATGTTTTTTTGAGACACTTGCAATATAAGACACCACGCGAAGTATTTGCATTGATCAGACCGTTTTTTGTTTTTTATGCCCGTTTCAAACTATGGTCAAAACGGCGGGCATGAAGGTTCTTAGCTAGGGTCTGAGGATTGGTCAAATTGCATTGCATCTCTGAAGAAATAGCATATTGCAAGACTAAAAATGATTTTTTTTTAAAATAATGGGCATCATATAATGTACCTGTAGTTCAAATCGGACCCACTTCCTACCGATTCGGCAGAAATTTGTGTTTTTTTTCCAGGGGTGGACGGAAAGGTTTGAGATACCCTGGTTAGGACATTTGTCCATGTAAGGTGGCCTATTAGTTTTAAAAAATGGGATGGTAGCATTTTGAAACTTTCATTTGGTGGTTGCTTCACAAAACGGCTCGTTTTTGGTGCTCAGAAAATGGAAAATGGTTTTTCCATGCGACAAAAAGGAAAACTTCCTCCTGGAACATTGTTCGCCATCCCATGATACATATGTGTGCACAATATGGGAACATTATCACAAACTATGCCGCGATTCTACCCATAACATTGGTCATTTGGCCTGAAAGCCATGAAACCTCAGAGATGATAGGTCATTTCTAAGAAGGTTTTTTTGAGACACTTGCAATATACCAAGTTTGGTATTTTTCATTGAAACTATGTCACATAATAAGACACCACGCGAAGGATTTGCATTGATCGGACCGTTTTTTATTTTTTATGCCCGTTTCAAATATGGTCAAAACGGCGGGCATGAAGGTTCTTAGCCAGGGTCCGAGGATCGCTAAAATTGCATTGGATCTCTGAAAAAATAGCATATTGCGAGTCTAAAAATCATTTTTTTTCAAAAAATCATGGCCATCATATAATGTACCTATAGTTCAAATCGGACCCACTTCCTATCGATTCAGTAGAAATTTGTGTTTTTTCTACGGGTGGACGGAAAGGTTTGAGATACCCTGGTTAGGACATTTGTCCATGTAAGGTGGCCTATTAGTTTTAGAAAATGGGATGGTAGCATTTTGAAACTTTCATTTGGTGGTTGCTTCACAAAACGGCCCGTTTTTTGGTGCTCAGAAAATGGGAAATGGTTTTTCCGTGCGACAAAAAGGAAAACTTCCTCCTGGAACATTGTTCGCCATCCCATGATACATATGTGTGCACAATATGGGAACATTATCACAAACTATGCCGCGATTCTACCCATAACATTGGTCATTTGGCCCAAAAGCCATGAAACCTCAGAGATGATAGGTCATTTCTGAGAAGGTTTTTTTGAGACACTTGCAATATACCAAGTTCGGTATTTTTCGTTGAAACTATGTCACATAATAAGACACCACGCGAAGGATTTGCATTGATCGGACCGTTTTTTATGCCCGTTTCAAACTATGGTCAAAACGGCGGGCATGAAGGTTCTTAGCTAGGGCCCGAGGATCACTAAAATTGCATTGGATCTCTGAAGAAATAGCATATTGCGAGTCTAAAAATCATTTTTTTGAAAAATCATGGGCATCATATAATGTACCTGTAGTTCAAATCGGACCCACTTCCTATCGATTTGGCAGAAATTTGTCTTTTTTGCCAGGGGTAGACGGAAAGGTTTGAGATATCCCGGTTGGGACATTTGTCCATGTAAGGAGGCCTATTAGTTTTAAAAAATGGGATGGTAGAATTCCGAAACTTTCATTTGGTGGTTGCTTCAAAAAACGGCCCGTTTTTGGTGCTCAGAAAATGGAAAATGGTTTTTCCGTGCGACAAAAAGTAAAACTTCCAACTGGAACATTGTTCGCCATCCCATGATACATATGTGTGCACAATATGGGAGCATTATCACAAACTATGCCGTGATTCTACCCATAACATTTGTCATTTGCCCCGAAAGCCATGAAACCTCAGAGATGATAGGTCATGTCTGAGAAGGTTTTTTTGAGACACTTGCAATATACCAAGTTTGGCATTTTCATTGAAACTATGTCACATAATAAGACACCACGCGAAGGATTTGCATTGATCTGACCGATTTTTATTTTTTTATGCCCGTTTCAAACTATGGTCAAAACGATGGGCATGAAGGTTCTTAGCTAGGGTCTGAGGACCGCTAAAATTGCATTGGATCTCTGAAGAAATAGCATATTGCGAGTCTAAAAATAATTTTTTTTCAAAAAATCATGGGCATCATATAATGTATCTATAGTTCAATTCGGACCCACTTCCTACCGATTCGGTAGAAATTTGTGTTTTTTCTACGGGTGGACGGAAAGGTTTGAGATACCCTGGTTAGGACATTTGTCCATGTAAGGTGGCCTATTAGTTTTAAAAAATGGGATGGTAGCATTTTGAAACTTTCATTTGGTGGTTGCTTCACAAAACGGCCCATTTTTGGCGCTCGGAAAATGGAAAATCATTTTTCCGTGCGACGAAAAGGAAAATTTCTCCTGGAACATTGTTCGCCATCCCATGATACATATGTGTGCGCAATATGGAAACATTATCACAAACTATGTCGCGATTCTAGCCATAACATTAGTCGTTTGGCCCGAAAGCCATGAAACCTCAGACATCATAGGTCATTTCTAAGAAGGTTTTTTCGAGACACTTCCAATATACCAAGTTTGGTATTTTTCATTGAATCTATGTCACATAATAAGACACCACACGAAGGATTTGCATTTATCGGACCGTTTTATATTTTTTATGCCCATTTCAAACTATTGTCAAAACGACGGGCATGAAGGTTCTTAGCTAGGGTCTGAGGATCGCTAAAATTTCATTGGATCTTTGAGGAAATAGCATATTGTGAATCTACAAATCATTTTTGCAAAAAAATCATGGGCATCAGATAATGTACCTATAGTTCAAATCGGACCCACTTCGTGCCGATTTGGCAGAAATTTGTCGTTTTTGCCAGTGGAGGACGGAAAGGTTTGAGATACCCCGGTTAGGACATTTGTCCATGTATGGTGGCCTATTAGTTTTGAAAAATGATATGGTAGTATTTTGAAACTTTCATTTGATGGTTGCTTCACAAAACGGCATACATTTAGCGCTCGAAAAATAGAAAATGGTTTTTCCGTGCGACGAAAAGGAAAACTTCCTCCTGGAACATTGTTCTCCATCCCATGATACATATGTGTGTACAATATGGGAACATTATCACAAACTATGTCGCGATTCTAGCCATAAAATTGTTCGTTTGGCCCGAAAGCCATGAAACCACAGACATGATAGGTCATTTTTTAGAAGGTTTTTTCAAGACACTTGCAATATACCAAGTTTGGTATTTTTCATTGAAACTATGTCACATGATAAGACACCACACGAAGGATTTGCATTGATCGGACCGTTTTTGTTTTTTTATGCCCGTTTCAATCTATGGTCAAAACAGCGGGCATGAAGGTTCTTAGCTAGGGTCTGAGGATTGCTCAAATTGCATTGGATATCTGAATAAATAGCATATTGCGAGACTAAAAATCATTTTTTCAAAAAATAATGGGCATCATATAACGTACCTGTAGTTTAAATCGGACCCACTTCCTACCGATTCGGCAGAAATTTGTGTTTTTTTCTCGGGGTGGACGGAAAGGTTTGAGATACCCTGGTTAGGACATTTGTCCATGTAAGGTGGCCTATTAGTTTTAAAAAAATGGGATGGTAGCATTTTAAAACTTTCATTTGGTGGTTGCTTCACAAAACGACCCGTTTTTGGTGCTCAGAAAATGGAAAATGGTTTTTCCGTGCGACAAAAAGGAAAACTTCCTCCTGGAACATTGTTCGCCATCCCATGATACATATGTGTGCACAATATGGGAACATTATCACAAACTATGCCGCGATTCTACCCATCACATTTGTCATTTGGCCCGAAAGCCATGAAACCTCAGAGATGATAGGTCATTTTTGAGAAAGTTTTTTGTAGACACTTGCAATATACCAAGTTTGGTATTTTTGATTGAAACTATGTCACATAATAAGACACCACGCGAAGGATTTGCATTGATCTGACCGTTTTTTTATGCCCGTTTCAAACTATGGTCAAAACGGCGGGCATGAAGGTTCTTAGCTAGGGTCCGGGGATCGCTAAAATTGCATTGGATCTCAGAAGAAATAGCATATTGCGAGTCTAAAAATCATTTTTTTTCAAAAAATCATGGGCATCATATAATGTACCTATAGTACAAATCGGACCCACTTCCTACCGATTCGATATAAATTTGTGTTTTTTTCTATGGGTGGATGGAAAGGTTTGAGATACCCTGGTTAGGACATTTGTCCATGTAAGGTGGCCTATTAGTTTTAAAAAATGGGATGGTAGCATTTCGAAACTTTCATTTGGTGGTTGCTTCACAAAACGGCCCATTTTTGGCGCTCGGAAAATGGAAAATCATTTTTCCGTGTGACGAAAAGGAAAATTTCTCCTGGAACATTGTTCGCCATCCCATGATACATATGTGTGCACAATATGGGAACATTATCACAAACTATGTCGCGATTCTAGCCATAAGATTAGTCGTTTGGCCCAAACGCCGTGAAACCTCAGACATCATAGGTCATTTCTGAGAAGGTTTTTTCAAGACACTTCCAATATACCAAGTTTGGTATTTTTCATTGAAACTATGTCACATACTAAGACACCACACGAAGGATTTGCATTGATTGGACCGTTTTATATTTTTTATGCCCGTTTCAAACTATTGTCAAAACGACGGGCATGAAGGTTCTTAGCTTGGGTCTAAGGATCGCTAAAATTGCATTGGATCTGTGAGAAAATAGCATATTGTGAGTCTAAAAATCATTTTTGCAAAAAAATCATGGGCATCAGATAATGTACCTGTAGTTCAAATCAGACCCACTTTGGTCCAATTCAGCAGAAATTTGTATTTTTTGCTAGGGGTGGATGGAAAGGTTTGAGATACCCCGGTTGGGAAATTTGTCCATGTTTGGTGGCCTATTATTTTTGAAAACTGGTATGGAAGTATTTTGAAACTTTCATTTGATGGTTACTTCACAAAACTGCCTATTTTTAGCGCTCGAAAAATGGAAAATGTTTTTTCCATTTGATGAGAACAAAAACTTCCTCCTGGAACATTGTTCACCATCCCATGATACATATGTGTGCACAATATGGGAACATTATCACAAACTGTGCCACGATTCTAGCCATAACATTGGTCGTTTGGCCCGAAAGTCATGAAACCTCAGACATGAAAGGTCATTTCTGTGAAGGTTTTTTCGAGACACTTGCAATATACCAAGTTTGGTATTTTTAATTGAAACTATGTCACATAATAAGACACCACGTGAAGTATTTGCATTGATTGGACCGTTTTTATGCCTGTTTCAAACTATGGTCAAAACGGCGGGCATGAAGGTTCTTAGCTAGGGTCCGAGGATCGCTAAAATTGTATTGGATCTCTGAAGAAATAGCATATTGCGAGTCTAAAAATCATTTTTTCAAAAAATCATGGGCATCATATAATGTACCTGTAGTTAAAATCGGACCCACTTCCTATCGATTTGGCAGAAATTTGTCTTTTTCGCCAGGGGTAGACGGAAAGGTTTGAGATATCCCGGTTGGGACATTTGTGTATGTAAGGTGGCCTAATAGTTTTGAAAAAAGGGATGGTAGAATTCCGAAACTTTCATTTGGTGGTTGCTTCAAAAAACGACCCATTTTTGGCGCTCAGAAAGTGGAAAATGGTTTTTTCGTTCGACAAAAAGGAAAGCTTCCTCCTGGAACATTGTTCGCCATCCCATGATACAAATGTGTGCACAATATGGGAACATTTTCACAAACTATGCCACGATTCTAGCCATAACATTGGTCGTTTGGCCCGGAAGCCATGAAACCTTGGACATGATAGGTCATTTTTGAGAAGGTTTTTTCGAGATGTAATCATTATACCGAGTTTGATATTTTTTCCCTAGAACTATATCACATAATACGACATCACGCAAACGTTTTATATTATTTGGACCATTTTTGAATTTTTATGCCCGTTTTGAACTATGGTCAAAACTTCCTCGACAACTTTGTTCGCCATTCCAAGATATTCACAATATTCCATGATAGATTATCTTTAAAATAGATTTTAAAAATATTCACAATATTCCAAGTTTTACAAGTTTTTGAACAAATACACTAAAAATTCTTACACATTTACTTATATTTATCCTCGAGAGTAATAAAATTCGAAAAGTATTAGTCCAAACTTCTCTTCACATCCCACTTCCCCCTCTAGCCTGAAATTCTCGCTCACATCCAAAATATTCGCTCACGGCGCCAGTTCCTACCGCCTCTCCCACCAACCTGCTCTGGAAGTGAAATGATCGAAACACCCCCAGATCCCATAGTGTTGCAGCACAGAAATAACTATGTATAGTTTCGTGAAATCCTAAACACCACCCAAATAACTCTGATCCAAACCGCTCCCCTCTCCGCGAACCCTATGTAACATCCCAAAAATATTAAACTTGGATCATCAAACTCTAATCATCAAAATTAGGGTTAACAAAAACTTTTCCAATTAAAAACATAAAGGCATTCATATGTGTGTGTATTCAAAGTTTGGATTCTTTTGAATTGCATTGGTTCTGTGTTTCTTTGATTGTAAAATGATTCTTAGGTGAAATAAACATCATCTAAACAATCCCCACATTTTTCCCAAAGACAAACAAATCAAAACAAACAAATTAAGTGAATGGTCACTTTGGCCAAATTAACTCGCATGCCTACTTTGGCTATCTCTAACTTTCAGAACTTAGCAGAAACATGTTTGGATCTTTGCACCCCTTGATAGTACTCATAACAAGGTTCCAAGTCCCACGTTGTGATCATCCAAAAACATTTAAATGCTAAGTTTAAAGGACAGTTTAAAATTGAATCTATCTCATATGGGAAGATCCCACCATTTCAAAAACCACTCAAACAAGCTTAATTTTCAAAACCCAAGCATCCACAGAATCCACAACACATGCCTAGCACACCCACAATAAATATTTTAAAAATTCAAAACTAAAGTTCATGCGGCCATTTCATCAAACAGGTTGCAGATTCAAATCAACAAAATCGCAAATACTATTTTGAGCATTGTTTTGAGCTAACCTTGTTCCCTCACCGGATGCAACTAGCCTTAATAGATCATATAGCACCCTTGAATAACCTCTAGCACCACTTTGACCTTGCCATTTTCATCAATGGTGAACAGGCCGAGAGCACCCATGTCACCCCAGTGTGGACAGCAAGCTAGGAGAAGAACTAGCCGTGCCAACCTTGTCCGGGAGGTAGCCCATGCCTCACCGCACCCTCTCGACCAGCCCTAGCTTGCAGACAACGAACAGAACCGCCAGGAACGCTGCGCCCGTGACGCTGTCGACCATGCCGACGAGCACCGCAGAGCACGCGCCGTTCCCACGCAACCCGGCCACCTCGAGCCCTCGCTGCCCGCCAGCATGCACCCCACCATCCTAGGAGACCACCAGACATGTTCATTTCACTGCCCGTACCCCATAGCCACCGCTCGCCGCGGAGTTCCCTGCCTTTGACTTGCAGAACACTGTGCGTTCCCGACCGTTTGCCACCGCGCCTACCCGCGCATTAAAGCTCTAGAGCCTCGCCAGGAGACCACCTGTCGAACGCCAACCTCGGCCATGCCTCTAGCTGCCCGTAGCCGTGTCGCCACCGTCGCCTGCCCATCCCTCTCGGTCTCGCCGTCGGGCCTATAAAAGGAGGCCACCCCCCTCGAATTACTCACACCATTCTACTCCCCTCTCACCCAGAACCACCCCACCTCACTCCCGGAGCAAGGCGAGCAGCGCACCACTGGAATTTCACTGGAGCCTGCAGCTGCTGGAGAAGAAGGAAGCCATCGATTGGAGCCGCCCTAGGAGGAGCTGCCGGTACCAGGAGGATCGCCGTCGTCGACTCGTTCGTTTTCCCGCATTGCCGACCCTCGCCTGAGCCCCGGTGAGCCTCCCACGACCCCCACCTGCCGCGTTAGGGTTCTGTCTCGCCGACACTGCCCGACGTGGACGATGAGCCGTAGCCGTTCGATTAGACTTAGATCGTGTGGCCGAGATCGCCCTGTATCGCTTCGCGTGTTATGAGCCACTAACTGGTGGAACCCCCCTGTCAGCTGAGTCCCGCGCCGCGGAGTGACACTGGGCCGGCCCAATAACCCTTCCTGCGCAGCCCACTTGTTTGAATTTAGATTTTTCTATTTAGATTCAAATTCAGTTCTGTACCTAGTTTCAAAAATCAACCCAGCTCGATTCAGTGAACCAAATTGAATGAAACCAATTTTGTTAGAAAGGTACTGAAATGCTTAATCCAAGCCCGTTGGATTCAAATCATTTGGATCTGTAGATCAACCTTGGTAAAAATAACAAGGCAGAAGCTTTTATACATTCAATCATTTTTCAAATTTTAACCATAATAGCTTTTGAGTTGATTCCAACTCTCAAAAATCACATTTGATCATACCTTTCATAATACATAAAAATATATGGTTTACTTACAGAAATAATGTCCAAGTAATAAAAGAATGCCACATAGGCATTTCTAGTCACTTTATTTATGTAAAATAAAAAGTTTAAACCTTATTAAATTGTGATACCACTTTAAATCACATTCCCATGGACTGAAATAAGTGGTGATGACATGTGTCAACATGATCCCATGTTTGGTTTGGATAATATTAAATCTTAAGTGGTTTTTCAATGAGTAGAAATTACTTTTCTAAAAATAAATAAATAAGGCAAATGCTTTAATCTTGTAATGTTAGTGATGATGCTAGATCATCTATAGAACACCTTTGTGTGATGATTGAAAGTAGTTAAGTATTGTTTGGTGATTGTGTACCTCGTATTTAATCATAGACGTTAGTACCGACCAAGGATACGAGGAGGAAGGAGGATACTACGAAGAAGAAGCCGAGGAGAACTTCAACCACTGCTCTGCACAAGGCAAGCCTAATACTACTAGTTGATTGAGCAAGCTAACACTTGCAATTATGAAAGTTAGATAACCTATGCAATGCACTAAGCATGCTTGGTTAGACATATTTTATGATACCCTCTCCTAGTTTGACTTGCAAGCTTTCTACTTTATCTCTTTATCAAAGCTATTTCTTAGGGTTTACTTAAGTGACTTGTAGATTCTAGGAAGATAACTGAAGGTTGCACAAAGATCATTAAATTTGGCCTAAGTTAGATAACCTTGATGTCATCCTAAGGCATGAGATGGTACTTAGTTAAAACTCCAATTGTTTACCACCCCTCATTAGTACTCACCCCCACTTGTAGATGCTAGTGCAAAGCATAAAACTGGATCAACTTTAGATGGGAATACTTGGTGGAAAATGGTTATGAAAACCTTAGAATGATGAGTCATTCTACTGAGATGTTTTGACATGTGTTTCTGAACACCAGATGATTTGGCTGATGAAAATTTTAGGCATGAGCCTTAGCCCTTTATAAAACTGATGGTTGTCTAGATGCGATACCATTCCAATTTTAATGTACAACCACAATACCCGAAAATTGGGTAGGGCTTGACTGGATACTTATATACCCATTATGGGTTCCCTCACGGCCAAGGTCTGAGCTGAGGTTACCTTGTGAAGATTGTCCACTTGTGCAGTATCTAAGATGACAGTTGGTCATGGTCGGGAGGCCAAACTCACAGGAGAGGTGCTTATACTAGGGCGTGTAATTGAAAGGTTAGGATTGATTATCCGCATACTGAGTATGGTGAATTCGGGATTTGTTCCTGACGAATGTATCGAATGTTGTGGTGAAAGTGTACAATATCTGAAGAGTGTCAAACTATTCGAATAACCACCTTCACCTGTTAGTATTAGTTTGCGAGTACTTAACACTACTAGGAAAACGGCTATAGGTAATCCACACTTCTATGGCGCACTTGCTAGTGGTGCCCCACGGGTAAAATAGGCGTGGCGCACTGCCCACAGGTGCCCTACAGCTATCGTAAGCGTGGCGCACATGGGGGTGGTGCGCCACGGCTATGTGTGGGCCAGGGCACATGTGGCCACAGCACACATACCCGTAGCACACTAGGTCAAGGTGCGCTACGGATGTGTTACTTATCTGTAGGGCACCTTGACCTAGTGCGCTACGGGCATGTGTGCTGCAGCAGCTGGGTCAACTTAGCCGTAGGGCACTCTGCCCTAGTGCCCTACGGCTAAGTGGCATGCACCAACTCCACGCCCCCCCCCCCCCCCCCCCCGTGGATCGCCTTTTTAGGTTTTGCAAAAAATAAAAGAAAATAATAAACACTTCAAAAAATAAAATCCTTTCATCTTTAGGTAGGTAATGTGGTATAGTTTCTAGGAAAATTAACAAACATGAGTTTCCACTTTTTCTGCAAAAAAAAGTCATGCCACGGTAAAATGGCCGTAACTTTATCATACGATGTCGAAAAAAATCGTATAATATACCAAAATGACGAGAACGAGATTTCGCATCCGTTTAGCGATTATTTAGATTTTATAAATTCGAAAAGAGTAAAAAGTTACGGTTAAAAGACCGTTTTTTCCTGCAGAAAGAAAATAGAGGGCAACTTACCCGTAGTGCACTAGGTGGTGGTGCGCTACGAGTAAGTTGGGCGGGATTCAAAATTTGAATCCCCACCCCGCCCACCTACCCCTCTTCTCTTCCCTCCCCCTTCTCTCCTTTTCCTTTTCCTCCCTTCTCCTTCTACTCCTCCTCCTTCTCCTTTCCTTCTTCTTCTCCTCCTTCTTCTTCTCCTTCTCCTTCTCCTCCTCCTCCTCCTCCTTCTCTTTCTTCTTCTTATCCTACATGCAGTGAAGATGGTGACGGTGGCCTCTTCCTTGCAACGGCGACAACGACGTTGGGCTCCTTCTCCACCTCTTCCTAGCAGTGACGACGGCGACGGCAACGGCGGGCTCTCTCCTCCTTCTCCTCCTCCTTCTTGCAGTTCTGACGGTGACGGCGGGCGCTCTCCACCTCGTCCTCCTTGCAGTTCCAACGGCGACGAGCTATGGCCTCTCCGACGAGGTGAGGCAACAACAACGAGGAGACGGCGACGAAACCGACGAGCGACGAGCGACGACACTGACAGCGACGGCTCCGACGAGATCCAGATCTCGCATTTTTTTTGAATTTTGAAACTTGTATCCGTGGCGCACATCACCTAGTGAGCCACTTCTAGTTTTTCATATGTGTGGCCCACAACACCTAGTGCGCCACGGTTATCTTTTCAGAAGCGTGGCGCACCACCTAGTGCGCCATGGCTAAAATTTAGCCGCAGCGTACGCTTAGTGGCACACCACTAGTGCGCCACAGATGGGCCTTGTAGGTGCGCCACGAACAGCCCTTTTCCTAGTAGTGTAAAGAGTACTCATGGCTTTGTCCCTGGCTATTCCCGTGTCCAGACTATGAAGAGGAGTACCAGGATGATGGACCCCAGGAAGGTTGCGACAACTAGGATCATCTCCCTTCATCAGCATTGCCCGTGACCCCGAATATGGGGCTTCGCCTATGCTACCTTTATTATTACGTATTTCCGCTGCTTGAGTTGTATTAAGAACTGGATCATGAGATCCTTATTTGTGTAAGACCTTACGTATGGTTTGTAATGGATGATGTACTATGGTATCCAATTCTGTTATGTCTCGCAAAAATGGTAATCCTGGGATTGTGATGTATGGCATAACAGGCATCTGGAATTAAAAATCTGGGTGTTGACACCCTAGCTTCTCCTCCAGTCCAAATCCAATCCACACTGTCTCTCCTCAGCCACCAAAAAATCCAGTCAACCAACACCACCATATCGTCTCCACAATCATCCACCTCCGCACCTCCTCTTCCCCGTCTCTCTTCTCCAAGCCTAGATAAAGCCACACTACGACTTGCCTCTATAGAGGAGGTGGTTTCTTTGAAGATCCTCGGCACCTGTGGCGTACCGGAGATGCGGACCATAGCATCAAGGCCACTCCACCGCCCCTCTACCCGAGCGAAGGCGTGGACTCCGGCATCATGACCGCTCCACGTGTCACCTTAGAGAGGAGGGAACGGCAGCGGCCGCCACTGGATTTTTGGCATGTGTTATCAAGATCTGGAATCGATGCGCCAAAAGTAGTTCTCCATGGTAAGCGCCCATGTTGCCCTCTCTCCTCTATTTCTCGTGTCAGTCGTTGCGACGGATTCGTGCTTCGTTATGATTTGGATTTGGTTTGTGGACGACAACCTTAGGAGAGCATTCAGGAGCTCTCCACACCACCGCAGTTCGCACACGCCAAGACCGATCCCGACGTCCTATGCCACCTCCACTGCTGCATCACCGTGTGTGCGACAACACCAGATCCACCAACTAGGTTTTCAGTTCTTCGTGACCTCACCCCTACTGCCCCTCTTCTTCATGATCTCTATGGTGCAGTTAAGTCCCTGGCTCCCCCTTTCTTTTTGACTGCCTATGTGAGAGATTGGTATACAATTAGTCTGATACACTTGAACAGAAAGTATCTATGCAGTCAATAAATTATAGCTGGCCCAGTTCATTTGGTTATTGTGATGAAAGACAGTAGTTCTATCTCGTTAAGCGAGTATATGCATATTTTACTATATGAAGGAGCTTATTCTGTCAATAGCTAATGGTGAAAGGATAGAGGTGGTTGTACCAGGAGCTTATTTGCATGTATTCATCAACTAGGTCAAGTACAATTACATTAGTTGGTTACATACTTTATTAATGCAATGTCGAAGTCATGAATTTCTTGGATAAGTACATGTTTGGGTGCTCAAACTCATGCCTGATGGTACCCTGGACAATAGTTCAACAAAGATGTCAGGTTCCTTTGAGTTGACCTCTACAGAACCATGTATACATATTGAATTAATTGGTAGACCTTTGTAGTTCCATATTACTTCTCATACCTTTCATGGAGTTAATTGTTTTGAGTGTATAGAAGTGTAGCGTTAACTTGATTTTATTTTACTATCATTTCTGGATAGTTTCTAGAAAATTATGTGTTTAGCTCCTGTAATTCACCAAACATTTTGTGTTAGCACCATCTGCATTTTGTAGTAATCGACGTTCTAAGTTACCTCTCTATTGTACTAGTGGAATTAGATTAGACAAATGTTAAGATGACTTTCTCCATTTAAGCCTCGGGTTCGTTTCCTATTCGCGTAGAACCAATCACCGGGAAAGAGAAAGCAACCTTCAACACATGGCATGTGCAATGCTCATACAATATGGATGATATGACAAGTTAAATAGTGTTGAAATAAACCCTAGAGAATGCTTTATCACTTTAAAGGGGGTCCAAGAGGTCCAAACCCTAAAACAGGGGATCCTCGGAATCACCTGTGGGGTTCAATTGGTTCTTCTAATTAAACTTGCCTTCAAAGTTGGTTAACAATGTATGATTATAGCTTATCCATCCCTAGAATCTTGGCGCACAGCGGCGACGAAGCGGTAGAGATCGCTGACGCTGGCGCTGCCACCCAGCTGCTTCCCGTCGTCGTCGAAGACGACGAGGAACAGAGGGCCGAAGGGGTACGCGTCCGGGATGGGCTGCTCTTGGGCCAGGCTGGGCCGGCTCTTGGGCTGCTACGTGCTACGCTTGGCGGCAGAGAGAGAGAGAGATGAGAGAGGTGGGCTCAGCCCAGTAGCTAGGTTTAAATTTTTTTTGTTAAACCTTTTTCTTTTTTGTTTTCTAATTTCTGTTTGTATTTTGAATTCAAATATGTTTGTATTTTGGATCCATTTGTTTTGAGAATTTTCAAGATATAAAAACCATTTGAATTGATTCAAAGAGAGAGGGGAAGCTATTAGGGTTTTATTTGTTCTTACTTGGTTAAACCAAAGTGCAAGTGTTATGCATGCATGCAATGCTCAAACATGTCTTTATTTATATTACAGATAAAGGTGGTATGTTAAAATATCCAATTTAAGAATATGGATGATATACATGTTATGGTTGTATTCTTTGCTTATTTAAACAATGTGGTTCTTAGGTATTGAATAACGAATTGGTTGGTATGAAATTATATACAGAACGACGCCATTCATGAACTATAATGGCCTAAGTAACTAGCAAGAAAATATGTGATGATGTTCATCGAAAACAAACAAACTGTTGTTTGTATTTCTTGTTGACATCAAATCTTGACTTCAAGATTTGTTTTAATAATAGTTCTTTAAATCAGGTATTATGAGAACAAAGATTGTTCAAATAATTACCGTATTCAATAAAAGATGGATGATTTACAAATCTAGTTGGAGAAATCACATCCATAAAATAATGCTAAAATGTCGCAAGACAAATGATTGAAAGATCACTTACGAAGTGACATCGCCGTTTAAATTATATTGGAAAGAAAACATGATGAAACTCCATATTCATGGATTTTTTGTGTCTTTGATTTTATCTAGTGAACCTTGTGTGACTTTCCTCAGGATAATTAAAACATCGTTCAAAGGCAAAAGAAGAACGATCGACTAAATTATTGGAATTTTTCAACTTCATATGCTTTCTCTGGAAATTTGAGTGAAGATTCACTTAATCATATGCTTAATATTTGAAAACGTTCAAAGACTTTCAAGATGAAGTGGAAAATCATTGTAACAAGAAAATAAATAATTTATGAATTTATCATAAAGGGATTTATTTGAGTTGCAAGTTTAGCAAAACACCTAGTTTTGTAGCTCCCTAAACACCATAGGAATGTGGAGTGTTTGAGATTTGTAATGAAACCTTGCGTGACATGGTTGGATCAAAGGTGTTATTTATAAAACTGCCATTATGTTTTAAAATATTAAACCTTTAGAGACTAACGCTTTTACACTAAAAAGAGCTCTATTTTGATATGTTGAAATGACACCATGTAAGTTATAGTTTGGGGTAAAATCCAAGTTGTCCTTTCTTAAATTTTGGTATGCTAAGCATGAGTAAAATGTTTACAACCAAAGTAGGATGAGCATGTCTGTGTAGGTTGTGTCGAATAATCATTGTGTATTCCTCCATAACACTGAGGACAAAAGGGTTTGTCGCTCCAAACGTGAAGTTTCTTGAAAAAGAAATTTTTCACAAAAAGTTAAGTGGGAGGACAAAAGAACTTAGATAAGGTTAACGAACCTTAGCTATATGTGCTGAGTTGCGCATCACCGGAAAACGTTCCGGAGGAAGCCATAATATTCATGGCTCATGTGCCTCAAATGTTGCGGTCACGGAGGTCTATGTTTCTATTGAACCAAGTAGGTCGGATAAACAATCAAATGCTAAGATTTGAGAGAAAATCATTGTTGTTTGACAATGATGAACCGACTACATGCAAATAAGCGATGATGGGCCCTGACTCCATCAAATGGCTTGAAGCCATAAAATCCGTGATAGTTACATACACGAGAAATCAAGTTTTTTAAACTTGGAAGACCCTCCGGAATGGTGTAAAAACCTATCAGTCGTATTTAGATCTATAAAGAAACAGACATGGATGTTTCACATCTATGAAATAGTCGAAATGTCGTAAATTATTTTACGACAATCACTACAAGAAATGTGTTATTCTATGACCTTCTAATAGTGACCGTGAATAAAATAGTCATAGAGTTATGATGATTTTGCACTAAATGGTCGTAAGTAGTCCAAGAGGGCCTATACGATGGAAAATTACGACGATTTTTTCTAAAAATCGTCAAAGTTACTTTAGATGAAATCGTCATAACCTAGTGGAAGCACCCTACGGTGTTACTTGTAGCTCACGATGACGATTTTAAATCATCATATTGTCCAAATTAGCATAACTTGAAATGAGTAGTCAGCCATGTCAGAAATAGCGCCTATGTGGCGTGTCTATGTGTCAGTTTTTACTACGTGTCTTATCTATATGTCAGTATTGGCTTATATGTCAATATTTAGTAGGATTATATTTGTCAAAAAGAGACACGCGCACAATCCAAACCGACATATGGATTATTAGGTATATTTTATTATGATTATATTAATATATTTTTTAATAGAAAACTCAGGATTTATTACATAAATAGCGGAATTATTAGTAAAAAAAGTCAGCCGAGAGTTTTGAACTACCCGCGACCGCCCAAACAACCAGGGCGCTAACCACTAGGAGACTTGATATATTGCGGTATACTACTGCTCGTGCTCACCTTTAACTCAATATATTGGCCGGATCTTCAGCTTGGGCTGCAAACAGCTTGACCCGTTAGCTTGGGAAATTACTTGGGCAGCTGCAAACAAAATAAGATAAAATTTATAGAACTTTTAACGTGAGAGGATAAGATGTGGATCCAGCATAACTTCGCCCAAAGCATATTTGAAAAAATAGTGTTATTTCTTTTTATAAATGAATGGAACTAGTTATTTGTGTAACTTTATTGTACATTGCATATGATCTCAGATTTAGAATCTACGAGAGGATTTTTGAAGAAATGACATACTCTGAGTCTAAAAATGGCGAGCATGAATTTTTCATAGTTCGTACCATTTTTTTATGCCCCTTTCAAACTATGGTCAAAACAGCGGACATGAAGATTCTTAGCTAAGTCTAAGGATCGCTAAATTTGCATTGGATCTCTGAAAAAATAGCATATTGTGAGTCTAAAAATCATTTTTTTAAATCATGGGCATCAGATAATGTACTTGTAGTTCAAATCGGACCCACTTTCTACCGATTCGGCATAAAAATGAAAAATGGTTTTTCCATGCGACGAAAAAGAAAATTTCCTCCTGAAACATTGTTCGTCATCCCATGTTACATATGTAAACACAATATGAGAACATAATTACAAACTATGCCATAATTCTAGCCATAACATTGGTCGTTTGGCCCGGAAGCCATGAAACCTTGGACATGATAGGTCATTTTTTAGAAGGTTTTTTCGAGATGTAATCATTATACCGAGTTTGATATTTTTCCCTGGAACTATATCACATAATATGACATCACGCAAAGGTTTTATATTATTTGGACCGTTTTTGAATTTTTATTGGTCATTTGGCCCGAAAGCCATGAAACCTGAGACATGATAGGTCATTTATGAGAAGGTTTATTCGAGACACTTGCAATATACCAAGTTTGGTATTTTTCATTGAAACTATGTCACATAATAAGACACCACGGGAAGGATTTGTATTGATTGGATCGTTTTTTATTTTTTTATGCCCGTTTCAAACTATGGTCAAAACAGCGGGTATTAAGGTTCTTAGCTAGGGTCCGAGGATCACTAAAATTACATTGGATCTTTGAAGAAATAGCATATTGTGAGACTAAAAATCATTTTTTTCAAAAAATCATGGGCATCATATAATATACCTATAGTTCAAATCGGACCCACTTCCCATTGATTCGGCAGAAATTTGTCTTTTTTGCCAGGGGTGGACGGAAAGGTTTGAGATATCCCGGTTGGGATATTTTTCCATGTAAGGTGGCCTATTAGTTATGAAAAATGGGATGGTACCATTTTGAAACTTTCGTTTGGTGGTTGCATCACAAAATGGCCCAGTTTTGGCGCTCGGAAAATGGAAAATGGTTTTTCCGTGCGACGAAAAGGAAAACTTCCTGCTAGAACATTGTTCGACATCCCATTATACATATGTGTGGACAATATGGAAACATTATCACAAACTATATCGGGATTCTAGCCATAACATTGGTCGTTTGGCCCGAAAGCCATGAAAGCTCAGACATGATAGGTCATTTTTGAGAATGTTTTTTAGAGACACTTGTAATATACCAAGTTTGGTATTTTTCATTGAAACAATGTCACATAATAAGACACCAGGCTAAGGATTTGCATTGATCCGACTGTATTTTATTTTTTATGCGCGTTTCAAACTAAGGTTAAAACGGCGAGCATGAAGGTTCTTAGCTAGGGTCTGAGGATCACTAAAATTGCATTGGATCTCCAAAAAAATATCATATTGTGATTCTAAAAATTATTTTTGCAAAAAATCATAAGCATCATATAATGTACCTATAGTTCAAATCGAATCCACTTCCTACCGATTCGGCATAACTCTATTTTTTTCTACCGGTGGACGGAAAGGTTTGAGATACCCTGGTTGGAACATTTGTCCATATAAGGTGGCCAATTAGTTTTAAAAAATGGGATGGTAGCATTTTGAAACTTTCATTTCGTGGTTGCTTCACAAAACGGCCCTTTTTTGGCCCTCGGAAAATGGAAAATCGTTTTTCCGTGCGACGAAAAGGAAAACATCATCCCGAAACATTGTTCGCCATACCATGATATATATGTGTGTACAATATGGCAATATTACCACAAACTATGTCCTAATTCTAGCCATAACATTGGTCGTTTGGCCCGAAATCCATGAAACCTAAGACATGATAGGTCATTTCTGGGAAGGTTTTTGAGACACATGCAATGTACGAAGTTTGGTATTTTTCATTGAAACTATGTCACATAATAAGACACCACGCGAAGGATTTGCATTCATCGGACCATTTTTATTTTTATGCCCGTTTCAAACTATGGTCAACACGGCGGGTATGAAAGTTCTTAGCTAGGGTCTGAGGATTGCTAAAATTACATTGGATCTCTGAATAAATAGAATATTGTGATTCTAAAAAATAATTTCAAAAAATCATGGGCATCATATAATGTACCTATTGTTAAAATCGGACCCACTTCCTATCAATTCAGCATAAATTTGTCTTTTTCGCCAGGGATGGACGAAAACGTTTGAGATACCCCGGTTGGGACATTTGTCCATGTATGGTGGCCTATTAGTTTTGAAAAATGGTATGGTAGTATTTTGAAACTTTCATTTGATGGTTGCTTCACAAAACGGCCGATTTTTAGCCCTCAAAAATGGAAAAAGGTTTTTCCGTGCGATGATAAGGAAAAGTTCCTCCTGGAACATTCTTCCCCATCCCATGATACATATGTGTGCATAATATGGGAACATTATCACAAACTATGCCTCTATTCTAGCCATCACATCGTTTGGCACGAAAGCCATGAAATCTCAGACATGATAGGTCATTTCTGAGAAGGTTTCTTCGAGACACTTGCAATATACAAAGTTTGGTATTTTTCATTGAAACTATGTCACGTAATAAGACACCACGCAAAGGATTTGCATTGATCGGACCGTTTTTTATTTTTTTATGCCCGTTTCAAACTATGGTCAAAATGGCGGTCATGAAGGTTCTTAGCTAGGGTCTGAGGATCGCTCAAATTTCATTGGATCTCTGAAAAAATAGCATATTGCGAGTCTAAAAATCATTTTTTCAAAAAATCATGGGCATCATATAATGTACCTACAGTTCAAATCGGACCCACTTCCTACCGATTCGACGGACATTTGTGTTTTTTTCTAGGGGTGGACGGAAAGGTTTGATATAACCTGGTTAGGACATTTGTCCATGTAAGGTGGCCTATTAGTTTTAAAAAATGGGATGGTAGCATTTTGAAACTTTCATTTGGTGGTTGCTTCACAAAAACGACCAGTTTTTGGCGCTCAGAAATTGAAAATCATTTTTCCGTGCGATGAAAAGGAAAACTTCCTCCTGGAACATTGTTCGCCATCCCATGATACGTATGTGTGCACAATATGGGAACATTATCACAAACTATGCCGCGATTCTAGCCATAATATTGGTCATTTGGCCCAAAATCCATGAAACCTCAGACATGATAGGTCATTTCTAAGAAGGTTTTTTCGAGACACTTGCAATATACCAAGTTTGGTATTTTTCATTCAAACTATGTCACATAATAAGACACCACGTGAAGGATTTGCATTGATCGGACCGTTTTTTATTTTTTATTCTCGTTTCAAACTATGTTCAAAACGTCGGGCATGAAGGTTCTTAGCTAGGGTCCGAGGATCGCTAAAATTGCACTGGATCTCTAAAGAAATAGCATATTGCGAGTCTAAAAATCATTTTTTTTTAAATCACGGGCATCATATAATGTACCTGTAGTTCAAATGGGACCCACTTCCTACCGATTAGGCAGAATATTGTGTTTTTTTCAAGGAGTGGACGGAAATGTTTGAGATACATGGTTAGGACATTTGTCCATGTAAGGTGGCCTATTAGTTTTAAAAAATGGGATGGTAGCATTTAAAAACTTTCATTTGGTGGTTGCTTCACAAAACGGCCCGTTTTTGGCGCTCGGAATAAAAATCATTTTTTCGTGCGACGAATAGGAAAACTTTCTCCTGGAACAATTTTCGCCATCCCATGATACATATGTATGCACAATATGGGAACATTATCACAAACTATGTCGCGATTCTAGCCATTACATTGGTCGTTTAGCCCGAAAGCCATGAAACCTCAGACATGATAGGTTATTTCTGAGAAGGTTTTTTCGAGACACTTGCAATATACCAAGTTTGGTATTTTTCATTGAAACTATGTCACATAATAAGACACCACGCGAAGGATTTGCATTGATCGGACCGTATTTTATTTTTTTACGCCCGTTTGAATCTATTGTCAAAACGACGGGCATGAAGGTTCTTAGCTAGGGTCAGAGGATCGCTAAAATTGCACTGGATCTCTGAGAAAATAGCATATTGTGAGTCTAAAAATCATTTTTGCAAAAAAAGCATGGACATCAGATAATGTACCTGTAGTTCAAATCGGACCCACTTTGTACCGATTCGGCAGTAATTTGTCTTTTTTTCCAGGGGTGGATGGAAAAGTTTGAGATACCCCGGTTGAGACATTTGTCCATATATGGTGGCCTATTAGTTTTGAAAACTGGTATGGTAGTATTTTGAAACTTTCATTTGATGGTTGCTTCATAAAATGGCCTATTTTTAGCCCTCGAAAAATGGAAAATGGTTTTTCCGTGCGACGAAAAGGAAAACTTCCTCCTGGAACATTGTTCCCCATCCCATGATACATATGTGTGCACAATATGGGAACATTATCACAAACTATGCCGCGATTCTAGCCATCACATTGGTCGTTTGGCACGAAAGCCATGAAACCTCAGACATCATAGGTCATTTCTGAGAAGGTTTTTTCGAGACACTTGCAGTATGCCAAGTTTGGTATTTTTCATTGAAACTATGTCATAATAAGACACCACGCGAAGGATTTGCATTGATCGGACCATTTTGTATTTTTTTATGCCTGTTTCAAACTATGGTCAAAACGGTAGGCATGAAGGTTCTTAGCTAGAATCTGAGGATCGCTAAAATTTCATTGGATCTCTGAAGAAATAGCATATTGCGAGTCTAAAAATCATTTTTTCAAAAAATCATGGGCATCATATAATGTACCTGTAGTTCAAATCGGACCCACTTCCTACCGACTCGGCGGAAATTTGTGTTTTTTCTAGGGGTGGACGGAAAGGTTTGAGATACCCTGGTTAGGGCATTTGTCCATGTAAGGTGGCCTATTAGTTTTAAATAATAGGATGGTAGCATTTTTAAACTTTCATTTGGTGGTTGCTTCACAAAACGGCCAGCTTTTGGCGCTCGGAAAATGGAAAATCATTTTTCCGTGTGATGAAAAGGAAAACTTCCTCCTGGAACATTGTTCGCCTTCCCATGATACATATGTGTGCACAATATGGGAACATTATCACAAACTATGCCGCGATTCTAGCCATAATATTAGTCGTTTGGCCCGAAATCCATGAAACCTCAGACATGATAGGTCTTTTCTAAGAAGGTTTTTTCGAGACACTTGCAATATACCAAGTTTGGTATTTTTATTCAAACTATTTCACATAATAAGACACCACGCGAAGGATTTGCATTGATCAGACCGTTTTTTATTTTTTATTATCGTTTCAAACTATGGTCAAAACGGCGGGCATGAAGGTTCTTAGCTAGGGTCCAAGGATCGCTAAAATTGCATTGGATCTCTGAAGAAATAGCATATTGCGAGTCTAAAAATCATTTTTTCAAAAAAATCATGGGCATCATATAATGTACCTATAGTTCAAATCGGACCCACTTCCTACCGATTCGGCAGAAATTTGTGTTTTTTTCTAGGGGTGGATGGAAATGTTTGAGATACCCTGTTTAGGACATTTGTCCATGTAAGGTGGCCTATTAGTTTTAAAAAATGGGATGGTAGCATTTTAAAACTTTCATTTGGTGGTTGCTTCACAAAACGGCCCGTTTTTGGCACTCAGAAGATGGAAAATCATTTTTCCGTGCGACGAAAAGGAATACTTTATCCTGGAACATTGTTCGCCATCCCATGATACATATGTGTGCACAATATGGGAACATTATCACAAACTATATCACGATTCTAGCCATAACATTGGTCGTTTTGCCCAAAAGACATGAAACCTCAGACATGATAGGTCATTTTTGAGAAGGTTTTTTCAAGACAGTTGCAATATACCAAGTTTGGTATTTTTCATTGAAACTATCTCACATAATAAGACACCACGCGAAGGATTTTCATTGATCGGACTGTATTTTTTTTTGCCCGTTTCAATCTATTGTCAAAACGACGGGCATGAAGGTTCTTAGCTAGGGTCAGAGGATCGCTAAAATTGAATTGGATCTCTAAGAAAATAGTATATTGTGTGTCTAAAAATCATTTTTGCAAAAAAATCATGGACACAGATAATGTACCTGTTGTTCAAATCGGACCCACTTTGTCCCGATCGGCAGAAATTTGTCTTTTTTGCCAGGGGTGGATGGAAATGTTTGAGATACGCCGGTTGGGACATTTTTCCATGTATGGTGGCCTATTATTTTTGAAAAATGGTATGTTAGTATTTTGAAACTTTCATTTCATGGTTGCTTCACAAAACGACCTATTTTTAGCCCTCAAAAAATGGAAAATGGTTTTTCCGTGCGACGAAAAGGAAAACTTCCTTATGTAACATTGTTCTCCATCCCATGATACATATGTGTGCACAATGTGGCAACATTATCACAAACTATGTCGCGATTCTAGCCATCACATTGGTCATTTGGCACGAAAGCCATGAAACCTCAGACATGATAGGTCATTTCTGAGAAGGTTTTTTCGAGACACTTGCAATATGCCAAGTTTGGTATTTTTCATTGAAACTATGTCACATCATAAGACACCACGCGAAGGATTTGCATTGACCGGACCGTTTTTTAAATTTTTATGCCCGTTTCAAACTATGGTCAAAACGGCGGTCATGAAGGTTCTTAGCTAGTGTCTGAGGATCACTAAAATTTCATTGGATCTCTGAAGAAATAGCATATTGCGAGTCTAAAAATCATTTTTTCAAAAAATCATGGGCATCATATAATGTACTTGTAGTTCAAATCGGACCCACTTCCTACCGATTCGGCAGAAATTTGTGTTTTTTTCTAGGGGTGGACGGAAATGTTTGAGATACCCTGGTTAGGACATTTGTCCATGTAAGGTGGCCTATTAGTTTAAAAAAATGGGATGATAGCATTTTAAAACTTTCATTTGGTGATTGCTTCACAAAACGTCCCGTTTTTGGCGCTCAGAAGATGGAAAATCATTTTTCCGTGCGACGAAAAGGAAAACATTATCCTGGAACATTGTTCGACATCCCATGATAAATATGTGTGCACAATATGGGAATATTATCACAAACTATGTCACGATTCTAGCCATAACATTGGTCGTTTGGCCCAAAAGCCATGAAACCTCAGACATGATAGGTCATTTCTGAGAAGGTTTTTTCGAGACACTTGCAGTATACCAAGTTTGGTATTTTTCATTGAAACTATGTCACATAAGAAGACACCACGCGAAGGATTTGCATTGATCAGACCGTATTTTTTTTATGCCAGTTTCAATCTATTGTCAAAACGACGGGCATGAAGGTTCTTAGCAAGGGTCAGAGGATCACTAAAATTGCATTGGATCTTTGATAAAATATCATATTGTGAGTCTAAAAATCATTTTTGCAAAAAAATCATGGACATCAGATAATGTACTTGTAGTTCAAATCGGACCCACTTTGTGCCGATTCGGCAGAAATTTTCTTTTTTGCCAGGGGTGGACGGAAAGGTTTGAGATACCCCGGTTGGGACATTTTTCCATGTATGGTGGCCTATTAGTTTTGAAAAACGGTATGGTAGTATTTTGAAACATTCATTTGATGGTTTCATCATAGAATGGCCTATTTTTAGCCCTCGAAAAATGGAAAATGGTTTACGTGTGACGAAAAGGAAAACTTCCTCCTGGAACATTATTCGCCATCCCATGATACATATGTGTGGACAATATGGAAACATTATCACAAACTATATCGGGATTCTAGCCATAACATTGGTCGTTTGGCCCGAAAGCCACGAAAGCTCAGACATGATAGGTCATTTCTAAGAAGGTTTTTTCGAGACACTTGCAATATACCAAGTTTGGTATTTTTCATTGAAACTATGTCACATCATAAGACACCACGCGAAGGATTTGCATTGACCGGACCGTTTTTTAAATTTTTATGCCCGTTTCAAACTATGGTCAAAACGGCGGTCATGAAGGTTCTTAGCTAGTGTCTGAGGATCACTAAAATTTCATTGGATCTCTGAAGAAATAGCATATTGCGAGTCTAAAAATCATTTTTTCAAAAAATCATGGGCATCATATAATGTACCTATTGTTCAAATCGGACCCACTTCCTACCGATTCGGCAGAAATTTGTGTTTTTTTCTAGGGGTGGATGGAAATGTTTGAGATACCCTGTTTAGGACATTTGTCCATGTAAGGTGGCCTATTAGTTTTAAAAAATGGGATGGTAGCATTTTAAAACTTTCATTTGGTGGTTGCTTCACAAAACGGCCCGTTTTTGGCACTCAGAAGATGGAAAATCATTTTTCCGTGCGACGAAAAGGAATACTTTATCCTGGAACATTGTTCGCCTTCCCATGATACATATGTGTGCACAATATGGGAACATTATCACAAACTATGCCGCGATTCTAGCCATAATATTAGTCGTTTGGCCCGAAATCCATGAAACCTCAGACATGATAGGTCTTTTCTAAGAAGGTTTTTTCGAGACACTTGCAATATACCAAGTTTGGTATTTTTATTCAAACTATTTCACATAATAAGACACCACGCGAAGGATTTGCATTGATCAGACCGTTTTTTATTTTTTATTATCGTTTCAAACTATGGTCAAAACGGCGGGCATGAAGGTTCTTAGCTAGGGTCCAAGGATCGCTAAAATTGCATTGGATCTCTGAAGAAATAGCATATTGCGAGTCTAAAAATCATTTTTTCAAAAAAATCATGGGCATCATATAATGTACCTATAGTTCAAATCGGACCCACTTCCTACCGATTCGGCAGAAATTTGTGTTTTTTTCTAGGGGTGGATGGAAATGTTTGAGATACCCTGTTTAGGACATTTGTCCATGTAAGGTGGCCTATTAGTTTTAAAAAATGGGATGGTAGCATTTTAAAACTTTCATTTGGTGGTTGCTTCACAAAACGGCCCGTTTTTGGCACTCAGAAGATGGAAAATCATTTTTCCGTGCGACGAAAAGGAATACTTTATCCTGGAACATTGTTCGCCATCCCATGATACATATGTGTGCACAATATAGGAACATTATCACAAACTATATCACGATTCTAGCCATAACATTGGTCGTTTTGCCCAAAAGACATGAAACCTCAGACATGATAGGTCATTTTTGAGAAGGTTTTTTCAAGACAGTTGCAATATACCAAGTTTGGTATTTTTCATTGAAACTATCTCACATAATAAGACACCACGCGAAGGATTTTCATTGATCGGACTGTATTTTTTTTTGCCCGTTTCAATCTATTGTCAAAACGACGGGCATGAAGGTTCTTAGCTAGGGTCAGAGGATCGCTAAAATTGCATTGGATCTCTAAGAAAATAGTATATTGTGTGTCTAAAAATCATTTTTGCAAAAAAATCATGGACACAGATAATGTACCTGTTGTTCAAATCGGACCCACTTTGTCCCGAACGGCAGAAATTTGTCTTTTTTGCCAGGGGTGGATGGAAATGTTTGAGATACGCCGGTTGGGACATTTTTCCATGTATGGTGGCCTATTAGTTTTGAAAAATGGTATGTTAGTATTTTGAAACTTTCATTTCATGGTTGCTTCACAAAACGACCTATTTTTAGCCCTCAAAAAATGGAAAATGGTTTTTCCGTGCGACGAAAAGGAAAACTTCCTTATGTAACATTGTTCTCCATCCCATGATACATATGTGTGCACAATGTGGCAACATTATCACAAACTATGTCGCGATTCTAGCCATCACATTGGTCATTTGGCACGAAAGCCATGAAACCTCAGACATGATAGGTCATTTCTGAGAAGGTTTTTTCGAGACACTTGCAATATGCCAAGTTTGGTATTTTTCATTGAAACTATGTCACATCATAAGACACCACGCGAAGGATTTGCATTGACCGGACCGTTTTTTAAATTTTTATGCCCGTTTCAAACTATGGTCAAAACGGCGGTCATGAAGGTTCTTAGCTAGTGTCTGAGGATCACTAAAATTTCATTGGATCTCTGAAGAAATAGCATATTGCGAGTCTAAAAATCATTTTTTCAAAAAATCATGGGCATCATATAATGTACTTGTAGTTCAAATCGGACCCACTTCCTACCGATTCGGCAGAAATTTGTGTTTTTTTCTAGGGGTGGACGGAAATGTTTGAGATACCCTGGTTAGGACATTTGTCCATGTAAGGTGGCCTATTAGTTTAAAAAAATGGGATGATAGCATTTTAAAACTTTCATTTGGTGATTGCTTCACAAAACGTCCCGTTTTTGGCGCTCAGAAGATGGAAAATCATTTTTCCGTGCGACGAAAAGGAAAACATTATCCTGGAACATTGTTCGACATCCCATGATAAATATGTGTGCACAATATGGGAATATTATCACAAACTATGTCACGATTCTAGCCATAACATTGGTCGTTTGGCCCAAAAGCCATGAAACCTCAGACATGATAGGTCATTTCTGAGAAGGTTTTTTCGAGACACTTGCAGTATACCAAGTTTGGTATTTTTCATTGAAACTATGTCACATAAGAAGACACCACGCGAAGGATTTGCATTGATCAGACCGTATTTTTTTATGCCAGTTTCAATCTATTGTCAAAACGACGGGCATGAAGGTTCTTAGCAAGGGTCAGAGGATCACTAAAATTGCATTGGATCTTTGATAAAATATCATATTGTGAGTCTAAAAATCATTTTTGCAAAAAAATCATGGACATCAGATAATGTACTTGTAGTTCAAATCGGACCCACTTTGTGCCGATTCGGCAGAAATTTTCTTTTTTGCCAGGGGTGGACGGAAAGGTTTGAGATACCCCGGTTGGGACATTTTTCCATGTATGGTGGCCTATTAGTTTTGAAAAACGGTATGGTAGTATTTTGAAACATTCATTTGATGGTTTCATCATAGAATGGCCTATTTTTAGCCCTCGAAAAATGGAAAATGGTTTACGTGCGACGAAAAGGAAAACTTCCTCCTGGAACATTATTCGCCATCCCATGATACATATGTGTGGACAATATGGAAACATTATCACAAACTATATCGGGATTCTAGCCATAACATTGGTCGTTTGGCCCGAAAGCCACGAAAGCTCAGACATGATAGGTCATTTCTAAGAAGGTTTTTTCGAGACACTTGCAATATACCAAGTTTGGTATTTTTCATTGAAACAATGTCACATAATAAGACACCAGGCTAAGGATTTGCATTGATCCAACTGTGTTTTATTTTTTATGCGCGTTTCAAACTAAGGTTAAAACGGCGAGCATGAAGGTTCTTAGCTAGGGTCTGAGGATCACTAAAATTGCATTGGATCTCCGAAAAAATATCATATTGTGATTCTAAAAATTATTTTTGCAAAAAATCATAAGCATCATATAATGTACCTATAGTTCAAATCGAATCCACTTCCTACCGATTCGGCATAACTCTATTTTTTTCTACGGGTGGATGGAAAGGTTTGAGATACCCTGGTTGGGACATTTGTCCATGTAAGGCGGCCAATTAGTTTTAAAAAATGGGATGGTAGCATTTTGAAACTTTCATTTGGTGGTTGCTTCACAAAACGGCCCTTTTTTGGCGCTCGGAAAATGGAAAATCATTTTTCCGTGCGACGAAAAGGAAAAATTCATCCCGAAACATTGTTCGCCATCCCATGATATATATGTGTGTACAATATGGCAATATTACCACAAACTATGTCCTAATTCTAGCCATAACATTGGTCGTTTGGCCCAAAATCCATGAAACCTAAGACATGATAGGTCATTTCTAGGATGATTTTTCGAGACACATGCAATGTACAAAGTTTGGTATTTTTCATTGAAACTATGTCACATAATAAGACACCACGCGAAGGATTTGCATTCATCGGACCATTTTTTATTTTTATGCCCGTTTCAAACTATGGTCAAAACGACGGGTATGAAAGTTCTTAGCTAGGGTCTGAGGATTGCTAAAATTACATTGGATCTCTGAAGAAATAGCATATTGTGATTCTAAAAAAAATTCAAAAAATCATGGGCATCATATAATGTACCTGTTGTTCAAATCGGACCCACTTCCTATCGATTCAGCATAAATTTGTCTTTTTCGCCAGGGGTGGACGAAAACATTTGAGATACCCCGGTTGGGACATTTGTCCATGTATGGTGGCCTATTAGTTTTGAAAAATGGTATGGTAGTATTTTCAAACTTTCATTTGATGGTTGCTTCACAAAACGGCCTATTTTTAGCCCTCAAAAATGGAAAAAGGTTTTTCCGTGCGACGATAAGGAAAACTTCCTCCTAGAACATTCTTCCCCATCCCATGATACATATGTGGGCATAATATGGGAATATTATCACAAACTATGCCGCTATTCTAGCCATCACATAGTTTGGCACGAAAGCCATGAAACCTCAGACATGATAGGTCATTTCTGAGAAGGTTTCTTCGAGACACTTGCAATATACGAAGTTTGGTATTTTTCATTGAAACTATGTCACATAATAAGACACCACGCGAAGGATTTGCATTGATCGAACCGTTTTTTATTTTTTTATGCCTGTTTCAAACCATGGTCAAAATGGCGGTCATGAAGGTTCTTAGCTAGGGTCTGAGGATCGCTAAAATTTCATTGGATCTCTGAAAAAATAGCATATTGCAAGTCTAAAAATCATTTTTTCAAAAAATCATGGGCATCATATAATGTACCTATAGTTCAAATCGGACCCACTTCCTACCGATTCGACGGACATTTGTGTTTTTTTCTAGGGGTGGACGGAAAGGTTTGATATACCCTGGTTAGGACATTTGTCCATGTAAGGTGGCCTATTAATTTTAAAAAATGGGATGGTAGCATTTTGAAACTTTCATTTGGTGGTTGCTTCACAAAAACGCCCAGTTTTTGGCGCTCGGAAAATGGAAAATCATTTTTCCGTGCGATAAAAAGGAAAACTTCCTCCTGGAACATTGTTCGCCATCCCATGATACGTATGTGTGCACTATATGGGAACATTATCACAAACTATGCCGCGATTCTAGCCATAATATTGGTCATTTGGCCCGAAATCTATGAAACCTCAGACATGATAGGTCATTTCTAAGAAGGTTTTTTCGAGACACTTGCAATATACCAAGTTTGGTATTTTTCATTCAAACTATGTCACATAATAAGACACCACGGGAAGGATTTGCATTGATCGGAACGTTTTTTATTTTTATTCTCATTTCAAACTATGTTCAAAACGCCGGGAATGAAGGTTCTTAGCTAGGGTCCGAGGATCGCTAAAATTGCATTGGATCTCTAAAGAAATAGCATATTGCGAGTGTAAAAATCATTTTTTTAAAATCACGGGCATCATATAATGTACCTGTAGTTCAAATGGGACCCACTTTCTACCGATTAGGCAGAAATTTGTGTTTTTTTCTAGGGGTGGACGGAAATGTTTGAGATACATGGTTAGGACATTTGTCCATGTAAGGTGGCCTATTAGTTTTAAAAAATGGGATGGTAGCATTTAAAAACTTTCATTTGGTGGTTGCTTCACAAAACAGCACGTTTTTGGCTCTCGAAAAAAAATCATTTTTTCGTGCGACGAAAAGGAAAACTTTCTCCTGGAATATTGTTCGTCATCTCATGATATATATGTATGCACAATATGGGAACATTATCACAAACTATGTCGCGATTCTAGCCATAACATTGGTCGTTTAGCCCGAAAGCCATGAAACCTCAGACATGATATGTTATTTCTGAGAAGGTTTTTTCGAGACACTTGCAATATACCAAGTTTGGTATTTTTCATTGAAACTATGTCACATAATAAGACACCACGCGAAGGATTTGCATTGATCGGACCGTATTTTATTTTTTTATGCCCGTTTCAATCTATTGTCAAAACGACGGGCATGAAGGTTCTTAGCTAGGGTCAGAGGATCGCTAAAATTGCACTGGATCTCTGAGAAAATAGGATATTGTGAGTCTAAAAATCAATTTTGCAAAAAAAGCATGGACATCAAATAATGTACCTGTAGTTCAAATCGGACCCACTTTGTGCCGATTCGGCAATAATTTCTCTTTTTTTCCAGGGGTGGATGGAAAAGTTTGAGATACCCCGGTTGGGACATTTGTCCATATATGGTGGCCTATTAGTTTTGAAAACTGGTATGGTAGTATTTTGAAACTTTCATTTGATGGTTGCTTCATAAAACGGCCTATTTTTAGCCCTCGAAAAATGGAAAATGGTTTTTCCGTGCGACGAAAAGGAAAACTTCCTCCTGGAACATTGTTCCCCATCCCATGATACATATGTGTGCACAATATGGGAACATTATCACAAACTATGCCGCGATTCTAGCCATCACATTGGTCGTTTGGCACGAAAGCCATGAAACCTCAGACATCATAGGTCATTTCTGAGAAGGTTTTTTCGAGACACTTGCAATATGCCAAGTTTGGTATTTTTCATTGAAACTATGTCATAATAAGACACCACGCGAAGGATTTGCATTGATCGGACCGTTTTTTATTTTTTTATGCCCGTTTCAAACTATGGACAAAACGGTGGGCATGAAGGTTCTTCGCTAGAGTCTGAGGATCGCTAAAATTTCATTGGATCTCTGAAGAAATAGCATATTGCGAGTCTAAAAATCATTTTTTCAAAAAATCATGGGCATCATATAATGTATCTGTGGTTCAAATCGGACCCACTTCCTACCGACTCGGCGAAAATTTGTGTTTTTTTCTAGGGGTGGATGGAAAGGTTTGAGATACCCTGGTTAGGGCATTTGTCCATGTAAGGTGGCCTATTAGTTTTAAATAATGGGATGGTAGCATTTTTAAACTTTCATTTGGTGGTTGCTTCACAAAACGGCCAGCTTTTGGCGCTCGGAAAATGGAAAATCATTTTTCCGTGCGATGAAAAGGAAAACTTCCTCCTAGAACATTGTTCGCATTCCCATGATACATATGTGTGCACAATATGGGAACATGATCACAAACTATGCCGCGATTCTAGCCATAATATTAGTCGTTTGGCCGGAAATCCATGAAACCTCAGACATGATAGGTCTTTTCTAAGAAGGTTTTTTCGAGACACTTGCAATATACCAAGTTTGGTATTTTTATTCAAACTATTTCACATAATAAGACACCACGCGAAGGATTTGCATTGATCAGACCGTTTTTTGTTTTTTATTATCGTTTCAAACTATGATCAAAACGGCGAGCATGAAGGTTCTTAGCTAGGGTCCAAGGATCGCTAAAATTGCATTGGATCTCTGAAGAAATAGCATATTGCGAGTCTAAAAATCATTTTTTCAAAAAAATCATGGGCATCATATAATGTACCTATAGTTCAAATCGGACCCACTTCCTATCGATTCGGCAGAAATTTGTATTTTTTTCTAGGGTTGGAAGGAAATGTTTGAGATACCCTGTTTAGGACATTTGTCCATGTAAGGTGGCCTATTAGTTTTAAAAAATGGGATGGTAGCATTTTAAAACTTTCATTTGGTGGTTGCTTCACAAAACGGCCCTTTTTGGCACTCAAAAGATGGAAAATCATTTTTCCGTGCGACGAAAAGGAATACTTTATCCTGTAACATTTTTCGCCATCCCATGATACATATGTGTGCACAATATGGGAACATTATCACAAACTATATCACGATTCTAGCCATAACATTGGCCGTTTTGCCCAAAAGCCATGAAACCTCAGACATGATAAGTCATTTTTGAGAAGGTTTTTTCGAGACAGTTGCAATATACCAAGTTTGGTATTTTTCATTGAAACTATGTCACATAATAAGACACCACGCGAAGGATTTGCATTTATCGGACTGTATTTTTTTTGCCCGTTTCAATCTATTTTCAAAACGACGGGCATGAAGGTTCTTAGCTAGGGTCAGAGGATCGCTAAAATTGCATTGGATCTCTGAGAAAATAGTATATTGTGTGTCTAAAAATCATTTTTGCAAAAAAATCATGGACACAGATAATGTACCTGTTGTTCAAATCGGACCCACTTTGTGTCGATTGGCAGAAATTTGTCTTTTTTGCCAGGGATGGATGGAAATGTTTGAGATACGTCGGTTGGGACATTTTTCCATGTATGGTGTCCTATTAGTTTTGAAAAATGGTATGGTAGTATTTTGAAACTTTCATTTCATGGTTGCTTCACAAAACGACCTATGTTTAGCCCTCGAAAAATGGAAAATGGTTTTTCCGTGCGACGAAAAGGAAAACTTCCTCATGTAACATTGTTCCCCATCCCATGATACATATGTGTGCACAATGTGGGAACATTATCACAAACTATGTCGCGATTCTAGCCATCACATTGGTCATTTGGCACGAAAGCCATGAAACCTCAGACATGATAGGTCATTTCCGAGAAGGTTTTTTCGAGACACTTGCAATATACCAAGTTTGGTATTTTTCATTGAAACTATGTCACATAAAAAGACACCACGTGAAGGATTTGTATTGACCGAACCGTTTTTTATTTTTTATGCCCGTTTCAAACTATGGTCAAAACAACGGGTATGAAAGTTCTTAGCTAGGTCTGAGGATCATTAAAATTACATTGGATCTCTGAAGAAATAGCATATTGTGATTCTAAAAATCATTTTTTTGTCAAAAAATCATGGGCATCATATAATATACGTGTTCTTCAAATTGGACCCACTTCCTGTCGATTCGGCATAAATTTGTCTTTTTCGCCAGGGGTGGACAGAAACCTTTGAGATACCCCGGTTGGGACATTTTTCCATGTATGGTTTCCTATTAGTTTCGAAAAATGGTATGGTAGTATTTTGAAACTTTCATTTGATGGTTGCTTCACAAAACGACCTATTTATAGCGCTCGAAAAATGGAAAATGGTTTTTCCGTGCGACAAAAAGGAAAACTTCCTCCCAGAACATTGTTCGCCATCCCATGATACATATATGTGCATAATATGGGAACATTATCACAAACTATGCCGCCATTCTAGCCATAACATTGGTCGTTTGGACCGAAAGCCATGAAACCTCAGACATAATAGTTTATTTCTGAGAAGGTTTTTTTGAGACACTTGCAATATACCAAGTTTGGTATTTTCATTGAAACTATGTCACATAATAAGACACCACACGAAGTATTTGCATTGATCGGAACGTTTTTTATTTTTTTATGCCCGTTTCAAACTATGGTTAAAATGGCGGGCATGAAGGTTCTTATCTAGGGTCTGCGGATCGCTAAAATTGCATTGGACCTCTGAATAAATAGCATATTGCGAGTCTAAAAATCATTTTTTTTAAAAATTATGAGCATCATATAATGTACCTGTTGTTCAAATCGGACCCACTTACTATCGATTCGGCAGAAATTTGTCTTTTTCGCCAGGGGTGGACGAAAACGTTTGAGATACCCCGGTTGGGACATTTTTCCATGTATGGTGGCCTATTAGTTTTGTAAAATGGTATGGTAGTATTTTGAAACTTTCATTTGATGGTTGCTTCAGAAAAGGGCCTATTTTTAGCGCTCGAAAAATGGAAAATAGTTTTTCAGTGCGACGAAAAGGAAAACTTCCTCCTGGAACATTGTTCTCCATCCCATGATACGTATGTGTGCATAATATGGGAACATTATCACAAACTATGCCACGATTCTATCCATAACATTGGTCGTTTGGCCCGTAAGCCATGAAACCTCGGACATGATATGACATTTTTTAAAAGGTTTTTTCGAGATGCAATCATTATACCGAGTTTGATATTTTTCCCTAGAACTATATCACATAATATGACATCATGCAAAGGTTTTATATTATTTGGACCATTTTTGAATTTTTATGCCTGTTTTGAACTATGGTCAAAACTTCCTCGACAACTTTGTTCACCATTCCAAGACATTCACAATATTCCATGATAACTTATCTTTAAAACACTTTTTAAAAATATTCACAATATTCCAATTTTTACCATTTCTTGAACAAATACACTAAAAATTATTACACATTTACTTATATTTATCCTCGAGAGTAATAAAATTCGAAAAGTATTAGTCCAAACTTCTCTTCACATCCCACTTCCCCCTCTAGCCCGAAATTCTCGCTCACATCCAAAATATTCGCTCATGGTGCCAGTTCCTCCCGCCTCTTCCACCAACCAGCTCTTGAAGTGAAACGACCGAAACACCCTAGATCCCACAGTGTTGTAGCACAGAAATAACTATGGGCAGTTTCGTGAAATCGTCCACACCACCCAAATAACTCTGATCCAAACCGCTCCCCTCTCCGCGAACCCTAGCTTCTCCTGCAGTCCAAATACAATCCACACTATCTCTCCTCAGCCGCCACCAGATCCAGTCGACCAACATCACCATCTCGTCTCCACAATCATCCATCTCCGCACCTCCTTTTCCCCGTCTCTCTTCTCCAAGCCTAGACAAAGCCACGCTACACTTGCCTCTACAGAGGAGGTGGTTTCTTCGAAGATCCGCCGCCCCTGCGGCGTACCGGAGATGCGAACCCTAGCATCAAGGCCACTCCACCGCCCCTCTACCCGAGTGAAGGCGTGGACTCTGGCGTCATGACCGCTCCATGTATCACCTTAGAGAGGAAGGAACGACAACGGAGGTTGCTGGTTTTTTGGCGTGTGTTATCAAGATCTGGAATCGATACGCCAAAAGTAGTTCTCCATGGTAAGCTCCCATGTTGCCCTCTCTCCTCTGTCTCTCGTGTCAGTCGTTGCGACGGATTCGTGCTTCGTTATGATTTGGATTTGGTTTGTGGACGACAAACTTAGGAGAGCATTCAGGAGCTCTGCACACCACCGCATTTCGCACATGCCAAGACCGATCCCGACGTCCTATGCCACCTCCACTGCTGCATCACCTTGCGCGAGACAACACCAGATCCACCAACTAGGTTTTTAGTTCTTTGTGACCTCACCCCTAGTGCCCCTCTTCTTCATGATGTCTATGGTGCAGGTAAGTCACCAGCTCCCCCTTTCTTTTCGACTGCCTATGTGAGAGATTGGTATACAATTAGTCTGATACACTGGAATAGAAAGTATTTGTGCAGTCAATAAATTATAGCTGGCCCAGTTCATTAGGTTATTGTGATGAAAGACAATAGTTCTATCTCGTTAAGCGAGTATATGCATATTTTACTATATGAAGCAGCTTATTCTGTCAATAGCTAATGGTGAAAGGGTAGAGGTGGCTGTACAAGAAGCTTATTTGCATGTATTCATCAACTAGGTCAAGTACAATTACATTAGTTGGTTATATATTTTATTAATGCAATGTCGAAGTCATGAATTTCTTGGATAAGTACAAGTTTGGGTGCTCAAACTCATGCCTGATAGTACTCTGGAAAATAGTTCAATAAAGATGTTAGGTTCCTATGAGTTGACCTCTACAGGACCATGTATACAAATTGAATTAATTGGTTGACCTTTTTAGTTCTATATTACTTCTCATAACTTTCATGGAGTTAATTGTTTTGAGTGTATAGAAGTGTAGCGTTAACTTGATTTTAGTGTACTATCATTTCTGGATAGTTTCTAGAGAATTATGTGTCTAGTTCATGTAATTCACCAAACATTTTGTGTTAGCACCATCTGCATTTTGTAGTATCAGACGTTCCAAGTTACCTCTATATTGTACTAGTGCAATTAGATTAGACAAATTTTCAGATGACTTTCTACATGTAAGGTGGCCTATTAGTTTTGAAAAATGGGATGGTAGCACTTTGAAACTTTCATTTGGTGGTTGCTTCACAAAACGACCCTTTTTTGGCGCTCGGAAAATGGAAAATCGTTTTTCTGTGCGACGAAAAGGAAAACTTCCTCCCGGAACATTGTTCGCCATCCCATGATACATATGTGTGCATAATATGGGAACATTATCACAAACTATGCCATAATTCTAGCCATAACATTGGTCGTTTGGCCCGAAAGCCATGAAACCTTAGACATGATAGGTCATTTCTGAGAAGGTTTTTTCGAGACACATGCAATATACCAAGTTTGGTATTTTTCATTGAAACTATGTCACATAATAAGACACCACGCGAAGGATTTGCATTGATCGGAGCGTCTTTTATTTTTTTTGCCCGTTTCAAACTATGGTCAAAACGACGGGTATGAAAGTTCTTAGCTAGGTCTGAGGATCGCTAAAATTGCATTGGACCTCTGAAGAAATAGCATATTGTGATTCTAAAAATCTTTTTTTTTTCAAAAAATCATGGGCATCATATAATATACCTGTTGTTCAAATCGGACCCACTTCTTGTCGATTCGGCATAAATTTGTCTTTTTCGCCAGGGGTGGACAGGAACGTTTGAGATACCCTGGTTGGGATATTTGTCCATGTATGGTGGCCTATTAGTTTTGAAAAATGGTATGGTAGTATTTTGAAACTTTCATTTGATGGTTGCTTCACAAAACGGCCTATTTATAGCGCTCGAAAAATGGAAAATGGTTTTTCCATGCGACAAAAAGGAAAACTTCCTCCCAGAACATTGTTCGCCATCCCATGATACATATATGTGCACAATATGGGAACATTATCACAAACTATGCCGCCATTCTAGCCATAACATTGGTCATTTGGACCGAAAGCCATGAAAGCTCAGACATAATAGTTTATTTCTGAGAAGGTTTTTTTGAGACACTTGCAATATACCAGGTTTGGTATTTTTCATTGAAACTATGTCACATAATAAGACACCACACGAAGTATTTGCATTGATCGGAACGTTTTTTATTTTTTTATGCCCGTTTCAAACTATGGTTAAAATGGCAGGCATGAAGGTTCTTATCTAGTGTCTGAGGATTACTAAAATTGCATTGGACCTCTGAATAAATAGCATATTGCGAGTCTAAAAATCATTTTTTTCAAAAAATTATGAGCATCATATAATATACCTGTTGTTCAAATCGGAACCACTTCCTACCGTTTCGACGGAAATTTGTGTTTTCTTGTAGGGATGGACGGAAAGGTTTGAGATACCCTGGTTAGGACATTTGTCCATGTAAGGTGGCCTATTAGTTTTAAAAAATGGGATGGTAGCATTTTGAAACTTCATTTGGTGGTTGCTTCACAAAACGGCCCGTTTTTGACGCTCGGAAAATAGAAAATCATTTTTCCGTGCGACGGAAAGGAAAACTTTCTCCTGGAATATTGTTCTCCATCCCATGATACATATGTGTGCACAATATGGGAACATTATCACAAACTATGTCGCGATTCTAGCCATAACATTGGTCGTTTGGCCCGAAAGCCATGAAACCTTAGACATGATAGGTCATTTCTGAGAAGTTTTTTAAGACACTTGCAATATACCAAGTTTGGTATTTTGAATTGAAACTATGTCACATAATAAGACACCACGCGAAGGATTTGCATTGATCGGACCGTTTTTTATTTTTTATGCCCATTTCAAACTATGATCAAAACGGCGGGTATGAAAGTTCTTAGCTAGGGTCTGATGATCGCTAAAAATTACATTGGATCTTTGAAGAAATAGCATATTGTGATTCTAAAAATCATTTTTTCAAAAAATCATGGGCATCATATAATATACATGTTGTTCAAATCGGACCCACTTACTATCGATTCGGCAGAAATTTGTCTTTTTCGCCAGGGGTGGACGGAAAGGTTTGAGATACCCCGGTTGGGACATTTGTCCATGTATGGTGGCCTATTAGTTTTAAAAAATGGTATGGTAGTATTTTGAAACTCTCATTTGATGGTTGCTTCATAAAACAGCCTATTTTTAGTGCTCGAAAAATGGAAAATGGTTTTTCCATGTGACGAAAAGGAAAACTTCCTCATGGAACATTGTTCGCCATCCCATGATACATATGTGTGCACAATATGGGAACATTATCACAAACTATGCCGCGATTCTAGCCATAACATTCGTCGTTTGGCCCGAAAGCCATGAAACCTCAGACATGATAGGTCATTTCTGGGAAGGTTTTTTCGAGACACTTGCAATATACCAAGTTTGGTATTTTTCATTGAAAATATGTCACATAATAAGACACCACGCGAAGGATTTACATTGATCGGACCGTCTTTTATTTTTTTATGCTCGTTTCAAACTATGGTCAAAACGGCGGGCATGAAGGTTCTTAGCTAGGGTCTAAGGATCACTCAAATTGCATTGGATCTCTAAAAAAATAGCATATTGCGAGTCTAAAAATCATTTTTTCAAAAAATCATGGGCATCATATAATGTACATGTAGTTAAAATCGGACCCACTTCCTACCGATTCGGCAGAAATTTGTCTTTTTTGCCAGGGGTAGAAGGAAAGGTTTGATATATCCTGGTTAGGACATTTGTCCATGTAAGGTGGCCTATTAGTTTTGAAAAATGGGATGGTTGCATTTCAAAACTTTCATTTGGTGCTTGCTTCACGAAATAGCCCGTTTTTGGCGCTCGCAAAATGGAAAATGGTTTTTCCGTGCGACGAAAAGGAAAACTTCCTCCTGGAACATTGTTCGCCATCCCGTGATACATACGTTTGCACAATATGGGAACATTATCACAAACTACGCCGCGATTCTAGCCATAACATTGGTCGTTTGATAGGTCATTTTTTAGAAGGTTTTTTCGATATGCAATCATTATACCGAGTTTGATATTTTTCCCTAGAACTATATCACATAATATGACATCACGCAAAGGTTTTATATTATTTGGACCTTTTTTGAATTTTTATGCCCGTTTCAAACTATGGTCAAACTTAATCGACAACTTTGTTCGCCATTCCAATATATTCACAATATTCCATGATAGCTTATCTTTAAAACACTTTTTTAAAATATTCACAATATTCCAAGTTTTACCAGTTTTTGAACAAATACACTAAAAAATATTACACATTTACTTATATTTATCCTCGAGAATAATAAAATTCTAAAAGTATTAGTCCAAACTTCTCTTCACATCCCTCTTCCCTCTCTAGCCCAAAATTCTCGCTCACATCCAAAATATTCGCTCACGGCGCGAGTTCCTCCCGCCTCTCCCACCAACCTGCTCTGGAAGTGAAACAACCGAAACACCCCCAGATCCCACAATGTTGCAGCACAGAAATAACTATGGGCAGTTTCATGATATCCTCCACACCACCCAAATAACTCTGATCCAAACCGCTCCCCTCTCCGCGAACCCTAGCTTCTCCTCCGGTCCTCCCCAATCCCCACTATCTCTCCTCAGCCGCCACCACATCCAGTCGACCAACACCACCATCTCGTCTCCACAATCATCCACCTCCGCACCTCCTCTTCCCCGTCTCTCTTCTCCGAGCCTAGACAAAGCCACGCTACAAATTGCCTCTATAGAGGAGGTGGTTTCTTCGAAGATCCGCCGCCCATGCGGCGTACCAGATATGCGGACCCTAGCATCGAGGCCACTCTACCGCCCCTCTACCCGAGCGAAGGCGTGGACTCCGCCGTCATGACCGCTCCACGTGTCACCTTAGAGAGGAGGGAACGATAGCGGTGGTTGCTGGTTTTTTGGCATGTGTTATCAAGATCTGGAATCGATGCGCCAAAAGTAGTTCTCCATGGTAAGCGCCCCTGTTGCCCTCTCTCCTCTGTTTTTCGTGTCATTGGTTGCGATGGATTCGTGCTTTGTTATGATTTGGATTTGGTTTGTGGACGACAAGCTTAGGAGAGCATTCAGGAGCTCTGCACAGCACCGTGGTTCGCACATGCCAAGACCGATCCCGACGTCCTATGCCACCTGCACTGTTGTATGACCTTGCACATGACAACACCAGATCCACCAACTAGGTTTTCAGTTCTTCGTGACCTCACCCCTACTACCCCTCTTCTTCATGATCTCTATGGTGCAGGTAAGTCCCCGGCTCCCCCTTTCTTTTTGACTGCCTATGTGAGAGATTGGTATACAATTAGTCTGATACACTTGAACACAAAGTATCTGTGCAGTCAATAAATTATAGCTGGCCTAGTTCATTAGGTTATTGTGATGAAAGACAGTAGTTCTATCTCGTTAAACCGGGTATATGCATATTTTAGTATATGAAGCAGCTTATTCTGTCAATAGCTAATGGTGAAAGGGTAGAGGTGGCTGTACCAGGAGCTTATTTGCATGTATTCATCAACTAGGTCAAGTACAATTACATTAGTCGGTTATATATTTTATTAATCCAATGTCAAAGTCACGAATTTCTTGGATAAGTACATGTTTGGTTGCTTAAACTCATGCCTGATGGTACTCTGGACAATAGTTCAACAAAGATGTCAGGTTCCTTTGAGTTGACCTCTACAGGACCATGTAATATACATATTGAATTAATTGGTTGACCTTTGTAGTTCCATATTACTCCTCATACCTTTCATGGAGTTAATTGTTTTCAGTGTATAGAAGTGTAGCGTTAACTTGATTTTAGTTTACTATCATTTCTGCATAGTTTCCAGAGAATTATGTGTTTAGCTCCTGTAATTCACCAAACATTTTGTGTTAGCAACATCTGCATTTTGTAGTAACAGACATTCCAAGTTACCTCTATATTGTACTAGTGAAATTAGATTAGACAAATGTTCAGATGACTTTCTACATTTAAGACGACTAAGACTGCCATCTCTGCTGGTATGCAGGTGTTCTATGTCATAGCTTCCAACTTGCTATTTTGTTAGGTCCTTACCGTGAGCTTGAATGGTGTAGTAGTATAACAACTATTGTCTATTGATTTTGTTAAGCATTATTTTTTACCACTTAATATTCTATGCTTGATGTTGGTCGTCTGATTTGCGTTGTCTGTCTAAGTATTCCTCACCTCCATTGGTAGGAGCGCAAGGCAAGTGGACTTGGTCAAGTATCCTACCGGCAAATGCAAATCTGTATATCACCTAAGACGCTGTCAAGGTCACGATGGGCCCCAAGGTTTGTCCCTTTCCCCCCTTGTTCCTGACCAAGCGTTGATTGGGGCATGGATCTAGTGCGGAAAAGCTGGGCTAGGGTAGTATCTTGGCTTGATTTCTCGACTCAATGTGTGTCTATTGCTTCCTCGTTCTGTGTTGTTCTGTAGGGGCACAATGTGATTATCAAGAGAGCGCATAATATTCATTGTCACACAAAGAATTAGTCCTTAGTGTGTAAGACCCCACCTTTATAAGGTAATAGTCCCTGTGATTGCAATGCTAGTCCCTGGATCAAATGCTAGAATCCAAAGTTTAAGATGAAGTACACAGATACAAAGGTCTTTATTACATCGTCATTCTAGAGATAAACATAGTCTTTTACACCTAAATAGCCAAAGGCTAGTACATAGAGTTTATAACATAAGGAAATAACTATAAGTCTTCATATTCATGTTCCACAGGTAACCATGTTGAGTGTAGACTCAGAACCCTAATCTCCATCAGAGTAACCTGCAACATCATAAGTTACAGCCACAGTGGGTCAATACATTTGGAATAGTATTGGCAAGTGATACCATAGTAGAATAGTAGTTTCTAACATCTATATGAATTTGGCTAAGTGTATCTCAGGCTTGCTTTTCTCAAAATAGGTTTTCTTATCAGTTGAAAACACTAAGTTTTTGTTTGACAAATCAACCAAGGAACCACCAATAGACATTGGTGAACCTTTAACCCTCGTTCAACCACAAGTTTTTAACATAGAAATTGGGATGAGGAGAACCTTTATAACTTCAATGTCTTGATGCTCAAATTGTCCGTTGCCAGGGACACGGCTAAGTACTTAGGTTTTACCCTCTCGAGAGGTGGTGCACTTTCCCCACAAGACTCGACATGCATCGAGACGAGATCTTTCATAGGCCTTCCCTTAGACCACCATGGACGAGTTCCAACCTATCACCCTACCACCATCTGTCCATCTGGCTCAGTTATTGCAACCTATATGATCAAGGCAGAGCCCATACGCCATGTGGTTGCACTAGAAGCTTGTAAACACTAAGTATCTCAAATCCATTTGTTCCTGGGTGGCTTTACACAAGTGTGATACACAAGGTAAACCATAGACATGTGCCTTGTGTAACCACTCAACACAAACCATCATACCATTCCACCTAGGTGATTCATTCACTTAGTTGTTTTATTAAGCAAAAACACAAGTCAAAGACTTAGCAAAATTTCAATAGCATGTATATAATCCACCCTTGTTTTCTACTAGCTAGGCTAAGCATGATAAAATAACAAGTATCTTAACTTAGAGAAAATTCTACCAAGACTACCACTACTAGGATTTCCCAAGGCATAGCATAGTTTATACTTAGCAAAAATTCCATGCAAGCCCTATTCAAAATATCACTAGTTCATAGTCAAAATAATAGGAAGAAAATACATGAATAACCACTTGCCTTGGTAGTTGGGGGAGTAGCAACAATCCTCACACTCACAATCACCACTAGCACTAAAATCTACACATAAAATGATAACACCAAATTCATATTCAATATTCAAGAAAAAATGCATATGAATGCATGCAAATGCAATGGAATGAATTTATATACTAAACTAAATAAACCAAACAGTACTGACAGAAAACCAACTATTTATAGTCTAAAATAAACTTAAATTTGCTTTAAAATCATTTTATAAATAATTTATATAGCCAAAATAAGCCTATAATTTATATAGCCAAACGACCATAGTATTGTAGGATTTGTAATTCTGAATCCAATGATATATTATTTGCATTTTTTGGATAAACAGAACTCAAGATATGAATTTTACAAGTTTGAATCTCTAATAGATATAAAAACAGATTTTAAAACAAATTCACAGACACGTGGCTATGTCTGATTGGCCCATACCGGTTCGGTTGGATCGATCAATGAGAGCCACATGATTAAATGAGATCGCATGGGGCAGATCTATCGATACCCCTTCGTTAAGTGATCTAATCAGATCCACTTGATCTAGATCTAACGGCTACGACGCATGTGACCAAAGTCTGGCGGCGCTAATGGGTGCTGATGGTGGTGGCGCTACTGGCGGAAATGCTCCGGTGATTCCAGAGGGGGATAGGGGCTGAAGTGATGCTTACCAGCTTCGCAAGGTTGCGAGGAAGCTCAAGGTGGCTTCGGCTTGGATAGGGGCAAGCTGCTGCGGTCGCTGGGGCTCGTCGGAGTTGCAGACAGCGTCGGGTTCATGCAGACGGCGATGGAGGCGACGACCTAGGCCACCCTAGCACAAACCAAAGGCATCAACGTGTGCAGAAGGACCAGGTGAACATCATCATTTGAATTAGAGGTCGGGGGGTGGTCGCATCTTACCAGAATTGCTCGCCGGAGACGAGGGCGGCGTCGGGTGCTCACGGTGTTGGATGAAGCCGACGGTCTGGATCACGAGCAGACGAACAAAGTATATGAGAAGGAGCGCAAGGTAAAGGGGAGTATGATACCATGAACGAGAGGGGGCAGGGTGGACGGTGATCACCGGATATCTCATCAGAGACACTCGGGAAACAACGTTTCGAGCTCAAATGCATGCAGCCTAGTAGCGTTCTAGCGAGGAGAGTTGGGGGGAAATGACCGTGGTGCCGAGAGGTTTAAGTAGCCGGTGGGGGCGATGGAATCATGTTGTGATTCAATGGCAATCAAGCCCGAAATCAACGCGGCGGTGAGTGGGGAAGAAATGGGCAGCGACGGCGTCTGCGCGAGGGGTGAAGAGACGACGCTAAGCTGGCGTGGGGCCACTGGCAGTGTCAGTGGGGTAGGGTTTGCGCGCGTGAGAGAGAGGTAGAGGGGAAACTGGCCCGGGTGGGCTACTGGTTCGTTTCTGGCTCTAGGCCACATGGGTTGCGCAGTTGTTTATTTTTTCTTTTTACTTTTCTTTTTCTGTTTGATTTTCCAGGAATGAATATGAATCATTATTCAAACTTGATTGAATTCAAATCATTTCTGGATTTTTGTAATGAGATCCTTGCACTCAAAAGTATGACAAACTCCATTATCCACTCAAATTCACTTTGGCCCTTTGAAAAATAAAAATAAAACCATGCCATATATGTTATATAAATAATAGGCATAATAGTGGTTTTATTTGGAGTTTTGGTTTGAAAATATTTGTGCAAGTCAAAAATGCTATGAATACATGAATGCAATGCATGCTTTTGTAATTCATGAATTTTGGGATGTTACAAATCTAACCCCCTTAAGATGAATCTCGCCCTCGAGATTCGGATGGTCTAGCAAATAGGTGAGGGTGATCTTTCTGAAGGTCATCTTCTCTTTCCCAAGTGGCTTCTTCTTCGGAGTGATGATTCCACTGAACTTTGCAGAATTTGATAGTCTTAGTCCGAGTAACTCTTGATGCAATCTCAAGAATCTTGATAGGTTTGTCCTCATAGGTGAGATCACTCTCCAACTGAAGCTCTTCTAAAGGTATAGTATCCTTCAAAGAAGTTTCTTCCATCTCCGGATGTCATTTCTTCAACTGACTCACATGAAATACATTGTGAACTGTAGACAGTGATTTAGGCAATTCAATATCGTAAGCCACTTCTCCTTTGCGACTTAAGATCTTGAATGATCCAACATATCTTGGTGCCAACTTTTCTTTGATCCCAAATCTCTTCACACCACGGAGTGGTGAGATTCTAAGATAGGATCTATCACCTACCTCATAGGTGACCTCTCTATGCTTTGGATCCGTGTAGCTCTTCTATCGGGACTGTGCTATCTTCAATCTGTCCCTGAATAATCTGACTTTCTCTTCAGCTTCCTTAATCAGTTCTGGTCCGAACAAATTTCTTTCTCCTACACCAGTCCATAGTAATGGCGTAGTACATTTCCTTCCATAAAGAAATTCAAACGGTGCCATCTCAATTCTTGCTTGATAGCTATTATTGTAAGAGAATTCTGATTGGTTCTTTCCGTCCGTCCATCTGTCTGGGGTGAAAAGCTGTAATGAACTCTAATCTCATTCCCAATGATTCATGTAGTTGTCACCAAAACTGCGAAGTGAACTAAGTCCCTCTATCAGACACGATGCTCTTAGGTACTCCATGCAGGCATACAATCATGTTCATATAGATCTTGGCTAAAAACTTGTATAAGTAGTCTTCACGGGTATGAAGTGAGCCACTTTAGTTAGGAGATCTACGACAACCCAAATGGAATCATATCCATATCTAGTCCTTGGCAGTCCGGTGATGAAATCCATATCAATCTTGTCCCACTTCCAATCAGGAATAGGTAGTGGTTGCAATAACCCTGCTAGTTTCTGATGTTCCTCTTTTACTCGACTACACAGATCACACAAAGCAATATGTTATGCGATGTCCTTCTTGAGATTATTCCACCAAAATCTTTCCTTCACATCCACGTACATTTTGGTGTTACCCGGATGAATGGAATATGATGAGTTGTGTGCTTCTTGCAGAATCAGTTTTCAAAGTTCCGGATCTTGTAGAATGCAAATACTTTTTCCATACCATATAGTACCCTGTTCGTCTTCATGGAAACATTTAGCTTTCCCTTTTACTATTTTACCTTTAATCTCTTCAATTTCCTTGTACAACCTTTGGGGTTCTTTAATCTTGTCCAACAATGTGGGTTGAACATCCACTGACATGAGATGTCCTTCAGGTACTATCTCCAATCTGAGATCTTTGAATTAGGCACACAGGTCATCTGGCAATTCTCCCTTAGTGAGGCGATTCACATAAACCTTACGGCTTAAAGCATCCGCTACAACATTTGCTTTACCAGGATGGTATTGCAAACTCAAGTAATAGTCCTTGATGACCTCTAGTCATCTTCTTTGTCTCATATTGATTTCCTTCTAAGTGAAGATATACTTTAAACTTTTGTGATATGTGAACACCTCACAACGTTTCCCAAAAGATAATGTATCCATGTCTTGGGTGCATGGACAACAAAGGCTAACTCTAAATCATGAGTAGGATAATTTACTTCATGAGTTTTGAGTTGTCTCGAGGCATAAGCCACAACTTTCCCTTTTTGCATCAAAACTCTACCTAATCCTTGGTGAGATGCATCACAATAGACTTGGAAATACTTCTCCAAATCTGGCAGACATAAGACTGGTGCTGACACTAGTCTCTTCTTCAATGATTAGAAACTGACTTCACATCCTTCAGTCCAATCATACTTATTTTCTTTCTTGAGTAACTCCATCATTGGCTTAGCTACCTTTGATAAATTCTCAATGAATCTTCTATAGTATCCTGCCAAGCTAAGGAAACTACGAACTTCTTTCATGGGACATTCCCACTTAGTCACAGCTTACACCTTTGCGGGTCGACAGCTATACCATCGCCCGACACAATATGTCCGAGAAATCCAACTTCATTCAGACAGAATTCACACTTACTGAACCTGGCATAAATCTTGTGCTCCCTAAGCTTCTCAAGTATCAAACGTAAATGTCTTCATGTTCTTCTTTTCTCTTGGAATAGATCAAAATGTCGTCTATGAATACAACAACAAACTTGTTAAGAAATTCCATGAACACCTTATTCATCATGTTCATGAAATAGGATGGTGCATTCGTCAAACCAAATGGCATCATGGTGTACTCATACAATCCATACCTAGTGGTGAAAGCAGTCTTAGGTATGTCTTGGTCTCTAATCTTTAGCTGAAAATAGATTGATCGGAGATCAATCTTTGAGAACACACGAGCTCCTTCTAGCTGATCAAATAGATCATTGATTCTAGGCAAAGGGTACTTGTTATTGATAGTCACCTCATTGAGTGAACGGTAGTCTATGCACAACCTTTGACTTCTATCCTTTTCTCCACAAACAAAACTAGTGCACCCCAAGACAAAGAAATGGGTTGAATAAATCCTTTCTACAACTGTTCTCCAAGTTGTTTCTTGAGTTCTTTCAACTCATCAACTGGCATCTTGTAGGGTCTCTTTGTTATTGGTCTAGATCCCAGCAGCAAGTCAATTAGAAACTCTACATCTCTATCTAATGGCATTCCAGGCAATTCTTCCAGAAACACATCTAGATACTCCCTCACAATTAGCACATTGTCTATGCTAACCCCCTTAAGAGAATTTAACTTACTCTTTTAGATTCAATGTTAGACTTGAACCTAATCCGTTTCTTATCCGGGGTTGTGAGTGTGACAATACGATTTGCACAATCTAGTACTCCTTCATACTTAGTCATCCAATTCATACCCAGAATAACATCCAATCCTTCGGAATATAGGATTATCAAACTAATTGGAAACTTATACTTTCCAAATTCTATCACTAGATCATGTCATCCAAAGTTCACTATCATCTGTCTACCGGGAGAGCTTACTTTTATTGGACACCCAATTGTTTCAGTTGGAAGTCCATTTTTATCAACAAATGCTCTTGATATGAATGAATGTGATAAGTCGGTATAAAAAAGAACAAGAGCTGGAAAAGAATTAAGCTTGAAATTACCAGCCATGGCATCGGATTCCTCATAGATATCTTCCACATTGATGTGGTTTACTTGTCCCTTCTGGAAAGGGTTGGGCTTGTTGGCTCCTTCAACTTTCTTTTCTAGGCATTCATTTGCATAGTGCCTAGTTTTCTTCTATTTTAAGCACTCAACCTGACTGATATCTCTTTTAGCAGGCTGACTTCCATTGCCATTCCCACTGTGGTGGCTCTTGTGTCCACTCTTGTGATTCTTGTATCTATCATTGTCATGACTACGATGGTGCTTGTTGTCATGGTGACGGTTGATGTTGTGGTGGTTGTTATATTTACCGAACTTGTGGGATCCAGATACTCCACTATCATCACCATGGGAGCGCTTGTGAGACGATCCCGAGCTGTGCTTATCAAAGTTATGCTTTCTCTTTCTGCTCTCCACCTGTTTCATCTTTCTTTCCAAGATGGTGGCTTTGTCGCACAGTGACTGATAATTTGGGACATATGCAACAGAAAGCTGCAAGTTCAACTCATCATTTAGTCCCTCAAGGAACTTCTCCCTTCTCTTGGCATCTGTGTCAACTTCATCCGGCGTATAGCGTGCCAAATTGTTGAACTCCTCAGTGTACTCTGCCACACTGCGGTGACGCTGTTTCAGATTGTGGAACTCTTTCTTCTTCAAATTCATCACCCCTGATGAGATGTGGGCACTGCGGAAACCATCCTCAAAGATAGCCCATGCACATCCTCAATAGGAGTGGTGATCTGAAAATTGTCCTACCATGTGGCTGCTGGTCCTTCAAGCAGATGTGCGGCAAACCTGAACTTTTCTTCATCAGTACAGCCCGCAGTGACTAATTCCTTGTTCACTGAATGTAACCAGTCATTGGCTACCATTGGATCAGTGGTTCCCGAGAATTTTGTAGGCCCCAGTATCAGAAATATGGTGAGCATGTCAAATGCAGGTGGGTTGATCTGATTGTTGTTGTTATTATTGTTTTTGTTGTTTTTCTGATTTTCAGTTGCCATGAACTGGGTCATCATCTACATCAACTGTGCTTGAGCTTTCATCAGTTGCTGCATCTCAGGATTGACGTTATTGTTTTTGTTTTGGATGGGATTGGCACGGCGGGGAGGCATCTGTGGTTTCAATAAGGATAAGGAATGAGATATAACCCATAGATGATTAACATGCACAGTACATAACATAGTAACAATCACAATAACCAAGCTAAAAATAACATAGAGTTTGAACAACATAAAACGACAAGTTTTTGGAAAGATAAACACACCAGCAAGCCATCCACGTGTTGGATTGTCATTGCGACTCAATAATCAAAGTATGATAGATAAAAGATAGTAGAGTAGTCTACACTACTCCATGTCGACTTCCACGTCAACAAGAGCAAGACCTGCTATCTCCATGGCGGCCTTGTACTCCTCTACAATAGTGGTCAAGGACTCGACCTTCGCATGGAGGGATCTCTTCTACGAGCGCAGTCTCTCAATCACTCCCTGCCGGGTCTCGAGCTCGAAGTCCTTGGCCTCTATATCAGCCTTCATGTCCTTGATCATCTTGTTTCTGTCTTGGACCCTCTTCTCCTGATTCTTGATCTTTTTGTCCTGGCTCTCGAATCTGGCCTCCATCTCCTTGACCATCTCGTCCTGATCCGCAAAGAGCTTGTCCTTCTCCCTCAACTGAACCTGGAGCTCGTCATTGCTAAGAATGACGTTGGTCCTATCAGTGTCGAGGTGTCTAATAAGGCCCTCGAGGTCCTGGAGATACAGACGAACTGGCTCAATCGTCTCTCTAGAAGAGCCCTCATACACTAATGCCTCTCCCTCCTTGTCACGTCTTCCGAACGAGTGGAAGTAAAGGCCTCTAAGCTCGGTGGAGTGGCTTCCACAGAGGTGTACGAGTAGCTCCTGCATGACTACATCTAGACCCTTATCTTTGTCATCGTGCATCATCTTGAAGAAAATCTCCTTCGTGAGTGGCTCCGACTGACGTCCCGGCTACGAGACTCTAAAGCCCCAAAGGTCCTTCCTCTCAAACTTGGTGAGCTGAAGTGCCTTAATACTAGGAAGTGGGAGGTTGAGCACACTAGTAAACTGCACGATACGTGACCCAAAACGAGTTCCATTGAACTCCTCAGCAGTGCTGATCACAAAGCTAGGCATCTAATGTAAGATAGAGAAATATTATAACAACACAAGTAAGAGAAAAACAAGACAGTAAAACGAAAGAAAAAAGCATACATCATCCATAAAACATACAAGTCATGGCATACAAAGTCTACCACAAGAACTAAGGTTCAAACATAACTTCGACAAATTTTTGCGAGAAAACGACAAGTGTGGTGGTCCAACTAGCGGAGTACGTTAGAATTCTCACTCGTATGCTAAATCTAAGATATCTTCCCTTAAACTTTTTATGGAGGTCTCTAAGTCTTGGGTATACTTCTTATCCTCCTCAAGGTCATTTTTAGTGTTGAGCATTCTACACTTGAGTATTTCACCAAGCTCCTTGATAGCATTCCAAACTGCATTTCTTGCAGAGTCAAAGAATGTCGTATACATTTCTGAGTTGGTGCCCATGTAGAATCCCAACTCTCTGTGGTTGTCTCCCTTGTTTTTGTACAAGTGAAGTTGCACCCACCAATATTACTCTCCTTCATCCATTACTGGAAATCCTTTGTACACGGCCTCACCATGTATCCCCAAGCTAACCATAAGGTTTTTGAGTGCTTTGGGAAACACCGTCTCACATTCTAAAGTCATGGTCATGAGTAGTCCCTTCTTGATGGCTTTGTTACATCATCATTCCAGAGATAAGCATAGTATTTTACAACTCAATATCCAAAGGCTAGTACATAGAGTTTATAACATAAGGAAATAACTATAAGTCTTCATATTCATGTTCCACAGGAAAACATGTTGAGTGTAGACTCAGAACCCTAATCTCCATCAGAGTAACCTGCAACATCATAAGTTACAGCCACAGTGGGTCAATACATTTTGAATAGTATAGACAAGTGATACCATAGTAGAATAGTAGTTTCTAACATCTATATGAATTTGGCTAAGTGTAGCTCAGGCTTGCTTTTCTCAAAATAGGTTTTCTTATCAGTTGAAAACACTAAGTTTTTGTTTGACAAATCACCCAAGGAACCACCAAAAGACATTGGTGACCCTTTAACCCTCGTTCAACCACAAGTTTTTAACTTAGAAATTGGGATGAGGAGATCCTTGATAGCTTCAATGTCTTGATGCTCAAATTGTCTGTTGCCAGGGACACGACTAAGTACTTAGGTTTTATCCTCTCGAGAGGTGGTGCACTTTCCCCACAAGACTCGACATGCATCGAGACGAGATCTTTCATAAGCCTTCCCTTAGACCACCATGGACGAGTTCCAACCTATCACCCTACCACCATCTGTCCATCTGGCTCAGTTATTGCAACCTATATGATCAAGGCAGAGCCCATATGCCATGTGGTTGCACTAGAACCTTCTAAACACTAAGTATCTCAATCCCTTTGTTCCTAGGTGGGTTTCCACAATTGTGATACACAAGGTAAACCATAGACATGGGCATTGTGTAACCACTCAACACAAACCATCATACCATTCCACCTAGGTGATTCATTCACTTAGTTGTTTTATTAAGAAAAAACACAAGTCAAAGACTTAGAAAAATTTCCATACCATGTATATAATCCACCCTTGTTTTCTACTAGCTAGGCTAAGCATGATAACATAACAAGTATCTTAACTTAGAGAAAATTCTACCAAGACTACCACTACTAGGATTTCCCAAGGCATAGCATAGTTTATAGTTAGCAAAAATTCCATGCAAGCCCTATTCAAAATATCACTAGTGCATAGTCAAAATAATAGGACAAAAATACATCAAGCACCACTTGCCTTGGTAGTTGGGGTGTAGAAACAATCCTCACACTCACAATCACGACTAGCACCAAAATCTACACATAAAATGATAGCACCAAATTCATATTCAATCTTCAAGCAAAAATATATATGAATGCATACAAATGCAATGGAATGAATTTATATACTAAACTAAACAAACCAAACAGTACTGACAGAAAACCAACTATTTATAGTCTAAAATAAAATTAAATGTACTTTAAAATCATTTTCTAAATAATATATATAGCCAAACTAAGCCTATATTTGATTCTGCAAATAAACATAATTTTACAGAAGCAAAATGCAAATTCAATCCCACAGTAGCGTAGGATTTATTTTTCTGAATCCAATAATATATTATTTGCATTTTTGGATAAATAGAACTCAAGATATGAATTTTTACAAGTTTGAATCTCTAATATATATAAAAACAGGTTTTAAAACAAATTCACAGACACGTGGCTATGTCTGATTGGACCATATCGGTTCGGTTGTATCGATCAACAAGAGCCCAGGATTAAAATGAAATTGCATGGGCCAGATCTATCGATACCCCTTCGTTAAGGGATCTAATCAGATCCACTAGATCTAGATCTAATGGCTCAGACGCATCCGACCAAAGTCTGGCAACGCTAATGGGTGCTGGCGGAGGCGGTGCTGCTGGCGGTGATGCTCCGGCGATTCCAAAGGGGGCTAGGGGTTGCGGTGATTCTTACCAGCGTCGCAAGGTTGCGAGGAAGCTCAAGGTGGCTTCGGCTTGGACATGGGTGAGCTGCTGCGGTCGCTGGGGCTCGTCGGAGTTGCGGACAGCATCGGGTTTGTGCAGACGGCGACGGAGGCGACGACCTGGGCCACCCTAGCACAAACCAGAGGCATAAGTGTGTGCACAAGGACCAGGTGAACATCATCGTTTGAACTAGAGGGTCGGGGGGGTGGTCGCATCTTACCAGAATTGCTCGCCGGAGACGAGGGCGGCATCGGGTGCTCACAGTGTTGGATGAAGCCGAAGGTCTAGATCACGAGCAGATGAACAAAGTATATGAGAAGGAGCGCAAGGTCAAGGGGAGTACGATAGCATGAATGAGAGGGGGCGGGGTGGACGGTGCTCACCAGAATATCTCACCGGAGACGCTCGGGCAGCGGGGTTTCAAGCTCAAATGCGTTCAACCTGGTGGCGTTCTGGCAAGGAGAGTTAGGGGGAAATGACCGCGGTGCGGAGAGGTTTAAGTAGCCGGCGGGGGCGAGGGAATCATGCTGCGATTCAATGGAAATCAAGCCCGAAATCAACGCGGCGGTGAATGGGGAAGAAACGGGCGGCGACGGCGTCTGCGTGAGGGGTGTGGCAGATGACGCTGAGCTGGCGCGGGGCCACTGGCAGTGTCAGTGGGGTAGGGTTTGCACGCGTGAGAGAGAGGCAGAGGGGAAAATGGCCCGGGTGGGCTGCTGTGTCGTTTCTGGCTCTCGGCCAAATGGGTTGCGCAGTTGTTTATTTTTTCTTTTAACTTTTCTTTTTCTGTTTGATTTTCCAGGAATGAATTTGAATCCATATTCAAACTTGATTGAATTCAAATAATTTCTGGATTTTTGAAGTGAGGTCCTTGCACTCAAAAGTGTGACAAACACTACCGTCCACTCAAATTCACTTTGGCCCTTTGAAAAATAAAAATAAAACCATGCCATATATGTTATATAAATAATAGGCATAATAGTGGTTTTATTTGGAGTTTTGGTTTGAAAATATTTGTGCTAGTCCAAAATGTTATGAATACATGAATGCAATGCATGCTTTTGTAAATCATGAATTTTGGGATGTTACATAGTGGCTCCACATGCCTGTCTCCCTCCTTGTAAGCTCGGCTCTCCATTCCTCGAGACATTCCCTACTTTTTGCCAACTGCTAGTTGTGTCACCAAAATGGCTGGATCTGCTTAGTTGTGTGCTTGGTTACATCAACTGTTTTATCTATTATTTTTGTTGGATTAGCTCTGTACAACTGTTTATCTGCCACTAGTGTTCCTACTAAACATCAACTGCTATTAAATATCAATGAAATGTTCAATGGACAATTGCTTTTTCTGGTGAAAGATTTAGTACTTCTAAATTCTGGTGAGCACATAGCTCGTGACTGTATTCTAGATAGTATTTGTCAATTTAGGCTGACCATAAAGGGAACCTATTTTTTGAATGATTTCTTACTCCTTTTTATTTTTGTGAATAATTTCATATGCTGATATGGAGGCCTTTATTGAGATGATCAAGACGCAAGTTCTAGATGATATCATTGAAGCCTAGATGGAAGAAGCGATACCCTATGCAACTCTGTTTTGTGAACTGAATTTTATTTTGATGTAATGAGTGCATATAGTATCTGCTTCATTTGTATGCTGTGATAGGAATACTTGTTTAGTAATATTGAGCTCACTGGTTGATTGTGTAATGTTCTGTATCAAATGTTGTAACAAGGCTATGGCCCATTCTTGGTGTTGGATCAGAGTGATATTTTTTTGGAAACTGATTTACGAAAAAGGCTAAAATCCAAAAAGAAATAGGTCATACCAAATAAAAGGATTGTAAAAATTCTAGGGCCCAAATAATATTGGCAATAAAAAGGGCCCAAATAATATTGGCAATAGAAAGGATGAAAATTAGGACAAAAATGGATCGTACAAAGGTGTATGCCCAAAAAAAATTGCACTATAAAAGGCCATGACCTAGAAAAGAAAGAGGCTGAATTATTGGGCTTGGCCCATATAAGTGACAGAACTAGACCGGGATGAATTCACACTACAACGAATTCATTTCATCACAATTTTTCCACGTAGGATCAGCCACGTAGGATTTGAGCTGGCCTGGCTAGATGGTCCATGACGATATTGGATCGTCATAGACATTATGATGATCCAATATCGTCAAAGACGTCATTATATTTCATTTGCGACGCCCAGCTTTCGACGATCTTAAAATTGTCATAGAATCGTCATAAATGGCCTACTATGACGATTCTGTGACGAAAATGGAGTGTCATATATAGCTAGATTCCTTGTAGTGAATGTTCAAGGTGTTGACTATGACAAGATTTTATCTTTCATAGCGATATTTAGTATGGACGGATTAAATTAGCAACCACTACATATAATTTGGTATATGGTAGATGAGTAAACAAAACAAAGTTCTTCTAATAGAATAGTTACCTAGGACGTGTGCATGACACACTCAAAAGGGTTTTGTTAATTCAAAGGATGCTAAAAAGGGCATGCAAACTTCAATGGTTGAAGTAAGCATCGTGCAGTTGGAATCTTCACCATGATGAAATTGTTAAAGGAGTTTTCATCAGGATACGATGAAGATGCTTGCATTTGCAAGAAATTAAGTGGGAGCGCTGAGACATATTTCTAATACATTATGTGGAGGACATCTTGTTGATTGGAAATGATGTATCTTTTATTGACAAAGGTTAAGAATTTCATTTCGATGAAATACTGAGGCAAAACCCGAATATTTAGCATGAATGTCTACATGGATAAAATATGACGCTCATATGGTCTTGCCAAATATACATATATGAGATATTGAAGGAGTTCAATGTAGAAATGGCAAGAAAAGGATCTTGACGCATGGAAAAGAATTGAATCAAGACTCAAGTGTATCGAAACTTGATAAGTGAAACAAGATTCAAGTGCTTTGACACTTGATGAGTGAAATCACAAGAATGTTTTGATCAATCATACCATGATATGTACACATCCAGATATGTCCTATCCTCTATGCTCTAAGTGTTATGAGCATATACCAGAATGAATCATAAAATGATCATTGGACAATAGTAATGATATTCTTATAATTTTTTGGAAGAATTAAGAATATATTCCATTTGTATAAGAGAAAAATAGTTCATTGAAAAATGATACTAGTTTTGTCACAAGATACAAATTAAGTTTATCTCAATTTAAACAATGAGTGGTACAATGAAATGGAAAGAAAGTTTCCATGAAGGATTTGGATAAATTCCAAAGTGAAGACATTGTGACGGATACTACAACAAAAGGCTAAGTATATGACTACTATAGTAGCAACAAAGGAGGGCATTTGTGTCAAGTAGTTTGTTATCTATCTAAGGTGTGGGTCACAACGGGCTAACACTAAATATATATTGTACAACAATAGTATCGACATGATTTAACCCCAAGGAACTAAAGTTCTCACCAAAAGACCAAATTTATACAATACCATCTCATTGGAGAATGAGTGGTGCGTGAAAACGCAAAGACATGCAAATACACACGGACCTGAAAGCGTCAGATCCATAGATTATGTTAACCACTTGCAATCGCGTATATGGAACACCAAAAAGCCATAGGTGTTCAATACGCAAAGTTTCTAAACTAGATTATTGTCTCTAGTGCAAGTGGGAGACTGAAGGGCATATGCCCGAGAGGCAATAATAAAGTGGTTATTATCGTATTCCTTATTTGTGATAAATGTTTATTTTGCACGCTATAATTGTATTAATACGGAAACATTAATACATGTGAGTTTAATAAACAAAAGGAAGTTCCTAGTTATGCCTCTCTTATAAACTAGCTCGTTGATTAACAAGATGATCAAAGGTTTCCTCATCATGGACATTGGATGTTGTTAATAACGAGGTCACAACATTATTGTAATGATGTGATGAACATTCATCCGAAGTATAGCATTACGATCAAGGTCATTGTGTTTATATTGCTATAACATCATACAAAGTAATCTTAGTCCTTAGACCATGAGATCATGTCAATCACTAACACCGGAAGAGTATCTTGATAACATCAAAAGTCACACCGTAATAGGGTGACTATAAAGATGGGTTCAGTTCTACAAAGGTGTTATGTTGAGGATCATGGATCAAGAGTGGAATTTGTCCATCCCGATGATGGGTAGATATACTATCAGCCCTCTCGGGGATATCACATTAGTTAGCTTCCAAGCAAGTGATTTGATCACTAGAATGTTATATCACAGGAACGAGAAAAGAGTACATGTCGATAATGGGATAAAACTAGGTATGGGGATACCGATGATCGAATCTCGGACATGTAATATATGATGAGACAAACGGATTGAGTTACATGCGTATAAGGTTCACACGATCACAGAAGTCATCGTTGAATGTGTGGGAGTCAGTATGGATCTCCAGGTCCCGCTGCTGATTATTGATCGGAGAGGGGTCTCGATCATGTCTACATTATTCGTGAACCATAGGGTGACACATTTAAGGGATACCGACACCACTTGGAGTGAATGATATGCCAGAGAAAGTAAAACAAAGCACAGGAATTTATTTCACTAGACACCGAAATTGTTTCGGTTGAAATTTGTGAAACTGGTTCAGCATGTGAAATTGAAATGTTGTAAGGGGTTTTATATGAATGTTTGTTCATTAAAGTAATTAAAAAAATTCTGAATAAATAAATAAGAGTTTTATTTAAATGAGAGCTTGCATTATGTGAGTGGATTTTTGAGTGGAGGCATGTTTATGTGAGTGGAGGCTTTTCATTTTGAGTGGGAGCTCCACCCACATGAATATGGAAGAGGTGGGGGTAGCCACCATGGCTGGGTCCCATGCCCCTTGGGTTCCCCCCACTCCCTATAAAAGGCCCCCTCTCCTCCTCTCACATCACACCTCCTCGCGAAGGATCTCTCTCTCCCCTTTAGAATTTCCCCATGGTATCGGATCAGTGAGATACATGTTCTCGATGGCTTTTTATGGAAGGATTTGTTGCTTCTGCTGCTTCGCTGGAGCGACGGCGCCGAGGTTGTCGCGGTAGACGGATGTGTGTGCGATCACGGATGCACCACTGCTTTACGGTGCTGGACTTGATGGTGCTGAACCGGCTGGACCAGATGGACTTCATCACGATATTGAGATTGGCAAGCGTTCGACTACATCATCCATGAGTAGAACCTCTTTAATGTTATTCGGTCTTTGAGGGTATGTATTCTATGGATGTATATCAACCCGTTGCTTGTATCTAGTAGATGGATCTTGGTACTTAGTTGTTACCATCGTAGGATTTTTTTGTTTTCTATGATGCGAACCCTACATAGGGGCCATGGCTCGGATGGGCACAACCAGAATTTTCCCAGACGCGCCCTTCTCTAGTGCAGAATCCTTCGGAGAAGAATAACCTCTTGGATATACGGGGGTAGAAGCATCAGAGCCCTCACTTCGGCTCCTCTTATGAGAATTTCCATCGCTAGGCTTGGGGGTTGCACCCTTAAGAGACTGGGCGGTGGGGATTGTCGACTATGACTCCTCCATGTCCCCGCCATCCAGAGCTGCCTTGAACTCCTCAGGAAGTGGTGGCATTATGTATTCCACCTTTATATCCTAAAATTATATGACCGTCAAGTCAGCTATATTAACACAACGCTAGCACATCATTACAAATGGAAAAGTACAACAAGGACCTTACCTCGGCTATAGGATTGGTCGCGCTGAACGGTCCAGTCAACGACTCCGCCGACAAAGACTCATCAGCTATCGTGATTATCAAAGGCATAATCTTCCAATCAAGTTCTATTGATGAGAGCTCCTGAGATGACACTTGCGTCGGATCATTGGTGCCAGCATACAAAAACATTGGGTACGCCGTGGCTTTCAGGGGATGCATCCGACGCTTCAAGAAGGTGCGAATGATGTCGAGGACAGTGACTTCTTGACCCCGCCTCAACTGTAGACCCTCCATGCGCTTGTACAACACTTCGATGACTTTGGTCTCACCCGAAGGAACATCGTTCTTCCAAGAGCGTTTTCTCTTGATCTCAGCATCTACATTGAATGGAGGAAGGCCATATACTTGGTCGGCCAACTTTTGGTCGCGGATGTAGAGCCACTTGTTTCTCCACCCTTGATCTAACTCAATAAGATTGAAATTGAAGTATTGTTGGTTGGGGCAGATATAGATTCCACACCCGCCAACTTCATAGAGACAGCGCCATCGGCGCCAACTTGCCTCTTCAAGGCATAGAGATTCTTGAAGAGGCCGAAGTGCGGCTTGATTCTGAGCCAACACTCGCAAAGAGTGATGATGCATGAAAGGTAGAAGATGGAATTTGTCGACAACTGATGCAGTTGATGTTGGAGATATGCCCAAGAGGCAATAATAAAGTGGTTATTATCATATCTTTATGTTTATGATAAATTTTTGCATCCCATGCTATAATTGTATTAACAGGAAACATTAATACTTGTGTGTTTTGTAAACATAAAAGAGTCCCTAGTAAGCCTCTTATTAAACTAGCTTTTTGATTATTAGATGATCATGGTTTCCTGATCATGGACATTGGATGTTATTAATAACAATATCATATCATTAGGAGAATGATTTGATGGACACACACCCATAGTAAGCATATCATAAGATCAAGTCATTAAATTTGTTTCCTACAAGCTTTCAAATACATAGTAACCTAATCCTTTAACCATGAGATCATGTTAATAACCAACACTGGATGAATGCTTTGATGACATCAAACACCACTTCATAACTGGGTGGTTATAAAGGTGGCATTAGGTATTATGAAAGTATGGATTAAGGCGCATGGATAAAGAGTGGGATATGTCCATACAAATGAAGGATAGATATACTCTGGGCCCTCTTGGTGGAGTGACATACAATTGGCTTGCAATCATGTGACTAGGTCACCAGGGATGTCACATAACAGTACGAGTAAAGATTACTGATGTTGGCTTAGTTGATGTGGATCCTGTTGGGAACCCCAAGAGCAAGGTATGATGAGCACAGCAGCAAGTTTTCCTTCAGTTATAGAACCAAGTTTATTGAACTAGTAGGAGGAAGAAACCACTTCTGAAGGTGTTGCTAGCAACGTGGAACATGCACACAACATAACCAAAATACGTTTCCCCAACTTATCAATGAGGTTGTCAAGCTCACTGGTTTTGCTGAAAACAAAGGATTAAACATATAGTGTGGAAGAAAGTAATTGTTTGTGGTAATTGTAGAAAGTAAATAGTACACACTATATAGAATATCAGTGGGAATGAATGGATCGGGGTCCATAGTTCACTAGCGGTGTTTTCTCCATAAGATAAATAACATGCTAGGTGAAAAAATTACAACGGGGAAATTGACAAATAGAGAATGCATAATAGTGCATGTACATGACATGATGATCACTATGAGATTCACTTGGGCATTACAACATGATACATAGAAAATAATCCAACTGCATCTATGACTAATAATCCACCTCCAGGATATCATCCGAACAACCCTCGGGTATTAAGTTGCAAGCAACAGATAATTGCATTAAGCAAAGTGTGTAATGTAAACAATACGATTTCCCTTGGGCAAAGTATTGTTGTTTTATCCCTAGTAGCAACAACACATCTACAATCTTAGAAGTTTCTGTCACTCTCCCAGATTACTAGAGGCATGAACCTACTATCGAGCATAAATACTCCCTCTTGGAGTCACAAGAAAATAACAATGGAGAGCATGCAAGATCACAAATAACATGGACATGATAGAATGATGATCAGTCTAACATAATACTCAATATACATCGGATCCCCGCAAACACAACATGTAGCATTACAATTAGATGATCTTGATCATGTTAGGCAGCTCACAAGATCTAAACATGGTGGCACAAATTGGAGAAACAACCATCTAGCTACTACTATGGACCTGTAGTCCAAGAATGAACTAGTCACACATCACTCCGGAGGCTGGCATGGTGATGAAGAAGGCCTCCGGGATGATCTCCCCTCTCTGGTAGGGTGCCGGGAAGAGCTTCAGATCCCTCCCGATATAAGGACGATGGTGGCGGCGGCTATAGACTTTTTCATGGAATTCTGATCGGGTCCTTAGGGTTTATGCCTCGGGGGTTTTATATAGGCGAAGGGGCAAGGTCGGTGGACGCCCGAGGGGCCCACACCATGGCCAGGCACGTCCCAGGGTGGGCCCGCGTGACACCCTGGTGTGGATGCTTCACAACGCCTCTTCATCTCTCCTTCGGACTCCGTGTCGTGTCGGTAAAAATAGGAACTTCGGCTTTTGTTTCATCCAATTCCGAGAATATTTCTTTATCAGTTTTTTGGAAACCAAAAACAGCAGAAAACAACTCTGTGGCACTTGTTAATATTTTAGTTCCAGAAAATTCATAAAAATACCACAAAGTGTGGAAAAAACATAATATAATTGTTGGAAAACAAGCATGGAGCATCAAAAATTATAGATATGTTTGCAACGTATCAGCATCCCCAAGCTTAACTCCTGCTCGTCCTTGAGTAGGTAAGTAATAAAAAAATATTTTTTGAGGTGACATGCACCATCACAATCTTGATCAAGGAATTGCAAAGCATTGATAGCTGGAATCGAAGTACTCTAAACATAATCATGAAAGATATATTTCTAACAATAAGACATAGCAACTATGTTGCAACATGAAAGGCTACACAAACAAAAGATCATGAATAATGCTTTGAAAGACATTTGTTTCTTTCATATATAGAAAACATAGCAAGAGTGCTATTCAGCTTGTCCTTCATGGAATAGCAAAACAAAAATGCATATGACACCTTCAAATTTCATAAGGGTGACTAGATACAAATAATTTAAGAATAAGCAATACCATAATTATGAATCAATCAACAAGTTTTGGGACAATGCACATTGAACTTAGAATCACAACTATGCTCTCTTAACTGGTGCATAAAGATAGAAAATGGAGACTCAACATAAAAGTAAAAAAGAAAGGCCCTTCATAGAGGGAAGTAGGGATTAAATTTTTTTATAAAGCTTCCAAAAATTATGGTACTTATTAGCTATGAGCTCTCATTTCACCTATCATAAGCATCTTTAAGTGATTAAGGTTAAAGTGAGTGCAAATATGAGTTATATGCTTGACAAATCACAAGTTGAAAATCGCATGCCCCTTGATTACGAGTATCGAGACCTCATGCTACCCAACTTTGGTCACAAGCAAGTTCTTATCATTGTCAGTGTATGTATATCATAGAGAACCACCAACGGGGTACCCCTTTCCCCATGACAAAGGAGATATCCTGTAGAGGTCTCAACCTAATAAGGTAGATTCCTCCTGTGTTTTACAATGCTAGTCCCTGGATCAATAGCTAGCATCCACAGTTAAGATGTAATATCAAGAAACAAAGGTCATAATATAACTTTATAACCAGGAATATAATAAATTTATTACATCAAATATAGCTCATTTGGCTATTACATTACATTGCAGCGGAATAATTATAATCATGGGTCCTTCATCTTCAAAGTGCCACAGGCAAATGCTGGTTGTAGACTTTGTAATCCTAATCAAACAATCTTCACTAATAATCAATCAAACCTGCAACATTACAAGTTACAGCCACAAGGGTCAATACATTTTGAATTGTATTGGCAAGTTTCAGTATTTCGTAGAACATAAGTGGATTCTATCACTATATGCATATTTGGCTAAGTAGAGTTTAAGGCTTATTTGCATAAAGCCATATTTATCCTATCTTTTCCAAATGGTTTTGGTCCTTTGTCAAATCTCTTTTCCAAGTTCCTTGAACCCCTTGGTAGACACTCAAGTGTTCAAGTCCTTGACAAAATTCTCTTGAGCTCCTTGGTAACCCCAAGTGCATGAAGTTTTATAATATCTCATGAGTTCCTTGGTAACCCCAAGTGTTCAAGTTTTCATCAAAATCTCTTGAGCACCTTGGTAACCCCAAGTGCACAAGCTTAACAAAATCTCTTTGAATTCCTTGGTAGACACACAAGGGCATCAAGTTTTTATTTTAGAAGTTGGAATGTCGAGATCTCCCATAGTTCAAACTTTAGTTGCTCAGTATTGTCCATAACCGGGGACACGGCTAAGTACTTAGATTTTTATTAACTTCTGCAGAAGGAGTACACTTTACCCACATGTCACAATCCCATCCTTTTGCCACCAGTGGCCTACTGGATTAGTGCTCACCAAGGTGGAGTACCGGCAGATTGAGAATGTGACGAAGTCTTTCCAAAGGGTCCTCCCATACACCATTGCTAGCTTGTCTTCAGCACCCATGAAGCATTCCAGATCCTCATGTCCAGTTAACTGAAGACAGTGCAAGGGTCTTCCCAATGTAGTTGACTAAGCCAGAGCCATAATAGCATGTGGTTGCACACGAAAGCCACAATTGGAGAAGCATGTTCAATCTCTAAGTTTCCTAGGTGGTTTTCTTTTGGAGCACAACACAAAGTGATACCCATAGACATGGTTCCTTTTGTTGCCACCTTCTCCAAAATTTAAAGTGTCCTCCACCTAGGTGGTTCATTGAGTCCTTGTTTTATTATGTAAAACACAAGTCCTTTCTCAAACTTTGTAAAATCTCAACATGTATCTCTTTTCCAAACATAGCATGGCTAAGCATGTAACAACTACAATATTTCCACTAAGGAGTGTATAGGGAATCCTATTAGGATTTAGCATAGCATTAGTATAAAATTGTTTTCATGCATGTTTTCAAAATCCACTACTTTTGTATGATAGTGTAACTTGCCTTTTTTGTAGGGAATGGTGTTTCACTCCTTGATCTTGCTAGTCTTACACTTTGCTAAATTCTCTACAAGTCAATCAAGCAAACACAAAATCAACTAACATTCCAAACCAAAGTCAACAAACAATTTCACACACACAAGACAATGGAAACTAATTTATGCATGGGAGCATGCATAAGATAATTTTATTTTGTAAAAAGGGTATCTATTGGGTTTCCAAACTTTTGTAGGATCCAATTTGGTAATTTACCAAAATGGCAAAGTCATTAGTTAGAGGGGTTTGTCCAAAATTATTTTAAAATCCATTCAACATTTTATGTGGTGGAAAATTAGTTTTATCAATTCTAAAACCTTTAAGTTTTCACCCAAAGTTTCTAACTCTCAAGACTTGGTGTTTTGGGGTCAGTAGCTTTGAATCAAAATATTTTCCCAAGGTTTTTATTCAAAAATCATTCTCATAATAAAACCATTATTTTCACTTGGCTAGAAATGGACTAATTCATTTAATCCTTCCTAAATTCTTCCAAATCTATTTTCAAAGCCATGGGTTGGTTCCTAGGGTCAGTAAGGTCACTACAAACCATTTTGCAAAAGTTTTAACCCAAAAATCAATTTTAAACAATTTTCCTACTCTAAACAAGCACACAAAAGAATCTGCAAAGACAAGCAAAATAACAGCTACTATTTGCTAAACCAAGGGCATGGTTGGCTAGGTCTTGCTCTCCTGAATCCAACGACATAAAATTTGTAATTTTTGGACGTGTGGATCCAAAGTTACAAGGGTTTGAAAATCCTATCTAAATCAGATTTCAAATATGTTTTTAAACCAAAACATGGCCACGAGTCGCTTTCTAACTGGGCGATACCGGTTCGGCCGGATCACGCGCGGTAGCCCTTGGATCTAATTAGATCGTGCGGCACAGAACGCGTACCTCTTCGCGGCATAAGTGACTTATCGTAGGCGTTGGATTAAGATGCTACGGATGCTATTGTTCGGTCACAGATGGGCGGCGCCGTGCGGTGGTGGACGGCGGCGACGGCCAGACAAAGTGCTCGCGGTAGTTCTAGGAAGCGAGGAAGACGGAGGGGGTGCTCACCGAGATCGCAGGAGTCTGAGGAAGCTCAACATGTGGTCGACGAGGCAGGAGGCGCACGGGAACGATGGCGATTGCTCGCCGGAGTTTGCTACGGCGTCAGACGGCTCTATCCACGGTCGAAGGCGACGTTGTAGATCGCCCTAGGACAAGATAGGGGCATGGTTAAGTGCGGGAGGTCACGGTGAAGACATGTGCATGAACGAGAAGGCGCGGGGCGGTCGGAATCTACCTGGGTGCTAGCCGGAGTTGAAGACAGACGCGGCGGCGTTGGGAAGCTTGACGTGGCCGACGCTCTGGGGCGCCCGCGGTCGAATCGAGGGCACGGGGAGGAGTGTCTGGGAGTGGTGAACGTGCTCGTGCGCTCAGAAAAGCAGGGGTGGCGTGTGCTGGCCTGAATTGGCCGGAGACGGTGGTCGGAACAGAGGAGTTCGAGGAGGAATTGGGGCGGCCTGGTGGCGTGATTGAGGGAGGAGTCGGAGGCGAAATGAAGAAGGGACGCTGGCGTTTTATCAAGCATGGTCAAGGCGAGGTAAAGGCGCGGCATTATGGCGTATTGAATCCGCGGAATCACAGCAGGTAACGGCGTCGAGGAAGGAAGAAGGGGTCGCGCGGGTGAGAAAGAAGAACAGGAGGAGTGGGGTCCATCGGTCAGTGGGAAAAGAAATGAGAGTGAGGTCCACTGGTCAGTCTCTGCGCGGTTAAGTTCCTGAGTGAGGAAAAACAATTCGGGGCGTGGAAACAGATGGGCTAGGTGGGCTGCTGTTGGGCTGTTGGGTTGGGTCGGTTTCTTTCTTATTTTTTTTCTGTTTCTGATTATTTTTCTATTTCTATATTCTGTTTTGAATCCCAAACAATTTCTAAGCAATCTAAACAATTCAAACCTTCACCCAATTTTGTAACTATGAAATTAGTTCTGTTTAGTAACCTGATCCAAAATCCAAAGTCAAGATAATAATTTTATTTGCAGGGTCCATTATTAATTAAATAACATGGTTCATGATGTATTAATCAAATAGGATTTGATTTTATTAACAAAATTTCCATTTGAAACCAATTATTTTTAAAACCAAATCAGTAGGTTGTATTTGAGAATAAGGAATATTTAGAAAGCTTGTTTTAAAATAACATAACATTTTTTTGTTATGGTGTCCAATAATATAGGCCTTAGTTATTAAATTAATTAGGATTGGTTTGATTAGAATATTTATTTTGAAATCTAAAAGAAAACCAAAACACTTCAGTAAGTTTTATTTATGGAATATTTGAAAAAACTTATTTAAAGTAATTTAAATGAGTTTTAGTGTTTATTTAAAATGGGAAAAGCCTTTTAATAAAAATTGGATATTTAAATCCTTTATTGCTTTATTTTTAAATAATCATTACTATTTAAAACAAAGTAAAACCTTTTGTTTCACAAACTTGGCCAAGTGTTTATTTGGCTTTACAGGATCATCTTTATTTATAAAACTTCTATTTTATTTAGAATCCTTTTATTTAAAAAAAATAGCAATTCAAAATTACTTTATTTTCCTTTTATTAAATGTTTAACTCTTTAAATCCCTTTAGGATTTTATTTAATTCAAATGGATTTGAAGTTCCAATTCAAAAAGTTTCTGCTGGCCCTGAAAATCAAACAAAGTTTTTATTTTATTCAATTATTTTTCACATTACAAGATTTGGAAAATCTTGGGATGTGACAGGCTACCACCCTTAAAATAAATCTCGTCCCGAGATTTGGGAAGGTTAGGGTTACAAGCAGGTTCAAAACAACTAGGGTACTACCACCCTTAAAATTTTCAAACAAAAATTACATATTGGCCTTCTTGGGATTCTGGGAAAACTTCTCTAAGCAATCTTTTGCATGGTGTCCTTGGTTTCCATTCTTGACTCATGGGCCAAGGTTGAGCTTCTCCATTGGCTTGTTTAACTTGTTCTTCATCTTCTCTGGACAATTGCTTGCATAGTGTCCTGGGTTCTTACAATTGAAACAGTGGATATCTTGGAGTTCTTTGCGTTGTTCTTGTGGACAAGTTGCTACATAATGGCCTGGTTCTTTGCAGTTGTTGCACACCACTTGGTCAATTCCCTTATTTTTCTTGTTCTCTGGGCACTCACATGAGTAGTGTCCCATTTCCTTACATTTACGGCATTGCACCAAGTGCATGTCCTGTCTTGGTTTCTTGGGTTTCTTTGATCCTTTGAAGTAGGTTGTCTTGTTTGGGGGTATAAGTGGTCCCTTTCCTTTGGTAGATTTGGATCCTTCTTGTTTCCTTTGTTCCATCATGGAGTAGATAGGACATTGGTTAGGAGTATGATCACTTCCTTCACATAGGTAGCAAGTAGCTTGAGAGGTAGGACATTGTCCAATAGGATGTTCTTCTTCACAATTAGGGCATTGACCTTCATGTTCTTTGGAAGTGTGATCCTTGTCTCCACAAATAATGCAAGATGGGGCTCCATCTATAACAACATTCTTGTCATCTTTGTTATCATAAACTCCTTTGGGATAGCTTTCTTCCATGCTGATCATTTGATTAGTCACCTTAAGCATCAGTTGGGATTGTTCCTCCAAAAACCTCTGCAGTGCTGGATCTTTATCACTATTGCTGGCTATGAACTGAGTTGTTAGCTGGTTTAACTGGTGTTGGGTTGCTATGAGCTCTTTCATGCTGTCAGCTTGGTTGGTGTTGATATCATCAACCTTGGAGTCTTTTGTAGTATTCATCTGTTTGGGTTGAAGGGAGATTAGAATAGGCAAGATATTTCTAAGGAAATATTCCTACTCACACACATCACAATTCACACAAACAATGTGCATGCAATCTCAAAGCAAACATTTCACTCAAACAAGGTTCAAGCACATACTTAGTCAACAAAGTTATTTTCGTTACACCACACAGGTTGGTGTGTTTTGACTTAACTATAATATGGTGGTCCATCCATATGGTTCACTTGTGATCTTTCCATCCTTCTTGGTTGCTTCTTCTTACATGAGATCATGGCTTCCTTAGGAGAATTTCTTGGTCTCAAAACTTCAAGTGATGTAGGCCCTTTCTAACTTTTGCACTCCCTCGGTCTCTAACTCTTGAGCAAGATTTCCTTGTTTCACTTGTGGTCCTTAGTAGTTTCCAAGTTGGAAGTCCTTGGGGAATATGTTGAATATGTTGAAGTCATTAGAGTTGAAGAAGTTGAGGTCAATATAGTTGAAGAAGTTGAAGAAGTCCTTTGCACATGATGTAGTCTTTGGCCATGGGTAGGTTTTTCCATCAAGTTGAAGTAGAAGAGGTGTAGAGTTAAACCAAAATGGTTGAGGAAAGAGTTTACAAGTATTTTTTGTAAATAAGTTTTTGGAATAAGACAACTCCTAATTTTCTAAGGGTTTTTGTCCAATCCTAGGGTTTACAAATCCTACAGGCAACACAATGCTCTGATACCATCTGTAGAGGTCTCAACCTAATAAGGTAGATTCCTCCTGTGTTTTACAATGATAGTCCCTGGATCAATAGCTAGCATCCACAGTTAAGATGTAATATCAAGAAACAAAGGTCATAATATAACTTTATAACCAGGAATAACATAAATTTATTACATCAAATATAGCTCATTTGGATATTACATTACATTGCAGCGGAATAATTATAATCATTGGTCCTTCATCTTCAAAGTGCCACAGGCAAATGCTGGTTGTAGACTTTGTAATCCTAATCAAACAATCTTCACTAATAATCAATCAAACCTGCAAAATTACAAGTTACAGCCACAAGGGTCAATACATTTTGAATTGTATTGGCAAGTTTCACTATTTTGTAGAACATAAGTGGATTCTATCACTATATGCATATTTGGCTAAGTAGAGTTTAAGGCTTATTTGCATAAAGCCATATGTATCCTATCTTTTCCAAATGGTTTTGGTCCTTTGTCAAATCTCTTTTCCAAGTTCCTTGAACCCCTTGGTAGACACTCAAGTGTTCAAGTCCTTGACAAACTTCTCTTGAGCTCCTTGGTAACCCCAAGTGCATGAAGTTTTATAATATTTCATGAGTTCCTTGGTAACCCCAAGTGTTCATGTTTTCATCAAAATCTCTTGAGCACCTTGGTAACCCCAAGTGCACAAGCTTAACAAAATCTCTTTGAATTCCTTGGTAGACACACAAGGGCATCAAGTTTTTATTTTAGAAGTTGGAATGTCGAGATCTCCCATAGTTCAAACTTTAGTTGGTCAGTATTGTCCATAACCGGGGACACGGCTAAGTACTTAGATTTTTATTAACTTCTGCAGAAGGAGTACACTTTACCCACATGTCACAATCCCATCCTTTTGCCACCAGTGGCCTACTGGATTAGTGCTCACCAAGGTGGAGCACCGGCAGATTGAGAATGTGACGAAGTCTTTCCAAAGGGTCCTCCCATACACCATTGCTAGCTTGTCTTCAGCACCCATGAAGCATTCCAGATCCTCATGTCCAGTTAACTGAAGACAGTGCAAGGGTCTTCCCAATGTAGTTGACTAAGCCAGAGCCATAATAGCATGTGGTTGCACACGAAAGCCACAATTGGAGAAGCATATTCAATCTCTAAGTTTCCTAGGTGGTTTTCTTTTGGAGCACAACACAAAGTGATACCCATAGACATGGTTCCTTTTGTTGCCACCTTCTCCAAAATTTAAAGTGTCCTCCACCTAGGTGGTTCATTGAGTCCTTGTTTTATTATGTAAAACACAAGTCCTTTCTCAAACTTTGTAAAATCTCAACATGTATCTCTTTTCCAAATATAGCATGGCTAAGCATGTAACAACTACAATATTTCCACTAAGGAGTGTATAGGGAATCCTATTAGGATTTAGCATAGCATTAGTATAAAATTGTTTTCATGCATGTTTTCAAAATCCACTACTTTTGTATGATAGTGTAACTTGCCTTTTTGGTAGGGAATGGTGGTTCACTCCTTGATCTTGCTAGTCTTACACTTTGCTAAATTCTCTACAACTCAATCAAGCAAACACAAAATCAACTAACATTCCAAACCAAAGTCAACAAACAATTTCACACACAAGACAATGGAAACTAATTTATGCATGGGAGCATGCATAAGATAATTTTATTTTGTAAAAAGGGTATCTATTGGGTTTCCAAACTTTTGTAGGATCCAATTTGGTAATTTACCAAAATGGCAAAGTCATTAGTTAGAGGGGTTTGTCCAAAACTATTTTAAAATCCATTCAACATTTTATGTGGTGAAAAATTAGTTTTATCAATTCTAAAACCTTTAAGTTTTCACCCAAAGTTTCTAACTCTCAAGACTTGGTGTTTTGGGGTCAGTAGCTTTGAATCAAAATATTTTCCCAAGGTTTTTATTCAAAAATCATTCTCATAATAAAACCATTATTTTCACTTGGCTAGAAATGGACTAATTCATTTAATCCTTCCTAAATTCTTCCAAATCTATTTTCAAAGCCATGGGTTGGTTCCTAGGGTCAGTAAGGTCACTACAAACCATTTTGCAAAAGTTTTAACCCAAAAATCAATTTTAAACAATTTTCCTACTCTAAACAAGCACACAAAAGAATCTGCAAAGACAAGCAAAATAATAGCTACTATTTGCTAAACCAAGGGCATGGTTGGCTAGGTCTTGCTCTCCTGAATCCAACGACATAAAATTTGTAATTTTTGGACGTGTGGATCCAAAGTTACAAGGGTTTGAAAATCCTATCTAAATCAGATTTCAAATCTGTTTTTAAACCAAAACATGGCCACGCGTCGCTTTCTAACTGGGCGATACCGGTTCGGCCGGATCACGCGCGGTAGACCTTGGATCTAATTAGATCGTGCGGCACAGAACGCGTACCTCTTCGCGGCATAAGTGACTTATCGTAGGCATTGGATTAAGATCCTACGGATGCTATTGTTTGGTCACAGATGGGCGGCGCCGTGCGGTGGTGGACGGCCAAACAGAGTGCTCGCGGTAGTTCTAGGAAGCGACGAAAACGGAGGGGGTGCTCACCGAGATCGCAGGAGTCTGAGGAAGCTCAACGTGTGGTCGACGAGGCAGGGGGCGCACGGGAACGATGGCGATTGCTCGCCGGAGTTTGCTACGGCGTCAGACGGCTCTGTCCACGGTCGAAGGCGACGTTGTAGATCGCCCTAGGACAATACAGGGGCATGGTTAAGTGCGGGAGGTCACGGTGAAGACATGTGCATGAACGAGAAGGCGCGGGGCGGTCGGAATCTACCTGGGTGCTTGCCGGAGTTGAAGACAGACGCGGCGGCGTTGGGAAGCTTGACGTGGCCGACGCTATGGGGCGCCCGCGGTCGAATCGAGGGCACGGGGAGGAGTGTCTGGGAGTGGTGAACATGCTCGTGCGCTCGGAAAAGCAGGGGTGGCGTGTGCTGGGCTGAATTGGCCGGAGACGGTAGTCGGAACAGAGGAGCTCGAGGAGGAATTGGGGCGGCCTGGTCGCGTGATTGAGGGAGGAGTCAGAGGGGAAATGAAGAAGGGACGCTGGCGTTTTATCAAGCATGGTCAAGGCGAGCTAAAGGCGTGGCATTATGGCGTATTGAATCCGCGGAATCACAGCAGGTAACGGCGTCGAGGAAGGAAGAAGGGGTCGCGCGGGTGAGAAAGAAGAACAGGAGGAGTGGGGTCCACCGGTCAGTGGGAAAAGAAATGAGAGTGAGGTCCACTGGTCAGTCTCTGCGCGGTTAAGTTCCTGAGTGAGGAAAAACGATTCGGGGCGTGGAAACAGATGGGCTGCTGTTGGGCTTTTGGGTTGGGTCGGTTTCTTTCTTATTTTTTTTCTGTTTCTGATTCTTTTTCTATTTCTATATTCTGTTTTGAATCCCAAAGAATTTCTAAGCAATCTAAACAATTCAAACCTTCACCCAATTTTGTAACTATGAAATTAGTTCTGTTTAGTAACCTGATCCAAAATCCAAAGTCAAGATAATAATTTTATTTGCAGGGTCCATTATTAATTAAATAACATGGTTCATGATGTATTAATCAAATAGGATTTGATTTTATTAACAAAATTTCCATTTGAAACCAATTATTTTTAAAACCAAATCAGTAGGTTGTATTTGAGAATAAGGAATATTTAGAAAGCTTGTTTTAAAATAATATAACATTTTTTTGTTATGGTGTCCAATAATATAGGCCTTAGTTATTAAATTAATCAGGATTGGTTTGATTAGAATATTTATTTTGAAATCTAAAAGAAAACCAAAACACTTCAGTAAGTTTTATTTATGGAATATTTGAAAAAACTTATTTAAAGTAATTTAAATGAGTTTTAGTGTTTATTTAAAATGGGAAAAGCCTTTTAATAAAAATTGGATATTTAAATCCTTTATTGCTTTATTTTTAAATAATCATTACTATTTAAAACAAAGTAAAACCTTTTGTTTCACAAACTTGGCCAAGTGTTTATTTGGCTTTACAGGATCATCTTTATTTATAAAACTTCTATTTTATTTAGAATCCTTTTATTTAAAAAAATAGCAATTCAAAATTACTTTATTTTCCTTTTATTAAATGTTTAACTCTTTAAATCCCTTTAGGATTTTATTTAATTCAAATGGATTTGAAGTTCCAATTCAAAAAGTTTCTTCTGGCCCTAAAAATCAAACAAAGTTTTTATTTTATTCAATTATTTTTCACATTACAAGATGTGACATATCCCATATCAAAATGACAAGGCAACAGACAGTGAGCATCTCAGCGATCTTTTTATTTGCTATTTGCATAGTTTTTTATTGAGGATGCTTCATAGAATGGAACTATGGTTTCACTTGAAGTTTCCACCATAATTAGGCATGGCTTATGCTAGCCACCTAGGCATTTCTCGAACACATATACATACTCCATGGACTTACAAGTCCCATCTTATTTCACACCGCCGGGATCCATAAACAAAAGAACATGATATCAACTAAATAGTATAAATGCAATGTTGAAATCGTACCCCATGACAGCATAGTTTTGATAACTCCCAACTTACAATTTGCAAGCATATAAGCATCATAATATAGTCACAATGGTTTAGGTTTATTAAGTGCAAGAAATAAAATGTGCCTTCAAGTTCGTGAGAGCTTTAATCACTAATTTTCACATAACAAAAAATTAATTTGTAAGATATATAAAAACATGTATGCTTGGAATCGTGTAACACACCATGCATAGGTGTTTATAGTGGACTCTTTGGAATAACTTGGTTTCTTGGAAGTTGGATGCACTACTAGAGCTCATACTCAGTACAGGTGGAGGCTAACAAAAGACTGGGAGCGACCAACTAAGAGAGCAATAATTTCCATAATCATGCAGAGCGACAAAACATTATTAATCAAATCATACCGTGATATCACAAGTCAAAAACTAAATGATCATAGAGGCTAAGATGACTAGTTCATAGTCATAACATGGTGTAAGCATGTTCCAAGTCAACCCAAATAAAGTATCAAAGGAGAATACCACAATATTATGCTTTTGTATGCTAAAACAACGCATGATTCTTTCATGGCACATTAAGCAGTCTCAATTGTTTGAAACAAGTCATGCTACAGAAATAATAACTAAGCATATGGTCAAAGCAACATCTAACATGACATGATAAAGTCTAAGTCACGGTCAAAACAAGCTTCTTTTTGTACCACCATAAGCACGAAACATTCTACTCTTTTCCAACATCAATCGACTTATTTGAAACAACTCACAAAGATAATAAAAAATAAAGATCAGAGAACTTGTCTCACCTAACTATAAATAAGAACTAAAAAATTCTAAGCAAAAAGAAGAAAACTAAAGCTAAACGCAGTGCTAGCAAAAGAGAACACTCATAGAACAATAAGAGTGAAAACTAGAGTGTTCTAGGCAATGAAGAACAGGGTGTGAATTCTCCAAAAGAAGTGTGCTGGGATCCAACAAACTTATTGCAGCAAAAAAAAAGAAAACTAAAAACAAAAACAAAGACGCTCCAAGAACAACACATAGTGCATGAAGCAAAAAATATATAGTATCTTGAATAGAGGACCTGGCATTTTTGTTGATGAAGAAGGGGATGCCTTGGGCATCCCCAACCTTTGACGCTTGTACATCTTGAATATTTCTTGGGGTGACACGGGTGGCATACCCAAGCTTAAGCTTTTGTCCATACTTCATCTCATCACTTCATTCTCTCCCTACACTTGAAAACTTCCTTCATGCAAAACTTCACACAATCTTCATTAGCAACATTAGTGTATGTAAGATAATAAACCTTTGGGTTCAGTTTTAACTCAAGTAAATCATCCATTAAAACATAAGCTACTCTATCAACGCCTTTTAAAAGATCAAGTGATCAAAAAACTAAAAAGAAATCGATTTAAGAGGCAAATGCAAATAATGGCATAAATCTATCAGAACATACCTACAGGTAAATACCGATTTTTTCGAAAATCTTATGTTGCTCAAATCAAAAATTGAAAAACTAACAAAAGTTTGGTAAATACGAGGGGAATGCGCAAAAAAATTGCAGATCAATACGACGTTCTGGGATTTTTCACAATTTTTTACAGCGAAGCACTGAAATCTGTTTCAGGACAGCAACTTCCCCATATCTTACTTCTCTCTCATTAGAGGCTATTCTTGATGCAAAAACCAAATAAAAAGGATAAGGAGTGGTTATTACAGAGGCAATAACTTCCAATACGCAACAAAAGAAACTTACTGAAATAAAAATTGGGTTATCTCCCAAGAGTGCTTTTCTTTAACGCCTTTCCGCTAGGCACAAAAAGCAAGAATCAAGTATTTTCGAATGAAGAAGCATCAACATCAAAATTTGTTCTAATAATAGAGTCAACATATAGCTTCTTTATTTTTCTAGGGAAGTGTTTTATACCTTTCTTGAGTGGGAATTGATATTTAATGGTTCCTTCCTTCATATCAATAATGGCACCAACATTTCTAAGAAAAGGTCTTCCCAAAATAATAGGACAAAAAGCATTGCATTAAACATACAAAACAAAGAAATTGACGGGGACAAAGGTATCGTTAACCATAATAAGGACATCATTAATTCTCCCCGTAGGTTTCTTTTTAGCATTATCATCAAGATAGACATCCAAATAACAATCTTCTAATGGTGGTAAATCAAGCATATCATAAATTTTTCTAGGCATAATAGAGGCACCAAAGATCACATAAAGCTTTGAAATCAAAATCATTCACTTTCATATTAATGATGGGCTCCCACCCATATTCTAATTTCCTAGGAATAGAAGCTTCATGCTTCAATTTTTCTTCTTTAATTTTCTTGAGAACATTTGTAATATGTTTTGTAAAACCCATATTCATAGCACTAGCATTAGGACTTCTAGCAAGATTTTGCAAGAACATAATTACTTTAGAAATATTGCAAACATCAAGATCAAAATCAAAATTATCATCCAAGGTAGTAGAACTTTTGTCTCCTATATGTTGAACATTTTCAGCATTTTTATTGGAATAAGTTCAAGTGGGTTTAGGCAATGTTGCAAAAGCAATGTGGACTTTTTCTACACCAATTATTTTACCATTAATAGTAGGAGGTTTGCTAGCATCAACATCACTAGTGGTGGTAATGGTAAAAAATTTAGTCATATTATTATTTCTAGCAATTTCATCTTCTCTTCCCACCTAGCATGCAATTCAGCTAACATTCTAACATCTGCATCAATTCTAACTTGAATGTCATTCAATGTCTTGCTTTCTTTAACATCATGAGGAATAAATTTTAATTTAAGAAGTTCAACATCAAGGGCAAGGCTATCAACTTTAGAAGCAATATCATCAATTTTTCCAAGATTTTCCTCAACAGTTTTATTGAAAGCAGTTTGTTTACTAATAAAATCCTTAAGCATGACTTCAAGTTTAGAGTGTGCACTTATATTGTTGTTGTAGCAATTTCCATAAGCATTACCATTATTAGAAGTATATGGCCTATAATTATTATTACCATAAGCATTATTGCTAAAATTATTACTTCTAATGAAGTTCATATCAACTTGCTTTTCTTGAGAAACCAAAGAGGATAAAGGAACATTATTTGGATCAATATGAGATTTTCCACTAAGAAGCATAGACATAATAGTATCAATCTTATCACTCAAGTAGGAGGTTTCTTCAACATAATTTACCTTCTTACCTTGTGGAGCTCTCTCAGTGTGCCATTCAGAATAATTAATCATCATATCATCTAGGAGATTTATTGTAGATCGCAAATTGATGGACATAGAGGTACCTCCAGCAGCCGAATCCAACAAGTTTCTTGAAGAAAAATTCAATCCCGCATAAAAGGTTTCGATAATCATCCAAGTAGTCAGTCCATGAGTGAGGCAATTCTTCACTATAGATTTCATTCTTTCCTAAGCTTGAGCAACATGTTCATTATCAAATTGTTTAAATTTCATTATGTCACTTCCCATGGATATAATCTTAGCAGGAGGATAATATTTTCCAATGAAAGCATCTTTGCATTTAATCCAAGAATCAATACTATTTTTAGTCAAAGATAGCAACCAATCTTTAGCTCTTTCTCTTAAAGAGAAAGGAAACAATTTAAGCTTAATAATATCTCCCTCTACATCCTTATATTTTTGCATCTCACAAAGTTCAACAAAATTATTAAGGTGAGCATCAGCATCATCAGTACAAACACCAAAAAATTGCTCTTTCATAACAAGATTTAGCAAAGCTGGTTTAATTTCATAGAAAGTAGCTTCAGGAACAGATGGAGCAATAGGTGTGCAAATGAAATCATTGTTGTTTGTGCTAGTGAAGTCACACAACTTAGTGTTTTTAGGAGTAGTCATTTTTGCAAGATTAAAGCAAGCCAACAAAAATAGTAACTAAAGTAGGAACTAATTTTTTGTGTTTTTTATGAAAAGAAGCAAACCAAACAAAGCAAAAGAAACAAAAAAAAAGGTAAAGATATTGGTAGTGATAGACTCCCCTTACAGAAATCTTATTTCTACCCGGCAACGGCGCCAGAAAAGGCTTGATGTTGGCTCAGTTGATGTAGAGCCTATTGGCAACCCCAAGTGCAAGGTATGATGAGCACATCAGCAAGTTTTCCCTCGGTTATAGAACCAAGGTTATCGAACCATTAGGAGAAATAAACCACTTCCGAAGGTGTTGCTAGTAATGTGGAACCTGCAGATAACACAACCAAAATACTTTGCCCCAACTTATCAATGAGGTTGTCATGCTCACTGGTTTTGCTGAAAACAAAGGATTAAATGTATAGTGTGGAAGAAAGTAATTGCTTGTGGTAATTGCAGAAAGTAAACAATAAACAGTAGATAGAATATCAGTGGGAATGAATGGACTGGGGTCCACAATTCACTAGAGGTGTTTTCTCCATAAGATAAATAACATGCTAGGTGAACAAATTACAGCAGGGCAATTCAAAAATAGAGAATGCATGACAATGTATGTACATGACATGATGATCACTATGATATTCACTTGGGCACTACAACATGATACATATACCGTAATCCAACTGCATCTATGACTAATAATCCACTTACGGGATATCATCTGAACAACCCTCGGGTATTAAGTTGAAAGCAACAGATAATTGCATTACACAACGTGTGTAATGTAAATAGTACAATTGCCCTTGGGAAAAGCATTGTTGTTTTCTCCCTAGGAGCAACAACATATCTACAATCTTAGAAGTTTCTGTCACTCTCCCAGATTACTAGATGCATGAACCTACTATCGAGCATAAATACTCTCTCTTGGAGTCACAAGCAAATACTTGGCAAAGTAACTACTAGCAATGGAGAGCATGCAAGATCACAAATAACATAGACATGATAGAATCAATAATCAATCTGACATAATACTCAATATCCATCGGATCCCCACAAACACGACATGTAGCATTACCATAAGATGATCTTGATCATGATAGGCAGCTCACAAGATCTAAACATGGTGGCACAAATAGGAGAAATAACCATCTAGCTACTGCTATGGACCCATAGTCCAAGGATTGAACTACTCACACATCACTCCGGAGGCTGGCATGGTGATGACGAAGGCCTCCGAGATGATCTCCCCTCTCCGGCAAGGTGCAAGGAAGAGCTTCAGATCCCTCCCGATCTAGGGATGACAGTGGCGGTGGCTATAGACTTTTTCGTGGAATTCTTATCGGGTCCTTAGGGTTTTTGCCTCAGGGAGTTTATATAGGCGAATGGCCAAGGTTGGTGGACGCCCGAGGGGCCCACACCATGGCCAGGCGCGACACAGGTTGGGCCTACATGGCCCCATGGTGTGGCTGCTTCGCAGCTCCTCTTCGTCTCTCCTTTGGACTCCATATTGTGTCAGAAAAAATAGGAACTTCGGCTTTTGTTTCATCCAATTCCGAGAATATTTCTTTACTAGTTTTTCTGAAAGAAAAAACAGGAAACTGGCTCTGTGGGACTTGTTAATATGTTAGTTCCATAAAATTCATAAAAATGCCACAAAGTGTGGACAAAACATAATATAAATTGTTCAAAACAAGCATGTAGCGTCAATATATATATATATATATATGTTTGCAACGTATCAAGTACTTATCGGTAACGAGGTTGAACTAGGTATGGAGATACCGACGATCGAACCTCGGATAAGTAAAGTATCGCGCGACAAAGGGAATCATATCGTATGTTAATGGTTCATTTGATCACAAATTCATTGTTGAATATGTAGGAGCCATTATGGATCTCTAGGTCTCGCTAATGGTTATTAATCAGTGAGGTTTCTCGATCATGTCTGCATAGTTTGCGAACCGTAGGGTGACACATTTAAGGATTCGATATTGTTTAAGTAGATATGGAATATGAGTTGGAGATTGAATGTTGTCCGGAGTCTCATATTGGATCCAGGACATCAAGAGGAGATCTAGAACGGTCCGGAGAATAAGATTCATATAAGGAAAGTCATTTTATAGGGTTCAAAACTGTTTTCGCTGTTTTGACGGAAGCTTCTAGAATGTTCTAGAGGGGCCACCAGTGGGCCCACCACCCTGGGAGGGGCCACTTGATATATGGAATGCCGCGGGGGCCCTTGGGCCAGCCGCACCAAGCCCAAGGGGCCAAACCAGCCACCAAACGGTTTGGGAGGAAAATCCTAATAAGTTAAGGGGGGAAACTTGGGGGCAAGTTCCCCCTCTGCCTCTTGCGCCGAGTTGGGGAAGGATTCGGCCAGGGGGTGGCCCTTGGCCGCACACGCCTCTATATAAAGAAGGGAGGGGAGGGTGCACCTGTGCCCCCTTGACTTCAACCCTCGCCGCCACCCTCTTCCTCCTCTTCCTCCTGCTCCGGCTTAGGCGAAGCCCTGCATGATGTTCTCCTCCACCACCACTACCACGCCGTTGTGCTGCTGAGATTCTGAGGGGATCTACTACCTCCCCTGCCCGCTGGAACGGGAAGAGGAAGGTCTTCATCGACTCCATACATGTGACCGAGTGCGGAAGCGCTGCCGGAACACAGCACCGAAAGGACCCTCAATGCGATGTTGAGATCGGCAAGTGATCGAATCATCAACCATGAGATCCGATCTCGTTAAACGCTTTGGATTTATGAGGGTTAGTTCTCTACAATCTCGTTGCATCGATCTCATAGATTAGATCTTTTCTTTTCCATAGATTAGATCTTTTCTTTTCCATAGATTGGATCTTGGTTTTATGCGTTCTTGCGGTAGAATTTTTTTTGCTTTCCATGAAACGAACCCTACAGTGGTAGCAGAGCCAAATCTATGCATAGATATGTTGGACGAGTAGAACACAATGGTATTGTGGGTGTTGATTCTTTTGTTGTCGCTTGCTTTTCATGTAATTTTCATCTTGCGGGATTGTGGGATGAAGCGGCCCGGGCTAACCTCACATGTCATCACACATGAGACTTGCTCCACGCTCAACATGCAACTTGCATTGCAGAAGTGGCTTTGCGGGTGTCTGTATCTACCACCATAGTTAAGATCCAACTTACAATCTACACTTGACAACACTTGTATCCATGTTGTGGTTCTTGTTCGTAGGTAAGAACAGTTCTTATTCGAAAGCCCCAAGCCACGTAAAGCATGCAAAAAAAATTAGAGGCGTCTAACATGTTTTTTCAGGGGCATGTGATGTGATATGGCCATGTTGTGATTGTGATTATATTCGATATATGAGATGATCCTTATTGTAATATGGAAACCGACGGGAGCATAATGGTTGTCTTTAAATTTGTTAAGACCTATGTGTCTATTCATCATGTAATAGATTTACTCCAAGTAGTTGTATTAGTTGTTGTTGGTGATGAACAACCATGAAGCGGCACCACTGACCTTGACGCCACGCTGGTGATGATGGAGACCATGTCCGTGCTTTGGAGATGGATATCAAAGGCACGAGAAGAAAGGCTATATCATATCACGTATTATGAGTTGCATGTGATGTTAATCCTTTTTATTCATCTTGTATTGCTTAGATCGTTATGGTAGAATTATAAGATGATCCCTCTCACTAAATATCAAGTAATAACGTGTTTGTCCTTAGTAGGCACCATTGCTAAGACTCACCATTTCGAATCATCATGTGATGATCGGGTGTTATAGATTCTACGTGTGCATACAATGGGTGCAAGCCAGATTTGCACATGCTGATACTAAGGTTAACCTTGACGAGCCTAGCATGTACATACATGGTCTCGGAACAAGGAATACCGAAAGGTAAAGAATGAGTCATATGGATGATATGATGAACATGTAGATTGTTTGCATTTGAAGCTACATCTTGTCTCGTGAATATCAGACTTGGTGTAGTGGATTTGGTTCATGTAATCACCAAAACGACTCGAGGGGTCTTGGTTTTGAGTGGAAGTTCAAATAGTAATATGATTAAAGTTAAACCTAATTTATCATAAATTAAATCAAAGTGAATTTTCATAATTTGTTGTACTCATTGGCATCTGTTCATTACCGTATGTGTAGTTATAGTTGAGATAATAGAACTATATAATTCTAGATATTTACTTTACGAACTAGTATCATATTTTTTTGAGCGTCAAAAGTTTAAAAGTCCTATTTCTAACATTAAGAAAACTCCATTTACTCCGTGAAGTTTAATAATTAGTATTAAATCAAGAGTAACAATTATATTGTTAGTATCTAAAAGTAGCATGTTTCCTCCATGATTCTTGATATTCGAAATATTGTTTAAATATCAAGGATATCTAGGAGCTGAAACGATTGTTTTAGAAACCATCATGTGTGGCAGATATAACGATATCTAAAACAATGTTTTTGGCTGCAACATGATAGAGTATTATTTAGCAAAAATATATGTTCTCATATTTGATGAGAATTTTCAAAGGTTGGAGATGCTAGCTGTCCTAATCCTCCAAAAGGTTTTCGAAAGTAACATTATACTCGCGATTCTCCATTATAAGCTATAGTAGCTTGATCATGAAATATGTCATGATAAGGATGAATAAAATATGTAGGTAACTGTAACATCCTAGATTTTATATTAGGATGTTATTAGTGCCATGCATCATCCTTGCATCATTGCATCCTACAAATAAAAATTTGCAACAAAATCCTAACACCTAAATCTAACAAAACCCTATTAAAGATTTCTATATGTAAGCATTAGTGTTGTAGTCAAGCTTGATCCTTCCAAAAACTATGTAAAACTTTAAACTATGGTTCTAAGATGACCACCTTCTTTTTACAAAAATTTAGAAGTTGGTTTCAACATTTTTGGACTTTATTTGCAAAAGCTATTTAAGTTTTACTAAAACAGAAATTGAAAAATTGTTAAATAAAAAAAAGCATCGGCCTAACCTAACTGGGCCGCTGCGCCAGCCCACCCGCGCCCACGCGATAGCTAGCTAACCAGCACCCGCGCCAGCCCACTTTCCCCTCTGCCACCGACACCCGGACCCCACCTGTCACCCCCCCTCTCCTCTCCGACGAGAACCAGAGTCTGCGCCGGCCACGCTTCTTCCCGCCTCCGTGTCTAGCCAGGATTCCCCCCAGGCTGCATATAAAGACCCAGCCGCGCGCCCTCTCCTCCATTCCCCAAAACCCTCAGAACCCTAGCCTCCCTCCGATTCCACGGGCTCGAACCGCCGCTGGCCTCGGTAAGCTGACGAAGTCGACAACAGGGGAATCCTCTCCCCCTGATTTCTTCCCTAGCTTGAACCTCTCGATCGACAATGTCGACTCACCATTTTTCCCTCTGTATACTGCATCATACCGCCACGGATTGCTCGGCGGAGCTGCGGAGAAGGAGCAGCCACCGCCACCGCTCGGGGAAGAGACGATCGAATCTGAGGCTACGGGCGGGACCGCGAGGAAGAGGCGATCATCCGCGACTGCTTCACCCTCACCGAGGAACGTCTACGCCGACCACCGTAGCGCCCAACCACCGCCAGCCTCCGCCGCCAGCCAGAGAGGTGAGCTCGTCCTTGCTCTTAGCCGTTAGATCCAGGCTCGACGGTTAGGATTAGAAGGTCGATCGAAGGGGTACCGGCAAATCCCGTGCTGCCGCGTGGCAAGCTGCGCCAGCACGCTGCGTCGCCGCCGCCTTGACTAGATCTGTTTGGCTGAATTGATTTAAAAATTGCGAAAATCATATAAAAATAAATACTTGGCCAAATTTACCTTATAATATACCGTTGGATTCATAATTTTATGTAGAACACATATCTGCAATAAAATTCCAAGTTTACAGTAGGGCTTTAGGTGTAGAATTTAATCATTAGATTGGAGTACTTAATTCATAGAAAAATAGTTAGGACTCCGTTTTAGTTGATTCTTGTTGCGTTGACTTTGTTTCCGTAATACCTACTAGAAAAAATTATGAAACCTTGATTAAGATCATTAGATCTAATTTGGGGCTAATTAGATGGTTGGATCTCCTTTTAACCCTATGAATTGTATTAGTGACCCAAATAGATCCAAGCCTATGGGAAATCAATCCTAGTAACACCCTTAACACTATTGCGACTCAATTATGCTACCTTGGTCAATTTAGAAGAACCAATCTTGCATAAAATACCATGTTGCATGCATGCATGATTATCTCTATGACATGTTTTGAGCAAGTTGTGATCAGATCTATGTTTGTGATTCGATAGATTGTTCAGAGTGTGCTAAGGAGTGCTATTGTGTAGAGTGCTGCTCGGATCATGGAAAGTTACACCACTTGTTCATAACTTTTGTCCCAGTTTTGATTCTATGCATGTGATCTTCAAAATTCTGTAGTATGCATGTGTAGGATGTTCTAGTAGAATTTTTCCTTAGTATTATTTTGCAAGTGCGATAATTTTTGTAGTATGCCATGAGTAGCTCTATACTTAGGATTTACCCTCCTAATAGGTTCCCCTGTTTTTTCTAAGTATTGCTTGCTATGCTATATATACAAAGTACCGTTGGGGGGTTCGAAAGACAAAGAATTTTTCTAAGTATAAAGGCTCTCTAGAGAAAACTTTTCTTCTCAAACCCACTTCAAAATAAAACTAAGTTTTATTCTGGGCGGAATGGTTGTCGGGTCAACGAGTGGAATTTTTGGTGGAGGACGGCCGCCCGGAAATCAAAGAATTCTGCCATGTCTCAGAATTCAGAAGATTCCAGTGCAACCACGATACATTATGGCCTCTGTATTGGCCTAGTACTTAGTGGGAAACCTCACCTGGGTACCAACATTTGGAGGTTCTTGGCACGGTTGGATCCGAAAGGTAGAGGGGCTACTAAGGGAAAGCCTCGCCATGGTCTTGTCTGTAAAAAGTACTTGATCGTGGATTGTGGGTAAAGTGCACAAACTCTCGAGAGTATTGCAATCTGATCGATCAGCCGTGTTCACGGTAACAGAACAACAATGAGCGTCTGAAGGATGGAGCCTCTGAAGGATCTTCCTCTCTCTTTCCTAAACAAAGTTTTTAAAAACCCCATGGCGTGAGTAATATCGCCAATGGGTGGGATTTTGGGAACTTGGTGTGTAATATCCAAGTGTCACTTGGTGCGAAATATCCAAGTGTTTGGTTGTTTGGACACTTGGTGCGTAATATCCTCGTGTGCCACTCGACCTTATTTTATCTAAGCAATTGTTTACAAAGTAGGAAAATTTTCTCTTCTTATCTCTACTTAAGAAAACTAGATTTGAGCAAATGAACTCTACAGCCTAAACTAGCCTTGCATGTAGAGATAGTCTTTTCTCTCCTTGGTGTAATTTTCCAATACATTCAAAGTATTCACCCAACTTGTTGGCTGCACGTTTTATGTGCAGAATCCGAAGATTGAAAGGTGCGTAGGGATCGCGAGTCTACACTCGACAAGCCTGGGGCGTTGATGGACTCAAGCAGCTTTTATGTTTCCGCTGTTATTTGAGCTAGCTTAATGCTAAGCAAATTTGTAATAAATTCATACTCTAGATACTTCGTGCAATAAAGACTTTGTGTTTTACATGATATTCATCGACTGTGAGTGCTAGCTATTGATCCAGGGACTAGCATGTTAATCACAGGTACTTAGGATATTACTTGATCCGAGGTCACTACAGTAACATGTTTACTACACTAAAACATTACTAAAGAATGCAATTCGAGAGAACGCCAAACATTTGATGATGGTGATCTACTTCAAATTGCAAGTCCAAAGATATTAGTATTTGACTATACAAGATTTGGACTATGTGTCATGTGTATGGCGCCACTGTTGATGTTTATAGATTCTTTTAAAAGGAAAAGGAAATGCTGAAAGAAAATCTCAGAAATATTTGGCATCAAATAAAAGACTAAAATTGTTCAGCTTAGGTATATAGATGATATACATGTTATTGTTGTATTCTTTACTTGTTAAAAAATGTGGTTCTTGGGTGTTGGATACCGAATTTGTTTGTGTTAAATGTCATACAGAACAATACAATTCATGAACTGCAATGTCCTAAGTAACTAGTAAGAGAATATGTGATGGTTCTCATAAAAAAACAAATAAAGTATTGTTGTGTTTCTCGTTTATATAAAAGCTTTCCTTCAATATTTATTTTAATAATTGTTATTTGGATCAGGTATTATGAGAAGAACGGTTGTTCAACTAATTACCGTATTCCATAAAAGATGGATGATTTACAAGTCTAGTTGAAGAAATCACGTCCATAAAAACTAATTCTAAAAATGCCGCAAGAGAAATGATTCAAAGATCACTTACGAAGTGACATCACGGTTTAAATTATATTGGAAAGAAAACATGTAGAAACTGCATGTTGATAGAATTTTGGAGTCTTTTGATTTTGATCAAATGACACTTGTGAGACTTTCCTGGAGATAGTTGAAACAAGAAATAATGACTAACTTATTGAAATTTGTACATATTGATGTATGTAGACTTGCGACATAGTGGGATGCTGGAGTATATGGAACCATGGAAACAAAATAATTTTTGACCAGGAAAATATCAGCCAAGACAGATGTCTTTTCATGTTCAAGGAATCCTTCTCTCTAATTATGCATAGGGAAAAACCAAATCTTAGAGAAGGGATGATACAATTTATAGATACGTTGTGAACCTCTAGACTCGATGTAATAATAAATTTGTAAATATCAGCCACCTCGGCTTTATTAATGAAAAATGGCACAATAGGGATTTTCCATACTGTAAGTGCTCAAAAAAATGTGTATGTAGTCCATTATGTGTAGTCATGAGCGATGGATTTCAACTTCATTTGATTTCTCCGAAAATTTGAGTGAATATATGTGTATATTTACCTAATAAGGATGATGATAAAACATTTGAAAATGTTCAAAGCCTTTCAATATGAAGTGAAAATAATTGTAACAAGAAAATAAAGACTTTATGATTGGATCATAAAGGAAGATATTTGAGTTAGAAGTTTAGGAAAACACCTAAGATTTGAGGAATCGTTCCATGGATTTGCATTTATTTTAACACCACAGGAGTATGGAGTGTTCGAGATATGTAATGAAACCTTGTTTCACATGGTAAAATAAAATGTATCTTTTATAAAACTGCTCTTATAGTTTAAAGATTAAATCTTGAGAGACTACCGCTTTTAAACTGAAAATAGCTCCATCGTGATCTGTTGAAATGATACCATATAAGTTATGGCTTGGGATAAAACCCAAGTTGTCCTTTATTAAATATTGGTATGATAGGCATAAGTAAAATGTTTACAACCAAAGTCGGATGAGCATGTCTTTGTAGGTTATTTTGAATAAGCATTCGGTATTCCTCTATAACACCAAAGACAAAAGTGTTTGTCACTTTGAACGTCGAGTTTCTTGAAAAGGAATTTTTTGAGAAATTTTAAGTGGGAGGACAATAGAACTTTGGTAAGGTTATTGAACCTTAGCAATGTGTGCTGAGTTGCGCAACGCCGGAAAGTGTTCCGGAGGCAGCCACAATGCTCATGGATCATGTGCATCAAAAGTTGTGGTCACAGATATGTAAGTTCCTATTAAACCAAGTAGGTCGGGTAAACAATCAAATACCAAGATTTGAGAATTAAATCATTATTGTCTGACAATAAAGAACCGACTACATGCCAAGAAATAATGATGGGCCCTGACTCCGTCAAATGGTTTGAAGCCATAAAATCCGTGATATTTCCATACATGAAAAATCATGTTTTTGAACTTGGAAGACCCTCCAGAAAGGTGTGAAACTGATCGGTTGTATTTGGATCTATAAATAGACATGGATGTTTCACATCTATGAAATAGTAGACATATCATAAAGAGTTTACGGCAACGTTCAAGAAGTTTACTATGACAAGATTTGATCTTTCATAGCGATATTTAGTCTAGACGGATTAATGTAGCAACCCCTAAATATATTTTATTATATGGTATTTGAACAAACAAAACAAAGTTCTTCTAATATAATATTTACCTAGAACGTGTACATGACACGATCCAACAGGTTTTGTTAATTCAAAGGATGCCAAAAGAGCATGCAAACTTCAATGGTTGAAGAAATCATCGCGGAGTTAGAATCTTCACCGTGATGAAACTGTTAAAAGGTTTAATTTCATAAGAGATGATTAAGATGCTTGCATTTTCATGAAAATAAGTGGGAGCTCTGAGACATATTTCCAATACATTACGTGAAGGACATATGGTTGATTAGAAATGATGTATATTTTATTGACACTGGTTAAGAATTTCATTTCGATGAAAGGCTTAGGCAAAACCCCAATATTTGGAATCGATGTCTATATGCATAGATTGAGAGGCTAATATGGTTGTGCCAAATGTACATAGATGAGATATTGAATGAGTTCAGTATAGAAATGACAAGAAAGGTTCTTGACACATAGAAAGGATTGATTCAAGATTCAAGTGTATTGACACTTAGTAAGTGAAACGAGATTCAAGTGTTTTGACACTTGTTGAGTGAAATCACAAGAATATTTTGATCAATCATACCGTTATATGTACACATCCATATATGTCCTATGATTTAAATGTTATGAGCATATATTCGAATGATTCATAAGATGATCACTGGACGATAGTAAGGATATTCTTATGATATTTTGGAAGAACTAAGAATATGTTATTTATGTAGAGGTGACAAATGGATAGATAGTTCATTGTAAAGAGTTACATTGATACTAGTTTTGTCACAAAATACATATTAATTTTATCTCAATTTAAACTATGCGTGGCACAATGTAATGGAAAGGAGATTCCATAACGGATTTGGATGAGTTCCAAAGATAAGACATTGTGACAGTACTACAACAAAAGGCTAAGTATATGACTGCTATTGTAGCAGCAAAAGAGGGCATTTGTGTCAAGTAGTTTGTTATAAAACTAGGCGTGTTTCATAGCGGGCTAAGTATATGAAGATATATTGTACGAAAATAGTATCGACATGATTTAACACCAAGGAACTAAAGGTATCACCAAAGGACCAAATTTATACAATGTCATCTCATTAGAGAATGAGTGATGCGTAGAGACGCAAAGACATGCAAATACACACGGACCTGGAAATGCCATATCCGAAGATTATGTTTACCACTAGCAATCATGTGTATACAATACCAGAAAGCCATAGGTGTTGAATGCACAAGTTTTATACAAACCAGATTATTGACTCTAGTGCAAGTGGGAGACTGTTGGAGATATTCCCAATAGGAAATAATAAAGTGGTTATTATCGTATCTTTATGTTTATGATAAATTTTTATATTCCATGATATAATTGTATTAATTGGAAACATTAACACTTGTGTGTTTTGTAAATATAAAAGAGTCCCTAGTAAGCCGCTTGTTAAACTAGCTTATTGATTAATAGATGATCATGGTTTCCTGATCATGGACATTGGATGTTATTAATGGACAAGATCATATCATTAGGAGAATGATGTGATGGACACACACCCCTAGTAAGCATAGCATAAGATTAAGTCATTAAGTTCGTTTTCTACAAGCTTTCAAATACATAATAACCTAATCCTTTGACCATGAGATCATGTTAATCACCAATACCAGATGAATTCTTTGATGACATCGAACACCACTTCTTAACTGGGTGGTTATAAAGGTGGCATTAGGTATTACAACAGTATGGATTGAGGCACATGGATCAAGAGTGGGATTTGTCCATCCAAATGATGGATAGATATACGCTGGGCCCTCTCAGTAGAGTGTCATCCAATTGGCTTGCAAGCATGTGACTAGGTCACAAGGGATGTCTCATCACAGTACGAGTAAATAGTACTTATCGATAACGAGGTTGAACTAGGTATGGATATACCGACGATCGAACCTCAAATAACTAAAGTATCGCGACAAAGGGAATTAGTATCGTATGTTAATGGTTCATTCGATCATGAAGTAATCATTGAATATGTAGGAGCCATTATGGATATCCAGGTCCCGCAATTGGTTATTTATCACAGATGTATCTCGATCATGTCTGCATAGTTCACGAACCGTAGGGTGACACACATAAGGATTTGATGTTGTTTAAGCAGATATGGAATATGAGTTGGAGACCGAATGTTGTACAAAGGCTCGGATGGATCCAAGATAGCACAAGGAGATCCGTAATGGTCTGGTGAATAAGATTCATATAAGGAAAGTCATATTCTGGGGTTCGGACATGTTTTCTGTGTTTTGACCGGAAGCTTCTAGAATGTTCTAAAGGGGCCACCTGTGGGCCTACCACCCAAGGAGGGGCCACTTGAGATATGGCATTCCACGGGGGCCCTTGGGCCAGCTGCACCAAGCCCAAGGGACCAAACCGGTCACCAAAGGGTTTGGGGCGAAAACCATAATAAGGAAGGCGAAACTTGGGGGGAATGTTCCCCCTCTCCCTCTTGCGTCGAGTTAGGGAAGGATTCAACTAGGGATGGGAACCCTTGGCCGCACCCCCCTCTATATATAGAGGGGAGGGGAGGGCGCACCTGTGCCCCCTTGACTCTCAAACCTAGACACCACCCTCGTCCTCTTCCTCCTGCTCTGGCTTAGGCGAAGCCCTGCAGGATGTTCTCCTCCACCACAACCACCACGCTGTCGTGCTGTTGTGATTCTAAGGGGATCTACTACCTCCGCTGCCCACTAGAAAAGGGAGAGAAAGGTCTTTATCGACTCTGTACGTGTCTCCGAGTGCGGAAGCGCTGTCGGAACACAGTGCCGGAAGGATCGTCAATGTGATCTTGAGGTCGGCAAGTGATCCAATAAATTAACCACATGATCCAATCTCGTTAAATTCTTTGTATCTACGAGGGTTAGTTATCTACAATCTCGTTGCACCGATCTCATAGATTAGATCTTGGCTTTTCCATAGATTGGATCTTGGTTTTATGTGTTCTTCCGGTTGAAAATATTTGTTTTCCATGCAACGACCCAATAGTTGAAGCCGTAAAGAAAGAGGAGGCCACGAACGAAATTATGTGGGGGGGGGAAGAGAAAGACACCAAAGGATGAATGCGAGGAATATGACATGAAAACTAGCAGGAGGATCAGGAAATACCTCCGGGCCGAGGAGAATGCAGTCGTCCTCCTTCTACGGAATCAGCTTGGCCTCGTGCAAATGGCGCAAATCTGCGGCCTTCATGATGGACCGCCGCCACCTGCCATTGGTGACGCGGTCGCTGGTGTTCTTCTTCTTGGCAGCTGTAGAGGACCGAACCCGATAAGGTACAAGTCCCTGTATTTATAGTGCTAGTCCTTGGATCGAATAGCTAGCATCCACAATGAAGATGTAATATCAAGAAACAAAGGTCATATTACATTGCATATCCAGGAATAAAATAGTTCATTACAACTTACGTAGATCATATGGCTATCTTATTATAGAGCTACAGGTATAACTATAAAAAAGGGGTCCTTCATCTTCATGTGCCACATGCAAACATGTTGGTTGCAGACTCATAATCTCTACTCATCAAACTTCACTATCATCAAGTAATCCTGCAACATGATAAGTTACAGCCACAAGGGTCAATACATTTGAATTGTATTGGCAAGTTATACCATATTGATATAGAGAATCTAACGTCTACATGAATATATGGCTAAGTGGAGTTTTGGCTGGCCTTTGCATAAAGTAAGTTTTCCCTATCCTTTGTAAAATAGTTTTTCTCTTTTCCAACAACACTTCATCAACCATGGCACACTGATACCCTCTAGGTGCTTCCCTTGTTCATCCAACAAGTTTTACCTTAGAGAAATTAGAATGACGAGACCTTGATTCTGCTTCATTGTCTTGATGCTAAAAAATTGTCCATAACCGGGGACACGGCTAAGTACTTAGGTTTACCCTCTCTAGAGGTGGTGCACTTTCCCCACAAGACTCGGCATGTATCGAGACGAGACTTTTCAGAAGAAATCCCTCAGACCACCACAAACGCGTTCCATCCTATCATCACTACCACCTTCTGTCTGGATGGCTGAGTTCTTGCAACTTAGTTGGTCAAGGCAGATCCCATATGCCATGTGGGTGCACTGGAAGCTTTCGCAACAAGAACGTCTCCAATCTCTTTATTTTTGGTGGCCATCCACAAGTGTGATACACCAGGGTAAGCCATAGAAATGGGCCCTGAGTAACCACTCAACATAATCCATAGATGTCCCAATCCACTGAGGTGTTTCTTTAACAATGATTGTTTTCTTAGTCAAAAATATACAAGTATGTAAAATTTACATACCATCATAATATGAATTTCCACCCATGAATTCTAATAGAAAGACTAAGCATTCTAGCATGCGATGTCTCCTAACTTAGGAAAATACTACCAAGGTATAATGTATAGGATTTCTATAGCATAGCAATATAATTAAAACTATCATGCAAAGTCCTACTAAAATAACACTAATGCAATAGGTAAAATAATAGGACATATGATGAAATATCACTTAACTTTATAGTAGAATATTTAGGTACTCTCCTTGATCTTGCAAATGTCCACTCATCAAAGTCTACAACAATACAATCAAGGAAAAAGCACACACTCAAAACTACAACACAAAATAACAAAAGAATGTAAAGGAATGCATGCAAGCATGCAACAAGATCATTTTATTTGAGAAATTGTTATAGAAAATTTTTGAACTCTATAAACACCCACTGGTCCTTTTTATAAAAGTGGAATTCCAATTGGAACCAAGTTAGTGCAATCAAGTTATTTATTTTTTTTACTTTTGTTAGAAAAGCTTTATTCAATGGGATATTTTATAGTGCCAACAAATTATATGTTTAATTTCTAATGTTAATGTTTCTGGTTAGAGGTTTCAATATTCAATCATTTACAAAATGATTCACTCAAAAACAATGTTCACAACAATTTTTATACTCAAAGAGAAGTGAATAGTATGCATCCATGTTTGTTTGGTGTTGGGCTTTTCGAACTCCGTAGTCAGACCGCTGTTAGTTCCTTGGTGCAGCAAAATCCCTTTGAGAATGATGATAATGTGTTTATCAGATTTGTGCATCATAATGGTCATCAGTCATAGGGCTAGTCAAGGATCTAGAACAGGTTGGTTGATGGTCCAAGGTGTTCCGCTTGATTATTGCACCGACTATGACATATCCAATGTTGTTGCTGCTTTTGGAAAGTTTCATCACTAGCGGCAGGATGATGCTTTCATTGAACGTACCATGATTTATACCACGTACCAATCCCCTACCTTGGTCCCTAGAGATATTGTATTTGGAAACTATGAAAATTTGGGAGTTGCCCGAGAGAATTGGACTGCCCCTGTGTATGTTCTTGCTTCACCAAATGCTGGATAGTTACCTGCTGATGAGGATCAGATGCCTCCGGATGGAAACCCTCAGAAATTGCCTGGCAACATGATGGTCAATAATAATATGATGGTTCTACCGCAATATCCTGAGCTTGGGTGGGATAATGTCCCCCTTCATGGTCAGCAACAACAGGAGAACCAGCAGGGTGGCGTGCAGATGGAGGAAGAGGTTCATGAGATCCTTGTTGATGAGCCTGTGGAAGATTCAGTCTAGGATTCTATTTCTCTTGACCCTTCTACTGCTCAGTCAGTAGATAATGAACAGCATGATGATCTAGAGGTTAACCAGCACATAAATGTGGTGGGTCACATACAAGTTGGCATGGTGAGAACTCTTTTTGGACTAGTCCTTCCTCTAGACATGGTAATGGGAGAAGTGACGGAGATTGCTATTCCAAATTTCTAGATCAGACATATTCCAAGATCCATCCATAGTGTCTTTTGGCAGACATAGTTTTTGTGCAAAAGTGACTGGGATGTTCTTCCTAGTGTCTCTGACCATTGCTGTTATGACCTTTTCGGAAAAAAGGAAAGTGGAAAAAACCGTATAGAGGAAAACCAGTTAGAGCTCTTGACACCGCATATCGAAACAGAGCAATCAACACCACTTGCTTTCTCTGCATCTCCTCAACAGACAGTGGGGAGAAAAGAAAGCTAAGAGCCCAAAAGTCTGAATTTACTATAGTTGACAATGTTTACAGGAGAAGCACACACAGCTGTGTTAGAAGACATGGTCTCAGGCCCACCCCAATGTGCGACACTGTACCCAGACCCAGGAAGAGGGCAAAAACACAAGTGCCGAAGGCAAAGCAGATTGATCGGGAGGCACAGATGGTTGAAGAACCTGAGCATCCCACTGTAACTATTGCACTAGAAACTCCAGTCATAGTGATGCAACATGTTGGTTTGGCGCTGGGAATTGATCCACTACTGATCACAGCGGAGAAGCTTAAAGCTGATCCTAGGAAGAAGACATTCAAATCGGGAGAGAGCACTACTGTTATCACTTTTATTATTTAGCTGACATGCTTTAGTTTACAATAGACTCCTTGGCAGTGATTATCTTTTTTTATTTCATGATAATATTGGATATGTTTCACTATATGATCTGCTGTGTGGGTGTGATGGTTCTCCTGGTTGGGATCACAAAAATCGATGGTGTTATGCGCCATTGAAGGGGCTTGTTTCTCAAATCTGTCATAATGTGTCTACAACCGACTAGAAAATGGAGGGTTATGTGTTGGAATATCAGGGGACTTAATGCAGATAAACATCAAAAGGCTTTAAGAAATAAAATAGAAGAGAGTCAATGTTCCATAATTTGTATTCAAGAAACAAAATGTGAATTCATTGACCAGAAGCTAATAAGGAAGTTCTGCCCAAAAAGATTTGACAATTTTTTATATTCACCATCAGTGGGAGCTTCTGGTGGAATCCTTGTATTGTGGAATTCTGCTGTTTTTGCTAGCCAACTGATAGAGATTCAGAGATTTGGTACTATTATGAACTTCACCTCAGTGCATATTGGCGAAAGTTGGAACATGGTTACAGTTTATGGTCCCTGTCAAGGCCCCCCTCGAGATGATTTTGTTTCCTGGTTGTACAAGCTTTCCATACCTACTGGAAGGCATTGGCTCCTTCTAGTAGACTTTAATTTCATTAGAAGTGAGGAAAATAGAAATAAACCTGGTGGGGACATTAATGACATGTTCTTATTTAATGAAATCATTGGTCACTTGGGACTACTAGATCTGCCACTAAAAGGAAGAAAGTTTACTTGGTCAAATATGCAAACACAGCCATTGTTAGAACAGTTGGATTGGTTTTTCACAAGTGCTGAGTGGATTTCAACTTACCCTAATACTACGGTTGAGCCTCTTGCTAACACAGCGTCTGACCATATGCCTTGTATGGTCAATGTAGATACTGTTATCCCAAAATCCAACAATTTTAGATTCGAAATTTTTTGGGTTGATTAGCTGGGATTCATGGAATGTGTACAGCAGCTGGGATTCACTGACATATATTCTGTCAGATTGACCGTTAGTGGGTCCCATGCCATGCGGAACAAAGCCACCATTTCAATGGATGCACGGAGATCGAGGAGGCAGAGGCTTAGGAGGGAAGCTGCCACAAGCGTTCCATGACGCGTGGCGATAATCCGGTGTTGGGGATATACTTTCCTGGTATACCCACAAGTCTCACTGACCAAGGTGGCCTACTATCGGGTTAGAACTTTGCTCCATGGGCGGCCTAGTCAGGCAAAGAGGACAAAGTTAATTTCGGCTTAGACAAGGCCTAGAAGACTTACCGAATTAGGCCTATAGTATTCCTTGTAGTCCAAGCGGTATGTAGTACCAACTCTATAATGTAGCCTGATAGGTCTCTCCTTGTAACCCTAGGTCTTGGCGCCTTTATAAGACGGACATACGGGAGCCTTTAGGGCGATAACCACAACCTACTTGCACATGCGAACCTCTCTTGTAATCTGCTGTAACACCCGGCTCTCGATGATATATTACTAGGTTGCTAGTAGGAGTAGGATCCGATCACCGCAGTCGAATATGAACCTGGGTAAACTTGTGGTCACCGTCCCCGGAACACCGTACGGCTCACATCCCATCTTCTGAATGCTCTTTATGTCATACTTGACATCAATCCGATGATAGTTGGCGCCCACCATGGGGCAGTTGACCCTCAGACCTTCATTCTAGGCGGAATATACACGTGTGGTAATTGGCAAAGCAATCGCCATCGGTCACTTACTCTATGCCAGCGACGTCCCTATCATTCTTCTTGATGAGACTTGGATTCTGGATAAGAATCCATGACGAACTACACCATCATGCCAATCGGAGATATCAACATCTATCTTGGTTTCACTGATCTTGCCCAAATCATATCTAAGGTGACTATCATGGCGGAAGAACAATCCAGATCTACTCTGTCTACAAAGGCAAAAGAGTTCAAGGTCCTGGAAAACCCTAAACCCACCCAACCCACTCCTGAAGTGGAAGCAGTGGTGGAGGAAAAATCCTAACCTGATCTCCCTAATGAGGTTGGATACACGGATGAGGAATACTACCGCTCTGGATCCGTTTTTATCGATGCTGGAGCAGGAAAATCGCTACTGAGGCACATCATCAATCAGATGATGAAGCGCCCTTACATTGATTTCTGAGGAATCTTTGAGACAATTCAGATTTTCGAGGAAGACGATGCTGAGAGCCACCTATTACATTACCTCATATCTATCAATAAGAAGCATTGCTTCTTGGGTTACGTGGCTCTGGACTGGATCCGACTCTATCAATGCTGGAGACGAAAACGACTCAGTCCTTGATACGTTGCAAGAACTCCGAGACTTCGAGAAGGAGATGGAGGCGTATGGTGAAGAGTACGCCTACAAAGCACTGCAAGGTGAAGCAGAGGAGACACCTCCAAGTCCATATGATAGCATGGATGAAGATTACACATCATAAGATGATATGGATACCAGAGATTCTTCTGAGGTCCAAAAGTCTGAGCCAACCTTGGCTGAAAGTTATGATGGAAGTTTATCACCCGGTACCGGTAGGGCTGTCAAAAAAGTTCAAGCTCGACAAACTGTTTGAACTTGATTTTTTATTTGCTCGACTCGAGATCGGATCAAAGTCTAAACAAGCCGAGCTCAAACCTATTGTGTGGCTCGCGAACTTCACGAGCTTGAGCTCGAACATTCCTTAAAGCTCAGTAGAATACTTTGCTAGTCCTCGTTTAAGTAATTATTAAGACCTATCATAAACGTGCCATTTCTATAGGACCAATTAATCAAGTCAGTATCCCTCGTTCCACTTCCATATGGGTAACTCACGAGCCCATTATCTTTCCATGACAAAATGATAACAGGACAAGGGAATCTTTTTGGCTTTGGAAGCGTGATACATACCAAATGTTAATTTGGGTTCCATGCATGCTGCAGCACAGACCGAAGTGATTTTAGTACCACCTCTCTCAGCGATAGAGAGTATGGGAGGCGTTCTAGCTATAATAGAGCCCTATGTGCATTCATCGATGTGTAGTGTGCCTAGAATATTTGACTAACGATCAAACACTCTGGTCAAATTTATTTAAATTGATATAAAAACTAAAATTAACGAGCCTGGTGAGATCGTCTAGACTTTGACGAGTCGAGATCGAACTTGTCATTGAGCTCGCGGGCCGAGCTCGAGCTAAAAAATTAGCTCTTGTTGAAAATTGAGCTCAAGCCGAGCTTGCATGTATTCGCTCAAGTTCGGCTCGTTGACACACCTAGGTACCGGACCCAAAGTAGTCTTTGCCACTGGTATCTGCGTAAAAGCTACTGGGCAGACGAAGAAGAAGAATAACAAGAAAACCCTAACACCGATAGAGCCGATAGAGGAAGTTGTTGACGACGAAGTCGACGAAGAGCTCGATATGGAAAAACCGGATGAATCTCGAGCTAATCCCAACACGAATGATCCTTCGCTTGATGGCCAAATAGTTATGGAAGGTGCGTGTCAACTTTATGGAGAAGCATTAACAACACTAAACCCAACTATTTCGGATCTTACTTCGGAGGAGTTGGAAAAAAGGGCTAAAGAACTAGAGGCACATCATTTGGTCTTGCTCGAAGAAGAAGCCCGCATTGTGAAAGTCAAACAACGCATCGATAATTACCCTACCTAGTACAAGTCAAATTACAAGAGACTGCCATACAACAAAACTCAAGGTTGTCCGGTTCTGGCCAACAAAAATCCGGAAGTCCACAAATATCTATTAGACGGAAACACAGGGGGACAGCTCCGGGTAGATGGCAATGGAAACCGAGCCTACAATATTCTGGTGGAAAACACAGCGGCCGCCAGAGCTATCCTTGCCAAAAATGAGTCTCCTAAGCAAGTCCAGCAGTGCATCACATTACTCGACAAAGGATCAGAGGAACAAAAAACAACTGCATCTTTCAGCGGAAAGCTCGCCTTGCAATCTAAACAATGCCGCAGTGACGTGAACCATGACGCTGATATAATACCCCGAAGTAATCCGGAACAACATTATCACTCTGAGCCTAAGGATGATCATAATTCAAGAACTAGATCTCCAGGCCATAACCGCAGGGCTGCGTGAGGCTGGGAAGAAGTTCTTCGAGTAGAGTCACATGCCGCCATGAAGGAACTAGTACCATAGCAATCCCCTTGCCGGCAAAATAGAGACCACGAGGATGAAGCAGAAGTGTAGCACTGACGAGAGCAGGACATGCTGCAAATGCCGCCTCCCAGACACACCAGACATCCGGCTGAGCCTCGTTGCAACGACGATAATGCCGGACGAAGAAATGACGAAGACCGCGTCGAACCATGCCAGTACAGCGGGAGATGTCATGAAGATCCACCTAGGAGCCAGCACAATGACGCTCTGAAAGGCAGCTGTCGCTCAGCCAGAAATAACCCACTAGAGCCACCGTCCCCACCTAGTAGTGACCACAATGGCTCTCATCATAGCCTTGGTATCCGTCGGGGTGGAGAGGGAAATGGGAGGAGAAGTCGAAATTCGACACCAGCGTCCCGCAGGCACAGTGAGCAACCCAGACGGAGATAACTCTCGCCAAATGATGCTCGCCACCACATTGAATCTAATATTCAAGCGCGGCGCTACGAGGAGGAAGACGTGTATGTCAGACCCAAATGCTTCAGTCCTCGCATCTAGAAGACACAATTTCTGGTTGACTTTGGCATAGCAAAATAAATTCAACCCTACGATGGTGTGGCTCGGCCAGATACTTGGCTTAATGATTTTTCCAGGCCTGCTGCATTGCTAAAGGAGGAAAAAGTCTGGTCGTAGTCCAATATCTCCCACTCATGTTGAGGAAGACGGCTCAATCATGGCTCAATGAGTTTCCAAAGAACTCAATAAACAACTAGTTTGATATGCAAAGTGCATTCTTCCAGAATTTCAAGGGTACATACAGGAGGCCCTGCACAGTCGGCTACTAGCAGCGTTGCACACATAAACCCAGAGAAACTTGCCGAGATTACCTCGACCAATGGATCGACAGAAAGAACTTCTATGAAGGAGTAAATGACCAAACCACGATTGAAGATTTCATTTCGGGTCTCCCAATCAGATTATTGTGTCATCATTGTTAGGGATATACTTTCCGGGTATACCCACATGACTCACTGACCAGGGTGGCCCATTCCCAGGTTAGAGATTTTTTCCACTGGCGGCCAAGTCAGGGAAAGAGGACGGAGTCAATTTTGGCTACAACAAGTCCCAAAAGACTTACCAACTTAGGCCTGTAGTACTACTTGTATTCCAAGCTGTAACTAGTAACCGATTCTGTAACGTAGCTGGATAGGTCTCTCCTATAACCCTAGGTCTTGGCGCCTTTATAAGACGGACCTATGTGAGACTTTAGGGTGAACAAACACAACATACTCGCATAAGCAAACCCCTCTTGTAACCTGTTGTAACATCCGGCTCTCGCTGATATATTACTAGGTTGCTAGCATGAGTAGGATCCGATCACCGCAGTCTGATCTGAACCTCGGTAAACTCTTCCTCACTGCTCTAGGAACACCGTACGGCTCACACCCCAACTTATCAACGCTCTTAGGACCACCTATGGCGTACTTATCATCAATCCGATGATAGTTGGTGCCCTCTATGGGACCGGTGAACTTTGGACCTTTGTTCCGGGTAGAATATGCGTGTGCAGGAATCGGCAAAACAATCGCCATCGGTCGTGTTCTCTATGCTAGTGACGTCCCTCTTGTTCTTCTCGACGAGGCCTGGATTCTGGCTAAGGAGCCCGTGACGACCTACATCATCATGCCAATTGGCGATATTGATATCGATCTCGGTTTCACTGAACCTGCCCAATCCACCCCTAAGGTGACGATCATGGTGGAAGAACAATCTGGATCTACTTTGTCTGCGGAGGCGGAAGAGTTCAAGGTCCTGAAAAACCCAAAACCCGCCCAACCCACTCCTGAAATGAAAGTAGCTGTGGTGAAAAAATCCGAATCTGATCTCCCTAATGAGGTCGGATGCACAGATGAGGAATAATACCGCTCTGGATCTAGTATTACTGATGCTGGAGCAGGAAAATCACTACTGAGGCACATTATCAATCAGATGATAAAGAACCCTTACGTTGATTTCCAAAGAATATCTAAGATATTCCAGAGTTTCTAGGAAGCCGATGCTGAGAGCCACCTATTCCATTACCTCTACTAAATCAAGAATAAGCATTGCTTCGTGGGTTACATTGGCTCTAGATCCGACTCTATCGATGCGGGAGACGAAAATGACTCAATCCTCGATGCGATCATAGGAGATACCGACTTACCTGCTTCCCCTTAGGAATCACTCACGTCACAGGAACTTCGAGAGTTCAAGAAGGAGATGGAGGCATATGGTGAAGAGTACACCTCCAAAGCATTGCAAGGTGAAGAAGATACACCTACAAGTCTATATGATAGCATGTATGAAGACTACAACTCGCAAGATGATATGGATACCGGAGATTCTTCCGAAGCCCAAAAGTTTGAGCCAACCTTGGTTGAAAGTACTGACGAAATTTTATCTCCCAGTACCAGACCAAAAGCCGTCTTCGCCACCGGTACATGAATCAAAGGTACTGGGCGGACGAAGAAAAGGAACTAAAAAACCCTGATACCAGTAGAACTGGTAGAGGAAGATGTCGACAAATAAGTCGACGAAGAGCTCGAGATGGAGAAATATGCATCTTTGGCTAATCCCAAATCGAATGATCCTCCACTTGAGTCCCACGTAGTTACAAAAGGTTCTCGTCAACTTTACGAGGAAGCATTAACAACACCAATCCCAACAGGTTCGGATCTTACTCCAGAGGAGTTGGAGAAAAGGGATGAAGAACTGGAGGCGCAATGTTTGGTCTTGTTCAAAGAAGCATCTCACATTATGGAAGTCAAACAATGCATCCACAGTGACCCTTCCCAGTACAATTCAGATTAGAAGCGACTACCCTACAACAAAACTTGAGGTGGCCCGGTTTTGGCCAACAAAAATCCGGAGGTCCACAAATCTTTCTTCGATGGAAACACGAGGGGACAGTTCTGGCTAGATGGAAATGGAAACCGAGTCTACAATACTCCGGTGGAAAATGAAGAAGTGGCCAGAGCTATCCTTGCTAATAATCCGTCTCCTGAGCAGGTCCAGTAGTGCGTCGCATTACTCGAAAAAGGCGTAGAGCAACAGAAAAAAACTGCATCTTTCAGTGGAAATCTCACCTCGAAATCCAAACAATGCCGCACTAATGTGAACCACGATGCTGATATAAGACCCCGAAGAAATCCGAAACAACATTATCGCTCTGAGCATAGGGATGATCATAAATCAATAAATGTCTCTTTAGGCTACAACCGCAGGCTTGCGCAAGGCTGGAACGAAGTTCTTCTAGTAGTTTCTCATTATGCCATGAAGGAACTAGTACCACACAAATACCATCTTCAGAAAAATAAATATCACGAGGATGAAGAAAAAAATGCAGCATCGGCGAGAGCGGGATAGGTAGTAACTGCCGCCTCCCAGGCACATAAGCCGTCCGGCAGAGCCTCGTCGCAATGACGATAACTCTGGAAGAAGAAACAATGAAGACCTCACCGGAAGAAGCTAGCTCAATGACCGATGTCATGAAGCCCCACCTCGGAGCCAGCGAAACTATGCTCCAGAAGGCAGCCATCGATCAGCCAAAAATAACCCACCAGAGCAACCATTCCCACCTAGAAGTGAGCACAATGGCTCTCATCATAGCTATGGTATCCATTGGGGCGAACAGGGCAATGGGAGAATAATTAGAAATACGACACCAGTGCCCCGCAGTCATAGTGTGCAACCAAGATGGAGATCACTCTTGCCAAATGATGCTCGCCACCACATCAAATCTAATATTCACGCGCGTCGCTATGAGAAGGAAGTGATACGTCCATTTTGCATCACTATTCTATATCATAATTTACTGTTATTCATTGATATATTTCTTATTAAGAGGTGATACTTATGTTATTTCATCTATTTTTGCATGATTGATTACTTTTGGAGGATGAACTGCCAGAGTCAGGATTCTGATAGAAAAAGTTGTGTCTAGATGAAATATTCACGAAAATCAGAAAATTCCGGAAAATACATGGAAAATCCTATTTTTACAGAAGACGAAGGAAGCCAGAAGGGGAGGCGAAGATGGGCCATAGGGGGCCCACATCACCCCTTGGCGCGAGCCCACCATAGGCCACGCCAACAGGGGTGTGGCCACCCTGGCCTATCTCCTTCTTCGCCCGTTTTCCTATAACTTCCTCCCAAAACCCTATAATCGGGGAGCGACCATAGAAACGTTCTGCCGCCTTTGTGGGGCGGAAACTACATAGAGAAAGAGCTAGACTTCATCAACATCGTCATCAACCTAGACTTCATCAGGATCATCATCATACTCTCCACCGTCTCCACCAGCACCATCATCACCACTCCATCCCGCTGTATCAATTGGGTTGAATCTTGCATAATTCTTAGGGGGAACTTTCCCGGTGTTGATTACTTTTGTAGTTGATGCTTGTTAGTGGAACCATTGAATTATTGTTTATGTTCAGATTGTTATTCATCATTATATCATCTCTGATCTTGATCGATATGATGTCTCTTGAGTAGTTTGTTTAGTTCTTGGGACATGTGAGAAGTCATGTTGTTAGTAGTGGAATTGTGTTGAGTAATATTCAATGGTTTGATATTTAAGTTGTGCTGCTATTCTTCTAGTGGTGTCATGTGAACGTCGACTACATGATACTTCACCATTTATGGGCCTAGGGAATGCATTGTGTATTTGTCTACTAATTGTGGGGTTGCTGGAGTGAACAGAAACCTAAACCCCCGTTAGGAATCCTTTGCACAAGGCAGTGTAGGATCTCAGAGTTTAATGTTGTGGTTAGGTTTTTATCTTTATTACTTTCTTGTAGTTGAGGATGCTTGCAAGGGGTTTAATCACAAGTATGTATTAGTCCAAGTAAGGTCGGTACATTAGCATAGGTTCACCCACACAACACTTAAACAACCAAAGAAGATTAATCAACTATATGATTCGAAAACACTTGACAGTATTCCCATGTGTCCTCGAGAACATTTGGTCCTCATAAGTAACACAACAGGCTTGTCCATTGCTAAGAAAGGATTGGGACACTTGCTGCAATTATTTGTTGTCTTTATTTATGTGCACTTTATTTCTTTGCATTATCAAAAAACCCTAAAAATCCGTTTTCTAAGTATTTACAGAGAATTCCTGATCCAAACCACTAGTGAACACCTTTTGTTCCTCCTTGGGATCGACACACCTATTTATCGAAAGTACTACGATACACCCCCTATACTTGTGGGTCATCAAGACTATTTTCTGGCACTGTTGCCGGGGAGTGAAGCGCTATTGAAAAGTGCAACTGGTAAAGGAAACTTCTACTATGAGTATTGCTTTTATTTATTTTTGCTACTTTGTTTCCAATATACATAACCCACTTGGTTTCCTTTTTGGGAAATCTACTACCACTTCTAGGGTAGTAGATGAACCACCACCTGCTGAGATAGATCCTTTTAAGATACCTACAAGAAGTGTTGATCGTGTTATGGATAACTATTATTTTGTGGATGGAACTGTCCATCCTAGTGATCACTTGCTTTTTATCCATAAATTATGCGGGTTTTTCAAGTGTGCAGGTATCACAACGGAACAAGTTAAGAAAAATTTACTATCTATATCATTGAAAGGAAGAGCTAAAGAATGGTATAAGCTGCTAAAGAATGGACAAGCTATAGAATGGGAGGAAATTGTACCTCTCTTTTATTCTAAATTCTATCCTCCTAGTGAATTCATAAAGACCAGAACCAAATATATAACTTTTGGCCTCTTGATGGAGAGAGTACAACCCAATCTTGGGGGAGACTGAAGTTACTAATGCTCAAATGTCCTATTCATGAGCTCCCTAATAATATTATTATAAATAACTTTTATGCAAGGCCTTCTCTTCATGATAAAGATTTATTACATGCTTCTTATGCTGGATCATTCACACGTATGAAAGAAGAAGCTAAATGGGATCTTCCATACCGTATTCAAGAAAATACTGAAGCATGGGAGAATGACAAAGGAAGAAAGTTAGGTATAAATTATGATTATGAATGCATTAAATATTTTATGGGAACTGATGACTTTCATGGCATTAGTACTGACTATGGTCTTGATTCTCAAATTATTGCCAATTGTTTTAAGGACTTTGCCTCTTATATTGAAATTCCCAAAAAGAAGTGGAACAAGTACCATGCACCTTACAAGGATATTGCTAATCATGTTCCTGCTAGAAACACTAAAGTTTGTACTGTTCATCATATTCTGAGTAAACCTTATATTGAGAAAATACCTTTTCCTGCTAAGGTAAAGGAACATTCTATTATAGCTAATGTGGTTAGCAAAAGTACAAAGAAAACTGTTGAACCTGATGAACAAATAAATATTGAACCTGTATTAGCCATTGTGAAAGATCTTGTCACTAACAATGTAGAAGATGGGCACATTATCTTTTTTGAAGATGCTTCTAATATTGTCTCACATCCTAGTAAAACTACGAAAGCTAGTGTCCCTATGCTTTCTGTTAGAATTGGTGATCATTGCTATTATGGTTTATGTGATATTGTTGCTAGTTCTAGTGCTATTCCTTATGAACTTTAGAGAGAAATTCTGCATGAAATTGGTCCTTGGGAACTTGAGGACATTGATGTGGTTATTCACCTTGCTAATAAAGAAACCATTTGTCCAATTGGTATGATAAGAAATGCGGAAGTTCTTGGTGGTAAGACTAAATATCCTGCTGATTTTCTAGTGCTTGGTAAGGAAGCTAGTAAAACTTGCCCTAACATTTTTGGTAGACCTTTTCTGAACACTTGTGGAGATATTATAGATTGTAAGAAGGGGGAAGTTTTAAGTAAATTTGATGGAGAATCTTATGAGTTTATTTTTCCAAATTTTCTAAAGCTCTTTATGAAAATGATTTTCCTAGTGAGGATTTTACAGTTGAACAACTTGCTTCTGTTGATCTAGTTTTTGACCTTAAACCTCTTTTTGATGATTTTAAGTATGCTCATTCTGATGATAAGAGTATCTCTTGTGACAGCTATATTGTTAACTTTATTCAAACTGCTACTGAAAGTAATTATGAGAGAGGGATACATGGTTTTGCATCTCAATAATATTAGGTTTCCCTGTTTTATGTTGAAAGCTTGGAAGTTGCACTTGTTTTGTCTTCCTATGCTAGTAGCCTTTTGTTTCAATAATTTGTTTTCCTACGAAACTCCCTTGCATAGGAAGTGGCTTAGACTCAAATGTGTTGGATATTTGCTTCTTGATGCTCTCTTTCACTTCAAATCCATATCTCCTATCAGAACATCATTGAAAGTATCATGCCCATCTTAATGGCTTCAAAGAAAGTGCGTTTGGGAGACAACCCATTTTAGTTTGCTTTTTGTTTTTGTTCCTTTGAGTCTTGGAAGTTTTTACTTCTGTAATAATCTCTCCTTATCCTTTTTGTTTGGTTTTTGTGTTAAGATTAACCTCTTTTGAGAAGTAGGTAGGTTGTGGGAAGTTGCTGTCCCAGAACAGATTTTTTGTGCTTCACTGTAAAAATTCGTGAAAAATCCCAGTACATGGGATGGAGCTGTAATTTTTTGTGCTTGTGCCCCATGTTGTTATCCAACTTTCATTAGTTTGCACTTTTTGATTTGAGAAACAGAATATTTTCAAAAAAATCAATCTTTACCTGCTAGTCTGTTTTGACATATTTCTGCCATTATTTGCATTTGCCTCTTGAATCGATTTCCTTTTAAATTCTTTTTGGGATTTTGAAAGGAGTTGCTATAGTAGACTATGTTTTGATGGATTTCAGTTGAAATTTGAACCCAAAGGTTTATTGTCTTTTCATACACTAATGTTGCTAATGAGCATTGTGTGAAGCTTCGTATGAAAGAGATTTTCAAATGTTGGGAGAGAATGATGTAAGGAGATGAAGAATGGTCGAAGGCTCAAACATTATATTTCTGGAGATTCTTATAATGAATATGTTGATATTATTAAAATGGTGATTCCAGAAGAATTTATCAGAGATCAAACTCAGGAACCTGCAAGGTCCTTTTTTGAATAGGTAAAAGTGCTGAAAATAGAAGGTTCGCGAAAAACTTTTCTCTTGCAGTTTTTATTTCATATGAAAGGTAACAAGACGAAAAAGGGAAGGAAATGGAGCCCGGGTGGCCCACACCACCCCGTGGCGCGGGCCCTGTGTGGCCGCGCCATCAGGGGTGTGACTACCCCAGAGCCCGACTTCGTCCCATTTTCGCCCAATACTTTCCTTATGTCGTAAAACTTCGTCATATATAATCCCCCAGACCCCCTGAGGTCCGTATACCGTGTTCTCATCATGTTTTCGTTTCGATCTGTTTCTACCAGGGAATATTCTCAAGGTTAGATGCATCATGGTCTCCGCTAACAACAAGGGCAAGAAGCCCTTGGAAGATGATCTTCAAGACCCTGAGCAGGACGAGGAGGTATTGGTTGAGGATGAAGAAAAGGTGGAGGAAGACAAGTGTCCGGATACCCACTCAACCATTGCGAGCATTGGAGTGGTGGTAAATCCTATCAAGCTCAAGAGGACGGCACGGATTCCTATAGGAGGGAAAACCCCGCGTGATTGCCTAGCTCCATGGTCACTTCCTCCACGCACTAAGAACCCCTTCCATACTCTAATACATGAGCATTAATTCCAAAAGTTTCCCAAAGGGAAGTTTCCCTCTAGTTGGGATATGCCTCGTTCTAACCATGCAGGCAAAGAATACTCTAAGAAGGAAGAGTGTGGAAATAGTCACAAGGACTGGGATTCTTGTTCCGACATGATAATGAACCGTATTGAACATAATTCGTAGTTGATTCGGACCCTAACCTTCGAGATTGAGGATTTGAGGAAGCTGATTGAAAATCTTATAGAGAGAACACCACCACCATCGAAGGTGTAATTCGTCATCAGGTTTGGGCATCCCCTTGGCTTGTTCCAGGCATGGGGGAGTGTCGCGGTATCACTGTTGGGCCACGCAGAGATAAAACAAATTTTTTCCTCCAACGTGGTGATCCCAAGATCCAGCTGAGGTAGAAGCCCACGAGGTTTACCACTAGACGCCCAGTTGCGGATTACTGATGAAGCGCGTCAGTTGATGCAGTGCAGTCCTCACGATCCGATCGTCCTGGTGCTGATCGCACAGCACCTCTGCTGGTATCCACACGTACAAGGAGGAGCACCGACGGCGAACTGCTAGGTTCGGTACGACGGCTGGACTGCTGTGGAGCTAGGGTTTCCAACGCATGGAATGACCTAACCGAACAACGATTAACCTTTCTAGGTTACGGTGCTCCACTATATATAGGGAGTGAATGTGGGCTCTACTCGCGCGACCCATTCACTAAAGCCCATATAACACTAGTCACCGTGAGTCCACCTCACTAGCTCAGTACTAATCCGGTTTAGGTCCAACCCAACCAGTTTACATGTTCAGATCCAATCCGAACTTACTCCCGCTCTTAAGTGTGTGACCCCGCAGGCTCATGGCTACTTGGACACGAGTCCGACTCTCAATCGATCAGTCGGTAGCGGCTCCTAGCAGAACGTGCCGACTCACAAGTACCAAAGAGTCATGACGACTTGCCTTTCCAATGTGACTTACGTCCGAGTCCCTTTTGCCTCACGATATACCTTGTCAGACTATAGGCAAATAATTGCCATCCCTTAAATAGTCCGACTCTCTTCTCGATCCGAGATAAGTGATTCACCTGACTAACTCTTAGTCAATCGCCTCGGTTAACACTTAACCGAGTCATGCATGGCCATGCTTTCCAAATCATATCTCACGAGAGGGCCTAGAGAATATCTCTCCCAGTAGAGGGGCAAAATCCCATCTTGGTTATTCACATCACACAGCTTGATTCTCAGTCGACCCGAACTCTGCCTTTATAACTGCCCAGTTACGGATCTGAGTTTGACAGAACCTAAGTCGGTGATCCTCAACTCGGACTATGCAATAACCTCAGGTCTAAGGATTACATTGATTGAGATATACAAATGACAACTTGTTCGTTGTACCTCAATATGGGTCAATCTGACTCGCTAAACTCTTTAGCCGAATCTGTGTAAGTTGGAATAGCATATCCATGCCCATGATAAGTGGAACCGAGTCATCAAGCCAACTTTCACATTGGTCTAAGTTGTGTGTCCAGCACAACCTCAATGACCAAGGATATTTAGTACAAACAACATGAATGCATAGTTCCACAACCGAATCACATATTCAATGATACACATCAGATGTTTATACAAGGACAACTTAATAACTTTATGAATACAATGGGAAATATCATCATACATGATTGCCTCTAGGGCATATTCCCAACAGTCTCCCACTTGCACTAGAGTCAATCTTCCGACATCACATGTCTAGGCATCTAATGCCCATGGATCTCAGGTGTGCCTCATGCTTCGACTGGGGTAACGGCTTTGTCAATGGATCCGCAATATTTGCATCCGTGCGTACCTTGCATAACTTGATATCACCCTGATCCATGAACTGGCGAATCAGGTGGTACTGCATGAGTATGTGCTTGTTCTTCTGGTGTTGTCTAGGTTCCTTGGCTTGTTAAATTGCACCATTGTTGTCACAATATACGTCCAATGGATTGGACGAGCCCTGAACCACACCAAGATCCATGAGGAAATACCTCATCCAAACAGCTTCCTTTGCTTCCTCCGAGGCGGCAATATACTCAGCCTCTGTTATAGATGCAGACACAGTCTCTTGCTTGGAACTCTTCCAGCTCACAACACCTCCGTTTATAATAAACACGTATCCAGATTGCGAACGAGAATCATCAGAGTCGGTAAGATAACTCGCATCCGTGTAACCCTTTACACTGAGTTCATCTTCACCACCATAAACCAAGAACATATCCTTAGTCCTTCTCAAGTACTTTAGGATATTTTTAGCCGCTGTCCAGTGGATCTCTCTAGGATCAGCCTGGTATCTGCTCACAACACTTAGAGCATAGGAAACATCCGGCCTAGTACAAATCATGGCATACATGATGGATACGACTACAGAAGCATATGGAATCGCAATCATCCGACTTCGCTCATCAGTTGTCGAAGGAAACTGAGTCTTGCTAAGTTTTACACCATGGGACATCGGTAAGAACCCCTTCTTAGACGATTCCATGTTGAAATTCTTCAACACTTTGTCCAAATAAGTACTCTGACTCAATCCAATGAGCCTCCTTGATCTATCTCTATAGATCCGGATTCCGAGGATGTATGTTGCCTCACCCAAGTCTTTCATTGAGAAATTCCTTTCCAATGATTCCTTGGTTTCTTGCAACATCTAGACATCATTTCCAATCAGTAATATGTCATCCACATATAAGATTGGAAGATTTACTTTGTTCCCACTAAACTTCTTGTACAAACAAGAATCATGATCACTCTTGATGAAGCCAAACGGTTTGACTACCTCATCAAAGCGAATATTCCAACTCCGAGATGCTTGCTTCAACCCATAAATAGATTTCTAAAGTTTGCATACCTTGTCAGCATTAGCCGGATCGACAAAACCCTCGGGCTGTATCATATACACGTCCTCGGTTAAATTTCCGTTAATGAAAGCCGTTTTGACATCCATCTGCCATATCTCATAGTCGAAATAGGCTGCTATAGCTAACATGATCTGAACTGATTTAAGCATCGCTACGGGCAAGAAAGTCTCGTTGTAATCAACTCCTTAAACTTGTCGGAACCCCTTCGTGACAAGGCGTGCTTTATAGACGGAAATATTTCCATCCATATCAGTTTTCTTCTTAAAGACCCATTTGCACTCGACGGGTCGTGCACCGTCTGGCAGATCAACCAAGTTCCAAACTTGATTTTCATCCATGGACTTTAACTCGGATCTCATGGATCCAAGCCATGACTCGGAATCAGATCCCACCATCGCTTCCGAATAATTTACAGGCTCATCACTGTCTAACAATAACACATCACGAACACTTCGTAATCTTGCCGATCTTCGTGGTACATGTGCTGCTGCCGGCTCAGCTGCCACGACCGGCTCAACATCCAAGGTTTTCACCGACTCGCTACTAGCCGGTTCCTCTCGAATTTCTTCGAGCTGCACCGTGCTCCCACTTACTCCCCGACTGAGAAACTCTTTCTCAAGGAAGACACCGTTCTAAGAGACAAACACTTTGCCCTCTTCTCGGTTGTAGAAGTAGTATCTCAAGGTTTCCCTCGGATACCCCATGAAAATACACTTATCCGACTTGGCTGTAAGCTTGTCCGACTGAAGTCGCTTGACAAATGCTTCACAACCCCAAATCTTAAGAAAAGACAAACTCGGCTTTTTGCCTGTCCACATCTCACGTGGTGTCTTCTCTACCGATTTTGATGGTACTCTGTTTAGTGTGAATGCCGCTATTTCTAGACAATAACCCCAAAATGATAAAGGTAGATCTGTCCGACTCATCATTGACCGTACCATGTCCAGCAAGGTCCGATTTCGCCTTTCCGAAACACCGTTCCTTTCCGGCGTTCTGGCGGAGTAAGTTGAGGAACTATTCCACAACTTTTCAGATGGTCATCAAACTCATGGCTCATGTACTCACCTCCTCGTTCCGACCGAAGAAACTTTATTTTCTTGCCGAGTTGATTCTGTGCTTCATTCTGGAATTCTTTGAACTATCCGACTTATGTTTCATCAAGTAGATATATCCATACCTACTCAAATTATTAGTGAAGGTAATGAAGTACTCATAACCACCCCTGGCTGTTGTGCTCATTGGTCCACATACATCACTATGTACTAGTCCCAACAAGTCGGATGCCCTTTCGCAACTCTTTGCAAAAGGTGTCTTGGTCATTTTGCCGAGTAGGCAAGATTCGCATGTCTCGAACGACTCCAAGTCGAACGAAGTTAGGAGTCCATCAACATGGAGATTCTTCATGTGTTTCCAACTTATGTGACCAAGCCGACAGTGCCAAAAGTAAGTCATATTCAGATCATTTGGTTTCAACCTTTTAACATTTATGTTATAAACCGACTCACCATCAAGATTCAAAATAAATAACCCGTCTTGGACAGGTGAAAAGCCGTGAAACATATCATTCAAATACAAAGAACAACCATTATTATTGATATTCGACTCATAGCCTTGCCTCATCAAACATGAAGCAGAAATAATGTTTCGACTGAGCACTAGAACATAATAACAATTATTCAGTTCCATAATGAATCCGGAAGATAAATGAAGTTGCATCGTGCCGACTTCCAACGCAGCAACTCTTGCTTTGTTGCCGACTCGAATATCAACCTCGCCTCTTGCTACGCTCCTAGTTCTTACTAGTCCCTGCAACGAGTTGCAGATGTGAATAACTGATCCGGTATCATATACCCAAGAACTATTAGGTGCATTAGCAAGATATATGTCTATAATATTTCAAACAAGTGTACCTGAGTCGGAAGTCATACCTCCACTCTTGGCTTTATCGGCCAAGTACTTGCTGCAGTTCCACTTCTAGTGGTCATCCTCCTTGTAGTAGAAGCAAGTGGATCCGGCTGAAGGAGATGGCTTAGTCCTTGAGGAAGCGCTTGGGACCGGGTCCTGAGCCTGCTTTCCTCCTCACTTAGCCTTCTTCTTAGTCCAAGAACTCTTCTTGAACTTAGCCTTATTCTGCACCATCAACACTTGACTGGCGCCCTTCTTGAGATCCGCCTCTGCCTGCTTGAGCATCCCATGTAATTCAGTGAGCTTCTTATCCATACCATGCATGTGGTAGTTCGAAATGAACTGCCCATATGCACTAGGAAGAGAGTTCAGAATTATATCCGTAGCAAACTCTTCGCTTATGGGGTAGCCAAGCCTCTCCAGAGACTACACGTAACTAACCATTTTGATCACATGCGGACTCAGTGGATCACCATCCTTAAGCTTGCAACTCAGCAAAGCCTGAGAGACTTGACACCTCTCAGTCTTCGCCTGATCCTTGAACATACTTTTGAGGCTTTCGATCATATCATAGGCCTCAACATGATCGAACTACTTTTGCAAGTCCGGTTCCATGTGAGCAAGCATAAGACAGCTAATATCCGTGGACTCATCCTTAGCCCGACGGTAGGCATTGGTGGCAGCGACAGTCGCATTCTCATTCGGCTCATCTGGAAGTGGGTTGTCTAGGACATGGTCCTTCTTTTCTTGTTTGAGAACAATTCTCTGATTTCTATACTAGTTGCTAAAATTAGTGTCGTTCAGTTTATCTTTCTCAAGAATGGTTCTCGACGCAAAACCGGATATCTGAGAGTGACTGCTACTTGGTGCCATGATCTACGACAAAAAATATGCAAAACACTTAAGACATGTATTCATAAAAGAGCAAGCATATTAAACATTTTAATATTTTATGCTCCCACTAGAACCAACACCCCTCCGATGGTTGCTTAGTGATTCAGGATCCTAAATAAGCAAGTCGGCTAGTGAGATTTAGCATCACCGCTAGCCGCCAAGTGATCTAGGTAGACAACTCCTTGTCAATCGCATCTTATGCGACTCCTGTTGGACGGGTGGCATCACATGCCCTTGCTCCCATCTGAATTTTCCCCGAGTCCCACAACCGTTGTGATAGACCAGTCTAGCTTACCGAGTGTTTCTGCAGTAAGAGTCCGACTCGAACCCACCTAGTCAGAAAGAATTGGCAGCACCTCAATTTTATGAGCCCACTACCAAAAATGTCCGACTTGTGATGGTGCAAACATTGGCGGGAAAACCGACTAGACCTTCTTTGAGGGATTAAATTTTACCGACTATCTAATATAGGTAAAAGTGAGACATAACAATAACACAAAATAAAGCATTTATAATGTGAAATGGTATGGCTCTCTTGATGGCGATCTCCATCTCCATAAAGCCTGTAATCCAACTCGTGCCAACTCTTGTCACTTGCCGTCTTACTCCATGTCGCCGACATGTACAACGCCTTGCATGCCTTCCGGGTTCTCCAAACAGCTACACTAGCTTAGTAAAGTAAATTACATAGAGAATCCGACACGCAGGTCATTATACAATAAAATGACAACACCTAGGCTCCAGCCGGCTGACAAAAACCATGATTCGCAGATCACGTATGGATTACACACATACATCACATGCACATGAACCATACCATTCACAACTTCCTGCAAAAACAAGTTATGCATAGATATAATATCTACCGGCGCTGTGAAACTCGCAATGACATCTAAGGCGCTACGACAGGGCGAAGCCGGTGGTCCCGCTAGCCGGATAGCGGGCGGGGATCGAAGGGGCAGCGCTTCGATCATGGATTCCGACCATCATTCCGATTTTTTCAAAAACGTAGATCTCATCTACGATCTGAACATGGATTCCGACCATCGTTCCGATTCGATCAAACTCTTTGATCTTCGATCATCGCTTCTGGATTTACATGTCACAGTCTACCCCGATGGCGGAAGCCGACCGGTAGGGGTATGTCGTTCCACGACCTCAGCAGTATGATCACGGAAATCAGATCTACCATTCCCCGAGTACAGTTGATCCAATCAACTTCATACAAAACCGATCTATCTCATAAATCGACCACCAAACAACACATAGGTCTCATCTATAGCCAACCGCATATCACATATGCGAGATCTCGAGCCTAAAACCAGAAGCTATCGCTCTGATACCACTATTGGGCCACGCAGAGATAAATCAAAAAATTTCCTCCAACGTGGTGATCCCACGATCCAGCTGAGGTAGAAGGCCACGAGGTTTACCACTAGACGCGCAGTTGAGGATTACTGATGAAGCGCGTCAGTTGATGCAGTGCAGTTCTCACGATCCGATCGTCCTGGTTCTGATCGCATAGAACCTCTGCTGGTATTCACACTTACAAGGAGGAGCACCGGCGGCGAACTGCTAGGTTCAGTACGATGGCTGGACTGCTATGGAGCTAGGGTTTCCAAAGCATGGAATGACCTAATCGAACAACGATTAACCTTTCTAGGTTATGGTGCTCCACTATATATAGGGAGTGAACGTGGGCTCTGCTCGCGCGACCCATTCACTAAAGCCCATATAACACTAGTCACCGTGAGTCCAACTCACTAGCTCAGTCCTAATCCGGTTTAGGTCCAACCCAACCAGATTACATGTTGAGATCCAATCCGAACTTGCTCCCGCTCTTAAGTGTGTGACCCCGCAGGCTCATGGCTACTTGGACACGATTGGAGTCCGACTCTCAATCAATCAGTCGATAGCGGCTCCTAGCAGAACGTGCCGACTCCCAAGTACCAAAGAGTCATGACGACTAGCCTTTCCAATGCGACTTACGTCCGAGTCCCTTTTGCCTCACGATATACCTTGTCAGACTATAGGCGAATAATTTTCATCCCTTAAATAGTCTGACTCTCTTCTCGATCCGAGATAAGTGATTCACCTGACTAACTCTTAGTCAATCGCCTCGGTTAACACTTAACCGAGTCGTGCATGGCCATGCTTTCCAAATCATATCTCACGAGAGGGCCCAGAGAATATCTCTCCAGGTGGAGGGGCAAAATCCCATCTTGGTTATTCACATCACACAACTTGATTCTCAGTCGACCCGAACTCTTCCTTTATAACTGCCCAGTTACGGATCAGCGTTTGACAGAACCTAAGTCGGTGATCCTCAACTCGGACTATGCAATAACCTCAGGTCTAAGGATTACATTGATTGAGATATATAAATGACAACTTGTTCGTTGTACCTCAATATGGGTCAATCCGACTCGCTAAACTCTTTAGCCGAATCTGTATAAGTTGTAATAGCATCTCCATGCCCATGATAAGTGGAACCGAGTCATCAAGCCAACTTTCACATTGGTCTAAGTTGTGTGTCCAGCACAACCTCAATGACCAAGGATATTTAGTACAAACAACATGAATGCATAGTTCCACAACCGAATCACATATTCAATGATACACATCAGATGTTTATACAAGGACAACTTAATAACTTTATGAATACAATGGGAAATATCATCATACATGATTGCCTCTAGGGCATATTCCCAACAATCGCATCATTACCTTTCATCTTTTTACCTTTTTAGTAGAGTCATATCTTGAATAGAGAAGTTATCATGTAGGAGGGTTTGCATTTTGGAAGTATCTCTCCTCTAGTTGGTTATCCATGTATCCCTTGGTGTGAGTGCCTTTATGGAATATTAATGAGAAGTTTCGTCATTTAGTTTTTGCATTTCTTATTTTAGTTTGTAACTTCTCTTATATGATTGATCTTGTTGATTAGTATTGGTATCACTTTGGGAGCATCAAGTAAATTTAAATTGGTTTTGGCAAACCGAGCTCTGGTCAGTAGCAACACGTTTTGAGGTTTCAAAGGAAAAGATAAAAGCACTTACATGTATTTTATATATTTTTTCCTTCTTTCTTTATTAGCTCATAATCTTAGTATTCTTTAGTTAAGATCTTTTGTGTTTTCAAGAAAGATTGCATGTTTGTTTCTATCACCTGTATGTTTTCTTGTTTCCATCAACTCTTTTGCTTGCTACCTAGCCTTGCAAGCCAAAAACCTGTACTAAGAGGGAATGCTTCTCGTGCATCCAATCCTTGAAACATAAACCTATGCCATTTGTGTCCACCATATCTACCTATTAGCATTATTGCTATTCTAAGTAAATTCTCGAGTTTCATCTATCTTTCAAATTAAAAAGTCTTTTGTTATGTGAAAACTAGTTAGTATAGATCTCACAAACTTGATGACACACCTTATTTTCTTGCCCTTAATAAACTTGAAGCATTGTGTCATCTAAGTTGTATATGCTTGCACTTATAAGTTGAGAATTAGCATAACTGTGTTATCACGGGGAACACTTTCAACACCTATAAATATCTACCCAATTGATATCATGATCTTTTGTTTGCGGATGTCGGCGGTGTGAAATAAAAGGGGAGCTTGCAAGTCCATGGAGTTATGTATATGTGTTAGAGAAACGCCTGGGCGGCTAGCCTAAGCCATGCCTAATCATGGTGGAAACTTGCAGCATAACCATAGTGAGCAATCTGTGAAGCATCCTCAATAAAAACCTATGCAAATAGAAAATAAAAAGATCACTGAGATGCTCACAGTTTATTGCCTTGTCATTTTGATATGGGATAGTTCCTCTATCATGGGGCAAGGGGTACCCCGTTGGCGTTTCTTTATGATACACATATACTTACAATGACAAGACCTTACCTGTAACTAAAGTTGAGTAGCATGAGGACGACCCTTGTATGCAAGGGACATGAGATTGCCAACTTATGATTTCTCAAGCATATACTCCATATTTGTTCACTTTAACCTTAACCACCTCAAGATTCTTATGATAGGGGCAATGAGAGCTCAAAGCTAGTAAGTACCATAATATTTTGGAAGCTCTTTATGAAACTTGAAATCCCTGCTCCCCTCTATGAAGGGCCTTTCTTTTACTTCTTAGTTGAGTTAGTAAACCTATTCCTTTCTATATCCAGCAAGCATTTGAGTTGTTGTGTTTCAATCATTCATATGATGATTTATTCAATCATGTTTCTTATCTTCCTTGTTTGGCACAATGCTATTATCTGAATGAATATTACTTTGAAAGATATCAGTGTAAAAAGCCCTTTATGTTTGAGCAAGAGGACTCCTATTATAAACTTCGTTACAAAGCTTTGTTTGAAAACTAAGTATGATTTGTCAGCTGTTTTCTAACCAAGAACAAAGTTTGCCATTACCAATTATGATTTGTCTTAATGCATCTTTATTGTGACTCCCATTCTCATTGCAAGTTAAGTTATATAATGGTGAGTTGCTTTCTATTATGAGTTGTATATCAGTGAATGTGATGCTTCTTGTTCGTATACTTTTTATCGACACTTCACTCCATAAACATGTGGTCATGTTTACTGACCTCAGTTTTCGCTTGGGGACAAGCAAGGTCTAAGATTGGGGGGAGTTGATACGTCCATTTTGCATTACTATTCTATATCATAATTTAATGTTATTCAATGATATATTTCTTATTAAGAGGTGATACTTGTGTTATTTCATCTATTTTTGCATGATTGATGACTTTTGGAGGATGAAGGGCCGGAGTCAGGATTCTGATGGAAAAAGCGGTGTCTAGATGCAATATTCACGAAGATCATAAAATTCCGAAAAATACACGGAAAATCCTATTTTTCTAGAAGACGAATGAAGCTAGAAGGGAGGCGAAGATGGGCCAGAGGGGGCCCACACCACCCCCTATCGCGGGCCCACCCTGGGCCGTTCCAGCAGGGGGTGTGGCCACCCTGGCCCATCTCCTGGTTCGCCCCTTCGCCTATAACTTCCTTCTGAAACCCTAATAATCGGGGAGCGACCACAGAAAGATTCCGCCGCCTCTGCGGGGCGGAAACTACAGAGAGAGAAAGAGCTCTCTAGCAGGCATATTTCTGCCGGGGAAATTCCTTCCTGGACAGGGGCGATCATCGCCATCAACACCGTCATCAAGCTAAACTTCATCGGGATCATAATCATCATCCTCTCCACCATCTCCACCAGCACCACCCCATCCCGCTGTAACAATTGGGTTGAATCCTGCATAGTTCTTAGGGGAAACTTTCCCGGTGTTGATTACTTTTGTAGTTGATGCTTGTGAGTGGAACCATTGAATTATTTTTTATGTTCATATTGTTATTCATCATTATATCATCTCTGGTCTTGATCCATATGATGTCTTGTGAGTAGTTCGTTTAGTTCTTGAGGACATGGGGGAAGTCATGTTGTTAGTAGTGGAATTGTGTTGAGTAATATTCAATGGTTTGATATTGAAGTTGTGGTGCTATTATTCTAGTGGTGTCATGTGAACGTCGACTACATGGTACTTCACAATTTATGGTACTAGGGGAAGGCATTGTGTATTTGACTACTAATTGTGGGGTTAGGGGAGTGACAGAAACCTGAACCCCCATTTGGAAACCTTTGCACAAGGGAGTGTAGGATCTCGGAGTTTAATGCTATGGTTAGGTTTTTATCTTAATTACTTTCTTATAGTTGCAGATGCTTGCAAGGGGTTTAATCACAATTATGTATTAGTCCAAGTAAGATTGGTACATTAGCATAGGTTCACCCACACAACACTTATCCAACCAAAGAAGATTAATCAACTATATGAAGCGAAAACACTTGACAGTATTCTCATGTGTCCTCGAGAACGTTTGGTCCTCATAAGTAATACAACCGTCTTGTACTTTGCTAAAAAATAATTGGGCCACTTGCTGCAATTATTTGATGTCTTTATTTACTTGCAATTTATTTCTTTGCATTATCAAAAACACCTAAAAACCGTTTGCTAAGTATTTATAGAGAATTTATGATCCAAACCACTAGTCAACACCTTCTGATCATCGTTGGGATCGACACTCCTATTTATCGAAATTACTACGATACACCCCTATACGTGTGGGTCATCAGGAAGACGTTTATGTCAGACCCAAATGATTTGGTCCACGCATCTTCAAGAAAATGTTTCTATTGGACTTCACTATAGTGAAACAAATTCATCCATACGACGGTGTAGCTCGGCCAGATAGTTGGTTTCGAGATTTTTACCTGGCCTACTGCATTCTAGTATCTCCCACTCATGTTGAGGAATATGGTTCGATCATGGCTCAATGAGTTGCCAGGAAACTCGATAAACAAATGGTATGATATTCAAAGGGCATTCTTTCAGAATTTTGAGGGTACATATAGTAGGCCCTACATAGTCGAAGACTTGGAGCGTTGCACTCAGAAACCTGGAGAAACTTGCCAGGATTACCTCATCTGATGGATTGACGCAAAGACCTCCCGTGAAGGAGTAAAAGTCCAAACCGTGATCGAAGCTTTCATCGCGTCTCCTAGTCGGATTATTGCTTCATCACCTAAAGTGTGACAAAGTTACCGACTTGGGGGAAATGATGGAGACAGAAAGAAAATATGCAGATGACAATGATGATTCGGAGGGACTGCTAAACGCTCTGGTCGTGGCATAGTCGGCTTAGCAGCTTGAGAAATAGTAGAACTAGAAGGGAAAGAACACCTCGAAAGATAAACCCAATCCGGACAATGCAATAGTCAATGCAACTTTTAGATCTAGAGGATGAGGAGGGCGTGGAAGTGGTCGGGGACGAGGCCGTGGAAGTTCCCGAGTCCAAGGTAGAGGAGATTAACAACCCGTAAAACATATTCTTGGGTTGACATTGCCAACAATCCCTATGTACATTACTCGGACGCGAATGGGGGTTCTTACCACACCAAATGCTGAGTGTCCCTTCAATGACAACATCAAGAGATACGGATCCGCTGGTTACAGGGCCAAGCCATGAAAAGGAAAGAAAAATTCCAAGAAAGGCAAGGAGGCTAATGAAGATTCCGACATGGAAGACGCGGGAACCGCCCCAAGTCGGATGGAAAGAAGGATTATCCTATGAAGAAAGAGACATATGTTTGATTCCTTGGCACTTAGCCGTCTAAGGTAAAAAAGCGGTTCTCCATGTCTTAACGCCACGGTTCCTACTGTTCCCCAATTTCTGGATTGGTCAGAAGTAACCATCAACTTTCACCGAAGCAATCACCTGAAGAAAGCTCATCATTGGAGCAAGTAACCTCTGGTCGTAAATCCTCTTATTGATGTCTATGAGTTCTCTAAAACTCTCATGGACGGTGGCAGCAACATCAATATTCTCTACAACAAGACGCTGCACCACAACAATGTGATTTTCCATGGCATTGTACCTGGCAGACAAGAAAATTCACTGGGTGAGATCACACTACACGTCACATTCGGTACTCCACAGATCTACAGGATCGAACCACTCTTTTTCAAGGTTGTACCATGCAAAGGTGCATACCACGCCATATTTGTACTTCCGGCTTACTGGGCGTTCATGGCTCGCCCCTGTTACATCTACAACATGACGAAACTTCCGGGTCCCAACAGCGTCATCACTATCCGGGGAAACCCGAAGAATGCACGTGACTGCAAAGAAGGATCTACCGCCTTTTCTGAAGGACTGCACAGATCCTCCTGCACGCCCAGGAGTACCAGGATATGAAGAAAAACACCTACCCGTCCGAGATGTCGACTACAAAGAACGAGGTGCAAAAACTGGGTTTTTAGTTCAAGGCATCGGAAGAGACGAAGACCACACCGCTGAAGAAGGATGATGCTTCCAAAGTGACCAATGTAGGCATATGATTAGATCACGCATAGGAATGATCATTCGTCAAGTTCCTCAAAGATAATAAATATATATTCGCATGGCAACCTTTGGACATGACCGGAGTACCTAGGGAACTTGTCGAGCACTCTCTTAATACATATCCCGACACTAGACCCTTAAAATAGTCCATAAGGAGGTTTGGCGATGAAAAGCGCAAAGCTATAGCTAAGAAATTAACCTGACTAGATTTAGCTGAATTTATCACAGAGGTCATCCACACAGATTGGGTTGAAAATCCTATAATCGTCCATGAAAAGTATACTATTGGTTTAAGGACGTGTGTTGATTATACTACCTTGAACAAGGCTTTTCCAAAAGATCAGTTTCCTTTGGCAAGGACCGATCAAGTTATTGATTCCACGATAGGGTCATAATTACTCTGTTTTCTCGACGCATATTCCCGATATCACCAAATACCGATGAAAAAAAGGGATCAAATTAAGACGTCTTTGTCACTCCCTTCGGAACCTTCTGCTACAAAAATATGCCTTTTAGCTTAAAGAATGCATGAGCAACATATCAACGCACTATGCAGCGTTGCCTCAACAACCAAATCAGATGCAACATCCATGTTTACTTGGATGACATAGTGGTTATCACTAGTGGGAACAGCCCCATGTGTCCCGGTTGGTAAGGGGATTTAGTCCCGGTTCCCCAACCGGAAAGGGGCAATTGGGACTAAAGCCCCAACCTTTAGTTCCGGTTGCCCCACCAACCTGGACAAAAGGGCGTACACGTGGCCGCGGCAGAGGGCGAGGGGTGGGGGAGCAACCGTCCCGGTTCGTAACACGAACTAGGACAAATAACTCTCTGCCGCGGCAGATATTTGAAACATTTCTCTACCGCGGCAGAGAATTCATTTTGGCAACTTTTGTTGCCGCGGCAGCATTTTGGCCACTTTTTGTGCCGCGGCAGAGAATTCATTTATGTTGTTTTATTGTTTATTTAGTGTTTTTGCACTCATCAATGAAGGAACCATTATATTACACAATATCATCATGACAATATAGATCCAAGTGTCGAACATATTACATTCGATACACGGATCGAGTTCATGCACTACATACAAAATAAGCTCTTTGTTACAATCCCTATTGTTTATACACACCCGAATAGTATTCCCCTTTTGGGTTTAGGACTTCTGCATCCAAGAATCCCGCCAATTCCTCCTGAATTGCTCGTACGCGATCCTTTGGCAGAAGACCGTCCCATAGACGTTCGATCTAATTTAAAAAAGGAGTCAGCCTATATGAATGAAACTAAACACAATTTGATGGTAAATAAAAACTATAGAAATTGTTTACGTACGTGGAGTTGCTCTAAAGTTCTGCCCTTCTCATAGCACGTCTGCCGGATGAACTTGCAAACATAGTATCCACATAAATTGTTCCCTGGTCCCTGCATCAGGCACTTTATGAGAACATAGTTCAATCAAAATAATAATCAAGCATGATAATAACAGTATCAAAACTAGAATCAAAGAGATGCGCGGATATAGCTAGTGGTGCTTACATCTAGTGCTTGAAATGTAAGCTCCTCTTTCCAAACACCCCTAGCCTTGTTGGTGAACCGTTTCCAAGCGCTGCCCGGCGAAGAAAACGAATAAAAGAAGTTACTAATTACTTGATATCATAAAATTGACGAACGTTGCCGATATAGTGTCGTAATGATTAGAATTACCGCTGGAGAAGCATCTGCATGTCCTTCCACTGCTCAAGGGGTTTATGTTTCGAGTCCATGACTAGTACATGCCCTTTGTCAAGTTGAATGATTAACAGAATATAGTGGAAGTTGCGCATGCATAACTAATCAATTATATACTTAACATCGAGTAAGTGAAATAGAAAGTGTATACAAGACAATAACACTCACTCGAAGTTGTAAGGAAATAGTATTTCCCTTCTAGTTTCTTGAAAACTTAGCGCGTGTACGATATTATCCTCCGTATCCTGGGGGCTTGTTTTGAGATTAGCTTGATGAACCCAATATGGGTCAATGAAGCCAATGTCATAGATTTGTCCTCTGCTACATTCGATAATCTTCATTCTGCATATTATAGTATGATTATATACATGCAATAAACAAGGTGAGATAGCTAGAGACTAAATTTGTCCAAGGCGTCTTGATTGAATAATTGAAATAGTTCATCAAATTCAATGGATATCATGTCATCTATTTCTTTCCCATAATGCTTTTTTGTAACCCTCAGCACTATCCAGTTAGCCCCGGCCTTTGTGGCATGCATGTACCAGTTATGCAATCTTCGCATTTTTGTTGGAAGATTATTTACCTCCTCAGGTTTGAAGAGAGGTTTGTCGTACTGGTATTTGTATGCTACTTCACTCACGGGGAAGTACTATAACTAGGATAAGTATTGGGCAATACTCATACCTTGAGCAGCGGTAGCTTCTCCGTATTGTGCAACTACCTCTGGATCATACTGCTCTTCGGTCCCATATTTGCTCGACCCCACATTGGTATGGGAAATCACCTTGAGAGGGGCGCAAGACTGTTTTGCTTGTTCTCCGAGCTACGCAACAGATTTATCGGTTGCATCAGTACTGCTTTTTGAGGCTTGTTGTGTCGCATGTGACATGAGAATAGAACGCTCATAGTCTGATGACAGCTTTGGCTCGGGTTGATGAAGAGTATTTAGCATTTTTAACACTCTGGCTTTTTCTTCTTTGGTGTTGGGGAACTCTGGCTCTTTCGGCCGCCTCAGCTTAGCAAAAAACGCTGTCGTTTCCACATCAACGATAGCCGTAGTCTCCTCTTCGGTACAGTCATAAGCTCCCTTGGGAGGAACCTTTGGTACTTTTGGAAGAGGCTCTTGTTTACGTTTCGGCGATCGCTTAGCACGATGCAAAGTAGTGGTACGCTTACGCTTTTTATCCAGAGGCACCGATGATGGCTGCCGCGGCGATGGTTGCGCTAGAGATTGGTGAGGCGACGGAGACGGGTGAGGCGACGAAGCCGGGTGAGGCGACGAAGACGGCTGCCGTGGCGGCGACGACCTCGCTGGAGATGGGTGAGGCGTCGGCGAAGATGGCCTTGGTGTGGGATTTCGAAGCACGATACATTCCTTTGGCCATAGAATGGTGACGTTTGTTGCGTCTCCCAGTTCAGTCACATCCCCTTCACCTGCAGGGTAGTCAAGCTTCAAAACTTCAAAGGTGGGCATGATTTCATCCACCCTGACAACAGCGTAGCCCTGTGGAACCAGACGACAGTGTTCAGTTGGTGTGGGTCCAATTGGTAAGGCATAGCCGACCTCCACCTTCATTGATATATTCACAACTTTGACATGTAGCTCGCAGTGTGTCATCTGTGTGATATCATCCACTAGGTAGCCAACAGGAGCCATCGTCGGTGCACCATCGTCATCGTCATTGTCATCACCCGGGACCTCGGTGGAAGCCACACTGCTTTTTCGATTATTCGATGGTCCGGTAGCATCGAATGCAGTATGCTGCTTAGATGAGCCGGTAGTACTTTGCTCTTTAAGTGCGTTAATTTCATCTTGTTGTTTCTTTATTCATTCTTCAATTATACGCATTCGCTCTTTCTGAATATCTTCTTCAACTTCCCCCTTGTCCTTTCTCCTCTAACGGCTTCTATCAGCATATTTCTTCCTCTCTTCGGGAAACCCAGTCCTCCATGGTTTGGAGCCTATTGTGCCTCATGTTCATCCATCATGTTCCTTATTTCTAAGGGCGAGTGTGAGCTCATCATTCTCTCTATCGGGAATGAAGTCCCCATCTTTAATAGCCTTTACTGCTTTTCTCATCTTCTCGATTGGCAAGGGGTATTCTTTATGTCGTATGTTATATATACACTTCCCTTCCGAGTCCAACTTGCCCCCATGCCCGTAAAACCAATTCCTTGCACGTTCGATCCAATCGTCTGTCTCTGGGATGATCTTTTTAGCACGCAGTTCCTGCTCAAGTTTCTCCCACTTAGGAATGCCAGCCCTGTAGCCACCTTGACCCATAGTATGGTGATACTTCTTGTTAGCAGCATTCAGCTTATTCATTGCAGACATTTTCTTAGCTTTTGCTGATGTCTTGTAGTTCACAAACTCAGCCCAGAATGGTTTTATCTTCTCAAACTAAATCTTCTTGAAATCCGGAGTCTTCTCTTTCACGACATAGTCAAGGTGCAATATTTTCTTCCAGTTGGTGAAACACTGGCCCATCTTCTTCAAAGCCCACTCCCTGATCTTAGCCTCCATGGCTCTCCCATGTTCTAAGGCGTCCTCAACTGGATCCTCCGCATTTGGATCCAGCTCTATCTTCGGTAGTTTGAAATTAAGCATGAGCCTATTCCATAGTAAATCTTTGGCCTTTTTAGGGACAAATAAACATGTTCCCTCTTCTTCCGCATCAGCAGGCCTATTCCAATTTAGAATGGTGATCGGGATTAAGTCCCTAACGATTACTCCGCATTGTGCCACAAATTTGTTTGCGATAACTTCGGGAGCCATCGGTTTTCCGTCTTTACCGATATCTTTGATCCTGAACCTCTCATGGTCTCCCAAATTTTTGGTTGGGCCTCGGTTGCTCTTTTCAGTAGATTTCTTTGATCCGGAGGGCTAAAAGAAGAAAGATCGTCGTTACTATTTATATATAGATAACAGATGATTAATTAATGAATTAATTATATTACATGCACCTCGCCGGAGCGGTCATCTTCTCAATCACACAAGGCATCGCCTTCTCCCTTGCGGAAGGCATCACCTTCAATCTCAAACAAGTCGTCTCTTCCGGCAAAAAGAGGATCACCCTCACCGGAGTTGTTCAGAAACGTCGATACTGAAGGGTTTCACGGCATAGTAAATCAAAATTTTCTACGGATGCGAACAGAGGGAAAGCCAAGATCTAATCTAGGAGATGCAAACAACGAGAGAGATTGGATTAGATCTTCATACCCTTGAAGATTCGCACAGCGGAACGTTCGTCGGAACGTGGGTGATGTAGTCGTACTCGCGATCCGATCCGATCTAGCACCACAAGTGGCGGTGCCTCTGTGAGATGAACACGTGCAGCACCTCGACGTCTCCTCCTTCCTTTGTCCAGAAAGTATGGTGGAGAGATGGGTTGGATCTACAACGCGACGGCGCGGTGCAATTGGTGGAGAATTTCTGCAGCAGGGCTTCGCCTACAAGCAGTCGGGAGGGAGAGAGGAGGGCAGCAGGGCGGCTAGGGTTGGAGGGGAAGGTGTGGGGGGGTGGTGCGCCCCCAGCCCTCTTTATATAGAGGGGTGTGCGCAGCCCTAGCCCCTCCCCCAAGCCAAGGCCGGCAGCCCCAAGGAGGAAGAGTGGGGGGCAAGGAAACCCCCCCTTCTAGAAGCTATATCTAGAGTTTAAACCTCTTTTGGCCGGCTGGGCCCTATGGGGCCTTGTGCCCCTGGCCCAATGCGGCCAGGGCACTCCCTCATAGGCCCATGCCCCCTCCCGGAAGGTGTGGCCACGTTGGTCCTCTTCCAGAAGGTTCTAGAAGCTTCTGGTACAATACCGATTAACCCGGAACAATTCCAAACTCCAAAAAACTACACTGCCTTATATGAATCTTATTCTCCGGACCACTCCGGAACCTCTCGTGATGTCCCGGATCCCATCCGAGACTCCGAACAAATACTCATAAACCAATTATCCAATCTATCCTAGCGTCGAGACACGTTAAGTGTGTGACCCTGCGGGTTCGAGAATATGCAGACATGATCTTCTATCAATAATCAACAACGGGGTCTGGAAACCCATATTGACTCCCACACATTCATCGATGATCATATCGGATGAACCACGATGCCAGGATTCAATCAATCCCATATATATATTCCCTTCGTCTCGCGATATTTTACTTGCCCGAGATTCGATCGTTGGTACCGTCATACCTAGTTCAATCTCGTTCACAGCAAGTACTTTACTCGTTCCGTAATCCGATATCACTTTGTGATTAACTCCTTAACCACATGCTTGCAAGCGGTGTTGATATCGATTACCGAGTGGGCCCGAAGTATATCTCTCCGACTTAGGAGGGACAAATCCCATCTCGATACATACAACCCAACAGATACTTTCCGATCACCTGAGAGACACCTTTATGATCACCCTCTCATAGGATGACGTTTGATGACCTCAAAGCTTTCTTCCGATACCAGGGAGTTGTATTATCTCATGGTCTAAGGAATACAATATTTGACATAAGAAAAGCTTCGAAAAGACGAACACGATGAAACGATCTAATTGCTTCGCTTAGTTTGGGTCTGTCCATCATATCATTCTCCCAATGATATGATCTCATTATCAATTGACAACTCATGTCTATGGTTAGGAAACCTTAACCATCATTGATCAATGAGCTAGTCCATAGAGGCGTACTAGGGACACGGTGTTGTTCACAAACCACACAAGTATTAAAGTTTCCACTTAATACAATTCTAGCATGGAATATAAACATTATCATGAACAAGAATTATAATAATAACATCTTTATTATTGCCTCTAGGGCATAATTCCAACAGTCTCCCACTTGCACTAGAGTCAATAATCTAGTTTACATTTGGCAACAATCTCACACCCATGGCACTGAGGTGCTGATCATGTTTTACACGTGGAAGAGGTTTAGTCAATGGATCTGCAACATTCAAATCTGTATGTACTTTGCTAATCTTCAGATCCCCATCTGCTATATAATCTCGGATTATATGAAACTTGCGGTTGATATGCTGATGATATCTTGGTTCCTTAGCGAGTGCTATGGCTCCCGTGTTGTCACACAATATCTCCAGTGGGTCCAATGCACTTGGAACCACGCCAAGCTCAATGATGAAGTTCCTGATCCAAACTCCTTCACTTGACGCTTCTGCAGCAGCCATGTATTCCGCTTCTACTGTAGATCCCACGATCACGCTTTGCTTGCAGCTTCTCTAGCTCACAGCTCCTCCATTCAAAATTTACACGTATCCTGTCTGAGATTTAGAATCATCCTTGTCGGTGTCGAAACTAGCGTCGACGTAACCTTTTACGACGAGTTGTTCATCACCCCCATAGACTAAGAACATTTCTTTAGTTCTATTTAGGTACTTTAGGATGTTCTTCACGGCTGTCCAGTGTTCCACTCCTGGATCACTTTGATACCTGCTCGTCAAACTAAGAGCATTGGACACATCCGGTCTAGTACACAACATGGCATACATGATCGAACCTATGGCCGAGGCATAAGGCACTTTGCTCATAGCTTCCCTATCATTTACCGTAGCTGGACACTGAGCCTTGCTCAATATCTTACCTGACAACATAGGCACTGAACCTTTATTTGCCTTATCCATTCTGAACCTTTTCAGAACTTTGTCTAGGTATGTACTCTGGCTTAAAGCTATCAGGCGTCTTTGTCTATCTCTATAGATTTTGATGCCCAATATATAAGCAGCTTCACCTAGGTCTTTCATTGAAAACACTTGTTCAAATAAATCTTCACATCGTTAAGCATGTTGATGTCATTTCCGATAATCAATATGTCATCCACATATAGTACCAGAAACGTCACCGAGCTCCCACTCACTTTCTTGTAGATACAAGCTTCGTAGCAATTTGGAACAAATCCAAAGCTCTTGATCACTTGATCAAAACGAAGGTTCCAACTCCGAGATGCTTGCTTCAGTCCATAAATGGAACGCTGAAGTTTGCATACTTTATCAGCATCCTTAGGATCGACAAAACCTTTGGGTTGCATCATATACAACTCTTCATCAATGTTGCCATTGAGGAAAGCAGTCTTGACATCCATCTGCCATATTTCATAATCATGAAACGCAGCTATTGCTAATAAAATCTGAATGGACTTAAACATCGCTACGAGAGAGAAAGTCTCATCGTAGTCAACACCTTGAACTTGTCGAAAACCTTTCGCAACAAGCCGTGCTTTATAGACGGTAACATTACCATCCGCGTCCGTTTTCTTCTTGAAGATCCATTTGCACTCAACGGCCTTTCGGTCGCTAGGAGGGTCCACCAAAGTCCATAGTTGGTTTTCGCTCATGGATCCCAATTCGGATTTCATGGCTTCCAGCCATTTCTCAGAGTCTGGGCTCATCATCGCTTCCTCATAGTTCGTAGGTTCACTGTCTTCTACTAACAAGATAGTCAAGACAGGGTTGCCGTACCACTCAGGAGGGGCACGCGACCTTGTCGACCTGCGACATTCAGTAGCAGCATCGTCCGAAGCTTCATGATCCTTGTCATTAGCTTCCTCTATTGTTGGTGCAGGCGGCACTGGAACAATTTCAGGTGCTGCGCTACTCTCCAATTCAAGAGAAGGTTCAATAACCTCGTCTAGCTCTACTTTCCTCCCACTCACTTCTTTTCCAGAGAAACTTCTCAAGAAAGGAACCATTCTTTGCGACAAACACTTTGCCTTCGGTTCTGTGATAGAAGGTATACCCAATAGTTTCCTTAGGGTATCCTATGAAGACGCATTTCTCCGCTTTGGGTTCGAGCTTGTCCGGCATCAACTTCTTGACGTAAGCTTTGCATCCCCAAACTTTAAGAAACGACAACTTAGGTTTAGCACCAAACCACAGTTCATACGGTGTCGTCTCAACGGATTTAGATGGAGCCCTATTTAAAGTGAATGCAGCGGTTTCTAATGCATAACCCCAAAATGATAACGGCAAATCAGTAAGAGACATCATTGATCGGACCATATCTAATAGGGTTCGGTTCCGGCGTTCAGACACACCATTGCGCTGTGGTGTTCCGGGTGGCGTGAGATGCGAAACAATTCCGCTTGCTTTAAGATGCGTGAGAAAATCATAACTCAAATATTCGCCCCCACGATCGGATCATAGAAACTTAATCTTTCTGTTACGATGGTTCTCCACTTCATTCTGAAATTCCTTGAACATTTCAAACGTTTTAGGTTTATGTTTCATTAAATAGATATACCCATATCTACTTAAGTCATCGGTAAAAGTGAGAAAATAGCGATATCCACCACGCGTCGAAACACTCATTGGTCCGCATACATCGGTATGTGTGATTTCCAACAAGTCCGTTGCTCGCTCCATCATACCGAAGAACGGGGTTTTGATCATCTTGCCCATGAGGCATGGTTCACATGTGTCAAATGATTCAAAATCAAGAGACTCCAAAAGTACATCAGAATGGAGTTTCTTCATGCGCTTTACACCAATATGACCTAGACGACAGTGCCACAAATAAGTAGTATTATCACTATCTACTTTGCATCTCTTAGCCTCAATGTTATGGATGTGTGTTTCATCCCTTTCGAGATTTAGAAGAAATAAACCATTCACAATAGGTGCATGACCATAAAAGATGTTACTCATATAAATAGAACAACCATTATTCTCCGATTTAAATGAATAACCGTCTTGCAATAAACAAGATCCAGAAATAATGTTCATGCTCAATGCAGGCACATAATAACATTTATTAAGGTTTAAAACTAATCCCGAAGGTAAAACTAAGGAGAGCGTGCCGACGGCCATCACATCAACTCTTGATCCGTTGCCAACGCGCATCGTCACCTCATCCCTCGCAAGCCGCCGTCTATTCCGTAGCTCCTGTTTCGAGTTACAAATATTAGCAACTGAACCGGTATCAAATGCCCAGGCACTACAACGAGGGCTAGTAAGGAAAACATCAATAACATGTATATCAAATATACCTTTGATGGTGCCAGCCTTCTTGTCCGCTAAGTACTTCGGACAGTTGCGCTTCCAGTGACCCTTGTCCTTGCAATAGAAGCACTCAGTGTCTGTTTTAGGACCAGACTTGAGCTTCTTCTCAGCAGGGGCAACGCGCTTGTCGCCGCATTTCTTGAAGGGCTTCTTTGCTCCCTTACCTTTCTTGAAGGTGGGGGGCTTGTTGACCATCAACACATGATTATTCTTTTTGATGTTCACCTCCGCTACTTTCATCTTAGCAAAGAGCTCAGTGATCATATCAGTGGAACCAATCTGATTGTGATCAACTACAAAACTTTTGTAGCTAGGAGTGTCAATCTTGAGCTCCTCTGGAATCTTGTAGTCCAGTTGCTCAAGGCGTTGAGTGTAGCCCGTCATCTCAATGGCGTGCTCACTAACGGAACTCCCTTCCTCCATATTGTAGTTAAAGAAATTCTCAGAGATCTCATATCTCGCAGAATGGGCCTGAGTCTGAAACATGGTTTTCAGCTCTTCGAGAATCTCAAAGGGCCCGGGATAGTCTTCAAAACGATTTTGAAGTTCCGGTTCCATAGCAAACAACATGGTGCTCTTAATCACACCATAATCATCTTTGCGCGACTGATAGACAGCTTTCTCATCAGCCGGCGCAGTTGTAGCAGGGGGGTCACCTAACGCTTTCCCAAGGACATAGTCCTTTTGACCGCCAGAGAGAATGATTCTTAGATTGCGGAACCAATTGGTGAAGTTAGACCCATTATTTCTAAGCTTTTCCTTCTCAGCAAAAACGTTGAAGTTGAAGTTGGACTTGGCCATGTGATCTACAGTATTTGCAAGTACAACTTAGACTATGTTGATGATAAATAGTTCAACTTAATCAAATTACTAGATGAACTCCCACTAAATTCAACATCCCTCAAGTTGTTTAGTGAACATGATCCAAATTCACCACACCTAATCCGATCATCACGAGAAGAGATGTGGTTTCAATGGTGGACAACCAAGTGTCGATCATATCATTCATATGATTCATGCTTGACCTTTTGGTTCATGTGTTCCGAGGCCATGTCTGTACATGCTAGGCTCGTCAAGTCAAACCCAAGTATTTCCGCGTGTGCAAAACTGGCTTGCACCCGTTGTATGTGAGCGTAGAGTCTATAGCACCCGATCATCACGTGATGCTTGGACACGACGAACTTTCGCAACGGTGCATACTCGGGGAGAACACAGTTTTATCTTGATCTTTAAGTGAGGAATCATCTTATAATGCTACCGTCGCGATCTAAGAATAATAAGATACATAAAAGGATAAACATCACATGCATATAACTTTATGTGACATGGTATAGCCAATCTTCACGCAATGATCTCCATCTTGTGCGTTCCGGCATGATCTCCATCACTCCACCATGATTGCCTCCACCACGAATAGCAACTACAACTATTGCTAACTACTTCGCGATAAAGTGAAACTATTACATGGCGCATAAGAAGTTGACACATAGGTCATACACAATTATAAAGACAACTATATGGCTCCTGCCAGTTGTGTACTCATCGACATGCAAGTCGTGAAACATTACAAAACATGCTCATCGCATACAATATACACATCACATCTTGGGCCATACCATATCACAGAAAACACTCCCTGCAAAAACAAGTTAGACGCCTCTACTTTGTTGTTGCATGTTTTACGTGGCTTATGGGAGTAGATGCTAAGAACGATTCTTACCTACGGAAAGCCACAACGGTGATATTATGGTTGCGAAACTCCGGTGTTAATCCCATGACAACTATAGTGAGAGAAACTGACATCCACCAGCCACATGTGTGGAACAAGCCACACGTCAAGTGCGGAGCCGGTCTCGCGAATGACGTCGCGTAAGGTTGGCCTGGACCGCTTCAATCTCACTATCCCGCGTCATTAGAAGAACACAAACAAGAGGCTTGCAACAGAAAACATCAACGCCCGCAACAACCATGTTGCGTTCTACTCGTGCAACACATCTACGCATAGATCTAGCTCTGATACCACTGAAGGGTTTCGCGGCATAGTAAATCAAAATTTTCTACGGATGCGAACAGAGGGAAAGCCAAGATCTAATCTAGGAGATTCAAACAACACGAGAGATTGGATTAGATCTTCATACCCTTGAAGATTCGCACAACGGAACGTTCGTCGGAACGTGGGTGATGTAGTCGTACTCGCTTCTCCTACTCGCGATCCGATCCGATCTAGCACCACAAGTGGCGGTGCCTCCGTGAGATGCACACGTGCAGCACCTCGACGTCTCCTCCTTCCTTGGTCCATCAAGTATGGTGGAGAGATGGGTTGGATCTACAACGCGACGGCGCGGTGCAATTGGTGGAGAATTTCTGCAGCAGGGCTTCGCCTACAAGTAGTCGGGAGGGAGAGAGGAGGGCAGCAGGGTGGCTAGGGTTGGAGGGGAAGGTGTGGGGGGGGTGGTGTGCCCCCAGCCCTCTTTATATAGAGGGGTGGGCGCAGCCCTAGCCCCTCCCCCAAGCCAAGGCCGGCGGCCCCAAGGAGGAAGAGTGGGGGCAAGGAAACCCCCCCTTCTAGAAGCTCTATCTAGAGTTTAAACCTCTCTTGGCCGGCTGGGCCCTATGGGGCCTTGTGCCCCTGGCCCAATGCGGCCAGGGAACTCCCTCATAGGCCCATGGCCCCTCCAGGAAGGTGTGGCCACGTTGGTCCCCTTCCGGAAGGTTCTAGAATTTTCCGGTACAATACCGATTAACCCGGAACAATTCCGAACTCCAAAAAAACTTCATTGCCTTATATGAATCTTATTCTCCGGACCACTCCGAAACCTCTCGTGATGTCCCGGATCCCATCTGAGACTCCGAACAAAAACTCATAAACTAATTATCCAATCTATCCTAGTGTCGAGACACGTTAAGTGTGTGACCCTGCGGGTTCGAGAATATGCAGACATGATCTTCTATCAATAATCAACAGCGGGGTCTGGAAACCCATATTGACTCCCACACATTCATCGATGATCATATCGGATGAACCACGATGCCAGGATTCAATCAATCCCATATATATATTCCCTTCGTCTCGCGATATTTTACTTGCCCGAGATTCGATCGTTGGTACCGTCATACCTAGTTCAATCTCGTTCACAGCAAGTACTTTACTCGTTCCGTAATCCGATATCACTTTGTGATTAACTCCTTAACCACATGCTTGCAAGCGGTGTTGATATCGATTACCGAGTGGGCCCGAAGTATATCTCTCCGACTTGGGAGGGACAAATCCCATCTCGATACATACAACCCAACAGATACTTTCCGATCACCTGAGAGACACCTTTATGATCACCCTCTCATAGGATGACGTTTGATGACCTCAAAGCTTTCTTCCGATACCAGGGAGTTGTATTATCTCATGGTCTAAGGAATACAATATTTGACATAAGAAAAGCTTCGCAAAGACGAACACGATGACACGATCTAATTGCTTCGCTTAGTTTGGGTCTGTCCATCATATCATTCTCCCAATGATATGATCTCATTATAAATTGACAACTCATGTCTATGGTTAGGAAACCTTAACCATCATTTATCAATGAGCTAGTCCATAGAGGCATACTAGGGACACGGTGTTGTTCACAAACCACAAAAGTATTAAAGTTTCCACTTAATACAATTCTAGCATGGAATATAAACATTATCATGAACAAGAATTATAATAATAACATCTTTATTATTGCCTCTAGGGCATAATTCCAACAATCTCCCACTTGCACTAGAGTCAATAATCTAGTTTACATTTGGCAACAATCTCACACCCATGGCACTGAGGTGCTGATCATGTTTGACACGTGGAAGAGGTTTAGTCAATGGATCTGCGACATTGAGATCTGTATGTACTTTGCTAATCTTAAGATCTCCATCTGCTATATAATCTCGGATTATATGAAACTTGCGGTTGATATGCTTGGTCTTTGGATGATATCTTGGTTCCTTAGCGAGTGCTATGGCGCCAGTGTTGTCACACAATATCTCCAGTGGGTCCAATGCACTTGGAACCACGCCAAGCTCAGTGATGAAGTTCCTGATCCAAACTCCTTCACTTGACGCTTCTGCAGCAGCCATGTATTCCGCTTCTACTATAGATCCCGTGATCACGCTTTGCTTGCAGCTTCTCCAGCTCACAGCTCCTCCATTCAAAATATACACGTATCCTGTCTGAGATTTAGAATCATCCTTGTCGGTGTCGAAACTAGCGTCGACGTAACCTTTTACGACAAGCTGTTCATCACCCCCATAGACTAAGAACATTTCTTTAGTTCTATTTAGGTACTTTAGGATGTTCTTCACGGCTGTCCAGTGTTCCACTCCTGGATCACTTTGATACCTTCTCGTCAAACTAAGAGCATTGGACACATCCGGTCTAGTACACAGCATGGCATACATGATCGAACCTATGGCCGAGGCATAAGGGACTTTGCTCATAGCTTCCCTATCATTTACCGTAGCTGGACACTGAGCCTTGCTCAATATCTTACCTGACAACATAGGCACTGAACCTTTCTTTGCCTTATCCATTCTGAACCTTTTCAGAACTTTGTCTAGGTATGTACTCTGGCTTAAAGCTATCAGGTGTCTTTGTCTATCTCTATAGATTTTGATGCCCAATATATAAGCAGCTTCACCTAGGTATTTCATTGAAAAACACTTGTTTAAATAACTCTTCACATCGTTAAGCATGTTGATGTCATTTCCGATAATCAATATTTCATCCACATATAGTACCAGAAGCATGCTCAAACAAGTATGACAATAATGCAATGCTCAAGCAAGTATGACGATATGACAAGTTGAATCGCATTGAAATGTAACCCTAAAGCATGCTCTATAATTAATCGGGGTTCCGAGGGGTGAAAACCCTAACTCGGAGAAACTTCGGAACACATGAGAGGGGTGGATTAGTTCTTCTAATTAAACTTGTTATTTAAGTTGTGGAACAATGCATGATTATAGCTTATATAGCTAGGTTTCATTTTTCTGAACATTTTGATATATTATTCATATTTTTCTGACTTATAGAATTAAAAGTTATTGAATTTATAAGATTATAATTATTTCTGAAATTATTAAAAGCTGGTTAAACTTTTTACACCGCAGGCATACCTAGCCACAGTGACTGACCGAGGGGACCGGAGCCACCTCAGCAGCCACACAAGAAAAAGTGGTTCAGGGGCATTTTTCACTCGGGCTGGAGCTAGCCAGAGAGGCTGAGCTGTGGGCCAGAGGCCACATAGGCAAGCCACGCAGGCAAAGTGGGTCCCTGGCTGGGTTTGACCGGGTCTGCGCGCGCGCTGACGCACGGGCGACGTCAGGATGACATCACACAGGCGGTGGCTTGTAGGACGGTGACGGGGAACGGCGTTAGGGAGCGATCTAGGGCGCGTGCGTGCGCGCGTTAGAGAAAGGAGGTTCAGGCGAGCCAAAGAGTAGCAGCGCCGCCTCGAAAAGGTCACTAGAGAGGGGAGCACGACGACGGTGAGCGGCGGTGGTGGCAGGTGGTCGACGGGGAGGAGGAACCTGAGCGAGAGGGAGCGAGAGAGAGGGTCCACGAGGACCAGCAGCTCACCAGGTGTGCGGTGGTGGAGTCGGGGAGGCGAGGCGAGGTCGGGAGCCGGCGAATCGACGGCGGCGGTCATCGGGCTCGAGGGAGACAGAGTCGTTGGCGATAATTGGGAGTGAGCGGGGCCGATTCCTTCAGGGAGAAGCCTCGGGGCGATGAGGCGAAGCTTCCTGCACGCTTGGCTGGGCGAGGGGCGGCCGGTAGGGCGGCGGGGCAGCCTGACGGCGTCGTGCGCGAGAAGAGATTGTGAGATGGGGAAGAAGAAGAGGAGGGGTACCCAGTTATAACCAAAGGACCTTTTGTCCCAGTTGTTGGCTCCAACTGGGACTAAAGGGTCATACATCCTGGTTGGAGCCACCAACCGGGACGTATACTCCACTTCTTTCAGTAGACCAAGGGCGCGCGCAGGGGTCTTTAGTCCCGGTTGGTGGCTCCAACCGGGACATATGACCCTGTTTTCAATTTTTTTCAGGAATTTTCTCTCTGTTCCGTCTTATTTTTTAAATGATAATTAATTTGGAATTTACAAAAACTTTAAACATAAAAAGTGTTTGAATCTAAATAACTAATTCAAAACCATTTTATGTTTTTAAAAATAATTAATGTAACCATTTAAACTATGAACCATTAAAAACTAAAAATGAATTAACTTATATTTTTTTGAATATTAATTTGGAATTTAGAAAAACTTTAAACATAAAAAGTGTATGGATTTGAATAGATAATTCAAAACCATTTTCTATTTTTAAAAATAATTAATGTAACCATTTAAAATTAAAAATGAATTAACTTATATTTTTTGAATATTAATTTGGAATTTAGAAAAACTTTAAACATAAAAAGTGTTTGGATTTGAATAACTAATTCAAAACCATTTTATGTTTTTAAAAAATAGTTAATGTAACCATTTAAAATTAAAAATGAATTAACTTATATTTTTTGAATATTAATTTGGAATTTAGAAAATCTTTAAACATAAAAAGTGTTTGGATTTGAATAACTAATTCAAAACCATTTTCTATTTTTAAAAATAATTAATGCAACCATTTAAAATTAAAAATGAATGAACTTATATTTTTTGAATATTACTTTGGAATTTAGAAAAACTTTAAACATAAAAAGTGTTTGAATTTGAATAAGTAATTCAAAACCATTTTCTGGTTTTAATAATAATTAACGTAACCATTTAAACTATGAACCATTTAAAATTAAAAATGAATTAACTTATATTTTTTGAATATTAATTTGGAATTTAGAAAAACTTTAAACATAAAAAGTGTTTGGATTTTAATAACTAATTCAAAACCATTTTCTGTTTTTAATTTGGATTTGAATTAACTTATATTTTTTATATATTAATGGGCGAGAAAAAAAGGACGGGAAATAATGAGCGGAAAGAAAATTTTATTAGAATAGAACTGGAATTAAAGTACATAACGCAACTAACAAAAAGTTACATAGAAGAACTGAAAATTAAGATACATGGCCAGATTAAGCCACAATCGGCCGATCTTGTTTTGCAATGTTGGAGTGATTCAGTCATGCTCCTGCCTACACCTGTAATACTCGCCACTGTAGTCGTCATACTCGCCGCGGCCATCATCGCTGTCATCGTCGGGGTCGCTGTAGTTGAACCTTGAAGGCTGAGTACGAGTGTGCTGGACTTGAGGGTAGCGCAGGTGGGGGTTAGAGTCAGCGGCCGTGTCGTAGGCGATGACGCTCTGGAGAGTCCGGCCGCGCCACCACAGCCGACGGCTGGCCTCGTTGAAGTTCGGAGGAGGTGGGCCGTCCTCCTAGTGCCTGGTGAGCGCCCTCTCACGCCGATCCATGATGAAGGCTTCCCAAGTCGGGAAATAGTCGGGATGATTCCTCTGCTGCTCCGGCGTGAGCTCGAAGTAGTACTGGTTCGTGATGGCCTTCCGGCGCGCCACACCTAGAGGGACATGAGGAACTGGCACGCCTCCGGCGCTCAGCATCCAGCCGACGGGGACACAGTAGCCCGGCGGGCAGGGGTAGTTCGAGGCGCACAGCGCCTCCGCCTCCCTGGGTTTATTGCTACGGTGGAAGTCATGGGAAAGAGTGATGAGGTTGAAGATATGAGTCTACAGATGTGCAATGACAATGGAGGTTAACCCTACATATATATAGTGAGAAATGGTAGGAAGATAACTGGAGGGAAGAACTGGCGGGAAAAACTGGCGGGAAGAAATGGCGGGAAGAAAAGTGGTGGAAAGAAATGGCGGGAAAAAATGGCGGGAAGAAAAATGGTTCATTTAGAACTTGCATTGGATCTTTGAAGAAACCACATATTGCGAGTCTAAAAATGATTTTTTTTTAAATCACGGGCGTTAGATCATGTACATGTAGTACAAACCGGACCCACTTCCTACCGATTCGATAGATATTTGTCCTTTTTATCCGGGATGGACAAAAAGGTTTGAGATGTCCCGGTTGGGAGATAGTCCATGTAAGGTGGTCTAGTATTTTAGGAAAATGGGATGGTAGCATTCTGAAACAGCATTTTGGTGGTTACTTCACAAAACGACCGATTTTTTGCGCTCGGAAAATGGAAAAGGGCTTTTCCGTGCGACGAAAAGGAAAACTTCCTCCTGCAACATTGTTCTCGATACCAATGTCCACATGCATGCATAATATGGGCACAGCATCACAAACTATGCCGTGATTCAGCACATAACATCGGTCATTTGGATCGAAAGCCATGAAACCTCGAACATGATAGGTCATTTTGGGAAGGTTTTTTCGAGACATGATCAATATTCCAAGTCTGGTATTTTTCCTTTCAACTATGTCACATAATATGACACCACACGAAGGATTTTCATTGTTCGGATTTTTTTTGAATTTCTTATGCCCGTTTTGAATTTTTTGAATTTCTAACTATGGTCGAACAAGTGTGCATGAAGATAGGGGACGAGCATCGTTAGAACTTGCATTGGATCTCTGAATAAACCACATATTGCGAGTCTAAAAATTATTTTTTCAAAAAATCACGGGCGTTACATCATGTACATGTAGTACAAACCGGACCCACTTCCTACCGATTCGGCAGACATTTGTCCTTTTTACCCGGGATGGACGAAAAGGTTTGAGATGTCCCAGTTGGGAGATAGTCCATGTAAGGTGGTATTTTAGGAAAATGGGACGGTAGCATTCTGAAACAGCATTTTGGTGGTTACTTCACAAAACGACCCGTTTTTTGCGCTCGGAAAACGGAAAAGGGATTTTCCGTGCGACGAAAAGGAAAACTTCCTCCTGCAACATTGTTCTCCATACCAATGTCCACATGCATGCATAATATGGTCACAGCATCACAAACTATGCTGTGATTCAGCACATAACATCGGTCATTTGGACTGAAAGCCATGAAACCTCGAACATGATAGGTCATTTTGTGAATACCAAGTCTGGTATTTTTCCTTTCAACTATGTCATGTAATATGACACCACATGAAGGATTTTCATTGTTCAGATTTTTTTTGAATTTCTTATGCCCGTTTTAAATTTTTTGAATTTCTAACTATGGTCGAACATGCGTGCATGAAGATTGGGGACGAGCATCGTTAGAACTTGCATTGGATCTCTAAAGAAACCACATATTGCGAGTCTAAAAATGATTTTTTCAAAAAATCACGGGCGTTAGATTATGTACCTGTAGTACAAACCGGACCCACTTCCTACCGATTCTTCAGACATTTGTCCTTTTTACCCGGGATGGACGAAAATGTTTGAGATGTCCCGGTTGGGAGATAGTCCATGTAAGGTGGTCTAGTATTTTAGGAAAATGGGACGGGTAGCATTCTGAAATAGCATTTTGGTGGTTATTTCACAAAACAACCCGTTTTTTGCTCTCGGAAAATGGAAAAGGTCTTTTCCGTGCTACGAAAAGGAAAACTTCCTCCTGCAACATTGTTCTCCATACCAATGTCCACATGCATGCATAATATGGGCACAACATCACAAACTATGCCGTGATTCAGCACATAACATCGGTCATTTGGACCGAAAGCCATGAAACCTCGAACATGATAGGTCATTTTGTGAACGTTTTTTCGAGACATGATCAATATACCAAGTCTGGTATTTTTCCTTTCAACTTTGTCACATAATATGACACCACGCGAAGGATTTTCATTGTTCGGATTTTCAATATACTAAAGGTTCATCTTTAGTCCTGGTTGGAGGGATTTCGGCAGGCTGGGCCAAGCAGGACTAATGATAGAGGTGAGTGTCGACATTATGTCGTGCGGCGTGTACCTTGTCCCGGATGGTGTCACCAACCGGGACTAAATATGAACCTTTAGTCCCGGTTGGAGACACCAACCGGGACAAAACACGAGTCATCACTAATAATAGGGGTAAGTGTCGACACTATACCTAGCTGCTTGTACTATAAATAGGCATCCTTGTGAGTCCAGTCCTCTAGCCAGATTGAGGCAGCTCCAATATTGTTTTCGAGAGCAGGGACACCGCTATGACCAGTTTCCGGGAGATGCCGCCGGATCCTAGTCCTCCAGCATCTCCAAGAAACTGGTCATAGAGGCACTCCCTAATATGTGAAATTAGTTATTTCCCAGGTGTATTGATCTAGTTAGAGAAGGTACAAGCTGCAAGATGGTGTGCGAGAGCAGGGACACCACTACGATCAGTTTCAGGGAGATGTCGCCGGATCCCAGTCCTCCGGCATCTCCAAGAAACTGGTCATAGAGGCACTCCCTAATATGTGACCACGCGCGTTTCGAGATCAGATCTTAATGGTAAGTACGAACCGGGACAACTTCTTCATAGTCCCGGTCCAGCCACAAAACGGGACTAACACTCAAGACATTGACTAATATTAAAAACTGAGACAACAAAAACGGGACTAAAGGCCCCCCTATATATAGTCCCGGTCAAGCCACAAACCGCGAAAGATATCCCAGCCAGACATGAACTAGAGTTACATAATATGAGCATGAACTTCTTGGCATATGTTCTTCCTTATGATCGCTTCAGACGTAACCATGGAGCATCTTCTTTACTTAACGGAATGCTTGGGTCAGTTTTCACTGTGAAGGGCGGAATTTCATCAAACTTATTATAATCTTCTGACATGTCTGTCTTGTCCTTGATTCCCATGATGTTTCTTTTCCTTGAAAGAACTATGTGACACTTTGGCTCATCATATGATGTATTCGTTTGCATATTTTTTTCCTTTTTTCGGTCTGTAGGACATGTCCTTCACATAGAAAACCTGAGACACATCATTGGCTGGGACGAATAGTTCATCTCTATAACCAAGATTGTTGAGATCCACTATTGTCATTCCGTACAACTGGTCTATCTTTACCCCTTCCCCATTCTGGTTGGCCCATTTGCAGCGAAACAAAGGGACCTTAAAAGAGACTCCATAGTCTAGTTCCCATATCTCCTCTATGTAACCATAGTATGTGTCCTTTTGTCCATTCTCGTCTATTGCATCAAAGTGGACACCACTATTTTGGTTGGTGCTCTTTTTATCTTGGGCGATCGTGTAGAATGTATTCCCATTTATTTCGTACCCTTGGAAATTCAATATAGTATAAGATGGTGACGCGGCCAACAGGTATAGCTGATATCCAACAGTGGTGTCATTCAAGAGATGTGTCCGCATCCAACCACCGAAAGACTTCATGTGTTCATCTGTAATCCATGATTCAGGCTTCCCCGGGTTTTTAGAGCGTACAATATTCTTGTGTTCCTCGATATACGGTGCTTTAGTGAAAGAATCCCCGTCCCTGCATATCATTGCTTTCTTTCCCAGCGTGCCTTTCCACTTAGTCTTCCCTCATGCCGTGAGTCAGAAACACCAATCGGCTTAAGGTCAGGAATAAAGTCAACACAAAACTCAATGACCTCCTCTGTTCCATATCCCTTGGAGATGGTTCCTTCTGGTCTAGCACGGTTATGAACATATTTCTTTAAGACTCCCATGAACCTCTCAAAGGGGAACATATTATGCAGAAATACCGGACCGAGAATGGCAATCTCTTCCACTAGGTGAACCATGAGATGCGTCATAATATTGAAGAAGGATGGTGGGAACACCAACTCAAAACTAACAAGACATTGTACCACATCCTTCTGTAACCTTGGCAGAATATCTGGATTGATTACCTTCTGAGATATTGCATTGAGGAATGCACACAGCTTCACAATGGGTACTCAAACATTTTCTGGTAGAAGCCCCCTCAATGCAACCGGAAGCAACTTTGTCATAATCACGTGACAGTCATGAGACTTCAGGTTTTGGAACTTTTTCTCTGCCATATTTATTATCCCCTTTATATTGGATGAGAAGCCAGATGGCACCTTGATACTGTAAAGTACTTCAAAAAAGATTTCCTTCTCTGCTTTGGTAAGAGCATAGCTGGCACGACTTAAGGGACGCCCTTTATCCGTCTTGTTCTGTGTATGCATGTTCTTTGGGTCTTTCATAATTTGTTGGTCCTGCCATGCTTCTGGTGTATCTTTTGTCTTCCCATACACGCCTAGGAATCCTAGCAGGTTCACGCAAAGATTCTTCGTCACGTGCATCACGTCGATTGAAGAGCGGACACGTAGGACTTTCCAATATGGCAACTCCCAAAATATGGATTTCTTCTTCCACATGGGTGTGTGTCCTGTAGCGACGTTGTTCGGAACTGATTGACCGCCGGGACCCTTTCCAAAGATTACTTCTATGTCCTTGACCATACCAAATACATCATCACCAGCAGGGAGTTCAGGCTTCTTCCGGTGATCTGCCTCACCTTTGAAATGCTTGCCTTTCTTTCTTACGGGATGATTGGTCGGAAGAAATCATCGATTCGCCAGGTACACAACCTTCTTGCATTTATGCAAATATGTACCTTCAGTCTTATCTAAATAGTGTGTGCATGCCTTATATCCCTTGTTTGTCTGTCCTGAAAGATTACTAAGAGCAGGCCAATCATTGATGGTTACGAAAAGCAACCCTCGTAGATCAAATGGCTCTTGTTTGTTCTCATCCCACTCACGTACACCTGGTTTGCCCCACAACTATAAGAGTTCTTCAACTAATGGCCTAAGGTACACATCAATGTCGTTGCCCGGTTGCTTCGGGTCTTGGATGAGCACTGGCATCATAATGAACTTACACTTCATGCACAACCAAGGAGGCAGGTTGTAGATACATAGAGTCACGGGCCATGTGCTGTGACTGCAGCTCTACACCCCAAAAGCATTCATGCCATCCGTACTTATACCAAACCATAAGTTCCATGCGTCACCTCCAAAGTCTGGGAAGTCTCTCTCGATTTTTCTCCACTGTGACCCATCAGCAGGGTGTCTCAACTTCCTGTCTTTCTTACGGTCTTCTTTGTGCCATCGCAACAACCTGGCATGCTCTTTGTTTCTGAACATGTGTTTCAACCTTGGTATTATAGGAGCATACCACATAACCTTAGCAGGAACCGTCTTTCGGAGGGGCTCTCCCTCAACATCACCAGGGTCATCTCGTCTGATCTTATACCGCAATGCATTGCATACCAGGCATTTATCTAAATTATCATACTCCTTACTGTGGTAGAGGATGCAGTCATTAATGCATGCATGTATCTTTTGCACATCTAATCCTAGAGGACAGAGAGTCTTCTTTGCTTCGTAGGTACTCTCGGGAAGTACGTTATGTTTTGGAAACTTCGGCTTCATTATTTTCAGCATCTTTTCAAATGAGGAGTCAGTTAGACCACACTCTGCCTTCCATCGCAACAACTCCAGTGTGGTATAGAGCTTTGTGCTTCCATCTTCACAATTTGGGTACAACAATTTCTTGTGATCTTCTAACATGCCCTCTAACTTCAACTTCTCATTTTCTGTTTCATAGTCTCGCTTTGCATCAGAAATGACCCTACCAAGTTCATCAGCCGGCTCATCTGATTCCCATTCTTCACCTCCTTCCTCTTCATTGTCTTCCATTGCAGTATCACTGTATTCAGGAAACATATGATGATAGTTGTTATCATCATCTTCTTCTTCACCATCTTCCATCATAACCCCTCTTGCCCCGTGCTTGGTCCAGCAATTATAGTTGGGCATGAAACCTTTCATAATCAGGTGGCCACGAATGATTTTTGAGGAAGAGTACTCCTTGTTGTTCTGACATTGAACACATGGACAACGTATAAAACCATTCTCTTTGTTTGCCATAGCCACATCGATAAATTTATCCACGCCTTTCATATACCCGGGTACACGCCGGTCACCGTACATCCATTCCCGACCATTCATCTACATCATATAAGTAAGTTTATCAAAAATAGAACATCATAAATAGTGAAATAACCAATTCACATCGACACATGCATTGTATCAATGAGAGAGAAAAGATAAGATTGCTAACCTCGATCGAAAGAAATAATGAGGAGAGAAAGCTCAAGTGCGTCTCGGACACCTTCTATATTTTTGTTCTATGAGAAATTGAACGGGATCATTCACTCAAACATTTCAGAAAACACCTTGAATGCATGCATAGGGAAAAAAACTAGCACACCTCTCACACCTTCCACCAAGAAAAAACAGAGGGGAGCCAGAGGGCTGGGGCGTCATTTTTATAGAGGGCGAGATCATGCGTCCCGGTTTGTAACACAAACCGGGACTAAAGGTGTGTGCCACGCCACGTGGCTGACGCCCAACCTTTAGTCCCGGTTTGTGTTACAAACCGGGACGCATGCCCCCTACCAACTGGGACGCATTCCTCCAGCCCCCATGCCCGCTCGAACTGGGACGCGTGCCAGCATTAGTCCCGGTTCGTGGCGAAACCGAGACTAATGCTGTTAGGAGGCATGAACGGAAAGCCTTTTTTACTAGTGTATGTCCAAAAATAAGGAAACACTAATTTATAACTTGGAGGAAACATTCGCTAATCTACACAGCTTCAATATGATGCTTAACTCGAAGAAATGTTTCTTCGGAATACCAGCTGGAAAATTGTTAGGTTTCATCATGTCTGAAAGAGGCATAGAGGTGAACCGGGACAAAATCAAGGCTATACTAAACATTACCAGACCGACTCGCCTGAAGGACGTCTAGGGACTCACTGACTGGATCGCAGTTGTGAGCCTAGTTCGTTAGCTGGCTCGAAGAAAGAGTCGCACCTTTATACAAGCTCTTGAAGAAAAATGACAAATTTTTCTATACCGACAAAGCCGATGCTGCGCTACCAAGTCTGAAAGAACTACTTTTGACTGCACCAATACTTTTTGCACCTGAGCCACAAGAGCCTATGTTACTCTACATTGCAGCGACAAACAGAGTGATAAGCATTGTAACATTAGTGGAGGGCAAGGAGGAAAATCATGAATATCCTATACAGCGTCCAACTTATTATCTAAGTGAGGTCCTGACAGAGTCAAAGCAAAGGTATCCACATTACCAAAAGCTAGCCTACTACGCATTCTTTGCCGCCAAAAAGTTAAGACACTATTTTTAAGAGCACAAGATCAAAGCAGTGAGTACTACTCATCTGCGAGATATAATCAACAATAACGATGCCACATGACGTATCGCTAAGTGGGGAATAGAGATAGCAACTTTTGACATTGACTACAAACCACGAACAACAAAAAATTCCCAGAAAGTTGCCGAATTTGTCGCTGATTGGAAAGAAATGACAGAAAACACAAGTCCTCCAGACTCGGAATTTTGGACTGTTCACTTTGATGGGTCAAAAGCACGAAAAGTCCAAAATTCCGAGTCTTTTCGAGATAAGCTGTTCTATGTGTTACAGATTCACTACATGGAAAGCAATAATATTGCCAAATATGAAGCACTGGTACTTGGAATACGCATAACCAAAGACATTGGCGTTACCCGACTAATGTGTTATGGAGACCCGGATTTAGTTGCACATCAAGTATCTGATATCTGCAATGCAAATAAACACATGGAAGTATGTAAGATGTTGTGTAATAATTATCCAAAACGTTCGAAGGGTTTGAGGTTCAAAACATCCGTCGAGCAGAAAAAATGAAGCAGATGATCTATCAAGAATAGGCTCTACGCGGAAACCAGTTTCAGATTGTGATTTTTTAGAGCACCTAAAAGTTCCCTCCATAACAGGAGTAGATGAGGACTATCGAACGAAATCCGACTCACCTTTTGAAGTAGTTCAGGCGTTGATTCCCAGCTGGACAAACCTTACCTAGAGTTCCTGTTAGACAGAAAATTCCCGAAGACGAAGTTGACGGTGTTCGTTGCATAGAAAACAAAAAATTTCCTACGTTGCAACTGTCAAGATCAAATCTAGGAGATACTTTGTAACGGCTTCATAAGGACTCACCCTTGAAGACCGTAAGGAGGATAACATTCTCACAAAAAAATGTGGTCGGTGTTTAGTGTACATGACCGTCCTTAAGAACGTGTAGACGATAAGCACCACAAAGGAAGCGCCTCCATAATTGGTCATACATATGGTGTGCCGACGACTCCTGTCCCTTGCTTCATGTTGGGAAGTAGAAGTAGCGAATCCTTGGGAACTCCAGCAGCCCGACGACATGGTAGTGGTGGTGGAGAAAATCTTGAGCAGGGCTTCGTCTAAGCATCGTACTCATGGCAATGGACAACTCTAGCAAGGGGAGGAAGATGCCATTCAAAGGGCATATGAGAGAATGGGCAAGTGAGTGTGAGAGGGAGGAGGTCTCCATCTCCTTTTATTGGGTAGAGGGGGTAACCCCTTCCCTTGGCCGGCGCTAAGGAGTTTCCCCTCCCCTCCTCTCATTCATGTGGGTGCACACTCCACTCACACATTTCAATCTCCACTTTCTCCATTTATTCTCCACTCAAAAAACCAAAGGTATTTCCATTAAAGCACTTTAATTCTATTGTTTTAATGCAACTTAATTTAATGAACACTTCATTTAATGATTACTTCATTTAATGTACACATTAACATTTTTATCCCTTGCTTTCTTTCGATACCCCGAAACCATTTCGGCAAATATGACAGAACAAATTCCTACGTTGTCCATTGTCTTCCACTGTTTTCCCTATCAATAATATGATCAAGACTGTCTCTACTTGTTCGAGAACTATCTAGATATGATCAAGACTCTCTCCTATCAATAATAATGAGTAGGACCTAGAGATCCATAATGACTCCCACTAATTCCACGAAGATCCAATGATCGTCCGAACCTCTTTCGCTATAATCAAATTCCTTTTGTCTCGCGATATTTTACTTGTCCGAGATCCAATCACCTAGTATAATCCATACCTTGTTTACTCTCATTCTCTACAAGTACTCATTTCTCGTTCCCTTGATATAACATTCTAGTGATCAAATCACTTGCTTGCACTATGTCAATGTGATATCACCGAGAGGGCCCCGAGTATATCTCTCCGTTATCTGGATGGAAAATCCCACTCTTGATCCATGAGCAACAATTAACACTTTCCAAGTACCTGATGACACCTTTATAATCACCCTCTTATGGTGTGACATTTGATAGAATAAAACTACTTTTTTGGTGAAAGTGATTGACATGATCTCATGGTCTAAGGACATTGATTTACTATGCATGCGATAGAAATATAAACTTGAGGACTTGATCGTATTGCTAAATCTACTACAAGTGACTTTTCATCATATCATTCTACAATGATATGACCATGTTATTAACAACATCCAATGTTCATGATCAGGAAACCTTGATCATTAGTTGACCAACAAGCTAGTATGAAGAGAGGCATTACTAGGAACCTTTTCTTTTATAAATTACACATGTATTAATGGTTCCACTTAATAAAATTATATCATGAAAAATAAACATTTATCATAAACATGGAATAAGATAATAACCACTTTATTATTGCCACTCCGGCATATTCCTTTCAATCTCTCACTTGCACTAGAGTCAATAATCTAGTTTTGAAAAACTTGCGCATTCAACACCTATGGCACTTTGGTGTTGTATAGACGAGTTTGCTAGTGGTAAGCATAATCCCTATATCTGACACTTTTAGGTCTTTGTTTTTTTTCATGTCTTCGTGTCTCCATGCATCACTCATTCTCAAATGAGGTGGCTTTGTGTAAATTTGGTGATACCTTAGTTCCTACTATCGGAGATTTGTACCGTGAATGAACTAGGGTCCAACGATCCCTTGGACGAGAGGGGGATGAACAAGGATTCCCAAGGAGCCTTGGTGATAGTCGCAACGGTGGAGCAAGAACACGGTAGAGAGATGACATGGGGTTTTGTTACCTAGGTTCGGGACCCTCGTGAGGAGGTAACTGTAACACCCAGTTTTAGTTAATCATATTTAGGGCTTTGTTTGTGCATCATGAGCATAATTTGTTAAATTTTGCATCGAAGAAAATATGCAAAACCCTAAACCCTACTTTTTCTCCCTCTATTTGAAATCAATTCAAAATGGTTTGAATTTGAAAAAGTACAAAAATAATTGGAGCCCAAATGGATTACAAGGCCTCATAAATATTTTACATATTTTATAAAAGCCTCTTGTGTTTTAAAATAATTTAAAACATATTTGAAATCCAATTGCAAAAGAGAGAAATGAAATAGGAAAAATAAAAAGGATTTGGAAATAAAAAAAAGAACAGAGCAGCAGCCTTGCCAGGCCCAGCCCAACTCCCTTCTCTTCTTTCCTCCCAATGTCTGCCGCCCGTGCACCAGCAGCAGGCCCAGCCACGGCCGAGCTAAGGCCCGATACCGCTTCAGCGTCGCCCTGTCGTCTTCCTCGCTGACGGCAGGCAGCTCGCTGTCGCCGCCGTAGCCGCCCGATGCCGTCGTCGCACCGCGATTCCCGCCACCGCTCTGGAGGCCGATAAGACCCCACGCCGATGCCCTCTCTCGCCCTTATCCTCTCTTCCTTCCTCGTGCACTCCCTCTCTCTCTACAGCGAGCCCCGAAACCCTAGCTCCAGCTCTCTGCCGTTCTGTGCATCCCCGTGCTCGTCCAAGCATGCCATGAGCTCCGACGTGGTCCCCGGATTTGACCTGCAGAAGGAATCGAGCTCTAGCGCTCTGAATCATCGCCAACGACGTCGTCTTCTTCGTCACTGACGACCACCGCCATAGACCCTACTATCGTTCAAGACCTCCTTCGGCCTCGCCGTCACCTATGTTAGAACCACAGTGAGCCCACGGTCCTCCTGGACCACCCCACTAGACCCCTCCCTCACTGATTTGTCCCGGCGTCGTAGTTCGCTGTCGAGGGTCGCTGCTCCTCGCCGTGCCGCCGCCTCCGGTGAACAATTTCCGGCGGCACCACCTCTCTATTGCTCGCCTTGCACCGCTGGTTCTAGTGGACCAAACCCCGCTCGCGCGCGTGTGCCTAGTTGCCGTAACCGCGCACACCTGAGCCGACGCTGCCGTCGAGCCTACGTGGCCACGACATGGCTCCTGCGTGGCGTCCACGTGGTACCTGCATGGCATAGGCCCACCAGTCATCTACCGTGGGTAGCTTCTGCCCCAGTGACAAATGCCCCCACCCCCCTCTGGTGACATCAGCCTCTGTCATGCTGACGCAATAAACCAATTTAAATGTTTTAATAATTTCTCAAATTGGTATAATATTGTAAATTCAATAACTTCTAATCTGTAATTGAGAAAAAAATACAAATAATATATCAAAATGTTCAGAAAAATGAGAACTATCTATCTAATCTATAGTCATGCATTGTTAAACAACTTAAATGACAAGTTTAATTAGAGAAGAAAATCAACCCCTCTCATATACATCCAGAGTTTCCTCGAAATAGGGTTTTCACCACTCGGAACCCCGATTAAATTAACGAGCATGCTTTAGGGTTACACTTCGATGCAATTTAACTTGTCATATCATCATACTTGCTTGAGCATTGCATCAATGCCATGTTTTGATTTTTCCCTCTCTTTCTGGTGTTTGGTTCTTCTTCGGTAGAATACGATACCGAGATCCAGATTGAAGACCGATATCAAGACCATCGAAGTTCGAAGATCAATGAACGATACTTGACCAACTGTAATCAAGCCAAGTACAAGGCTCTCAAAGCTCTACTTTCTGGTTATCAACATGCAAAGGCAAGCATAGCCCCGCCATGATATAATCATATTATTTCGAAAGCATTTCAATTCTTGCCATGTTGCATACGATTCTACTGTGGTCTTTTATCGATAGATACAGTATCCTATCTATTACATTACTCCCTTTGAACTTATATTACCCGATCCACTGCTCCTAGCATAACTAGGTTTGGCTTGTGTGCTCTGCTAGAGCTATTATCTGTGTCTGCTCAGCCATGCATAGCTATCAGTGCTGATTCATCCAGACGATGTACCAGATGCAGAGAATCTAGTATGACAGGAGACTTTGATGAGATGAGATCAGAAGTGATATAAGTTAAACATGCTAAGGCTTGTATGGGAGGCCACTGTGGGATGTGGTTTTTCTAGTCCCATGCTCGCCACCACTAGGACCTGAGTTCTTTCCTCTTGAACCAAGACGAGCGTACAACCACACGGGGTAAATGGGGACCCCCTGATTGACTAACTTTCCTACGAGATTCCATGAGTCACATAGTCTGGGCGTTCCATTCGACATATGCATAGAAAACCTTTTGAAAGATTTGTCAGGTGAAGATGGTGCATTCATAACAGGTAGGTAAGCATGGCCAGGGTTGCTTGGGGTCGATGGAGCCCCTGCTAAACCAACCTCGCCTCACATCTTTAAGTATCGGCTTCGGGTGCAAAACCCAAGTGTGGGGATCTGAAGAATGGAGATTTGACCTGTCATGGCGGAACCATACTTATTGCGTGACTCATGGTCTCGGCGAAAGCAAGGTAAAGTTCGTGTCCAACCACCCTCTGTCGGCCTTCCAAGGAAGAGGGCTAATGTACTGGCATTAAGAGTCGGTTGGTACGTGTGGGTAAAGTTGTACCCCCTGCAGGGTAATAATCTTTCGCAAAGCCATGTCCACGGCTATGGATGACTTGGGAACAGACGTGATGATCATAGAGAACTTGAACTTAATCGTAAAACTTGATAGATCAACGTGTTCTTAAGGATGCTTCCTCATGGGTACGAGGGGGTGATCCTAGTTCAGATGATGATGATTCGATGTATATCAAAAGATAATGATCAATATTTCGGAGATGTCGCTCTCTTATCCCTTTTTAAAATACTCTGATTAGACGAGATTCTTCTCCCTCCCTTGTTTATAAACAAAAATGGCTTTATGCAAAACAACTCCACCAGCCATAAGTCTTACGGAGTACACCCTATACTCACCCTTGCTTTGTTGATACTTTTGGCAGAGTAAGTGCTCCTTAAAGACGAGTTCCGTACTACATCGACACCGACGAGTAGCTTGGGGTTCCCAGTCGGCATCCTGGAATCTATGGGCTGGGACGTCATCGTTATGCTTCAGGCCTCTTAGGCCATTTGTTAAGTTTGCTATACTTAATAGCATAATTTGCCTTCCGTTGTTTGATGTTTCTGGTCAGTGACCTCTGCTTGTAATAATTTGGTTCTCTGCTCAATTATGAGCTTGCTGTAATAATTTTTTTTGTCATAGGGTCACTGCTGTGTTATCGATTCTTCACTGGATATCATCGAGATCAAGGTTAAGCTTATGTCAGACGGAGGTCTGGGATTTGTTTAAGCTTATGTCGCCTAGCGCGTTGTACTATGCATCACAGAGTCACTCCCTCGTCATGTCTCAGCCCGAGGTCCTAGGTGACGGCACGGTCGACCTTGGAGTAGTCGGGTGCTTCATGTTCTCCTTAAGCCCTCGTGAGGGTCGCGCTCCTCGTGAGCCCTGCTAGGGTGCGACCAGTGGTTCCGGTGATTCGGCAGGACGAGGTACCCCTGGTGCCAATAGTCCTACAGTAGCCCCCGATCGCTTGCCTTGCACGCATTTGATGGAAGGGTGTGGAAGTCAAGGGACCATCTGATGTCAGGCCCATGATCGGTGATGTCCGTGCATGGTTCCTCACATATGTCGCTTGCGTATTCCATGTGCCCACGCAGGGCGTGGTGCCCACTCGATGCGGGAACCGTCTCTTATGTTCAAAGGTGCTGGGGTTTGCACTGCCCATAAACCCTGAACCTTGGAAGAGCTGGGACACTTCATCTCCTCCATCGCCGACCTTCTCGTCGCTCTCCCAAGTAGTCTTCAAGATGCCCCCCCAAGAAAGCCCGTTCCACCGCTTCCACGTCGAGCTTCCTTGCGTTGAATGCGGGGGCCTTGCCTCGAGCCACTGTTCTCAACATGGAGGGGCTAGATAAGGTCGAGAAGCTCATGGCCACCCGCGCAAATGAGTGGGGCGCTTCGCATCCCAAGTTCCTTAGATTTGGTGCAGACGGTTGACGCCCTACCGCCACCGCGGTCTTCACTCACTCCATCGCCACTAGGCCCGTCCCCCTTTCTCACCCTTTCTCCTTGCAGTCCTGAAGCACTACTGCATCCAACTACTCCACCTTCATTCGTGGAGAGTGAAGCTCCTTGCCTCATTCGCATACTGGTGCGAGGCCTTCGTCGGCGGGGCACCCTCCATGGCGCTCTTTCGGCACTTCTACTGCCTCCTTGTCCTTTCACCGAAGATACTCTAGGAGGTGTCAGATTCTTTGTCGGCGAGGAGGGGGATTTTATACCCATCTCCATTCTCAGAGCCTTGTTAGAGTTTCTACATGACTGGGTGCTAGTTGAGGCCGGTCGGGCATGGACGTAGCTCCGAGGAGGCAGCCTTCATGGGTCCGGGCCCCCTCGCATGGCGCGTAGCGCATCTGACGAGCTACGGCCTGACCGACGATGGTGCAGGCATACTTATGGCAGCAGATCGCTCCTCTCCAAGAACACCGCAAGCCCCTCTGGGCCCTAGCGTCGGGTCGAGATGGGGCTAGACTCTCGGAGGGGCTCTATGCCAAGGAGACAGTGGATGCCCTCTTGGGCCTGCTTCTAGGCACGGAGCTCATGGCAGAACTTTGTCCCGACAAGGACGTAGAGCCGGGTGACAGCCCTAGATCCTCCCAGGATGTCCTCCACGTAAGGATGACCAACACTGTGTCTTCCTTCGAAGTGGACGCCTCCATGCCTCCCGAGGGTGAGACCCTCGGTTTCGCCGGGTAGGTGGGATTTGCCTCTGTGACACGGGTGGCCGGGAAACGACCCAGGCCCGAGGAGGTTCACGCCTTCCTTCCTCCGGGAGCGCGGAGGGCCAACTGGTCCTTGGCGAGAGTAGCAGTTGTGAGGTGAGTAGGCATTGCGTGGCTCTCTGAGGTCCCCTCTTCTCATTTCCTTCTTGTTTCTTGATCATGCTACTTCGACGCATGCGTGAGAAGAAGAGGAAGAAGGAGGAGCCAAAGTCAGGCTCCGGTGAAGCCTTGGGGTGTGCCAGGGGCTGCGCCCGCTCTTGCTAGCATGAAGGGGCCTCTCACCTACCGCCAAGGAGGTCCAGAGGTCTCCGATGCATGGATACCCCGGCCCTAGGGTGGGGGACCATTCTCTTGAGGAAGACCAGGATGATCTTGACTTAGTCATCGTGAGCGACGATGCTCCGTTGGTCGAGGACCCTATGGGCGCATAAGGCGCGTCGCCGTCTCTTGCCCGTGGCGGTCATGGTGATCCTTTCGAGGGAAGCCCCCGAGCCTCTAGGAACATGGGTTCGAGTGAGTTCCCTCTGCGGGACTCCTCGGATGCTTCCCTCAGCCAGTTAGGACGCCTTCGTGATGTGATGGTAGCCTCACATTCCGACTTTGCTGTAGAGGATCACCATCTTGCAGGCGTGTGGTGCCAGCTACTCCTGGAGCTGGATGCTCTCGAAGAGGCCTAGAAGCGGTGGGCAGACCATGGCGAGGCGAGCACCTCATGAGGTGTTCACACCCCTGGTGAGGTGCATGCTTTGGAGATCTTTCGAGACCTGGACTTGCCCTCTAGGAGGTCTGGCCCTTCCTACGTGGACCTGGGTCGCGTGGTGGGTGACCTCTCCATCCACGATCATGTGTTTGCCTTTTCCAAGCAGGATGCCGAACAAGACCGCCAAAGGGTTGCTCAGCGGGAGGCAGATGTGGCCCTTCACGAGGAGGCGGTCCGGATCCGCGGGGATGAGGCTGAGCTAGAGAGAAGCTGCCCGGAGGGGATGGAAGCGGTGCTAGAGATCTCCCGCTAGACTGTAGGGTTCGCAGCATAGAAAACAAAAACAATTCCTGCGATGGGTGAAGGGAATATGCCCTGAGAGGCAATAATAAAGTGTTTATTATGTGTATTCCAAGTATATGATAGATGTTTATTTTGCATGCTATAATTGTATTAATACGGAAACGTTAATACATGTGTGTTTAATAAACAAACAGAAAGTTCCTAGTTATGCCTCTCTCATAAACTAGCTCGTTGATTAACAAGATGATCAAGGTTTCCTGATCATGGACATTGGATGTTGTTAATAACGGGATCACAACATTAGTGTAATGGTGTGATGAACATTCATCCGAAGTATAGCATTACGATCAAAGTCATTGAGTTTATATTGCTATAACAACTTACGGAGTGATCCTAATCCTTAGATCATGAGATCATGTCAATCACTAACACCGGAAGAGTTTCTTGATAACATCAAACGTCACACCGTAACAGGGTGATTATAAAGATGGATTCAGAACTAATAAAGTGTTATGTTGAGGCTCATGGATCGAGAGTGGAATTTGTTCATCCCGATGACGGATAGATATACTCTGGGCCCTCTCGGTGATATCACATTGATTAGCTTGCAAGCAAGTGATTTGATCACTAGAATGTTATATCACAGGAACGAGAAAAGAGTGCATGTCGGTAACGATATCAAACTAGGTATGTAGATACCGATGATCGAATCTCGGACATGTAATATATCGTGAAACAAAGGGATTAAGATACTAGCGTAAAAGGTTCCGACGATCACAAGAAAGTCATCGTTGAATGTGTGGGAGTCAGTATGGGTCTCCAGATCCCGCTTCTGATTATTGATCCGAGAGGGGTCTCGATCATGTCCGCATTATTCATGAACCGTAGGGTGACACACTTAAGAGACACCGACATCCAATTGGAGCAAATGTTTCATGCCGAAAGAATGAACAAGCGCAGGAATTTATTTCACTAGATATCGAAACAGGTTTTCGGTGAAATTGCATAAAGTGGTTATGCATGTGAAATAGAATTCTAGCAAGGGGTTATTTGTGAATGTTTGTCATTAAAGTAATTGACAAAATTCTGAATAAAATAAAAGAGTTTTATTTAATGATAGTTTGCATTAAATTTGGTGGAAATTTAATGGGAATTTGAGTGGACTTTTGAGTGGAGGGAATTTAAAGGAGATTTGTGAGTGGAGTGTCCACCCACATGAATGAAGGAGGGGAGAGGGCATCCCCCATGGCCGGCGGCCACCCCCTTGGGTGCCCCCCCTCCTCCTATAAAAGGAGCCCCCCTCCTCACTTGTCTCTCACACATCCTCGTGAAGGATCTCTCTCCCCCTCTAGAATTTATCCCCCATGGTCTCGGACTAGCGAGATACATGTTCCCGGTTGCTATTCGGCAAGAAAGAGTTGTGCTTCCTCTGCATCGCTGGAGCGAGGAGGCGGAGGTTGCTCGGTGCCTCGAACGTGTGTGCGAGCACGGATGCGCTGCTGATTTGCGGCGCTAGGACTTCCTCTCGATCTTGAGATCGGCAAGAGATCGTCTACATCAACCACGATTTGAACTCGTTAAGCTTTGTCGGTCTTCAAGGGTATGTTCTCTACGGATATACATCCGCCCGTTGTTTGTATCTAGTAGATAGATCTTGGCATATAGTTCACATCGTAGGAAAATTTTTGTTTTCTATGTTGCGAACCCTACAATGGGAACAACTGTGTACCAAGATCTATCTACTAGATACAAGCAACGGGCGTATATACATACCTTGAAGACCGAAAAATCTTAACGAGGTTGAACTCGTGGTTGATGTAGACGAACTCTTGCCAGTCTCAAGATCGAGAGGAAGTCCTAGCGCCGCAAATTAGCGGCGCATCCATGCTCACACACACGTCCAAGGCACCGAGCAACCTCCGCCTCCTCGCTCCAGTGATGCAGCGGAAGCACAACTCTTTCTTGCCGAAAATCCACCGGGAACATGTATCTCGCTAGTCCGAGACCATGGGGGATAAAAACTAGAGGAGGAGATAGATCCTTCACGAGGAGGTGTGACTGAGAAGTGAGGGAGGGGTCTCCTTTTATAGGAGGAGGGAGGAACCCCAAGGGGGTGGCCAGTGCATGGGGCTCCCCCTTGCCCTCCCACCATTCATGTGGGTGGAAGCTCCACTCACAATTTGCCCCTTCAAGTCTCCACTCAAAAAATCCAACTCAAATTCCCATTAATTTCCACCAAATTTAATGCAAACTCTCTTTAAATAAAACTCCTTTTATTTATTCAGAATTTTTTCAATTACTTTAATGAAAAACATTCACATATAACCCCTTGCTAGTATTTCATTTCACATGTAGAAACACTTTCTGCAATTTCACCCGAAACCAGTTTCGGTATCTAGTGAAATAAATTCCTGCACTTTGTTTTTATTTTTAGCATGAAACTATTTGCTCCAAATGGTGTCGGTGTCGGTGTCTCTTAAGTGTGTCACCCTACGGTTCGCGAATAATGTGGACATGATCGAGACCGTTCTCAGATCAATAATCAGAAGCAGGACCTGGAGATCCATACTGACTCCCACAGATTCAACGCTAGTATCTTAATCCCTTTGTCTCGTGATATATTACATGTATAGGATTCAATCATCGGTATCTCCATACCTAGTTGATATCGTTACTGACATGTACTCTTTTCTTGTTCCCTTGATATAACATTCTAGTGATCAAATCACTTGCTTTCAAGCTAATCAATGTGATATCACCGAGAGGGCCCAGAGCATATCTATCCATCATCGGGATGAAACAATTCCACTCTCGATCCATGGACCTCAACATAACACTTTAGTAGTACTGAACCCATCTTTATAATCACCCTGTTGCGGTGTGAAGTTTGATGTTATCAAGATACTCTTCCAGTGTTAGTGATTGACATGATCTCATGGTCTAATGATTATCATTACTTCATAAGATGTTATAGCAATATAAAATCAATGACTTTGATCGTAATTCTACACTTCGGATGAATGTTCATCACACCATTCAAATAATTTTGTGATCTCGTTATTAACAACATCCAATGTCCATGATCAGGAAACCTTGATCATATTGTTAATCAACGAGCTAGTTTATAAGAGAGGCATAACTATGAACTTTCTGTTTGTTTATTAAACACACATGTATTAATGTTTTCGTATTAATACAATTATAGCATGCAAAATAAACATCTATCATATACTTGGAATATACATAATAACCACTTTATTATTTCCTCTCATGGCATATTCCCTTCATAGAGGACTGAGGAGCGCTCTCTCTATGTGGAACACCGCAACGCCAAGCTCGACGATCGCCTCCGTTGCTTCTACACGAAGGTGAACAAAGAGTGGGAGTAGCTGAAGAAGGACAACGAGGAAACGCTCTCGTGACTCCGCCAAGCCCTCCGGGATGAATGGAAGGATAAGGCCCAGACCCAAGAGGCTCGCATCTGTCAGAATAAGCGCAAGCTGCAGACCTCCCACGTAAGATGGAGGAGCGCCTGGCCGAAGCCATCATTGAGCTGGATGACCTGAAAGAGCCACGGGCCACCCCAAAATGACCTCGAGAAGCGTTGGAACAAACACAACTAAGTGGAGCGTGACCTCTAGGTGCTAGAGAAGGAGCGATGTAGCATGTACCGAGTGCTTGCCAGGCGCGTGAGCAAGACCCTCCGAGACTTTGGAGTAACTGACTTTTACTCCGGCCCCTTGCCAATGCTGACGAGGATGGCGCCTTCCTGAAACTCTTCTCCCGGATCACGACGGTGCTAGAAGGGAGAGCCACTCTCTACCACGAGTATCATCTTGACTAGTGCCAGAAAATGATGCGGGGCGTCGCTACCCAGGTCTTCTCCACACTTTACCAGCATAAAGCCAACTTCCCCTAGAGGGTACTTTTGTAGGAGGTGGAGCATCCCGAGGTGACTCCACTGGGCGAGGTTGGCCGCTTCCAGCAACTCGTGGATGAGCGTGTGTACGAGTTCGTGCCACTGTTCAAGCGGAATTAAGTGGATGACTCCTCCGAGGATGGAGCGACTCTAGAGGGAAAAGGCAGTGTTCCTCATGGAGGTTCACCTTCTACTGCTGGGAGCGACGTGCAGTCTCCCGAAGGCAGTGCTTCGGAGCCATCGTCCTAAGAGGCCCTTCGCGTTGTAATCCTTTTTTGGTGTACCTTGGCTTGTTGATCGTGGATGGAGCTGAAGTTATTTGTATGTCTTTTCCGCGTGCATCTGCTTGCACCTTGTCGGGGAGTTTGTAGTCCGCCGAGGCCTCTCAAGGAGAAAACCGTGCGGACTGATGAGTGCATATTTGCATCATGTTTAAGGTTATTATTTTGCATTCTAGATGAAGGATCTTGGTATTTTACGGTGTTCACATGCACTTTTTATGTTTATTTTCACCAAGATTAGGACAGATGATGGATCCGATGGACACAATTCATGGATCAGTTATATATGAGTGAAAAGGAGCCAAAAACTATGTAAATTTCTTATTTGGGAAATATTAGTAACACTAGAAGAAACCCAAAGCGAGCAAAGGAGACAGAAGGTTTAACGACCAACTATACGGGCCACCACCGTATAGTTGGCGCCGCCTCTGCCTCCTCAAATAGTTTCACCCCATGCAACTGGATCGGATAGATGACATACAGAACACCCATAAATCATCAAAAACCTCACCTCCGGAAAGGATCTGGAGGGGGAACTTGCCCTAGGGATCCATCTTCGCCCTAAGCTGATCTGGGAGGCCAAGGCATTTATCTCCATCTTCATCTACCGCTGCATCTCTATCACCACCATCATCTCCATCGATCCCATCTAGATCTTGTTGTAATTCTTGCACTAGTTGTGGATTTATACAAGTACTATTCATCGATAATCATTTCCATTACCATTGTCATGATGCTGTTTGCCTCCATGTCTGAGTAGATAATTAGTTCTTCGGGAGATGGAGAAACCCTAGTATATGATTGATATGAAATAGGGATTATTATGTTATACATCATTATATGTATGTGTTAATTGTCTTCATCTTGATGTTGGGAGTTGTGCACCTCCTTAATATTTGCCTCTCATGGGGACTCGGTAAAAAGGGGATTACTTGTTAGTAGATAGAGGGATGATAGCACTTACTGTGACTATCAAGTCGTTGTCATCCTTTACATACTAACACGGGGAAGCAAGGAGAACTCATTAAACCATGTCCATTTCGCGGGAGAAATCCCTTAAGAGCGGGATAATACGATTGATATCGTTTATCTGTCAGCTATGGTTATGAAGGATGGTGTGAGCAGTGGTTGCTGTCTAATCATCCATATACAGAGCTCCTCCCACATACATGCATATCATGAGAATATTCGTTATAATAATCTTGATCACTTATTCTAAATTGCTAGTGGTGTATCCACCACTCCCTGAGAACGTATTTTTTCCTACTGTAGTTTCAAACTTTCTTACGCACGTGATTACTACTTCCAGCAATAAGTTTTACTTTACTTTACTGTTTCAATCAACCAAAAACCAAAAAAATTCTACTTTTCTTGCATCCTAGAATTATTCCTTGAGTACTTCGTTTAGTTTTAGTTAAAAGCATTTTAGTCTTTCGCCTACTGCTCCCCGTGGGATCGATATCTTTATTTCGAGACTAGCTACAAATGATCTGTACACTTGCAGTCATCACGGACATACTGAAACGCCTACCGGGTAGTGTTAGGAACCAGGAACGAGGTAACTTGTCGTGGTATTGGCAGAGAGATGCTACTTGGAGTAGCTTACATAGAGGAGGCAAGGCGACGTAGGAGAATCCGGGAGCAAGGTCAAATGATGTACCCAGGTTTACGTCCCCTCGGTGGAGGATCTCTACGTCCTGCTGTCAATCCAGTATATGTTCATATATTGGTTTACAATGGAGTCGTCGTAGGTAGAGGGAGAGACTAGATCTACCCTGATGTGACAGATGTCCCCCAATGGGGTGCCCCTGGTGGCTTTATATATGCAACCAGTTAGGATTTACAAGTTTTTTGGTGAGCTTTGTATTGAATTCGCCGTCTTAGGCCTCCAGTCGGCGCCAGTCGTATGGGTCCAGTATATGCTAGTCGTCATATTCGGCGAGTCTACCCGCTCTGAGATTGGCGATCCAGCTGGCGATTCCTCCTCATGAGTGTACCCCGATTAGTATTCCCCCATCAGTAGTCCCTGAGCGTGTGGTCAATTCGACGCGGACTTGAGGCAGGGCACGGAGAGTCTTGACAATCGGTCATGGCAAATTGGCGATGAGCTCGTGAACAGATGCAAGAACCTTGAAGCGGGAGGCGGTCGGCCTAAGTCAGTCGGTGATGGCCTGTTGGCAAAAGACGCATGGAGTCGGTGAAGCCACCAGTTGCAGAGAGTCCCCGACCATGGAGGATGCCGAGTCCCCGAGCGCAGCGAGTGGAGAGGTCGAGTGGCGAGGTCGAGCGATCTGCGAGTGCTGAGTGTGGAGTGCGCCAAGTCCCCAAGCGCGGAGAATGGCGAGGTCGGGCGACCGGCGAGTGCCGCTATCTGGAGCATGGTGAGTGGCGAGGTCAGGGGACCGGCAAGTGGCGCTTTCTATAGCTCACCGAGTGTCCAAGCACGGCGAGTGGTGAGGTCGAGCGACCGATGAGTGCCGAGTCCCCGAGCGTGTTGAGTACACGGGGGCGATTCCACGGTGGCGAGTCCACGGTGGCGAGTCCCCGAGCGTATTGAGTACACGGGGGCGAGTCAGCGGTGGCGAGTCCCCGAGCATGTTGAGTACGCGAGGGTGAGTCCGAGGTGGTGAGCCCCCGAGCGTGTTGAGTATGTGAGAGCGAGTCCACGGTGGAGAGTCTCTAAGCGGGGCGAGACGCGGTCGTGAACCACGCGTACACACAGTATGCCTAGGAGTAGTCCCCGAGGCTCGGGTTGGCTTGTAGAGGAGACTTGCGGCTCTTTAGATATGCATACTCTAAAAATAGTAGTGGTTGTTGCCAATCATGGCGAGTGGCGAGGTCAGGCGACCGGCAAGTGGAACTGTCTAGAGTGTGCCGAGTTCCCGAGTGCGGCGAGTGGCGAGGTCGAGCGACCGACGAGTGCCGCTGTCTGGAGCGTGGCGAGTGGCGAGGTCGGGCGATCGGCGAGTGCCGCTGTCTGGAGCGTGCAGAGTCCCAGATTACGGCGAGTGGCGAGGTTGAGCGACCGACGAGTGCTGCTATCTGGATCGCGCCGAGTCCCCGAGTGCAGCGAGTGGCGAGGTCGAGCGACCGGCGAGTGCTGTTGTCTGGAGCATGCCGAGTCCCCTAGTGCGGCGAGTGGCGAGGTCGAGCGACCGACAAGTGCCACTGGCTGGAGCGTGATGAGTGGCGAGGTCGGGCGACCGACGAGTACCGCTATCTGGAGCGCGCCAATTCCCCGAGCACGACGAGTGACGAGAAATACACCAGACCATTTTGCTGAGTAGGAGAAAAAGGCAAAACTACAGTAAGATGTATTTATGAAACATATTGAATATTTGTAAAGAGTACGATTCATAGATGTTGAAATAAAATGCATGTTGTTTATTGGATCAGTTAGTAGTACAAAAGGTTTACACGTATCTTTTTATGAGTAGGCAGACCTCTAGCATCAAACGCTTGTCGGGTAACAGGGACGCAACGCCAAACTGATGAACCCGAAGACAAGGTTGGCCTTTTGGTACCTAGCCTCACTACTTCAACGAACGCGAATAAATAACAGACAAAACAGAAACCGAGTATGCTTTGGTCCCTGAAAGGTTCATATACGACTGCATGGTTAGCTTTGGAGAATGAACGAAGATGCATATATATTTCGGAACCATAACATGTACAAATGTAAAAAAACTTAGTTGTGACAAGTCCACGACAGTGAGTTCACGAGCGTCATGAGTCCGCGGCAAATCCGCCATAGCCGAGTAACTAAGTTGGCTCTTTCGCGCGCCATAGCCGAGCGACTAAGTTGGCTCTTTCGCGATTAAATAAACATGCATGCCGTGTGCGCCAGAGCTTCTCGGGGAAAGATGCAGGTCGCTCAAGATACCATAGATCGGATAGCTTCGATGTCCTTCTCTACTTAAGGTAGTAATGCCAATACGATGCATGCAAGGAATTAGATCCAGATCAAATAATCAAATAATAATTTAAAGAGGGAGAGATGGGATTCAAAGGAAAACTCGTTGGTAGGTTCTCGTTTCCAAGTTTTTTCTCCGCCGATTTGTAAGTACACGATCGCGTGCCATCTGACTCGCATGCCGCTTCTCTCTATTGCTTTCTGTCCTATAATGGATGATGGGTTGGATAGATTGATTTTTTTACTGGAATGTGATTGCTTCCGCTCGCTCGCCGGCCGGCAAAAACAACCGTAGTGGTTAAGGCTACTCTGAGCTCTTCTTGCATCTAGGATTAGTCTTCCCAGCCAAATCGTACAAGAAGCATGCACGCCCAAATAAAGTATTCAATTGGTAGGGCAAAAAACCAGAATAATGAAACAGAATCAGAAACTCATTGGACGGATGAAGCGATCTCCGTGTGTGCACGTGTATGAAATTTTCCGAGTTGACTGCATGCGTCGGCCGCGTTGGCCGGCAGCCGGGGCGATAAATCGGCTTCTTTGATAGAAGTCCAGGTGCGATCGGCTGTGGGCGACCATGAGAGATCCTGTCTAGATTATCACTTCCAAGCGTCTTGCATCACGGTGGGCGCCAACTGTCATGGTATTGGCATGGCAGATGCTACTGGGTTAGCTTACGTAGAGGAGGCAAGATGACGTAGGAGAATCCAAAAGTGAGATTGGCACACGATGTACCCACGTTCATGTCCCTTCGGTGGAGGATCGCTATGTCCTACTATCAATCCAGTATATGTTCATAGATTGGTTTACAATGGAGTCGCCATAGGTAGAGAGAGAGACTAGATCTACTCTGATGTGAGAGATGTCCAACAAAGGGGTGCCCCTGGTGGCTTTATATATGCAGCCAGATAGGGTTTACAAGTGTCTTGGTGGCCTTGTATTGAAGTAGCCGTCTTGGGCCTCCAGTCGGCGCCAGTCGTATGGGTCCAGTATATGCCAGTCGTCATATCCGGCGAGTCGACCCGCTCTGTGATTGGCGATCCAGCTGGCGATTCCTTCTCAGGGGTTTACCCCGATTGGTATTCCCCCATCATAACTTAATGCCGCCTATGGGTGGTAAGTTCAGAGCTCGAAGGTTTCTGGTCCCGCATGCTTCTGGCTGCTGGAGGGTAGAGCCTCGCGAGCCGCCCCGTAAGCCTCTCAAGGAGAAAATTGTAGGGCAAATGCTGAATTGGCTGGCCTTTCCAGGTGGGACCACCAGCTAACATAAAGGTTTTTTTTGTATTTTAATGGCCAGGAAATGTGGGTGAGGTAACTTGCGGACGAGGAACGAGCCGTAAGTTCAGAGATCGACACTTTAGGTTCTGGAAAGCTTGGGCCATAGAGGTCAGATCCTCATGAGTCGTCAGGAACTGTGGATGAGGTAACTTGCGTCCAAGAAACGAGTCGTAAGTTTAGAGCTCAACACTTTAGGCCCTAAAGATTTGGGCCGAGGAGGTCAGAGCCTCATTAGCCATTCGGAACCGTGGGCGAGGTAACTTGCGGCCGAGGAACCGGCCATAAGTTCAGAGCTCAACACTTTAGGTCCTGAAGATTTGGGACACGGAGGTCAGAGCCTCATGAGCCACACCGTAAACCTCTCACTACAAGAAAAATGTCCTTTTACAACGGACAATTTTTTGTGATTGAAGGTCCGTTTTTCGTGGTTGAAAAACCTTCTACGACGGATAAAAATCGTGGTAGAATTCCCATCACAAATGATTCTACCATAGTGTTTTTTTTTGACCGTGGCGGATTGCATCCTTTAGGCATGAAAAGTCGTTCCGTCGTAGATCTGTTCGCCAGCCGCGTTGACTGCTGACGTCATGAAAACTGCCACTGGCGAACGCCGTTAACGGTCATTTAACGCTATTAACTGTCAATGAAACCACGGTAGAACCCAGGTCTAGCCAAGGCTTGTTAATTATTAAGTGGGTTAGCCCATTAAGAGAGCCTAATAGGATCATTGCCCTTTATTGTTTCGTCTTGCACTGTTACAAATGGGCCCAGCGGTGCTGCCGTAGGCAGACCGTAAACTTTCTGGCCCGTTACAGTTTCCACATGCACTGTTTGAAATTGGCCCGTTTGCACGGCCCATAAATTTCTGGCCCGTTAGTTATCCTCCCTACACTGTTTGAAATGAACCCGTTGGCCAGCCCACTTTGGCCAGTAACCTTTCTGGCCCGTTACTATATAGCTACGGACTATTCAAAACGGGCACATATACTTTGGGCTCATTACTGTTCAGACCCGTAAATATCCGGCCCATGTTCTGGCATGTTACTGTTTTAACCTGGTAAGTTCTTCGGCCTGTTAATGTTTCGTCCTAGTGCAAATTCGGCCTGTTACTTTTCTGTCCTGGCCTACTACTATTATAGCCAGTTACTGTTTTGGCCATTTAAGGTTCTGGCCCATTACTTTTCTGGTCTCTTACTGTTTCAAGTGTTACTGTCTCGGCGTATTACTGTTCTGGCATGTATTGTTTAGAGATGTTACTGTTTCGGCCTGCCACTGTTATGGTGTGCTACTGTTATAGACAGTTACTGTTACTAATCTCGCATGTGCATCGGTCCCGTTACTTTTATGGTCTTTTATAGTTTCTGCATTTCTCGAGCCCATTTCTATACCAGAAAAGGTATACAACTTGTGAGCATTTTTAGTGTTCACCATCGGTTTAATACAAGATGGGAAAATACATAGAACGATATTGTACCATAATCAAACTGTATAGCGTAGGTACGGTATCGCCTACTGCTATGTGTGGACGACATCAACTAAATGCCTACACCGTGTATGCAATTAGTCTAGATATTACATCAAATTAAGGATGGCAATTTTATCCATGGGTATGTGTACCCGCGGGTAACGTACCCGTATGGGTAGGGTATGGGTACACTTTTATACCCATGCGTAATACCCATACCTACTCGTTAACTCACGGGTATGGGCATGGGTCTAGACTTGTACCCACAGGTATACCCATACCCTGCACGTTTAAACTGACATTTCCAACTTACCTATAGAGTTTCAACCTATGCGGCCGAGAAAAGTAAGGACGAGTATCATATTACCACTTCTAAACTTTAATTTGATACTTTCATGTACTCATCTATTATTAGTAAGTAGAGATTATTGTCTTTCACTATTTTATGATTTCGAGTAACTTGTGTATTATTTGATATACCCGTTGGGTACCCAAAGGGTACAGGTACCCGTTGGGCACTACTAGGAAAAGGTCATCTGTGGCGCACCTAAAAGGCCCATCCGTGACGCACTAGTAGTGCGCCACGGGCCTTGCGCTACGAATATCTCCTAGCCGTGGTGCACTGCCTGGTGCGCCACGGTTATGTTGAGATAGGCGTAGCGCACCTGCTAGTGCACCACAGATATGTTGGCAGGTGCGCTACGCCTTGGATCTTCTGTGGCACACGTTGCAGTGCACCACTAAGCTGCGCATGTGCGCTATAGTTATAGTGCGTCACAAAAGCTGTGCCATGTGCGTCACGGGTGTCTTTTTTTTTAATTTCAGGGTCAGATGATATACAATACATATTATATAAGCAAATATACACACAGATGTAAGATATATACAGTTATATATATAAATACACAATTCGCAAAACAAGATTGAAACAAATACATATAGATAAGTATCATACATGAATACATAAGTTATACATTGTTTCGATCAAGTTACAAAGTAGTTGGTGACATGCGAATACATGTGTCGATCAAACAAGTTAGAGCTCGGAAGCTCTCCTAGACATCTAAACTAGCTAGACACAAACGCGGGATAAACAACCAAAGAAGATAAGCATGATCACCGCGACGAAGGTGTAGGTCTTCATCCGATTCCTCGTCCTAACTCCCGCTAGATAGCGCGTGTATCTAGCTTCCGTCTCCGCCATAGTGTTGTACCCTTTGTAGCTATTGCCGCTGAAACGGTGCACCTGTCTCCGGCAGTCTTCCCAATCATCGTAGACTCCGGGAACCCGTCCCTTGTACACGACGTACCACGTCATCTACAAGTTGACAATAGTAATTAACCGATGATTGAAAAAACACATATATAATTAAAGTCGCATATGAAGATACACTTATAGAAAGTACTCCTAAATCAAAAAGAACAAACTCAAAAAGCATGCCTCATATATAACTAGGTTGTTTGACACAGGAATATGCTACGATGGAACTGTCCGCCAAGTAGGATGCACAACACCTGGACCTGTGCATAGCACAAGGCGGACAATCCCATCGCAGCACATTCACATATAGTGTGCCACGACATTTCAATCATCGGCATTATTCTCGAAAAAGACCAAAGTAACTCGAAAAGAATGCCTCATATATATATATATACATAGGTCGTTGGACACAGGAATATGTTACGATGGAACTATGAGCCAAGTAGGATGCACAAGACCTAGACTTGTGCATATCACAAGGCTCACAATCCCGTCGTAGCACATTCACATATATATTGTGCCACGACATTTCAATCACTGGCATTATTCTCGAAAAAGACCGAAGTAAATCAAAAAATACTGCCTCATATATATACATAGGTCGTTGGACACAGGAATATGCTACGACGGAACCGTGAGCCAAGTAGGATGCACAAGACCTGGACTTGTGCATATCACAAGGCTCACAATCCCGTCGTAGCATATTCACATATATAGTGTGCCACGACATTTCAATCATCGACATTATTCTCGAAAAAAGAGTATGGAAAAAAGAAGGACCAAAGTGAGCAAAGGACCAAAGAGTAAGCAAAAAAAACCAAGCATTGATTGATATATAATAATAATAAGCAAAATAAGTAAGCGATGATTCATAAACCTAATAAGATAAGTATAGTAGCATGTACACTTGTCCAAACACACACAAAGGTCATCTATAGTTTGTAACTACAACTAGGCCAACATCAAGCCTTCTGGCTCGGCTTAGGGAACAGGAGGACGCCTTGTCTCGTCATGAACTTCCTATAGTCATCCTGCATCTCTAGGCGATCTTCTATGTCACGGTTATTCGGGATATTTCCTCCGTAGAAGATCCCACCCCCCGAAGTCATGACATCACGAAAGATGATTTGCCCCAAACTACTGCTGGATGCGATACATCTCTTGTCTAATATCTGAATCAGTGATCTTGGCCTTTGCTTTGGCCCACTGTTTGAGACGATCTGGCAGCGTAGAATTCTGCTGGTCAAGTAGGAACGCCCTCATGTGATGGAGTGCGTAGTAGGCTTCCTTCTTACTATTTTCTGGCTGCTTCATGCAGGGGAACTCCATTACGTGGATCTTTCTCGGATAGAAGGCATCTCTCTATCGTCAGCACGCCGTCATGCACACTCTGCAGTTCTGAACTGGCGAGCCTCCGCAAATTCTTAGGTAGCATGGGCTCACCCGCCACATGAATCCTCCACATAATACCCTCGGGTCTTGGTGGCCCGTCCCGAAACATGATCGGATTTGCAGTTGTTGACGCCACTGGCTGGCTCGAGCTGCTAGATTTTCTTTTCCTGCCCTTTTTTTCCTTTTGGAGAGCGGGCAGGCACCGCAATCTGAGCACTGGCTGCCCTATGTAGTGTGTCAGGGCTTAGAATAAATGGCCGGTTGGTAGTATTAGTTGTCTCTGTAAAGGCGCAAGCTGGAGGCGTCTCCTGAGAACCAAACAGATGCTTGGTGATATTGGCTTTCTTTGTGGGGCCACCGACTAGGTCTTCGTTGCTAAACTGATTTTTGAAGAAGTGATCATTCCAGTCTTCGTCGTCCTCGGCCGGATCCTGCGCCATGTGCATATCATCAACATGATCATCCGACCCACCGCGTGGAGGTGACGGCGAGGGCGGTAAGGGTGCCTTGCAACCGCTTATCGCTGGCACGACAGGCAGTGCTGTTGTCTGTGGCGTGATGGCCCCCGCCGGCCCCAAACAGATCATGCTCTTTGTCCATTGCAAGAATAAGACAAAGCAACTTCTGAGGACAGCCGTCTCTTCTTCATCCGCTCCTGGGGGTTGAATGGGAGGTTCCAGTTCGTCACAGACCCTTAGCACTCGACTAATTTTAACCCTCTGCACGCTATCTGGCATCGGCCTTGAGTGGAACGTGCGCTGCAAGGGTTGAACGATGGTACCTTGGCAACATCCCTCAACTCGTTGTTCACGTAGCATAAGAGAGTGCAAGGAACATCCGTCTTCGGAAAACATGTACGGCATCGTCAGAGATTCCATAAGAGTAATAGATGGCGTGAAAGGAGGTAAAGCAATTTGTTTACCGTGATGGGGTCGAGATCGGCTAATGTCGAGGCACCGCATACGGCGACGGGCGTGCAAGAGATGGAAGGGCTGCTTGATGGCGCGGTGCTGTCCGCCGGTGTATTCTCCCTACCGCCGGGTGCTTGGAGCTCCGGTGCCGCCGCGACGATGGCAGGGGGCCACCAACATGTACTCTGGCGCCACGGTGATCTCAGGGGGAGTCACCAACACTTGCGGCGCCGCTGTGCTAGCGGGCGGAGTCACGAACACGTAGTTCGCATGATTCGTCGGTGCCGCGTTGTTCGAGTGGCTGCTGACCATGCTTGGAATCGGGCACGGCCCTACTCGACCACCCGCACTCCAGTTCGCTATTGACTCTACCAAGGTAGGAAGGAAGGACGTGCGGGTGATTTCCAGGTTGTCTTGGACGATCTGCGGGATCCGTGCCACTTGTTCCTTAAGTTCTTGAACCTCGCGGTTTTCCTCCTCGCTCCTTCCCGACGGTGCCAAATGCGTCCTCGGCGGTGGACCAAATTGATCCACCCAATTCTTACCCCCGAGGCCGGCCAGACGGCCAGCCGACGACGGCTTCTTCGTAACCGACTCTATTTTCTTGGCCCGGTTCATCGCCTTGTTAAAAGGGTTATCCCACCGGCTGGCCGCCGTCGACCCCTGGGATGAGGAACCCTGGGATCCATGACTAGCAACAATTTCCTCCTCCCGTAGAAGAAGTAATAGTGAATCGTTAAGATCATCGATTAGAATGCAATCGAGTTGATCCGTGGTAATTAGATTACTTACCACAATTTCCTCGAATTCCTTCACTACAGGATCCACGGTGAGTTGTTTGGTTTTTGGGTCCACATGGTAACGGGGCCTGATGAAGTTCCGAACCTGCCCGGGTTCGAATTTCACAAAGGGATTTTCTATCCCCTTGGATCTATACTCTCCGTCCTCCTTATTCCATTTTTCCTCCGCGGTTCTGTATCCACCAGATCCGAGATGGTGATGACCTATATTCATCGCCTGCAGCACCTTTCCCCGATTATTATTGGCCAGGGCTCTTTCGGATTCACACCTCTCCTTGAACTCCAGGAACTGATCTTTGGTGATCTGCGGGTCAATCTTCTGGATCTCCACGAGACTTTTGCCTTCTTTATAGATCTTCTTCTTTATCCGGGTTCTCCAGCTGGCCAGGGCGGTGCTCATCTTTGTGAGGGCGGATTTGTTTACTTCGTTCCCATGATAATTTGTGTTCTGATACTTAGCGGGGAACTTGTATCTTGCGTGCAGCTTCTCGAAGAGGACTGTGCGCAAGTGGCCATTATATTTATGCCGGAGTTTCTCGGTGTTGATCGAGATGGTTGTCCGGGTGATCGCCGCCACTTGCCCACCGTACCCTTTGACGACAAGGGCGGGCTCCAAAGGAACCCCTGATGGGCTCACTTCGGTAATTTCCTCCCTGACGGTGCCGACCGTGTTCGGGCGCCGTTCCTTTGGCTTCTTCTTCTTCTTAGGAGGATTGCTACCACTCCCTGTGCCCTCGCCGCCATCAGTGGTTTCATCACCCGCCATTCCTTCGGCTTCTTCCTCCGCGTCTTCCATCTCATCATCCTCGCTCTCCGAAGGATGGTATTCTTCATCGTCTTCTAGCCGCTGGGCCGCCTCCCAGAATGTCAATTGTTTATTTGGAGGTCTGAGTTCTCCTTCAGCGCTGATGCGCTTAGAACATCCAGCCTCGTCGTTGTCACACATCTTTGCACTAATAAAAAACAAATAATTGGTTAAATGCACGGAAAAATCCGGCATAACCTTTGCTAATTTTCTTAAACTAGGAGTGCCTGATTTCTGCCAAAACGGAAGTTAATGAACATCCCGGCAAAAATTGGGACTCATTTTATACAAGAACCTGTATAAACGATATAATAAAGTGCTTCATACAAGCACAAGAACAGCCAGCATAGCCAGTACATTACCAGCACAACAAGCACATCAAGATCATTACAGGTATTACCATCACCATCAAGCAAACCAGTACTAAAACCATCACCAGGATCAGTACTAAAACCATACAGCATAACTAGGATTTCAGCAGGAGCATTTCATCAGTATATACACATTGTTTCATCAGTATATACAGCATTACTAAATTTCATCGTGATAAGTACTAAAAAAGTAAAAAAGTACTGATCCTAAATTTAGGTGGACAGGCCGGAAAAAGTACTAAAAAAGTTCATTAGGATCAGTACTAAAAAAGTACTAAAAGATTTAGGTCAGCCAGACAGACATATTTTCTTGTTTTAGGTGGACAGGCCGATAATTAAGAGGCATGATACTAGTACTAGTCGTCACCATGTTTTTTTCCTTTACACAAGTGGGGTTGCTGTCTGGATTTGTTTATAGTCTAGACACTTTTTCCATTTGGAATTTTTCTTTTCAGAAAACGTCTTGTGTGTTGGAACAACCCCTTGATTCTCAGATTCTAGCATAAGACCATTTCTTTTTTATTGCAAAAAAGTTGCTATGTTTTGAAGTACTACTGGTAGAAAATAAAAAGCATGGGCCTTCTGAATGTTTCTTACGCGCTGACTAATAGTATAAAATACGGACAACACATGGTTCTGCTGATGTGATGATAATCTGAATTAATAATGTGTTTCACAATTTAGCTGTGTAAACCTTGTATATACTAGCAACGTCAGCAATTAAGTTGGTAGTAATAGTACTGCATCTCAAACAAGACCACTACAGGCAGCAGGGATGATGATGATATGCAATCCACAAGTTGGAGCCCCAACTTGGTCCAGTCCAGAAGAAGAAACATTCATGTCGCCTTTCGCAAGCACCTCCCAATAACACACCATCCATTTCTAGCAAAGCTACTACTACCTAGACACTGGTAACAGAAGCAGTAGCAGCACCTGTACCATCATATCCATGACTGAATGGAATTTAAACATCATCGTACCACCTCATGCAACTATCTTGCCTCCTGAATCTTCTCTGAATGGAACCTAAATCAACCTAAATCAGTACTAAAAAAATTTAATACTGAACTAAATTTCTGGCCTGTCCACCTAAATCTAAACCTAACCTACAATGAATCAATGACTAAGCCTAAGCCTAAGCCTAAACCTCAACCTAAATCAACCGAGAAGTGGAGAGGGGAGAGAGGGAGAGAGGGGAGAAGGCTCACCTCTGAGACGAAGACGACGACGAGCGCGCGGGTGAGGCGGCGCCCTCCTCCTCCTCAGCCTTGAGCGGCGGTGGCCTCCTCCTCCTCGAGCGATAGCGACCTCCTCCTCCACGGATCGGCAGCGACGGCGACCTCCTCCTCCACGGATCAGCAGCGACGGCGACCTCCTCCTCCACGGATCGGTAGCGACGGCGACCTCCTCCTCCACGGTCTCCTTCTCGAGTGGCGGCGGCTTGCAGGGCTGGGAGGCGGCGGATCGACAGCGGCGGCGGGGGCTCGAGCGAGATGGGTGGGCGCGTCTATGGGGATGAGGGACGTGCCTGTGCGTGCACGTGTGGATAAGGCAAAGATAGGCGTAGCGCACTCTGGCATAGTGCGCTACAGATATCCATAGCGCACTATGCTAGAGTGCGCTACGCCTATCTCCTCTAGCAACTGTATAAGAAAAAAGCCGTCCCACTATTTAACAGATTCACTACCCTATCCCACTGGTTCTGCCCACTGCTCTATTCTAAACTTCTGAGCACCCAGGTTCGAATCCTGGTGCCCCCTTTTTTATTTTTATTTTAAAAATACTTTTAAATGTTCCAAAAATGCCCAAAAGTGGTAATATATGCCATATTTGTGTTTTTTTATTTTATAAATACTTTTAAATGTTCCAAAAATGCCCAAAAGTGATAATATATGTCATAAAAGTGGTACAGATAATATAATTCAAAGTATAACTAAATTTCATAATAATTTGTCCATAATAATATGAATTGGGCACGGCCCTACTCGACCACACCCGCACTTTACAATCTTTTTCGACCTCGCGTTTTATAATAGTTTTTGAGCTAGCATTTTACAATGTTTTTCCCTTCTTTGTCGCGGTTGAATAATATAGCCCCGACACTTTAATGTTTCTTCTTTTGAACGGGCTACCTTTTTTTGGTAGGGTTGTCCTTTTTATTCTTCTGATGTATGTTGCTGCATCGTAGTCGTCGTCATCTTCAATCTTTGGATCGCCGTACTGGTCGAAGTCTTGCTCGTTGGCGACTCCATCCATTCCGATGATGTTTATTTTTCCTCTCCTCACGACAACACGGCTAGGCTTTGTCGGGTCGTTAATGAAAAAACATTGGTCCACTTTGGTAGCCAGTACCCACGGTTCATTTTTCGCGGCCACGTTCGCACCGGCGGCCTTGGATTTGGCTGCTTCGGGTATAACCATGGTTGTGAAATACCGGTCTTCTCTTTCGACGCTCTTTGCCCATCTAACACGGAACATAGGCACCTTTTCTCCATAGTAGTCGAGCTCCCAGATCTCTCGATTCTTATGTAGAATCTTTCCTTCATGTTGTCATCGGTGTAGAATTCCGACGTTACGCCTGAGTTCTGATAATCACACTTGTTGTCCTTTCCTCCGTGTAGAATATGTAGCCGTTGATATAATACGCCTGATAGGTCACCAGGTTTTGCATCGGTTCCTACGACAAGGTGAATATGATCTTTTCCATGTCAGAAGAATGCAATCACGGGGGATTATCAAGGAGCGTCTGTCTAAACCAACACGTGAAATCTGAGTTGTGCTCTTTGATTATTTCTCCCTGCGTCCTCTGTATGCCCCGGTCACTGTACTTCTTCTCGATTAACCTTTTGTGCTTCTGTACCCAAGGATCGACCAGTTCTAAATGTTGTAGCGCGACGAGGTTTGCTTGATCAAAGTCTGCGCGTCGAAAATTGAAGTCTGCATGCAGTATGCGACGACCTCTCGGTGACCAGATCTGTCGAGCTTGCCAAGGTGCCTGTTGACGGGAAGACCGACAGGGTTCTCGATGTCTAGATAATTCGTGTAGAAAGAGATCCACACTTCGGCCAGAAAGCCCTTGGCTATGCTTCCATCTGGACGGGACCTGTTGCGAACGTATCCTTTGATGTGTCCGTTCATCCTTTCGAACGCCATCATGCTGCAGAGGAACATCAGACCGAGTTGGACGATGTCCTCCACGACATGGACCAGAAGATGCACCATAATGTCGAAGAATGCGGGTGGGAAGTAGACCTCAAGCTCGCATAGTATCACCACGATCTCCTCTTGTAGCCTCCCGAGCTGATTCACGCCAATCGACTTCCTAGAGATGACGTCGAAAAACTTGCAGAGGCCAAATAACGTTTCACGGACGTGCTCGTCCATTATCCCTCTTAGTGCAACCGTAAGTACCTGCGTCATTAGCACGGCACAGTCATGAGACTTCATGCCACTGAACCTCTGCTTCGCCTTGTCTAGGTATCTGCTTATCTTGCCCGTGTAGCCGTAAGGAAATTTGACTCCTAGAAGGCACTTGAAAAACTGTTTGATCTCATCCTGGCTTAGAGTGAAGCAAGAAGGAGGGCAGTAATATTCGTTCTTCTTGAAATTTTTACCCTTCCGGCGACCTTGTGTCGTCTCTGACTCATGATCATCGTCATCTTCCTGATCATCAGGAGTAGTGCGTCCTCCGTGAAGCTCCTTCTGGATACCCAAGCATATCAGGTCGTGCCTTGCTTTCAGACCATCTTTCGTCCTATCTGGCATGTTGATTATGGTGGCGACCAGACTCTCTCACACGTTTTTCGTGATATGCATGATGTCGAGGCTATGAGGCGTGCGGAGAAACTTCCAGTATGGCAAGTCCCAGAAATCGGACCTTGTTTTCCATACCTTCATCAGCGGCTTGTCTTGCTGCCTCTTTCGCTTCTTCCCAGGCTTAGAAAAATCTTTCTAGTATTTCAGCAACTCTTCCACTTCTTCGCTACTCCTACGCTCTGGGATTCCTCGGGTCTCGGATTTGCCATCGAACAGGTCTCCACGTTTTCTCCATGGATCATTCTTGCCGAGCCACCTTCGGTGCACCATGAACACGGTTTTCGATGACCCTGGATCTTTATCTAGTTGGAGATAGCTTGTGTTATCCATGCACCTAACGCATGCGTAGAATCTTTGGATAACCTGCCCCGAGATATACCCGCAACCTGGATAGTCTTGCACCGTAGTGACCAGCGCGGCTCTCATAGTGAAATAATCTTGTGCGACGGCATCGTAAGTATTGGCTCCAGATTCCCATAATGTGGCTAGCTCCTCTTTCAAAAGTCCGAGATACAGATTGATGTCGGTACCAGGTTGTTTCGGCCCTTGAATTAGCATACTCATCTGTATGTACTTCTTCTTCATGCACAACCATGGAGGGAGGTTGTACATCCATACAAACACGGGCCAAGTGTTGTGCGTGCTTGTCTGGCTACCGAACGGATTGAGTCCATCGGTGCTCGCACCAAGCCTGATGTTCCTCGAATCTCCACCGAATTCTGGGAATTCGAGGTCCAATGCTTTCCACTGGCTAGCATATGAAGGGTGCGTCATCAGCTTATCCTTTTCGGGGTCATCATTGTCATATCCTGGCTTCTTCCTTTCCGCATGCCATCGCATGAGCTTCGCTTCCTTAGGGTCCGCGAAATAGCGCTGCAGACGAGGAGTGATAGGAAAGTACCATACCACTTTTCGAGGTGCTTTCTTCCCTTTCTTGTATCAACTCACGCCGCACACCGGACATGTGGTTTTCTCCGCGTCCTCGCCCCGATAAATGATGCAATCGTTGATGCATACGTGATATCTAATGTGCAGTAGATCGAAAGGACAGACGATTTTCTTGGCGTCCTCGATACTAGTTGGAGATGTGTTCCCCTCCAGGAGACGATCTTGCCAGAATGCCATCATATCGTCGAAGCTTGCGTCGCTCAATTTGTGTTTTGCCTTCATATCCATAGCCTTGACCGTTACATTCAACTGGGTATCATCGGGCCTGCATCCTTCATACAATGGAGTAACCGCGTCTTTCTCAAGTTGCGCAAGTTTGGCTTTCTCTCTAGCGGCAGCCCTGGCGTTACTCGTCTTCTTGAGAAGGAGCTCTTGCACATAAGGGTCCCGCACCCAACCTGACGTTGTTCCATCGTCGTCTCCTCCTCCGGCATCTAGATCATCATCATCCCGGTCTGCTTCCGCACCTTCACCATCTCCAGGAGACTCTTCATCATCTCGCCCGTTCTCTCCATGATGATGATCATCGTCATGTTGCCCACCTTCACCGTCTCCATCGTCTTCGTCATCGCTTATCCAACGAGTGTATCCATCCATGAAACCATGGCGGAGCAGGTGCGCCTGCAGATTCCCGGAATCTGGGTCGATCACCCAGTTGAGTTTGCATCTTCTGCACGGACATCTTATATCCGTCTTGTTATTTTGTATCATGTCGGCCGTCGCACATTTCAAAAATCTAGCCACAATGCCTTCGCTCATTATGCGGACCATTTTTGCCTGCACTGTGTACACGGTACAATTAGAAGTCTATTAGAACCACATAATGAATGAATGCATGCAATGGTCGATAGAAAATTTCTGCATGACCTATCCTAAAATTAGGACCTTTGCGAAATGCCAAAGTCTTGCCAAAATGGAAATGAATCAACATTTTGGCAAAACAAATGGCAACTTGTTCACACATAGACACAAGAGAGAGAGACCGATCCATATACACATGAACATATCATTATCCTATCCATACACACATGCATGAGCATCATCGATACTCTCCATATACACACACATGACCATTGAGATCCTCTCCATACACACATCATGAGCATCGATCATCTACATACGTATGAGCATATCATCCACATACACATGAACACATCCTTACATGGACAACTTACCGAGATGAGAGACCGATCACGAGAAGATTTAAAGGAGAGGTGCGCGCGAGATCGGAGAAGGAGAGACCGGAGAGCTTCCTCTATTACGTATGTAACATCCAAGACAAGTTCTACATGCTAAAAATGGTGAATGAGTGGAGAAATTGAGATGGGAAGGATAAGGATCCCGACTAGATCTAAGGAGGAAGAAGAAGGGGAAAGTGAAGTGTGGGGTGGTGGATGATCACATATGTGCACAAAGTGGAGCTGCCAAAAAAAAGTGTCGCCACATCCGTGGCGCACGTGGCCCCAGTGCGCCACAGGGATTAATAACATCCGTGGTGCACATGCCATAGTGCGCCACGGATGTGTCTGCCCGTTTTACAGAGCAGAGGGGCATGCGCTTAGACGTAGCGCACCCCCCAATGTGCGCCACGGATAACACTAACAAGCGTAGCGCACCTACCGTATGTGCCCTACGGATATCTGGCGTGCGGCCAGCAGGGCCCTGGCCCACACATATCTATGGTGCACTATGAGCATGTGCGCCACGGTTGTTCTAGTTACTAGTAGGGTACTGCCCATAGGTGAGACACGCCTGTTTTAGCCGTGGGGCACTTCAACCATGTGAGCCACGGATGTGTTTATTACCATAGCCATTTTCCTAGTAGTGGGGTATGGGTACGGGTAAAGTTTTATACCCGCGGGTATGGGTAGAGGTAAATTTTTGTACCCATTGACTAAATGGGTATGGGTATGATATTGCTCTACTCTGCACATACCCTGCACATTGCCATCCTTACATCAAATGCAAACTACTTAAAATTATTGCATACTATCAACTCAAAGGAAAGAAAAATCGGTATTTCAGTTGACAATCGAGTTGATAACAGTCCTCAATTTTATTTATCCATCACCTACATCTCCCTTTTGACTGTAACATATACAGTGGAAAACAAACTTGAGACATGATCTTGCGGCCCCCTCTTTGGTGGCGATAGAAATAATTGCAATCTAAAACTAAGAAATAACAAGTTAATACATCAAACAAGACAAACTACTCATTTAACTGATACGACGCGAGCTATGAACTGGAGTTTACTACTGGTCAATGGTTCAAATATATTGACCATCATGTCAAAAAACAAGACAAGCAAATACTAAACAAGTGTGCCTACCGAACGAGAAATATAACAATGTGTGTAGCTTAGAATTTCAGCAAATATAAACTAGTCAGGTCATTTTAACAAATATATATAGAAGAATAAACCAGACAATGGCATGCAGTTACTGCCGTAGCTAAGAATGAACAAGGCATAAATTATAACGGCATCATGCGAGAACTTGTAGAGAAGGAATGCAAACCACAAATGAACTATACAATAGAGGATAGTCAGGTCATTTCTTAGGACAAACCAGAAGCAAATACGAAATATAATGGTGTCTCTTGTGAACCTATAGAACAGGACACGCAAGCATTAAACAAGTGTGCCTACAATGAAATGAGAAATCAAAGAAAGTGTTCCTTAGAATTTTAAAAAATATAAACTAGCCAGGTTATTTCAAAAAAATATGGAAGCAGTTGTATATCCTGGAAAGCAAGAGACGTTGGTTGACTAAGAATTTACGGTGAGCTACACAATGACATGCATTTACTATTGTACCTAAGAATAAACCAGATAGAAATTATAATGGCATCATACCAGAACTTGCAGAGCAGGAATGCAAACCACGAACGAACTACATAGTAGAAGATAGTTATGTCGTTCTTAAGGATGAACCAGCATCATATTAGAAATATAATGGCGCCTCTAGTGAACCTATAGAAGGGGAGAAGCAAGCATTAGAAAATTGTGCCTACAATAAAATGAGCAATCAATCAAAGTGATTCTTAGAATTTCATCAAATATAAACTAGCCAGGTTATTTCAACAAATATAAATGGAAGCAGACGTTTATCCTGGAATGCAAGAGATGTTGGGTGACCCAGAATTTGCGGTGATCTACACAATGGGCATGCAGTTACTGTCGTAGCTAGGAACCGAAAAAATTATAATGGAATCATAAGAGAACTTGTAAAGCAAAAATGCAAACCACGAATGAACTATATATAGTGGATAGCTATGTCGCTGCTTAGGACGAACCATTAGATATGAAATATAATGACATTGCTTGTGAACCTGTATAACAGGACAAGCAAACATTACACAAGTGTTCCTACAAATGAATAGATCAATTGAACAGAGTGTTTCATAGAATTGCAGCAAATATAAACTAGCCAGGTCATTTCAACAAATATATATATGGAAGCAGTAGTATATCATGGAATGCAAGAGACATTGGGTGACTCAGAATTTGCGGTGAGCTACACAATGGGCATGGAGTTACTTTTTTAGATAAGAATTAGCGAGACAAAAAATTATAATGGCATCATGCGAGAATTTGCAGAGCACGAACAAACTACATAGTAGAAGATAATTATGTCGTTCTTAAGGATGAACCAGCATCATATTAGAAATATAATGGCGTCTCTGGTGAACCTGTAGAAGGGGAGAAGCAAGCATTAGACAAGTGTGCCTACAATGAAATGTGAAATCAATCAAAGTGTTTCTTCGAATTTCAGCAAATATAAAGAGAGAATTCCTTATTCGACACTACTTGTTAATATGATTCCTTATTTGACACTAAATTTTTTTCACTTCCTCATTTGACCACTTGTGTAATTTTTTTGTCTTATATGACACTCTAGTGCATTTAGAGAGCTAACGGGGTTAGTTGGGGACCTACAAAGACACTTTTGCCCCTGATGCATAATGTGACAAAATTATAATAAATGTATCGTACATGTGATGGAACCGATTATATATAATTCAAAGCATCGTTTCCAGGGGTACGTGTGAGCAGTGCTTCAATGCTTTTTCGGAAGTTTTTTTTCCTGATTTTTAAAGAAAATAGCAAAGGCTGTGATTAGGAGAACTACGAAACCTGCTTTCATTAGGAAGGGACAATCTGGTCACCGACATGGGAGAGAGATAGGAACTGCAGCGTCACGAGGCCATGACCCACGTATAGTCGTACACGTTTTATGGGTTGCAGAACAAAGTTTAACAGCCGTGCAGACGGCCGGAGACATAAGAGATGAACTTAATTACATATCATTCGCTGTCTAGACCCGTTCGAACCCTTGCGGTCGTGATGCTGGCATGCCACATCGTCATGACGATAACTGCAGCCAGCAACCACCGTCTTGGACAACATTGCTGCCGGTTCTCTGGTGCCTAACAACATGTACGTATCTCCGTTTGCATGAACTGATCGGCCACATGACCCTGACTGAGTTCGTCTCCTCCAGGGTATGGCCATAGCTTTATTTTGTCAGCCGTAAGAACGTACGTGAGTCGTGGGCAAGTTGCATAGGCTGTGGTTCCAATCTTTCTCCGGCATGGATATTAACAAGCGGTAATCAAAACAAAGGCATAGGAAGCGATCGAGATCGAGCGGGTGGGTAGTTTGGTCCTTGAAAAAGTAAACTAATGGAAGACTCTAATGAAACTAACGGCGGTGTCATATAAGGCAAAAAATTTACACAGGGGGTCAAAAAAGAAAGTAAATATTTTTTAGTGTCAAATAAGGAACTATATTGGAAAGTAGTGCGAAATAAGGAATTTTCTCAAATATAAACTGGTCAGGTCATTTCAACAAATATAAATGAAGTAGTCGTTTATCCTGAAATGCAAAAGACGTTGGGTGACCAGAATTTGCGATGAGCTACACAATGGGCATGAAGTTACTATCATATCTAGGAATCGCATAGAAATTATAAAGGCATCATAAGAGAACTTGTAGAGGAATAATTCAAACTACGAATGAACTATATATACAATAGAGGATAGCTATGTCGCTGCTTAGGAGGAACCATTAGATACGAAATTTATTGGCATTGCTTGTGAACCTGTAGAACAGGACAAGAAAGCATTACACAAGTGTGCCTACAAATGAATTGAGCAATTGAATTTCCTAGAATTTCATAAAATATAAACTAGCCAGGTCATTTCAACAAATATATATGGAAGGAGTAGTATATCCTGGAATGCAAGAGACGTTGGGTGACTCAGAATTTGCGGTGAGCTACACAATGGGCATGCAATTACTTTTGTAGCTAAGAATGAGCGAGACAGAAATTATAATGACATCATGCGAGAACTTATAGAGCAGGAACACAAACCACAAATGAACTACATAGAAGAGGATAGTTATGTCGTTTCTTAGGATAAACTAGCACCTGATTAGAAATATAATGGCGTTTCTTGCAAACATGTAGAAGAGGATAGGCAAGCATTAGACAAGTGTGCATACAATGAAATGAGCAATCAATCAAAGTGTTTCTTAGAATTTCAGCAAATATAAAACTGGCCGGGTCATTTCAACAAATATATATGGATGAAGTCGTTTATCCTAGAATGCAAGAGCCGTTGGGTGACCCAGAATTCACGGTGAGCTACACAATGGGCATGCAGTTACTGTCGTATCTTGGAACCAAGTAGAAATTATAAAGGAATCATCAGAGATCTTGTAGATCAAGAATGCAAGCTTCGAATGAACAATATATATAGTAGAGGACAACTATATCGCTGCTTAGGACGAACCATTAGACATGAAATATAATGGCATTGATTGTGAACCTGTAGAACAGGATAAGCAAGCATTACACAAATGTGCCTACAGATGAATTGAGCAATTGAATAGAGTGTTCCATAGAATTTCAGCAAATATAAACTAGCCCGGTTATTTCAACAAATATATATGAAATATCATGGAATGGAAGAGACGATAGGTGACTCAGAATTATCGGTGAGCTACACAATGGGCATGCAGTTACTTTCATAGAGAGTAGGTAAGAATGAGCGAGATAGAAATTATAATGGTATCATGCCAGAACATGCAAAGCAGGAACGCAAGCCTCGAATGAACTACATAGTAGAGGATAGTTATGTCGTTGCTTAGGATGAACCAACACCAGATAAGGAAACAATGACATCGCGCTTGTAAACCTGTAGAAGAGGTTGTGCAAACCAACATGTTTAGTGTTTCCTTTTGATCTCTATGCAAAAAAAAATAGTCAGTGTTGCATCTTTTAAAGATCTAGATAGCAACAAAAAATTATTATCAAACTAGTACGATGAGTTTAAACAGGTACTATAGGATAGAAGAATGATGCCAGGGAGGAAATAATAGTATGAACTTAGCTCAGGACGAACCAGATAGATTCTGTAACTGTGGATCGGGGAATTCACACTAATATTTTTCACTGACTCTACATTTTGCAAGAACTACATAATAGTAGGAAATTACTATTGTTGGGAGTAGCTAAGAACATGTGCATGAAAAAATAACAAACATGTGTATGACTTCAAATTTCTAGAGCAGCGAATGCAAACCAACTTGTCTAGTGACCTTGTATGTAGCACAAAGAACAGGCATGCCCAGTGACTTGTGTGTACTAGCACGATTAAAAAATGCAGATCACTACGACAGGCTTTAACCTGCTATGCTGCTGAGAAAAAAGGGGTTGGAGATTTGGTTACCTTGGTCGGAGAGGCGTCTAAGCATCGTCCGTACCATACGGGTGACGTCCAGGTAACCGAGGGCGTTGCAGTTGCGGGGAAGAAGATCTTGGGCGGTCGCGGAAGAAGATCTTGGGCGGTCGCGGAAGCAGATCTTGGGCGGTCGATGTCGGCTTAAGCGCGGTGGATGAGAGTGTCGCTGAGGCAGATGCGGTGCAGCAAACAACGACACCCGTGCAGCTGGTCTGGAGCGGTAGACAGAGAACTCGTTGAACTAGATTCCATCCGGTGAACACTGGTGAAGTGGATCCGGTACAGTTGGGTAGCTTTTGGTGGCGGGGAAGCTGAGCTTGATAGGTCGACGACGCCATTGGAGTAGTCAGCGAGACCGCAACTTCAGTGTAGTGGTAGAGAGACCCGGTAAACTAGATCCGGTGGGGTGGGCAACAGTGAAGTGGCTCCACGGCGGTGCACGAGACCGCATCTCAAGCGGCTCAGGCCTCCGTGGAATTTCCGCCGGCCGGTGACCGCGGTGGGCGTGGAGCTTAGGGCGTGGGGGAGGAGCCTGGGATTTGGGCTTAGGACGTGAGCTTATGTCGTGGGGGAGGGCCAGCGGGAAAAACTGTGTGAATTAGGGACAATGGAGGTGAAAAGAAAAAAATTATGACCTTGCCCCCAAGCTATAGAGTATAGCTAGACGATAGGGCATCTGCACAATGGGTAGAATAGTAATTTTGAAACCAAATGTTTTTGAAGCGGAGGGGCATGAAATCCTTCAAGGTCGGTGTGTGATTTTGTCGCTCGATTGAGATTTTAAATTTGGCTAGCGTCCATCTACTAATAGAAATAATGTAATAGACTGTACGCTATCTGTCCAGGAATTTAAGGCAGCGAGTCACATCAACTGATTATGAATATCCATATTTTTGCACAGAAACTTGGATACCTTCAATTCACATGGCCTAGGTGGTAAATTTTGTCGACTGACAGAAATTTTGAATTTTCCTAGCGTCCAAATTAAAATATAAAATGGTACTATCTGGGTAGGAGATTTTGCCTACAAACGTTTGAAATCGAGAGGCGTGAAATTTTTGGGGGTCAGTGGGTTATTTTATCGCTCGATTACGATTTTGAATTTGGCTGCCGACCAAGATTTAATAGAAAAAATGTTGTGTAAACCGTACACCATCTTGTCAGAAATTTAAAGCACGGGTCACATCCACTAATGCCTTTGATTCAAACGGGATAGGTAGTAGGTTTTGCCGGCCGACTGTGATTTTGAATTTGCAGATTGTCCAAATAATAATTTAAAAATAGGACGTTCTCTCTCTATTTCAGGAATCCAGGTCGGGGCAACAAATTAATGTCTGAAGTAGCTTTGGTTCAAGAATAAAAACACAAGGTCTACTAATAATTTAGGCGTCGGCATAGACTCTTCTACAAGAAGCACTAACCAGATGGTAGTACTAATTGAGATCAAATAAAAAGCATGCCGCAAAAAAATACTACCGAATACTATCAAAACATAAACACCAACTACACGAGTATATGTAGATCACATAAAACACGGTTTCATCACGCATATAGTACTATATAGAGAGAAACAATGTTTCACTAGACACGCATAGGCCCCCAAAACGAACAGACAGCTCTAACGTTCCAGTCCCTAAAACTCCATGACTGTAGCACAAACAAAAATGCGCCACTATTCCATCAGCTACCAAAACAGACAAACATCAGACTGAAGATCCAAATAACACAAACTGTTCTGACTCATGCTTGCACAAACATGCGTTTCTTATTCATACGAGTGTTATTTTTATCTCCTTGATGTTGTAGTCTGAATCAGTTGGGTTGCTGACAGGAATTCCATTTTGTTTCTTTGATTTAGCACCCCGAAACATGTGGTTGCTGCAGTAAATGAACGAAATGATCAACAAAATCATAGGTGTACAAAGATGCAAGGTTTGCACATGAATGACTGCACTAACTAGGTGTCATTAAGTAGGGATGTAAAGTACACCAATGTTTAGGAGATCTGAACTTCTTACACTTCATGCTACTGATATCTAATTCGAGTACTCCCTCCTTCGCCCATATAACCATCATTTATCTATCCTCAAGTGTGCAAAGTAACCTTACTGAATCTTTCCCATCAGATGCCCATGATTTCTCAAGGCCAACGAGAGTATCCAACTCAACCTTTACATAAGGAACCCAAGCTTCCCATTTCCCTGTTGATGATCTTGCACCAGACTACGTGCATAGAGTGAAATCTCTTATAACCGCAAGGGCAAAATCTCCATTATGCCCCTTAGCGATGACAAAATTGCGTCTAGAAATATCATGTGTCTAATTTGGGAACTCAATATAACACAATTTTATCGTCACGTTGTCGAAGGCAATTATATATCTGGACTTCATTGTTGGCCAGTACAAAATGCCCCCTATGAGAGTTGCGGGCTTGTGATCAGTCTTAGCCAGCATCTCGGCATGTTCAATCTAGTCCTTCCATTTTCCAAAATCGGATGAGTACCTCTGGACCAATGCTTGGTTACCATTGGTTACTATCCAAACAACCTATAAATTGCTGTAACAGTGTGAAGACAATTACCCATAGTTTCTTGAACAGAGAATTCTCCCGCTGCCATACACACGTTTCCACCAAATTGGTGGTTTTGGTATCACTGTTTCACTTCCAATGATTGGATCCTAGGCCATTATCATGTTAGACCCTTTCGGACAATGAAGTAGCACCCTACCATTGCGATATCCGAGTACATATGGTTTGAAGGCTTTATTTACTCTCACTAGGTTGTTCGGCTTCTGGAAGATGGCTTGGTCAAGATTATGATATGTTATGAATCGAGCGTCCTAGGAGCTATTGGTGAAAAATCCAAGTAACGACATTCCTCTATTGTGTGACAGGGTTAGCTTTTTGAAATTGTTGCTTCCCATGAAGTCCAACAAATTTTTTTGGGCGACTGATGCCCTCAGTATGCAGGATGGGTGTGGAGGAAGCCTGACAAGAATTTGATCGACTACATCGCTTGGCAAGTCATTGATTGTTACATATGATCTTCCACTAAAGCTGGCAGGATGATGAAAATAGCACAAGTCCATTGTCAGAATCAAGTAAACTGCAAAAGGCACAATGCATAACCCTCAAAAAAGAATTATGTAAACACCACAACGCATCATATAATTTGACAGGAAAAATTATCATCGAAATTTCATAAACTGAACGTGTCTGAAAAACTACCTAAATAGCAGAGTGTGTCAACAAAATACCTAAACAACACAAGGAATCAACTAGAATAGTACAAAAGACCAAAATGCTTCACCATGTCGGAACAGGGTAAAGGGAATGGAGAACACTTTTTTCAGAGGTCACCGGAGAGGACAGAAAGGCCCCCATCTAAATTTTCTCGTTTTATCATAAAGATGAGGAGAAAAAACAGACACAGCTTCATTTACTTGGTGAACCCAGGTCTCACGGTGACTTTCCCCAAGGTCCACCTTCCATCATAGATTCAAGGTATTACAGTAGCTCAGATTTTAAACTACAAAGTAAAACTATTCGATTTTTTTTTGACAAAAAACAGTAAATCATAGGTTCCTAGGTTTGAATCCTGTGAAAGTTTCATCCCATTCGGATCGCTAGTTTGTGATTAAATAGCTTTTATGTTCATAGTACTAGTAGTTTAAGCTAATATCCACTGCTTCCAGAAAAAACCCCGCAGTAGAGTACATAAAAGAGGGAGGGAGTCAGGGAGACAAAATGCAACGCAGAACTTACAAAGGGGTCGACGAGTTCTGAGCAGATGGAGCAGACACCACCAACAAATGACGAGCCACAGCCCCTAACGCTGAAGAAGCACGACCACGAGCTGACGCATTCCTAGCATCCCACGCAGCCTTCGCTTTAGCAGCAGTAGCCAACATAGCCGAATTTGATCTAGCATCAGCTGACGAGGATCTCGACTGTGCCTCCACCACTTTACAAGCATCACTCAACACTACCCAATATTCTGATGCAGTACAAGCATCGGCCTCCGCATCCTACTCACATGTATCCACTGGTGCTGCTTCAGCATCCACTTGTGCTTTACAAGCATCAGCCGACGCAGCAAAAGCATCCACCGATGCCGATTGCATTTCCTACAAAATCCACTAGCTTATTTACTTCCCAATGCCCAAAATAAATGTATTCTATCCAATAGAAAGCATGTAATCGCTGGAGGTTGGGGACGTATGTACCATTGAACGGCGGTGCGGTGGTGCTCCATGGTGGAGCGGCGGGGACAGTCCTGTCGAGGGAGAGAGGCCCGGCGGAGGATATGTATCGATGCAGTTGAGGGAGGGCTTCCTGATGTCTCAAATGATGTAGAGCTCGTTGGGGAACCCCGAGTGGAAGGTATGATGAGAACAGCAGCAAGTTTCCCTCAGCTATGAAACCAAGTTTATCGAACCAGTAGGAGAAAGGGCTAACTCCCAAGGTGTTGCTAGCAACTTGGAACCTGCACAGCACAACCTCAATACTTTGCCCCAACTTATAGTGAGGTTGTAAATCTCACCGGTTTGCTGAAAACAAAGGATAAACGAATAGTGTGGAAGAAAAGTAATTTCTTTGTAGGAATTGTAGAAAGTAAATAGTAGGCAGTAGATTGAATTCCAGTGGGAAGAATGGACCGGGGTCCAGAGTTCACTAGAGGTGTTTCTCCATAAGATAATAGCATGTTGGGTGAACAAATTATAGTTGGGCAATTGACAGGATAGAGAAAGCATAACAATGCATATACATGTCATGATGATCGCTATGAGATTTGTTTGGGCATTACAACATAATACATAGACCGTAATCCAACTGCATCTATGAATAATAATCCACCTTCAGGTTATCATCCGAACCCCCTTCAGTATTAAGTTGCAAGCAACAGATAATTACATTAAGCAAAGTGTGTAAAGTACACAATACAATTGCCCCATGGACAAAGGATTGTTGTTTTCTCCCTAGTAGCAACAGCACATCTACAACCTTAGAGATTTCTGTCACTTCCCCAGATTACTAGAGGCATGAACCTACTATCAAGCATAAATACTCCCTCTTGTACTTACAAGCATCTACTTGGCCAAAGCATCTACTAGGAATGGAGAGCATGCAAGATCACAAACAACATAGACATGATATAATCAATAATCAATCTTGACGTAGTACTCAATATCCATCAGATCCCAATAAACACAACATATAGGATTACAAATAGATGATCGTGATCATGAACGGAGCTCACAAGATCTAAACATGATAGCACAAAGGTAGAGAAACACCATCTAGCTACTGCTATGGACCCATAGTCCAAGGATGAACTACTCACGCATCACACCGGAGGCTGACATGGTGATGAAGAAGGCCTCCAGGGTGATCTCCCCTCCGGTAGGGTGCCGGGAAGAGCTTCGGATCCCTCCTGATCTAGGGATGATGGTGGCGGTGGCTATAGACTTTTTCGTGGATTTCTGATCGGGTACTTAGGGTTTCTGCCTCGAGGGGCTTATATAGGCGAAGGGGCAAGCTCGGTGGCCTCCCGAGGAGCCCACACCATGCCTAGGCGCGACCAGGGGTCGCCCGCGCCTAGGGGTGGTGCGGCCGCCTCGTGGCTCTCCCTCGTCTCCGCTTTGGACTCCGTCTTGTGTCGGGGAAAATAGGAACTTCTGCTTTTGTTCCATCAAATTCCGATAATATTTCTTTACTAGATTTTCTAAAACCAAAAATAGCAGAAAACAGGCAACTGGCACTGTGGCATCTTGTTAATAGGTTAGTTCTAGAAAATGTATAAAAATGCCTCAAAGTGTAGACAAAGCATAAGATAGTTGATACAAAACAAGCATGGAGCATAAAAAATTATAGATACGTTTATGATGTATCAAGCATCCCCAAGCTTAACTCATGCACGTCCTCGAGTATGTAAGTGACAAAAAGAATAATTGTTGAGGTGACATGCACCATCACAATCTTGATCAAGATATTGTAAAGCATTGATAGAGGGGATCAAAGTACTCTAACATAAGCATGAAAGATATAGTTCTAACAATAAGACAAAGCAACTATGTTGCAACATGAAAAGGTTACAAAGAAAAGATCATGAATAACAATGCATTGAAAGACATTTGTTTTGTTCACATATAGAAAACATAGCAAGAGTGTCATTCAACTTGTTCTTCATGGAATAGCAAAACATAAATGCATAGGACACCTTCAAGGTTCATAAGGGTGACTAGATACAAATAATTTAAGAACAAGCAATACCAAAATTAGGAATGAATCAATATGTTTTGGGACAATGCACATTGAACTAAGAATAACAACTACGCACTCACAATTGGTGCATAAAGATAGAAAGTGGAGACTCAACTAAAAGTAAAAATGAAGGCCCTTCATAGAGGGAAGCAGAGATTTCAAGTTTCATAAAGAGCTTCCAAAAATTATGGTACTTACTAGCTTTGAGCTCTCATTGCCCCTATCATTGGCATCTTGAAGTGATTAAGGTTAAAGTGACACAAATCTTAGTATATGCTTCATAGATCATAAGTTGAAAATTGCATGCCCCTTGCGTACGAGTACCGAACCTCATGCTACTCAAGTTTGGTCACAAGCAAGTTCTTGTCATTGTAAGTATATGTGTATCATAGAGAACCGCCAACGGGGTATCCGTTTCCCCATGACACAGGAGCTATACCATATCAAAATGACAAGGCAATATACAATAAGCATCTTAGCAATCTTTTTATCTTCTATTTTCATAGGTTTTTATTGAGGATGCTTCACAGAATGCTCATTATGGTTATGCTGCAAGTTTCCACCATGACTAGGCATGGTTTAGGCTAGCCGCCCAGGAGTTTCTCTAACACATATACAAACTCCATGAGCTTACAAGCTCCCCTTTTATTTCACACTGATGGGATCCATAAACAAAAGAAGATGATATGACCTAAATAGAATAAGTGCAATGTTGAAAGCGTTCTCCATGACAACATGGTTCTGGTAACTCCCAACTTATAATTTGCAAGCATATAAGGAACATAGATGGGCACAATGGTTCAAGTTTATTAAGTGCAAGAAAATAAAGTGTGCCATCAAGTTTGTGAGAGCTTTAATCACTAATTTTCACATAACAAAAGTTTAATTTGGAAGATAGATAAAAACATGAATATACTTGGAATGGTGTAACACACTATGCATAGGAGTTTATAGTGGAATATTTGGAATAACTTGGTTTCTTGGGAGTTGGATGCACGAGTAGATCTTACTCAGTACAGGTGGAGGCTAGCAAAAGACTGGGAGAAACCAACTAAGAGAGCAATAATGGCAATAATCATGCAAAGCGAAAAAACATTATTAATTAAAGCATGAAGTGATATCACAAGTCAAAAACAAAATGATCATAGAGGCTAAGGTGACTGATTCATAGTCATAACATGGTGTAAGCATGTACCAAGTCAACCCAAATAAAGCATCAAAGGAGAATACCAAAATATTATGCTTTTCTATGCTAAAACAATGCATGATTCTTTCAAGGAACATTAAGCAATTTCAATTGTTTGAAACAATTCATGCTACACAATAATTACTAAGCATATGGTCAAAGAAAAATCTAACATGACATGATAAAGTCTAAGCCATAGTCAAAACAAGCTTCCTTTTGTACCACTATAAGCATGAAACTTTCTACTCTTTTCCAACACCAATCGACTTATTTGAAACAACTCACAAAGATAATAATCAATAAAGACCAGAGAGCTTGTCTCACCTAACTACAAAGAAGAACTAAAAATTTCTAAGCAAAAAACATAAGAAAACTAAAGCTAGACGCAATACTAGCAAAAGAGAACACTAATAGAACAATAAGAGTGAAAACTAGGGTGTACTAGACAATGAAGAACTAGGTGTGACTCCTCCAACATAGTTATGTTGGGTCTGACCAACTTATTACAGCAAACAAAACACAAAAAATTAAAACAAAAACAAAGACGCTCCAAGAACAACACAATAGTGCATGAAGCAATAAAAATAAAGTGTCTTGAAAGAAGACCTAAGATTTTTATTGATGAAGAAGGGGATTCCTTGGTTATCCCCAAGCTTTGACGCTTGTACCTCTTGAATATTTCTTGGAGTGACATGGGTGGCATACCCAAGCTTGATATTTTGTCCATTATTCATCGCATCATATCATTCTTCCCTTACACTTGAAAATTTCCTTCATACAAAACTTCACACAATCTTCATTAGAAACAATGGTGTTGTAAGACCTCACCCTTTAAGGTAAAGTTCCCTATGATTGCAGTGCTAGTCCCTGGATCAAAATGGAAGCATCCATAGTTTAAGATGAAGTACAAAGACACAAAGGTCATTATTACATTGTAATTACAGGAGTCCAATCGTTCTTACAACTTGTAACATCGCAAATTTCATCAAATCCAAAATCATGTTATTGCATTCATATCATCATGGCATTATTACTTTGCATAAATTTTTTCAAAACAAAACCCTAAATGAAACAATATTTAAACCCTTCTTATTATATACATCAGGGGCATGGTTTAATTTTATTTTATGACCTCAAAATGATTTTGAGTGCTTAGATGTCTTTGACACACTTTTGGACACTAAGGTCACCACACATAAGTTTGGTGAAGATTTGATTTGATTTGAATTTGAAATAGCCATTAAAATTCTATTTAGAAAATCAAAACATAAAATGAAAAAGATAAAAGAGAGAAAAAAACAACAGCAACCATTTTGGCCCAGTTAACCCTAGCAGCCCACTAAGCCCACCCGGGAATTTCCCTCTCTCCCAGTAGTTCTCACCCATGCGCGGACCCACTCCCTCACTGACAGTGGCCCCGTTGCCACGTCGACATCATCATCCCCAGACGCCGCGCCCGCAACCAGTCCGCCGCCCGTTTCTCCCCCCTTCACTGCCGCGATTTATTTCGATTAATTGACTATGAATGTACGCGTGATTATCGCTCCTGCTCCGGCTACTTAACCCCCACCGCGCCGTGACCATTTCCCCTCACATTGCAAACCCCAAGCACCTCTAGGCTCCCCTAATTTCCACTCGCACCACCGCGGCATTGATCAACTCCGGCGAGCTATTCCGGTAAGAACAACGTGCCCATCTGCGTCTGGTTCACATGATCATGTTCCTCTTCCTCTCTCGCATCTCCTCATACCCTCTGCTTGTCCAATCTTGCCTTAGGTCGTCGTCCCTGTCGACCTCTGCAAACACCAGAAGCGTCGTCCAACTCCGGCGAGTAATTTCGGTAAAACCCGCATGCCTCTTGACCTCTTCTCCATGACTTTGCGCAGCTTCTAATGCCTTTCGTTTGCCCTATTACGCCCTAGGTCATCGCCTGTGTCTCCGGCACTGAGCACCCGAAGCTAGGTCAAACTCCGACGAGAATCTGAGCCCGTGTCCGTGTGCCCCTGTTCAAGCCAAGTGCATGTTGAGTTTAACCGTCTTCCCGCGAGCTCGGTAAGCCTCAGCACCACCCTTATCCCTCTAGCCTTGTCGGCGTGTCACTGGCTATAGCGCCGCCGCTGCCAGAGCCATTCGCGCCACCAGTTTCTGGTCGAGTTAATCTGGTCCATCGGATCTGGATCTGGTGGTTAGGATTAGATCACTTATCAAATCGGTACATTTAGATCTGAGCTGCATGATTTCATTTAGATCTAACGACATGGAAGAGTGATCCAGCATGAAGCAGTACGCGCCAATCAGAACACACCACGTGTCACTGATTTTGATTTAAAATATGAATTTTGATCTATTAGTTATTCAAACTTGTAAATTCAATAACGTTTGATCTGTTTATCCAAAAATTAAAAATTTTATATCAATGGATTAAGAAAATCGAGATCTTTGCAAATATGGCCTTGGTTTGGCCATTTGTTTCTGAAAATTTAGGATTTTATGCAGAAGCATTTGTAGGCCTATTTTAGCTATAGAAATTATTTAGAAATATGTTTTAAAGCAAATTTTGGTTTATTTAGACATTAGAAAGTATTCTTTGTATTCAGTACTGTTTAGTTTGTATTGAAAAGTGTGAAAAATCATTCATTTGAATTTTGCATGCATTCATAAATATTTTTGTTTGTATATTGAATGTGAATTTGGTGGTATGATTTTATGTGTAGATTTTGGTGATTGTGGAGAGTGTGATTGTGAGGATTGTTCCTATTCCCCCAACTACCAAGGCAAGTGATGCTTCATCTTTTGTACTATTATTTTATCTATGCACTAGTGATATTTTGAGTAGGATTTGCATGGGAATTTTTCTAAGTATATGTTATGTTATGGTAAATCCTATAGATATTGTCTTAGTAGTTTCCCTAAGTTAAGAAACTTTCTATACTAGTATTCTTAGCCTAGATAGTATAATAAAAAGGCTGGAATATTCATGCTATGGTATTATGCAAAATCTATGACTATGTTTTGATTAATAGAACAACATGTGAATGAATCACCTGGGTGGAATGGGAAGATTGGTTTATGTTGAGTGGTTACACAAGGCCCATGTCTATGGTTTACCTTGTGTATCAGACTTGTGGATGGCCACCCAGGAACAAAAGAGATTTGAGATGTTTAGTGTTGAGAAGCTTCTAGTGCAACCACATGGCATGTGGGCTATGCCTTGACCAACAAGGTTATAAGAACTTAGCCAGATGGATAGTTGGTGGTAGGGTTGATAGGATGGAACACGTCCATGGTGGTCTAAGGGAATGCTTCTGAAAAGTCTCGTCTCGATGCATGTCGAGTCTCGTGGGGAAAGTACACCACCTCTCGAGAGGGTAAAACCAAAGTACTTAGTCGTGTCCCCGGTAACGGACATTTTGAGCCTCAAAGAAATTGAAATGATCAAGGATATCCTCATCCCAATTTCTCTAAGTTAAAACTTGTGGTTGAACAAGGGTAAAGGTTCACGACTGTCTATTGGTGGTTCCTTGGGTGTTTTTGTCAAACAAAAACTTAGTGTTTTCAACTAATAAAAAAACATTATTTTGAGCAAAAAGCCAGCCTGAACTACACTTAGCCAAATTCATATAGTTACTAGATGTTACTATACTACTATGGTATCACTTGCCAATACAATTCCAAATGTATTGACCCTCTTTGGTTGTAACTTATTATGTTGCATGTTACTCTGATGGTGACTAGGGTTATGAGTCTACACTCAACATGTTTGCCTATGGCACATGAAGATGAATACTTTATTTATTTTGTTAAGTATTGTGAACTCTATGTATTAGCCTTGGTCTAATGAGTTGTAAGAACTATTGTATCTCCTGATATTATGATGTAATAATGACCTTTGTATCTATGTGCTTCATCTTAAACTGTGGATGCTAGCAATTCGATCCAGGGACTAGCTTTGCAATCATAGGGGCCTTTACCTTAAATGGTGAGGTATTACATATGGTATCAGAGCACTATGTTGACTGTAGGATTATGACCCAAAGATGGATTATACTAAGGAACCACTAGAAAAAATGCAACCCTTTGCAAATTCTACACTTCTCTCTTTTCTTCTCGTAAACCTCTCCGAATCTTTTTTCTCATCTTTATTTGTAGATGGCCGCCATCAACGAAGCTGTCAAGAAGGGACCACTCATGAACATGACCTTAGAATGTGAGACGGAGTTTTCCAAGGCACTCAAAAACCTCATGGTTAGCTTGGGAATAGATGGTGAAGCTATGTACAAAGGATTTCCCGTGATGGATGAAGGAGAAGAATATTGGTGGGTACACCTCCACTTGTATAAAAACAAGGAGGACAAACACAAAGAGTCGGTATTCTGCATGGTCACCAACTCTGAAATGCACATGTCATTCTTTGACTCTGCAAGGAATGCAGCATGGAATGCCATCAAGGAGCTTGGTGAAAGATACAAGTGTAGAATGCTCAACACTCAAAATGACCTTAGAGAGGAGAATAAGTATACCCAAGACATGGAGACCTCCATAAAACGTCTAACGGGAGATATCATAGACTTAGCATATGAGTGAGAGTTGTGACATATTCCAATAGTTGGACCACCACACTTGCCATTTTCTCGCGTTAATAATTTGATCATACTAACCTATGTGGTATGCCAAAAAATTGTCTAAGTTATGTTTGAACCTTACTGCTTGTGATAGATTATTGTATGCTATGACTTGTGTGTTTTATTAATGAATGTATGCTTTTGGCTTTTGTTTCACTACCTTATGTTTTTCTCTTTACTTGTGTTGTTTCTAATTTTTCTCTATCATACACAATAGATGCCTAGCTTTGTTATCAGCACCGTCCAGGATTTCAAGGGAACTCGTTTTGGTTCTCGTATTGTGGAGCTCACTAGTGTACTCAATATTCCCCTCCCTATCATTAAGGGACTCCAGCTTACGAAGTTCGAGAGGAAGGATCTATGGGGATTTAGAGTCTCACATCTAGGATGCCAGTCGGAGCCACCCATCCAAGAGATTGCTTTCAATTTAATCCATGACGACAAGGAGAAGAGACTCGACGTTGCCATGCAGGAGCTACTTGGTCGTCTATGTGGACGTCACTCCACCGAGCTCAGAGGCCTCTACTTCCACCCATTTGGGAGACATGACGAGGAGGGAGAGGTTGTATTGTATGATGATGCCACTAGAGAGACTATTGAGCCAGTGCGTCTCTATCTCTGGACCTAGAGAGCCTCATTAGGCACATTGACACCGATATGACCAACGTCATGCTTAGCAATGACGATCTTAGCGTCCAGCCGAGGGAGAAGGACAAGGCCTTCGAGGAGCAGGATGAGTGCATCAAGGAGATGGAGGATAGGTTCAAGAAGCAAGACAAGAGGTTCAAGAATCAAGAGAAGAGAGTGTAGGATAGGAACAAGAAGATCAATGAGATGAAGGCCGAGATGGAGATCAAGGATCTTGAGCTAGAGACACAGCAGAAGGTGATTGAGAGGCTGCATTCGCAGAAGAGGAAGCTTCAGGCGAAGGTCACTTCCTTGACCACCATCGTGGAAGAGTACAAGTCAGGAATTGACGTAGCATGACTTGCACTAGTGGAGGTGGAGGCCGATATGGAGGAGTAGTGTTGACTACTTGGCTCTCTATCTATCTATCATCATTTTATATATCGAGTCGCAATGATCATCCAACATGAGGATGACTTTGCTAGTGTGTTTACTTTGCAAACTTGTTGTTCGTGTTGTTTAAACTCTAAGTTTATCTTATGCTTGCTTATTGTGATTGTTGCAATGTATTGTATTGTGCATGTTAGCATCTATGTGGTATTTATCCTTTCTTATCCTTATTGAAACCACAGATCCCTCCACGTCGTGCCAATCCCAACAATAATAATAACAACAACAATGACAATGAGATGCAGCAACTGATGACAGCCCAGACTCAGTTGATGCAAATGATGACCCAGTTTATGGAGAATCAGAATCAAAACCAAAACAACCACAACAATAACAACAACCAAAACAACCCACCAGCTTTTGACATGCTTACAAGGTTTCTGAGATTGAGGCCTGCAAAGTTTTCTAGAACCACTGATCCTATGGTAGCCAATGACTGGTTACTTTCTGTGAACAAGGACTTGGTCACAGTTGGTTGCACTAGTGAGGAAAAAGTTAGGTTTGCAGCACATCTGCTAGAAGGACCATCATCTACTTAGTGCGACAACTTCCAAATCACTACTCCTATTGAAGAATTGACTTGGGCGATGTTTGAAGATGGATTCCGCACTGCCCATATCTCTTCAGGGGTGATGAGTTTGAAGAAGAAGGAATTCCATAACCTTAAGAAATGACATCACAGTGTTGCAGAATATATTGAGGAGTTCAACAATCTGGCACGCCATGCACCGGATGAGGTTAACACTGATGCAAAAAGGAAAGAGAAGTTCCTTGAGGGACTGAATGATGAGATGTGCATGCAACTATCTGTTGGATATGTTCCAACTTATCAATACTTGTGTGACAAAGCTACCATCCTGGAAAGTAAGATGAAGAAGGTTGAGAACAGGAAGAGGAAGCATCACTTTGATAAACATAGTTCTGGATCGTCACACAAGCGTTTCCATGGTGAAGATAGTCGACGTTCTGGATCCCACGAACATGGGAAATATAAAAACCACCACAATAGTAACTGCCACCATGATATCAAGAATCACCGTAGTCATGAAAATGGTGGATATAAGAACCACAAGGGTGGACACAAGAGTCACCATAGTGGAAATGGTAATGGGAGTCAGCCTGCTAAGAGAGATATCAGTTTGGTTGAATGCTTCAAGTGCAAGAAAACTGGGCACTATGCCAATGAATGCCCAAAAAAGAAGACTGAAGGAGCCAGCAATCCAAAACCTTTTCAGAAGGTCATGTGAACCACATTAATGTGGAGGAAATCTATGAGGAATCCAATGTTGTGGCTGGTAAGTTCAAGATTAATTCTTTTCCAGCACTTGTCCTTTTTGATACCGGCGCATCGCATTCATTCATATCAAGAGCATTTGTAAATAAAAATAGACTTCCAACTGAAACTATTGGATGTCCTATTAAAGTAAGCTCTCTAGGTGTAGAGATGATAGTGAATTTTGGATGTCATGATCTAGTAATAGAGTTTGCAAAGTATAAGTTTCCAGTTAGTCAGATAATCCTAGATTCCCAAGGATTAGATGTAATTTTGGGCATGCATTGGATGACTAAGTATGAGGGAGTAATAGATTGTGCCAATCATACTGTTACACTCACAACCCCGGATAAGAAACGGATTAGGTTCAAGTCTAACTTTGAATCCAAAGGGAGTAAGCTAAATTCTCTAAAGGGGGTTAGTATAGAAAGTGTACTAGTAGTGAAAGAATACCCGGATGTGTTTCCAGAACAATTACCAGGAATGCCACCAAATAGAGATGTGGAGTTTTTGATTGTCTTACTGCCAGGATCTGGACAAATAGCAAAGATACCCTAAAAGATGTCAATTGATGAGTTGAAAGAGCTCAAGAAACAGCTTGGAGAACAGTTACATAAAGGATTTATACTACCAAGTTCTTTGTCTTGGGGTGCACCAGTTCTGTTTGTTGAGAAGAAAGATAGAAGTCAAAGGCTATGCATAGATTATCGTTCACTCAATGAGGTGACTATAAAGAACAAGTATCCCTTACCTAGAATCAATGATCTATTTGATCAGCTAGAAGGAGCCCGTGTGTTCTAAAAAATTGATCTCCGACTAGGCTACTTTCAGCTAAAGTTTAGAGAGAAAGACATACCTAAGACTGCTTTTACCACTAGGTATGGATTGTATGAGTATACTGTGATGCCATTTGGATTAACAAATGCACCAGCTTATTTCATGAACATGATGAACAAGGTGTTCATGGAGTTTCTTGACAAGTTTGTTGTCGTATTCATCGATGACATCTTGATCTATTACAAGAGCAATGAAAATCATGAAGAACATTTGCGTTTGATTCTTGAGAAACTAAGAGAGCACAAGTTGTATGCCAAATTCAGTAAGTGTGAATTTTGGTTAAATAAATTTGGATTTCTTGGACATATTGTGTCTGGAGATGGTATAGCTATGGATCCCTCAAAGGTGTCAGCTGTAACTGAGTGGGAATCTCCCAAGTCAGTTAAAGAAGTTCATAGTTTCCTAGGCTTGGCAGGATACTATAGAAGGTTCATCGAGAATTTCTCAAAAGTGGCTAAGCCAATGACAGAGCTTCTTAAGAAAGAGAAAAAGTTTGATTGGACTGAAGGGTGTGAAATTAGTTTTCAAGAATTGAAGAAGAGACTAGTGTCAGCACCAGTCTTATGTCTGCCAGATTTATAGAAGGACTTTCAAGTCTATTGTGATGCATCTCACCAAGGATTGGGTGGAGTTTTGATGCAAGAAGGAAAAGTTGTGGCTTATGCCTCGAGACAACTCAAGACTCATGAAGTAAACTATCCTACTCTTGACTTAGAGTTAGCCTCTGTTGTCCATGCACTCAAAACATGGAGACATTATGTTTTGGGTAAGTGTTGTGAAATGTTCACAGATCACAACAGCTTTAAATATATTTTCACCTAGAAGGAACTCAATATGAGACAAAGAAGGTGCCTAGAGCTTATCAAGGATTATGACTTGAGTTTGCAATAACATCCTGGTAAAGTAAATGCTATAAAGGACGCTTTAAGCCGTAAAGTTTATGTGAATGGCCTTACCAAAGGAGAATTACCAGACAATTTGTGTGCCCAATTTAAAGAACTAAGATTATAGATCGTGCCTGAAGGATATCTCATGTCTTTGTCAGTTTAGCCAACACTGTTGGATAAGATCAAAGAAGCCCAAAAGTTGCACAAGAAATGGAAGAGATTAAGAGTAAAGTTAGTAAAGGAAAGGCGAAAGGATTCCATGAAGATGAATAAGGAACTTTATGGTATGGAAAGCGTATCTGCATTCCACAAGATCCGAAGCTTCGGAAATTGATTCTGCAAGAAGCACATAATTCACCCTATTCTATTTATCCAGGTAAAACCAAAATGTATATGGATGTGAAGGAAAGATTTTGGTGGAACAATCTTAAGAAAGATATCGCAAAACATATTGCTTTATGTGATGTGTGTAGTAGAGTGAAGGAGGAACATCAGAAACCAGCAGGGTTATTGCAACCACTAACTATACCTGATTGGAAGTGGGATTAGATTGGTATGGATTTTATCACCGGACTGCCAAGGACCAGATCTAGATATGATTCAAGTATGGGTTGTTGTGGATTGCCTAACTAAAGTGGCACATTTCATACCCGTGAATACTACTTATACAAGTGCTCAATTGGCTAAGATCTATATGAATAGAATTGTATGCCTACATGGAGTACCTAAGAGTGTTGTGTATGATAGAGGAACTCAGTTCACTTCGCATTTTTGGTGACAACTACATGAATCATTTGGAACAAGACAAGAATTCAGCATAGCTTTTCACCCTCAGGCTGATGGACAGACAGAAAGGACCAATCATATTTTGGAAGATATGTTGAGGGCATGTGCACTAGACTATGGATATAGTTGGGATGAAAGTCTACCATACGCAAAATTCTCTTACAATAATAGCTATCAAGACAGCATAGAGATGGCTCCATTTGAATTCCTTTATGGAAGGAAGTGTACTAAGCCATTACTATGGAATGGGGTAGGAGAAAGAAATTTATTCGGACCAGAATTGATCAAGGAAGCCGAAGAGAAAGTCAGAATGGTAAAGGACAGATTGAAAATAGCCCAATCCCGACAAAAGAGCTACGCATATCCAAAGCATAGAGAAGTCACCTATGAGGTAGGTGATAGAGCTTATCTTAGAGTCTCACCACTTCGTGGTGTGAAGAGATTTGGAGTCAAAGGGAAATTGGCACCTAGATATGTAGGGCCATTCAAGATTTTGAGCTGCAAAGGAGAAGTGTCTTATGAGAATGAATTGCCTGAATCAATGTGTACAGCTCACAATGTGTTTCATGTGAGTCAGTTGAAGAAGTGTCATCCGGAGATGGAAGAAAATTTTGGATGAGGTACATTTGGAGAGTGACCTCACTTACGAGGAGAAACCTATCAAGATTCTTGAGACGGACAAAAAATGCACTCGTACTAAGACAATAAAATTCTGCAAAGTACAGTGGAATCATCATACCAAGGAATAAGCAACTTGGGAAAGAGAAGATGACCTTCGAAAAGATCACCCTCACCTATTTGCTAGACAATCCGAATCTCGAGGGCGAGAATCATCTTAAGTGGGTTAGATTTGTAATATCCCTAATTTCAACAAATGCAAAATCATCTTATTGCATTCATATCATCATGGCATTATTACTTTGCATAACAATTTTCAAAACAAACCCTAAATGAAACCATATTTAAACCCTTCTTATTATATATATGGGGCATGGTTTTATTTTATTTTATGACCTTAAAATGATTTTGAGTGCTTAGATGTGTTTGACACACTTTTCGACACAAATATCACCACACAAAACTTTGGTGAAGATTTGATTTGATTTGAATTTGAAATATCCATTCAAATTCTATTTTGAAAATAAAAACAGAAAAGGAAAAAGGCAAAAAATAAAAAAAATAAACAGCAGCAACCATTTTGGCCAAGTTAACCCTAGCAGCCCGCTAAGCCCACCCGGGAATTTCCCTCTCTCCCCGCAGTTCTCACCCGCGCGCGCACCCACCGCCTCACTGACAGTGGCCCCGTTGCCACATCTACATCATCGTCCCTAGACGCCGCGCCCGTGACCAGTTCGCCGCCCGTTTCTTCCCCCCTTCATTGCCGTGATTGAATTTGATTAATTGATGATGAATGCGCACGTGATTATCGCCCCTGCTCCGGCTAATTAACCCCCACCGCCCCGCGACCATTTACCCTCACACTGCAAACCCCAAGCGCTGTCAAGCTCCCCTAATTTCCACTCGCACCGCCGCAGCACTAAACAGCTCCGACGAGCTATTCCGGTAAGAACAACACGCCCCTCTACCTCTGGTTCACACGATCGTGATCCTCTTGCTCTCGCGCATCTCCTCATGCCCTCTGCTTGTCCAATCTTGCCCTAGGTTGCTAACCCCGTCAACCTCTCCAAGCACCAGAAGCGCCGTCCAACTCCGGCGAGTAATTCCGGTAAAACCCGCATGCCCCTTGACCTCTGCTCCATACGACTGGGTTCGCCGTGACTTTGCGCAGCTTCTAATGACTTTCATTTGCCCTATTGCGGCCTAGGTCGTCGCCTTTGTCTCCGGCAGTGAGCACCCGACGCTAGGTCAAACTCCGACGAGTATCTGAGCCTGTGTCCGTGCTCCCCTGTCCAAGCCAAGTGCACATTGAGCTTTACCATCTTCCCGCAAGCTTGGTAAGACTTAGCACCACCCCTACCCCTCTAGCCTCGTTGACGTGTCACTGGTAGTAGCGCCGCCGCCACAAGAGCCATTCGCGCCGCCAGTTTCTGGTCGAGTTGATCTGGTCCATTAGATCTGGATCTATTGGTTAGGATTAGATCACTTTTCGAATCAGTAAGTTTAGATCAGAGCTGCAGTATTTCATTCAGATCAAACGGCTTGGAAGCGTGATCCAGCGCGAAGCGGTACGCGCCAATCAGAACACACCATTGTCACTGATTTTGATTTAAAATCTGAATTTTGATCTATTAGTTATTCAAACTTGTAAATTCAATAAATTTTGATCTATTTGTCCAAAAATTACAAATTTTATATGAATGGATTCAGAAAACTGATCTCTTTGCAACTATGGCCTTGGTTTGGCCATTTGTTTCTGAAAATTTAGGATTTTATGCAGAAGCATTTTAGGCCTATTTTGGCTATAGAAATTATTTAGAAAATTGTTTTAAAGCAAATTTTGGTTTATTTAGACCTTATAAAGTATGATTTTATTCAGTACTGTTTAGTTTGTTTTGAAAAGTGTGAAAAATCATTCATTTGAATTTTGCATGCATTCATATATATTTTTGTTTGTATATTGAATGTGAATTTGGTGGTATGATTTTATGTGTAGATTTTGGTGATTGTGGAGAGTGTGATTGTGAGGATTGTTCCTATTCCCCCAAATACCAAGGCAAGTGATGCTTTTTTTTGAGCATTATGACAGTAGGATCCCAATGGGACCTACTGCCTCTCGAACTATATTGATAAGACCCCACAGAAAGGGGCAAAGTAACTTACAAAAGTTTATAGACTTAATCTAGTATCAGCAGCCATAGAAAATTAGGAAGGAAAGAAGATTACAGAGAAGCTGGAACAGCAGATAAGACAGGATGTAAAGAATCCTTTGTTCTGTACATCAGTAATCCCAAGTCATTTTTGAATCTATTCTTCCAGGACAGAACACCAGGCATAATGCCATTGAAATATAAATTGTTTCTTTCTTTCCATATGCTCCATGTTGCATACATAAAAATTTCCAAGAACATTGGTCTGTTGTCTCTTTTCTTAGATTCAGCAATAATGTCCAATCGATCCCCAAGTTGAACCCAGGTAACGTTGAGCATTGACCAACAGCTCCTACTAAAACTGCAATGAAAGAAAAGATGTTCCACTGTTTCCTCCAAATTATCCCGGCAAAGAATACAATTATATCCCGAGTTAAGAATTTGTTGTTTCCTTTTCAGCATGTTTCTAGTGTTCAATCTATCAGAGAATAGCAGCCAACAAAAGAATTTGATATTTGGGATTGATCTTGATTTCCATATCCATGAAAATGCTTCATTCACAGTTATGTTCCTGAAACAGAAGTTATAATAGTACTTAGCTGTGTACTCCTTACCCCAGGTGTAACTCCATGAGTCTATTCTGTGAATCCCAAAATCCAACTCAGAAACAAGCTGTTGAAGATCTCTGACTTCCTGCTTAGCCTCTGGGGACAGGGGTAAGTGAAAACTTTGTGATAGGTGTGTATTATGTAGAAATTCTTTTACAGACACATCCTCCTTCACACAAAAATAAAAAGCTCTAGGAAACATTGTTGAATCAGATTCATTAAGCCAATTGTCTTTCTAGAATAGAATAGTTGTACCATTGCCAATCTCACATATAGAGATTCCTCTATAAATTGGTAAGAGTTTACATACCCCCTTCCACCAAAAAGATCCACATGGGTCCACTGCATGTGGGAGTTTGTTCAGATAATAAGCATTCCAAGCCAGACCAACCCAGGGAGTATCTACCTTGTTATAGAACTTGTGTAAATTTTTTAGCACAAGTGCTTCATTCTGAATTTTTAAATTTAAAACTCCAACACCACCCTTATATTTTGGTCTACAAACTTTATCCCAAGCAATCAAGGAACTGCATTTTTCTCCTTCCTCAGTTTTCTTGTTCCAAAGACAGTGTTTTTGAATTTTTTCTATGTGTTCCAATATCTTGGATGGTATATTCATAGAACACATAGAAAACATTGCAATGGATGTCAGTAAGGAGTTTATAACAGTGACTCTCCCACTATAACTCATCATCAAGAAAGAGGCAGACATTTTCCTTTCTATTCTATCAACAAGAGGCATCATTTCAATTATAGTGGGTTTGGTTGTACCAACAGGTAACCCCAGATAAGTGAATGGCATTTTCCCCACAGAACACCCAAAATAATTAGCTAATCTCTGAATAGAATCATTAGCTAAATTAATAATTATCATCATTGACTTGGTGAAATTGATATTAAGACCAGTGGAGAGAGCATAATCTTCCAGAATTTTTTCATAGCACTAAGCTGATTGGGACAGGCAGGAAGAATAATATGGGTATCATTTGCATACTGCACAATAGGGTAATCCATATCAAAGTTTGTAGAGAAAGGAGCCCTTAAGATATCATCTCTAAAATCCTTATTAATTGCTGATTGAAGCAGATCTGCAGCTAGGACAAAAATCAAAGGTGATAAGGGATCTCCCTGTCTAACTCCCCTAAGACAACTAAACTGCCTGCCAGGTGTGCCATTCAACAGAACAAATGATTTACCAGAGTGAAATAGAAGTGAAATCCAAGATAACCATTTTTCATCAAAGCCCATTTGTTGCATTATCTTTAGCATGGCACTATGCTCAATTGTATCAAAAGCTTTAGCAAAGTCTAATTTCAACAGAACAATTTCCTTTCTAGAGGCTTCACACTGAAACAGGTACTCAAAGTCCCATGCAAGGCAATCCTGAATATTCTTGCCCTTAATAAAACCATACTGATTTTTGTGGACAATCTTGAGTACAACCTTTTGCAATCTATTGGCTAAGAGTTTAGTAATAATCTTAAGGCAACAGTTCAATAAAGTGATGGGTCTGTAATCATTTACAGAAAGTGGAAAAGCCACCTTAGGAATGAGGGTTATTCTTTGTGCCCAGCCATGCCTTAAAGGTGTCATAAATAATTTTTTCTTTACCAGAATGATCAGTCACCTCTGTCCCATTAGGTAAGTTTAGATGAGAGATTGAGTTCCTTCTATACCTCTCAGTAGCAATAGCTTGAAAAAATTTTGAGTTCTCATCACCAAACTTTGTCCATCTAATTGTGCACCTTTTTTTCCAATACTGCCTCTCGAATTCAAGAAGTTTAATCAAATGGGCTTTAAGAATTTTTCTAAAGTTGTTTTCAGGGATAGAAAGTCCTCTCAAATCCTCAATATTATCAAGTTCTAATAGAGCTTTATTAGTGTTTTCAATGCAAATAGAGAGTTCTGAAATTGACCTGCTCCACTTTTTAATATCATATCTCAACCTTTTGAATTTAGCATTAAGATTAGAAGCACTATTGCCCTTATAGGTTGGCTTATTCCAACTCTTAGCCACCATCTCATTAAAACCTTGGTGAGCAACCCAGTAATTCTCAAATCTAAAGATTTTTTTAGCAGGTATGGAGGATTGAATGGACAACAACAGAGGAACATGATCAGAAGTGGGTTTGCTTTGTGGGGTAACCATGGTATTAGGATAAGAGAGAGTCCAATGCATAGAAGAGAAAAACCAATCTAACTGCTCTAATAAAGGTTGTTCTTGCATGTTACTCCAAGTGTATTTCCTACCCTTAATAGGAATCTCTGTTAAGTGTTGCTCTCTTATAAAATTATTGAAAATCATCATGTCCATAGGATTTCCACCAGCCTTGTTTCTGTTTGAAGGGGATCTAATAAAATTAAAATCCCCCACTAAAATCCAGTCCTCATCATCTGGTATTTTCAAGTCAAAAAGCCAGATAATAAACTCTCCTCTATCAGATCCCACACATGGGCCATAAATGTTGACCAGAGTCCATGACTGAGAAGATTGAGTAGAAGTAAAGTGCACAGATAGAGCAAATTTAGTAAAGTGCATCACAAGACCAGAAAAAATTGAACTTTTCTAGATAATTATCAAACCACCAGAAGCTCCATCAGAAGGCACATACACAAATTCATCAAAGCTAGCAGGACAACATTCTTTAATAAAGGAAATATCAAAGAAGTCTTTTTTAGTTTCTTGCAAGCATACAACTGAACAACCACTGGATACAATGGCATTATACAGAGCAAGCTGCTTGGGTCTAGCATTAAGTCCTCTAATGTTCCAGCACAAAACAAACCAATACTTAAAGGGATGCATTATGGATGACAAAAGCAAAAGCACTTGATAATCTTCTAATCTTCATAAACCTCCTCCTCCTGAGGAGCCTGGAGCAGCATCAGAGATGTAACTTGAGAAGGTGGCACTCCACAAAGATTAATTCCAATTGCTTGCAGCATAGGAACAGGAGTAAGAGGTGGAGTATCATCAACCTTCACAGATCCAGCTTCATTCTTAGACTTCAGTTTGACCTTCACTTCAGGAACAATGATGTCTTTCACTTTAGAGATAGCTTTTTTGGCATCAGAAAGATTCCTGGGTTTGAAGCCTCTGAACCTAGTTGATCTGGCACTCCTTCTAACTTGATCAGAACACATTGGGGGTGCCTGAATCCACCTTAAAGTCCATGCCAAGCTTTCTCTTATGCCCCAAAGCCACAGAATTGTCAAAAGAGATGATAGGAAAGTCCCCTGCTTCAGAAGGGTCAGAATCATCAGTCCTCTCAAGATCACACAGATCCATCACAACTTGAACATCCATTGTTTTCTCATAGTCAGTGGACCTATTCCTTTTCTTTTTCTCCCACAGCTGAAAGGGCTCCACAAATAGCTCAAAGGACACACAAGAAGGAATTTTATAAGACTGAGAGAATAAATTCTTATTCTCCAAAAGAATGCTTGGATGGAAAACATTATGGTAAACCTTTTTAGCCACAGAAAATTGAGCAAGAGCATTAGCATTAGCAGCAAAAAAGTGGTCATGATTCACCATCAGTAGTTCAAAGGACAACCTTCTATTGACAGGAGAGCTTCCAACCATTTCCTCCATCACATGCTCATGCCAATCTTGCATAGGACTATCAACCACATTTCCAGAAGATGGATCCACCCCAGCCTCAAAACTCACTCCCTGGTCTCTTAGAACAGCCTGGAAATTAACCAGAGGTATATCCATCTGTGGAACATTTAGAATTTTCCCAACCATCTGCATACCATCATCTTGAATCTGCAAATTAAATGCCAGAGCCTGGCCAGCACCCTGGTTAATTTGCCCCTATGCTTGACCCTGTTGCATGTTGTTCTGCAACCAAATTGCAACTTGCTGTTGGAAAATTTGCTCAGCAGTAAGTCCTTCCCCAAACAAAGGGTGGGGGTCATTATTGCAGGACCCTCAGGTTGAGGAGGCACATTGTGAATATGTGCATTCCAGTCAGAACTACTTAGCATCACAACAGGAATAGCCCAACTCAGCCTCTCACCACCAAGCTGATGCATAACCAAAGTTATTGGGACAAATTTTGGGTCCACAATGTTAACCTTAACCAGCACATACTGATCATTACCATTAGGATTATGCCAATTCAGAAGTAAACCAAAATCCTCAACAGCACTACAAATATAAGAATCAATCTGGTAGTCTAGGGGGAAGCCAAGGAACATCACCCAGATAGCTCTACCAAAACTAGTCAACCTCATATTCTTGGCCCTATCATGCTTAACAAAAGTGACAGTCGTGATGTCATCAATCTCAAAAGTTAAGCCCACAATTGTATCTGCAGTAAGCACATCTCTGAAAGTAAAGGATCCTAAACCAAAAGGATGATCAGCAAAAGAATCTACAATGTGACCAGCTTCAATCAGAAGGCCTCTAAGAGTTGTTCTCATCTCATCACGCAAATGGATAGGGATGAATCTATTTGTCTCAGCAATTGTAACTTTGGCACGATTTAACGGAGGCTCAGCAGTAACCACCAAATCAGTTCTCACCTTGCGATTGGCTGGACCATGATCGATGGACATACCCTCAGGAAGGAAAGCTAGCGGATTGACTGGAAATGTTGCCATGTCGAAACCAGAAGCAGTAGCAGCCGTCGAAGCGCCGCCAAGAGGAGGGTTGTAAGGTTCCCAACCTTTAATAAGGTAGAGATCCCTGTGTTTACAATGCTAGTCCCTAGATCAATAGCTAGCATCCACAGTTAAGATGTAATATCAAGAAACAAAGGTCATAATACAACTCTATAACCAGGAATAACATAATTTATTACATCTTACATAGCTCATTTGGCTATTACATTACATTGCAGCAGAATATCTATAAGCATGGGGTCCTTCATCTTCAAAGTGCCACAGGCAGACATGTTGGTTGTAGACTTGTAATCCTAATCATTAAAACTTCACTAATATCAATCAAACCTGCAACATAACAAGTTACAGCCACAAGGGTCAATACATTTGAATTGTATTGGCAAGTGATACTATGGTGGTATAGTGGAGTCTATCATCTATATGCATTTGTCTAAGTGGAGCTTAGGCTTGCATTGCTCAAAATAGATTTTCCTTATCATTTGAAAACACTAAGTTTTTGCTTGACAAAAATCACCCAAGGCATCTCCCAATAGAAATTGGTGATCCTTCAACCCTTGTTCAACCACAAGTTTTTATCTTAGAAATTTGGATGATGAGATTCTTGATAGCTACCATGTCTTGATGCTCAAATTGTCCTTTGCCAGGGACATGGCTAAGTACTTAGATTTTACACTCTGCAGAGGTGGTGCACTTTCCCCACAAGACTTGGTTTCACCAAGACAAGATCTTTCAGAAGCCTTCCCTTAGACCAGAATGGACGCGTTCCAACCTATCATCCCCTACCACCAACTATCCATTTGGCTAAGTTATTGCAACCTATATGATCCAGGCAGAGCCCGTAATGCCAAGTGGCTACACTTGAAGCTTCTCAACATTTGACATCTCAAATCTCTTTGTTCCTGGGTGGCCATCCAGAAGTGAGATACACAAGGTAAACCATAGAAATGGGCCTTGTGAACCACTCAACACAAACCATTCCTTCCATTCCACCCAGGTGATTCATTCACTTAGTTGTTTTATTAAAAAAAACACAAGTCCTCAGACTTAGAAATTTTTCCATAGTATGAATACATATTCCACCCTCGTTTTCTATTAGCTAAACTAAGCATGATAGTAGTAGGAATCTTAACTTAGGAAATTTCTACTAAGGTTTCATCTACTAGGATTTCCCTTGGCATAGTTTACACTTAGCAAAAATTCCATGCAAGTCTTACTTAGAAATATCACTAATGCATAGTGAAAGTAATGGGACAAAAGTATGAAGCATCACTTGCCTTTTTGGTAGAGGGTATAAGTTCACTCCTTGTCTTTGCAACAATCACAATATTCAAGTCACTACAATTCAATCAAGCAAACAACATTTCAATCTACCACTCAAGCAATTCATCACATAAAATAATAATAACAAAACAATGCATGCAAGCATGCTAAAGATTGTTTTATTTTAAAAAGTGGTTTCTAATGGTTCATAAACATTTGAAAACACCTAATGGTCATTTTATAAAGTGGCAAAATCATTTGCAAAACTTTTTACTCCATAAATCATTTTTAAACCATGTTATTATTTTATGTGGTGTAGAAAATGCTTTTAATAAGGCAATATTCTATAGGTTTAACAAAATATGTTTTCAAACCATGAAATCTTGTGTTTAGGGTCAGAGAGTGTATTTCCAAAACATTTCTCAAAGGTTTTCTTCCAAAACCATTTTTAATAACTAAACCATATTTTTATTTGACTATAAATGGTTTAAATCAAAGATTTATTCTTTTGCTTCACCAAATACAGTTTTGAAACCACAATTTGTTTCCTATGTCAGTAGGTTCAAATCACACCATTTGCCAAAGTTTTTATCCTCAAAAACATTTTGGAACAAGTTTTATAACCTAATCAAGCATACATAAGTTTCTGCAAAAACAAACATTTTACCAGAAGCTTTTTACTAAACAAAGTGCATGGTTGGCTAGGGCTTGTTTTTATGAATCCATTTATATAAAGTTTGCAAAATTTGGACGTGTAGATCAAAAGTTATGCAATTTAAAAAATCTTGTATCTAATAGATCAAATCTGTTTTAAAACAAATCAACAGCGACACGTGTCCTATTCCTATTCGCAGATACCGCTTCACTCGGATCACGCTCTCTTGTGAATTGGATCAAGTCAGATCGAGTAGCACAGGTTGCGTACCTCTTCGGAGTTTAAGTGAATCTATCTATGCCCTACGATCCAAATCTGACGATGCGTAGCAGCTGGTCAAGAACGGGCGGCGCAAGCGACGGTGGCTGGCGGCGGCACGGTCAGACGGCGGCGAAGCTGGCGATGCAGGAAGCAAGGAAGGAAGGGAATATGCTCACCGTGTTCGCCGTGGCGTGCTGGAACTCAACGTGCCCATGGTTGGTGAAGGGGCGTCGGGTGCGCACGGTCGTGGTCGAGGACGAGCACCTGGGATGCAAGCAAACGAGAAAAAGTATCAGGAGGATGCGCACGGTCTCTGTGGTTGTAGGGGTACTCACCAGCACACGAGGGGCGCACGGGTTTGGCGTCAGTAGCTCACCGGAGTTGCGGGGTCGTCGGTGGCGCACTGGTGAAGACGCTGCCGACGTTCTGGCACGCACGCAAGCGAGCTGTTGCTACGGAGAGGTTCGCCGGGAGGTGGGGATCATGTGAGCAAGGTCGAGGAGGCAAGGGGCGGCAGGGTTCGGCCGGAATCATCGCCGGAGCTTGTCGGGGACAGTGGCGGAGTAGGGAAAAATTGGGCGGCCTGGGCGCGCGCTAAGGTGAGGCGACAGAGGGGAAAAGGAGGGGAGGCAGAGGCGATTAAATGGGCGTGGTCACGGCGAGGAATAAACGTAGCGTTACGGCGAATTTAATCGGAGGAATCAACGACAGGAACGTGGGAAGAACTGGTCGCGGGTTGACGACGAGGTGAGCTGGCGGTGGGGTCCGCTTGGCAGCGTGAGAGAGAGAGAGAGAGAGGAAATAGGGTCCACCAGTCAGTGTCTTTGCAGGTTTATAAATGGGTGCAAATCGTTTTTCTTCAGGAGAGAGAGGGAATGGCTGTTGGGCCTTGTTGGGCTGGCCGGCTGGGCTGAGTCCTTTAACTTTTTTTTCCTTTTCCTTTATTCTGTTTGGATTTTGAACAACCAATTCAAACACTTATTTGAATTCAAACCTTTTCCAAAATTTGGGTAGGTTTAAATACTGATTAGTATTGTAATCTGGTGTCAATTTTTGAATAAAACCTTATTCATTTTTGGGGTCTTTTATTTATTCAAAATAGGGTCTAGTTTTAATTAGATAAGATTTAATAATATTTTTTTAAATCTCCATTTAAATTCTTAAAACTTTCCAAAACCTTTCAGTAGGTTTTTATTTGTTTATTTGGGTTCAAATAATTCATCTTGAATTATTTGGAAAGGTTTTTAATATGTTTTTATTATTCATTTAAAATTTGGATTTGTCTTTATTCCAATAGGATTTGGTTTATGCCATTTATTTTACTTTGGCAATTCTTTATCTAATATTTTTATTTGGATTTGTATTAGATTCATTCCACTTGTTTAAGGATTTGGCAAAGGTTTGGTTTGGTCTTTAAATATTCTTTAATTAATAATTCTTTCTTTAACTTATAAAATCCATATCTTTTTATTTAGAGATCCAAACTTGGTGATTCCAATTTGTGTAATCTTGTTTATTATTTGTTTATCCTTTTAAAATATCTTTAGGATTATTTGCTCACCATTTGGTATGGGTTTCCAGATAGATGCTTTATTAGCTTTGGGAATTTAATTCTTTATCTTATTATATTCATAAGATTTTATTTATGGCTCCAAATTAAGTGAAACCAATTTCTAGGGCTTTATAATATTTCTGTTTGTCTTTCTTGATCCTTTGTGAATGTTTGTTGATCAATTTTTACATGGATCAAATCCATGGATTTGGAGATAACTTTGGAAATGATTTTTATTCCATTAGGGTTTTAGGGTTTTGGTTTATTTCCATGTGTTTAAATTTCCAGAAGCATTTAGGAGGAATTCATTTTACTTGATTTGAATTTAGTTGGATTCAAACATTAACCAAAGTTTGTTCCAGATGGGATTTTAAGTTTCCATTTAGAAACAAAAGTTTCTTTTCACCCTAATTTTCAACAATTATTTATTTTGTTTATTTATTTTTCACATTACAAGATTTGGAAAATCTTGGGATGTGACAGGCTACCACCCTTAAAATAAATCTCGTCCCGAGATTTGGGGAGGCTAGGGTTACAAGTTGGCTCAAAGCAACTAGGGTACTACCACCCTTAAAAATTTTCCAACTAGATTACATCTTGGCTTTCTTGGAATCTTGATGAAACTTCTCTGGGCATACATCTGCATTGAGTCCTTTGTTTCCATTCTTGAAACATGTGACATGGTTGAGATCCTTCATAGGCTTGTTTATCTTGTGCTTCATCTTTTCTGGACAATTGCTTGCATAATGTCCTGGTTCTTTGCAATTGAAACACATCACTTGGCTAATATCTTTATTTTCCTTTGGTTTGATTGCCTTTTGTTTGTTTCCTTGGTTCTTCTTCTTTTCTGGGCATTCATTGGCATAGTGTCCCATCTCTTTGCAAGTGTAACATTGCTCTTGGGTAATATCCTTCTTGTTTGGGTTGGGGCATTTCTTTTTCTTCTTCTTCTTCTTGGGTCTCTCCAAAGCTAGGAGTTCTTCTAATTCATGCTCTTAATACTTCACCACAAAGGTGGGAAATATTTCTCTCTTCTTGGGGCATTTACTAGAGATATGACCTTCTTCTTCACAAGAGTAGCAACACTTTGTGATCACTTTGGATTTGTCCTTATGATGCATAGTTTTGACTTTGCATTCATCCTTCTTGGTAGAAGTTGTTCCTTCATGAGGGTTTACAAGCTGTAGATGCACTCTACCTTGTTTCCTTTGTTGAACTATGGAATAGATGGGGCATTGGATAGGGACATGATTGTTTCCTTCACATAGGTAACAAGTAGCTTGAGATGTGGGGCATTGGTCAATTGGATGTTTCTCTTCACAATTGGGGCATTGATCTCCATGCTCCTTGGAAGTGTGGTCCTTGTCTCCACAAATAATGCAAGCTTGGGTTCCTTCTAGAATAACATTTTGTCATCCTTGTTGACATTAGCTCCTTGGGAAGAGCTTTCTCCCATGTTGGTCATTTGAGTAGCCATCCCTTGCAACAATTGGGATTGAAGTTTGAAAATCCTTTGTATGGCTGGGTCTAGTCTATTGTTGTTGGCTAAAAGCTGAGTTGTCACTTGGCTCAACTGGGTTTGGTTTGCTAGTACTTGTTCTCTCATGTGCATCTCTTGGTTGTTGTTGTTGTCATCATCCTTGATGTTGGAGTTTCTTAGAGAAGTCATATGTTTGGGTTGGATTGGGTTTAGAATAGGCAAAATATTTCTAAGGGATATTTCTAATCACACTCACCACAATTCACACAAGCAATGTGCAAGCAATCACAAACAAAAATTCCACTCAAACAACAAGTTTCAAGCATATTTTTAGGCAACCAAAATATTTTTGTTACACCACATAAGTTGGTGGGTTTGACTTAAACTAAATATGGTGGTCCATCTATATGGTTCACTTGAGATCTTTCTATCCTCCTTGGTTGATTCTTCTTGAACAAGATCTTTGTATCCTTGGAAAAATTCTTGGTCCTCAAAAACTTCAAAGGTGATCATGGTTCCTTCTAAGTTGTGTTTCCTTAGTCTTCAAGTCTTGAGAAACATTTCTTGTCTCAATTGTAGTCCTTAGGGATATCCAAGGTTGAAGTCCTTGGTGAAAATGCTGAAGATGTTGAAGTCATTAGAGTTGATGAAGTCCTTAGCTCATGGTGAAATCTGTCCATGGGGTAGGCTTTATCCATCAAGTTGAAATAGAAGAGATGTAGAATCAAAACCAAAATGGTTGAGGAAAGAGTTTACAAGATTGTTTGTAAATAAGTTTTGGAACAAATACAAATCCTATTTTTCTAAGGGGTTTTGTCCAATCCTAGGTTTACAAATCCTACAGGCAACACAGTGCTCTGATACCATCTGTAAGGTTCCCAACCTTTAATAAGTTAGAGATCCCTGTGTTTACAATGCTAGTCCCTGGATCAATAGCTAGCATCCACAGTTAAGATGTAATATCAAGAAACAAAGGTCATAATACAACTTTATAACCAGGAATAACATAATTTATTACATCTTACATAGCTCATTTGGCTATTACATTACATTGCAGCAGAATATCTATAAGCATGGGGTCCTTCATCTTCAAAGTGCCACAGGCAGACATGTTGGTTGTAGACTTGTAATCCTAATCATTAAAACTTCACTAATATCAATCAAACCTGCAACATAACAAGTTACAGCCACAAGGGTCAATACATTTGAATTGTATTGGCAAGTGATACTATGGTGGTATAGTGGAGTCTATCATCTATATGCATTTGGATAAGTGGAGCTTAGGCTTGCATTGCTCAAAATAGATTTTCCTTATCATTTGAAAACACTAAGTTTTTGCTTGACAAAAATCACCCAAGGCATCTCCCAATAGAAATTGGTGATCCTTCAACCCTTGTTCAACCACAAGTTTTTATCTTAGAAATTTGGATGATGAGATTCTTGATAGCTTCCATGTCTTGATGCTCAAATTGTTCTTTGCCAGGGACATGGCTAAGTACTTAGATTTTACACTCTGCAGAGGTGGTGCACTTTCCCCACAAGACTTGGTTTCACCAAGACAAGATCTTTCAGAAGCCTTCCCTTAGAACAGAATGGACGCGTTCCAACCTATCATCCCCTACCACCAACTGTCCATTTGGCTAAGTTATTGCAACCTATATGATCCAGGCAGAGCCCATAATGCCAAGTGGCTGCACTTGAAGCTTCTCATCATTTGACATATCAAATCTCTTTGTTCCTGGGTGGCCATCCACAAGTGAGATACACAAGGTAAACCATAGAAATGAGCCTTGTGAACCACTCAACAGAAACCATTCCTTCCATTCCACCCAGGTGATTCATTCACTTAGTTGTTTTATTGAACAAAACACAAGTCCTCAGACTTAGAAATTTTTCCATAGTATGAATACATATTCCACCCTTGTTTTCTATTAGCTAAACTAAGCATGATAGTAGTAGGAATCTTAACTTAGGAAATTTCTACTAAGGTTTCATCTACTAGGATTTCCCTTGGCATAGTTTACACTGAGCAAAAATTCCATGCAAGTCTTACTTAGAAATATCACTAATGCATAGTGAAAGTAATGGGACAAAAGTATGAAGCATCACTTGCCTTTTTGGTAGAGGGTATAAGTTCACTCCTTGTCTTTGCAACAATCACAATCTTCAAGTCACTACAATTCAATCAGGCAAACAACATTTCAATCTACCACTCAAGCAATTCACCACATAAAATAATAATAACAAAACAATCAGGTGTTTTCAAATGTTTCCTATGGTCAGTAGGTTCAAATCACACCATTTGCCAAAGATTTTATCCTAAAAAACATTTTGGAACAAGTTTTATAACCTAATCAAGCATACATAAGTTTCTGCAAAAACAAACATTTTACCAGAATCTTTTTACTAAACAAAGTACATGGTTGGCTAGGGCATGTTTTTCTGAATCCATTGATATAAAGTTTGCAAAATTTGCACGTGTAGATCAAAATTTATGCAATTTACAAAATCTTGTATCTAATAGATCAAATCTGTTTTAAAACAAATCAACAGAGACACGTGTCCTATTCCTATTCGCAGATACCGCTTCGCTCGGATCACGCTTTGCTCGGATCTGGTGCGTTGGATCAAGTCATATCGAGCGGCACAGGTTGCGTACCTCTTCGGCGTTTAGTGAATCTATCTAGGCCCTACGATCCAAATCTGACGATGCGCAGCAGCTGGTCAAGAACGGGCGGCACAAGCGACGGTGGCTGGCAGTAGCGCGGTCAGCCGGCAGCGAAGCTGGCGATGCAGGAAGCGAGGAAGGAAGGGAATATTCTCACCGTGTTCGCCGTGGCGTGCTGGAGCTCAACGTGCCCGTGGTTGGTGAAGGGGCGCACAGAGGTGGAAGGAATCGCTCACCGGAGTTCTTGCTGGCGTCGGGTGCAGACGGTCGTGGTCGAGGACGAGCACCTGGGATGCAAGCAAACGAGAAAAAGTATCTGGAGGATGTGCACGGTCTCTGTGGTTGTAGGGGTACTCACCAGCACACGAGGGGCGCACGGGTTTGGCGTCAGTAGCTCGCCGGAGTTGCGGGGTCGTCGGTGGCGCACTGGTGAAGACGTTGCCGACGTTCTGGCACGCACGCGAGTGAGCTGTTGCTACGGAAAGGTTCACCGGGAGGTGGGGATCATGTGAGCAAGGTCTAGGATGCAAGGGGCGGCAGGGTTCGGCCGGAATCGTCGCCGGAGCTTGTCGGGGACAGTGGCGAAGTAGGGAAAAATTGGGCGGCCTGGGGGCGCGCTAAGGTGAGGCGACAGAGGGGAAAAGGAGGGGAGGCAGAGGCGATTAAATGGGCGTGGTCACGGCGAGGAATAAACGCAGCGTTACGGCGAATTTAATCGGAGGAATCAACAGAAGGAACGGGGGAAGAACTGGTCGCGGGTTGACGACGAGGTGAGCTGGCGGTGGGGTCCGCTTGGCAGCGTGAGACAGAGAGAGGAAATAGGGTCCACCTGTCAGTGTCTTTGCGGGTTTATAAATGGGTGCGAATTGTTTTTCTTCGGGAGAGAGAGGGAATGGCTGTTGGGCCTTGTTGGGCTGGCCGGCTGGGCTGAGTCCTTTAACTTTTTTTTTTGTTCTGTTTCTTTTTCTTTTTCCTTTTCCTTTATTCTGTTTGGATTTTGAACAACCAATTCAAACACTTATTTGAATTCAAACCTTTGCCAAAATTTGGGTAGGTTTAAATACTGATTAGTATTGTAATCTGGTGTCAATTTTTGAATAAAACCTTATTCATTTTTGGGGTCTTTTATTTATTCAAAATAGGGTCTAGTTTTAATTAGATAAGATTTAATAATATTTTTTTTAATCTCCATTTAAATTCTTAAAATTTTCCAAATCCTTTCAGTAGGTTTTTATTTGTTTATTTGGGTTCAAATAATTCATGGAAAGGTTTTTAATATGTTTTTATTATTCATTTGAAATTTGGATTTGTCTTTATTCCAATAGGATTTGGTTTATGCCATTTTATTTTACTTTGGCAATTCTTTATCTAATATTTTTATTTGGATTAGATTCATTCCACTTGTTTAAGGATTTGGCCAAGGTTTGGTTTGGTCTTTAAATATTCTTTAATTAATAATTCTTTCTTTAGCTTATAAAATCCATATCTTTTTATTTAGAGATCCAAACTTGGTGATTCCAATTTGTGAAATCTTGTTTATTATTTGTTTATCCTTTTAAAAGATCTTTAGGATTATTTGCTCACCATTTGGTATTGGTTTCCAGATAGTTGCTTTATTAGCTTTGGGAATTTAATTCTTTATTTATTATATTCATAAGATTTTATTTATGGCTCCAAATTAAGTGAAACCAATTTCTAGGGCTTTATAATATTTCTGTTTGTCTTTCTTGATCCTTTGTGAATGTTTGTTGATCAATTTTTACATGGATCAAATCCATGGATTTGGAGATAACTTTGGAAATGATTTTTATTCCATTAGGGTTTTGGTTTATTTCCATGTGTTTAAATTTCCAGATGCATTTATGAGGAATGCATTTTACTTGATTTGAATTTAGTTGGATTCAAACATTAACCAAAGTTTGTTCCAGATGGGATTTTAAGTTTCCATTTAGAAACAAAAGTTTCTTTTCACCCTAATTTTCAACAATTATTTATTTTGTTTATTTATTTTTCACATTACAAGATTTGGAAAATCTTGGGATGTGACAAGGGTTTACTGTTGCTAGCTTCAAGGGAGACGAAGGGGCAAGCTCTGTTTGCTCTGTTTGTTCAGGGACCAACTCCTGCGCACCTCGGGGGGGGGGTGTTTAACAACCTAACGCTTACGAGAGAATAAAGGAAACAGTTTTGCCTGAAATAAGTCGTCATTAATTTGTCTGATCAGCTTTGAGGCAAGTTTTTTTTCCAAACTTTCATTGAGGAACAGTTTGGGCCAGAGTGTCCAACCATCCCACAGCTAGAACAAGTAGTTTTTTTCCAAGCCCAGGTCTTGGGTAAGCTGGGCTGACAAACCAAACATCTACCCCTATTCTGAAAATGAGCAGATCCATAAGAAGTCCAACATCTCGGGCATAAATTTAATTTTTTGAAAATGAAGTCGTTGGGAGGGACCGATCTCAGTGTAACAACACTCGCAATATCAGGATCACTATAACCAGCATGCCTAAGATCAAGTATAATCAAAAATGTAGATCTAGAAATAGAATTAAAATACCTTTCTTTGAATAAATCACCAGTAAAGATTCTGACTGGCACATGAGATCCAGGAGTAACATGGCCATCAAACTATCCAAATTTGATACAATTTTGAGATTGCACAGATGAAATATTTGTACCAAGCTGATCACCACTGTCCATCATAGCATTGGCCACTCTCGACAACAGAGAGTCCCTGGAAGCACTATCTTGAAGAAAATTTAGAACTGGATTCCAATTCAAAGAACCACGCTGAGAAACCTTAACGATCTCAAAGTCCATCCTGAATACAGGATCATTAGGGAAACAAGTGACCCGTGGATGAAGCCGTTTGAACAGAGAGAAGTGGTAGACAAAATCTGGCCAAACACGATCTTTGAGGTCATAGATGAAGTGCCCCACCTTGTTTGAAGCCAGGGAGAAACGAAAATGGCGATCACTGAGTCGAAACACTCGAAAACCAGAACATGAACCACCCAGACAACATTGGAGAGCAAGGCCAACAGATTCCTCAGTGAGGGCGAATGACACAGATCAAAAAGAGACAACCAGAAAGAACTCTTTTGAACCTCGAGATGGCACAAAATGCACAGGAGATCTGAAGCGCCGATGAACCTCCTTTTCGATAGCAAGGCCAGGATTGAAATCCCAATGAAGGAGACCCTCCATCAAAACAATCCAACAAGGATCAAAATGGAAGGTGGACGAAAGGATCAAGCGATCACAATCGGTATGAGAATGGAGCGTAGGGGAAGGGGAGGAGGATGATCGGAACAGAAGTGGAAGAGGGGCAACGACGACAGAGATCGCCGGCGATTTAGGCTAGACGGCGGCAGGGTGGGTGGGAGGGACGTGGGAAGCCAGACCACTTCGGGTGATCCAGGCAGAGCCGTCAACACCTATAGTAACCTAATTCCTTCGACCATGAGATCGTAGGCAAGTGATGCTTCATCTTTTGTCCTACTATTTTATCTATGCACTAGTGATATTTTGAGTAGGATTTGCATCGGAATTTTTCTATGTTATTCTATGGTAAATCCTATAGATATTGTCTTAGTAGTTTCCCTAAGTTAAGAAACTTGCTATACTAGTATTCTTAGCCTATCTAGTAGAATACAAGGGTGGAATATCCTGTTGGAGATATGCCCAAGAGGCAATAATAAAGTGGTTATTATCATGTCTTCACACTTATGATAAATGTTTACATACCATGCTATAATTGTATTAAACGGAAACATTAATACTTGTGTGATTTGTAAACTAAAATAAGAGTCCCTAGTAAAGCCTCTTGTTAAACTGGCTTGTTGGTTAATATATGATCATGGTTTCCTGATCATGAACATAGAGATGTTATTAACAACAGGATCATATCATTAGGAGAATGATATGGTGGACATACTCCTATAGACAAGCGTAGCATAAAGATCAAGTCATTTCAATAGTTCAATTGCTATATGCTTTCTGATACATAGTAACCTAATTCCTTCGACCATGAGATCATGCATATCACCTTTACTGGATGGATGCTTTGATGTCATCAAACACCACACCGTAACAGGGTGGCTATAAAAGTGGCATTGAGTGTTCGGAAAGTATTGGTTGAAACACATGGATCAAGAGTGGGATTTGTCCATCCATATGACGGATAGATATACTCTGGGCCCTCTCGGTGAAATGTCATCCAATTAGCTTGCAAGCATGTGACTTGGTCACAAGGGATCACATATCACGGGAACGAGAAAAGAGTACTTATCAGTAACGAGGTTGAACTAGGTATGCAGAGATACCGACGATCATAACCTTGGATAAGTAACATATCGTGAGACAAAGGGAAATTGGTATCGTATGTAAGTGGTTCATTCGATCGCAAAGTAATCGTAGAAATATGTGGGAGCCATATGAATTTCCAGATTCCTCTATTGGTTATTGTTCGGAGAAGTGTCTCGATCATGTCCGCATAATTCACGAACCGTAGGGAGACACACTTAAGGATTCGACGTTGTTTGAGTAGTTATGGTATTATGAAAGAGACCGAATGTTGTTCGGAGTCTCGGATGGGATCCGGGATATCACGAGGTGATCCGGAATGGTCCGGAGAATAAGATTCATATAAGGAAAGTCCCGTTTCGGAGTTCGGGAATGATTCCGGTGTTTCCATCGGGAACATTCTAGAAGGTCCCGGATTGTCCGGCACTCCGGGGGGGAAGGGGTACATGAATGTGTCATTACATGTTGGAATGATTGCATCATGTACTAAGTGTTCTTGCTGTCCCAAATAAAGGATTAAATTGAATCCTAAATTGAAAAAGTCAAACGGCTAGTTTGAAAGTCAAACGGCAGTTTTTGGGAAGTGGGAGGAGAGGAGGAAACCGACTTGAGGGAGGAGTCCTCCTCCCCAAGCCGGCGCCCCACCTAGGCCGAGTTGGGGAGGGACTCCACTCCCTCCCCTTGGCCGGCCAGCCCCTCCCACCTATATAAGGAGGGGCAGGGCTCCCTCCCAATACACACAAGTTTCCTATCCTCTAAACTAAACCCTAGATCTAGACCCCGGTTTAGAGCTATTCGGTTTAGAGCTTTCTAATTGGTTTAGAGCCCTCTAATTGGTGTGTCTAATTACTAGACCACTAATAGCCTCTCTCATAAGCTCCACCAAACCGACTTGAGGGAGGAGTCCTCCTCCCCAAGCCGGCGCCCCACCTAGGCCGAGTTGGGGAGGGACTCCACTCCCTCCCCTTGGCCGGCCAGCCCCTCCCACCTATATAAGGAGGGGCAGGGCTCCCTCCCAATACACACAAGTTTCCTATCCTCTAAACTAAACCCTAGATCTAGACCCCGGTTTAGAGCTATTCGGTTTAGAGCTTTCTAATTGGTTTAGAGCCCTCTAATTGGTGTGTCTAATTACTAGACCACTAATAGCCTCTCTCATAAGCTCCACCATACTCGCACCGGCTTAAGGCGAAGCCCTGCGGGATTTCCCCTCTACCTCCGGTACCACGCCGTTGTGCTGTCGGAATCGCGAGGAGAGTGCTACAACCTCCGCTGCCTGCTGGAACAAGGGAGAGGAAGGTCTTCGTCGAGTACCGAACGTGTGACCGACTGCGGGAGCGCTGCGGGAACGCGGCGCTGGAAGGATCGTCTACGCGATCTTGAGATCGGAAAGAGTACGACTACATCACCCACGAGAATCTGCTCTCGTTAACCGCTTTGGAATCTTCGAGGGTGAGTTCCTCTATCGACTCGTTGCTACAATCTAGTAGATAGATCTTGGCTTGTTTGTTTGTATGCGATAGAAAAATTTTGTTTTCCATGCTACGAACCCCTACAGTGGTATCAGAGCCGTGTCTATATGTAGATCTGTTGCACGAGTAGAACACAATGGTCATTGTGGGCGTTGATGCTTTTATTGTAGATTGCTTTGCGTGTACTTTGCATCTTGCGGTATGTTGGGATGAAGCGGCCCGGGCTAACCTTACATGACATCGTTCATGAGACTTGCTCCACGCTTGACATGCAACTTGTATTGCATAAGTGGCTTTGCGGGTGCCTGTTTCTCCTAGCATAGTTAAGATCCAATTTACAACGGGTAATCAACAATGCTAGTATCAATGTTGTGGTTCTTGTTCGTAAGTTAGAACGACACTTATTGAAAGCCCCAAACCACGTAAAATATGCAAAGAAAGTAGAGGCGTCTAACTTTGTTTTGCAGGGGTGTGCAGTGATGTGATATGGCCATGATTGTGATTATATTTGATGTATGCAATGTTCCTTATTGTAAGTTGGCAACCGGCAGGAGCCATATGGTTGTCTTTAATTTCTGTTAAGACCTGCGTGTCTATTCAAAATAGTTGTAATAGTTGAAGCTGGTGGACGACAACCATGAAGAAGCGTCATTGACCTTGATGCTACGCCGGTGATGATGGAGATCATGTTCGTGCTTGAAGATGGAGATCGGAAGCACAAAGAAGAAAGGCCATATCATATCACATATTATGAATTGCATGTGATGTTAATCCTTTATGCATCTTGTATTGCTTAGTAGACGACGGTAGCATTATAAGATGATCCCTCATGCACATAAATTTCAAGTTCTAAAGTGTTCGCCCTTAGTTAGCACCGTTGCTAAAACTTGTTGCTTCGAAGCACCACGTGATGATCGGGTGTCTTTGATTCCACGGGTAAATACAACGTAAGCAAGCCAGATTTGCTTATGCGGTAGCTAAGGTTTGATCTTGACGAGCCTAGCATGTACAGACATGGCCTCAGGAACACGGATTACCGAAAGGTAGAGCATGAGTCATATAGTAGATATGATGAACATGTTGATTGTTCGCCATTGAAGCTATATCAACTCTCGTGATGATCGGTTTTGATGTGGTGGATTTGGTTCGTGTGATCACTAAAACAATGTGAGGGATATTGTTTTGAGTGGGAGTTCACCTAGATTAATTTAATTATTAATTAGAACTCAATTTATCATAAACTAAATCAAAGTGAATTTGCATAGTTGTTGTAGTCATTGGCATCCGTTTACCACCTTGCGCTTAGTTATAATTGAGATGATAGAACTATAGAATTCTGGTTAGATACTTTACGAACTGGTATCGTATTGTTTTAAGTGTTAATCTAAAGTTTAAAAGTCCTATTGCAAACTTTCAGTAAGTTCCGGTTACTCCATGAAGTTTAATAATTAGTATTAAATCAAGAGTAACAATTCCAAGTGTTAGTATATAAGTATCATGTTTGTATCCATGATTCTTGATATTCAAAGGATTCCCTTAATATCAAGGTTATCTAGGATCTGAAAGAGTTGTTTCTGAAACCATGATGTGTGGAAGATATTGTGATATCTGAAACGAAGTTTTGGTTACAACATGATAGAGTATAATATGGCAAAGTTCATGTTCTCATATTTTGATGAGAATTTGCAAAAAGGTTGGAGACACTTGTTGTCCTAATCCTCCAAAAGGTTTTGGATAGCAACATTATACTAATAATTCATCGTTATAAGCTAAAAGTAGCTTGATCATGGACGATACCATGATAAGGGTGAATATTTGATGTAGGTAAAATGTTTACTACACCAAGAGATTACTAATGAAAGGAATTTGAAAGAACACCAAACATTTGATGATGGTGATCTACTTCAAAGTGCAAGTCCAAAGACATTGGTATTTAACTATACACGCTTTGGACTATATGTCATATGTATGACTCCACTATTGATGTTGATAGATTCTTTCAAACTGAAAAGGAAATACTGAAAGAGAATCTCATAAATATATGGCAGAAAAGAAAAGACTAGAATCGTTCAGTTTAAGTATATAGATGATATACATGTTATGGCTATATTCTTTGCTTGTTAAACAATGTGGTTCTTAAGTATTTGATACTGAATTTGATGGTGTGAATCGTCATACGAAACAACACAATTCATGAACTACAATGGCCTAAGTAACTAGCAAAAGAATATGTGATGATGTTCATCGAGAACAAATAAAGGGTTATTGTGTTGCTCGTTAAACATCAAAGCTTGCCTTCAAAGATTTGTTTTATCGGGTATTATGAGAACAAAAGGGTTGTTCAAATAATTGCCGTAATCCATAAAAGATGGATGATTCACAAATCTCGTTGGAGAAATCACATCCATAAAACTAGTGCTAAAATGTCGAAAGACAAATTGATTGAAAGATCACTTAGGAAGTGACATCGCCGTTTAAAATTATATTGGAAAGAAAACATGAAGAAAAATCCATATGGATGGAATTTTGGAGTCTATTTGATTTTGATCAAATGACGCTTGTGAAACTTTCCTAGAGATAATTAAAACTTCGTCCATAGGCCAAAAGGGAACGAATGACTAGCTTATTGGAACTTGTACATATTGTTGTACGAAGTCCATTATGTGTAGTCAAGAGCGATGGATTTCAACTTCATATGCTTTCTCCGAAAATTTGAGTGAATATATGAATATTTACTTAATAAGGATGAAGTATGAAACATTTGAAAAGTTCAAAGACTTTCAAGATGAAGTGCAAAATCATTGTAACAAGAATATAAACAGTTTATGATAAAGATCATAAAATATTTGAGTTACAAGTTTAGCATAATACCTAAGATTTAAGGAATCGTTCCGTGGATTTGCATTTCCCGAAACACCATAAGAGTATGGAGCGTTCGAGATATGTAATTGAACCTTGTTTGACATGGTAAGATCGAAAGGTGTAATTCATAAAACTGCCATTGTATTTTAAAGATTAAAAGCTTTAGTGATTACCGTTTTTCCACTGAAAAGAGCTCCATCATAATCCGTTGAAATGACACCATATAAAGTTATGGTTTGGGATAAAACCCAAGTTGTCCTTTCTTAAACATTGGTATGCTATGCATAAGAAAGATGTTTGCAACCAAAGTCGGATGAACCTGTCTTTGTATGTTATTTCGAATAACTGTTAAGTACTCCTCCATAACATCGGAGACAAAAGTGTTTGTCACTTAAAACGTCAAGTTTCTTTGAGAAAGAATTTTTTCGTGAAAAGTTAAGTGGGAGGACAATAGAACTTTGATAAGGTTAAAAGAACCTTAGCTATATGTGCAGAGTTGCGCAGCGCCGAAAAGTGTTTCGGAGGCAGCAACAATGCTCATGGTTCACGTACCTCAAAAAGGTTGTGGTCACGGAGATCCAAGTTCCTATTGAAACAAGTAGGTCGGATGAACAATCAAATACCAAGATTTGAGGGTTGAATCATTATTTGAGAATAATGAACCGACTACATGCAGAGAAGCGATGATGGGCCCTGACTCCGTAAAATGGCTTGAAGCCATAAAATCCATGATAGTTCCATACACGAGAAATCAAGTTTTGAACTTGAAGGACCCTCGAGAAAGGTGTAAGACCTTACAGTTGTGTCTGGATCTATAAAGAAATAGACATGGATGTTTTACATCTATGAAATAGTCGACATGTTGGGAAAGAATTCACAACAATGTTCAAAGGTTGACTATGATAAGATTTGATCTGTCATAGTGATATTTAGTCTAGACGGATTAATGTAGCAATCACTACATATAAATTTTGTTATATGATAGTTGAATAAACAAAACAAGTTCTTCTAATAGAATCGTTACCTAGGCCATGTGCATAACATGGTCCATAGGGTTTTGTTAATTCAAAAGGATGCTAAAAGTATATGCAAACTTCAATGGTTAAAGTGAGCATCGCGGAGTTGGAATCTTCACTGTGATGAAACTGTTAAAGGAGTTTAAAAGTTCATCAGAGACAATGAAGATGCTTGCGTTTGCAAGAAATTAAGTGGGAGCGCTAAGACATGTTTCTAATACATTATGTGGAAGACATATTGTTGATTGGAAATAATGTATCTTTTATTAACACATATTAAGAATTTCATCCCGATGAAAGACTTAGGCAAAACCCAAGTATTTTGGCATCAATAGACGCTAATATGGTTGTGCCAGAAGTACATAGACAAGATATTGAATGAGTTCAATATAGGAACTACAAGAAAGGTTCTTGTTGCACAGAAAGGATTGAATAAGTTCAATGTTGATGATATATTCAAGTGTATTGACATTTGGTAAAGTGAAACAAATAATCAAGTATAGATTGATACTTGATGTATGAAATCACAAAGAGTATTTATATCAATCATACTGTGATATGTACAAATCCAGATATGTCCTATGCTCTAAATGTTGTGAGCATATACCAGAATGATTTGTAAGATGATCATTGGACAATAGTAAGGATATTCTTATGATCTTTTGGAAGAACTAAGAGTATATTATTTGTAGAAGTGACAAATAGATGGTTAGTTCATTGTAAAAGTACTACATTGATACTAGCTTTGTCACAAAGTACAGATTAAGTTTATCTCAATCTAAACTAAGGGTGGCACAATATAATGGAAAGTGAGTTCCATAATGGATTTGGATGATTTCCAAAGTTAAGACATTGTGACAGATACTACAACAAAAGGCTAAGTATATGACTGCTATTATAGCAGCAAAAGAGGGCATTTGTGTCAAGTAGTTTGTTATCAAACTAGGTGTAGTTCACAGCGGGATAATACTATGAAGATATATTGTACGACAATATTGTCAACATGTTTTAACCCTAAAGAACTAAAGGTCACACCGAAAGACCAAATTTATACAAAGCCATCTCATTAGAGAATGAGTGATGCGTAGAGACGCAAAGACATGCAATTACACACGGACCTGGAAGTGTCAGATCCGGAGATCAGTTGACCACTAGCAATCATGTACATACAACACCGGAAAGCCATAGGTGTTGAATACACAAAGGTTCGAAACTAGATTATTGACTCTAGTGCAAGTGGGAGACTGTTGGAGATATGCCCAAGAGGCAATAATAAAGTGGTTATTATCATGTCTTCACACTTATGATAAATGTTTACATACCATGCTATAATTGTATTAAACGGAAACATTAATACTTGTGTGATTTGTAAACTAAAATAAGAGTCCCTAGTAAAGCCTCTTGTTAAACTGGCTTGTTGGTTAATATATGATCATGGTTTCCTGATCATGAACATAGAGATGTTATTAACAACAGGATCATATCATTAGGAGAATGATATGGTGGACATACTCCTATAGACAAGCGTAGCATAAAGATCAAGTCATTTCAATAGTTCAATTGCTATATGCTTTCTGATACATAGTAACCTAATTCCTTCGACCATGAGATCATGCATATCACCTTTACTGGATGGATGCTTTGATGTCATCAAACACCACACCGTAACAGGGTGGCTATAAAAGTGGCATTGAGTGTTCGGAAAGTATTGGTTGAAACACATGGATCAAGAGTGGGATTTGTCCATCCATATGACGGATAGATATACTCTGGGCCCTCTCGGTGAAATGTCATCCAATTAGCTTGCAAGCATGTGACTTGGTCACAAGGGATCACATATCACGGGAACGAGAAAAGAGTACTTATCAGTAACGAGGTTGAACTAGGTATGCAGAGATACCGACGATCATAACCTTGGATAAGTAACATATCGTGAGACAAAGGGAAATTGGTATCGTATGTAAGTGGTTCATTCGATCGCAAAGTAATCGTAGAAATATGTGGGAGCCATATGAATTTCCAGATTCCTCTATTGGTTATTGTTCGGAGAAGTGTCTCGATCATGTCCGCATAATTCACGAACCGTAGGGAGACACACTTAAGGATTCGACGTTGTTTGAGTAGTTATGGTATTATGAAAGAGACCGAATGTTGTTCGGAGTCTCGGATGGGATCCGGGATATCACGAGGTGATCCGGAATGGTCCGGAGAATAAGATTCATATAAGGAAAGTCCCGTTTCGGAGTTCGGGAATGATTCCGGTGTTTCCATCGGGAACATTCTAGAAGGTCCCGGATTGTCCGGCACTCCGGGGGGGAAGGGGTACATGAATGTGTCATTACATGTTGGAATGATTGCATCATGTACTAAGTGTTCTTGCTGTCCCAAATAAAGGATTAAATTGAATCCTAAATTGAAAAAGTCAAACGGCTAGTTTGAAAGTCAAACGGCAGTTTTTGGGAAGTGGGAGGAGAGGAGGAAACCGACTTGAGGGAGGAGTCCTCCTCCCCAAGCCGGCGCCCCACCTAGGCCGAGTTGGGGAGGGACTCCACTCCCTCCCCTTGGCCGGCCAGCCCCTCCCACCTATATAAGGAGGGGCAGGGCTCCCTCCCAATACACACAAGTTTCCTATCCTCTAAACTAAACCCTAGATCTAGACCCCGGTTTAGAGCTATTCGGTTTAGAGCTTTCTAATTGGTTTAGAGCCCTCTAATTGGTGTGTCTAATTACTAGACCACTAATAGCCTCTCTCATAAGCTCCACCATACTCGCACCGGCTTAAGGCGAAGCCCTGCGGGATTTCCCCTCTACCTCCGGTACCACGCCGTTGTGCTGCCGGAATCGCGAGGAGAGTGCTACAACCTCCGCTGCCTGCTGGAACAAGGGAGAGGAAGGTCTTCGTCGAGTACCGAACGTGTGACCGACTGCGGGAGCGCTGCGGGAACGCGGCGCTGGAAGGATCGTCTACGCGATCTTGAGATCGGAAAGAGTACGACTACATCACCCACGAGAATCTGCTCTCGTTAACCGCTTTGGAATCTTCGAGGGTGAGTTCCTCTATCGACTCGTTGCTACAATCTAGTAGATAGATCTTGGCTTGTTTGTTTGTATGCGATAGAAAAATTTTGTTTTCCATGCTACGAACCCCTACATATCCATGCTATGATATTATGCAAAATCTATGACTATGTTTTGATTAATAAAACAACATGTGAATGAATCACCTAGGTGGAATGGGAAGATTGGTTTGTGTTGAGTGGTTACACAAGTCCCATGTCTATGGTTTACCTTGTGTATCACACTTGTGGATGTCCACCGAGGAACAAATAGATTTGAGATGTTTAGTGTTGAGAAGCTTCTAGTGCAACCACATGGCATATGGGCTCTGCCTTGACCAACTAGGTTGCAAGAACTTAGCCGGATGGACAGTTGGTAGTAGGGTTGATAGGATGGAACGCGTCCATGGTGGTCTAAGGGAATGCTTCTAAAATGTCTCGTCTCGATGCATGTCGATTCTTGTGGGAAAAGTGCACCACCTCTCGAGATGGTAAAACCTAAGTACTTAGTCGTGTCCCCGGTAATGGACATTTTGAACCTCAAAGACATTGAAATGATCAAGGATCTCCTCATCCCAATTTCTCTAAGTTAAAACTTGTGGTTGAACAAGGGTAAAGGTTCACCAATGTCTATTGGTGGTTCCTTGGGTGTTTTTGTCAAACAAAAACTTAGTGTTTTCAACTAATAAGAAAACCCTTATTTTGAAAAAAGCCATCCTGAACTACACTTAGCCAAATTCATATAGTTATTAGATGTTACTATACTACTATTGTATCACTTGCCAATACAATTCCAAATGTATTAACCCTCTGTGGCTATAACTTATTATGTTGCAGGTTACTCTAATGGTGACTAGGGTTATGAGCCTACACTCAACATGTTTGCCTGTGGCACATGAAGATGAATACTTTATTTATTTGGTTAAGTATTGTGAACTCTATGTATTAGCCTTGGGATAATGAGTTGTAAGAACTATTGTATCTCTAGATATTATGATGTAATAATGACCTTTGTATATGTGTACTTCATCTTAAACTGTGGATGCTAGCAATTTGATCCAAGGACTAGCATTGCAATCACAGGGGCCTTTACCTTAAATGGTGAGGTCTTACAAAACTCAATAGCCCAAGGCTAACACATAGAGTTCTCAACACATACCATATAAATAAAGTCTTCATCTTCATGTGCTATAGGCAAAAATGTTGAGTGTAGACTCGTAACCCTACTCACCATCAGAGTAACCTGCAACATAATAAGTTACATTCAAAAAGGGTCAATACAGTTGGAATTGTATTGGCAAGTGATACCATAGTTTTATAGTAACATTTTATAACTATATGAATATGGATAAGTGTAGTTCAGGCTGGCTTTGCTCAAAATAAGATTTAACCTACTATTTTGGAAATACTAAGTTTTTGTTTGACAAAAACACCAAGGTACCACCAATAGACATTGGTGAACATCTACCCTTGTTCAACCAAAAGTTTTAACTTAGAGAAAATGGGATGAGGTGATTCTTGACCATTTCAATGTCTTTAATGCTCAAAATGTCAGTAACCGGGGACACGACTAAGTACTTACGTTTTAACCTCTCGAGAGGTGGTGCACTTTCCCCATAAGACTCGACATGCATCGAGACGAGACTTTTCAGAAGAAATGCCTCAGACCACCATGGACGTGTTCCATCCTACCAACCCTACCACCATTTGTCCATCTGGCTGAGTTCTTGCAACTTAGTTGGTCAAGGCAGAGCCCATATGCCATGTGGTTGCACTAGAAGCTCCATGACACAAAACATCTCAAATCTCTTTGTTTCTAGGTGGCCATCCACAAGTGTGATACACAGGGTAAACCATAGAAACGGGCCCTGTGTAACCACTCAACACAAACCAAACAAGTCCCATTCCACCCAGGTGATTCATTAACAAGTTGTTTTATTAATCAAAAACACAGGCATAGTCTTTCCATAATATCATAACATGAATATTCCACCTTGAATTCTAATAGCTAGGCTAAGCATAATAGCATAACATGTCTCCTAACATAGGGAAAATACTATCAAGGTATCATCTATAGGATCTAACATAGCATAGCATATACTTTGAAAATTTATCATGAAAAGCTCCATCTTCATGGTCACAGGCAATGCTGACGATGGGAGATGATCCTAGTTGTCGTGACCTTCCTGATGTCCGTCCTCCTGATACTCCTCTTCATAGTCTGGCCACGGGAATAGCCAGGGACAAATCCATGAGTACTCTTTAAGTACTCGCAAACTAATACTAAAAAGTGAAGTGGTTCTAGAATAGGATATACTAAGCTCTAGGGTTGTTTTGCAAAAAGCCAGATTTACCTCTACTAAGTTCATAAGCAAAGAAAACTAGTTGAAAGTTTTATAACACCTAAGTGGGAACTTGAATTTCATGTCACAACTCTGTTGTGGTCAAGTCAAAGTCATAAATAATTTCACAAGTCATTTTGAAAACATCTGACGACGGAATAGTATGTCCACTCCAACTGTCCATAACCACGGATGCGGCTATTCGTATAGTTTGACACTCTGTAGAGATTTTATACTTTCACCACATCATTCCATACATCCGTCAGGAACAATCCTGATTTCACCATACACTAATAGGACAATGGCCATTCGTGGCGCACCTGAAAAGGTCATCCGTGGCGCACCTGAAAAGGTCATCCGTGGCGCACTAGCTGTGCACCACTAGCCTCGCGCTGCGGCTATCTCTTACCCGTATCGCACTGCCTGGTGCGCTATGGTTATCTCGAGATAGGCGTGGCGCACTACCAGGTGCGCCATGGGTAGGGTACAGGGTGTGCCATGGATGTGTTTTTCAAAAAACAAAAAAAATGCAAAAAACACCCTTGTTTTGAATTGCAAAAGCAATCGGGTCCGTGCATCGCCACCGTCGTGTCACCTCGCCGAAGCATGGTCGTGGCCACGACCTACCACCGCAGGGAGGTGCGGGAGGCCGTGGCCGCTCTAGTCCTCGCCGGCGTCGAGGTGGTAGGAAGGGTGTGGTTGGAGAAAGGAAGGTAGGAAGAGAGGGAGGTGGGAAGATAGGGAGGTAGGAAGAGAGGGAGGAAGAGAGGGAGGAAGAGAGGGAGGAAGGGAGATCAGTGAGGAGAAGGATGCCGCCGTCGCCGATTGTCACCGCGAGGAGGAGGAGAAGGCCGTCGTCGCGCCGCCTTCACTACAAGGAGAGGAGGAGGCCACCGTTGCACCGCCGCCGTGCCACCGTCACTGCAAGGAGAGGAGGAGGCCATCGTCGCACCGTCACTACAAGGAGAGGAGAAGGGGAAGGAGGAGAAGGAAAAGGAGAAGGAGAAGGAAGAAGGAGAAGGGATAAGGAAGAAGGAGAAGAGAAAGGAAAATGAAAAGGAAGAGGGAAAAGGGGGAAGGAAAAGGTAGGAGGGCGGGGTGGGGATTCAAATTTTGAATCCTGCCCAAATTACTCGTAGCGCACTAGGTGGTGGTGCACTACGGGTAAATTTCCCTCTATTTTTTTCTGCAGGAAAAAACATTCTTTTGACTATAACTTTTTACTCTTTTTGAATTTTAAAAATCTAAATAATCGCTAATCGACCAGATGCGAAATCTTGCTCTCGTCATTTTGGTATATTATACGATTTTTTTGACATCGTATGCAAAAGTTACGGCCATTTTACCGTGGCATGACATTTTTTGCAGAAAAAGTGGAAACTCAAGTTTGTTAATTTTCCTAGAAACTATACCACATTACCTACCTACATATGAAAGTATTTTATTTTTTGAAGTGTTTATTATTTTATTTTATTTTTTGCAAAATCTAAAAAGGCGATCCACGGGGGGGGGGGGGGGGGGAGGGGGGTGGAGTCAGTGCAGGCCACTTAGCCGTAGGGAACTAGGGCAGAGTGCGCTACAGCTAAGTTGACCCAGCTTCTGCAGAACACATGCCCATAGAGCACTAGGTCAAGGTGAGCTACGGCTAAGTGACACATCAGTAGTGCACCTTGACATAGTGCGCTACGGATATGTATGCTGTGGCCACATGTGCCCTGGCCCACACATAGTTGTGGCGCACCACCTCCATGTGCGCCATGCTTAAGACAGTTAGCCGTAGGGCACCTGTGGGCAGTGCGCCACGCCTATTTTACCCGTGGGGCACCACTAGAAAGTGCGTCACAGAAGTGTGGATTACCTATAGCCGTTTTCCTAGTAGTGATACTCAATATGCGAATAATCAATCCTAACCTTTCAATTACACGCCCTAGTATAGGCACCTCACTTGTGAGTTTGGCCTCCCAGCCATGACCAACTGTCATCTTGGGTATTGCACAGGTGGAAAATCTTCACAAGGTAGCCTCAGCTCAGACCTTGGCCACAAGGGAACCTATACTAAGGTATATAAATTTCCAGTCAAGCCCTACCCAAATTTTGGGTATTGTGGTTGTACGGTAAAATTGGAATGGTATCACATCTAGACAACCATCAGTTTTATAAAGGGCTAAGGCTCATCCCTTAACATTTTCCTCATCAAAATCATCTGGTGTTCGAGAACACATATCAAAACATTTCAGTAGAATGACTCATCATTCTAAGGTTTTCATAACCATTTTCACCAAGTATTCCCATCTAGATTTGATCAAGTTTTATGCTTAGCACTAGCATCTACAGGTGGGGGTAAATACTAACGAGGGGTGGTAAACAATTGGATCTTATCTAAGTTAAATCGCATGCCTCAGGATGACATCAAGATTTATCTAACTTAGGCCAAGTTTTATGCTCTTTATGCTACCTTCAATTATCCTTCTAATATCTACAAATCGCTAAGCAAACTTTTGATAGAAATCTTTGATATAGAAAATACAATAGTAAGATTGCAAATAAAACTAGGATGGGGTGTCATCAAATGTATCTAACCAAGCATGCTTCATCCATTGCATAGGTTATCTAACTTTCATAGTTGCAAGTGTTAGCTTGGATAATTTCAAGTATAATCTTGCTAATTAACCAATAGTATTAGACTTGCCTTGTGTAGAGCAGTGGTTGAAGTTCTCCTTGGCTTCTTCCTTGTAGTATCCTCCTTCCCCCTCGTATCCTTGGTCGGTACTAGCGTCTATAAATAAATACGAGGTACACAATCACCAAACAATACTTAACTATTTCTATTTATCACACAAAGGTTCAAACTAGATGATCTAGCATCATCACTAACATTACAAAGATTAAAGCACTTGTGTCATTTATTTTATTTTGGAAAAGTAATTTCTACTCATCAAAAACTACTTAAGATTTAATATTCTCCAACTAAAACATGGGATCGTGTTGACACATGTCATCACCACACATTTTAGTACATGGGAATGTGATTTAAAGTGGTGTCACAATTTAATAAGGTTTAACCTTTTTATTTTAATTCAATAAAATGAGTAGAATGGCCTATGATGCATTCTTTTATTACTTGATCAGTATTTCTGCAAATAACCCTTATATTTTTATATATTCTAAAAGGTATGGTTAAATGTGATTTTTGAGAGTTGGAATCAACTCAAAAGCTTTTATGGTTGAGTTTTGAAAAATGATTGAATCCAGAAAAGCTTCTTCCTTGTTATTTTTACGATCGGTGATATAAAAATCCAATTGGTTTGAATCCAACGGGTTTAGTGAATCGATCTGGGTTGATTTTTGAATCTAGGTACATAACTGAGTTTGAAACTAAATGAATAAACCTAAGCTTGAATTGTTGGGTCGCGCGGGATGTTTAACTGGGCCGGCCCACTATGCACAGCACGCACGCGGGCTGGTTAAGTGAGCGACCCCACTCGTCAGTGAGACAGCGAGTGGCGAAGCGGTATGGGTGAATCTAGACCGTGCGATCTAACTCTAATCCTACGGCTCTGGTTCATCTTCCACGCCTGAATAGGACGCGGCGAGGCTGAACCCTTGCGCGGCCAGTGGGGGTCGTGGGAGGCTCATCGAGGCTCCGGCGATGGTCGGCAATGGGGGCGAACAATGGAGTCGACTGCGGGGATCCTCCTGGTACCAGCAGGTCCTCCTGGGGCAGCTCCAATTGACGGTGTCTCTCCTCCACTACAGCGGCAAACTCCGGTGAAATTCCGGCCACTTGGTGCTCGCCTTGCTCCGGGGGTGAGTGGGTGTGATCAGTGAGAGGTGGGGAGTGATATGGTGTGAAGAGTTTGATCTAGGAAGGCCTCTATTTATAGTGGCTGAAGGGAACCGACGGGAACGGGTGGAGCTCGTCGTGGTCGTCAGCACAGAGTGCTAATGGCATGGGCGACGATAGGGGCGGTGCGTTGCCTCCTGGCGAAGCTCAATGGCTTGATGGCGAGGCGCGGGGCAGTGAGGAATGGTCGGAACATCGTGGCGCTCTGGGCGGGTCCGACGACAAGTTTAATGGCGCATAGCGTGCGTGGTCCACGCGGCGGCGAATGGGGTTGTCTAGCGGGGTGCTGGCGATCACGTCTGCAAGCGGCAAGGGCGGCGTGAAGTCTGTGGGCTCGTGTCATGTGCGACGCTCTGGCGCGCTCTCGGATCGCACGCAGAGAGACTGGGCGCGTGCTTGGCGTGTGGTCCAGGGGTTCACAAGGCTCGGGGCTTGGAAAGGCGGTGGCCGTGGACGGTGCTGCGTGTCCTAGAAAATATTGGCGAGGCTAGTGCTTCCTCTAGCTCGCTGGCGACATGGGGGTGGCAATGGTGCTCTCGGCATGGTCACCATTGATGGATATACTTGCTCATAGTGGTGCTAAAGCTAGTTAGATTAGTTTGATCTACTGATAGTGTAGAGTGAGCTAGAGAGGGGACAAGGTTGGACAAAATTACTGCTACTAATAGTGTTTGATGTTTTGTTGTTTGCTGATCACAAGGTGTTTGATGAAATGGCCGAAAGAAATTCAAATTTGAATTTTATATTCAAACTTGGTTGGGTTGCTAGTTATATACTAGGGAGTATCTGGTTAGCTGGATTGGTCAAGGGGCACTGGTTTGGTTGGGTTTTGAAAATGTGTAATCTTCACATATGATAAAGATTCAATTTTAAATTGTCATTTAAATGTGATTGCCAAATGTTTCTGCAAGTTTGAAAGGTGGGCTTTGATTCACTTTTACTTGGTCTAGCAAGGGATGAAAAGAAATGGAAAAGTTTCTGTTTGAAATCTTTGACTAGAAACACTCAAAGTGACCTAGTGAGCAAGATTGGCAAAAATGACCATTGGCCTTATTTGATTTGTTTTTGATTTTCTGTTGATTTGTTTATGCTTGGAAATGTTTTAGATGATGTTATTTTCGTCTTTAAACCATTCCTTGATATTTAGGTTAATCACACAAGTCCATTCATGCATTCACACAATCATCACACACACACACATGCAGTCATTTGGTTTTTATTTAATCAAAGTTTTTGTTAACCCTAATTTTAGTGATTAGAATCATGATCAATATTTTTGGGATGTTACACAGCGGCGCATCTGTAGAAGGATTTACGGCGAGGCTAGTGGGTAGGGGAGGGAGCTTAGGGGCTTACAAAGGTCACGAAGACATCGTGAAGCTCAAGGTGGTCCCGGACGGGGCTGGGGCGCAAGGACACAGCGGCTGTTCCTCGTCGGAGTTCGGCTTGTCATCGGGTGCTCACGGTAGTCGATGGGGGCGACATTATGGGGAACAATAGGACAAACATCATGCTTAGAAGGTTCGCAAGGATATGGCGAGCACGAACGCATGGATCAGAGTCCAATTGGAGCACTGGACTCACCGGAATGTGTCGCCAGAGCTTGTCGGGGCAGTGGTGGTGCAACGCGAAATTTGGGGAGCCTGGTGGCGATGTAGTGGTGCTGAGTGGGGGTAAATGGAGCGGAGGGGTAGGGGGTTAAGTAGCTGGGGCGAGGGAGGGAATCACTCCCATAGTAACTCATAATCAAGCGCGAAATCAACGAGAGGAAACGACAGCGAGCGCGGGTCTTCGACGCGTGATTGAAGATAATGAGCTGATGTGGCAGCGAGGCCCAACTGTCAGTGAGCTGGTGCACGCGCATGAGGTAAGAAACGGAGGGGAGAGGGGATATGCCCGGGTTAGCTGGATGGGCCGCGGGTGGTGCTGGGCCGAAAGGCTGGTTGGCTTCTTATTTTTTTTCTCCTTTGCTCTTTTGTTTTTCTGTTTTGATTTTTTAAATGAGATTTGAATCACCAAATCTATTCCAAATCACTTCAAAATTTCACCAGATTTTTGTGGGGTGGTCCTAATATGGAAAAGTGTTTTAAACAAATAATCCACTCAAAAACAATTTGGGGTAATAAAAATAAATATAAAACCATGCCCCATACATGAAATATAAAAGGGGTATAAAATAGGGTTTTGCTAGTGTTTTAACTTTGATTTTTTTTGTGCAAAGTAAACATGCCATGATGATATGGATGCGATCATGATGTTTTGGTTTGATGAAATTTGGGATGTTACAAGTGTATTCAAGATAATAAACCTTTGGGTTCAGATTCAACTTAAGTAAATCATCCAATAAAACATATGCTATTGTACCAACTCATTTTAAAAGCTTAGGTGATCAAGAAGAACTCAAAATAAACCGATTAAGAGGCAAATGCACATAATGGTAAAAATCTGTCAAAACAGACCAGCAGGTAAAGCCCGATTTTTTCGAAAGCCTTCTGTTGCTCAAACCAAAAAGTGCAAAAATAATTAGAGTTAGATAATAACCTGGGGCATAGGAACAACAAATTACAACTCAATCCGACGTACTGGTATTTTTTCACTATTTTTTACAGTGAAGCAAAAAAATCTGTTTCGGGACAGCAACTTCCCAAAATATTACTTCTCTCTCATTAGAGGCTATTCTTGGCACAAAAACAAAAAAAAGGATAAGGAGAGGTTATTACAGAGGCAATAACTTCCAATACTGAACAAAAGAAAAACTTACTAAAATAAAAAAATTGGGTTATCTCCCATTAGTGTTTTTCTTTAACACCTTTAAGCTAGGCATAGAAAGCAAGAATCAAGTATTTTCAAAGGAAGAAGCATTAACATCAAATTTTGTTTTGATAAGAGAGTCAAAATCTATCTTCTCTCTTTTCCTAGGGAAGTTTTCTATACCTTCCTTGAGTGCGAATTGATATTTAGTGGTGCCTTTCTTCATATTAATAATGGCAACAACAGTTCTTAGAAAAGGTCTTCCCAAAATAATAGGAAAAAATTCAACATCCAAAACATAGAAATCAACGGGGACAAAGGTATGGTTAACCATAATAAGAACATCATTAATTCTCCCCATAAGTTTCTTTTTAGCATTATCATCAAGATGGACATCCAAATAACAATCTTTCAATGGTGGTAAAATCAAGCATTTCATAAAATTTGCTAGGCATAATAGAGATACTAGCACCAAGAACACATGAAGCTTTGAAGCCAAAATCATTCACTTTCGTATTAATGATGGGCTCCCAACCTATAGAGGTCCCAACCTTTAATAAGGTAGAGATCCCTGTGTTTACAATGCTAGTCCCTGGATCAATAGCTAGCATCCACAGTTAAGATGTAATATCAAGAAACAAAGGTCATAATATAACTTTATAACCAGGAATAACATAATTTTATTACATCTTACATAGCTCATTTGGCTATTACATTACATTGCAGCCGAATATCTATAAGCATGGGGTCCTTCATCTTCAAAGTGCCACAGACAAACATGTTGGTTGTTGACTTGTAATCCTAATCATTAAACTTCACTAATATCAAACAAACCTGCAACATAACAAGTTACAGCCACAAGGGTCAATACATTTGAATTGTATTGGCAAGTTTCACTACTATGTATAATATAAGTGGATCCTATCATTACATGCATATTTGGCTAAGTGGAGTTTAGGCTCATTTGCAGAAAGCAATATAGTTTTATCCTATCTTTTCAAAATAGTTTTGATCTTTTTGTCAAATCTTTCTGAACTCCTTGGAATCCACCAAGTGCTTCAAGTCTCTTGTTGTCACTTTCAAGTTTTTCTTTTAGAAATTGGAATATCGAGATTTCTCATAGCTTTAGGCCTTAGTTGCTCAGTATTGTCCATAACCGGGGACACGGCTAAGTACTTATATTTTTATCTTCTGCAGAAGTTGTACACTTTACCCACATGACACAATCTCATCTTGTTTCCACCAGTGGCCGCTGGATAAGTACTCACCAAGATGGAGTACTGGCAGATTGAGAATGTGATGAAGTCTTTCCATAGGGTCCTCCCAATACACAATGCTAGCTTGTCTTCAGGCACCAATGTAGGGTTCCAAGTTCCCTCATTCTAGTAACCTGAAGAGGCCAATCATGGGTCTTCCACCATGTAGTTGACTAAGCCAGTGCCCATTTAGCATGTGGCTGTACATGGAAGCCATTGTATGAGAAACATGTTCAATCTCTAAGTCCATGGGTGGTTTTCTTCTAGTGCACAACAAAAAGAGATTGCCATATAAACATGGTTCCTCTTGTTGCCACCTTGTCCAAAACTTGAGTATCCTTGTCCACCCAGGTGGTTCATTGAGTACATGTTTTATTATATAAAACACAAGTCTTTTCAATACTTCTCATAATCTCAACATGTATCTCATCTCAATATATATAGCAGGGCTAAGCTTATTACAACTACATTGTTTTCACTAAGGAATGTATAATGGTATCCTATTAGGATTTAGCATAGCAAAATATATAGTAGTCCTTATCATGCATGTTTCAAAATCCACTAAGTGTAATGAAAATAGTAGGACTTGGATGATAGTGTCACTTGCCTTTTTGGTAGGGAATGTTGGTTCACTTCTTGATCTTGCTAATATCACACTCTTCTAACTTCACTACAAATCAATCAAGCAAACATAGATTCAACTAGCATTCCAACCATTATTCAAACAATTCATCACACATAAAATAATAGAAACTAAGTCATGCAAGCAAGCATGCAAAGATAGTTTTATTTGCAAAGGTGGTTTCTACTAGGCTCTAAACATTTTAAGGTTCAAAGTGGTCATTTTTCTAAAGTGGCAAAACCATTTGCAAAAGGGTTTTATCTATAAACCATTTTTAAATCAAATCATCATTTCATGTGGTGGAAAATGTTTTTAACAAAGCAACAATTTATATTGTTCAACAAATAAGTTGTTAATTCACAAAACTTGGTGTTTTGGGTCAGTAGGTTTGAATCAACATATTTTCCAAAGGTTTTTTCTCAAAAATATTTTCCATATCAAAATAAATATTTTTATTTGACTAGAAATGAGCTAATTCAATTATTCAATCCTAATCTTCACCAAATACATTTTTAAATTCATAAGTTGGTTCCTAAGGTCAGTAAGTTCACAACAAACCATTTTGCAAGGATTTCATCTCAAAAATCATTTTGGAATAAATTTTATATCCTAAACAAGCATACACAAGTTTTTGCAAAAACAAACATTTTACCTGAAGCTTTTTACTAAACAAAGTGCATGGTTGGCTAGGGCTTGTTTTTATGAATCCATTGTTATAAAGTTTGCAAAATTTGGACGTGTAGAACTAAAGTTATGGATTTTTCAAATTTGCATACAAATCAGATTCTAATTCTGTTTTAAACAGATCCAGTGCCACACGGCATGATACTATTGGTCGGTACCGGTTCGCACGGATCGGCCTCTGTGCTCATACCCTTTCGCTCAGGTTCTAATCTTAGCCACAGGATCAAGATCCAACGGGCTCAGCTGGCTTGACCAAGGACTAGCGGCGTTGCGCGGTGGCTGGCGGCGGCGACGCTCAGACGGTGGTGTCGCGGCGATTCTAGGAGGCAAGGGGAGAAACGGGTGTGCTCACCGTGCTCGCGAGGTCGAGGTGAAGCTCAAGGTGGTGCTAGTCTGGCGAGGGGCGCTCGGTGGTGATCGGAATCGCTCGCCGGAGTGGAGCTGCGCTTCGGGTTCGTACGATCGTCGACGGGGGCAGGGCTACAAGGCGTGCCAAGTCAAAATAAGGGGTGCGTTAGACGCACACGGTACCAGGGAACATGTGAGTATCCATGAACGGCTTCGGGGCGGTCTGAGCTTACCAGGAAGTCTCGCCGGAGGAAATGGCAGGCGGTGGTAGTTCTTGGAGTCGTCGTTGTCGAGGCTCAGGGGCGCGCGCGAGCGAGCTAATGCTACGGGGAGGTGCGCCTAGGTCTGGGGAGTGTGTGAGCTTGGTCGATGAGGCAAGGGGCGGTGTCTACTGGCCGGAATTGCTTGCGGAACTCGCGGGAGACAGTGGCAATGCGAGGCGAAATTGTCGCAGCCTGGAGGCAGAGGGGAGGGGCTGCTTGGGGGCAAAGAGAGAGAAGCCATGGGCGGTTAAATGTGCGCGGTTACTGGGAGGAATCAAGGCCTCCATCAACGCGTAATCAACGCCGGCGTTACTGGCTGCAACGGCAGGGTGACGGGGTCGTGGTGGAAACGATGGACAGGAGGGTGGGGCCTTGCTGTCAGCGAGGGAGAGAGATAGGGAGAGGGGGACACCTGTCTGGGACTCTGCGGGTTCACGGTTGAGTAGGAAAACGTTTCGCTGAGGGCGAGCTAGTGGGATGGTACTGGGCTGGGTTGGGCCAAATGGTTGGGCTGTTGTTTTTTTTTTTTTTTGTTCTGGTTGCTTTTTCTTTTTCTATTTGATTTTCTGTTTTGAAATTCAATCAAACAATTCAAACATTCAAATAAATCAAACTTCCACCACACTTTGTATTGAGTTTAGTTCTGTTTAACAACAATATTCCAAGTCCCAAAAATAATATTTTTATTCTTTTAGGATCTAATTAATTAAATAAAATAGTCCTTAGTTATTAATTCAAATAGGATTTGATTATTAAAACTCCTTTTGAAACTTACATAATCCCAATATCATTTCAGTAAGTTTTATTTGAAAATACATAACACTTGGAAAACTAATTTAAAATAAAATAACAAGTTTTAGTGTTTAATTAAAATGGGAAAAGTCCTTACTTTAATAAAATGGGATATTAATAAATCCTCATTATTTTATTTAAATAAACCTTTACTCTTTTTATCAAATAGGAATATTTTAATTCAAAAGCTTGGCCAAGATTTAATTTGGCTTTATAAAATAATCCTTATTTATAATTCTACATTTTCATTTGAAAACTAAATCTTTTTACTAAAAGATCCAAAAATAGTAATTCTACTTATTAAAAATTTTCTTTATTAATTGTTTATCTTTTCAAATCCCTTTAGGATTTGTTTGATCAAATAGGTTTGAAGGTTTCCAATTGGAATCAAAAAGTTTCTTCTCACCCTGAAAATCAACAAAGTTTTTTTTATTCATTTATTTTTCATATTCCAACATTTGGAAAATCTTGGGATGTGACACAACCATCTTCCAATTTCCTAGGAATAGAAGCTTTATGTTTCAACTTTTCTTCTTTAATTTTCATGATAGCATTTTAATATGTTTTGTAAAAGCCATATTCATAGCACTAGCATTAGGACTTCTAGCAAGCTTTTGTAAGAACATAATTACTTCAGAAATATTGCAACCATCAAGATCAAAATCAATATTATCATCCAAGGTAGCGGAACTATTGTCTCCCATATTTCTAGAAATTTCAGCATTTTTATTGGAAAAGGTTCCATTGGGTTTAGGCTATGTTGCAAAAGGAGTGGGGACTTTAGGTGGTTTGCTAGCATCAACATTACTAGTGGTGGTATTGGTACAAACTTTAGTCATATTATTATTTCTAGCAATTTCATCTTCTCTTTCCCAACTAGCATGCAATTCAGCTAACATTCTAACATTTTCATCAATTGTAACTTGTATGGCATTAAAATTCTTGCTTTCTTTAACATCATGAGGCATTAACTTTAATTTAAGAAGTTCAACATCATGGGCAAGGCTATCAACTTTAGAAGCAAGATCATCAATTTTTCCAAGCTTTTCCTCAACAGTTTTATTGAAAGCAGTTTGCTTACTAATAAAATCCTTAAGAATGACTTCAAGTTTAGAGGGTGCACTTCTATTATTGTTGTAGGAATTTCCATAAGCATTACCATTATTATAAGGGTATGGCCTAAAATTATTATTACCAAAATTACTCCTATAAGCATTGTTGCTAAAATTATTATTTCTAATGAAGTTCACACCAACTTGCTCTTCTTGAGCAACCAAAGAGGCCAAAAGAACATTATTTGGATCAATATGAGATTTTACACTAACAAGCATAGACATAATAACATCAATCTTATCACTCAAGGAGGAGGTTTCTTCAACAAAATTTACCTTCTTACCTTGTGGAGCTCTCTTAGTGTGCCATTCAGAATAATTTGTCATCATGTTATCAAGGAGCCTTATGGCAGCACCCAAAGTGATGGTCATAAAGGTACCCAACAGATTTCTTGAAGAAAAATCCAGTCCTGCATAAAAGGTTTGGATAATCATCCAAGTAGTCAGTCCATGAGTGGGGCAATTCTTCACTAAAGATTTCATTCTTTCCCAAGCTTGAGAAACATGCTCATTATCAAATTGTTTAAATTTCATTATGTCACTTCTCATGGATATAATCTTAGCAGGAGGATAATATTTTCCAATGAAAGCATCTTTGCATTTAATCCAAGAATCAATACTATTTTTAGGCAAAGAAAGCAACCAATCTTTAGATCTTCCTCTTAAAGAAAAAGGAAACAATTTAAGCTTAATAATATCTCCATCTGCATATTTATATTTTTGCATCTCACAAAGTTCAACAAAATTATTAAGGTGAGCATCAACATCATCAGTACTAGAAGCAGAGAATTGCTCTTTCATAACAAGATTCAGCAAAGCAGGTTTAATTTCATAGAAAGTAGCTTTAGGAACAGGAGGAGCAATAGGTGTCCTACTGAAATCATTGTTGCTTGTTCTTGTAACATCCAAAAAATATTAAACTTGGATCATCAAACTCTAATCATCAAAATTAGGGTTAACAAAATTTTTCCAATTGAAAATATGAAAGCATTCATATGTGTATGCATTACAATTTGGATTGTTTTGAATTGCATTGGTTCTGTGTTTCTTTGCTTGTAAAATGATTCTTAGGTGAAATAAACATCATATAAATAATCCCCAAACTTTTCCCAAAGACAAACAAGTCAAAACAAATAAACTAAGTAAATGGTCACTTTGGCCAAATTAACTCCCATGCCTACTTTGGCTATCCCTAACTTTTAGAACTTAACAGTAACATGTATAGATCTTTGCACCCCTTGATAGTACTCATAACAAGGTACCAAGGCCCACTTTGTGATCATGCAAAAACATTTAAAAGCTTAGTTTAAATGACAATTTAAAATTGAATCTATTTCATATGGGAAGATCCCACTTCTTCAAAAACCACTCAAACAAGCTCAATTTTCAAAACCCAAGCATCCACAAAATCGTCAACACATGCCTATCACACCCACCAAAAATCTTTTCAAAATTCAAAACTTAAGTTCTTGCGGCCATTTCATCAAACACTTGGCAGGCAAATTTAAACCAAATCAAATTCACTGTTTTTAATAGTGTTTTGGGCCTAACTGGTTCCCTCTTTGGCTCACAGCACCCTTAATAGATCATCTAGCTCCTTTAACTATCCTTAGCATCACTATAAGCAAGCCTATCCATCAATGGTGAGCAGGCCGAGAGCAAACTTGCCACCCCGTTGTCGCCGGCAAGCTAGAGGCCACACTAGCCTCTCCAACCTTGTGTGGGAGCTAGCCAGCACCCCACCGCCACTCCCTATCCCAACCTCGAGCAATGCCAACCACTGGACCACATGCCCAAGCCATGCCAAGCTTCTCTGAGAGCATGCCGAGAGCGCGCCAAAGCGCCACCCTCGACACACGCCCACAGACCGCGCGCCGCCCTTGCCACGTGCACGCGTGATCACCACTGCCCCAGCAACCCCACAGACACCCCCATTCGCCGCCTCATGCCTCACAGCCACCGCTCGTCGTCGAAGACACCGCCTCTGCCACGCAGAGCACCGCACGTTTCTGACCATTTGCCACCGCCCCTACACGCGCATTAAAGCTCTAGAGCATCGCCAGGAGACCACCCGTCAAACACCAACCTCGGCAATGCCTCTAGCTTCCCGTAGCCATGTCTCCACCGTCGCCTGCCCATCCCTCTCGGTCGCGCCGTCGAGCCTATAAAAGGAGGCCACCCCCGCTCGATTTCTTCACACCATCTCACTCCCGTCACCTCACTGAGCATTCCACCCCTTAGCCGGAGCAAGGCGAGCAGCGCATCGCCGGAATTTGGCCGGAGCTCGCCGCTGCAGAGGAGAAAAGGAGCTGCCGTGACCACCCTGAGTTCGTTGTCGTCGACTTTGTCGTTTGCCCGCCTCGCTGTCGTCACTGGAGCCCCGGTATGCCCCCTATGCACCCCCACCGAGCCGCTAGGGTTTGAGCTCGCCAGTGACCTGTTCATCGTCGACGACGACCCTCAGCCATCGATCTTCATTCTAATCCAGCGCACCATATCGCCCCATACCGCTTCGCGTTTAATGAGCCACTGACCAGTAGACCCTCTGTCAGTTGCGCCCCGCGCTGCGGAGTGACACTGGGCCGGCCCAATAACCCTTCCCGCGCAGCCCACTCGTTTGAATTTAGATTTTTCTATTTAGATTGAAACTCAGTTCTGTACCTAGTTTCAAAAATCAACCCAGCTCGATTCAGTGAACCAAATTAAATGAAACCAATTTTGTTAGAAAGATATTGAAATTCTTAATCGAAGCCCGTTGGATTCCAATCATTTGGATCTGTAGATCAACCTTGGTAAAAATAACAAGGCGGAAGCTTTTCTACATTCAAACATTTTTTAAATTTAAACCATAATAGCTTTTGAGTTGATTCCAACTCTCAAAAATCACATTTGACCATACCTTTCAGAATATATAAAAACATATGGGTTTACTTATAGAAATAATGTTCAAGTAATAAAAGAATGGCACATAGACATTTCTAGTCACTTATTTTATTTAAAATAAAAAGGTTAAACCTTATTAAATTGTGACACCACTGTAAATGACATTACCATGGACTGAAATATGTGGTGATGGCATGTGTCAACATGATTCCATGTTTGAGCTGGAGAATATTAAATCTTAAGTAGTTTTTCAATGAGTAGAAATTACTTTTCTCAAATTAAAATAAATAAGACAAATGCTTTAATCTTGTAATGTTAGTGATGATGCTAGATCATCTATAGAACCCTTTTGTGTGCTGATTGAAAGTAGTTAAGTATTGTTTGGTGATTTTGTACCTCGTATTTATTCATAGACGCTAGTACCGACCAAGGTTACGAGGAGGAAGGAGGATACTAAGAAGAAGAAGCCGAGGAGAACTTCAACCACTGCTCTGCTGAAGGCACGCTTATACTGATACTTATGCAAGCTAACAGTTGCAATTATGAAAGTTAGATAACCTATGCAATGCACTAAGCATTCTTGGTTAGACATATTTGATGATACCCCCTCCTAGTTTTACTTGCAAGGTTTGTACTTTATTTTTTTATCAAAACTATTTCTTAGAGTTTATTTAAGTGACTGATAGATTCTAGGAAGATAATTGAAGGTTGCATAAAGCGCATTAAATTTGGCCTAAGCTAGATAATCTTGATGTCATCCCAAGGCATGAGATGGTACTTAGTTAAAAACTCCACTTGTTTACCACCCCTCATTAGTACTCACCCCACTTGTAGATGCTAGTGCTAAGCATAATACTTGATCAACTTTAGATGGGAATACTTGGTGGAAAATGGTTATGAAAACCTTAGAATGATGAGTCATTCTACTGAGATGTTTTGACATGCGTTTCCGAACACCAGATGATTTTGATAATGAAAATGTTGAGGCATGATCCTTAGCCCTTTATAAAACTGATGGTTGTCTGGATGCGATAACATTCCAATTTTACCGTACAACCACAACACCCGAAAATTGGATAGGGCTTGACTGGAAACTTATATACTTTAGTATGGGTTCCCTCACGGCCAAAGTATGAGCTGAGGCTACCTTGTGAAGATTGTCCACCTGTGCAGTACCCAAGATGACAGTTGGTCATGGTTGGGAGGCCAAACTCACAGGAGAGGTGCCTATACTAGGGCGTGTAATTGAAATGTTAGGATTAATTATCCGCATACTGAGTATGGTGAATTCGGGATTTGTTCCTGACGGATGTATAGAATGTTGTGGTGAAAGTGTACAATCTCTACAGAGTGTCAAACTATTTGAATAGCCATGTCCGCGGTTATGGACAGTTGGAGTGGCCATACTGTTCCCCCGTCAGATGTTTTCAAATGACTTGTGAAATGGATTGAGATTTTGAATTGACCACAACAGAATTGTGATCTATTAGGTGTTATAAAACATCAACTAGATTTCCTTGCTTCTGAACTTAGTAGAGGTAAATTTGTCCTTTTGCAAAACAACCCTAGAGCTTAGTGTCCTACTACAAAAATCCCTTTAAATTGCTAGTATTATTTTGCGAGTACTTAAAGAGTACTCATGGCTTTGTCCCTGGCTATTCACATGGCCAGACTATGAAGAGGAATATCAGGACGAAGGACCCCAGGAAGGTTACGACGACTAGGATCGTCTCCCATCGTCAGCATTGCCCGTGACCCCGAAGATGGAGCTTTGCCTATGCTACCTTTATTATTACGTATTTCCGTTGCCTGAGTTGTATTAAGAACTGGATCATGAGATCCTTATTTGTGTAAGACCTTATGTATGGTTTGTAATGGATGATGTCTCGCAAAAATGGTAATCCTGGGATTGCAATGTATGGCATAACAGGCATCTGGGATTAAAAATCCAGGTGTTGACAGTTCTAGTGAAGTCACACAACTTACTATTTTCAAGATTAGTCATTTTCGCAAGGTTAAAGCAAGCGAACAAAAGCAGAAACTAAAGTAGAAACTAATTTTTGTGTGTTTTTGATAAAAAAGATGCAAACAAAATAGAGCATAATAAACTAAGAAAAACAAAAACAAAGTAAAGAGATTGGTTGTGATAGACTCCCATTGCAGAAGCTGCTTCTTTTTCCCTGGCAACGGCGCTAGAAAATTGCTTGTTAACAGGGAGGAAGAAGTTTGATGGCCCTTTAATCCCCGGCAACGGCATGACTACTATCATGTCATGATGATCGCTATGAGATTTGTTTGGGCATTACAACATAATACATAGTTCATAATCCAACTGCATCTAAGAATAATAATCCACCTTCAGGTAATCATCCGATCCCCCTCCAGTATTAAGTTGAAAGCAACAGATAATTGCATTAAGCAAAGTGTGTAAAGTACAATATAATTGCCCACCAGACAAAGGATTGTTGTTTTCTTGCTAGTAGAAGCAACACATCTACAACCGTAGAGATTTCTGTCACTTCCCTAGATTACTAGAGGCATGACTACTATCGAGCATAAATACTCCCTCTTGGAGTTACAAGAATCTACTTATGTCACATCCCAAAATTTTCCAAATTTTTAAATGTGAAAAATAAATAATTGTTGAAATTTAGGGTGAAAAGAAACATTTTGATTCCAAATGGAAAAATTTAAAACCCATCTCGAACAAACTTTGAACAAATGGAATTCAACAAATTTCAAAAACAAGTGAAATGCATCCTTCATAAATGCATCTTGAAATTTAAAACACTTGGAAAATAAACCAAAACCCTAAAACCCTAATGGAAGAAAATCATTCCAAGATTACTCTAAGACTATGGATTTATTCCATATAAAATTTGTCAACAAACATTTATAAGTGATCAAAAATGACAAAAAAAATATTATAAGATCATAGAAATTAATTTCATTCAATTTGGAACCATGAATAAAAACTTATGAATTTAAAAAGATAAAAATAAATAATTTCCAAAGCTAATAAAGCTCCTATCTAAAATCCATACCAAATTGTGAGCAATTATTACTAAAAGGATAAACAAATACTAAATAAAATTTTACAAATTGGAATCACCAATTTTGGATCTATATATAAAATATGGATTTTATAAGGCAAAGGAAGAAATAAATAAATAAGGAATATTTAAAAGCCAAAATAAAACTTGGCCTAATCCATAAGCAAATGGAATAAATATAATCCAAATCCAAATAAAATAAAGGGATAAAGATTATTCCAATAAAATTATATGGCATTAAACCATATTCTAATTATATATGGATAAAGATAAAATTCCTAATAGAAATGATTAATTAAATCATGAGAAAGTAATAAATGGAAATTTATCAAAGTAGATTAAAAAGTTATCAAATTAACTTAAAAGAATCATTTTGAATAACATTTTATATGGAATAAAAAAATCACATTTAATTCTGTTGAAATAAAAACAATTTCCCAATTTAAAATGATATGGAAATACTTTAGATAATTCAAAGTAAATTATTTAACACCCCATTGAATAAATAAAACCTACTTAAAAAGGTTTAGGGAAAATTAGAATTCCAGCAACCCCGGCCACCCCTCCACTCCTAGTACCTACTAGAGTGATCCCCATTATCAGGCGCACCCGCTCATAGTCCCCACTCTCCCGCGCGTGCCACGGAGGCTTGGCAACTTCAACACCCAAGCGTCGCCGTTGTTTGCCTTCGCTCCGGCGACCTCTCCAGGTGAACCCTAAACCCCCTCTCTCTCGATGACGCACAAATGTTCTCTTTTGCCACGTAATTCTAATGCCCCACCCAATCTTCTTCTCGTGGTCTGTAGCCTCGCCCCCGTCAACAACAGGACGTGCCTGATGCCATGGCAAACTCCGACGAGGAATCCCCTTCGATCCCATGCTCCCCTTCGCCATGACAAACTCGGTGAACATCTTCCCTTGCTCCCTTGCTTCCTGTATCGCCTGCACCGTCCTCGTCTAACCGCTTCGCCGCTAGCCACCGTCGCTGCGCCGCCAACCTTTGTTCAATCGCATGTGAGCCGTTGGATCTTGATCGGATGGACAAGATAGAATCCAAACCCGAAGGGGAATGTTTGATCTGTGTCGTAGAATACTAGTTAGATCTAACGATCAATAGCACACGATCCACGCGAAACGGTATCGTCCAGTAAAGTCTTGACACGTGGCCAACCTTCGATTTAAAAACCAGATTTTGTTCTATTGAATTTTCAAACTTGCAAAAATCATAACTTTAAATCTACATGTCCAAATTTTACAAATTTTATATCAATGGAATAAGAAAAAAGAATACTTTGCAACCATGTACTTTGTTTAGTATTTTGATTCTGTAAACTTAGTTGTCTTTTGCAAAAACTTGTGTAGGCATAATTTGAACATAAAAATTATTCTAGAAATATTTTTAAGGTAAAATCTTTGGTAAATGGTTTGTTTTGAACCTACTGACCATAGAAACCAACTTATGGATTTAAAAGTGTATTTTGTGAAGCTAAAGAATAAATCTTGGAATAAAAGCATATTTATTTAAATAAAAATATTGATTATGGTCTTAAAATGCTTTTTGAGTAAAACCTTTTGAAAATGAGTTGAATTAAACTCTCAGACCCTAAGCACCAAGTTTTTGGATTTAAAGATATATTTGGTGAACCCTATAAAATTATTACTTTGATTAAAGGCATTTCTAGCAAAATAAAATGTTGCTTTGATTTAAAAATGGTATTTAGATGAAACCTTTGGCAAGTGATTTAATATTAAACACTTTAACCATAAACACTAACATTTGTGTTTAAAATTATTTTGGCTAACACTAGAAATTATTATTTGAATAAAATCATTTCTAGCAAAACAAAATGATTTAAAGTGGCCATTTTCACTAACTTGACTAAAAATGGTTTTGCCACTTTTGTAAATGACCAATAGGTGTTTTCAAATGTTTATAACCTATTACAAACCACTTTTCCAAGTAAAACAATCTTTGGCATGCTTGCATGGATTGCTTTGTTTTTATTATTTTATGTGATGAAATGCTTGAATGGTAGATTGAATTTGTACCTTAATTCAATTGTAGTGAAATTTGAAGAGTGTGACTATTGCAAGATCAAGGGTGAACTTATATTCTCTACCAAAAAGGCAAGTGGTGCTTCATACTTTTGTCCCATTATTTGCACTATGCATTAGTGATATTTCTAAGTAGGAATTGCATGGAATTTTCCAAGTGTTAACTATGCCATGGGAAATCCTAGTAGATGAAACCTTAGTAGAATTTTCCCTAAGTCAAGATTCCTACTACTATCATGCTTAACTTAGCTAGTAGAAAACAAGGGTGGATTATATTCATGCTATGGAATATTTTTAAGTCAAGGACTTATGTTTTTTTTAATAAAACAAGTATGTGAATGAATCACCTAGGTGGAAAGGGACTTGCAAGGATGTATTTTTGTTGAGTGGTTGCACAGGGCCCATGTTTATGGACTACCCTAGTGTATCTCACTTGTGGAATGCCACCCAGGAACAAAGATATCAGAGATGTCAAATGTTGAGAAGCTTCAAGTGCAACCACTTGGCATTATGGGCTCTTCCTGGATCATATAGGTTGCAATAACTTAGCCAAATGGACAGTTGGTGGTAGGGTATGATAGGTTTGGAGAGCGGCCATTTTTGTCTAAGGGAAGGCTTCTGAAAGATCTTGTCTCGATGCATGTCGAGTCTTGTGGGGAAAGTGTACCACATCTGCAGAAGGAAAAATGTAAGTACTTAGATGTGTCCCCGGCAATCGACAATTTGAGCATCAAGACATGGAAGCTATCAAGCATCTCCTCATCCCAATTTCTAAGTTAAAAACTTGTGGTTGAACAAGGGGGAAGGAACACCAATGTCTATTGGTTGATGCCTTGGGTGATTTGATAAAGAAAAACTTAGTGTTTTCAAATGATAAGGAAAATATATTTTGAGCAAAGCAAGCCTAAGCTCCACTTAGCCAAATGCATATAGATGATAGACTCCACAATACTATCATAGTATCACTTGCCAATACAATTCAAATGTATTGACCCTTGTGGCTGTAACTTATTATGTTGCATGTTTGTTTGATGTTAGTGAAGTGTGTTGATTAGGATTACAAGTCTACAACCAACATGACTGCCTGTGGCACTTTGAAGGTGAAGGACTCCATGCTATAGTTATTTTTGTTGCATTGTAATGAGATAGCCAAATGAGCTATGTAAGATGTAATGGATTATTTTATTCCTGGTTATAAAGTTGTTTCTTGATATTACATCTTAACTGTGGATGCTAGCAATTGATCTAGGGACTAGCATTGTAAACACAGGGATATCTACCTTATTAAAGGTTGGGACCTCTACAACTTGGCCAAATCATCTACTAGCAACGGAGAGCATGCAAGATCACAAACAACATAGACACGATAGAATCAATAATCAATCTTGACATAGTACTCAATATCCATCGGATCCCAACTAACACAACATATAGGATTACAAATAGATGATCTTGATCATGATTGAAGCTCACAAGATCTAAACATGATAGCACAAAGGAGGAGAAACTACCATCTAGCTACTGCTATGGACCCATAGTCCAAGGATGAACTACTCACGCATCACACAGAGGCTGGCATGGTGATGAAGAAGGCCTCCATGGTGATCTCCCCTCTCTGGAAGGGTGTCGGGAAGAGATTTAGATCCCTCCAGATCTAGGGATGATGGTGGCGGATACGGACTTTTTCATGGATTGTGTTTGGGTACTTAGGGTTTCTGCCTCGAGGGTCTTATATAGGCGAAGGGGAAATGTTGGTGCCGCCCGAGGGGCCCTCACCATGCCTAGGCGCAGCCAGGGGTGGACCACGCCTAGGGGTGGTATGGCCGCCTCCTATCTCTCCTCTGTCTCCGCTTTGGACTCCGTCTTGTGTCGGGAAAATAGGAACTTCTGCTTTTGTTCCGTCAATTTCCGAGAATATTTCTTTCAAGCTTTTCTGAAACTAAAAATAGCAGAAAATAGTCAACTGGCACTGTGGCATATTGTTAATAGGTTAGTTCCATAAAATGTATAAAAATGCCTCAAAGTGTAGACAAAACATAAGATAGTTGATACAAAACAAGCATGGAGCATCAAAAATTATAGATACGTTTACGACGTATCACTTCCTCGAAACTAACTTTCGCCTTGCTATATATATATTTTTTGTGAACCCCGCTTTATTTTTGTGGAAAACCCCCACAGTACAACACGACTGAGGATCCCGCCTTGGCGTGGCTCAGTTTTCTGCCTACATGCATCAAGTTTTGTATTCGTCTGATACAATGAATTGCTTGGTATAAAATGTTCTATCAGGTAGAAGCCTGCCACTAAATGATCGACCTAAAATTCCACAATCTACAACTAAAAGTTTTGGCTTACTACCAGATACATGCTTACAAAGCACTCGCAACATGCTTACAAAGATCTCAGAAGTAATTAAACTGAAAGATAAAAACCACCACAAGTTAGAATAAGATGTCTCATGTTTCCAAATATCGTCTGATATGTCAGAAACATATCTATAAATTTTTATGTTCCATTCTTGTTTAGTATCTACTTTGCTTTGCTTTGTTTTTCTTTGAGGTGTTTTTATATCTTTTTTGGAACTAACCTATTAACAAGTTGCCACAGTGCCAGTTGCATGTTTTCTTCTGTTTTTGGTTCCAGAAAGGCAGAAAATCAATATTCTCGGAATTGGACGGGACAAAAGCCAAAGTCAATTTCTTTCCGTGAGGGACACGAATCCAGAAGGAGAGACGGAGGGGAGCCATGGGGTGGCACACCCCCCAGGCGTGGCCATGCCTGGCCCGTGTCTGGGCAGGGTGTGGGCCCCCCTGCCTCCCCTCTTCGCCTATAAGAGGCCCCTGATGCAGAAACCCTAAGTACCCGATCAATATTCCACGAAACATTCTGTAGCCGCCGCCACCTTCGTCCCTAGATCGGGGGATCTGAAGTTCTTCCCGGCACCCTGCCAGAGGGGAGATCATCCTGGAGGCCTTCTCTTCGGTATGATGCATGAGTATTTCCACCTTGGACTATGGGTCCATGTAGTAGCTAGATGGTTGTATCTCCTCCTTTGTGCTTTCATGTATAGATCTTGTGAGCTCCGTTCATGATCAAGATCTAATCATGCATGTTGTGTTTGCGGGGATCCGATGGATATTGAGATTATTATGTTGGATTGATTAACGATTTTGTCTTTATGATTCTATCATGTTTGTGTTGTTTGTGATCTCGCATGCTCTCCGTTTTTATTAGCTATCTTGGCCGAGTATTTGCTAGTGACTCCAAAAGGAGGTATTTATGCTCGATAGTGGGTCCATGCCTCTAGTTTTCAAGGGAAGTTGCAGAAATATCTTCGGTTGTAGATGTGTTGTTGCCACTAGGGATAAAACAACGGTCTCTTGTTCATGGAACATGTGGACTTTTTACCTTACACACTTTGCGTAAAGCAGTTGTCTGTTGCTTGCAACTTAATACTGGAGGGGGTTCGGATGATAACCTGAAGGTGGATTTCTACTCATAGATGCAGTTGGATGGCGGTCTATGTATCTTGTTGTATTGCCCAATCGAATCTCATAGGATCTTTCTGACTAGTATTGCATTGTTATGCCTTGCTCAGTTCCTGTCAATTGCCCTGCTGTAATTTTCTTACCCTTCATGCCATATTGTTTATCTAAGGAGAGCATCTCTAGTGAACTATGGACCCCGGTCCAAACTTTACCATTGATACATCTTCCACTATTACTTGTTTACTTGCTGCAAACCATTACCTTCCACACCATACGTTTAATCCTTTGTTACAGCATCCGGTGAGATTGACAACCTCACTGTTATTTGGGGCAAAGTCTTGAGTTTGTGTTGTGCAGGTCTCCGCGTTGCTAGCAACACCTCTGTGACATTTCCTTCCTCCTACTGGTTTGATAACCTCGGTTTCTTACTCAGGGAAAACTTTCTGATGTGCTACTTCACACCTTGCTCTTGGGGTTCCCAATAGGCTCCACGTCAATCACGTGCTAGCCATCAAAAAGATTTTCTGGTGCCGTTGCCGGGGAGGCTAAGGACGCCTTCACAAGGGGAGTCCTTCACTTCCTCTCTCTTTACTTTGTTTTTAGTTTTCTTTGTTTATTTTGCTTGGTTTTTTTGCCTCTTTTAAAAAAACCCAAAAAAATAGTCTAGTTTGGTTTGCTTTCTTTATTCAAAACCACAAAAAATTAATTCCTGCTACTGCTGTTGTTTTTGGCTTGTCCACCTTTGCCAAAATGAACTCTGTTGAGAACACCAAGTTATGCGACTTCACTAGCACCGACAACAATGATTTCCTTAGCATACCTATTGCTCCACCTGCTCCTGATGCTACCTTTTATGAAATTAAGTCTGCTTTGTTGAATCTTGTGATGAGAGAGCAATTTTCTAGTACTAGTTTTGATGATCTTGTTGCCCATCTCAATAGCTTTGTTGAACTTTGTGAGATGCAAAAGTATAAGGATGTATATGGAGAAATTATTAATCTCAAGCTTTTTCCTTTCTCCTTGAGAGGAAAAGCTAAAGAATGGTTTCTTTCTTTGCCTAAAAATAGTATTGACTCTTGGACTAAGTGCAAAGATGCTTTTATTGGAAAGTACTATCCTCCTGCTAAGATTATATCTATGAGAAGTGACATTATGAAATTTAAACAACTTGATAATGAACATGTTGCCCAAGCTTGGGAAATAATGAAATCTTTGGTTAAGAATTGTCCCACTCATGGACTCACTGCTTGGGTGATTATCCAGACTTTTTATGCAGGTTTGAACTTTTCCTCAAGAAACCTGTTGGATTCAGCTGCTGGAGGTTCCTTTATGAGCATCACTTTGGGTGCTGCAACTAGACTCCTTGATAATATTATGGTTAACTACTCTGAATGGCACACTGTGAGACCTCCACATGGTAAGAAGTTAAATTCTGTTGAGGAAACTTCCTCTTTGAGTGATAAGATTGATGTTATAATGGCTATGCTTGTTAATGGGAAAGCTCCTTTAGATCCTAATAGTGTTCCCTTATCCTCTTTGGTTGCTCAATAAGAGCAAGTTGATGTGAACTTCATTAGAAACAACAATTTTGGCAACAATACTTATGGTAATTATATGCCTTATCCTCCTAGTGGAAATGTTTATCATGGTAGATACGGAATGCCTAGTCAAGAAAGGATTCTAGAAGTAGAGAGATCCACTAAGAATAATTTTATGCAGATGCAATATGATCAAAATAAGATTTTCACGAAAACTATGGAAGAACAATCTATTATCTTGAAAAAAATTAGTCATCAGCTTGATAATTTGAATAGAGAAATTCCTAGTTTATAGTCAAAAAATTTGAGTGCTAAGAAAAATATATCCTCTTTGTCTGAAGCTCAGTCCTCCTTGATTAATAAAATGGCTGCTAAAGCTGAAACCATGGAAAATACCTTTTCTACTGCTCATGCCATACAAGTTACTATTGATGAAAATGTTAGGTTGTTAGCTCAACTTCATGCTAGGTAGGAAAGGGAAGCTGAAATTAATAGAAACAATAGTGTGTGCACCATCACCACTAAGCCACAAGTAGTCCCTGCTCCTCCTCCTACTAAGCCTAAGCCTATTGATCCTACTACTACTGATGCTAAGTTTGATTTTGATAATGATGGTTGCAATATTTCTGAAGTGATTATGCTCCTACAAAAGCTTGCTAGAAGTCCTGATGCTAGTGATATGCATGTTGATTTCACCAAACACATTACAGATGCTCTTGTTAAGATTAAGGAAGAGAAGTTAAAAAACAAAGCTTCTATTCCTAGGAAAGTGGAAGATAGTTAGGAACCCATTATTAATATTCAAGTGAATGACTTTGATCTCAAAGCTTCATGTGATCTTGGTTCTAGTGTCTCTATTATGCCTAGAAAGATTTATGAAATGCTTGATTTGCCACCTTTGGAAGATTGTTATTTGGATGTCCCACTTAATGATAATGCTAAGAAGAAACTCATGGGGAGTATTAATGATGTTCTCCTTATGGTTAACAATGCTTATGTCTCTGTGGATTTCTATATTTTGGATGTTGAATACAATGCTTCTTGTCCTATTACTTTGGGAAGACCTTTTCTTAGAACAGTTGGTGCCATCATTGATATGATAGAAGGTACCATTAACTATCATTTTCCATTTAAGAAAGGTATTGAACACTTTCCTATGAGGAGAGATAAGTTGCTTTTTGCTCCCCCTTTGAAAGCAAGGTTTGATGTTAATGCTTCCTCATTTGGAAATACTTGATTCTTCTTGCTTCTTGTGCCTAACTTAAAGGCGTTAAAAAAAGTACTTTTTGGGAGATAACCTAAGAGTTTCCTTGAGTCTTTGAAGTTTTTACTTCAGTAATAACCTCTACTTATCCTTTTTGCTTGATTTTTGTGCTAAGAATGACCTCTAACGAGAGAGAAGTAAGATTTGGGGAGTTGCTGTCCCGAAACAGATATCTATCCTCCACCATAAAAATTAGTGAGGAGTCTCTGTAACTCTGATTGAGCTCACACTTTACGAATAAATCCCCCAGTATGTTAGATAACTTTCGTTAGTTCAACACTTTTTGGTATGAGAAGTAGAAGATGTTCGAAAAAATAAGTTTCTACCTGCTGGTCTGTATTGACAGATTTTTGCCATTATTTGCATTTGCTTCTTATTGATTAATTTTTGAGTTCTCTATTGGGGAATTGAGATTTTTGAATGAGTTACTACAGTAGCTTGTGTTTTTAGTGAAATTTTTTTCGGTTACAAACTTTGCCTAAGGTCTAATATCTTTTGAATACACTAATGTTGCTAATGAAGATTGTGTGAACTTTTGTATGAAGGAAAAATTTTAGGTGTAGAGAGAGAATGATGCAATGAGATGAAGAATGGACAAAATCTCAAGCTTGGGGATGACACCATGGTGTCACCCCAAGAAATATCCAAGAGGTACAAGCATCAAAGCTTGGGAATGCCCAAGGCATCCCCTTCTTCATCAATAAAAAGCTCAGTTCTGTCTAGACACTTCGTTTTTATTGCTTCATGCACAGTTGTATTTTTCTTGGAGTGTCTTAGTTTTCGTTTGCTTTGCTTAGGTTTTTTATTTTGCTTGAATAAAGTAGTTTGGACCCCCGTTCTCGCTATGTTGTTTTGCAAATAGGTTGCTTGGTGTTGGAAAGGAGTAGTAAGTTCTTGCTTGTAAGTGCAAGAGGAGCTTGCATTGACTGTGACTTAGACTTTAGCATGACATGCTAGGTGTTGTTTTGACTTTATGATTAGTGATTATTTCTATAGCATGTCTTGTTCCAAACAATTGGGATTTATTAGTGTGCCTGGAAGAAATCATGCGTTGTTTTAGCATGCAAAAGCATAGTATTGTGGTATTCTCCTTTGATGCTTTCTTTTGGTTGACTTGGCACATGCTCACACCATGTCATGACTATGACAAGTCACCATAGCCTCTATGATCATTTAGTCCTTGACTTGTAGTACCACTCTATGCTTTGATTAGTAATGCTTTGTTGCTCTACGTGATTATGGCCATTATGCTCTCTTAGTTGGTTGCTCCCAGTCTTTTGCTAGCCTCCACTTGTATGAGTAAATTATACTCATGCTTCCAACTCCCAAGAAACCAAGTTATTCCAAAGTGCCCACTATAAACTCCTATGCATGGTGTGTGTCACATCCCAAGATTTTCCAAATATTGTAATGTGAAAAATAAATGAATAAAATAAAACTTTGTTTGATTTTCAGAGTGAGAAGAAACTTTTTGAGTCCAATTGGAACTTCAAACCAATTTGGACCAATTAAATCCTAAAGATATTTGAAAAGGTAAACATTTTATAAAAGGAAAAATAGAAATATTTGAAATTACTATTTTGGATCTTTTAATAAAAGGATTTGGTTTTCAAAAGAAAAGGTGGATTTATAAATATAGATAATTTATAAACCCAAATTAAACCTTGGCCAATATTTTGAAATAAAATGTTTTGTTTTGATAAAAATAGTAAAGGTTTATTTAAATAAAATAATCAGCATTTAATATCCAATTTTATTTAAGTAAAGGCTTTTCCCATTTCTAATAAACACGAAAACTTATTTATTTATTTTAAATAAGTTTTCTAAGTATTTTATATTCTCAAATAAAACCTATTGAAGTGTTTTGGTTTTATTTTAGATTTCAAAATAAATATTTCTAAGGCACATTTTATTTAATTATTAATGGAGCCTAAAATAAAAATGTTATTTTATTTTAAACAAGTTTTCCAAGTATCTTTTATTTTCAAATAAAACCTACTGATTTGGTTTTGAAAATAATTGGATTTCAAATGGAGTTTTTAAATAAATTAAAACCCATTTGATTTATTAACTAGTGTCCATTTTATTTAATTATAAATGGACTCTAAAATAAAAATAATATTTTATTATTGGACTTTGGTTTTATGTTGATAAACAGAACCAAAATTCAATTACAAATGTGGTGAATGTGTTTGAATTGTTTGAATGTTTGAATGTTGTTTGGAATTTCAAATCAGTAAATAGAAATAGAAAAGGTTAAATCATTCAGACAGAAAAAAATAGTGCAAAGGACCCAGCCCAACAACCAGCCCAACAGCCTAGTCCAGCCCACCTGTTCCCTCGCCCCCGAAACGTTTTCTTTATCGTAGAAGCAACCCGCGAGGACACTGACTGGTGGACCCCACACTCGCGCTCTCTCTCTCGCAGACAGCCAGGACCCACCCTCCTGTTCATCGTCCTCACCTGCAGCGACCACTTCCTTCCCCCATTTCTGCATTGATCTCGCGGGAGTAATTCTCGTCAATGCAGTGAATAATGTCTGTCATCAATCACGCTCAATAACTTGCCTGCGTTCCCTCTCCATTTCCCCTCTGTCGCCCATCTCAACGCGCTCCCAGACCACCCCAATTTCCTCCCCGAGCACCACTGCCACCGACGAACCGTTTCCTCGATTCCGGCCGTGACCTGCCACCCCGTGCCTCCTCGACCTAGCTCACACCTTCCCCACTTCCTGAAGCATCTGTCCGTGCCCTTCATTCGATCGCGGGCGCCCCAGAGCAACGTCTGCAACAAGCTCTGAACGACGCCGCCGTCCGCTCCAACTCCGACGAGCCCCACAGGTAGTTTCCAGCCGCCCCTCTTCTTCTCCTTCACGCACACAGCATCTCCTCGATCGTACGCGTCTAACCCTGCTTCTGGTTTGCCTTCTCGTGACCCGTAGCATCGTCTCGACCAGAGCCAACCGTCGCCAGACCAAATTCTCGCGAGAAATTCCTCCTGCCCTCGTGCGCCCCTTGCCCCGACGACCACACGACGAGCTTCCCCAGCCTCCTACGATCACGGTGAGCACCCTCCCCTCTCTTCTAGCTTCCTGTATCACCGGCACCGCCACCACCTGACCGTCGCCGCCGCTAGCCACCGTCGGCGCCGCTCACTTTTGGTCAAACATGGGAGCACCATAGGATCGAGATCTGACGCTCACGATAGAATCACTTAACCGCGAAAGGGTACGCTCTCTGGACCACACGATCTAATTAGATCCAACGCACCACGTTGCCGATCCAGCCGAACCGGTATCAACCAGTGAAATAGCGACGCGTGGCCAGATTGGTTTAAAACAGAAATTTGAAATCAGATTAGATTGTGATTTTCAAACCTTTGTAACTTTTGATCCACACGTCCAAAAATTGCAAATTTGGTATCATTGGAATCAGTGGAACAAGCCCTAGCCAACCATGCCATTGGTTTAGTAAATAGTATCTGTTAGCTTGTTGGTTTTTGTAGAAACTTTTGATTGCTTGTTAAGGATGTAAAAATTGTTTAAAAATGAATTTGGGGATAAAATCTTTTGCAATTGGTGTATTTTGAACCTACTGACCATAGGAAACACTTTGTGGATTCAAAATGTATTTGGTGAAACAAAATAATGATTCTTTAATTTAAAACCATTTCTAGTCAAATAGAAATGTGGTTTATTTATTAAAAATGGTTTTGGAAGAAAACCTTTGGAAAATGTTTTGTTTTAAACTCTCTGACCCTAAAAACAAGGTTTTGTGATTTGAAAATATATTTGGTGAACCCTATAGATTAATGCCTTAGTAAAAATATTTCTACACCACATAAAATGATACTTTGTTTTGAAAATGGTTTTTAAAGTGAAACCTTTTGCAAATGACTTTTCCACTTTACAAAATGACCATTAGGTGCTTTCAAATGCTTATGACCCATTAGGAACCTCTCTTTCAAACAAAACAAAGCTTGGCATGCTTGCATGCATTATCTTAGTTCTATGATTTTATGTGTGTTGTTTTGCTTGATTGGTAGATTGAGTTTGTGCCTTGTTTGATTGGAATGTAGTGACTTGAAGAGTGTGATTGTTGCAAGGACAAGGGGTGAACCCATACTCTACCAAAAAGGCAAGTGATGCTTCATACTTTTTGTCCCATTACTTTCTCTATGCATTAGTGATTTTCTCTAAGTAAACTTGCATGGATTTTTGCTAAGTATAAACCTTGCTATAGGAGATCCTAGTAGATGAAACCTTAGGGGAAATCTTCCAAAGTTAAGATTCCTATTACTATCAAGCTTAGCCTAGCTAATAGAAAACATGGGTGGAATATATATTCACACTATGGAAAAATATTCTAAGTCTGAGGACTTGTGTTTTGTTTAATAAAACAACTAAGTTAATGAATCACCTGGGTGGAATGGGACTTGCTTGGTGGATTTTGGTTGAGTGGTTACACAAGGCCAGGGGACTGGTGAACCTTGTGTATCTCACTTGTGGATGGCCACCCAGGAACAAAGAGATTTGAGATGTCAAATGTTGAGAAGCTTCAAGTGCAACCACTTGGCAATATGGGCTCTGCCATGATCATATAGGTTGCAAGAACTTAGCCATATGGACAGTGGGTGGTAGTGTTTGATAGGTTGGAGCGTGTCCATTTTGGTCTAAGGGAAGGCTTCTGAAAGATCTTGTCTTGGGAAACCAAGTCTTGTGGGGAAAGTGCACCACCTCTGCAGAGTGTAAAATCTAAGTACTTAGCCATGTCCCTGGTAAAGGACAATTTGAGCATCAAGACATGGAAGCAATCCAGAATCTCATCATTCAAATTTCTAAGTTAAAATCTTGTGGTTTGAACAAGGGTTATTTGAAATATTCAATCTTTGATTGAGAGTTGCCTTGGAAAAGATTTTGTCAAAACAAAAACTTAGTATTTTCAAAATGATAAGGAAAATCTATTTTGAGCAATGCAAGCCTCAACTCCACTTAGCCAAATGCATATAGATGATAGACTCCACCATACTACCATAGTATCACTTGCCAATACAATTCAAATGTATTGACCCTTGTGGCTGTAACATGTAATGTTGCAGGTTTGATTGTTTTAGAGAAGATTGATTGATTAGGATTAAAAAGTCTACAACCAACATGTGTGCCTGTGGCACTTTGAAGATGAAGGACCCCATGCTTATATATATTCTGCTGCAATGTAATGTAATAGCCAAATGAGCTATGAAAGATGTAATAAAATTATGTTATTCCTGGTTATAAAGTTATATTATGACCTTTGTTTCTTGATATTACATCTTAACTGTGGATGCTAGCTATTGATCCAGGGACTAGCATTATAAACACAGGGGATTCCACCTTATATGTTAATATAGGTTGGGACACTCCCTCTACAGTGTGTTACACCATTCCAAGTATATTCTTGTTTTCAGCTATCTTCCAATTAAAAACTATTTGTTATGTGAAAACTTAGTGATTAAAGACCTCACAAACTTGATGGCACAATATATATTCTTTGCCCCTAATAAACTTGAACCATTGTGTTGTCTATGTTGTATATGCTTACACTTATACGTTGGAATTAGCAGAACCATGCTATCATGGGGAACGTTTTCAACACTGCACTTGTACTTTGTACTCAGTTGATATCATGCTCTTTTGTCTATGGATGTCACCGGTGTGAAATAAAGAGGGAGCTTGTAAGTCCATGGAGTAACTATTTTGTGTTAGAGAAACGCCTGGCTGCTAGCCTAAGACATGCCTAATCATGGTGGAAACTTGCAGTATCACCATAGTGAGCTATCTACGAAGCATCCTCAATAAAAATTTATGCATATAGTAAATAAAAAGATCACAGAGATGCTCATTGTCTATTTTCCTTGTCATTTTGGTTATGGGATAGCTCTGGTACCATGTGCAAGGGGTACCCCGTTGGTGGTTCTCTATGATATGCAAATACTTACAATGACAAGAACTTATAGGTGACTGAAGTTGAGTAGCATGAGGTGTGGCCCTCGTATTCAAGGGACTTGAGATTTCCAGCTTATACTTTGTCAAGCATATACTCCATAGTTAGTTCACTTTAACCTTAATCACTTGGAAGATCTTTTTGAAACTTGAAGGGGCAATGAGGGCTGAAAGCTAACAAGTACCATAATTTTTGGAAGATCTTTTTGAAACTTGAAATCCCTGCATCCCTTTACAAAGGGCCTTTCTTCCACTATTGTTGAGTCTCCACATTCTACCTTTAGGCACCATTAAGAGAGCATAGTTTCCATTCTGTGTGCAGTGTCCCAAAGATTATTGATTGATGCATATTGTGATATTAATTGTTCTTGTGCTATTTGTTTCTAGACACCCTTGTGAACTCTGAAGGTGTCCTATGCATCTATTTTCTACTTTATGAGGGACAAGCTGATTGCCACTATGACATGTTTTCTGGATGTGAAATAAACAAACGTTTTTCAATGCATGTCATTCATGATCTTTGTCTGTAGCCTTTCATGTTGCATGCATAGTTACTATGTCCTATTGTTAGAACTCCATTTTTAATGTTCATGTTTCGAGTTCTTTGATCCCAGCTTTAAATGCTTGCAAATGGTTTGATCTTTATTGTGAAGGTGCATGTCACCTTAAAAATTATTCTTTTTATCACTTACCTACTCGAGGACGAGCAGGAGTTAAGCTTGGGGATGCTTGATACGTCGGAAACGTATCTATAATTTTTGATGTTCCATGCTTGTTTAGTATCTACTTTTCTTTGCTTTGTCTTTATGTGAGTTGTTTTTATATCTTTTATGGAACTAACCTATTAACAAGTTGCCACAGCGTCAGTTGCATGTTTTCTTCTGTTTTTGGTTCCAGAAAGGAAGAAAATCAATATTCTCGAAATTGGACGGGACAAAAGACAAAGTCAATTTCTTTCCATGCGGGACACTAATCTAGAAGGAGAGACATAGGGGAGCCACGGGGTGTCCGCACTCCCCCAGGTGTGGCCAAGCCTGGTCCGCGCCTGGACAGGGTGTGGGACCCCCGGGCGCCCCTTGTCTCGCCTCTTCGCCTATAAGAAGGCCCCGATGCAGAAACCCTAAGTACCCAATCAATATTCCACGAAACATTTTGTAGCCTCCACCACCGTCGTCCCTAGATCGGGGGGATCTGAAGTTCTTCCCGGCACCCTGCTAGAGGGGAGATCATCCCGGAGGCCTTCTCTCCGGTATGATGCGTGAGTAGTTCCACCTTGGACTATGGGTCCATGTAGTAGCTAGATGGTTGTATCTCCTCCTTTGTGCTTTCATGTATAGATCTTGTGAGCTCCGTTCATGATCAAGATCTAATCTATTTGTAATCATGCATGTTGTGTTTGCTGGGATCCGATGGATATTGAGATTATTATGTTGGATTGATTAATGGTTTTGTCTTTATGATTCTATCATGTTTGTGTTGTTTGTGATCGTGCATGCTCTCCGTTGTTAGTAGCTATCTTGGCCGAGTAGTTGCTAGTGACTCCAAGGGGGGGTATTTATGCTCGATAGTGGGTTCATGCCTCTAGTTTCCAAGGGAAGTGACAGAAATCTCTTCGGTTGTAGATGTGCTATTGCCACTAGGGAGAAAACAACGGTCTCTTGTTTATGGAACATGTGGATTGTTTACCTTACACACTTTGCTTAAAGTAGTTGTCTATTGCCTGCACCTTAATACTGGAGGGGGTTCGGATGATAACGTGAAGGTGGAATTCTAGTCATAGATGCAGTTGGATGGTGGTCTATATATCTTGTTGTATTGCCCAATCGAATCTCATAAGATCTTTCTGACTAGTATTGCATTGTTATGCCTTGCTCAGTTCCTGTCAATTGCCCTGCTGTAATTTGTTTACCCTTCATGCCATGTTGTTTATCTAAGGAGGGAACCTCTAGTGAACTATGGACCCCGGTCCAATCTTTACCATTGATACATCTTCCACTGTTACTTGTTTAGTTGCTGCAAACCATTACCTTCCACACCATACATTTAAACCTTTGTTACAGCAACCGGTGAGATTGAAAACCTCACTGTTAGTTGTGGAAAAGTCTTGAGTTTGTGTTGTGTAGGTCTCCACGTTGCTGGCAACACCTGTGTGATGTTTCCTTCATCCTACTGGTTCGATAACCTCAGTTTTTTACTGAGGGAAAACTTGCTGCTGTGCTACTTCACACCTTGCTCTTGGGGTTCCCAGTAGGATCCAGGTCAATCATGTGCTAGCCATCATCATCACATAAAATCGGGTCCACTCCATCATATATTATGTCATAATAGTACATCAAATATATAGATTCGTCAGGACCACACACCAGTAGAGCAAAAAACAAGGTTTAGTACTGACTTAACAAATGGAATCCTCATAGGAGATCCCAAACTCTTCCAAAATGAAAGTAGAGCGGTCAATATGGTTTACAGATTTCCTCATCTTTTGCAGGATCAGGACCGTATGGGCATGGAGAATCTCGAATTTCTGTTAGGGTCTCATCTGCTTCTAGAGCCGAATTGAAAAGATTGTTAGCTCGTATTTGCACCTGTTCCAAGGTTTGGTGCTACGCCTGGCCACTCTGGTTGTCGCCATCCACATCAGGCGACTGAGGAACTAAGTTGTCAGCGACGAACTTCTTAAAATGAACAGCGGCATCATGTGCAACTGAAATTGATGTATTCCATCCTGCAGTCAAATCAGCTATCTAATTAGTGGATGTTGCCTCTTCTTCTTTCAGGCACCTAATATGTTTCTCCTGGTGTTTCTCTTTACCTTGAAGACACGAAATCATGTGTCTATCAGCTTTGTATTTTTCTCGAAAATGGACAATTGTGCAATCCTTGTAGTGACCAGCACCATTATGCCATGAGTGATATGAATAAGGTGGAGACTGCAGATAAAAAATCCAAAACTAAACCAAATTCATGTTTCAAAAAAAATCCAAATTCAGCTGCACACATCATGCAAGCTTCATGGTGATGAAGCAAAATGGCAAAGAACCAATGAGGCATATTTCCCAAACATGGGAAATAGAACCGCCATGAGAAGAGCCGTACTTCAGGGTTTTCCTTCTTAGCTAGCACATCAGCAGTCCTGGCCTTAGTAAGTGGCAATAGATCAGAATTACTTTGTTTATGCAAATCATGACGCAACCAAAATGATCAATATATTTAGGGGACATTTTAAGGAATAAAGTTCCCTTTATAAAAAATTGTTTTTGGGGACAAAGCATAGGTTATTGAAATTATAGCAAAGCGGTGGCAAAATTCAAAACACTTGTCACTCGATAAACATGATTAAGGCATGTCTTGATGCAAAGCCTCCTCCACGCGTGGGACACGAGAATGATGCTAAACGAAGTGCAGCAAAACCAGTAAATTTTAGGAAAGAGAACATCAACATCACAATGTAAAGAAGGATATGTGCATTAATATAATACCGAGGATTTGGCATGTTCCCCTTAACCAAAAAATATAATTTAAAAAACTTAGCAATGCAGGACACCAGCAAACAACAATCTGTCTATGAATGATATGCAATAAATTACCTCTGCATTGTTCAACAGAAGACCGCTCTATGAAATAAATCCATGGGCCAAGCTCCCATCCTCATAAGACTCTTCTTGGCAGCATATACCTCCCTATTTCCATTGTACCTTATAACTAATTCCATGGCTACATCCATGGTGATCCCAGATTCCTAATGTGGCATATAGATCAACTATTTCAAATAGCAATCACCCGAACAACTATCCGGATGGTTGCGGACTCACCAAAGATTGCGCTGATGCGATGGAGAGGTGGACGCTGCTTGGTAAAGAAGGTGCACGATGGGGGAGGTGCACAAATATGCAAACAATGTAGTGATATTCATATATAGATAGATACAGCAGTAACCACAAACTCCAGAAAGGTTGTAAGCAGACTGTCAACTACTCCGATCTTAATTAACCTAGTGTAATTTCAAGTGGAAGTACTATGAGATGGCGAGTACTTGTAAACAAAAGGGGATTACTTTATTATTAGTGGAATCTACAGCAAGCCACCAAAAGCATCATTAACATGCTCAATATCTAGATTGCAGACCGTGCTTGGTTCAGAACCTAATGTCCAGCTTTGATTACCCAAATCTAAGAGCATCTATCCTATTCACAACCGGGCGCAGTGAGTTGGAGACATCCTCTAACTCTATAGACATATCCTTGGCATGCATCTGCTAGTGCTCCTGCTCCTCAGCTTATACCGAATCTCGAGCTGTAACCACAACGTCATCATCGCGCCCTGCAGAAAAAGTGAGTGCGGTAGATCAACCGAGTGGACGAATGTGCAGCGCTCGCATTTGTAGTTGCAACCCAAGAAACTGCTGCCAAAGTTCGTTCACTCGAACACCGTTAGGCGATGGGGTGAGCGAGGGCGCAAGTCGCACCAGAGCGGGATATCTGTATCAACAACAATTCCATACCACTCGGCGTCTACCATCCATGTCGGCATCTTAACCCAGGAAACATCGTTGATCGAGGTGGGCGGAATAGAGAAAAACCCTAAAAGCAGGAGAGATCCCATAAGCTAAATTCAAGAAAATAAACTGAGATCGTGAACTCTGGCAAACTTACCCTAACCCGACTGCCTTGCGCATCAAGATCCCCCATTGTTCGTCGGACTAGCATCACTGAATCCGCTGACATTGCTCGAAAAACGTGCGCGCCTTCAAAGCCTAGCGCAGAGGCTTTGTGTAGAAGGAAGAGGTAGGGGATCCGATGCACACATTCGCTCGTGATTAACTTGACCATGGACTGGAGCCCACGGTGGAGAGCCCATTGGCCCCAAACATCAGTGACCTTGTTTTATTTGCATTATTTTTGAAAACAAAGTAAAACTCAATAAATTAACCAAAGGCCCCTATATCGCTTTTAGCGAAACCCCGCTACAAAACGGAGACGCTCACAAAAGCATAGACACACTCACCCCTATGAACGCAGGCACACACACCCTAACCTATGAGCACCTTGGATATATTGTGTCTTGAGACTGATCTGGGGGGATTAAGCTTTATAAAGCAACCATAGGCACCTCACTATATATCGACGGGAAAATCGCCTCCCACCGCCATCATAACCATCCTTGAAAGGCAAGTGTCAAGGCTTCATGGAGAAGGAAGGGCTAGGTTAGTCAAAGCTCACATTCGCTGGTTGTTATAGGATATAATTGGACCACTGAGGGTATCCACAATGTGCTATGGACAAATCCGACACAGATCATATGGCTACGTTGCCAAATAGATAATTTCTCTACAACATGATTGCTTGCCAAATTATAGAGATGGGACCCACTACATGTAAGAAGTAAAGTAAAATATCTCCATTCTCTTTATTCTCTAGTGCCTTTCACTCTTACGCAGCATGCAAAGAACTACTTGCTTATTCATTTTTCTCAATTTAGCATCGGAGAAAGTTCCTGCTCGGGTTCCCTCGTCTTGTTGATTTGGAACTACCCTCACAATGGTAGGAAGTAGTTCTAAAATCCAAAAGAGAAATTTTTAACTTGATTTAGCTACACATTGTGGGTTCCCTGATAACATGGACCCATGGTAGTAAGCAGATAGGCCCTACACATCACTAACCAAGTTTGACTTGCATTACAGGTACTTTTGGAAAACTGAGCAAAACTTAATAGAAACCAAAGTCCCCTCTCTCTTTTTATCTCTTTGTGAAAACCCACTACAAAACGGATGCGCTCACAAATGCATACACACAATCTCCCCTATGAATGAAAGAACGCACATTCTACCTCTATGAGCACCACCTAAAGATTGTGTCTTGAGACTGATCTGGTGGGGCTTGAGCTTGACGAAGTCACCACATATAGGCACCTCGCTATCGACGAGAACGTCACCTCCTACTACCCTTATAACCAACCTTCAAAGACGAGCGTTGAGGCTTCGTGGATAAGGAAGTGTTAGGGGAGTCATAGATCACATTCGTCAGATGCTATAGGATATAACTATACCACTAATAACGGGCCCCCACGGTAGTTAACCCATAGTCTCGATACATTATAGAAAGCACAGCATGAGCCGTTACTAGACATGCCTAGAAATGTACTAGACTCGCTTCTAAGAGAATAAAATCTCCTCCACCATTTAGACCAGACAGGGAATTCACTCATCTTGATTCCCTTAGACATGGGTCTTGTACTAGACCTAGGGTCGAGAAAAACTTAGCTAGACTCAACCTCTCAAGGCATCCACTATGTTGTAAACAAGCTTGTCCATAAGGAAAAAATTAGTGGCGGCTATTGATGTTGTAGGGTTCGCAGTATAGAAAAGAAAATTTTTCCTACGATGTGAACTATGTACCAAGATCTATCTATTTAGATACAAACAACGGGCGGATGTATATCCGTAGAGAACATACCCTTGAAGACCGACAAAGCTTAACGAGTTCAACTCGTGGTTGATGTAGACGATCTCTTGCCGATCTCAAGATCGAGAGGAAGTCCTAGCGCCGCAAATCAGCAGCGCATCCGTGCTCGCACACACGTTCGAGGCACCGAGCAACCTCCGCCTCCTCGCTCCAGCGATGCAGCGGAAGCACAACTCTTTCTTTCCGAATAGCCACCGGGAACATGTATCTCGCTAGTCCGAGACCATGGGGGATAAATTCTAGAGGGGGAGAGAGATCCTTCACGAGGAGGTGTAAGAGACAAGTGAGAGGAGGGGCTCCTTTTATAGGAGGAGGGGGTGGCCGCCGGCCATGGGGGCTGCCCCCTCCCCTCCTTCATTCATGTGGGTGGACACTCCACTCACAAAATGGCCCTTCAATTTTCTCCACTCAAATTCCCATTAAATTTCCACCAAATTTAATGCAAACTCTCATTAAATAAAACTCTTTTATTTTATTCAGAATTTTGTCAATTACTTTAATGAAAAACATTCACAAATAACCCCTTGCTAGAATTCTATTTCACATGCATAACCACTTTATGCAATTTCACCCGATAACCAGTTTCGGTATCTAGTGAAATAAATTCCTGCGCTTATTTATTCTTTCGGCATGAAACTTTTGCTCCAATTGGATGTCTGTGTCTCTTAAGTGTGTCACCCTACGGTTCATGAATAATGCGGACATGATCGAGACCCCTCTCGGATCAATAATCAGAAGCGGGATCTGGAGACCCATACTGACTCCCACACATTCAACGATGACTTTCTTGTGATCATCGGAACCTTTTACGCTAGTATCTTAATCCCTTTGTTTCACAATATATTACATGTCCGAGATTCGATCATCGGTATCTCCATACCTAGTTTGATCTCGTTGCCGACATGCACTCTTTTCTCGTTCCCGTGATATAACATTCTACTGATCAAATCACTTGCTTGCAAGCTAATCAATGTGATATCACCGAGAGGGCCTAGAGTATATCTATCCGTCATCGGGATGAAAAAATTCCACTCTCGATCCATGAGCCTCAACATAACACTTTATTAGTTCTGAATCCATCTTTATAATCACCCTGTTACGGTGTGACGTTTGATGTTATCAAGAAACTCTTCCGGTGTTAGTGATTGACATGATCTCATGGTGTAAGGATTAGGATCACTTCGTAAGTTGTTATAGCAATATAAACTCAATGACTTTGATCGTAATGCTATACTTCGGATGAATGTTCATCACACCATTACACTAATGTTGTGATCCCGTTATTAACAACATCCAATGTCCATGATCAGGAAACCTTGATCATCTTGTTAATCAACGAGCTAGTTTATGAGAGAGGCATAACTAGGAACTTTTTGTTTGTTTATTAAACACACATGTATTAATGTTTCCGTATTAATACAATTATAGCATGCAAAATAAACATCTAACATATACTTGGAATACACATAATAAACACTTCATTATTGCCTCTCAGGGCATATTCCCTTTAGTCTCCCACTTGCACTAGAGATAATAATCTAGTTACATAGTGATAAATCTAACACCCATTGAGTTTTGGTGTTGATCATGTTTTGCTCTAGGGAGAGTTTTAGTCAACGGATCTGCTACATTGAGATCCGTATGTACTTTACAAATATTTATATCTCCATCCTTGACATGCTCGCGGATGGAGTGAAACCGGCGCTTAATATGCTTGGAATGCTTGTGAGACCTTGGCTCTTTGGCATTGGCAATGGCACCATTGTTGTCACAATAGATCACCATTGGGTCCAACGCGTTTGCAACCACTTCTAGTTCGGATATGAACTCCTTCATCCAGACTGCTTCCTGAGCCGCTTATGAAGCAGCAACATATTCGGCCTCCATTGTTGATCCCGCTACCACAGGCTGTTTGGAGCTCCTCCAACTAACCGCTCCGCCATTCATGAGAAACACGTAACCGGATTGAGACTTAGAGTCATCTGGATCGGTGTCAAAGCTAGCGTCGACATAACACTTAGGGACGAGCTCTTCTTCACCTCCGTATACAAGAAACATATCCTTAGTTCTTCGTAAGTACTTAAGGATATTCTTGACCGCTATCCAGTGTTCCGAACCTGGATCCGATTGGTACCTAGTAGTCAAACTAATAGCATGTGCCACATCCGGTCTTGTACATAGCATGGCGTACATTATAGAGCCTATGGCTGAAGCATAGGGGACTTTGTCCATTATCTCTCTTTCTTCCGCCAAAGCCGGACATTGAGTCTTACTCAATGTCTTGCCTTGCAACGTAGGTAAGAACCCCTTCTTACTTCCGTACATTTTAAACTTCTTTAAAATCTTATCAAGGTATGTACTTTGCGATAGCCCTATTAGGTGCCTAGATCTATCTCTATAGATCTTTATGCCTAATATGTATGACGCTTCACCTAGGTCCTTCATTGAAAATTTGCTGTTTAGATAACTTTTAACACTGTTTAAAAGATCTATATCATTTCCAATCAATAATATGTCATCCACATATAATATCAGAAATGCCACATTGCTCCCACTCACTTTCTTGTAAATACAAGCTTCTCCATAAGTTTGGACAAATCCAAACTCTTTGATCACCTCGTCAAAGCGGAGATTCCAACTTCGTGATGCTTGCTTCAATCCACAGATGGATAACTGAAGTTTGCACACCTTGTTATCAACCTTAGGATCGACAAAACCCTTTAGTTGTATCATATACAACTCTTCTTCAATATTACCATTGAAAAACGCGGTTTTGACATCCATCTGCCATATCTCATAATCAAAATATGCAGCAATTGCTAACATAATCCTAACTGACTTTAGCATTGCTAATGTATCATCGTAGTCAACTCCTTGAATTTGTCGAAACCCCTTTGCAACAAGTCGAGCTTTATAGACGGTCACATTACCATCAGCATTAGTTTTCCTTTTGACAATCCATTTGTTCTCCACGGCCTTTCGGTCGTGAGGTAATTCCACCAAGTTCCAAACTTGATTTTCATACATGGATTCCATCTCGGATTTCATGGCTTCTAACCATTTGTTGGAATCCGGGCTCATCATCGCTTCTTCATACGTCGCAGGGTCATCATTTTCATCAACCATGAAATTCATGACAGGATTTCCGTACAGCTCGGGAGCTGCACGTGTCCCGCTTGACCTGCGAGGTTTGGTAGTACTCTCTTTTGGAGTTTCATGATCATTATCATTAGTTCCCTCTTCAACAGGTGGACCCAACTCCGGAACAACTTCCGGTGCTGTGCTACTCGCCATACTTTGAAGAGAAGGTTCAATAACCTCTTCGAGTTCTACCTTCCGACTACTCACACCTTTCCCAAGAAACTCTTTCTCTAGAAAGGATCCATTGTTGGTAACAAAAACCTTGCCCTCGGATCTGTGATAGAAGGAATACCCAATAGTTTCCTTAGGGTATCCTATGAAGACGCATTTTTCCGCTTTGGGTTCGAGTTTATCCGGTTGAAGTTTCTTCACATAAACATCGCATCCCCAAACTTTACGAAATGACAGCTTAGGTTTGTTTCCAAACCATAATTCATACGGTGTGTTCAACGGATTTAGATGGTGCCCGATTTAAAGTGAATGCAGCTGTTTCTAGTGCATAACCCCAAAATGACAACGGCAAGTCCGTCAGAGACATCATAGATCGAACCATATCTAATAAAGTATGATTACGATGTTCCGACACACCATTTCACTGTGGTGTTCCGGCAGGCATGAGTTGTGAAACAATTCCACACTCTTTCATGTGAGTGCTAAACTCGTAACTTAGATACTCACCTCCACGGTCGGACCGTAGAAATTTGATCTTTATATTACGATGATTTTCCACTTCATTCTGAAATTCCTTGAACTTTTCAAAGGTTTCAGACTTGTGTTTCATCAAGTAGATATAAACGTATCTACTCAAATAATTCGTGAAAGTAACAAAATAACGATATCCACCTCGCGCCGGCACACTCATTGGACCACATACATCAGAATGTATGATTTCCAATAAATCTGTCGCCCGTTCCATTGAACCAGAAAACGGCGTTCTAGTCATCTTGCCCATAAGGCATGGCTCACATGTATCAAATGATTCAAAATCAAGTGATTCCAAAAGTCCATCCGAATGGAGCTTCTTCATGCGTTTAACGCCAATATGACCTAGACGGCAGTGCCACATATATGCGGATATATCATCATTAAGTTTAATCCTTTTAGCATCAACATTATGAATATGTGTAACATTATCATCGAGATCTAATAGAAATAAACCATTCATCATCGGTGCATGACCATAAAACATTTCATTCATATAAATGGAACAACCATTGTTCTCGGATTTAAATGAATAACCACTTCGCATCAAACACGATCCAGATACAATGTTCATGCTCAGTGCAGGCACCAGATAACAATTATTCAAGTTTATAACTAATCCCGACGGCAAATGGAGAGGCAGCGTTCAACGCTTGATCCATTGCCGACACGCATCTTGACCTCATCCCTTGCTAGCGGTCGCTTGTTCCGCAGCCCCTGATTCGAGTTACAGATATTAGTGTAGAGGTCCCAACCTTTAATAAGGTAGAGATCCCCGTGTTTACAATGCTAGTCCCTGGATCAATATCTAGCATCCACAGTTAAGATGTAATATCAAGAAACAAAGGTCATAATACAACTTTATAACCAGGATTAACATAATTTTATTACATCTTACATAGCTCATTTGGCTATTACATTGCATTGCAGCAGAAAATCTATAAGCATGGGGTCCTTCATCTTCAAAGTGCCACAGGCAGTCATGTTGGTTGTAGACTTGTAATCCTAATCAATAAACTTCACTAACATCAAACAAACCTGCAACATAACAAGTTGCAGCCACAAGGGTCAATACATTTGAATTGTATTGGCAAGTTTCACTACTATATTGAATATAAGTGGAACCTATCATTACATGCATACTTGGCTAAGTAGGGTTTTAGGCTCATTTGCAGAAAGCAATAATTTATCCTATCTTTTCAAAATTGTTTTGATCTTTTGTCAAATCTTTGTGAACTCCTTGGTAAATACCCAAGTGTTTCAAGTCTTTGTAAAAAATATCTTGAGCTCCTTGGTACACCCCAAGTACTTCAAGTTTTTATCAAAATCTCTTGAGCTCCTTGGTACACCCCAAGTACTTCATGTTTTTATCAAAATCTCCTGAGCTCCTTGGTACACCCCATGTGCTTCAAGTTTTTATCAAAATCTCTTGAGCTCCTTGGTACACCCCAAGTGCTTCATGTTTTTATCAAAATCTCTTGAGCTCCTTGGTACACCCCAAGCGCTTCAAGCCTTTTGTTGTCACTTTAAAGTTTTTCTTTTAGAAATTGGAATGTCGAGATTTCCCATAGCTTCAAGCTTTAGTTGCTCAGTATTGTCCATAACCGGGGACACGACTAAGTACTTAGAATTTTTATCTTCTGCAGAAGTTGTACACTTTACCCACATGACACAATCTCATCTTGTTGCCACCAGTGGCCGCTGGATAAGTACTCACCAAGATGGAGTACTGGCAGATTGAGAATGTGACGAAGTCTTTCCATAGGGTCCTCCCATACACAATGCTAGCTTGTCTTCAGGCACCAATGTAGGGTTCCTAGTTCCCTCATTTCCAGTTAACCTGAAGACCAATGCATGGGTATTCCCAATGTAGTTGACTAAGCCAGAGCCATATTAGCATGTGGCTGTACACGGAAGCCACTGTTGGAGAAACATGTTCAATCTCTAAGTCCCTGGGTGGTTTTCATCTGGTGTACAACAAAAAGAGATTGCCATATAAACATGGTTCCTCTTGTTGCCACCTTGTCCAAAACTTGAGTATCCTTGTCCACCCAGGTGGTTCATTGAGTACTTGTTTTATTATATAAAAACACAAGTCTTTTATCAACTTCATAAAATCTCATCATGTATCTCTTCTCAAAATATGTAGCAAGGCTAAGCATTTTACAACTACATTGTTTTCACTAAGGAATTGTCACATCCCAAGATTTTCCAAATCTTGTAATGTGAAAAATAAATGAATAAAATAAAACTTTGTTGATTTTCAGGGTGAGAAGAAACTTTTTGATTCCAATTGGAAACCTTCAAACCTATTTGGAACAAATAAAATCCTAAAGGTTTTGAAAAGATAAAACAATTAATAAAGTTAAAAATATTTGGAATTACTATTTTTAAATCTTTTAATAAATGATTTGGTTTTAAAATGAAAAGGAAGAAATTTAAATAAGGAATATTTTATAAGCCAAATTAAAACTTGGCCAAGCCTTTGAAATAAAATATTTCTATTTGATAAAAATAGTAAAGGTTTATTTAAATAAAATAATAAGGATTTAATATCCAAGTTTATTAAAAATAAAGGTTTTACTATTTAAATTAAACATAAAAACTTATTTATTTTAAACAAGTCTTCCAAGTATTCTTTATTTTCAAATAAAACCTACTGATTTGGTTTTGGAAATATTTAGATTTCAAATGGTGATTTAAATAAATTAAAACCCATTTGATTTATTAACTAATGTCCATTTTATTTAATTATAAATGGACCCTAAAATAAAAATATTATTTTGGGACTTGGAATATTGTTGATAAACAGAACCAAAACTCAATACAAAGTTTGGTGAAAGTTTAATTTGATTTGAGTGTTTGATTGTTGTTTGAATTTCAAAATAGAAAATAGAATTGGAAATAAAAAGCAATCAGGAAGAAAAAAATAGAAATGGACACAGCCCAGCCGGCCAGCCCAACAAGGGCAAACTAGCCCAGCTTCTCTCCCTTCCGAAGAAAACGTTTCGCACCCAGTTTTTAACCCGCGTAGACACTGACCAGTGGACCCTCTTTCCCTCACATTCCCTCGCTGACAGCAAGGTCCCACTTCTCCTGTTCGTCGTTTCCACCCGCCGCTGACCACGCCCGGCCGTTCCTGCCGTTGAATGCTCGTGTTAATTCGCCGTAACGCCGCAGTGATTCCGCTCTGCAAATGTGTCCTTTTAATCGCCTGCGCCTTCTCCTCCTTTCCCCTCAAACACCGTTGCACGAGAGCCACCAGGCTGCCCTGAATCGGATTTACACCGCCACTGCTCCGACCATCGTCCCCAGCCAATTCTGGCGAAACCAGACCTCCTCTCGCGTCCTCGACCAAGCTCACACACTCCCCAGCCCTTGGCGCTTCTGCATGTACCTCCCGTTCAACCGCGGGCGCCCCAGAACCTCGACTTCGACAACGACTGAGCGCCGTCACGTCTACTACTCTCTCCGGTGACATCCCCTGGTAAGCCCAGACCGCCCCACGCCCTCTCGTTCATGCTCCTACACTCACCACACTCAGCCGCATCTAACTGCATCCTCGTTTTGCCTCGAAGTGAACCACAGCACCGCCCCCGACAACGACCAGAGCCGCCTGACGCCGTCCTCCACTCCGGCGAGCAATTAATCCCGCTCCAGTGCGCCCCTCGCCAGACCAGAACCACCTCGAGCTTCACCACGACACTGCGAGCACGGTGAGACCTTCCTCTGCCTTCTTTGATTCCTGTAACCGCCGTTAGCTCATCGTCCGACCGTGCACCGCCGCTCACCGCCGTCAGCGCCGCTCGCGTTTGGTCAAGCCAACCAGCACCGTTAGATTTCCATCTGGCGGCCACGATAGATTCATTTAGCGAAAAGGTACGAGCTAGTCTGAACCGTGCGATTGAACTAAGATCCAACGCACCAGAGAGGCTAATCCGCACGAAGCAGTACCGCCCAATAAGAACACGACGCGTGGCCAGTCTGTGATTTAAAACAAATTTTGAATCTGATTTAGATGCATATTTGAAAACCTTGTAACTTTTGATCCACACGTCCAAAATTTGCAAACTTTATATCAATGGAATCAGTGGAACAAGCCCTATCCAACCATTCAATTTTTTTAGTAAAAAGCTTCTGGTAAAATGTTTGTTTTTGCAGAAACATTTGTATGCTTGTTTAGGTTATAAAAATTATTCCAAAATGATTTTGAGGTTGAAATCTTTGCAAATTGGTTTGTTGTGAACCTACTGACCCTAGGAACCAACCCATGGTTTTAAAAATGTATTTGGTGAAGATTAGGATGGATTAATTGAAGTAGCCCATTTCTAGCCAAATAAAAATATTGATTTTGCTATGAAAATTATTCTGGAGTAAAAACTTTGGGAAAATGATTTGAATCAAACCTACTGACCATAAACACCATGTTTTGTGAATTAACAACTTATTTGGTGAACAACACAAAATTGTTGCCTTGCTAAAAACATTTTTCACCACATAAAATATTGATTGGATTTGAAAATGGTTTATGGATAAAACCCTTTTTGCAAATGACTTTGCCACTTTGTAAAATGACCACTTTGAACCTTACAAAGTTTAGAGCCTAGTAGAAACCACCTTTGCAAATAAAACTATCTTTTGCATGCTTGCATGCATGACTTAGTTCCTACTATTTTATGTGTGTTTGATTGTTTGAGTATTGGTTGGAATGCTAGTTGATATTGTGTTTGCTTGATTGATTGTAGTGAAGTTAGAAAGGTGTGAAACTAGCAAGATCAAGAAGTGAACCAACATTCCCTACCAAAAAGGCAAGTGACACTATCATCCAAAGTCCTACTATTTTCATTATACTTAGTGGATTTTGAGTCCTATTAGGATTTAGCATAGCATATAGTATAGAAATCTTTTTCATGCATGTTTCAAAATCCACTAAGTATAATGAAAATAGTAGGACTTTGGATGATAGTGTCACTTGCCTTTTTGGTAGGGAATGTTGGTTCACTTCTTGATCTTGCGAATCTCACACTCTTCTAACTTCACTACAAGTCAATCAAGCAAACACAAATTCAGCTAGCATTCCAACCAATAATCAAACAATCAACACACATAAAATAATAGAAACCAAGTCATGCATGCAAGCATGCAAAAGATAGTTTTATTTGCAAAGGTGGTTTCTACTAGGCTCTAAACATTGTAAGGTTCAAATTGGTCATTTTCCAAAGTGGAAAAACCATTTGCAAAAGGGTTTTATCTATAGATCATTTTTAAATCAAATCATTATTTCATGTGGTGAAAAAATGTTTTTAGCAAAGCAACAGTTTTATGTTGTTCACCAAATAAGTTGTTAATTCCAAAAACTTGGTGTTTGGGGTCAGTAGGTTTGAATCAAAACATTTTCCAAAGATTTTGCCCAAAAATCATTTCCATAGCAAAATCAATATTTTTATTTGACTAGAAATGAGCTAATTCAATTATTCCATCCTAATCTTTACCAAATACATTTTTAAATCCATAAGTTGGTTCCTAAGGTCAGTAGGTTCACAACAAACCAAATTGCAAAGATTTCATCCTCAAAATCATTTTGGAATAATTTTTATAACCTAAACAAGCATACAAATGTTTATGCAAAAACAAAAATTTTACCAGAAGCTTTTTACTAAACAAATTACATGGTTGGCTAGGGCTTGTTCCACTGATTCCATTGATATAAAGTTTGCAAAATTTGGACGTGTAGAATTAAAGTTACAAGGTTTACAAATTTGCATCTAAATCAGATTCAAAATTTGTTTTAAACAGAACTAGTGCCACGCGGCGCAATACTATTGGGCGGTACCAGTTCGCACGGATCGGCCTCTGTGAGGAGTTGGATCTAAACAGATCGCGCGACTCAGACGTGCTCGTACCCTTTCGCTCAGGTTCTAATCTTAGCCATAGGATCAAGATCTAACGGTGTAAATTTGATTGACCAAACTCGAGCAGCGCTGACGGCGGTGAGCGGCGGCGCACGGTCGGACGATGTTCTATCGGCGGTTACAGGAAGCAAAGGAGGAAACGAGGATTCTCCCCATGCTCGCGAGGTCGAGATGAAGCTCGAGGTGGTGCTGGTCTGGCGAGGGGCGCACTGGAGCGGGATTAATTGCTCGCCGGAGACATCGTCGGCGTCAGACGGCTCTGTTCGTTGTCGGGGGCGACGTTGCAGTCCACCCTAAGACAAGATAGGGGCAGGGTTAGATGCGGGAGAGTGTGGCGAGTGCGGGAGTGTCATCGCGGGGTGCTGGGGTGAACAGAGGTTACCTAGGGAGTTCGCTGGAGTGGGAACAGACGGTGGCGATGCTTGGAGTCGTCGTTGCCGAGGCTCAGGGGCGCGCGCGAGTGGGCTGGGCTTCCTGGGCCAGGTGGGTTGGGTCAGGTCTGGTTCTATTTTTTTCTTTCTAATTACTTTATCTTTTTCCATTTCGATTTTCTGTTCGAAATTCAATCAAACAAATCATACATCCAAAACAAATCAAACCTCCTCCAAACTTGTATTGAGTTTTGGTTCTGTTTAACAACATAAACCAAAGTCCAAAGACAAAAATAATATTTTTATTCTTTTTAGGATCTATTTAATAATTTAAATAGTCCTAAGTTACTTATTTAAATAAGATTTATTTTATTTAAAAACTCCATTTGAAATCTAAAAATAAAACCAAAACACTTTCAGTAGGTTTTATTTAAGAATAAAAATACTTGGAAAACTTATTTAAAATAAGTTTTTGTGTTTATTCAAAATAGAAAAGCCTTGGTTTTAATAAAATGGGATATTATAAATTCTCATTATTTTATTTAAATAAACCTTTACTCTTTTTATCAAAACAAAATATTTTAATTCAAAGGCTTGGCCAAGGTTTTATTTGGCTTATAAATTAATCTTTATTAAATATTCTATCCTTCTCTTTGAAGCCAAATCTTTTATTAAAAGATCCAAAAATAGAAATTCCAAATATTTTAACTCTATTGTTTATTTATCTTTTTAAATCCCTTTAGGATTTTATTTGATCCAAATAAGTTTTGAAAGTTTCCAATTGGATTCAAAAAGTTTCTTCTCACCTTGAAAATCAAAAAAGTTTTATTTTATTCATTTTTTTTTCACATTACAAGATTTGGAAAATCTTGGGATGTGACAATTAGCAACTGAACCGGTATCAAATACCCAGGTGCTACTGCGAGCACTAGTCAAGTACACATCAATAACATGTATATCATATATACCTTTGTTTGCCTTGCCGGCCTTCTTGTCTGCCAAATACTTGGGGCAGTTGCGCTTCCAGTGGCCAGTCCCCTTACAATAGTAGCACTCGGTATCAGACTTAGGTCCAACTCAGGGTTTCTTTTCAGGCACGGCAACAGGCTTGCCGCCCTTACTACCCTTCCCTTTTCCCTTCTTGTCTTTCTTGAAACCAGTGTTCCTATTGATCATCAACACTTGATGTTCCTTTTTGATCTCCACTTCTACAGTTTTAAGCATTGACAGAAGCTCGGGGAGAGACTTCTTCATGCCTTGCATATTATAGTTCATCACAAATCTCTTATAGCTAAATGGCAGAGACTGCAAAACACGATGGATGCCTAAGTCAATGGGAATCGTTATTCCCAAGGACACAAGCTTATCGGTGTAACCCGACATCTTGAGTACATGCTCACTAACAGAGCTGTGCTCTTCCATCATGCAGCTAAAGAACTTTTCTGAAGCATTGTATCTCTCTACAGCAACATGTGTGTCAAAAATCATTTTCAACTCACCCATTGTATCAAATGCATTGCCGTTTTCGAAACGCTTTCGAAGTTCCGGCTCTAGCCCATACAATATGCCGCAATGAACTAAGTTGTGGTCCTCCTGACGAGTCTGACAGACATTCTTCTCCTCGTCAGGGGCATCCTCTAAAGGTGGGGGGCCTAGTGGCGCTTCTAGCACGTATTGCTTTTGTGCAGCAGAGAGGAGAATCCTCAAATTCATGGCCCATTCGGTAAAGTTTCTACCGTTCATTGCTAGTTTCTCTTTCTCCATGAACACATTGAAATTAAAAGCAGGTGGTGCCATCTACAACAGAATTTGTAAAGTTTAGACTAAGTGTATGATAGATTGAGTTCAGCTAATCCATATTACGAATGAACTCCCACTCAAAAATGACATCCCTCGTGCCTTTTTGGTGATTACATGAACCAAATCCACTATACCAAGTCCGATCATCACGTGAGTAGGTATAGCTTCAAAGGCGAGCATCAAATGGGCATCGTATCAACTATATCACTCATTCTTAACCTTTCGGTCCGTGTTCCGAGGCCATGTCTGTACATGCTAGGCTCGCCAAGTTAGAACCTTAGTATTCACGTCTGTAACTGTTTTACACCCGAAATATGGTCGTGGATCCAAGAACACCCGATCATCACGTGATTTCTTGGAGCGACGAAACATAATCGGTGCATACTAAAGGAAGAACACATTCTTATCTTGATATTTAAATGAGGGATCATCTTATTATACTAAGAAAGCGCTAAACAAGCAATATAAGATTCTATCAAACATCACATGTTTATTAGTGAAATGTTATGGTTCCCGCAGATGATCTCTATCATGTGCATCGTGGTATGATCACTATCATACCTATATGTGTAAATCCAAGGTCTATGGAGTTTACACGCTATGTGTGTTGTAAGAGTATCATCTCATACTTCTACTTACAACACTACCATATCATAACACTAGCCCAGCAACAATCTAAACTAGACGCTTCTAATTTATCCATTGCATGTTTTACGTGGCTTAGGGCTTTCGAGATAGAACCATTCTTACCTACGAACATGAACCAAAACGAGGATAACCAAATTGTTGACAAATCGTTGCAAAATAGATATTGACTATAGTAGGAGAGACAGACACCCGCTAGCCACTTATGCAAACTAGTTGCATGTCAAGCGTGGAACAAGTCTCATGTGCGAGGACATGTAAACTTTGTCCGGGCCGCTTCATCCCACTATGCCACCAATATCCAAAATTACAACAAAGGAGCAAAAACATGATCATCATCGCCCACATACTCATATGTGTACTACCCGTGTAAAGCATCTACGCTTAGATCCGGCTATGATACCACTGTAGGGTTCGCAACATAGAAAACAAAAAAATTCCTACGATGTGAACTATGTACCAAGATCTATCTATTTAGATACAAACAACGGGCGGATGTATATCCGTAGAGAACATACCCTTGAACACCGACAAAGCTTAACGAGTTAAACTCGTGGTTGATGTAGACGATCTCTTGCCGATCTCAAGATCGAGAGGAAGTCCTAGCGCCGCAAATCAGCAGCGCATCCGTGCTCGCACACACGTTCGAGGCACCGAGCAACCTCTGCCTCCTCGCTCCAGCGATGCAGCGGAAGCAAAACTCTTTCTTGCCGAATAGCCACCGGGAACATGTATCTCGCTAGTCCGAGACCATGGGGGATAAATTCTAGAGGGGGGAGAGATCCTTCACGAGGAGGTGTAAGAGACAAGTGAGAGGAGGGGCTCCTTTTATAGGAGGAGGGTGGCACCCAAGGGGGTGGCCGCCGGACAATGGGGGCTTCCCCCTCCCCTCCTTCATTCATATGGGTGGACACTCCACTCACAAAATGGCCCTTCAATTTTCTCCACTAAAAAATCCACTCAAATTCCCATTAAATATCCACCAAATTTAATGCAAACTCTCATTAAAAAAAACTATTTTATTTTATTCAGAATTTTTTCAATTACTTTAATGACAAACATTCACAAATAACCCCTTGCTAGAATTCTATTTCACATGCATAACCACTTTATGCAATTTCACCCGAAAACTAGTTTCGGTATCTAGTGAAATAAATTCCTGCGCTTGTTTATTCTTTCAGCATGAAAATTTTGCTCCAATTGGATGTCGGTGTATCTTAAGTGTGTCACCCTACGGTTCGTGAATAATGCGGACATGATCGAGACCCCTCTCGGATCAATAATCAGAAGCGGGATCTGGAGACCCACACTGACTCCCACACATTCAACGATGACTTTCTTGTGATCATCGGAACCTTTTACGCTAGTATCTTAATCCCTTTGTTTCACGATATATTACATGTCCGAGATTCGATTATCGGTATCTCCATACCTAGTTTGATATCGTTGCCGACATGCACTCTTTTCTCGTTCCCGTGATATAACATTCTAGTGATCAAATCACTTGCTTGCAAGCTAATCAATGTGATATCACCGAGAGGGCCTAGAGTATATCTATCCGTCATCGGGATGAACAAATTCCACTCTCGATCCATGAGCCTCAACATAACACTTTATTAGTTCTGAATCCATCTTTATAATCACCCTGTTATGGTGTGACGTTTGATGTTATCAAGAAACTCTTCCTGTGTTAGTGATTGACATGATCTTATGGTATAAGGATTAGGATCACTTCGTAAGTTGTTATAGCAATATAAACTCAATGAATTTGATCGTAATGCTATACTTCGGATGAATGTTCATCACACCATTACACTAATGTTGTGATCCCGTTTTTAACAACATCCAATGTCCATGATCAGGAAACCTTGATCATCTTGTTAATCAACGAGCTAGTTTATGAGAGAGGCATAACTAGGAACTTTCTGTTTGTTTATTAAACACACATGTCTTAACGTTTCCGTATTAATACAATTATAGCATGCAAAATAAACATCTATCATATACTTGGAATACACATAATAAACACTTTATTATTGCCTCTCAGGGCATATTCCCTTCAGATGTCTACGCACTTCTATTCTTGCAGACAGTTGTTGGGCCTCCAAGTGCAGAGGTTTGTAGAACAACAGCAAGTTTCCCTTAAGTTGATTACCCAAGGTTTATCAAACTCAGGGAGGAAGTGGTCAAAGGTATTCCCTCTCAAGCAATCCTGCAATCAAGATACAAGAAGTCTCTTGTGTCCCCAACACACCCAATACACTTGTCAGGTGTATAGGTGCACTAGTTCGGTGAAGAGATAGTGATATACAAGTGGTAATGATGCCAGAAAATAGCTTCTGACTTGTTGTTGTCGTGGGGTAACGGTGCCAAAAAAGAGCTGATGGCGTGGAAGAAAGGTAAAATCCCAAAACCTCCCCGGCAAACGGAACCGAAACAAGCAAAAATGCAACAGATCTAGTAGCAAATGGTGTTTTAATGCTTAGAAACAAGGCCTAGGGATCATACTTTGACTAGTCAACACTCTCTCATATAAATATCCTCTCTTCATGATACTACTCTTAACTACTCTCCCGATGGACACTCTAATCATCGGTAGGGCAATAACATCACTCCTCAAAGTCCGCCTTCCCCAATCTAGATAACCCCACACTGTCACCTTGAGTGCTAGATGGTTCCAACAAACACCACAATTTCATAGAGACATCCAACCCCAAATATAACTCATAACAAATATTTAATCTAGCCAAAGTGCCACACACGGTATGAACACTGTCACTTTCACACACCTGGGGAAAAGCATAGATCTATTAAAGCACAAAGAGTATTTTTGTAGACTCAAACCTAAGTGCCACCATGGCGTGCATGCTGTCACTTTCACACACATGGGGAGAGTAAAGATCTATTGAAGCACTTGAGTAGCAAGGTAGATCTACTAGATTACAAACCTCATGACCACAACAAGATCATGCATAGAGAGAGAGATGAACACATAGCTACCAGTGGAGACCTTAGCCTCGAGGAAGAATTACTCCCTCCTCATCATGGGAATCATCAACGGTGATGAAGATGGTCGTGGAGGTTGATGGAGATGGATCCAGGGGCACTTCCCCGTCCCGGCAGGGTGCCGGAACAGAGACTTTCTGTCCCCCGAATCTCCCATTCGGTGGCGGCGGCGCTACGGAGGTCGTGGATTTCTTCTGGATCGTTTAGGGTTTTCCCATTGGAGGATTCTTATAGGCGAAGGGGGAGGACGAGGTGGCGGCCAGAGGAGGCAAACCCTACCCAGGCGCGGGTAGGGCCCAACCGCTCCTAGGGGTGGTTTAGCCGCCCTGGCACGCCTCCTCGTCTCCCCTCTGGACTTCTTGTTCCCCACAGAAAGTAATTGACTTTGGCGTTTGTCCCGTCCAATTCCAAGAATATTTGTTTACTAACTTTTCTGAAGCCAAAAACAGCAGAAAATAGGCATCTGGGACTGTTGTAACTTGTTAGTAGGTTAGTATCAGAAAACATGTAAAAAGTACCTCAAAGTCTAGACAAGCAAAGCAAAGTCGATATAAAACAAGCACAGAGCATCAAAAATTATAGATACATTTCCGACGTATCAGCTATCAATGCACTAAAACCTTAAGGGTCACCACCCTTAGCTTATGGGTAGTCCATAATCTTTAAAATATTGATATCTAGTACACATTGCAATAGAAAACAAATTATAATCACAAGACTATTAGAGGGTAGCTCTTACGTGTTGGGTCCTATCTTATGGACAGGTTTGACTATATACATTGTGGTACAATATACAAGTTTATAGTATATCAAGTGGGTTCCATATTATATATATGTTTGGCCATAGACATAGGTGATGCCCTCAAGTTTTAGACCTAGGTCTAGGAAGAAAAATATTCTCTTTTAGACACCCCAAAATTCCAACACTGCACATACTCTCAGTGACCTGATTTGACTTGTATTATATGTACTTCTGGATAACCGAGCAAAACTCAATAGAAACTAAAGGATGAACACATGCACGCATACCCTACAACCTCTATATATGACCGACTCTGAAATACTGTGTCTGAGACTAATCCGACGGGGCTTGAGCTTGACGAAGTCTGCATACACACCTCGCTATAGATGGGAACATCACTTCCCACTAAAGAATATTCCACCTTGTATGAGACACCATAGTTTCAAACCCGTGGTTTGAACTCTAGTGAGCTAGGGGTACCACTTCTCTCATACGTAATAGCCATCCAACCATGGGTGAGCTCTCGCTCTCTCTCCCTCTCTCTTGTACACGACATGGTACACAATAAATAACTAGCGTACATGAAATTAGGTGAACACACATTCTATGTTCGTTATTGTGATCGATCTTAACGAGTACCTCAAGAAACTCTTTAACAATATTGTCCAGTTCTTTAACATTAACGGACAAAAAATGTTTTTTACCTAAGTTCGTTAAGAAAACAAACCAACCTTAAACGAGTCGACTTGATGAGTACTCATTAGTCTCGGTGCGCAAGCTTGGCACTGCCCCAATTTTTAGACAAACATTGACAATGTTTAAGAATAATTCTAAATATTTGTGCAATCTTTCTAGCTAGTTTCGACCATCAAAATGACTTTAGGTCGATTAGCGTACAAAGTGGTGAGGATTTCGAAAGATTCAATTTCTTGCTAAAAATTTGCACGTCGACCATGTTTTGAAAATATAAAAAAAATAAAAAAATGAAGACCTTTCACATTCGATGCTATACATCAACAAGCTCTACCAAAAGTGAGCAATGTGGTGATTTCTTTTGTTAACCAAATGGTACTAGCCAAAGGGTATGGCTTATCTTCTTGGTGGAGAAATAGCTAGACCGAATTGCTTTATATTGCTTCATTTATTTCAGGGTCCTTTGTGCTAAATGTATGGACGATATCATTTTTATTTTCTAAGGTCCTAGATGCAACTTGTACTTCCACCGACCGTACGCACACTACTCTTACGGGACCCATGTTTTTTATAAGAAAGTACCACCACCCCAATTTTCATACAAAGTGGACCATGATTTTTTACAATTCCCAAGTTTTTAGTCGACTTTATCAAGATTACTAACTAACTTGGTACACTTAAATGAATTTATGTCCATTTAACAAAATTAGGTTAAATTGTTCTTTTCTGTAAAGAAAATTGCTCTAAATAGAGGGGGATATCGAAGAACAAGAAGAGATTATGCATGCACATTAATTGTGTAGTAACGTAATAGGGTGTCAAAGAGCAACTTACTTTTGGGCGTCTTTATACGGTTGTTGATCATTATTAATAGATTGCTCTTTATACTTTTGGGCGATAGATTGCTCTTGAATTAATTGTATTTTTGAAGGTAGAATGGGACAATCTTCTTATAGTGAACATTGTCGTCGGTGTGAGTTTCCAAATATCTGGAAAGAACATTCTCAAATTTCCGAGTGACGAGGAGATTGTTCCTTTCCGTAAAGTAGGCCTGAATAATATAATATGGATCTAATTGACACAAGCCAAGATTTTTAGTCATATATATTGTGGACCTACATGTTTTGTACCACTTATATGATTCCCATGTTTGAAAAGTTTTCAAACTTCGGCCAAGATACCTCTTCCCACTTGAATGGCTCTATGTCGATTTATCGAAATTAAGTCAAATTTGAACTACGAGTAAATTGTAGTTTGCGTTGATAGTTTTGAGATTTGTTTTTAGGTAACCATCGAGGGGTCATTTCATATATCACAAACCACCATCGAGAGTTTTGACAATAGGTTCAACTTCTTGCTAAGATTTTTCATCTTGACGACTTAAAGAAATTAGGTCAAACTTGAGATGCAAGTAAGCTCGATAGATTCCTCTCGAATTATTTGTGTTTTCTTCAAAGGTAGATGGATGCATCATATTTTAGTTAACGATGTCGTCAGTATGAGTTTCCAACCATCAGGAAAGAACATTCTCAATTTTCTGATGTTTTGCCAATTTTAAAACATCCTAGCTAACTTTGCCGACTTGAATGAGACTTTGTGCCGATTTATCAAAATTGGGTCAAATTTAAACTACGAGTACATCGTAGGTTGCTTTGAAAGTTTTATGAAAAATCTTTTCGGTGGTTTTTGATATACTGAATTCCTGGTTGGCTTCAAAATATTTTTTGAAAATTTTAAGATCATACTTGTAGTAAAAAATTCGACATGGTCGGTGGGAGTACGGTCTATATCGAAGGCCTCAAAAAAAGACAAAATTGCATAGAGGTCCATAAATTTAGCACAAAGGGCCCTAAATTTAAGCAATGAAAAGTGGTTCGGCCCTTCTCGAGTTAGTAGCTAAGACATATCCTTCGTACTACTGTACTTTCTTCACACACACAATAAAGAACATTCTCAATTTTATGAGTGATGATGAGATTGTTCCTTTAGGTAAAGAAATTATGAAGACTATGAATCCGAATTCCACAAGGAGAGCTTTCAAATATTTATAGTGGACAGACATGTTGTACTTACGATTCCCATGTTTTATGATTTTTCAAGCTTCGACTTAGCTGACTCAGCCCACTTGAATGACTTTATGCCGATTTATTGAAATTAGGTCAAATATGAACGATAATAAAAATGTAGGCTACTTTGAAAGTTTCATGATTTTTTTGGAGGTAACCATCGGGGATCATTTAATATAGCACAAACTATCACCGATAGTTTGGACAACAGGTTCAACATCTTGCTAAGATTTTGCATCTTGACAATTTAACAAAATTAGGTCAAACCTGAGCTACCACGGTAAGCGCGATAGATTGCTCTCAAATTAAATATCATTCCATAGGTAGATGACTTCATCTTCTTTTAGTATCGTTGGTGCGAGTTCCCAACTATCGAGAAAGAACATTCTCAATCTTCCAAGAGATGGACTAGAGGATGTCTTTTTCATTTTCTAAGGTCCTTAATGCAACTTGTACTTCCACCGACCGTGTTAACTGAAGCTCATTGCTCCTACGAGACGCACCCCAGTTAAAATAAAATGCCAAATCCCCAAATTTCATACAAATTGGACCTTGCTTTATTTTCATACAAATGATGATTCATCGAAATCAGGTCAAATTTGAACTAAAAGTGAATTTTAGGTTGCTTTGAAAGTTGTCGAAAAAGCTTTTCGACGGTTTTCAATATACTGAATTCCTGGTTGGCTTCAAAAGTTTTTTTGAAAAAATTAAGATAAAACTTGTAGTTAAAATTCGACATGGTCGATGGGAGTACGGTTTACATCAAAAACCTCGAAAAAGTAAAAATACATAGAGGTCCCTAAATTTCGCACAAAGGGCCCTAAAGTTAGGCAAGGAAAAGCGGCCAGGTCCTTCTCGAGTTAGCAGCTGAGCCATACCCTTCATAATACTGTATTTGCTTCACACACATGCACATGTTAAAAGATTTTGCATCTTGACAATTTAAGGAAACTGGGTCAAAATTGAGCTAAAAGTAAGCGCAAAGACGTGGTTTAGGGCGTGTTTTGTTTTAGGGAGGTTTAGGGCATCTTTGCTGGGCTGCATCTGTTTTGCATTGCAGGCCTATTTGTGTTGCCAACTTGCAAGCGCGGAGAAGAGTTGGGGGCTCGGGATGTATCAGGAAGGAGCGCTAGAAATGCCCTGACCGTAAAAAGTGTCATCTTGACGCAAGACTGTGTTATCATGACGGATGCACTATTATATCTGCGCCGAAGTGCCATTATTAATAAAATAAATTGTACGACTAACTGTGTGATCCAACGCATGACTGTGTCATCATGATGCGTGCAGGCCGGACGCGTGCACCATTGTAGAAGCGTCGAAGTGTCATTGAATTGAGCATTAAATAGTTCACATCATTGCAGTTCTCTTTTTATACTCTGCAACGTGTGCGCAATACTTCTCCTATAAGGCACATCACATGGTGAATACAGCTAGAGATAGTAGGGGAGACGACCGTGGTATGTCTAGAATTTTGACTATCTACCTCCACTCGTCACTAGGCGCCCTCCTCCCTTTCTTCTTCCTCACATGATCATCCTTCTCCTGCTCCCTCCCTCTGTGCAGCCATGCCTCCCTCCCGGAAGAGTTTAGCAGCGACATTGCACGAGGAGAGAAAATAAAGAGCTCGCCGTGATGGTTTACGCAATGCAGAGTCAAAAGATATGATCATGAAGGTTGTGCCCGCAGGCGAGGGGTCCTCCAGGTAGGTCTTGTACTTCTCCCCTTAATCGTATTCTCCAGCATTCTTCTACTCCTTCATCATCATCTTCTTCTCCTTTGTTTAGAGCTGGTGGTTCACCGGCAGACCTATTCTCTCTAGTTCCCCGGGTCAGCAAGGTACGCACTTTACACTGGGGTTTTAACGACTAGGAATCGGGCTTTCTTGATCTTTTCCGCACCACCCAGTCTTGCATAAAGCTCGGTGCTATAACTTCAGATATTGTTTTCCCCATTCCATGATAGGGCTGAAACCACGTTTTCTTTGTCCCAGGAAAATAAGACACAACTGAACACTCAGGTGGATGCTTGGCTGAATGCACGGATAAGCGGCCACAGGGAGAAAATGGAAACTCAACGGCTCAAATCAGCTATGAAGACCCTTACTAAGGAGCACGACTAGCTGAAAAGGGACAATGTTGCCTGGAAGAAACTGCATAAGAAGATCCAAACCTTGACCTGACGGAATATAACCATCATCTAAGGGATCTCGAAGGATAATGCAAGGCTAACAAATTCTAATGTCGATCTCCATGTCCACAACATGAACCTTCTTCGGAAGCTCCAGGAATCGCTCAATGAGCAGGTCAAGATTAGGCAGGACATGCTCGTACGTCGCCTACTACTTGAAGAGAAGGAGGAGGAAAACGAGCAGCTCATCGCCAGGCTTTCCTCGGTGCTGATCTGATGAGCTGAACTACTACGTGTTTCTATTTTGCAACTATAAACTGAACTATCCGAACTTTATATGAGTTGCAACGGGAGAAACCTTTTGTGAAGTCTGAAACCTATCTTCTTTCCTATTGTTTCTATATATTTATTCAGAGTTATAGATGCTCAAGAAAGCTTCAGAGTGTTAGTCTGAGAACTCCGCTCTGGACGACCAGATATTACTAGTGCCATCTCGCGAATCGAACATGCAGGGCGTGGAATACTTGCCTAGTTACATCCCGTTCGATCCAGTTTGTCATTCCATGCAAGAATGGTTCAAACGATGACCTAAAATAGTGTTGCATTAAACTGAACGAAACAGGTGTAGGGTTTTCAGGTGCTAACTAAAACTGAACGAAATATAGAGGTTTTCGATAACAGGACCGACGGCAACAATAACCTAATGAAATTAAACATTAGAAAATGCATAAGATTTATTCAATACAGCATAGAATCCAAAATTAACTAAATGTTCACCTCATAAAAATGTATTATCATGTTCCTAATGCTCAAACCAACTGCAGTGTATGCACTGTATAAATTAACAGTGCATTTAGGCAACTGAATCTTCAAACAACAAGAACACACCAATAGTATACATCTATTATCATTATAAGTTTAAGTAGATGAACCATCACAATATTTGGAATACAGATTCATGCTATGTTCAGGAAGTATCTATAGCAGATCAAACAAAGTAACAGACTCACCATAAGAGAAGCTACATCAGCTTGCAGATGAGCATATGTTGATTCTCAACCATAGAGTGTAGAGAAAGTAAGTGGAATATCCTACATGAGTTTTAAAGCCAACTAGGTGGAATCATGTTGGCCAAGTGTTTACTCACACAACTAATAGTTGGTGATGGTGTTTCTAGCCAATCCAGAGAGATCTATATCCCATGCAATGTTGGCATTGGCCCACATCTACCACAAAGTGTCTCATCATATCTTGGCTTAACAAAATTATACTTAGATCTATCAAGTAGGTAGGATCATGTTGTCCAAGTGATCTACATCTTCCCTCTGTCGCTCAGAAGGGTTGACGGCATAGGACCTGCTCCTGCTTGTGATGGTGGCCACGGCTTCTATGGCTCAATGGGTTGGTCGGGGGGTCTGATTCTGCATAATTTCAGATAAGACATTTGTACTGCATTTGGTACTAAATCTGCTCCATTGTGTATGTGAAATCAACAAGTCAAGCTCTGATGTGCTGACATTTTAGTGTGATGTGCTAGTGTACAAACTAGTTGTATTATTGTGTTCGAAACTATGAACTAAATGTGCGAATTCTTTGGCTTTTTGCATGATGACATTGCCACAAGTTGGCGCTAATTGCGGCATCTATTAACTGGATCGTACTGAAGCATACAACTTCGAGTGATCAGTATAAGCTGGTGGTTACCCGAGCTATCTGAAGCTGGGAAAGTCAAGGCCACTGTGTCTCTATCACCTACAGATTAAATGGCATGATTACATGGTTTTGAGTACATCAAATCGATTGGGCAGATTCAAAGCCACCCAAACATCTTGAAATACAACCTTTGTTGAAAAGATGATCCTACACTATAAGACTTGAGTATCAGAGATCTAATTAAGCACTTAAGTAGAAAGATAGATCTACTTGATTACAAAGCTCATGACCACAAGATCATGCATAGAGAGAGATGAACACATAGATACCGGTAGACCCTTAGCCCTGAGGAAGAACTACTACCTCCTCATCATGGGAATCAACAACGGTGATGAAGATGGCGATGGAGATCGATGGAGATGGCTCTGGGGGCACTTTCCTGTCCCGGCAAGGTGCCGGAACAGAGACTTTCTGTCACCCGAATCTCCCCTTCGGTGGCGGCGGCACTACAGAGCTTTTCGTGCATTTCTTTTGGATTGCCCTAGGGTTTTCTCATCGGGGAGCTCTTATAGGCGCAGGAATCAAGGTTGGTGGGGATCCAGGGGCCCACACCCCCTCTAGGCGCCTCCAGGGCTTGCCCGCGCCTAGGGGGTTTTGGCCACCCTGTGGCCCCCCTACGGCTCTGCTTCGTGATTCCGTGTTGCTCCGGGAAAAATAATAACTTTGGCTTTTCCCCATCCAATTCCGAGAATATTGATTTTCTGCTTTTCTAGAACCAAAAACAGAAGGAAATAGGCAACTAGGACTGTGGAGTCTTGTTAATAGGTTAGTTCCAGAAAAGATATAAAAACACCTCAAAGTGTAGATAAAGCAAATCACAGTAGATACAAAACAAGCATGGAGCATCAAAAATTATAGATACGTTTCCGACGTATCAAGCATCCCCAAGATTAACTCCTACTCGTCCTCGAGTAGGTATGTGATAAAAAGAATAATTTTTAAGGTGACATACACCCTCACAATAAAGATCAAACCATTTGCAAGCATTGAAAACTGTGATCAAAGAACTCTAAACATGTGCACGAAAGATGGAGTTCTAACAATATGACATAGTGTCAACACCCGGATTTTTCAATCCTAGATGCCTGTTATGCCATACATCGCAATCCCAGGATTACCATTTTTGCGAGACATAAAAGAATTGGATACCATAGTACATCATCCATTACAAACGATACATAAGTTCTTACATAAATAGGGATCTCATGATCTAGTTCTTAATACAACATCAACCAGCGGAATACGTAATAATAACGGTAGCGTAGGCGAAGCTCCATCTTCGGGGTCACAGGCAATGCTGACGATGGGAGATGATCCTAGTTGTCGTAACCTTGGCCGTGAGGGAACTAATACTAAGGTATATAAGTTTCCAGTCAAGCCCTACCCAATATTCGGGTATTGTGGTTGTACGATAAAATTGGAATGGTATCGCATCTAGACAACCATCAGTTTTAAAAAGGGCTAAGGCTCATGCCTCAACATTTTCATCACCAAAATCATCAGGTTTTTGGAAACACATGTCCAAAACAATTCAATAGAATGATCCATCATTCCAAGGTTTTCATAACCATTTTTCCACCAAGTACTCCCATCTAAAGTTGATCAAGTTTTATGCTTAGCACTAGCATCTACAGGTGGTGGTAAGAAATAATGAGGGGTGGTAAACTAGGGGAGTTCTAACTAAGTTCAATCTCATGCCTTAAGATGACATCAAGATTATCTAGATTAGGCCAAATTTTATGCTCTTCATGCAACCTTCAAATAACTTTCTAATATCAATAATTCACTTAAGTAAACTCTAAGTAATAGCTTTGATAAAGAAATAAAGTATAAAGCTTGCAAGTAAAAACTAGGATTGGTCTGTCAAGTGGGTATGATCACATATGCTTAAGGCATATAGTAGTCAGAGTAACAAGTAGGGGTTTGTTGCATCAGTAGGGTATCTTGCAAGTGTTAGATTGCACATTCACTAGTAGTATTAGGCTTGCATCAGTGTCAATATAAGCTTGCTTTGCGCAGAGGAGTGGTTGAAGTTCTCCTCGGCTTCTTCTTCATAGTATCCTCCTTCCTCCTCGTATCCTTGCTCAGGACTATCGTCTATGAATAAATACGAGGTACACAATCACCAAACAATACTTAACTACTTGCAATCATCACACACAAGGGTCCTATAGATGATCTAGCATCATCTCTAACATTACAAGATTAAAGTTTGGTTTAATTGCTTTTTATTTCTATAAAAGTAATTTCTACTCATTGAAAAACTACTTAAGATTTAATATTCTCCAACCCAAACATGGGATCATGTTGACACATGTCATCACCACATATTGTAGTCCAAGGGAATGTGATTTAAAGTGGTGTCACAATTTAATAAGGTTTTACCCTTTTATTTTAATTAATTAATGTGTCTAGAAAATGCTTATGTAGCATTCTTTTATTACTTGAACATTATTTCTGCAAGTAAACCTATATATTTTTATATATTCTGAAAGGTATGGTTAAATGTTATTTTTGAGAGTTGGAATCAACTCAAAAGTTATTATGGTTTAAATTTGAAAAATGTTTGAATGCAGAAAAGCTTCTGCCTTGTTATTTTTACCATGGGTGATCTATAGATCCAAATGACTTGAATCCAACGGGCTTGGATTCAGCATTCCCAGAAATTTCTAACAAAATTGGTTTCATTCAATTTGGTGCACTGAATCGATCTGGGTTGAATTTTGAAGTTGGGTACAGAAGTGAGTTTGAAATAAAATAGAAAAGGTTTAATTTGAGTAACTGGGCTGCGCGGGATAAGTAACGGGCCGGCCTGCTAAGCGCAGTGCTCCCGCGGGCTGCTTAAGTGGGTGTCCCTACTCGTCAGTGAGACAGGGAGGGACGAAGCGGTACGGGGAAACATGGTTCGTTATATCTGATTCTAATCCAACGTCTGGGAGTCATCGTCGATGCGAGGCAACGCCGGCGAGAAAGAAACCTAGCGCGGCCAGTGAGGGGTGCTGGGGGCTCACCGGGGTGTAGGCGAGGGTCGGCGAGGCGGGCGAACGACAAAGTCGACGATGGCGAACTCAGGGGTGGTCGCGGCAGCTCCTTGGGTGGACGAAATCGATGGCGCCCTTCTTCTCAAGAGGCGGCGGGCTCCGGTGAAATTCCGGCGAGGTGGTGCTCGCCTTGCTCCGGGAACGGTGTGGCACGATCAGTGAGAAGAGGGGAGTGAGGTGGTGTGAAGAAATCGACTGGGGGTGGCCTCTATTTATAGTCGAGCGAGGGGACCGACGGGGCGCACGGTGAGCTCGTCGGGGGCAATGTTACAGGCGGCTATTGGCATGGGCGACGGTAGGGGATGGTGCGGTGTTTCCTGGCGATGCTCAACGACATGGTTTTGAGGCGTGGGGTTGTGTGGCTTGGTCTGGAACATGCGACGCTCTACACGGCAGAGGCGGCGTCTTCGACGGCGAGCGGTGGCTGTGCGGCACGGGGCGGCAAACCAGGATGTCTGGCGGTCTCCTGGGTCGGTGGGGATTGTGTACGCACGCGGCAATGACGGCGTGCGGTCTGTGGACTTCGGTCGAGGGTGGCGCTCTGGCGCACGCTCGGCATGGTCGCTGGCGAGGTTGGCATGGTTCGTGCGTGTGGTACAGGGCTTGGAAACGCTCGCGTCTGGGACAGGGAGTGGTGGTGGACGGAGGGCTGCCTCCCAGGCATGCTGGCTAGGCTTGCTTCTCTTCCTAGCTTGCTGTCAACATGGGGGTGACAAGGTTGGCTTCGGCTGTTCACCATTGATGGTAATGCCAAGCTCACAGTGGTACTAGTGTTTAGTTAATCTTGCTAGATGATCTACTGAGCTGGTTGTGAGCTAGAGAGGGAACCAGTTAGGCAAGAATCACTGCTCACAATAGTGTTTAGATATTATACGATTTGTGTCTGCAACCTGTTTGATGAAATGGCCGCATGAAATCAAGTTTTGAATTTTGAAAAGATTTTGATGGGTTTGCTAGATTGGTGCTGGTGAGTCTGCAGATGCTTGGGTTTTGTAAGTTGAGCTTGTTTGAGTGGTTTTTGAAAAAGTGGGATCTTCCCATATGATAAAGATTCAATTTTGAATTGTCATTTAAACTATGCATTTGAAAGTTTCTGGATGATCACAAAGTGGGCATTGATACCTTGTTATGAGTACATTCAAGGGGTGCAAAGATCCAGAAAATTTTCCATTAGTTTCTGAAAGTTTGAGACAGCCAAAGTAGGCATGGGAGTTAAATTGGTCAAAATGACCATTCCTTTATTTTATTGGTTTTGATTTATTTTTCCTTAGGAAACGTTTGGGAAATGTTTAGATGATGTTTATTTCACCTAAGAAACATTTTACAAGCAAGGAAACACACAAACAAGGTGGTTCAAAAGAATTTCAAATTTAATGCATACTCATATGCATGCATTCATAATTTTATTTAAAAAAGTTTTTGTTAACCCTAATTTTGATGATTAGAAATTGATGATCCAAGTTTAGTATTTTTGGGATGTTACAAACCTTCCCCCCTTAAACAAAATCTCGTCTCGATATTTGAAAAAGGACGAAAAGATTACCTAGGATTTGAAGAGATCGGGAAACTCCGTCCTGATGTGATCTTCGCGTTCCCCGGTAGCTTCCTCTTCTTTGTGGTTGCTCCATTGAATCTTGAGAAACTTGATGCGTCGGGTTCGGGTAGTTCGAAAAGCTTCTTCCAAAATACGGATGGGTACTTCAGGATAGGTCAGGTCATCGTTGATCTCTATGGTCCGATGATCCATATTCTTGAATACTTCGGTCTTCTCGGGGACTTCGAGACAGTTGCGAAGTAACGAGATATGGAACACATTGTGCATGGCTGACATCTCTTCAGGTAGTTACAATTGATACGATACTTCTCCTCGACGGCTCAAAATCTTGAAAGTTCCGATATATCTGGGGTCTAACTTTCCTTTGAGTTGGAAACGCTGCATTCCCTTCAATGGCGACACTTTCAAATAAACAAAATCTCCTATATTGAAGGCGAGGTCTCTATGTCTCTTGTCGGCGTAACTCTTTTGTCGGGATTAGGCGGTCTTGAGGTGCTCACGAATCTTGTGAACCTTCTCTTCTGCTTCCCGTAGGATGTCGGGTCCAAAAATCTGACTCTCTCCTACTTCCGACCAGTTCAAAGGGGTGCGACACTTCCTTCCGTACATGAATTCAAAGGGGGCCATTTGCAAACTGGCTTGATAACTATTGTTGTACGAAAATTCTGCAAACGGCAGATAGTCTTCCCACTTGGATCCATATTCTAATACGCATGCTCTCAGCATATCTTAGAGTATTTGATTTACTCGCTCCGCTTGTCCATCGGTCTGAGGGTGATATGCGGTGCTGAAATCTAGACGGTTCCTAAACCTTCTTGGACTTTCTTCTAGAATCTTGAGGTAAACTGAGTTCCTCGATCCGATACGATGTTCTTGGGGACTCCATGCAAACTAACGATTCTAGCGATGTACAACTCTGCTAGCTTCGAACTCTGATATGTGGTCTTGACGGGTAAGAAATGGGAGACTTTGGACAATCTGTCTACTATGACCCAGATAGAGTCATTTCCCCTACTAGAAGTAGGTAGTCCAGTGATAAAGTCCATTCCTACAGAATCCCATTTCCATTCCGGAATCTTCAATGGTTGCAACAATCCAACGGGTCTTTGATATCCGGCCTTGACTCGCTGACAAATATCACACTTGGCGATATAGCTTCCGATTTCTCCCTTCATCTTATGCCAGCAAAATTGATCTTTCAAGTCTTGATACATCTTAGTTCCTCCGGGATGGATAGAATAAAGAGTATCATGAGACTCCTTCAAGATAACTTCTTTCAACTCAGAATCTGATGGTACACAAAGGCTTCCTTTGTACCACAAAACTCCTTCTTTGTCCTCGGTGAATCCAGGTACTTTGCTTGTACCGATACGACGCTTGATTCCTTCAATACTAGCATTTCCCTTTTGCGCCTCTTTAATCTAACTGATCAAAGTGGGCTAGAGTTCTATGCTAGCCAAAAATCCTTCACTCACTAATTCCATTCGAAAAGCTTCCATCTCTTTGTGCAAGCTTGGTTGCTCCTTCAAGATCATGAGTTCAAGCAGCACAAGAATCTGCTAAGGGCATCGGCTACTACGTTGTCTTTACCTGGGTGATAGTGAATGTCCAGATTGTAATCCTTGATTAGCTCAATCCATCTTCTCTGCCTCATATTCAGCTCCTTCTGAGTGAATATATACTTTAGGCTCTTGTGATCCGAATAAATTTCACAACGGTTTCCCATCAGGTAATGTCTCCATGTTTTCAGGGCTAGAACTATGGCTGCGAGTTCGAAGTCATGGGTTGGGTAGTTTTTCTCATGTTGCTTGAGTTGTCGCGATAGATAAGATATAACTTTGCCTTCTTGCATTAGCACACATCCGAGACCAATCTTGGATGCATCACAATACACATCGAAGGGCTTTGTGATATCTGGCATGATCAAGATTGGGGCTGAAATCAATATCCTCTTGAGTTCTTGAAAACTCGCTTCACATTTGTCGATCCATTCAAACTTCTTGTCCTTCTTCAGCATTTGGGTCATGGTTCTGGCGATACTAGAGAATCCTTCTACGAATTTGCGGTAATATCCCGCCAATCCGAGAAATGCATGAAATTGGGTTTGAGTGGTTGGGGCTTGCCAATCTTCTACATCTTTCACTTTGGCAGGGTCGACGGCAATTCCTCGGGCTGATACAATGTGACTGAGGAATCCTACCTCCTGTAACCAGAATTCACATTTGCTAAACTTTGCATACAGCTGATGCTCTCTAAGCGTTCCAAGAATGGTCCTTAGGTGTAGCTCATGTTCTTCTTCTGATTTGGAATAAATCAGAATGTCATCGATGAAAACAACGACAAACTTATCCAGGAAGTCCATAAAAATCTTATTCATGAGATTCATTAAATAAGCGGGGGCATTGGTTAATCCGAAAGACATGACCGTATACTCATACAATCCATATCTGGTGGTAAAGGCAATCTTTGGAATATCCTCTGCACGAATTTTGAGTTGATGATAGCCAGTTCTAAGATCAATCTTAGAAAATACTTTGGCATCGGTCAACTGATCAAACAAATCTTCTATCTTGGGCAAGCGGTACTTGTTCTTGATGGTGACATCATTCAACTTCTGATAATCCGTACACAAACGGTTATCTCCATCCTTCTTGTCCACAAATAAGATAGGTGATCTCCATGGTGACGCACTTGGTTGAATCAATCCAATTTCTAGAATGGAATCTAGTTGCTTCTTCAGTTCTTCTAGTTCCGACGGGTTCATACTATAGGGTCTCTGGGCTATGGGTCCGGTTCCGGGGATTAGTTCGATGATAAACTCGATATCCTGATCTAGGGGCATACCAGGCAAAACATCTGAAAATACATCGGGGTATTCACAGACTATCCAAACTTGGTCAATGGTAGGTTGGGCTATACTCTTGTTGCATTTGAATTGGCGGGGTAAGATTTCAGATATATGCTCGACTGATATTCCGGCGGTACTGGTCATAGTTATGGCTTTCTTGGCACAATCAATTAATCCTTTATGTTTGTACATCCAATACATTCCTAGTACTACTTCCAATCCTTTAGTTCCGAGTACTATCAGATTTGCATAAAAATCTATGCCATGGATTCGGATAGGGACGGCTTTGGAAATTTGCCTAGCCTTAGTGGTTGATCCTGGAATTTGAACAATCATGACATGCTTCAGTTTGGTTGGTTGAATTTTACGAGTGCATGCAAATTCTTCGGTGACAAATGAATGTGTTGCACCAGAATCAAACAACACTCTTGCAAGTACTGAATTAACAGAAAACATACCCAGCACGACGTTTGGCGCTTCTTGAGCTTCTTCAGCATGCATGAGAAAAAGACGGCCATTGCGGTTGAGCGAATTCCCTGGGCAAATATTCTTCCCGGCTGAACACGACACTGCTGCTGAGCTGGGACATTGGCATTGGGGGTTGTAGCATTCTTCGTGTTGGGGCACTCGTTGGAATAGTGGCCTTTATTTCCATAGTCATAACAGGTCACTTGCGACTTGTCCTTGGCTGCGACAGGCACATCATTGCTTCCAGTCCTCGGGGCAGTGTTGGTGTTGGCGGTAGGTTGAACTTGGGTGGGGCACGATTGAAATTGCTAGAGTTGCCGGGGTTGTTGTGATTTACTCTAGGCCTAGGGTTTCCACGGTTGGGATAGGTGGGACGGGTCATCGGGGGTCTGTTGGTCCTTGGGGCAAATCCTGGAGATGGGTTAGGGCGATACTTTGGGGTCTGATGGGTTCCTGGCTGATGCATCATGCGACGCTTGCGGTTCTCATTGGCTTGGTTGATCTTTCCTTCCATCTGGATAGCAGAGTCGACAAGGGCTTCAATATCCGCAAAGGGAATATTGACTAACACCGTCTGCATCTCATCATGCAGACCATTCAGGAATCTTTCTTTCTTCTTGGCTTTAGTGTCTATTTCATCCGGGGCATACCTAGCTAATGACAAAAATTTGTCACGGTATTCCACTACAGTCATCCTTCCTTGCTTTAGTTCTCTGAACTCGTCTCTCATTCTCTTGATCAAACCCGGTGGTACATGGGTACCGCTAAACTTGACCTTGAATTCCTCACAGGTCATCATCTGGCCTCCGGTCATTGCGTGAACACTATTCCACCATGCTCTGGCATCTCCGGCTAGATAGTGGGTGGCGAACAGGACTTTCTCGTTGGCTTCCACTCCTGCTACTTCTAAGTTATTTTCCATGGTTTGCAGCCAATCATCGGCATCTAGGGGTTCTTCTGACTTAGTGAAAACAGGTGGGTTGGTATTCTGGAAGTTCTTGAGCTTGGATCCATGGTGGTCCTGATTTCCATAGCCTTGGTTGTTATGGGCTAGCTGGGCTATCTACTGAAGGGTGGCTAGGTTGGCTTGACGTTCCTCTCTTTCAGCTTCACGGTCAGAAGTCAATAGTTGCAGAATCTGCAACATCGGGTCCGGGGATGGACCACTTCCTCCACGTGGCATCTGAAGATTGAGATAGATCATGAGAAAAGAGGGAAATTTCTAAAGTTTTGGGTCTTTGAAAAAAATTAAAGTTTGACTCAGATTTTTCCAGCAACTTGCTTTTTTTTTATTCATTCATTCATAGCACACAGTACAACACACACCACAACAAAGAAAAACAGATGGTTTTAAGAACCATTCTGAGAACTACGATACAGTGGGACCGAATACTAATCACTACGTTGGTGCTCAAGTGCTACTATTCCTCGGAATCTGTGGCTTCGTCATCTTCATCATCATCGATGAAGGCAAAATCGTCCTCATCGGTGAAGAAATCCATAGCCTAATCCTCCAGAAAATCGTCGTCATCGCTGAGATAGGAGTAGGGGTCTCCACGAAGATCCTCTCTGGCATTCTCCCTTTCCTCCAACTGCATGTCTCTCTCGTGGATGGTCTCCTTCAGAGATGAGATGCGGTGGCGAAGACGGGCAATGATGCGCTCCTTCTTGTCGAGCTGACGGCGGCGAGACTTGCGATCCTTTGCTAGCATGGCGATGGTCTGTTCCTTTGTCTTGATGATGGCAGACTTGTGGTTGCAGTAGTCACAGCAGTTGTCCAACTCCTGCTGACGATCGTACATCATGAAGCTAAGGTGGTCCAATTGGGCTTCCAGTGGTTGTCCATTTGCATCACTCCTTTGGGCAAAACTCAAAGCGAGTACCCTTGATCTGATTGATGCTCTGCCCACACAGACGGGAAAGAGCTTCTTGCATGGCTCTGGCAAGTCCATCGAGCCAGTTGTTTTCTCTCAAGGTAAACTGAATTCCCTCCGGAGTGGGAGGTTCAATATTTCCTCGGAGACTTGCAACAATCAGCCACTGCAGATCTTCTCCTCCTTTATCATTGAGCTGAGCTCCGAAGAACTCGGGGTGTGGACGCTCCAGAAGTTTCGAAAGCTGGTCCAAATCCCTCTCAAAGATCAGATCTCCTCCATTCCCCAATTGGTAAAACTTGCTGTACTTCACGTCCATCTATAAGAATATAGGATGAGTAAGTTAGTAGAGTGATTAAGTGTGCCAAAATTTTATGTATTTTTCAAGAGTTTTTGAGGAACATGAATTTTTAGGAAAGAATCAAAGGGATAAGAATGAGAATAGTTTTTTTGTAAATATTTGTTTTCTTTGGTTTTGGAAAATAAGTTTTTGGTTTAAACGTCCATTCTAACTAGGGTCTCCTATGGTCAGGATGGCTCTGATACCAACTTGTCAACACCCGGATTTTTCAATCCTAGATGCCTGCTATGCCATACATCGCAATCCCAGGATTACCATTTTTGTGAGACATAACAGAATTGGATACCATAGTACATCATCCATTACAAACGATACATAAGTTCTTACACAAATAGGGATCTCGTGATCCAGTTCTTAATACAACATCAAGCAGCGGAATACGTAATAATAACGATAGCGTAGGCGAAGCTCCATCTTTGGGGTCACAGGCAATGCTGACGATGGGAGATGATCCTAGTTGTCGTAACCTTCCTGGGGTCCATCCTCCAGGTACTCCTCTTCATAGTCTGGCCATGGGAATAGCCAGGGACAAATCCATGAGTACTCTTTAAGTACTCGCAAACTAATACTAACAGGTAAAAGGGGTTTTTGGATAATAGGACACTAGGCTCTAGGGTTGTTTTTGCAAAAAAGCGAGATTTATCTCTACTAAGTTTAGAAGCAACGAATGCTAGTTGAAAGTTTTATAGCACCTAAGTGGGAACTTGTAATTCAGATCACAACCCTGTTGTGGTCAAGTCAAAGTCTCAATTCATTTCACAAGTCATTTTAAAAAGTCTGACGGGGGAACAGTATGGCCACTCCAACTGTCCATAACCACGGACGCGGCTATTCGAATAGTTTGACACTCTGCAGAGATTGTACACTTTCACCACAACATTCGATACATCCGTCAGGAACAAATCCTGAATTCACCATACTCAGTATGTGGATAATCAATCCTAACCTTTCAATTACACGCCCTAGTATAAGCACCTCTCCTGTGAGTTTGGCCTCCCAACCATGACCAACTGTCATCTTGGGTACTGCACAGGTGGACAATTTTCACAAGGTAGCCTCAGCTCAGACCTTGGCCGTGAGGGAACTAATACTAAGGTATATAAGTTTCCAGTCAAGCCCTACCCAATATTCGGGTATTATGGTTGTACGATAAAATTGGAATGGTATCGCATCCAGACAACCATCAGTTTTTAAAAAGGGCTAAGGCTCATGCCTCAACATTTTCATCACCAAAATCATCAGGTGTTCGGAAACACATGTCCAAAACATTTCAATAGAATGATCCATCATTCCAAGGTTTTCATAACCATTTTTCCACCAAGTACTCCCATCTAAAGTTGATCAAGTTTTATGCTTAGCACTAGCATCTACAGGTGGGGGTAAGCAATAATGAGGGGTGGTAAACTAGGGGAGTTCTAACTAAGTTCAATCTCATGCCTTAAGATGACATCAAGATTATCTAGCTTAGGCCAAATTTTATGCTCTTCATGCAACCTTCAAATATCTTTCTAATATCTATACTTCACTTAAGTAAACTCTAAGTAATAGCTTTGATAAAGAAATAAAGTATAAAGCTTGCAAGTAAAAACTAGGATTGGTCTGTCAAGTGGGTATGATCACATATGCTTAAGGCATATAATAGTCATAGGAACAAGTAGGGGTTTGTTGCATCAGTAGGGTATCTTGCAAGTGTTAGCTTGCACATTCACTAGTAGTATTAGGCTTGCATCAGTGTCAATATAAGCTTGCCTTGTGCAGAGCAGTGGTTGAAGTTCACCTTGGCTTCTTCTTCGTAGTATCCTCCTTCCTCCTCGTATCCTTGGTCGGTACTATCATCTATGAATAAATACGAGGTACACAATCACCAAACAATACTTAACTACTTGCAATCATCACACACAAGGGTCCTATAGATGATCTAGCATCATCTCTAACATTACAAGATTAAAGCTTGGTTTAATTCCTTTTTATTTCTAGAAAAGTAATTTCTACTCATTGAAAAACTACTTAAGATTTAATATTCTCCAACCCAAACATGGGATCATGTTGACACATGTCATCACCACATATTGTAGTCCAAGGGAATGTGATTTAAAGTGGTGTCACAATTTAATAAGGTTTTCCCCTTTTATTTTAGTTAATTAATGTGTCTAGAAATGCTTATGTAGCATTCTTTTATTACATGGACATTATATTTCTATATATTCTGAAAGGTATGGTTAAATGTAATTTTTGAGAGTTGGAATCAACTCAAAAGCTATTATGGTTTAAATTTGAAAAATGTTTGAATGCAGAAAAGCTTCTGCCTTGTTATTTTTACCATGGGTGATCTATAGATCCAAATGACTTGAATCCAACGGGCTTGGATTCAGCATTCCCAGAACTTTCTAACAAAATTGGTTTCATTAAATTTGGTGCATTGAATCGATCTGGGTTGAATTTTGAAGTTGGGTACAGAAGTGAGTTTGAAATAAAATAGAAAAGCTTTAATTTGAATAACTGGGCTGCGCGGGAAAAGTTAACGGGCCGGCCTGCTAAGCACAGTGCTCCCGCGGGCTGCTTAAGTGGGTGTCCCTACTCGTCAGTGAGACAGGGAGGGGCGAAGCGGTACGGGGCAACGTGGTTCGTTCCATCTGATTCTAATCCAACAGGTGGGAGTCATCGTCGACGCGAGGCAACGCCGGCGAGAAAGAAACCTAGCGCGGCCAGCGAGGGGTGCTGGGGGCTCACCGGGGTGCAGGCGAGGGTCGGCGAGGCGGGCGAACGACGAAGTTGACGACGGCAAACTTAGGGGTGGTCACGGCAGCTCCTGGGATGGACGAAATCGATGGCGCCCTTCTTCTCCATAGGCGGCGGGCTCCGGTGAAATTCCGGCGAGGTGGTGCTCGCCTTGCTCCGGGAACGGTGTGGCACGATCAGTGAGAAGAGGGGAGTTAGGTGGTGTGAAGAAATCAACTGGGGTGGCCTCTATTTATAGTCAAGCGAGGGGACCGACGGGGCGCACGGTGAGCTCGTCGGGGGCGATGTTACAGGCGGCTATTGGCATGGGCGGCGGTAGGGGACGGTGCGGTGTTCCCTGGCGATGCTCAACGACATGGTTTTGAGGCGTGGGGCGGTGTGTCTTGGTCTAGAACATGCGACGCTCTGCGCGGCAGAGGCGGCGTCTTCGATGACGAGCGGTGGCTGTGCGGCACGGGGCGGCGAACGAGGATGTCTGGCGGTCTCCTAGGTCGGTGAGGATTGTGTATGCACGGGGCGAGGGAGGCGCGCGGTCTGTGGGCTTCGGTCGAGGGTGGCGCTCTGGCGCACGCTCGGCATGGTCGCTGGCGAGGTTGGCATGGTTCGTGCGTGTGGTCCAGGGCTTGGCAACGCTCGCGGCTGGAAAATGGAGTGGCGGTGGACGGTGGGCTACCTCCCAGACATGCTGGCTAGGCTTGCTTCTCTTCCTAGCTTGCTGTCGACATGGGGGAACCAGTCAGGCAAGAATCACTGCTCACAATAGTGTTTAGATTTTGTATGATTTGTGTCTGCAACTTGTTTGATGAAATGGCCGCATGAAATCAAGTTTTGAATTTTGAAAATTTTTGGTGGGTTTGCTAGATTGGTGCTGGTGAGCCTGTAGATGCTTGGGTTTTGAAAGTTGAGCTTGTTTGAGTGGTTTTTGAAAAAGTGGGATCTTCCCATATGATAAAGATTCAATTTTGAATTGTCATTTAAACTATGCATTTGAAAGTTTCTGGATGATCACAAAGTGGGCCTTGATACCTTGTTATGAGTACATTCAAGGGGTGCAAAGATCCAAAAAAGTTTCCATTAGGTTCTGAAAGTTTGAGACAGCCAAAGTAGGCATGGGAGTTAAATTGGTCAAAATGACCATTCCTTTATTTTATTGGTTTTGATTTATTTGTCCTTAGGAAAAGTTTGGGAAATGTTTAGATGATGTTTATTTCACCTAAGAAACATTTTAAAATCAAGGAAACACACAAAAAAGGTGGTTCAACAGAATTTCAAATTTAATGCATACTCATATGCATGCATTCATAATTTTATTTAACAAAGTTTTTGTTAACCCTAATTTTGATGATTAGAAATTGATGATCCAAGTTTAGTATTTTTGGGATGTTACACGTAGTAACTATGCAAGCAACATGTCAAGCTACAAACAAAGATCATGAATAAAATGCATTGAAAAACGTTTGTTTGTTTCACATACAGAAAACATGGCATAGTGGCAATCAGCTTGTCCCTCATAGATTAGCAAATAGATGCATAGGAGACCTTCAAAGTTCACAAGGGTGGCTAGAAACAAATAGCACAAGAACAAGTAATATCACAATATGCATTAATTAATAAGCTTTGGAACACTACACACAGGATGACAACTATGCTCTCTTAATGGTGCCTAAAGGTAGAAGGTGGAGACTCAATAGTGGTGGAAGAAAAACCTTTTATAAAGGAAGTAGGGATTTCAAGTTTCAAAAAGAGCTTTCAAAAATTATGGTACTTGTTAGCTTTCAGCCCTCATTGCCCCTATCATAAGCATCTTGAAGTGGTTAAAGTTAAAGTGGCAAAGATGGAGTATATGCTTGACCAAGTATAAGTTGGGAATCTCAAGTCCCTTGAATACGAGGGCCACACCTCATGCTACTCAACTTTAGTCACCTGTAAGTTCTTGTCATTGTAAGTATTTGCATATCATAGAGAACCGCCCACGAGGTACCCCTTGCACATGGTACAGGAGCTTTACCATAACCAAAATGATAAGGCAAGCAGACACTGAGAATCTCAACAATCTTTTTATTTACCATATGCATAGCTTTTTATTGAGGATGCTTCATAGATAGCTCATTATGGTGATGCTGCAAGTTTCCACCATGATTAAGCATGGCTTAGGCTAGCGGCCCAGGCGTTTCTCTAACACAGGATACAAACTCCATGGACTTACAAGTTCCCTCTTTATTTCACACCGGTGACAACCATAGACAAAAGAGCATGATATCAACTGAGTACAAAGTACAAGTGCAATGTTGAAAATGTTCCCCATGGCAGCACGGTTCTGCTAATTCCAACATATAAGTGCAAGCATATACAACATAGATGACATAATGGTTCAAGTTTATTAGGGGCAAAGAATAAAAAGTGTGCCATCAAGTTTGTGAGGGCTTTAATCACTAAGTTTTCACATAACAAAATAGTTTTTAATTGGAAGATAGCTGAAAACAAGAATATATTTGGAATGGTGTAACACACCATGCATAGGAGTTTATAGTGGACACTTTGTAATAACTTGGTTTCATGGGAGTTGGAAGCATGAGTAGAGCTTACTCATACAAGTGGAGGCTAGCAAAAGACTGGGAGCAACCAACTAAGAGAGCAATAATGGCCATAATCATGAAGTGCAACAAAGCGTACTAGTCAAAGCAAAGAGTGGTACTACAAGTCAAGGACTAAATGATCATAGACGCTAATGGTGACTTGTCATAGTCATAACATGGTGTGAGCATGTGCCAATTCAACCGAAACAAAGTATCAAAGGAGAATACCACAATACTATGCTTTTGCATGCTAAAACAATGCATAATTTCTTCAAGGCACACTAAGCAATCCCAATTGTTTGGAAAAAGAAATGATACATCAATAATCACTAAGCATAAGGTCAAAACAACACCTAGCATGTCATGCTAAAGTCTAAGTCAAAGTCAATGCAAGCTCCCTTTTGTACCACTTAAGCATGAAGCTTTCTACTCTTTCCAACACCAAACAACTTATTTGAAACAACTCACAAATATAATAATCAATAAAGATCAGTGATCTTGTCTCACAAATCCACAAGGAAGAACTAAAAAGTTCTAAGATGAAAGCACAATAAAACTAAGGCTAAACACAGTGTTAGCAAAAGAGAACACTCACAGAACAATAAGAATGAAAACTAGAGTGTTCTAGGCAATGGAAACAGAGTGTGTCTCTCTCCAAAAGAAGTGTGGTGTAACCAACCAACTTACTCAAGCAAACTAAGCAAACAAAAACCAAAAACGAAAACTAAGACTCTCCAAGAATAACACAACTGTGCATGAAACAATAAAAACGAAGTGTCTAGACAGACCTGAGATTTTTATTGATGAAGAAGGGGATGCCTTGGGCATCCCCAAGCTTTGATGCTTGTACATCTTGGATATTTTTTGGGGTGACACCGGGGTGGAATATCCAAGCTTGAGCGTTTGTCCATTCTTCATCTCATTACATCATTCTTTCTCTACACCTACAAATTTTCCTTCATACAAAACTTCACACAATCTTCATTAGCAACATTAGTTTATTCAAAAGATATTAGACCTCTGGAAAAGCTTTGGAACATCAAGGCTTTTCACTAAAAGCACAAGCTACTGTAGTAACTCCTTCAAAAAGCTCAATTCACCTAAAGAGAACTCAAAAACGAATCAATAAGAAGCAAATGCAAATAATGGCAGAAATCTGTCAAAACAGACCAGCAGGTAGAAACCGCTATTTTCGAACATCTTATGTTGCTCGAATCAAAAAGTGTTGAACTAACGAAAGTTATCTAACATACTGGGGGATTTATTCATAAATTATTAGATCATTCCGACTTACAGAGACTCCTCACAAACTTTTATGGTGGAGGATAGAAATCTGTTTCGGGACAGCAACTCCCAAATCTTACTTTCCTCTTATTAGAGGTCATTCTTGGCACAAAAAGCAATCAAAAAAAGGATAAGGAGAGGTCATTACAGAAGTAATAACTTCCAAGACTCAAGAAAACTGTTGGGTTATCTCCCATTAAGTACTTTTCTTTAATGCCTTTAAGTTAGGCTTTATAGCTTGAGAAGATGCTCACATAAGAAATATGAATTGAAGTAAAAGAGAGCATCAAGAAGCCAATTCAAAACACATTTAAGTCTAACCCACTTCCTATGCATAGTAATATTGTAAAGAAACAAGTCATGAAAGCACAAAGCAATAAGCATAGAAAATCAAAAGAAGTGCAACTTCAAAACTTTCAACACATAGAGGGGAAACATAATATTTTTTAGATGCATAAAACCATGTTTACCTCTCTCATAATAACTTTCAGTAGCATCATGGATAAAATGAACAATATAGCTATGACATAAAACATTCTTATCATGAGCCACATGCATATAATAATTATTACTCTCCACATAAGCATAGTCACTTTTATTAATTGTAGTGGGAGCAAATTCAACAAAATAGCTATCATTATCATTCTCATCACCATAATCATCAGATATAGGAGGCATATTGTAATCACAATAAATTTTCTCCTCAATAGTAGGTGTACTGAAAATATCATATTCATCATGGTAATCATCATACATTGGAGGTAAACTATCATCAAAGAAAAATTTCTCCTCTATCCTTGGGGGACTAAAAATATCATGCTCATCAAAACTAGCTTCCCCAAGCTTAGACTTTTCCATAGCATTAGCAACAATGGTGTTTAAAAAATTCATACTAATAACATTACTATTAGCATGCAAATAAAGTTCCATAGGTTTTTTAATTTTCTCTTCAAACACTTCATGTCTTAACTCAAGATAGATACTATAAAGCTCTCTAATTTTGTTGTTGTTTTCCATTAAGCCTAACTAGTGAAAACAAGAAACAAAAATAGAAAATTGCACAATCTAAAGGAAATAACTTCGAGCACTCACACCGGAGGATGTGAGTACCTTTTACCTTACCTCCCCGGCGACGGCGCCAGAAAAGAGCTTTCTGGATTACTGTTGTCGTGGGGTAAGGTGTGTGAGTGCTTTTTACCTCTCCTCCCCGGCAACGGCGCCAGAAAAGAGCTTGATGTCTACGCACTTCTATTCTTGTAGACAGTTGTTGGGCCTCCAAGTGCAGAGGTTTGTAGAACATCAGTAAGTTTCCCTTAAGTGGATTACCCAAGGTTTATCGAACTCAGGTAGGATGTGGTCAAAGGTATTCCCTCTCAAGCAATCTTGTAATCAAGATACAAGAAGTCTCTTGTGTCCCCAACACACCCAATACACTTGTCAGGTGTATAGGTGCACTAGTTCGGCGAAGAGATAGTGAAATACAAGTGGTAACGGTGCCAGAAAATAGCTTGACGGTGAGGTAAAGACTAAAGCAAGCAAACATGCAACAAATATAGATGCAAACGGTGTTTCAATGTTTAGAAACAAGGCCTAGGGATCATACTTTCACTAGTGAACATTCTCTCATATAAATGTCCTCTTTTCATGATACTACTCTTAACTACTCTCCGGTTGGACACTCTAATCATCGGTAGGGCTATAACAACACTTCTCAAAGTCCACCTTCCCCAATCTAGATAACCCCACACTGTCACCTTGAGCGCTAGATGGTTCCAAAAACACAACAATTTCATAGAGACATCCAAATCCAAATATAACTCATAACAAATATTCAATATAGCCAAAGTGCCACACACGGTATGCATGATTTCACTTTCACACACATGTGGAAAAGAATAGATCTATTAAAGCACAAAGAGTATTTATGTAGACTCAAACCTAAGTGCCACCATGGCGTGCATGCTGTCACTTCACACACATGGGGAGAGCAGAGATCTAATGAAGCACTTGAGTAGCAAGATAGATCTACTTGATTACAAAGCTCATGACCACAAGGTCATGCATATAGAGAGAGAGATGAACACATGACTACCGGTAGAGCCCTTAGCCCTGAGGAAGAACTAATCCCTCCTCATCATGGGAATCAACAAAGGTGATGAAGATGGCGATGGATATGGCTCCGGGGGCACTTCCCCGTCCCGGTAGGGTGCCATAACAGAGACTTTCTATCCCCTGAATCTCCCCTTTGGTGGCGGCGGCGCTACAGAGGTTTTCGTGGATTTATTCTGGATTGCCCTAGGGTTTTCTCATCGAGGGGCTCTTATAGGCGCAGGAATCAAGGTCGGTGGGGGTCCATGGGGCACATACCCCCTCTAGGGCTTGCCCGCGCCTAGGGGGGTTTGGCCACCCTGTGGCCCCCTCCGGCTCTGCTTCGTTTTTCCGTGTTGCTCCGGGAAAAATAATAACTTTGGCTTTTGTTCCGTCCAATTCCGAGAATATTGATTTTCTGCCTTTCTGGAACCAAAAACAGAAGAAAGCAGGCAACTGCACTGTGGCGTCTTGTTAATAGATTAGTTCCAAAAAAGATATAAAAACACCTCAAAGTGTAGACAAAGCAAAGCAAAGTAGGTACAAAACAAGCATGGAGCATTAAAAAATATAGATATGTTTCCGACGTATCAGCTAGCTAGGTCATATCAAGTCTTACAATATCGTTCAATTTTCTCCATTTCCAATTTCATTCTTTTGGATGAAGCGTAGGTATAGCCAGGTCAGGTAGACCATCGACCTTCAGTACAACGTATTTTCACTACTAAGCCTATGGAAATAAAATTCTCAAACCAACTTCGGACAAAAAACTTCCCATAATCTTGTTTCAAAAAAAACTTCCCTTAATTGGTCTTTGGTGGTGAGTAGAGCCACCAAAGCCCAGTATATTTTACTAACTACATCAAATTTTCACTAAGGATCTAACAAAAATATTGGACATTCGTCCCAAGTCCAGCACAAAACATTGCAAATTCAGTGAGGAGCTCATTAGAAAAATAGTACATTCAGCCCAACTCTAGCCCAAAATCTCACGAATTTGTCCTTCTTGGGTCAGGTCGGCCGTCAGCCGCTAACCCTCAACACATTATTACTTTTTAAAGCGTAAAGCACACTGAAGAAGTTTCACTAAGGAGCCCACGATAATAAGCCCATTTGTTCACAAGATTGGACCCAAATTATTTTGTATATCACCCAAAATCTTCTTAATTTAGCATTTTTCGTGCCATTCTGATTAAGTATAGTGCAAGCTTTGCCTACCCAGGTTTTATTTATGCTGACTATGTAGCATTTTTAATGGAAATCGTCATTGTTGCCTTTTCATGTTAAGTGATATCAGCATTTCTAATCCTAATATTTTTTGAGTAGCATAGTTGGTTTTAACATAGTGTAAGTGCACGCAGTTGCCATTTGTTGAAGTCTTGAGTTCGATTCGAAATAGGGTTATCAATATATATAATCTATGTCATACTTGTACATTTGTTCCATCATAAACACGTTTCTTGCAGAGAGAAGGATGACATCTGGGACCCAACAACGTTACCAAGCTCAAACCGGGGGAGGTGTCCGAAGAAATGTCCAACATACACACATGTCCTATATAGAGGAGACTGACATGTGGGACACACCAGAGATACCTAATACATAGGAGGCATCGAGTAACGTTGCCAAATTCGAAACATGAAGGCGCGAGCGAGAAAAAAGTCTAGCAGGCACACATTTCGTCTAATGAGAGGCTGACATGGGGGACCCACTAGCCTGTATAAATGGCTGGTGCATCGAGCGACGTTGCCATGTTCTAAATAAGGAGGCGCGAGGGAGAAAAAATTATAGCATGCACATTTATGTTCCAATGACAGGCTGACATCAGGGACCCACCAGCCTGTATAAACAGTTGATGCATCGAGCAACGTTGCCAAGTTTAAAACATGGAGGTGCGAGCGTGAAAAAAGTCCAGCATGCACATGTTTCTTATAATGAGAGGCTGACACAGGGACCCACCAGTCTGTATAAACCACTAATGCATCGAGTAACATTGCCAAGTTTGAAACACAGAGGCGTGAGCGAGAAAAAAGTCCAACATGCACACGTTCTTATAATGAAATGCTGACATGTGGGACCCCGGAGTGTGACCAAATGGAAAATTCGTCGAGCATACACACCAGCCTTCTAATGTGAGGCTAGAATATGGGATCCACCAGCCTTAATAAACGGTTGATGCAGCGAGCAACACTATCAAGTTAACACGGGGGTGTGACCGAGGGCAAAAATTCCATCATACACACCTTTATTCTAATGAGAGTATGACATATGGGGCCTAGCTGCGTGATTATGCATCTGGTAGCGCTATCAAGTTCAGAACAGGGTAGCGCGACCGAGGGCAAAAAATCCACCATACACATGTTTCTTCTAATGAGAGGATGACATGTGGGTCCATATGTGTGATTAAACGGGAGGACAATCAAGTTCGGAACAGGGTAGCGTGAGCGAAAGAAAAATATTCCATCATACACACGATTCTTCAAATGAGATGCTGGCATGTGGAACCTAGCATCTTGATTAACAGCAGATAGTTCAAGCAACTTTATCTAGTTCAAATCAGGGAGACACAAGCCAAGGAAAAAAATCATCATCCACACGTTTCTTCTGATGAGAGGATGAAATGTGGGGCCCAACTGCGTGATTAAACTGTAGATGCATCTAGTAGTGCTATCAAGTTCGGAACAGGATAGCGGGAGTAAAGGAAAAAATTCCATCATACACACGATTCTTGTAATCAGATGCTGGCATGTGGGACCCAGTGATGACTGCAAGTGTATAGGTCATTTTTAGCTAGTTTTGAAATAAAGATATCGATCCCACAGGGAGCAGGAGTCTGAAGCCTAATATCTATTGAATTAAATACTAAAATAGAAATGCTAAATAAAGTTCTAAGTAATAAGATAAAATGCGATTGTTGTATAAATATATATTTCTGGGTTTTCAAATAAGAGAACAATGAGTAAACTAAAGTTGTAAGTAAACAAGAGCATGCGAGTGTGATTACGAATGCTTGCAAGATGATGGAAAGAGTTCTCAGGGAGTAGTGTATCCACCGCTAGTAATTAGAAAGAGTGATCAAAATTATTATAATGAAGAAGACCAGTTATGATATGTGTGGGAGGAGCTCCATATATGGACGAATAGGCAGCAAGTACTGCTCACATCATCTGTCATAACCACAACAAACAATAACCGACAACCATCATGTTATTGTGCTATCATTCTCCCGTGGCATGGACATGGCTTGATGAGTTCTCCTTGATTCCCCAAGTTAGTATGTAAAGAATGACAACTACTTTATAGTCACAATAAGTGTTATCATCCTTCCGTCTACCAACAAGTAAGGCCCTTCATCAAGTCCCCATTAGAGTCAAATATTAAGGAGGTGCACAAATCCCAACATCAAGATGAAGACAATTAACATAGACACATAATGAACAATATCACATAATAATCATTATCTCAATTCAATCGCATGCTAGGGTGTCTCTATCTCCCCAAGAACAAAGGAAACTACTCACACATGAAGGAAATTAACATCATGGATAGAATATGGATGAAGTATGGTGATACAATTGAACACAAGTGCAAATCCAAGATTCAATCTAGAATTACAACAAGTAACCAAAGGGGATTGGTGATTGAGACGTTGTTGATGAAGATGACGATGCAGATCGATGTGGAGGCCTTCAATATCCTAGTACCTTCTCCTCTTATGTGGTGGTGATGGTTTAGATATTATTGGAGGCTTCTATGGATGTAGCACGGAGGAGGGCACCGCCGTGGTGGAGGATATGGATTGGTCGTTCCCTCTAGCTCCTCCCTTCCTTATATAGGCCTTGGGGGTGCCCTAGGGTACCCCTAGTACCATTATATGATTTTGGTAAGCTTCTGGAGCTTTTCTGGGGCCAAATCCCGTTGTTCCCGACCTTTTTGGCAACTATACGGTCGGAGCTATATGGCCTCCGACCGTATAGTTGGTCGTCATACCTTCAGCACCCTTTCGTATTTGGTCGCCATTTTTCATACGAACTCCATTTTGGGTGTTATTCGGCTCGTTGGATTCGTATTGACGAGGGATACAACCTCATGGTATTGGATCTTTATTTTGAGAACTTTGAAAAAAATCACTTTTTTAACCTCTCAAATGGCCAAATATGGCCCCTGCAGCTCCTCCATACTATTCTCTCTTTGTTCATTTTTTCCTCTAATGTATCCATAATCATCATCCACACCTACATGCATGTCATAGAAAAGGAAAGTGGTAAAATTATACCTAAAATACTAAATGTGCAAAGCTCATATGAAAGTAGAATGAAAACTAGAAGTCATGCATATAAGGCATAGATATAGCTAGAAGAAACATGATATGAGAGATAAATGGCACATTTTATATGGCTAAAAGAGTAGGTATTTCATAGCCATCAACTTCCCCAAGCTAGACCTTGTTTGTCCTAGAGCAGGAAGGGTCGATAATAAATTAATGGTTGTGAAATAGCTTATCATTGGAAATCAATGCCTTGCATCCTTATTTCTTCTACAAGCTCAAAGAGAGAAAAGATGTATTCATACAAGGCAACACAAGATCAGTTATAAATACCACTAAATATTCATCAAAACTTATATTCTCCATGTCAATAGTGAATCTAACTTGCAAGCAAACTTGTGATCCTCTTATTGCAACTTTTGTATAAATTTTCATATCATTGTTTTTATGAGAAAAAACTTAGTCACAAACAGATGTCAAGCATAAATAGGAATAAAGTTTATCGATTCTACCCAATCATGTCATCTAGTTAAGACTCTCAAGTGCAAACATCAGTTATTGAGCTTTCAGAAAATCTATCTCTTAGTAACGAGATTTATGCCAAAAGGAAATGTGAGAACATGTCAAAAGAATCATAGCATTACAGTGTATCATTTGGTCATCCACATCAATGAATCATGTCTATCAAACACTCATTTTCTATTCTTTGTCTTTCTAAAACTTCAATTCATTAGTAATGAGATAATGCCAAAACTTAGTGTGTATAATCAGACTATGCAGGCTATGAATGGATACTCGTGACCATTACCAAGGTTTCCCTTTTTGGTATAATGATTTGTCATTACGGTCAGAGAAGTATTCCCTCTTTTTCTTTGAACGCAGGACCATGAGAATATCAATGCAAACCCAAATATAGCATTTCTGCTACACATGCTGGGCAACTCATAGCCAAACTCCAAGAGTTTCCTCTTTTTGGATTGTTCAAAGGCCAGCGGAGTTGTTAGCATCCCATGTTGTGCGACAGTGGTGCAGACATGCGTAAAGCAATAACATACTTTAATCAACAGGTCAAGATTTGTCATGCATCTCCATTACCGCTAAACATTAGTTTCTTCAAACAAATCCTTTCAAAGAGTACTATCAAGTCGATCATCACATCTATGGTGTCGAGTATCTTTAAGGCTAAACTATTAAGACTATTAAACAACACCTTATTTAGCATATAACTCAAAACTTTGAAATATCATTTCCAATTGACAACTCCTTTCGTAAGAAAACTATCAAGTCTATTGTTTTGACATTATGGGGTCGAGCATAACATATTTATTTAAGACAAAGCTATTAGGTGGCATCCAAAAAAAATCAAAAGATCTTGATCAAGTATTCATTATTTCCAAGTGTAGATATTGTGGCATTGTTTTCTAGAGGATCACAAATAGTGTCACAAGCTTGATAATTTTTTTGGCAAAATGCATACAAGCCCTAAGTCAACTCCTATGGTGCCTATCATGAGCAAGTGTATCCCCATATAAATACAAAGCTAAACTCACTTAAGCAAGCATTCAAAAACAGCGGGATACATGATTGCATTAAACTTTCATCGAATATGAACATTGCACAAGACTCTACATATGCAGAAATAAAATCCCCAAGCTTAGAATTTTGCAAGAACCAAACTTAATTATATCACCAAAATAAAAGAGAAAATACAGTTTCCAAAAGAGAGTGTGATAAGTGGTTACCTCCCCAAGCTTAGTTGAAAACAAGGGTGACACACTTTACCGTTGAGGTAGAAGTAACCTCTCTTTTGATGGACAAAGAACCTTGGCTTTAACGTATATTTATTTATATAGCCTGGTGGCACCTTCCTTGAGAACCTTCTTGGAAACTAAGAAGAAAATAAAACATTTTGTGTTTTTCAAAACACGGGGATTAGCTCACAAGTGGTAAAAATACAAGTCCAACTGAGACAGTTCATCAACGTAAGCACCATGCTTAAGTCAATAAACTAGGTCCAAGAGTTGTACATACTCCTAGATTTTGATGAAGTGCAAGTGTAGCACCCCCGGGATTAGGGTTAAACTAACCTCAGATCACCATCTAAGATAAGATCAACTCCAAACACAGAAGATCACATTATGATTCGGTAACATTATAGAACATAGGGATTCAACACCATAAGTTTAAATTCTTAGCAGAGTAAGATATTAGAGTTATTACAAACCAGAGGTCATAGACCCAACATTACATCACACAGCGAAAGCAAATATGTTGTTCTACACAACAACTAAGCAAAAGGCCTAAGAGGCCATAAAAAAGCGACGTCCATCCCATAGTCCTCAGGATGCTACCTGGGACCCCCAACTACTCTTCGATGTCAACGTAGAAGCCACCTTCAGTTGCAACCAGATCCTCTGTAGAAAAACAACAATGGCGCAAGCCTGAGCACGAGAATGTACTCCGCAAGACTTAGATAACCTAGTATCTACATGCCCTGGCTAGAAAGGCTTTCTCTGAATTTAGTTTTGTGGAAAGCAATCTTTATTTGTAAACAAGAGATAGAAGAGGCTCGTCTACTCAAAATCTTTTAAAAGGGATAAGATAGCGACTTCTTCATCTTGTTTATCACATCTTGATAACCACCAGCTTCACCAGACCCTCCTATCTAGGATCACCCCCTCGACCCGGAGGAATCATCCTTAAGCACACGTGGATCAACAAGTTTTATGGTGGCTAATGTTATATATGATCTTAAGTCCGGTCGCCAAGTCGTTCATAACCATGAACACGGCTTTTCGAAAAGATTTAACCTTGCCGGGGTGTACAACTTTACCCACACGTACCAACCGACTCTTAATGCCAAATATTATTAGCCCTCTGCCCTGGAAGGCCGGCAGAGGGTGGTTGACCACGACCTTTACCTTGCTTTCGCCGATACCATGAGTCACGCAATAAGTATGGTTCCGCTGTAACGGGTCAAATCCTGAAGCCGGTACTTAAAGATGTGAGGCGAGGTTAGTTTACCAGGGCTCCATCGACCCCAAGCAATCCGGTCCATGCTTCCCTACCTGTTATGATGCACCTCCATCACCTCCTCGTTCCAAAAGGTTTTCAATGCGTATGCAAAATGGAAAGCCCGAACTATGTGAATCATGGAATCTACTAGGCAAGTTAGTGGCTCGTGGGGTTTTCTAGGCCGCGTGTGGTTTTACGCTCGTCTTGGTTCCAGAGGTAAGAACTCAGTTCCTAGTGGTGGCAAGCATGGGACTACAAAAACCACACCCAACGTGGCCTCCCATACAAGCCTTAGCATGTTTAGTTAACTCCTTCGATGATGTCACCATCTCCTACCTTTCTAGATTCTCCGGCATCTCTGATTCATCATTTGAACAGATCAGACGTTGCAACTATGCATGGCCAAACTGTCGGTATCAAAAGCTCTAGCAACGCTTACATGCCAAACCTAGGTATGCTAGGAGCAGTGGATCAGTAGTATAAGGCTACAAAAGGGAAACAGTACAGTAGATAGGTAACACTATCTACTGACAAAAGACCACATTGGAATCGTGTGCATCATAGAGAAAGTAATATACTTTATAAACATAGGTTCAGAATAAGAGGCTACGCTTGCCTTGTCCGTCAGTCGACATGTATGGATCTTCAGTGTCATTGACTTCAGCTTCGGGTTTGGTTCCTATTCGTGAAGAACCAAATACCAGAAAAGGTGAACAACATTGAATACATGGAATAATGCAATGCACAATCAATATGGATGATATGACAAGTTTAATTGCATTGAAATGAAACCCTAAAGCATGCTTGACAGTTTAAACGGGGTTCCGAGGGTTGAAAACCCTAACTCGGGGAAACTCCGGAATCACCTATGAGGGGTTACTATGTTGTTCTAATTAAACTTATCATTAAAGATGACTAGCAATGCATGATTATATTGTAATTAGGTAGACCTCATTTTTCTGAACATTTTCATATATTATACATATTTTTCTAACTTATAAATAATAAGTTATTAAATTTACAAATTTATATCATTTTCTGAAATATTTAAATCTTTATTACATCAGGCTGACGTCACCCTATCCTAACCCTAATACTTTTCTCACCGAGGCAGATCTGGCCCTAGTCACTGATGATGGGGCCCCAGGGCCACGTCAGCTAGCCACACTGGCCTAGCTTACGCAGCGCTGACGTAAGTGCCACATCTACGCCACGCAGGCACCACGCAAGCTCGCGGGAAACCACGTCAGACGCGGCGAGGGATGGTGCTAGATGGCGAACCAGAACACGCGGAGGGGCGGGTTCGAACGAACGCTGCAGGGCGAACCTACAGAAGGCGGCGCCGCTATGATTTGGTTGCCAAAACGAGCTACACGGCCGTATGGGGCGGCGAACCTTGCAGGTCGATGACGAGTGGCGGATACAGCGAGCGAGCGAGGCGACCAGAGGGTGGCTGAGCACCAGGAGCTCACCACGAGGCTATTGGTGGAGGCAGTGAGGCGAGGAGGGGCACGGAGCGACAGCGAGGCAGACGGCGGTGCACGTCGGGCTCGGGGAAGACGACGACCTTGGCGATGATTGGTGGCACGCGGGGTCGATTCTGTTGACGGGGTGGCTCACAGAGGCGAGGCAGGGCTGATGGTGGCCTCAGACGACGAGGGATGGCTGGAAAGGACGAGGCAACGGCGAGCCCGTCGGCTAGGGTTCGGCCATGCGAGGAGAAGAACACGGCGAGAGGGGCGCGAGGGGAAATGGGAGGATAGGGTTCACGGGGTGATGCAGTGGCGGCCTTATCCTCGCATCTGGGGGCGGCGGAGCATCACAGCGGTTGGCAGCGATGAACGGAGGCGGCGTGGGCACGCAGGTGCTTGCCGTCGTCGTCGAAGACGACGAAACAAAGCGGTACATGGGCTGGGCCTCTGTTGGGCTTCTGGTGGGCGGCGGTTGCTGCTAGGTGCTGCGCGCATGCAGACAGGATGGAGAGGAGGAGATGGGCCATGGCCCAGCTGCGGCTGCTGCTGTTTTATTTTTCCCAAACTCTTTTCTTTTTCTGATTTCAGTTTGGTCTTTTGTAAATTTCATTTGAAATCTGTTTTGCACAATTCCAAAATACTATAGACTTTAGTAAAGTTTACAAAATATTCAGAGGCCCTTGTAAACCATTTGGGCTCCTTTATTTTTTTGTAATTTTCAAAATCCAAACACCATTTGAATGTGGTTTCAAAGAGAGGGGAAAATTAGGGTTTTGGATTTGCATTTAATTCAACACACTTGATCACATGCAAACATTTTATTGAGTTTTAACAGATGCATGCAATTCTTAAGTACTAATTACATATATTACAAGCAGGGGCTGTTGCAGCTCTACCCCCCTTACAAGAATCTCGACCCGAGATTCCTAAGTTTTAGAAAAGAAAGCAGGGTACTCAGATCATAAACGATCTTCTCGTTCCCAGGTTGCTTCGTCCTCAGAGTGATGAGACCACTGAACTTTCAGGAACTTGATGTTTTGATGACGATTCTTCCGCTCGGTTTCATCAAGGATACGAACATGATACTCACGATAAGTCAGATCCTTCTGGAGATCAATAGTTTGGTGATCAACACCATGGACATGATCCTTGAAGCAACGCTTGAGTTGAGACACATGAAAGATGGCATGCACCTCAGGGAAGTTTGCAGGCAGCTCCAATTGATATGCGAGCTTACCTTGCTTGGAAAGAACGCGAAAAGGACCAACATAGCGAGGAGCTAGTTTGCCTTTGATGTCGAAACGAGGGACACACTTTAAAGGAGTGACCCGAAGATAAGCTTGATCACCAACTTCATATTCAACATGTTGATGGTGATGAACATGATATCTTTTTTGGCGAGACTGAGCAGTTTTCAAACGGTCTCGAATGATACGAACTTGATCTTCTGCTTCCTGGATCATATCCGGACCAAAAACTTTCTTTTGCCGGTTTCTGACCAGTTCAAAGGAGTACGACAGGTTCTTCCATATAAGAACTGGAAAGGTGCCATTTCTATACTGGACTGATAACTATTGTTGTAGGAGAATTCAGCAAAAGGAAGGCATTTCTCCCAGTCCTTACCAAAAGATATGACACCCGCTCTTAACATGTCTTCAAGGATTTGATTCACTCTTTCGGTCTGGCCACTGGTACTAGGATGATAAGCTGTACTGAAGGAGAGGCGAGTTCCCATAGCAGTTTGGAAGGTTGTCCAGAACCTTGAGGTGAACAAGCTCCCTCGGTCAGAGATAATTTTCTTCGGAATCCCATGAAGAACAACTATTCGAGAGATATATAGATCTGCTAACTGACTAGCATTGATAGTCTCGCGAACAGGTAGGAAGTGAGCAACCTTGGATAGATAGTCAACGATTATCCAGATGGCATCGTTTCCTTTCTGAATCTTAGGAAGACCAGTAATGAAATCCATACCAACTTCATCCCATTTCCACTCAGGGATTTTATGTGGTTGGAGGAGACCAGCGGGTCTTTGGTGCTCATCCTTGACGCGAGTACAAACGTCACATTCTGCAACGAAACGAGCGATATCCTTTTTCATACCAGACCACCAGAATCTTTGACGAAGATCCTGGTACATCTTGGTACCTCCAGGGTGGATAGAAAGAGGTGATTCATGAGCTTCTTGGAGAATTAAACCTCTCAACTTTATCCTCTTTGGCACTACCAGACGGTTGCCGAAGTAGACGATGCCTTGATTATCAATAGAGAAACACTTTGCAACCCCGCTAGGAATGTTTCCTTTGATCTCAGCAACTTCAGAATCATTCTTCTAGGCTCGCTTGATTTCATCCTCTATAGAAGACTTCACTTCAAGAGTATAAATGAATTCACGAGGAATTACTTCAAGGTTCAACTCAGCGAATTCCTCATGAAGAGAAGGTTGGGATTGTTTGATCATCAGATTGTTGCAATAAGACTTATGACTTAGCGCATCATCAACGATGTTGGCTTTGCCAGGTTGGTAGTTGAGACCCAAATCATAGTCCTTGATGAGTTCCAACCATCTTCTTTGCCTGAGATTCAAATCAGGTTGGGTGAAAAGATACTTTAGACTCTGATGATCCGAGTATAACTCGCAACGACTACCGAGAAGGTAATGTCGCCATTGCTTAAGAGCATGAACAACGGCTGCAAGCTCAAGATCATGAGTTGGGTAGTTGTTCTCGTGTGGTTTCAGCTGACGGGAGGCATATGCCACCACATGTCCATCTTGCATCAACACACACCCGAGACCTTGGTGGGAAGCATCACAGAAGACAACAAAGTCTTTGCTGGTGTCTGGGAGAACCAACACTAGATTAGTGGTTAACTTGGTTTTCAACATCTGGAAGCTTTGTTCAGCCTTATCAGACCATTAGAACTTCTTATCCTTCTTAAGAAGATTAGTCACTGGCTTTGCAATCCTGGAGAAGTTCTCAATGAATCGACGGTAATAACCAGCCATCCCGAGAAAACTTCAGACATCCTTAACGGATTTGGGAGACTCCCAGTCGAGGATAGTTTGAACCTTATTTGGGATAACAGCATCCCCTTTGGCGGAAACAACATGACCAAGGAATACGAGTTATTTTAACCAAAACTCACATTTGGAAAACTTGGCATAGAGACGATGTTCTCGGAGTTTTGTAAACACCAAATGAAGATGTTCAACGTGCTCTTCTTCAGTCTTGGAATAGACCAAAATATCATCAATGTAGCCCACGACAAACTTGTCGAGATACTTTATGAAAACAGAGTTCATAAGCCGCATAAAAGTGTCCGGAGCATTGGTAAGACCAAAGGACATGACTGTATACTCGTAAAGACCGTAACGAGTGGTGAAAGTAGTCTTTGGAATATCTTCCTTACGGATCTTTATCTGGTGATACCCTGACCTCAAATCCATTTTGGAAAAGACAGTGGCACCACTTAACTTATCAAAGAGATCATTGATCCTAGGGAGGGTATACTTATTCTTGATAGTCACAACATTGAGTCGGCTATAATCCACAACCAGACGCGATATATTGGTATCCCGCTTCTTAACGAAGATGGTAGGACATCCCCAAGAAGATGTGCTAGCCTTAATGTATTATTTTCCTTCTAACTCCTCTAATTTCTTCTTCAACTCCACAAGCTCATGAGGAGGCTTGCGATAGGGTCTTTTAGAAACAGGAGCAATTCCAGGAACTAAATCTATGACAAACTCCACACTTCGATCAGGTGGCATGCCAGGCAACTCCTCAGGAAAGACATCCGGGAACTCACAAACAACGGGAACATCTTGAACCTCTAATGGAGGTAGAACTTCAAGAGCATACAACTGTGCTTCAGGAAGAGAAACAACTGAAGGAGATAGTGACCCTATGGTCCAATACTTGACTGTTATGCCAGCAGGACCAGTCAGAGTCACAGAGACTTGGTTGTACAATCGAGGATGGCTTGATAGCGGGTCAACCAGTCCATGTCCAAGATGATGTCAATGTCAGTTGACTTGAGGGCAATAAGGGAGGTGGGGAAATTTTGAAATGCAACTTCGATTAGATTCCCATGACTAACCATGGTGGAACACCATCTAGAACCAGGAGACTGAACTAACATAGGAACAGATAACCCCTCAAAACTTATCTCATGCATTTGAGCAAAAGCTTGTGACATGAATGATTGCGATGCTCCAGAATCAAACAAAACTTTAGCTAGAATTTGATTGATACAAAGCATACCAATAATGACGCTTGGATCTTCCTGAGCCTCCTCAGCAGAGATATGGTTCAGGCGACCTCTTCCAGCACCTTGGTACTTATCATTCTTCTTTGTGGGTGGTTCCTTCTCATCAGCACTCTTTTGAGGACACTCATTTGCATAGTGCCCAGGCTGGCGACCGTTGAAACATATAACACCAGATGCATTTCCAGCAGATGGCTAGTTTGATCCACCAGCATTGTTTGAGGTAGCATTCAGACGAGGGGCATATCCATAAGATCTTGGGGTATAAGGAGCACATGGCACAATACTGTAAGGCACGAAGACATGACGCTTATTATTGCTAGAACCAACCTTGTTGTACCCCTCCTGAGGACGCTTACGGGTTTCTTCATACTCCACCTTTCCACTCTTCACTTTCATAGCCTTGTTAACAAGACCTTGGAAGTTACCAAAGTCCTTGAGGTGGATATCACGACGAACCTCAGGATCCAGTCCCTTGCGGAACAGAGCTTGCTTCTTAGCATCAGTGGAGACCTCTTCAGTAGCATAGCAGGCAAGACGATTGAAGTTGCGCTGGTAATCACACACGGAACTAGTGCCCTGCTTAAGCTTGAGGAACTCCTCTCTCTTCTGATCCATCAGACCCTCCGGAATATGATAAGCCTGTAAGGTTTCAGTGAACTCTTGCCATGTAACAACATGTTGAGCTTCTTGCATAGCCAAGAAATTTTCCCACCAGGAATTAGCTGCTCCCTCCAGATGATAGGCAGCAAAAGTCACCCAATCATCTTGATCCACTCTTTTGAGGACACTCCTTTGCATAGTGCCCAGGCTGGTGACAGTTGAAACATATAACACCAGATTCATTTCCAGCAGATGGGTAGTTTGATCCACCAGCATTGTTTGAGGTAGCATTCAGACGAGGGGCATATCCAGAAGATCTTGGGGTATAAGGAGCACATGGCACAACACTATAAGGCACAAAGACATGACGCTTCTTATTGCTAGAACCAGCCTTGTTGTACCCCTCCTGAGGACGCTTACGGGTTTCTTCATACTCCGCCTTTCCACTCTTCGCTTTCATAGCCTTGTTAACAAGACCTTGGAAGTTACCACAGTCCCTGAGGTGGATATCACGACGAACCTCAGGATCCAGTCCCTTGCGGAATAGATCTTGCTTCTTAGCATCAATAACTATACGGCCGGAACTATACAGCCGGAATTTTTATTCCCTCCGTATAGTTGGTCGTTAAACCTTCTGTATCATTTGCAAGAAAATTGACGAAGGCATTGGTAACTATACAGCTGGAATTTTTATTCTCGTTGTATAGTTGGTCGTTAAATCTTCTATACTCGCCAAAAAAAATATGTTTGTTTAAGAATTCTTTCTTAACCTGAAACTTAGCTAAACACCATGTTTTGACAGAAAAATGACAGTCTAAATTGTCGACCAACAACAGCATGTATTGGATGGGACTTAAATATAACCGAGTTATGCAACACATAGTAACAATAAATTCTAACTTCTGAAATCTACAGCAAGATAACTCTGATGGAAAATCATGCAAAGAATAAAAATTCCAATGCAACATCAATGCATCTAGTCTCAAGACACAAAACTAAGAAAGACATCTAATGACTTTCGAGATGCCTCCTGGGAGCGCTGTCTTATAACCAAATAGCCAGGATTTTCTCCATTATTATTTCAACAGATATCAGCCAGATAATTATCTATTATTACCTCCAAAATAGGTTTGGAGCACTTACTATTATAACCTGGTTGAAGTCTCACCCTCTTATGGTGCATCGGAGTCATTTAGATAAATGTGTTATTGCTCACAAATGATGATTGATGCACCATGTGTGGTGAGCATACCTCCCTAGATAGCTTCAACAAAAGGATTAGATAATAACATATAAATTCAAACCTTTTACCTTTGATAGGATCATCGGGATACAATTCATAGTACTCTTCTTGGGCTACACTATCACGAGGGAACACTTCATAATACTCATCTTTAGTAGGAGGGGAAAATTAAAAAGTGTCTCCATCCTCTAGTTCATCACCCTTGCTAACAAGTTCATCAGTTCTAGAGTTATCAATCCAGTCACAAAAACAAGCATCATCAACAATTATTTCATCAAAGATGTGCTCTCCCGAAATCTGCTCATTAATACGACACGGATTTATCTCTAGTTCATCATTATTAGTGTTCTCGAACTGAGTATCTAGGCATAAATCCTCCGTAGATAAATTATCTTTAGTTTCAACACAATAAGAATCATTACTAGAGATTGAGGCATCATAAACAAACTTATTATTAGTAGAATAATGTTTATCTTCAACCTCACCTTTTTGGTGTTTCTCCTCATTATCTAGTGGTTGCTGCAAAATGTTAGTTTCGGGAACTATTGTTTTACATAGCTCTTTACTCTTTATCACAAGTGCATTCCACCTAAAATGTTCTTGACAATAATTGACAATATAATCCATAATACCGTGATACCATGCTAAATCCTCATTATCGCTACTTTTCATAATAATACCAATTTTTCTAAGCAGCTCATGAGACCCTTCATAAACTATATATTGCAAGAGTTCTACATTATTACCATCTATGTGATTATTGGTTGATAAAAATTCTTTATATAGAGGAATGCATTCATAATCATAAAGGTTATTAGGCTTACCATTATATTGCATCATCCCTTCGAATAAACTAAACAAATCACCAGAACAGTAATCCACCTGCTTCCACGTGTCCAGCAGTTGCATATCCTCAAGAATTAGTGGTTCCTCTTCGTGTTCATCCTTTTCTTGGGAAGGAATTTCGTCCTTCTCCAATGAGATTTCCTGTGCCATGTTAGTAGCATCACAATATTCATGAAAATATTGATTTTCTAGTTCATTACCAAAGTCCCCAAAATCAGTGTCTAAGCACGAATCCTCCACTGAACAATCATCATAAGTGTGGGATTTATAGAAATCATTATTAGATAATGAGATATTGTTTGCATGCATACTATTTGTGTGTGGGAGGATTTTTTAGAAGTAGGAGATTCAAGTGGTTGAAGTTGCTCCTCGTCATTCTTACTAAGATAATCCGTGAATAGTTCAGCGATAGTCTTACCTTCGGGCTTACCTTCCACTAGTCGAGAGGGTGAAATGTCAAGCGTCACCTCTTCATTAGAAATATGTTCAGGCGGTTTCAGTGGAGGATCTTTGAGTGATATTGCCTTCTCTTTAAATTTATGTTCCTGCAAAAGGCTAGGCTTTTCCATTCGGGCTGAAATCCGCTCATAAACAGTACAAGCTAAAACATTATCCATAAAGTACTCACAACAACATGAATATATGAGATAAACTTCTTCAATTATTTCATCAAGCTCCTGGCATCTTTCTCGAATATTTTTTTATAAAAGAAAGCAATTCTGAATAACCAGTATAAAGCGCAAATTCTAGAACCTCCATATCAACTATGCTTTTAAACTCATCTCTATTATAAGATTATAATGCGGGATCAATGTTATACTTACATTGGTAGGAGATATGATATTTGGATCCGCAGAATCTACAGTCAAACCGCTTGAATGAGGCACATAACATGGATGAATAATCATTCACCATAGCAATCCATTGATTCAGTATTTCTCGCAACTTCTCCTCCCTTGCGAGCTTCTCCAGTTCAAGAGTAGTCTTCTTGGAAGACATGATTAGTAACAAATATTTTTATGGGTTTTCGGTTTGTAACCAAAAGCAAAAAGACAAATGTAGTAAATAAAGAAATCTTAAAACAAAATATAGCCAAACTAAAATAAATAAACAAAAGCTAAAAGACCTACAACGCTTAGCTCCCTGGCAACGGCGCGAGAAAATAGCTTGATGACTGCAAGTGCACAGATTGTTTGTAGCTAGTTTCGAATAAAGATATTGATCCCACAGAGAGCAGGAGTCTGAAGTCTAATATCAATTGAATTAAATACTAAAATAGAAATGCTAAATAAAGTTCTAAGTAATAAGATAAAATGCGATTGTTGTACAAAAATATATTTTTGGGTCTTCAAATAAGAGAAGAATGAGTAAAATAAAGCTACAAGTAAACAAGAGCATGCGAGTGTGATTATGAATGCTTGCAAGATGATGAAAAGAGTTCTCAGGGAGTAGTGGATCCGCCGTTAGTAATTAGAAATAGTGATCAAAATTATTATAATGAATAAGACCAGTTATGATATGTGTGGGAGGAGTTCCATATATGGACGAATAGGCAGCAACCAATGCTCACATCATCCATCATAACCGCAGCAGACAATAACCGACAACCATCGTGTTACTACGCTATAAGGTATTTCTCCCGTGGCATGTACATGGCTTGATGAGTTCTTGATTCCCCAAGTTAGTACGTAAAGAATGACAAGTACTTTATAGTCACAATAAGTTCTATCATCCTTCCATCTACCAATAAGTAATCCCCTTCATCAAGTCCCCGTAATAGGCAAATATTAAGGAGGTGCACAACTCCCAACATCAAGATAAAGACAATTAACACAGACACATAATGAACAATATCACATAATAATCTTTATCTCAATTAAATCACATGCTAGGGTTTCTCCATCTGCCCAAGAACAAAGGAAACTACTCACACATGAAGGAAATCAACATCATGGATAGAATGCAGATGAAGAATGGTGATACTTTGAAGAGAAGTGCAAATCCAAGATTCAATCTAGAATTACAATAAGTAACCAAAGGGGATCGATGATGGAGACGTTGTTGATGAAGATGGCGATGTAGATCGATGTGGAGGCCTTAAAGATCCTAGTCCCTTCTCCTCTTATGTGGTGGTAATGGTGCAGATCTGATTGGAGGCGTCTATGGCGGTAGCACGGCAACAGGGCACCGCCATGGTGGAGGATATGGATTGGTGGTTCTCTCTTGGCTCCTCCCTTCCTTATATAGGCCTTGGGGTGCCCTATGGTACCCCTAACACCGTCATAGGACTTTGGGAAGCTTCTAGAGATTTTCTGGGGCCAAATCCCGTCGTTCTTGACCTTTTTGGCAACTATACGGCCGGAGCTATATGGCCTCCGGCCGTATAGTTGGTCGTCATACCTTGAGTACCCTTTCATATTTTGGTCGCTTTTTCTTCATACGAACTCCATTTTGGGTGTTCTTAGGCTCGTTGGATTTGTATTGAAGAGGGTTACAACCCCATGGTATTGCATTTTTGTTTTGAGAAGTTTGAAAAAAAATCACTTTTTCAACCTCTCAAATGGCTAAGTCTGGCCCCTACAGCTCCTCCATAATATTCTCTCTTTGTTCCTTTTACCTATACTTTATCCATAATCATCACCAACACCTACACACATGTAATAGACAAGCAAAGTGATAAAATTCTACCTAAACTACTAAATGTGCAAAGATCTTATGAAAGTAGAATGAAAATTATAAGTCATGTATATAAGGCATGGATATAGCTAGAAGAAACATGATATGAGAGATAAATGACACATTTTATATGGCTAAAAGAGGTGGTGTTTCACAGCCATCACTGAGAATTGTGATTAATGGCATATCAAGCAATCTTATCGAGTTCATATCAGAGAGGCACGAGACAAGGAAAAAATCCATCATGCACATGTTTCTTCTAGTGTGAGGATAACACGTTGGACCCAGCAGCCTAATTAAATGGCAGATGCATCGAGCGACGCTATCAAGTTCGGAACAGGGAAGGAAAAAATTCTTTCATACACATGATTCCTCTAACGTGAGGCAGACATGCGGGACCCAGCAGCCTGACTAAACAGAAGAGGCATTGAACAACGTTATCGAGTTCAATTTAGGAAGGTGCGACCGAAAAGTTTGGTCCGCTAGAGTCACCGACATCTGGGACCCACACGCAAAAAAAATACTTTGGCGAGTCAACATCTTGTGAGGAAGCGGAAATCTTACTTCTTCCACGCACCCGTCGAGCTTCCTCCATGTTTTTAGCGGTTTCGTCATAGTAGAGGGGCGCGAAACCGATTTTTTTTGCATTAGCCATGGTTGAGCCGAGATTTTCGTCATGGAAGAGGCGCCTTCTACAACAACTGATGGGCCCAGTCGTTGCGGAAGGAAACATTTCATGTAGTGTCTCGAGGATAGAAGTGTGGGCCCTGTACTTGCCCGTGATCCTCCTGAGGGGGATCTTAGGTATCACACGTTTGGGCGATCCTGGCGAAGGGAGAAGGTGCCCAGGCCAAGTCGTGTCTCAAGGGCTGTCCTATTTTGCTTATGCAACATGTGAGGGTCTCAAGCACCGGGAACCATGGGTTAGGTGACTTATTGCAGGAGCTAGTCTGCAAGTTCAGAGCTCGACACTTTAGATCCCAGCGTTCACGGGGGAAGGTCTGGCGATGGGCACCGTCCCATCCCTACTTGTATGGTGAATAAACGGGAACATAGAGAGTGCGAGGGAAGAAAGGAACAGCCAGTAGAACAAATGGGTTTGCAAAATGAGCTGACGGAAATTGTTAGCAACAGCGTATGTTCCCTTCCTCAAAACCCTGCCCCAGAGGGGGCGAAAACATAGCCCGGCAGAAAAGAGTGGGGACTGAAGTCACCTTGAGAGGGCCGAATCATGGAATGGCCCATGCGACCTTGAGGGGTGGAGGCGTCCCTGGCTTCATGAGTTTTCCAGCGTGGCTACCAGTCGTGACCCTCGCCAGCCTCCGAGTCCCTCGAAAGAGCTATGGTCCGGGGGCCTAGGGAGCTGATCCTTGCCGCGCTTATTGGTTAGCTCGCACCTCCTCTTGCTTTCATATTCATCCCTTACCTCCCTGAGATTGACACACTCGCTAGTGTCATGCCCTTTCCTATGATGGAAGACGCAGTATGGGCCTTGGTCGGGCGCGCCGCCCGCCCCCTGCCTCACGAGGCGCTTCCCAGCGTCCTTCCTCGTCTACCGACCGGTGCTTCCTTTAGGCTCCATGGTCATGTCTTCCATCCCATCATTGCCACGTGTAATATACCACCCTTTTGTGTAATATTAATAAGATGTGTTTGAGCATTGCATGCATGCATAACATTTGCACTTTGGTTCAACCAAAGAAGAACAAACAAAACCCTAAATCCTAATAGTTTTCTCTCTCTTTGCAATCAATTCAAATGGCTCAAAATATTTGGAAAATTACCAAAACAAAGTGGAGCCCAAAATGGTTATAAAGGGTTCCCATTGTATTTTAAGTGTTTAGAAAGTATCTTGTATTTTGATTATATTCAAACACAGATTATAAAATGAAATACAAAAGAGAAAGTATAAAAACAGAAAAGAAAAATATTCTGTAAATAAAAACCTAATCCTAACTCTCTATGGGCCGAAGCCCAACTCCCTCTCTCCTCTTCCTGTCGCCAGCGCAAGAAAACCCTGGCCCTTTTCCCCTTGATTTGGTGTAGTCCATCTCGGCCCAGCCGTGGCCCAGTTCGGCCCGTACCGATTCGGCCCCTCTTTCCCGTCGTCGTTTTCCTCCCGCTGCCGAAGCAGCTCGCTGGCGAGTCCGCCGCCGTCTGTCGCCGGAGATGCGCCAAGATACGCGCCGCCGCCCGCCAGGGCCTACAAATATCTCGCCGACGCCTCCGGAGAACTCTAGCACGCACTCTCCCCCTCTCTAACCTCTCCTTTCCGCGCGGGAACCAAACCCTAGCCACTGGGAACCGCCAGTCGCCGCCGTCTCCGAGCACCCCTCGCCCAGCTGAGGTGACCAGTAGCATCGCCTCGCCGCCCTCGTTCTCCTCCTCGAAGCACGCGAGCCGGGTCGACCTCCTCTGGCCTGAATCGAGCACGAAAGCGCCGTCAGCCGTCACAGTCAACATCCCGATTTGTCGCCGTCCGTCCTCTTCGAGCTTCGCCGACCCCTCTATCGTGCTCATGGTGAGTCGCTGGTCATGCCAGACCCCTCCTCTTATCTCCTTGCTTCCTCGTTCGACCTCCCGCCATGCGCCACCGAGCGCCACCGCAGATGCTCGTCGGGAGCACTGTTCCGGCGACCATTTCCTGGCGGTGCTGCCCCCGTTCGACTCAGCGCGCAGTCCTGCATCCAACGCACCCACGCTTGCTCGCCCGCGCGCCCCCTACCGCGTAGGCCGAGCTCGATCTGGGATGACCTCCATGGCTGACGTCAGCATGACGTCAGCATGGTGCAATATTCTCTATTTTTATTATTTCAAATGTTTTGGTAAATCATTTATGTAAATAGAAAATCCTTGACAGGTGGGCCATACATGTAGAGTTTTATTATTTTCTGTAATTATTTTCTGAAATGATTAAAAATCTGACATGTGGGCCCAAGTTTGGAAATTATTTCAAATATTCCAAAAATGTTTAAAATGAATTAAATTTGGGAAATTCATAACTAATTCATTTTAAATCAGAAAAATACAAATAATATACCAAAATGTTCAGAAAAATGAAACCTATCTAACTAAGCTATAATCATACATTGTTAATCAACTTTGATAGCAAGTTTAATTAGAAGAACCAATTGAACCCCATAGGTGCTTCCGATGATTCCCCTATTTTAGGGTTTGGATCTTCGGAACCCCCTTGAAAGTGATCAAGCATGATTTAGGGTTCAATTCAACACTATTTAATTGTCATATCATCTATATTGTATGAGCATTGCACATGCCATGTGTTGAGTGTTGCTTTCTCTTTTCCAGTGATTGGTTCTCACTAATAGGAACCAAAGCCGAAGCTGAAGTCAACGCCACCGAGGAGCAGTATCAGTCCAACAACAGACAAGGCAAGTGAAGCCCCAATCATACATATGAATCCTATGACTACAAAGTATTTCATTCTCGTCATATGCATTCGGTTCAAACAGTCTTTTATCAGCAGACAGAGTAATCCTATCTGATGCATGTTATCCTTTGTGAACTATATTACCTGATCCACCGCTCCTAGCATAACTAGGGTTTGGCTTATGAGCGTCGCTAGTGCCACAAGTTCAGTCAATCTTAGCCATGATTAGTGATCCGATGCTGATCATTCAGGTGATGCACCGGAGATGCGAATGAATCCTGTATGGTAGGATGTGGTGATGTGATCAGAACTGGATGATAAACATGCTAAGGCTTGTATGGGAGGCCACGTGGGTTGTGGTTTTTGTAGTTCCATACTTGCCACCCCTAGGACCTAATGTTCTTTCCTCTTGAACCAAGACGAGCGTACAACCACACGGGGGCCTGAAAACCCCCTCGACTCACTAACTTGCCTAGTAGATTCCATGAGTCACATAGTTTGGGCTTTCCATTCGACATACACATCTTGGTTGTTCCTGAATGGAGGTGAAGAAGGTGCATTCATAACATGTAGGTAAGCGTGGCCGGGAACAAGAGATGCCCGACATCCGTAATCTTGAACTCTGCGCACATCATTAGGGACCGGCTTTAGGACTTGACCCGTTATGGCGGCATCTATCTAGTGCGTGACTCATGGTCTCGGCGAAAGCAAGGTAAAGGTCATGGTCAACCACTCTCTGCCGGCCTTCCAAGGAAGAGGGCTAATAATTTGGCATTAAGTATCGGTTGGTACGTGTGGGTAAAGTTGTGCACCCCTTCAGGGTTATTAATATTTTCGAAAAGCCATGTCCACGGTTATGGACGACTTGGGAACGGACGTGAAGATCATAGAGAACTATAACCAAATGATAAAACTTGTCAACTAAAGTGAGATCCGGAATACTTCCTCGGGGTTGTTGAGGGGGTAGTCCGGGAAGAGTGGTTCAGTTGATGATGAAGCTTGGTGGATATCAAAGATGAATTTAAAAGCTATAGTTGAAGTCTTCTTATCCCCTTTTTCAAAATGATCTGACTAGACGAGGTTCTTCTCCCTCTTGTTTTGAAAACAAAAGATGGCTTTATGCGAAATAACTCCACTAGCCATAAGTCTTGCGGAGTACACCCTATACTCAGCCTTGCTTCGTTGATGTTTTTCTACGGATGAAGCTACTCCAACTGAAGGTGGTTTCTACATCAAAGTCGACGAGTAGTTGGGGTTCCCTGGCAGCAGCCAAGGATCTGTGGAAGGGTCGCTACTTTTGTTATGGCCTCTTAGGCCCTTTGCTAAGTTTGTTGTTTAGAACAACGTGTCTTCTTCCGTTGTTTGATGTAATGATGGGTCTGTGACCCTTGGCTTGTATGACTGGTTTGTAACTCTCCTAAGAGTTTACCTTATTAATCTATGGTTTGTATGTTCTGTAATGTTACCGATCTTTCCCTGCGCGTTTTGGAATTTAGGTTAGTCTTATATCAGATGAGGATCTGGTATTTGTCTAGCCCTGATCCCGGGTCGTGACACCGCGGGTGAACAAACCTCCCGCTTCCACCTTGGCACAATGATCGTCCATCGTGAAGAGCTCAGCAACCGTCGTAAGGTTCTCTCCGTGGTGTGCAATCTTGTCGATGACCCGGGCATCAGCGACTCCTTCAGCGAAAGCCGTGATGACCTCTGCGTCAGAGGATCTAGCGACCCTAATGAGGGTTTGGTCGAAGCACTGTAGATACTTGTGTAGGGTCTCTTGTGTAGGATTCGCAGCATAGAAAACAAAAAATTTCCTACGATGGGAACAACTATGTACCAAGATATATCTACTAGATACAAGCAATGGGTGGATATACATCCATAGAGAACATACCATTGTAGACTGACAAAGTCCTATTGCAAACTTTCAGCAAACTCTATTTATTCCGTGAAATTTAATATTTAGTATTAAATCGAGAGTAAAAATTCTAGTGTTAGTATCTTAAGTATCATGTTGTCCTTCCTGATTCTTGATTGTTTTTAAATTTCAAGGTTATCTAGGAGCTGAAAGAATTGTTTCAGAAACCATCATGTGTGGCAGATATAACGAGATCTGAAACAATGATTTGGTGCAATATGATAGAGTATGATGTATGTTCTCATATTGGATGAGAATTTGTGAAGGTTGGATATGCTAGACATCCTAATCATCCAAAAGGGTTTTGGAAAGTAATGTTATACTCATGATTCGCCTTTATAAGCTACATTGTCTTGATCATGAAAGTCTTTATGATAAGGATGAATAGAAGATGTATGTAAAGTGTTTACTACACTAAAAGTTTACTAAAGAATGGTTTTTGAAAGAACGCCGATCATTTTATGATGGTGATCTACTTCAAAGTGCAAGTCCAAAGGTATTTGTATTTTAATATACATGCTTTGGACTATGTGTCATGTATATGGCGCCACTATTGATGTTGATAGGTTCTTTTAAAAAGGAAAAGGAAATGCTGAAAGGCAATCTATAAAATATATTTCCCGGAAAAGAAAAGATTGGAAATATCCAATTTAGGTATATGGATGATATACATGTTATGGTTGTATTCTTTGCTTGTTAAACAATGTGGTTCTTATGTATTGAATACCGAATTGGTTGGTATGAAATTTCATACAGAACGACGGAATTCATGAACCACAATGGCCTAAGTAACTAGCAAGAGAATATGTGATGATGTTCATCGAAAACAAACAAACCGTTGTTTGTATTTCTTGTTGACATCGAAACTTGCCTTCAAGATTTGTTTTAATAATATTTATTTAGATCAGGTATTATGAGAACAAAGATTGTTCAAATAATCACCGTATTCCATATAAGATGGATGATTTACAAATCTAGTTAGAGAAATCACATCCATAAAACCTAATGCTAAAATGTCGCAAGACAAATGATTGGAAAATCACTTAAAAAGTGACATCGCCATTTAAATTATATTGGAAAGAAAACATGAAGAAACTCCGTATTCATGGATTTTTTGGAGTCTTTGATTTGATCAAGTGACGCTTGTGAGACTTTCCTCGAGATAATTAAAACTTCATTCAAAGGCCAAAGAAGAACGATCGACTAAAATAATAGAATTTATACATATCGATGTATGTATTCCATTATGTGTAGTCGTAAGCGATGGATTTCAACTTCATATGCTTTCTCCAGAAATTTGAGTGAATATTCACTTAATGAGAAATAAGTATTTGAAAACGTTCAAATACTTTCAAGATGAAGTGGAAAATCATTGTAACAAGAAAATAAATGATTTATGATTTTATCATAAAGGGATTTATTTGAGTTGCAAGTGTGACAAATAAAATTTATGATTTTATCATAAAGGGATTTATTTGAGTTACAATTTTAGCAAAAACACCTAGATTTGCATCTCCCGAAACACCATAGGAATATGGATTGTTTGGGATTTGTAATAAAACCTTGTTTGACATGGTTGGATCAAAGGTGTTATTTATAAAACTGCCATTATGTTTTAAAAGATTAAAGCTTTACGGACTACCGCTTTTACACTGAAAAGAGCTCCATCTTGATCCGTTGAAATGACACCATGTAAGTTATGGTTTGGGGAAAAACCCAAGTTATCCTTTCTTAAATTTTGGTATGCTAAGCATAAGTAAGATGTTTACAACCAAAGTCGGATGAGGATGTCTTTGTAGGTTATTTCAAATAACCATTGGGTATTTCTCTATAACACCGAGGACAAAAGGGTTTGTCGCTTGAAACGTCAAGTTTCTTGAAAAAGGAATTTTTCATAAAAGTTAAGTAGGAGGACAATAGAATTTTGATAAGGTTAACAAACCTTAGCTAAGTTCGCTAAGTTGCGCAGCATCGGATTTCGTTCCGAAGGCAGCCATAATGCTCATAGCTTATGTTCCTCAAAGGTTGTGTCACGGAAATCTAATTTCCTATTAAACCAAGTAGGTCAGATGAACAATCAAATGCTGATATTTGAGAGTAAATCATGATTGTTTGACAATGATGAACCGACTACATGCAAAGAAGCAATGATGGGCCCTGAATCCATCAAATGGCTTGAAGCCATAAAATCCGTGATAGTTACATACACGAGAAATCAAGGTTTTTGAACTTGGAAGACCCTCCGGAAAGGTGTAAAAACCTATTGGTCGTATTTGGATCTATAAAGAAACAGACATGGATGTTTCACATCTATGAAGTAGTCGACATGTCATAATGTTTTTACGACAATGTTCAAGGAGTTGACTATGACAATATTTGATCTTTCATAGCGATATTTAGTCTGGACGGATTAAAGTAGCAACCACTACATATAATTTTGTATATGGTAGATGAATAAACCAAACAAAGTTCTTATAAAAGAATGGTTACCTAGGACGTGTGCATGACACGATCCAAAGGATTTTGTTAATTCAAAGGATGCTAAAAAGGGCATGAAAACTTCAATGGTTGAAGTAAGCATCGCGGAGTTGGAATCTTCACCGTGATGAAAAAGGAGTTTTCATCAGAAGACGATGAAGATGCTCGCATTTGAAAGAAATTAAGTGGGAGAACTGAGACATATTTCTAATACATTATGTGGAGGACATCTTGTTGATTAGAAATGATGTATCTTTTATTGACAAAGTTTAAGAATTTCATTTTGATCAAAGACTTAGGCAAAACCCGAATATTTAGCATGAATGTCTATATGGATAGACCGTGACACTAATATGGTTATGCTAAACGTACATATATGAGATATTGAAGGAGTTCAATATAGAAACGACAAGAAAAGGTTCTTGTCGCAAGTAAAATAATTGAATCAAGATTCAAGTGTATCGACATTTGATAAGTGAAACAAGATTCAAGTGCTTTGACACTCGATGAGTGAAATCACAAGAATGTTTTTGATCAATCATACCATGATATGTACCCATCCAGATATGTCCTATGCTCTAAGTGTTATGAGCATATACTAGAATGAATCATAAAATGATCATTGGACAATCACTACAAGGAAAGCGCTCATATGTGACTCTCCAATTTCGTCACCAAATCGTCGTGATAGTTCGATTGTGACGATAGCATGACGAAAATGAGAACGTCGAAAGCTGGCCGTCACTAATGAACTATGTTGACATTCCTGGTAAGATTGTCGTAAGCGCTCATGACGATATTGCATCATCATAAGCCTATCACGATCCAATATTGTCACGCGCTGCCTGGGCTGGCCACGGAGGATGTCCTACGTGGCAGAAACTTGTGAAGATCTCAAATCGTCAAAAATTGAATTCGGCCCGGTCCAATTTGGTTGGCTATATGGGCCGAGCCCATTTATTCGGCCTTTTTATTTTCGAACCCTAGGCCATTTTGGTCAATTTTTTTTCTATTAACGCTTTAATATTTGGGTATTGGCCTTTTTGCAGCCCATATTGATTCTTGGCATGGGCACTTTGCAGCCCATTTTGGTTCTGGACCTTGGACCTTTTGTAGCCCATTTCGGTTCTAGCTTTACCCATTTTGTAGCCCATTTCAGTTCTAGGGTTTGACCCATATGCAGCCCATTTCGATTTTAGGCCTTGGCCCGTTTACAACCCATATCATTTCTGGGCCTTGGCCCATTTTACAGCCCATTTCAATTGTTAGCTGCAGCCTTTTTACAATCCATTGATTCTAGATTTTCAGCCTTTTTAAACCATATTATTTTTACAATCCATTGATTCTAGATTTTTAGCCTTTTTAAACCATATCCATTGACAGGAGCAACAATGCCAAAATATACACAATTATCATTACATGGACAAAATGCAACATCCAGGACGTCCACCACGTGCTCACATCCAGCATGTTCACAATATAAGCCAAAATGCAACATACAGCAAGTTCACCATGTGTGCAAACAGCAACCAGCAAGTTCACCAAAATTCCACCATCTACTACCAACTTACCCATCTTGCAACAACCAGCAAGTTCCTAACCAGCAAGTTTCATCTACAAAAAATTGCCACTCCATGTGCTACTCCATGTACTACTTCCCAGAACTGTTACCTCCAAACATTGCCATCATGTGCTCGACTCTCGCATTACTCTCTTCTATCCTCTTGAGTAGCTCCTGGTACACCTTGTCGCGTTGAGCTTGTGCAGCTTCATCTTTCGCAGCCTTCTTCTTCATGGTAGCCAATTCTGCACGCATCTCTGCAGTCTCCTGTGTTGACTTCTCCAAACGTTCTTCTAGATCAATCACATGGGCAGACACCTCAGCGTTTGTCTTGTTGAACTTGTTCTTCGAGCCCAATTACAAGCCAACATTCTTCAAGAAAGTGTTGGATCAGTTGTCCTTTGTCAAAACTTGAGCAACAATCTCGGTAGCCAACTTTGGTGTTTCACCTTCGGGTACCGGCTTGGCCATCTCAGCTTCCATTTTAGCCTGTCATTTGGCAACAGTTTCAAAACAAAACAGAAATATTAGGAAATGTTAACAAGAATCAACCACAAGCTTATAGGGATAAAGGTTGATTATGCCTAAAGAAAAATGAAAGTGTGTTCTTACAGTGGCATATATATGAGCAACATAGCAACGTGAACCAGTTTTCTGCGAAAAATTGACTTTTCCTCGGTTTATCTTATTCTTCATGCATGTGACCTATAGATGGGCACATTTCTATAAGATAGCTCCAACAATATGCAGTAAAATGACAACTAAATAAAGAACACTCATTGGCAGTACCAAAACACGAACAAGACATTGCAAGGTAGGGTAAACAAGAATACCTTGTGTTGTGGGCTTGTACACAAGTTGACCATCCTTTGCCATTGAGCATCAGAGACATAAGTGACAGGGGACTTGACGCTAACTTCACTTGCATTTACTGTGTCGAAGAACTTCTTTTTGAGGAAGTGGCGCCTATTCTTTGACACGTTCTTCAACATATCAGGGCACGCATCCTTAATCAACTGATCTTCAGTATCCAGCTCTAAATTACCCTACAAAAAGGCAGCAAACAAGGACAATATTAGTAATCAAATAACAGGTTAAAGTGGGAAGCAAACAACACAATCAGCTGAGAAATAATGATCTTACAACAACTTTCCCAATGAAATCCTTGACAAGGTTTTTGTCCTTCTTGTACTCCTTGAAGTGTGGAAGGATGGGTGTATGTCCTCTAGCTATTATTCCACCCTCGAATGCAAACTTGGCTGCCTGCACAGGCTTCTCTGGACGATTCATACCCGGGGCGATTTCAATCCTGACTTTGCATCCCAACCCTTTGGTAATCTTTTCTAGCCCCGAGCCCTTCCTTTTACGCCCGAGCACAATAGTTGTAGCTGAATAGGATGCGCACAAACATCAAATGTATTCATTAATACAACTACACTCTATAAGACATTGCTACAACAAGAAAATCAGAGGGAATGATCATAATGTCACATAAGAAGCAAACAACGAATAATAGTAAGGAACTTATTTCTATGAGCATGTAATAGATCTGATTGCTTTGTGTTTTAGTAATCTTGTTACTTGTTTGAATGATTAAAGTGTACAGCAAAGAGATTTCCTATGCTAGCTCCAATACAAATAACAACCCCACATACATGCATTGCTTACATCTAAAAAATGCAATAGTAAAGTGAATAGTGATTGAGGACTTGCCTTCATCACTCGTAGGATGCTCAGGTTCCTCGGCAAACACATCAGAGTCCAATGGCTGCCTTGCGCAGTAGGTGCATGTCACATCCCAATTTTTTTTCCCAATTTTGAAATGTGAAAAATAAACAAACAAAAGAAATAAAGGATGAAATTTAGGGGGAAAAGAAACGTTTTGTTCCTCTAATGGAAATATCAAATCCTTACTTAAACAAAAAATAATTTTGAATGAGAAAGCGAAAAACAAGATTTCGAAAAAAAAAATGAAATGCAAGTCATGCATCATCATCATTAAGAACTTGCATTTTAAACCTCCAGAAAATTGATAAACCTAAAACCTAAACACTAATAAGAGAAACCACCATCAAGTTCAATACATGACTAGGGCTATGTTTCATATAAAAATTTAGCAAAATTATTCCTATATAATCTATAATGGTAAACAATTATTTGATACAACTTTACAAATTGATTTTACCCATTTGGAGTTTTAAGTCAAAAGATATATATTATACGAGAGCGGGTAAACATGACTATCCGACTTGGTTGCATTTACTGAAACAATGTTTTAAAAAAAAGAAATACTAATTCACCCAAATTTGAAGTATTTAAGAGAGGAATGAAATTAATTCCCCAATTATGGTGGAGGAATGTATTAATATATCCTATTGTACCTTAAAGACTTTATATATTTGGACACCCAGGTATTTTCTCAGCGCTTGATTTAAAAGAGAGGGAAATAACATAACTTTCGATTTATAAATTATAAAAAGAGTGGGAAATATATTAAATGCTTATTCATTGTTTATAAAGGAACATATTATCTTTGTGATCACGGCAATATAGAAAACTCTAAACTATTTTGAAATATTACCTAACTAGCCATATTAGGCCAAAAGTAACACAATAATTTTTATAAAATGATTTCAACCAAATGTATTTATAAAGATCCTAAATGACTAGTTTGAATCTTATTATCTTTGAGGATTTAATTCGAATCAATTTGGAGCGTTAAAACAAAAGTTAGAAAAGAACTAGAAAACAAGGAAAATAATATATAAAGAAAATAAGAAGAAGCAAACGACCACCATTGGGAGTATCAAAACGAAGTTATCAACCCAAAAATTCCACCGTGGCCTCCTCTTCTCTCTTATTTTTTTATTCTCTTTATTTTTCCTTTGGACCAAATTCCTGCCTATATACGCAAACTCAACCAGCCAGACCGATTCGATCGTCATCCTCCTGAACCTGAACACGAACGTATAAACTGCAAGAGCTGAGCTGGGTAGCCATGGATGAAATCCATAATTGAACGAAATAAAAGTATTAAATAATATATAATAATAAATAATTATTTTATAAAAATTTACAAATATGTTTGATCATTTTTGGAGGTTTAAATCGAAAGATATGTAATATACAAGATACATAAAAAGAATTAAGAAAATGAAATAAGAACATATAGGCTGATGTGCCATGTTCAAATTATATTTATAAAGATAGTGCCAACATGCTCTATTTAGAATAATCTACCCAAAAATAATATTTTGTAAATTTTCAGAGGAAGTCTGGTTCAAATCTGAATGAATTTGGGAGACAAATTTTGTAAGAAAAAATAGGAAAAGGAAAAAGAACACGATCAGGAAAAAAGGAGGCGTAACGTCGCAATTCCTTCCCGAGCCAGGCCATCATCTCGACCCAATCTCTCTATATTTTTTTGCTTCCTATTTATTCTTGGGCTGAATTTCTTGGCCTAACTAATCCAGCGACTGAAGCCCGTGCGAACGAATCATCTTCCTCTTCCCGTAAGTCTTCAGGAACACACGTATAGAGCTGAAACCGACTTCAATACGAACATTATTCCAAGAGGTATATACACATTTAGTCCTATATCTTACACTATAAAAGCGTTTTAGTCTCACATCTTGCAAAGTGAACAATATTAGTCCCACAACTTGTAACACATGAGCATTTTAGTCCAATTCAATCAAATTTATGCGATTTTAACCAAATTGATGGCAATTCATTCTAAAGCTGAAATGTGGAATAACTTTTGCAAAATAAGAAAACAAATATGAAAATGAAGACAAAATCGAACTCACTACCTGCACAAGTAGAGAAATCAGCCTTGCCACTACGGCATAGAGGGCAATCTGAGTGAATTAAAAGCGTCCGTTTATTATACATTACTTTTCGCATGATGTGTCCTAGCGCGCCGGCACGCACAACAGATGTGTTCTTTATTTTGGACATTTAAAAATATGAGTTCTAAAGTTGTGAAAAAATCTAAAAAAATTATAAATTCTCAATTCAAATTAATTTGTATTTGAGCTATAGTTATAACTCAAGTTTATTTCTTTTCTTTTTTGCGAATAAGAAAAAACTCAAGCTTATTCTAAACACTAGAGCTTTTTTAGGGAAACAGTGGGACTCTATCCCCTGTTAGCTTTATTGATGATGAGACACACACCTACATCGTTTCTCAAGAGAGCCAAAATAAAACTAGGGAATTATCTTCCCAGGTACAAGAACGCTGGAGATAGATAATAGGTTAACGACTAAACTATACAGTAGATACTCTGGACCATGCCAATATGCAGATAACGAGATGTTTTGGTACAGATGATACGATTATTCTAGCAGTTGACGTGAATATTTTTACGAGTGTGTGTACTATCTTATTATATAAAATAATTACGTCCTTATAAATAATAGATAGCATCTACTAAGTTCAAATTCTCTTCCTTGCTATTTTATTGGTATATACGCTAATTGATATGTGCTCCACCTGTCTTACCAAGGACATAAATAATAGAGAAAAATATAGAGGGATCATTTAAAAAAAATCAACGTTATTTGTGGATGAGTTTAGTCAAACTTACTAGCATTTGCTTAAATTGGACTAAAATGCTCTCGGGACGCAAGTTGTGAGACTAGTACTGCTCATTTTGCAAGATGTGGGACTAAAACGTTCTTGTGATGCAAGATGTGGGACTAAATGTGTATATACCTCTTATTCCAAATTACATGGGCATCTCATTCAGGGCATTAATTTCCCACTTTACTGTGTTAAATTTCAAAATCGCATCGGCGCTCCGAATGCCACTCGTTGGCATGCCCTTCCGATCTTTCTCCTTTGTCCATACTAAAATTATCTGAGCGCGTCACTTCGTGCGCCTACACCTCCTCCCTCACTTTCATTCTCAAACCTTCATCAAAAGATCCCTGTGTAGTCCACACTATCGACGTCTTGCTCGAGTTCTTGGTGAGTTCATCGCCGGACAATTACGTCGCATACAGTACTTATTTTTCCAATTCCTTTTAACAATATTCTATCCTCGCCATCGTAGACCTCCAGGACATGATGTTTCATCTTATTGTCCCAGTTGACCGTGTCGCCGATGCCGCCGCCGTTCTAGCCGTAGACGCCGTCTTCAGGAGCTTCAACGGAACTAGAAGAGAAACATGCATTATGTACCTCGCATATATGAGTGTTATCTGCTGGTTATATCCGGAGACCTCCCATCACCAACATCATCCAAGCATCGATGCTAAAGCTGGTTTAGTTTGGTGGCAGCTTCATTCTTTACATATGTGAGGTGCGGGTCTTGTTTTTTTTTCTCTTTCTTTCTTCTTCCTTTCTAAACCACATGCTCTTGATCCAATGCATGAAATCAATTCACTTAGATGAAGAGGTATCCACCAATCAGAACCTTTCATTTGTCACATCTGTGTCTATTTTCGGAATTTTAGACATATGAACCTAGAAACTTCAAAAATTAATAGTTTAATTTCTGTTTATCCAAATTTAGCAAATAATATGTCTATGGATTCACAAAAACGAGTAGAACATAGTAGAGCCATAATTTAGTATTTTTCGGTCGGTTAAAATCATATTTTATACAGAACCATCTGTGGAGTATTTTGAGTATAAAAATTGTTGTGTAAATTATTTTTGATTGAATCCTTTTGCAAATGGTTGTATACTGAACCCTCTGAACAGAAACATCAACAAAATAAAATTGAACATCTATTTTGATGGCAGTAGTAATCATCCTTTTGAATAAAGCTTTTCTAGTAAAAGGAAAATACTTGAAATGACCTAATTGCACTAAAATGATTTCAGTTGGAATCCCACCTATATAAAAGGACCAGTAGGTGTTTGTAGTATTCAGAACCCTCGTTGTGACAACTTGTTCAATAAAATTATCTTGTTGCATGCTTGCATGCATTTCATTGTATTCTTGTGATTGTTTTGTGATGCTAGTTTTGAGTGTGTGCTTTTTGCTAGATTGAATTTGTGCCTTGATTTAATTGTAGTGAACTTTGAAGAGTGTGACAATTGCAAGATCAAGGAGTGAACCTAGTTTATCTACTAAAATGGAAAGTGGTGCTTCATACTTTTGTCCTATTATTTTCACTATGCATTAGTGATATTTCTAAGTAGGACTTGCATGGAATTTTTTTATGTGATAACTATGCCATGGGAAATCCTAGTAGATGAAGACTTAGTAGAATTTTCCCTAAGTTGAGATTCCTACTACTATCATGATTAGCCTAGATAGTAGAAAACAAGGGTGGATTATATTCATGCTATGAAATATTTCTAAGTCAATGACTTGTGTTTTGTTTAATAAAACAACTATGTGAATGAATCACCTGGGTGGAATGGTTGTGAATGGGTTATGTCGAGTGGTTACACAGGGCCCATATTTATGGACTACCCTAGTGTATCTCACTTGTGGAAAGACACCTAGAAACAAAGAGATTTGAGATGCCAAATGTTGAGAATCTTCAAGTGCAGCCACTTGGCATTATGGGCTCTGCCTGGATCGCATAGGTTGCAATAACTTAGCCAAATGGACAGTTGGTGGTAGGGGATGATAGGTTTGGAGCGCATCTATTTTGGTCTAAGGGAAGGATTCTAAAAGATCTTGTCTCGATGCATGTCGTGTCTTGTGGGCAAAGTGCACCACCTCTCTCGAGAGTAAAATCTAAGCACTTAGCCGTGTCCCCGGCAATGGACAATTTGAGCATCAAGACATGGAAGCTATCAAGAATCTCATCATCCCAATTTCTAAGTTAAAAACTTGTGATTAAACAGGGTTTAAAGGATCTTCAATCAATGATTGGTAGATGCCTTGGGTGATTTTGACAAACAAAACTTAGTGTTTTCAACTTATAAGGAAAATCTATTTTGAGAAAAGCAAGCCTAAGATCCACTTAACCAAATGCATATAGACGATAGATACCACTATTCTACCATAGTATCACTTGCCAATACAAATCAAATGTATTGAGCCTTGTGGCTGTAACTTATTATGTTGCAGGTTTGTTTGATGTTAGTGAAGTGTGTTGATTAGGATTAAAAGTATACAACCAACATGACTGCCTGTGGAACTTTCAAGATGAAGGACTCCATGCTATATAGTTATTTCTGCTGCATTGTAATGAGATAGCCAAATGAGCTATGTAAGATGTAATGAATTATTTTATTCCTAGTTATAAAGTTGTATTAGGACCTTTGTTTCTTGATATTACATCTTAACTGTGGATGCTAGCTATTGATCCAGGGACTAGCATTGTAAACACAGGGATCTCTACCTTATTAAAGGTTGGGACATCTACAGTGCAACGGGGCTGAGGTCCATGCGCACGGTGCTTCCTTCATCCATGGACCCATACACAATATCCATGTGTGGAGAGCTTTCCACAATAAGCTGCAATGAGCTTTCCACATTCTACTGCGGCAAGCTTCCCACATTTTGCTCTAGGGGGCTTCCATCTTTTCTACTTATAGCCTTGTCCTTCACTTTCTGCCTGGTGACATGAGGAGTTGGATCAGCTCCAGCAATATCGAACAGCCGCTCTGATCCTCCTGGAGGGACAGCAAGCACCCGTACTGGAGCCATTGTTGAAGATGCTTCAGAATTGTTGGCCTTCTTGCTTCTCTTCTTTACAACACCCCTCTTCCTCCTACATGCCTTCGGTACCTTACACAAACAGCAAGGAAAGCAGCATTAGATCACAAGTAAGAAAATTGTGTGCATCAGAATTTAACAAGGAATCACAGCGTATAATTATCCTCCCCAAAAAAACAAAGACAGAATTTGCACCTTAATACTGGTATCAACTACACTGTCATCAACTTCCTCGTCGGCAATAGATTCATCTTCATTTGGATTATAGTCTGAGCTTTCGCCTTGTGTTATGGCAGATGTTGAGTCATCATTGGTAATTGAACTACCTTCTTGACCACCATTTCCTCTCCTAATGATTGCTGCTATTCCGCTAATGCCGAGGGATGCAAATATTCGATTGTTCCTCGACATATTTCTAGCCCTAACCTTCTCATATTCAGTGAGAGGTGCTTCTTTACATGAACAAAAAAGAGACCATTAGATGAATGGTTGAAATGCACGGGAAAGCAAGACATGAAACAACTAAGGTAATTTCATTTTATCCTATTAATTCAACTAAGATAAAAACAACAGATGCAAATTCTAACCAAGTTATTCAAATTACAGCAATACACTATCAGGTTTTATTTAGATTACAGCAATGCAATACACTATCAGGTTTTATTTACAACACAAGCAAAATACAACCTAGTCATTTAGATTACAGCAATACAATATCAGGTTTTATTTACAACAGAAGTATACTAACAACACAAGCAAAATACAACCTAGTCATTTATATTACATCAATACAATTTCACTTATCACATAGACACATATTCATAGATAAAAATCACGGAGAAACATACAAGTACAAGAAGATGTTGTGCATACCAGCGAGCTGCTTCTTCTTTGCCATCTTTGGTTGGATGATGTTGAGGAGGTTGGACTGGTGCTTGGCAAGGTTCACAATGTAAATGACAGGCAAGAAAAGCATGTAAATGACAAGTAAAATGGAATGGATTAACATCTCAAATCAATTGTAAATGCTTGCATATAATCTGAACAGATTATGATTTGAACTTTAATTCTATACATAGCCAAAGAAAATCTCAAACATGTACTGTTTTTATGCTGTTGCAATTTATAGAGAAAAGCTCAAACATGTAATAAGATCTCAAACTTTAATTCTATCATGCAATTCATTCAAGCATGTAATAAGATCTAAAATGAATTAAAAATGGAATGGATTAACATATCAATTCAATAGTAAATGCTTGCATATAATTAGAATAGGTTATGATTTGAACTTTAATCCTAGACATAGCTTAAGAAAAGCTCAAATATGTACTGTGTTTTTCCGTTGCTGCAATTTATAAAGAAAATGACATCTAACTTGAGCACTATCACTACCTAATTTCATCCAACATCTTTAGAACTAAGCAGTGTATCAGTACATATACTACTATTCCAATAAATCAGTACACAAACCCTAACCATGTTACCCCCTTCCGATGCATGTTTAGGGGGGTAGACGCCGCTGACGGCGTTCTAGCTACGGTTTCAGCAGAACGGGTGTTTCGGTGGCCCGGGGTCCCTAGAAAACATGCATGTTGACCCAACTTATGTGTGTATGTGTGGTGGGAGTCTAGTAGAGACATTATCCACCTCCCATGCATGGAGGTACCTCACACGCGTGCATGCGGTAACACACATTGCAGATTTCTCCACCAAAAAGCCCCGAAAACCCCCGCCGCGGGTCTACGCCAGTGAATATTCATCAGTATTGGGTCAAACCTTGCTTTGGAATGTTGGTATGACATAAAAAAAACACAAATGAACATAAATTTCCATTGACCTACCCCCTTCCGATGCATGTTTAGGGAGGTAGACTCTGTTGGGGGCGTTCTGGCTATGGTTTCGGCAGAACGGGTGCTTCGGTAGCCCGGGGTCCCTAGAAAACATGCATGTGGACCTAAATTATGTGTGTCTGTGTGGTGGGAGTCTAGTAGAGACATTATCCACCTCCCATGCATGGATTTACCTCACACGCGTGCATGCGGAAACACACTTTGCAGATTTCTCCACCGAAAAGCCTGAAACCCCCTGCCGCGGGTCTACACCAGTGAATCTTCATCAGTATTGGGTCCAACCTTTCTTTGGAATGTTGGTATGACATAAACATACACAAATGAACATAAATTTCCATTGAGCTACCCCCTTCCGACGCATGTTTAGGGGGGTAGACACCGTGGGGGGGGGGGGGTTGGCTACGGTTTCAGCAGAACGGGTGCTTCGGTGGCCCGGGGTCCCTAGAAAACATGCATGTGGACCTAACTTATGTGTGTATGTGTGGTGGGAGTCTAGTAGAGACATTATCCACCTCCCATGCATGGAGGTACCTCACACGTGTGCATGCGGTAACACACTTTGCAGATTTCTCCACTGAAAAGCCCAGAAACCCCCCGCCGCGGGTCTACGCCAGTGTATCTTCATCAGTATTGGGTCCCACATTGCTTTGCAATGTTGGTATGACATAAAAAAACACAAATGAACATAAATTTCCATTGAGCTACCCCCTTCTGATTAATGTTTAGGGGGGTAGATGCCGCTGGGGGCATCCTGGCTACGGTTTCGGCAGAACGGGTGCTTCGGTGGCCCGAGGTCCCTAGAAAACATGCATGTGGACCTAACATATGTGTGTATGTGTGGTGGGAGTCTAGTAGATACATTATTCACCTCCCATGCATGGAGGTACCTCACACGCGTGCATGCGGTAACACACTTTCCAGATTTCTCCACCAAAAAGCCCCGAAACCCCCCCGCCATGGGTCTACGCCAGTAAATCTTCATCAGTATTGGGTCCAACCTTGCTTTGTAATGTTGGTATGACATAAACAAACACAAATGAACATAAATTTCCATTGAGCTACCCCCTTCCGATGCATGTTCAGGGGGGTAGACGCCACTGGGGGGGGGGTCTGGCTACGGTTTCGGCAGAACAGGTGCTTCGGTGGCCCGGGGTCCCTAGAAAACATGCATGTGGACGTAACTTATGTGTGGATGTGTGGTGTAAGTCTAGTAGAGACATTATCCAATTCCCATGCATGGAGGTACCTCACATGCGTGCATGCGGTAACACACTTTGCAGATTTCTCCATGGAAAAGCCCCGAAACGCCCCACCGCGGGTCTACGCCAGTGATTCTTCATCAGTATTGGGTCCAACCTTGCTTTGGCATGTTGGTATGACATAAGAAAACACAAATAAACATAAATTTCAATTGAGATACCCCCTTCTGATGCATGTTTAGGGGGGTAGACTGTGCTAGTGGGGTCTGGCTATGGTTTCGGCAGAACGGGCGCTTCGGTGGCCCGGGGTACCTAGAAAACATGCATGTGGACCTAACTTATTTGTGTATGTGTGGTGGGAGTCTATTAGAGACATTATCCACCTCCCATGCATGGAGGTACCTCACAGGCGTGCATGTTGTAACACACTTTGCAGATTTCTCCACCGAAAAGCCCCGAAACCCCCCGCCGCGGGTCTACGCCGATGAATCTTCAACAGTATTGGGTCCAACCTTTCTTTGGAATGTTGGTATGACATAAACAAACACAAATGAACATAAATTTTCATTGATCTACCCCTTTCCGACGCATGTTTAGGGGGGTAGATGCTGCTGGGGGGGGGGGGTTCTGGCTACAGTTTCGGCAGAACGGGTGCTTCGGTGGCCCGGGGTCCCTAGAAAACATGCATGTGGACCTAACTTATGTGTACATGTGTGGTGGGAGTCTAGTAGAGATAGTATCCACCTCCCATGCATGGAGGTACCTCAGACGCGTGCATGCGGTAACCGACTTTGCAGATTTCTCCACTGAAAAGCCCCGAAACCCCCCGTCACGGTTCTATGCCACTGAATCTTCATCAGTATTAGGTCCAACCTTGCTTTAGCATGTTGGTATGACATAAACAAACACAAATGAACATAAATTTCCATTTAGCTACCCCCTTCCGATAAAAAAAATTCTCCCTTCATATGGCATGAACAAACATCAGTATTAGTTATGGTACATGTAAATTATTCCCCCTTGATAAAATTTGATTGCATTAATTTGCAGTACTTCACAAGGAAGTATACAAATGCCTACATCAAGAAGCATGTTGACTTGAGTGATTGGAGGGGAAAAATCCGAGGGTGTGGTCGGGGGGGAAGAGAATTGGAAAGGTCAGGATGGTGAAGGGGCTAGGCAAGGGAAAAGGTGCTCAGGCATGATAGGGGCACTTTATAGATAGGTGGAACAACACAAAGCTGACAGAAACACTAGCATTATCTAGTGGCAACTTACACGTTTCACAGGCATGGAGGTCCTGGGTTCGAATCCCAGGTCTCCCCACAATTTTTTGCAGAAAGATAAAATAATCTTACTGAATACATTTAGGTATTCAGAGCAAACATCTGACTGAATCCCACATTTTTGCAAACATTTAGGTATTCAGAATACAAAGAAAACATCCACTTATGAATGCAGATTTCAAAGTATACACCTACACTTAAACATTCAGAGCACCATTCAGAGCATGATACGTTGGAAACGTATCTATAATTTTTGATGCTCCATGCTTGTTTTGTATCTACTTTGCTTTTCTTTGTCTATACTTTGAGGTGTTTTTTATCTTTTCTGGAACTAACCTATTAACAAGTTGCCACAGTGCCAGTTACCTGTTTTCTTCTGTTTTTGGTTCCAGAAAGGCAGAAAATCAATATTCTCGGAATTGGACGGGACAAAAGCCAAAGTTATTATTTTCCCGGAGCAACACGGAACCACGAAGCAGAGACGGAGGGGGGCCACAGGGTGGACGCACCCCCTAGGCGCGGGCAAGCCCTGGAGGCGCCCAGAGGGGGTGTGGGCCCCCAGGACCCCCACCGACCTTGATTCATGCGCCTATAAGAAGCCTCTGACTCAAAAACCCTAGGAAATCCAAAAGAAATCCATGAAAACCTCCATAGCACTGCCGCCACCGAAGGGGAGATTCACGGGACAGAAAGTCTCTCTTTCGGCAACCTGCCGGGAGGGGAAGTGCTCCCGGAGCCATCTTCATCGATCTCCACCAGCATCTCCATCACCGTTGCTGATTGCCATGATGAGGAGGGAGTAGTCCTTCTACGAGGCTAAGGGCTCTACCGGTAGCTATGTGTTCATCTCTCTCTCTATGCACGATCTTATGGTCATGAGCTTTGTAATCAAGTAGATCTACCTTGCTACTCAAGTGCTTCATTAGATCTATGCTCTCCCCATGTGTGTGAAAGTGATAGCATGCACGCCATGGTGGCACTTAGGTTTGAGTCTACATAAATACTCTTTGTGCTTTAATAGATCTATGCTTTTCCCCACGTGTGTGAAAGTGACAGCGGGCATACCGTGTGTGGCACTTTGGCTAGATTGAATATTTGTTTTGTGTTATATTTGGAGTTGGATGTCTCTATGAAATTGTGGTGTTTGTTGGAACCATCTAGCGCTCAAGGTGATAGTGGGGGGTTATCTAGATTGGGGAAGGCGGACTTTGAGGAGTGCTGTTATAGCCCTGCCATGGATTAGAGTGTCCAACCGGAGAATAGTTAAGAGTAGTATCATGAAGAGAGGATATCTATATGAGAGAGTGTTCACTAGTGAAAGTATGATCCCTAGGCCTTGTTTCTAAGCATTGAAACACCGTTTGCTACTAGATATGTTGCATGTTTGCTTGCTATAGTCTTTACCTCACCATCAAGCTCTTTTCTGGCACCGATACCACTTGTATTTCACTATCTCTTCGCGAAACTAGTGCACCTATACACCTGACAAGTGTATTGGGTGTGTTGGGGACACAAGAAACTTCTTGTATCTTGATTGCAGAGTTCCTTGAGAGGGAATACCTTTGACCACTTCCTCCCAGAGTTTGATAAACCTTGGGTGATCCACTTAAGGGAAACTTGCTGCTGTTCTACAAACCTCTGCACTTGGAGGCCCAACAACTGTCTACAAGAATAGAAGTGCGTAGACATCAAGCTCTTTTCTGGCGCCGTTCTGGGGAGGTAATGTAAAAGGTACTCACATCCTAGTGTGTGAGTGCTCGAAGTTATTTCCTTTAGATTCTGCAATTTTGTATTTTTGTTTCTTGTTTTCACTAGTTAGGCTTAATAGAAAACAACAACAAAATTAGAGAGCTATATAGTATTTATCGTGAGTTAGTACATGAAGTGTTTGAAGATAAAATTAAAAAACCTATGGAGCTTTATTTGCATGCTAATAGCAATGTTATTAGTATGAATTCTTTGGACACCATTATTGCTAATGCTATGGAAAAGTCTAATCTTGGGGAAGCTAGTTTTGATGAAAATGATGTTTTTAGTCCCTTAGCTTTGGAAGATAGCTATTCTATTGCTTATGATGAAACCAAACCTACAATATATGATGATTACAATGATGAATATGATATTTTCAGTCCACCTACTATTGAGGAGGAAATCATTTGTGATTACAATATGCCTCCAATATTTGATGATTATGGTAAGGACAATAATAGTGGTAGCTATTTTGTTGAATTTGCTCCCACTATAATTAATAAGAATGCTTTTGCTTATGTGGAGAGTAATAATCATTTTATGCATGTGGATCATGATAAGAATGTTTTATGTGATAGTGATATTGTTAATTTTATTCATGATGCTACTGAAAGTTATTATGAGAGAGGGAAACATGGTCTTATCTATCTCAACAATATTAAGTTTCCCCTCTTTATGTTGAAAATCTTGAAGTTGCACTTGTTTTGGTTTCCTATGCTTGTTTCTTTGTGCTTTCATGACTTGTTTCTTTACAAGATTCCTATGCATAGGAAGTGGGCTAGACTTAAATGTGTTTTGAATTTACTTCTTGATGCTCTCTTTAACTTCAATTCATAATTCTTATGTGAGCATCTTCTCAAGCTATCAAGCCTAACTTAAACGCATTAAAAAGTACTTGTTGGGAGATAACCCAAGAGTTTCCTTGAGTCTTGGAAGTTATTACTTCAGTAATGACCTCTCCTTATCTTTTTTGTTTTCTTTTTGTGCCAGGAATGACCTCTAATGAGAGGGAAGTAAGATTTGGGGAGTTGCTGTCCCGAAACAGATTTCTTTCCTCCACCATAAAAATTCGTGAGGAGTCTCTATAAGTGGGATTGGGCTAACAATTTACGAATAAATCCCTAGTATGTTAGCTAACTTTCGTTAGTTCAACACTTTTTGATTTGAGCAACAAAAGGTCTTCGAAAAAATTGGTTTCTACCTGCTGGTCTGTTTTGAAGATTTCTAACATTATTTGCATTTGCTTCTTATTGATTCCTTTTTGAGTTCTCTTTTGGGGAATTGAGCTATTTGAAGGAGTTTCTATAGTAGCTTGTGTTTTTAGTGAAAAGTATTGCTGTTCCAAAGCTTTTTGAAGGAGTTACTATAGTAGTATGAAGGAAAAAATTTCAGGTGTAGAGAGAGAATGATGTAATGAGATGAAGAATGGACAAAAGCTCAAGCTCAGGATGCCACCCCAGTGTCACCCCAAGAAATATCCAAGAGGTACAAGCGTCAAAGCTTGGGGATGCCTTGGGCATCCCCTTCTTCATCAATAAAAATCTCAGGTATTTCTAGACACTTCGTTTTTATTGTTTCATGCATTGTTATGTTGTTCTTGGAGCGTCTTAGTTCTCGTTTTTGGTTTTTGTTTGCTTAGTTTGCTTGAGTAAGTTGGTTGGTTACACCACACTTCTTTTGGAGAGAGACACACTCTGTTTCCATTGCCTAGAACACTCTAGTTTTCACTCTTATTGTTTTGTGAGTGTTCACTTTTGCTAGCATTGCGTTCATCCTTAGTTTTCTTGTGCTTTCAGCTTAGAACTTTTTAGTTCTTCTTTGTGGATTTGTGAAACAAGATGACTGATATTTGTTTCTTATTATCTTTGTGAGTTGTTTCAAATAAGTTGTTTGGTGTTAGGAAAGAGTAGAAAGCTTCATGCTTAAGTGGTACAAAAGGGAGCTTGTTTTGACTGTGACTTAGACTTTAGCATGACATGCTAGGTGTTGTTTTGAGCTTATTCTTAGTGATTATTGATGTAGCATGTCTGGTTCCAAACAAGTAGTATTTCTTAATGTGCCTTGAAGGAATGATGTGTTGTTTTAGCATACAAAAGAATAGTATTGTGGTATTCTCCTTTGATACTTCATTTGAGTTGACTTGGCACATGCTCACACCATGTTATGACTATGAACAAGTCGCCATTGTCTCTATGATCATTTAGTCCTTGACTTGTAGTACCACTCTATGCTTTTATTAGTAATGCTTTGTTGCTCTGTATGATTATGGACATTATTGCTCTCGTAGTTGGTTGCTCCCAATCTTTTGCTAGCCTCCACTTGTATGAGTAAGCTCTACTCATGCTTCCAACTCCCAAGAAACCAAGTTATTCCAAAGTGTCCACTATAAATTCCTATGCATGGTGTGTTACACCATTCCAAGTATATTCTTGTTTTCAGCTATCTTCCAATTAAAAAGTATTTCGTTATGTGAAAACTTAGTGATTAAAGCCCTCACGAAATTGATGGCACACTTTATATTCTTTGCCCCTAATAAACTTGAACCATTGTGACAACTTTGTTGTATATGCTTTCACTTATAAGTTGGAATTAGCAGAACCGTGCTATCACGGGGAACATTTTCAACATTGCACTTGTACCTTGTTGTACTCAGTTGATATCATGTTATTTTTTCTATGGATGTCACAGTATGAAATAAAGAGGGAACATGTAAGTCCATGGAGTTTGTATCCTGTGTTAGAGAAACGCTTGGGCCGCTAGCCTAAGCCATGCCTAATCATGGTGGAAACTTGCAGCATCATCATAATGGGATATCTATGAAGCATCCTCAATAAAAAGCTATGCATATGGTAAATAAAAAGATTGCTGAGATGCTCATTGTCTACTTTCCTTGTCATTTTGGTTATGGGAAAGCTCCTGCACATGTGCAAGGGGTACCCCGTTGGCGGTTCTCAATGATATGCAAATACTTAGAGTGACAAGAACTTACCTGTACCCAAAGTTGAGTATGCATGAGGTGTGGCTCTTGTATTCAAGGCGCATGAGATTGCCAACTTATACTTCATCAAGCATATACTCAAGCTTTTCCACTTTAACCTTAACCACTTCAAGATTCTTATGATAGGGGCAATGAGGGCTGAAAGCTAACAAGTACCATAATTTTTGTAAGCTCTTTTTGAAACTTGTAATCCCTGCTTCCTTTACAAAAAGGCCTTTCTTTCACCACTATTGAGTCTCTACCTTCTACCTTTAGGCACAATTAAGAGAGCATAGTTGTCATTCTGTGTGCAGTGTTCCAAAGCTTATTAATTGATGCATATTGTGTTATTACTTTCTCTTCTGCTACTTGTTTCTAGTCACCCTTGTGAACTTTGCAGGTCTCCTATGCATTATATTGCTACTCTATGAGGGACAAGCTGATTGCCACTATGCTATGTTTTCTGGATGTGAAACAAATAAACGTTTTTCAATGCATGTTATTCATGATCATTGTTTGTAGCTTGCCATGTTGCATGCATAGTTACTATGTCCTATTGTTAGAACTCCATCTTTCATGCACATGTTTAGAGTTCTTTGATCCTAGCTTTCAATGCTTGCAAATGTTTTGATCTTGGTTTTGATGGTGCATGTCACCTCAAAAATTATTCTTTTATCACTTACCTACTCGAGGACAAGCAGGAGTTAAACTTGGGGATGCTTAATACGTCGGAAACGTATCTATAATTTTTGATGCTCCATGCTTGTTTTGTATCTACTTTGCTTTGCTTTGTCTATACTTTGAGGTGTTTTTATATCTTTTTTGGAACTAACTTATTAACAAGTTTCCACAGTGCCAGTTGCCTGATTTCTTCTGTTTTTTGTTCCAAAAAGGAAGAAAATCAATATTTTCGGAATTGGACGAGACAAAATCCAAAGTTATTATTTTTCTCGGAGCAACACGGAACCACGAAGCAGAGCCGGAGGGGGGCCACAGGGTGGCCACACCCCCTAGGCGCGGGCAAGCCCTGGAGGTGCCCAGAGGGGGTGTGGGCCCCTGGACCCCCACCGACCTTGATTCATGCGCCTATAAGAAGCCTCCGACCCAAAAATCCTAGGGCATCCAAAATAAATCCACGAAAACCTCCATAGCGCCGCCGCCACCGAAGGGGAGATTCGGGGGATAAAAAGACTATGTTCCGGCACCCTGCTAGGACGATGAAGTTCCCCCGGAGCCATCTCCATCGATCTCCACCACCATCTCCATCACCGTTGCTGATTCCCATGATGAGGGGTGAGAAGTCTTTCTTCGAGGCCAAGGGCTCTACCCGTAGCTATGTGTTCATATCTCTCTATGCATGATCTTGTGGTCATGAACTTTGTAATCAAGTAGATCTACCTTTCTACTAAAGTGCTTCATTAGATCTCTGCTCTCCCCATGTGTGTGAAAGTGACAGCATGCACGCCATGGTGGCACTTAGGTTTGAGTCTACATAAATACTCTTTGTTCTTTAATAGATCTATGTTTTTCCCCACGTGTGTGAAAGTGACAGCGGGCATACCGTGTGTGGCACTTTGGCTAGATTGAATATTTGTTATGAGTAATATTTGGAGTTGGATGTCCCTAGGAAATTGTGGTGTTTGTTGGAACCATCTAGCGCTCAAGGTGACAGTGTTGGGTTATCTAGATTTGGGAAGGCGGACTTTGAGGTGTGTTGTTATATCCCTACCATGGATTAGAGTGTCCAACCGGAGTATAGTTAAGAGTAGTATCATGAAGAGAGGACATTTATATGAGAGAGTGTTCAATAGTGAAAGTATGATCCCTAGGCCTTGTTTCTAAGCATTGAAACACCATTTTCTACTAGATCTGTTGCATGTTTGCTTGCTCTAGTCTTTACCTCACCGTCAAGCTCTTTTATGCCACCGTTACCACTTGTAATTCACTATCTCTTCGCCGAACTAGTGCGCCTATACACCTGACAAGTGTATTGGGTGTGTTGGGAACACAAGAGACTTCTTGCATCTTGATTGCAGGGTTGCTTGAGAGGGAATACCTTTGACCACTTCCTCCCTGAGTTCGATAAACCTTGGTTGTTCCACTTAAGGGAAACTTGCTGCTGTTCTACAAACCTCTGCACTTGGAGGCCCAACAACTGTCTACAAGAATAGAAGTGCGTAGACATCAGAGCACCATTTAGAATACACGATTCACATTCAGAAGCCAACAACCAGAATACACCACAGTAGCTTCACAACTTCTTCACAACTTCCAGGCCAGCATCAGTCCAAGGTAGTGCTGCTCCCAAGCTTCCATGCTTCAATGTTACATGCAAAAACATACAAAATTAGAATTTGGCTAGAAGAACCAAAATTAGAAGATGAGGAATTCTTCGCGACTCCATATCAAGCTACTCATCATCGTTGATATCAAAACCAGGACCTCGACGTCACTGCCTATTATCTTCACCATCGGTGCAATATTGGTGCAATGTTTCATCTGTCATGTTTTCTTCATCATCCTCGCTTTCATGTCCATCGACTAGCTCCTGCCTCCTTCTCTTCATTTTCTCTACAACTACAGCATCAACTAGCACACGTGCTAGGCCCTTTCGCAATCTGGTTTGCACAAAGTTCCTTCTTGAACCGGAACTTGCGTAGAGTCATCATCTTGGTATGATAGTCCGGTACCCCCAGGACCATTTTCCACTTCTGTTTCGGTCACGCTCCACAGATGCCTAAGATGGAATTTTTGAACAACTCTCCAACTACCCTTCAACTCGGTGTCTGGCAGATAGAATACCTTTGTAGCCTGTGTTGTTAGAATGTAAGGATCATTCTTGTACCAGAACCTTCCGGTGTTGATGCTTGTGAAGTGGCCATCATCCTTGATTCCAGATTTCTTCTTGCCACCAACATCAAACCAATCACATTGGAACAAGACCACGGAGCGATCGATGCCTCTATTGGAGTTATACTGCAACGTGATGATGCTTTTGAGCTGACCGTATAACTCAATGTCCTCTGTAGCAGCTGGTCCCTCGGCAAGGTTTCCACTATTCCGCGTGTTCCTATTTTTCTCGCGGTCAATGGTGTGGTAGCGGACACCGTCAACAATACATGCCGAATACACTCTCACTCGCTTATCCGGTTAGCATGGCAAAGCAAACAGATCATCATTGACCGCCTTCTCCTCGTGCAATTTTCCAATCTGCACACATAAACTAGTGTGAATAACACATGCACACACAAGAAAACAAAAAACATGTGTCAAATGATTCCAAGGATTAAAAGATCTCACATGATTCTTAAACCATTTAGCAAATCTCTTCGCGAGCCAATTATCAACATTCATGAAGCTATCTTGCTGCCTCAACTGTTCCTTGCACAGGCTGCAATGCCATCACAGATTATAGTTTATAATTAAAACATCAGGCCTAAAATATGGGTTCCTTCCAACTAGATCAGTAAAAAGATTAAAGTGCACAAGAGAAGACATACTCAATATATGGTAGAACCTGTGGGCAACTTCTGAGCACCTACCAAACCATCTTGTCATAGTCACCAGCAGCCGCCTCCACATATTGATGCCCTCCAATAAAGTTCACACCATGGTCGAAAACAGAGACATCACCGATGTGCGAATCATCCCGTGCTTTATTTCTGCTCGGCCGATTAAATCTTGTCTCCACATTGTCAAAGTACCTTGAGAAAAATGTCAAGAACTCATCAACAATATATGCTTTAGCAATTGATCCTTTAGGTCTGGCCGTGTTCCGCACATAAGCTTACATATAAGCAGCCTTCTTTCTATTGGAAACATCCAGCCGTATTGCACAGGGCCTCTAAGGATTGCCTCTTCGGGTAAATGGACGGCCAAATGAACCATCACAGTAAAGAAAGCTGGGGGAAAATCTTCTCAAGCTTGCAAAGGATAACTATGATTTCTTTTTTGAGTCTTTCAATAACATCTAGCTTAAGCATTTTGCAGCACAACTCTCTAAAAAAGTTTCCTAGTTTAGCAATCGCTTCATATATTTCCTTATCCAGTAATCCTCGGAGTCCTACAGGTAAAATTCTTTGTAACAATATGTGGCTATCATGCGTTTTCATTCCTTGAAGCTTGCATCCATCAGGCGAAACACATTTTCGCGTATTTGCGGCGCACATCTAGAAATCTTACCTCTCTTATATACTCACAGAATGCAAATTTTTCTTCTTTGGTCATTGTATACCATGCAATTGGCATTTCAAACGATTCTTCGTCACCTTCAACAGGATGTAGATGCAACTCTGGTCTATTCCCATGTCTTGCAAATCCAGTCTAGAGTTAACCTTGTCCTTTGACTTCCCATCAATGTTCAGAAATGTTCCAAGCAGATTGTCACATATATTGTTCTCGATGTGCATTACATCCAGATTGTGCCTCAATTTCAGATCTTTCCAGTACGGGAGGTCCCACAAAATAGAACTCCTGCTCCAACATTGACCATCCTCACGCTTTCTTTTCTTTACAAGCTTTCCTGGTCTCACATCTTTAACCCTGTCAAGTTGCTGCTCAAGCTCTTCCCTAGTGAATTCCTCCGGCTTGTCGCGGGGTTCAGCCTCACCGTTAAACGCTTTGCTTTTCCACCAAGGATGGTCGCGAGGAAGAAAGCGGCGGTGCCCAATAAAGTAGATCTTGTGCATTATTTTCTTCGAGCAAGGGTCCTTGTCACAATGGACACATGCTTGATAACCCATTGTGATCCTCCCCGATAAAGTGTGCAGTCCCGGGAAATCATGGATGCACCATAGGATCGCAACACGAAGATCAAATTTATCGGGACCCCCAGCATCATATGTACGTACACCCTTCCAAAGCAGCATCAGTTCTTCTACAAGGGGCTCCATAAAGACATCGAAATCCTTTCCTGGAGAATCTGGACCAGGGATCAGCAACGCCATCATAAAGTTGGACTGATCCATACAAGCCCATGGCGGAAGGTTGTACAACACCACAAATACCAGCCACATGCTGTATGAATTGCTCTGAATGCTATATGGATTGAATCCATCCGTGGCAATGCCGACACTTATGTTCCTTGCATCCGTGGCAAAATCTTTATATTTACCATCAAAATCTTTCCATGCCTTCCCGTCAGCTGGATGGTTGAGTTCATTTTCCACAGGTTTTCGCTTTAGCTTGTGCCACTGGACCTCCTCTGATTGTTTCTTTGATATAAACATCCTCTACAGCCTTGGAATCGAAGGGAAGTGCCTCAAGACCTTATCCGGTATCTGCCTCTTCCCATCAACGTCTATCCACCTAGAGGCACCACATTTTGGACAATTGTCATGGTTGGCAAACGTCTTTCAAAACAACAAACAGTTATTCGGGCAGACATGGATGTTATCGTACCCAAGCCCCAATCTTCCGATTATTCCCAATGCCTCGTCATAATATTTGGGAATTGAGCTATTCGGGTATTGCAAGGTCAAGATACAGAGAATTGCATTGAATGCAGCATTGCTAATCCGATAGAAAGACTTGACATGGAGCATCTTGACGGTGAAGGTAAATCTGGAAAATGTACCACCATCACTAGCTGGACGCTTCGCCTCCTGTATCAACTCAGCAAATATTGCATTCAGTCCATCACCTTGCGGTTTAGACCTGTATAGATTTTAAAAGGTCAGGAATTCTGTCATCTTCATGTCCATCCTCCTCCACAAAACCAGAATCATCCACAAGCGGCTCGTCTTCCACAAAATCATTGTGTTGATCAACATGGTCTGCGTCGGGTTCAGGTTCAGCATGTAAAGGTTCTCCATGATAGATCCACCTATCATATGTGCTTGCCATCCCAAACATCAGCAGGTGGGCCTCTACAGTTCCTACAGTTTGAGGGTCACGATTGAGGCAGCTGCGACAAGGGCAAAGAACCCGACCATCCTCGCCAACACTGCTGTGAGCATATGGATGAATTCATCAACTCCCTTTATATGTTCATGGGAAAGCCTTCTAACTACTTTTGTTATCTAGCTTCTATCCATATGCCACCAAAGACAAAAAAAGTTGAAATTTACCATTCTAAAACATCTAGTTGAAGCATCATTCTATGCCTACATCTAGCTGAAGCATCATTCTAAAACATCAATGAACACTATCAAAGGTTGCAGTCAAATCTAGCTGTAAAAGGCACAATTTTTCTATAGACTTGAACTTGAATCGATTCCAAGTATAATCTACCACAAGAGACAGTGTTCACCTTAAACAATGGATTTTGAAACCCTAACGAAACTAGTCTCTAAAAAATCTGAATTTGCTGTCGAGAGTTGCTCTATTCTTCAGTTAACTCGCACTATCCCTACCACTGCGATGGCGGCCTGAGAAGAAGGATGGTAGGGGAAGAATAGATAGAGACGGGAGAGAGAGGAGAGGGGTGCATACCGTGAGGTGTTCGTCGATGGCGAGTCCTGTAGCGGGGCCGGAGTTCCCAGAGAGATTCCTATCGTAGACGAGGTGAACGGCTTGGTCCTATCATGGGCGAGGCGCTCCAGCAGGTCCACCGCAGATCACCAGCGTCCTAGTATCCTCCGTCGTTCATCGCCGCCCCAGTCCTCTCCGCCGGCCACCTCCCCTGCCCCCTCCATATCGTGTCTGAGGCGAACGGTGAGGAGCTCGACCAGCCGATGTCGATTTCCCCGCCCCCTACGTCGCTCACCACCGCCTCAGACCCCTCCGCTATTCACCGCTGCTGCAGATCCCTCTGTCGGTCACCTCCGCCCGAGAGCCCTCCACCTGTCACCGCCGCCCCAGACCTAGCCTGTCCCGTGACCTAGAAATTTCATAGTGCCATGTGCTGTCGGAGCGAGCCTTGACTACAAGTTGTAAGATAGGGAAAATGAATAACTCTATATAGCTTTTGTTTTTTAATATGTCACGAACACAACATTAGCTCAGCGGTAGGGAATAAGGTGAACCAAACTAGCGGTTGTGGGTTCGAGTCCCCGCTCCGCTGCCTTTTTTGCGAATGATTAAAACAGAGTTGCTGCCTTTTTTGCGAATGATTAAAACAGAGGGCGTCGTGGGTTCTAGAGAAGGCCTAGTCTAGGGAGGAAGAGAGGTGGGCCAAACGGAGGGCGTGTGTTCGAGAGAAGGCCCAGTCTGTGGAGGAAGAGAGGTGGGCCGAACGGAGGGCATGGTCTTAAAACGGACGGCCCATTCTGGAGGATGAGACGGGCCCAGTATAAGAGGAGGGACAGCGTAAGAGGCCAGTATATTCCTATAGCTACGAGGAGGCCCACCTGCCAGTGGAGATGGTTCCACATGTCAGGTTAGTCAAACAGGTCAAATATGTGTTGACTACTGATGGGTCCCACCTAGCAGTGCTGGAAAGTGACATGTAAGCACGCCATGTACATAGAATTGATGATGTGTTCTGCCAGTTGTACCAGAGCACGATGATTTTGTAAATCGTCATAGGCCTATGACGATTTTAATTGGTCGTGAGGGCCTATAAAAAAGGCATAAAGCTAGGTTTTTTAGCTTATGACGATTTCATTTATAGATATTACGATGATTTGAAGATAATCGTCGTAATTTTTTAGGGTTTTGGCCTCCTCCGGACGCCTAACGACGATTTTGTGCGAATCGTCAGAATATCTACGACGATTTCTTCCACTTTCATAATTAGAACGTCACAAGCTAGCACATTTCTTGTAGTGAATAGTAAGGAAATTCTTATGATCTTTTGGAAGAACTAAGAATATATTTGTGTAGAGGTGACAAACAATTATAAATAGTTCATTTTAAAGCTTTACATTGATACTAGTTTTGTCACAAGATACAAATTAAAGTTATATAAATTTAAACTATGGGTGGCACAATGTAATGGAAAGAGATCCCATGATGGATTTGGATGAATTCCAAAGTTAAGACATTGTGATGAATACTACAACAAAAGGCTAAGTATATGACTTCTATAGTAGCGGCCAAGGAGGGCATTTGTGTCAAGTAGTTTGTTATCAAACCAAGGTGTGGTTCACAATAGGCTAACACTAAAGATATATTGTACGACAATAGTATCGACATGATTTAAACCCAAGGAACTAAAGGTCTCACCAAAAGACCAAATTTATACAATGCCATCTTATTGGAGAATGAGTGATGCGTGAAGATGCAAAGACATACAAATACACACGGGCCTGAAAGCGTCAGATCCATATATGATGTTAACCACTTGAAATCACGTATATGGAACACCAGAAAGCCATAGGTGTTCAATACGCAAAGTCTCAAACTATATTATTGTCTCTAGTGCAAGTGGGATACTGAAGGGAATATGCCCGAGAGGCAATAATAAAGTGGCTATTATCGTATTTCTTATTTATGATAAATGTTTATTTTGCATGCTATAATTGTATTAATACAGAAATGTTAATACATGTGTGTTTAATAAACAAATAGAAAGTTCCTAGTTATGCCTCTCTTATAAACTAGCTCGTTGATTAACAAGATGATCAAAGTTTTCCTGATCATGGATATTGGATGTTGTTAATAACGAGGTCACAACATTATTGGAATTATGTGATGAACATTCATCCGAAGTATAGAATTATGACCAAGGTCATTGTGTTTATATTTATATAACATCATGCGAAGTAATCTTAGTCCTTAGAACATGAGATCATGTCAATCACTAACATCGGAAGAGTATCTTGATAACATCAAATGTGACACCGTAACAGGGTGACTATAAAGATGGGTTCAGTGCTAACAAGGTGTTATGTTGAGGCTCATGGATCAAGAGTGGAATTTTTCCATCTCGATGACGGATAGATATACTCTGGGCCCTCTCGGTGATACCACATTTGTCCATCAGATATGATCAAGGGAGAGCCCATATTGCCATGTGGCTGCACTAGAAGCTTCTCAACACAAAACATCTCAAATCTCTTTGTTCCTGGGTGGCAATCCACAAGTGTGATACACAAGGTGAACCATTGAAATGGGCCTTGTGTAACCAATCAACACAAATCCATCCAAGCAATTACCATTCCACCCGGATGATTCATTCACTTAGTAGTTTTATTAATCAAAACTTAATCATAGACTTTGCATAATACCATAGCATGAATATTCCACCCTTGAAATCTTTTGCTAGGCTAAGCATACTAGAAAAACTTGTATCTTGACTAAGGAAAATTCCTACCAAGATATATAATATAGGATCTACTATAGCATAGCATTATATATAAAATAGTCCTATCATGCATACTACAAAAATATCACTAATGCATTATTGAAAAGATAGGACTTTTGATGAACAAAGTAGCACTTGCCTTTTTGGTAGAGAAACTATGTACACTCCTTGATCTTGCAATTTCCAGACTCTTCAAATTTCACTACAATTCAATCAAGCAAGGCACGCATTCAAAACTAGTATTCAAACAAATTCACCACATAAAATAATAAAAACAAAGCAATGCATGCAAGCATGCAAGCATGCAAAAGGTTTTTTTATTGTAAAAGTGGTTTCTAACAAGGTTCTAAACATTTCAAAACACCTAATGTTCATTTATAAAAGTGGCAAAACATTTGAAAACAACTTAGTGAAAATAGCCCTCTTAAATCATTTTTGTCTTGCTAAAAATGATATTAATCAAAGTAATAATTTTCTAGTGTTAATCAAATATATTTTTAAATACAAAAGTTAGTGTTTAGGGTCAGAGAGTTTAAATCAAACAATTTGCAAAAGGTTTTACTCAAAAAGCATTTTTAGAATAATTTTTATAACCAAAATAGCCTTACAAACGTTTCTGCAAAAACACCTAATTACCAGAAGAAAAATACTAAACTAAGGCCATAGTTGAAAATTTCATATCTTCCTGATTCCATTGATATAAAATTTGCAATTTTTGGCCAAGCAGAACAAAAGTTATAGATTTTACAAGTTTAAACATTCAAATTCATTTCTGGAATTTTAATCAGAAAGAACTGGCCACGTGGAATGATTCTATTGGTCCATACCGATTCATTCGGATCAAGCAACGTGGGCCGCAGGATTTAAAGGGAATCACATGGATCATATCATCTCATACTGTTTCGATTAGTTATTCTATCTTAGCCGTCAGATCAACATCCAATGGACTACAACACGATGACCTAAGATGGGTAGCACGGCATGGTGACGAGCAGCGGCGGTGATCTACCTGCGGTGGTCCGGCTACTCTAGGAAGAGAGAGGAGTGGAGGAGGGGCTCACCGACTTTGCCGTGTCGAGTAGATTCTCAACATGGTCGCCGTCGACGAAGGGGCGCGGGGGGTTTCTGTCAATTGCTCGTTGGAGTCGCTGTCAGCGTCAGGCACGCTCTATCATCGTCGGGGGCGAAGCTACGATGCACGCCAAGGAAACATAAGGACTGCGTTAGATGCGCAAGGAAGAGGAGAGTGTATGTGCGTTAACCAGAGAGGAGGTGGCGGTCAGAACTAACCAAGGGAGTTAGCCGGAGTCGAAGCAAACAACAGAGGTGCTCAGACGTAGTCGTTATTGAGCTTCTAGAGCGCGCACATGCAAGCAAAGGCCACTGGTAGATGCGCACGGAAATGGGGAGTGAGCTCGTGTGATCTAGGAGGTAGGAGGTGGTCGGGGCTCGCTGGAATTTGTCGATGAACTCGTCGGAGACAGTGACTGTGCAAGGTTAAATTGAGGCAGCCTGGTGGCTCTAGTGGCATGGTGTCTGAGGGGAAATGGGTAGGAGAGGGAGGCCCTTAAACGTGCGTGGTCGCGGGGAGGAATCAGTGCGGCGTTAATGTGAATTCAAGCGCGCCATCAATGGCCAGAAACAGCGAGGAGGAGTGGGGAACGGGTCTCGCGGCGAAGATGATGATGCCAGGTGGCTGTGGGACCGGTTAGTCAGTGGGTGTAACATCCCTAAAAACATGTTTCAAAATCCATGCATATCATCCATGCATCCATGATCATTTAGGGTTTCATTTTCAAAACCATTTCAAAAACAAGAGCATTGTTTGCTCATTATTTTATGTGAGTATGCTCTAGCCTTAGTGCTACTTTCTAATGAGAAGAGTACTTATTGTATTCAGTAATATTTTGAATTCAAACTTAAGTGTTTCCAAAAGCTTGAGCAAAGTTTCAAAACAAAGTATGAAATAAAACCAAATCTATACCTATTTGTATATCTCATGAAGGCTTGGTTTTATTTTATTTTTTTCAAATGACCCAAGTGTGTTTGAGTAAACAGAGGAGTTTTTGACACACATTTGAGTGCAAAGTTACTGTATAAAAACCTAGAGAAGATTTGAATTCAAACTGATTTGAAATAGAGGTTGAAAACCATTTCTAGAAAATCAAACAGAAAAAGAAAAGATGTAAAGAGGAAAAAAATAAGCAAACAGCCAATCTGGCCCAACCTAGCCCAATTCGACCCAGCTATCCCAGCAGCACCTCCTCGCGAAACGTTTTCTTTCACTCGCAGCCGCACCCATAGAGTCACTGACTACCTGGACGCATCCGCTCTTCCTTTCTCTCACTGACAACCGTGGCCCACATGACAGTCGTCGTCTCCACCCCCAGCGACTGGTTCATCCCCAAATCACGCCGGGAGTTTCCTGTTTAATTCGCGGCTTGAATTCCCGTTCAATGCCTGAATGATTCACGCCCCCGTCTCTCCTACTTAAACACCATGCTCCCCTCCTCCTTTTCCCCCAAACCACACCTCACCGGAGCCACCAGGCTGCTCGAATTTCTCTCTGGACGCCCTCTGCTCCGACGAGTTCGTCGTCGAATTCCGGTGAGCACTGCACTCCCCTCTGCCTATGGTTCATACTGGCTTGTTCTACATCTCCGTGCGCACCTACTTACACTCTTCGTTTGCTCGCGCATGATCTGTAGCCTCGGCAGCGTCAACGACTGAGCTCCGCCACCCTCTGCTCGAACTCCGGCGATCGTTCCCCGTAAGTTCCAGCTTCCCCTCTCCCTCTGGTTGATACTCGTGTGATCCCCAGCCTTCTGCACATCTAAATGCATCCTTATCTCGTCTTAGCGTGTGGCCCAGAGCATCGCCTTCGTCGTCAACCGAGAGCACCTTCGCTAGGGACTACTCTGACGAGCAATCTACGACGACTCCGAGCGCCCCTTCACCAACCGAGCACACGTTGAGCATCTCCTCGTCACGGCGATTCTGGTGAGCATCCTCCCACCTCCCCGCGTGACCTAGTTCGCCGGCTCCGCCGCTGACAGAGCGCGCCGCCGCTTGTCGCCGCCGCTAGCGCCGCCACTTGTTGGTCAGTTGCTTAGGGGCGTTCGATTTAGAACAAGTGGATGCGATAGAACATAACCGAAGGGGTAAGTTTAGATCTGAGCCACGCGTTTTAGTTAGATCCAACGGCTCGGAAGCGCGATCCAGCACGAAGTGGTACCAGCCAGTAAGAAAGCGCCGCGTGGCATGTTCTTCGTTTTAAAATTCTAATTTAAATCTATTAGATGTTTAAACTTTTTTAATTCATAACTTTTGATTCCCACGTCCAAATTTGACAAATTTTATATCAATGGAATCAGGAGAGAAAGCCCTTTCCATTTATGCAATGTGTTTAATGTTTTGATTCTGTTAAAATGGGTGTTTTTGCAGAAACATTTGTAGGCATAATTTGGATGTAACAAATATTTGGGAAAGGTCTTAATGTTCAAATAAAGGTTGTTTGGCAAGTTTTGAACTTGTTTATGAATCAGTAGTGTGCACTTGTCTTGTTGAGTATAGAAAATCATCACATATCATATTCCATGCATCCATATATTTTTGCTTATATTTATTTTGTATGTGATTTGGTGCTATCATTTTATGTGTAGATTTTGGTGAAAATAGTGATTGTGATTGTGAGGATTGTAGATACTCTCAAAACTACCAAGGGAAGTGGTGCTTCATGATTTTATTCCTATGTTTTCAAATACGCATTAGAATTTTGCTAGTCTTGCATGGATATTTTTGATCTATATGGTATGCTTGGGAAATCCTAGTAGTTGAAGAATTGCTAGAAATATTTTAAGTCTTATCAATGCCATGCTTAGCCTAGCTAGTAGCAACCAAGGGTGGTTATATTCATGTTATGAATAAATATTTCTAAGTCTTTGGAATGGAAAGAATGGTTTATGTTGAGTGGTTACACAAGGCCCATTTCTATGGTTTACCTTGTGTATCTCACCTGTGGAAAGCCACCCAGGAACAAAGATATTTGAGAGGCCAAATGTTAAGAAGCTTCTAGTGCAGCCATCATATAGGTTGCAATAACTTAGCCATTTGGAAAGTTGGTGGTAGTGGGATGATAGATTGGAGCGCGTCCATTTGGTCTAAGGGAAGGCTTCTGAAAGGTCCTGTCTTGGTAAAAATCAAGTCTTGTGGGGAAATTGCACAACCTCTGCAGATGGAAGAATCTAAGTACTTAGCCATGTCCCTGGTATTGGACAACTTGAGCATCAAGACATGGAAGCTATCAAGAATCTACTCATCCCAATTTCTAAGTAAAAACTTGTGGTTGAACAAGGGTGAAGGACCCCAATGTCTATTGGAGGTTCCTTGAGAAAGGTTTTTATCAAATAAAACATACTGTTTTTAACTGATAGGCAAAACCTATTTTGAGCAAAGCACGCCTAAGCTACACTTAGCCAAAATGCATATAGTATTTATTCCACCAATACTCTACTAAGGTATCACTTGCCAATACTATTCCAATGTATTGACCCACTGTGGTTGTAACTTGTGATGTTGCAGGATATTTTGATGATGATTAGGAGTCATGAGTCTACACTCAACATGCTTGCCTGTGGCACATGAAGATGAAGACTTATTTATCTTAATACATATTTAAACTCTTGTACTAGGCCCGTGGCCATGGAGTTGTAAAAGACTATGTTGTCTCTGGAATGACTTGTAATAATGACCTTTGTTTCTGTGTACTTCATCTTAAACTGTGGATGCTAGCAATGATCCAGGGACTAGAATTGCAATCACAGGGATCCTTTCCTTTACAAAGGAGGGATCTTACAGATGGTATCAGAGCACTGTGTTTCCTGTAGGATTATGACCCTAGGATTGGAAACCACTAAGGAAAAAAAATTCAACTACTTCCACACTTGTCTTTTCTTCTCATAAAATTTTCTAATCTTCTTCCTCATCTCTATTTGTAGATGAACTCCATCAACTAAGCCGTGAAGAAGGGACCACTCATGACTATAACTTTGGAATGTGAGACAGAGTTCCCCAAGGCTCTCAAGGACCTCATGGTTGCCATGGGAATACATGGTGCAGCTGTGTACAAAGGTTTTCCTGTGATGGATGAAGGAGTTGAGTACTGGTGGGTGCAACTTCACTTGTATAAAAACAAGGAAGACAAACACAAGGACTCAGGATTCTGCATGGTCACCAACACAGTGATGCACACTACATTCTTTGATTCAGCAAGGAATGCAGCTTGGAGGGCTATCAAAGAACTTGGTGATAGAATCAAGTGCAGAATGCTTAACACCCAGAATGACCTTAGGGAAGAAAAGAAGCATACCCAAGAGTTAGAGGCTACCAACCAAAGTTTAAGGAAAGACATCATAGACTTAGCAATGGAGTCATGTGATCAAGATAAACAGATTGCCTCTAGGGATGCCTTGTTAGCCAACTTGGCAAGTGAGATGGGATTGTAAACGTACTCTGTTAGTTGGACCGCCACACCTATCATTTTATTTTCCAAAAATGTTGTCTAAAATAAGTTGAACCTTGGATGCTTGTAATGGATTTTATGTATGCTATGACTTGTGTGTTTGTCAATGTTATGTCTGTGATGCTTTGTCTTGTAAATTATTTATTGTGTTGACTCTAACTTTTTCTATCTTATAAATAGATGCCTAATGTTACCATCAGCACGGCTGAAGAGTTCAAGGGAACTCGTTTTGGCCCTCGTATTATTGAGCTCACTAGTTTGATCAACCTCCCTCTTCCTACCATCATGGTGCTTCCCCTCACCAAGTTTGAGAGGAACGACCTTTGGGTCTTCAAGGTTAATCAGCCCGGATGCCAGACTGAGCCTACCATGGAGGCAATCATCTTCAAGCTCATGCATGATGACAAGGAGAGAGGTCTAGAGGTAGTCATGCCGGACTTGATTGGACGTCTGTTAGGGAGACACTCTCGATAGGTTAGAGGTACTCACTTCCACGCCTTTGGTAGACGTGATGAGGATGGTGAGGCCATTGACTTCAAGGATACTTCGAGAGAGACGACAGAACCGATTTGTCTATACCTCCAAGACTTAGAGGTTCTTCTTAGGCACATAGACACTGATAGGACCAACGTCATGCTCAGCAATGACGAACTCCAGGTGCAGCTTCGTGAGAAGGACAAGCTCTTCACGGAGCAAGATGAAATAGTCAAGGAGATGGAGGCCAAGTTCGAGAGTCAGGACAGAAAGTTCAAGAGTCAAGAGAAGCGAGTCCAAGATAGGAACAAGAGGATTTGAGACATGACTGCAGAACTGGAGGCCAAGGACTTCGAGCTCAAGCATCAGAAGACTGTGATTGAGAGGCTTCGTTCACAGAAGAGGGATCTCAAAGCCAAAGTAGAGACCTTGACCACCAATGTCGAGGAATACAAGACCTCTATGGAAAATGCATGTCTTACATTTGTTGAGGAGGAGGTTGATGCAGAGGAGTAGTGATGACTACTCATTTATCTTTATTTACCGTGCCTTTGATTATTGAGTCGCAATGACCATCCAACATGTGGATGGCTTGCTATTGTGTGTTTACTTTGCAGAACTTGTTGTCTGTGTTGTTGAACCTTTTACTATTATGATGCATGATTGTGGTTTGTTATGTGATGTATTGTGCATGATAGAATCTATGGGTATCTCATTCTTATCCTTATTGAAAACCACAGATGCCTCCCCGACGTGCCAATCCCAACCCCAACAACAACATCACCCCTGAGATGCAGCAAATGATGACAACTCAGACTCAGCTGATGCAAATGATGACTACATTCATCTAGAATCAGAACAGCAACAACAACAACAACAATCAGATCAACCCACCGGGTTTTAACATGCTTACCAGGTTCTTGAGACTGAGGCCACCAAAGTTCTCAGGAACTACTGATCCTATGGTGGCCAATGATTGGATGCGCTCTGTGAACAAGGACTTGGTGATAGTTGGCTGTATTGATCAAGAGAAAGTCAGATTTGTAGCTGACTTGTTGGAAGGACCAGCAGTCACTTGGTGGGATAACTTCCAGATCACCACTCCCATTGCATATGTGACATGGGCTATCTTTGAAGATGGTTTCCGTACTGCTCACATCTCATCCGGAGTGATGAGTTTGAAGAATAAAGAGTTCCATAACTTGAAGCAGCGCCACCGCAGCGTGGCTGAATACATTGAGGAGTTCAACAATCTGGTGCGATATGCACCGGATGAAGTTGACACTGATTCTAAGAGGAAGGAAAAGTTCCTTGAAGGGTTGAATGATGAACTGAACCTGCAATTAGCTGTGGCCTGTGTTCCCACATACCAGTCTCTTTGTGACAAGGCTGCTATTTTGGAGAGCAAGATGAAACAAGTGGAAAGCAGGAAGAGAAAGCACTCTGACAAGCACAGCTCGGGATCGCCTCACAAGCGTTCCCATTATGATGACAGTGGAAGTTCTGGATCCCACAAGCATGGGAAGTTCAACAAGCACCACAACCACAACCGTTATCATGACAACAAGCACCACCGCAGTCATGACAACGATAAGTACAAGAATAAAAAGGGTGGATATAAGAGCCACCACAGTGGAAGTTGAAGTGGCAGTGGAAGCCAGCCTGTCAAGAAGGATCTTAGTCAGGTTGAGTGTTTCAAGTGCAAGAAAATGGGGCATTATGCAAATGAATGCCCAGAAAATAAAGTTGAAGGACCCAACAAGCCCAACCCTTTTCAAAAGGGACAAGTGAACCACATCAATGTGGAGGAAATTTATGAGGAACCTGATGCTGTTGCTGGTAAGTTCAAACTCAATTCTATTCCAGCACTTGTTCTTTTTGATACTGGAGCATCACATTCATTCATATCAAAAGCATTTGTTGATATAAATGGGTTTCCAACTGAAAACATTGGGTGTCCAATAAAAGTAAGTTCTCCTGGTGGAGACATGATAGTAAGTCTTGGATGCCGTGATCTAGTGATAGAATTTGGAAAGCATAAGTTTCCAGTGAGTCTGATAATCCTAGATTCCCAAGGACTGGATGTAATTTTGGGAATGGATTGGATGACCAAGTATGAAGAAGTATTAGATTGTGCTAATCGTACTGTTGCACTCACAACCCCGGAAAAGAAGCGGATTAGATTCAAGTCTAACTTTGAATCAAAAGGGAGTAAGCTAAATTCTCTTAAGGGGGTTAGCATAGACAGTGTGCCTATTGTGAGTGAATATCCAGATGTGTTTCCGAAAGAATTGTCGGGAATGCCACCAGATAGAGATGTGGAATTTGTTATTGATTTTCTACCAGGATCTGGACCAATAGCAAAAAGACCGTACAAGATGTTAGTTGATGAGTTGAAAGAACTCAAGAAGCAACTTGGAGAACAGTTATAGAAAGGTTTTATTCAACCAAGTTCTTCATCTTGGGGATCACCAGTTTTGTTTGTGGAAAAGAAAGATAGAAGACAAAGGTTATGCATAGATTACCGTTCACTCAATGAGGTGGCTATCAAGAACAAATACCCTTTGCCTAGAATCAATGACTTGTTTGATCAGTTGGAAGGAGCTTGTGTGTTCTCAAAGATTGATCTCCGGTCAGGTTATTTCCAGCTCAAGATAAGGGAACAAGACATACCTAAGAGAGCTTTCACCACAAGGTATGGATTGTATGGGTATACCGTGATGCCATTTGGATTGACCAATGCACCATCATACTTCATGAACATGATGAACAAGGTGTTCATGGAATTTCTTGATAAGTTTGTTGTCGTTTTCATCGATGACATTTTGATCTACTCCAAGAGTAAAGAAGAGTGAAGGACATTTACGTTTGATACTTGAGAAGCTTAGAGAGCATAAGCTGTATGCGAAATTCAGAAAGTGTGAATTTTGGTTAAATGAAGTTCGATTTCTTGGACACGTTGTGTCAGGAGATGGTGTAGCAGTGGATCCTGCTAAAGTTTCAGTTGTAACTGAATGGGAATCTCCCAACTCAGTGAAAGAGGTTTGTAGTTTCCTTGGCTTGGCAGGATACTACAGAAGATTTATTGAGAATTTCTCCAAGGTAGCTAAGCCTATGACAGAATTGCTAAAGAAAGACAAGAAATTTGCTTGGTCTGAAGGTTGTGAACTCAGTTTCCAAGAATTGAAGAAGAGACTAGTGACAACACCAGTCTTATGTTTGCCAGATTTGGAGAAAGATTTCCAAGTATATTGTGATGCATCTCATCATGGATTAGGTGCAGTACTTATGCAAGAAGGGAAAGTTGTGGCTTATGCCTTGAGACAACTCAAAACTCATGAGGTAAATTACCCTACTCATGATTTAGAGTTAGCCTCTGTTGTCCATGCACTCAAAACATGGAGACATTATCTTTTGGGAAAGCGTTGTGAAGTGTTCACAGATCACAAGAGTTTAAAGTATATTTTCACCCAGAAGGAAACTAACATGAGACAAAGCAGATGGCTAGAACTCATCAAGTACTATGAATTGAGTTTGCAATACCACCCCGGTAAAGCAAATGTTGTAGCGGATGCTCTAAGCCGTAAGGTTTTTGTGAATGGCCTTACTAAGGGAGAATTGCCAGATGATCTGTGTGCCCAATTTAGAGATCTCAGATTGGAGATTGTGCCTGAGGGACATCTCATGTCTTTGGATGTTCAACCCACCTTGTTGGACAAAATCAAAGAAGCCCAAAAGGCAGATAAGGAAATTGAAGAGATTAAGGAAAAGATTGGCAAGGGAAAAGCCAAAGGATTCCATGAAGACGAACAGGGTACTTTATGGCATGGAAAACGTATCTGTTTTCCACAGGATCCGGAGCTTCGAAAACTGATTTTACAAGAAGCACACAACTCACCATATTCTATTCATCCTGGTAACACCAAAATGTACATGGATATGAAGGAAAGGTTTTGGTGGAATAACCTCAAGAAGGACATCGCCGAACATATTGCTTTGTGTGATGTATGTAGTAGAGTGAAAGCGGAACACCAGAAACCAACAGGATTGTTACAGACACTACCTATTCCTGATTGGAAATGGGACAAGATTGGTATGGATTTCATCACCGTATTGCCAAGGACCCGGTCGGGATATGATTCTATTTGGGTAGTAGTGGATCGCCTAACTAAAGTGGCTCATTTCATACCCGTGAAGACAACTTACACAAGTGCTAAGTTAGCCAAGATCTATATGAGTAGAATTGTATGTCTACATGGAGTACCCAAGAGTATTGTGTCTGATAGGGGAACTCAATTCACTTCTCATTTTTGGAGGCAACTACATGAGTCATTGGGAACGAGGTTGGAATTCAGCACTGCATTTCATCCTCAAACTGATGGACAGACAGAAAGGACTAATCAGATTCTTGAAGATATGTTGAGAGCATGTGCTCTAGACTACAGAGCCAGTTGGGATGAAAGTCTGCCTTACGCAGAATTCTCTTATAATAACAGCTATCAAGCCAGTATTGAAATGGCACCATTTGAGTTTCTCTATGTGAGAAAGTGTACCACCCCATTGTTATGGAATGGTGTGGGAGAAAGAAGTTTGTTCGGACCAGAACTAATCAAAGAGGCTGAAGAGAAAGTCAAGCTAGTTAAGGACATATTGAAGATAGCACAGTCCCGACAAAAGAGCTACGCAGATCCTAAGCGTAGAGAAGTCACCTATGAAGTAGGCGATAGAGCTTATCTTAGAGTGTCACCACTTCGTGGAGTGAAGATATTTGGAGTCAAAGGAAAATTGGCCCCAAGATATGTTGGACCATTCAAGATTCTGAGTCGCAAAGGAGAAGTAGCTTATGAGATTGAATTGCCAGAGTCTTTATCATTTGTTCATAATGTGTTTCATGTGAGTCAGCTTAAGAAATGTCATCCAGAAATGGAAGAGACTTCTTTGAAGGATACTATACCTTTGGAAGAGGTTCAATTGGAGAGTGATCTCACCTATGAAGAGAAACCTATCAAGATTCTTGAGACTGCAGAAAGAGTTACTCGGACTAAGACTATCAAATTCTGCAAAGTTCAATGGAACCATTATTCCGAAGAAGAAGCAACATGGGAAAGAGAAGATGATCTTCGGAAAGACCACCCTCACCTATTTGCTAGCCAACCCGAATCTCGTGGGCGAGATTCACCTTAAGGGGGTTAGATTTGTAACATCCCTAAAAACATGTTTCAAAATCCATGCATATCATCCATGCATCCATGATTATTTAGGCTTTCATTTTCAAAACCATTTCAAAAACAAGAGCATTGTTGCTCATTATTTTATGTGAGTATGCTCTAGCCTTAGTGCTACTTTCTAATGATAAGAGTACTTATTGTATTCAGTAATGTTTTGAATTCAAACTTAAGTGTTTCCAAAAGCATGAGCAAAGTTTCAAAACAAAGTATGAAATAAAACCAAATCTATACCTATTTGTATATCTCATGAAGGCTTGGTTTTATTTTTATTTTTTCAAATGACCCAAGTGTGTTTGAGTAAACAGAGGAGTTTTTGACACACATTTGAGTGAAAAGTTACTGTATAAAAACCTAGAGAAGATTTGAATTCAAACTGATTTGAAATAGAGTTTGAAAACCATTTCTAGAAAATCAAACAGAAAAAGAAAAGATGTAAAGAAGAAAAAAATAAGCAAACGGCCAATCTGGCCCAACCCAGCCCAACTCGACCCGGCTAGCGCAGCAGCACCTCCCCGCGAAACATTTTCTTTCACTCGGAGCCGCACCCACAGAGTCACTAACCGCCTGGACCCATCCCCTCTTCCTTTCTCTCGCTGACAACCGTGGCCCACATGACAGTCGTCGTCTCCACCCCCAGCGACTGGTTCATCCCCAAATCACGCCGGGAGTTTCCTGTTTAATTCGCGGCTTGAATTCCCGTTCAATGCCTGAATGATTCACGCCCCCGTCTCTCCTACTTAAACACCATGCTCCCCTCCTCCTTTTCCCCCAAACCACACCTCACCGGAGCCACCAGGCTGCTCGAATTTCTCTCTGGACGCCCTCTGCTCCGACGAGTTCGTCGTCGAATTCCGGTGAGCACCGCACTCCCCTCTGCCTATGGTTCATACTGGCTTGTTCTACTTCTCCGTGCGCACCTACTAACACTCTCCGTTTGCTCGCGCATGATCTCTAGCCTCGGCAGCGTCAACGACTGAGCTCCGCCACCCTCTGTTCGAACTCCGACGATCGTTCCCCATAAGTTCCAGCTTCCCCTCTCCCTCTGGTTGATACTCGTGTGATCCCCAGCCTTCTGCGCATCTAACTGCATCCTTATCTCGTCTTAGCATGGCCCAGAGCGTCGCCTTCATCGTCAACCGAGAGCACCGTCGCCAGGGACTACTCCGACGAGCAATCTACGACGACTCCGAGCGCCCCTTCGCCAACCGAGCACACGTTGAGCATCTCCTCGTCACGGCGATTCTGGTGAGCATCCTCCCACCTCCCCGCACGACCTAGTTCGCCGGCTCCGCCGCTGAAAGAGCGCGCCGCCGCCTGTCGCCGCCGCTAGCGCCGCCACTTGTTGGTCAGTTGCTTAGGGTCGTTCGATTTAGAACAAGTAGATGCGATAGAACATAACCGAAGGGGTAAGTTTAGATCTGAGCCGCGCGTTTTAGTTAGATCCAATGGCTCGGAAGCGCGAAGCGGTACCAGCCAGTAAGAAAGCGCCGCGTGGCATGTTCGTCGTTTTAAAATTCTGATTTAAATCTATTAGATGTTTAAACTTGTTTAATTCATAACTTTTGATTCCCATGTCCAAATTTGAAAAATTTTATATCAATGGAATCAGGAGAGAAAGCCCTTTCCATTTATGCAATGTGTTTAATGTTTTGATTCTGTTAAAATGGGTGATTTTGTAGAAACATTTGTAGGCATAATTTGGATGTAACAATTATTTGGGAAAGGTCTTAATGTCCAAATAAAGGTTGTTTGGCAAGTTTTGAACTTGTTTATGAATCAGTACTGTGCACTTGTCTTGTTGAGTATAGAAAATCATCACATATCATATTGCATGCATCCATATATTTTTGCGTGTATTTATTTTGTATGTGATTTGGTGCTATCATTTTATGTGTAGATTTTGGTGCAAATAGTGATTGTGATTGTGAGGATTGTAGCTACTCTCCAAACTACCAAGGCAAGTGGTGCTTCATGATTTTATTCCTATGTTTTCAAATACGCATTAGAAATATTTTGCTAGTCTTGCATGGATATTTTTGATCTATATGCTATGCTTGGGAAATCCTAGTAGTTGTAGAATTGCTAGAAATATTTCTAAGTCTTGTCAATGCCATGCTTAGCCTAGATAGTAGCAACCAAGGGTGGTTATATTCATGCTATGAATAAATATTTCTAAGTCTTTGGACTATGTTTTTGCTTAATAAAACAACTAAGTGAATGAAACACCTGGGTGGAATGGAAGGAATGGTTTATGTTGAGTGGTTACACAAGGCCCATTTCTATGGTTTAACTTGTGTATCTCACTTGTGGAAAGACACCCAGGAACAAAGGGATTTGATAGGCCAAATGTTAAGAAGCTTCTAGTGCAGCCACTTGGCAATATGGGCTCTGCCTGGATCATATAGGTTGCAATAACTTAGCCATTTGGACAGTTGGTGGTAGTGGGATGATAGGTTGGAGTGCGTCCATTTGGTCTAAGGGAAGGCTTCTGAAAGGTCCTGTCTTGGTGAAAATCAAGTCTTGTGGGGAAAGTGCGCAACCTCTACAGATGGAAGAATCTAAGTACTTAGCCATGTCCCTGGTATTGGACAACTTGAGCATCAAGACATAGAAGCTATCAAGAATCTTCTCATCCCAATTTCTAAGTAAAAACTTGTGGTTGAACAAGGGTGAAGGACCCCAATGTCTATTGGAGGTTCCTTGGGAAAGGTTTTTATCAAAGAAAACTTAGTGTTTTTAACTGATAGGCAAAACCTATTTTGAGCAAAGCAAGCCTAAGCTACACTTAGCCAAAATGCATATAGTATTTAGTCCACTAATACTCTACTAAGGTATCACTTGCCAATACTATTCCAATGTATTGACCCACTGTGGCTGTAACTTGTGATGTTGCAGGATATTCTGATGATGATTAGGAGTCATGAGTCTACACTCAACATGCTTTCCTGTGGCACATGAAGATGAAGACTTATTTATCTTAATACATATTTAAACTCTTGTACTAGGCCCGTGGCCATGGAGTTGTAAAAGACTATGTTGTCTCTGGAATGACTTGTAATAATGACCTTTGTTTCTGTGTACTTCATCTTAAACTATGGATGCTAGCAATGATCCAGGGACTAGCATTGCAATCACAGGGATCCTTTCCTTTACAAAGGAGGGATCTTATAGTGGGGTTGAGGGTTGGGTGTGCGGTGAGAAAAGAAATGAGGCAGAGAGAGGAAGTGGCCGAGGTGGGCTGCTTTGGGCTTGTTGGGCCTGCTGTTGGGCTGGTCTGGGTTGGGTTGATCTGTTTTTCATTTTTTTCTTCTCTGTTTCTTTTTCTTTTTCTATTTTTGATTTTCTGTTTTTCAATTGAATCAAATGTTTCAAACTTCTATTTTATTTCAAATTTTTGCAAAACCTTTTCAGTAGGTTTTATCTGTTTATTGATGTGTTTAAATGTCCATTTAGAATAATTGAATATTCACTTATGATTTATTATTTATTTAAATTAGCCATTTGTATTTATTCAAATAAAATTGAATATGGTTTAAACCCATATAAATTTTATTCAAATAATCTTTTATTCTTTTTAAGTTAACTAGATAACTTTTAATCCACTTTGGCAATTTCAGTTATTTTTCTCATTATTTAATTAATCATTTATATTAGGAATTTTTTATTTATTCAAATAAAATTCAATATGGTTAAAAGCCCATATAATTTTATTTAAATAATATTTATACCTTTGTTTTTATTTGGATTATCTTTATTCCATTTGCTTATGGATTTTGCCAATATTTAAATTGTCTTTGCAATTATTTCTTATTTAATTATTTCTTTCTTTATCTTACAAAATCCAATTCTTTTTATTTATAGTTCAAAATTTGGTGATTCCAATTTGTATAATTTTATTTAATATTTGTTTATATTTTTAAATTCCTTTAGGATTACTTTGCTCACAATTTGGTATTGATTTTTGTTAGGAGCTTTATTAGCCTAGGAAATTATTTCTCTTTAACATATTAAATTCATAAGTTTTTATCCATGGTTCCAAATTGAATGAAACCAATTTCCATGGTTTTATAATATTTTTTTTATCATTTTGATCATTTATAAATGTTTGTTGCTGAATTTCTATATGTATCAAATCCATAGTCTTGGAGAGATCTTGGAAATGATTTTCTTTCATTAAGATTTAGGTTTTTGGTTTATTTTTCCCAAGTGTTTAAATTCAAGATCCTTTCCATGCAGGGATGCATTGGATATTTGGAATATTTCTTTGTTGCTTTTTCATTCAAATTTTGTTCAAGTAGGGATTTGATGTTTCCATTCAGAAGAAAAAAGTTTCTTTTCACCCTAAATTTCAACATTTAATTCTTTTGTTTATTTATTTTTCACATTTCAAAATTTGGAAAAGTTTGGGATGTGGCAAGGAGCAACCAACTAAGAGAGCAATAGTGGCCATAATTATGCAGAGGGACAAAACAGTACTAATCAATGCATAGAGTGGTACTACAAGTCAAGGACTAAATGATCATAGAGGCTATGGTGACTTGTTCATGGTCATAACATGGTGTGAGCATGTGCCAAGTCAACCCAAACAAAGCATCAAAGGAGAATACCACAATACTATGCTTTTGTATGCTAAAACAACGCATGATTCTTTCAAGGAACACTAAGCACTCTCAATGATTTGGAGCAAGTCATGCTACAACAATAATCACTAAGCATAAGGTCAAAACAACATCTAGCATGACAAGATAAAGTCTAAGCCACAGTCAAATCTAGCTCACTTTTGTACCACTATAAGCATGAAACTTTCTACTCTTTTCCAACACCAATCGACTTATTTGAAACAACTAAAAAAGATAATAATCAATAAAGACAAGTGAGAATGTCTCACAAATCCACAAGAAAGAACTAAAAAGTTCTAAGATGAAAGCACAAGAAAACTAAGGTTAAACACAGTGCTAGCAAAAGAGAACACTCACAGAACAATAAGAATGAAAACTAGAGTGTTCTAGGCAATGAAAATAGAGTGTGTCTCTATCCAAAAGAAGTGTGTTGTGATCCAACCAACTTATTGCAGCAAGAAAACCAAAATAAAACTAAAAACAAAAACAAAGACTCTCCAAGAACAACACAATTGTGCATGAAACAATAAAAACGAAGTGTCTAGAAAGACCTGAGATTTTTATTGATGAAGAAGGGGATGCCTTGGGCATCCCCAAGCTTTGACACTTGTACCTCTTGAATATTTCTTGGGGTGATACGGGGTGTAATCCCCAAGCTTGAGCTTTTGTCCATTCTTCATCTCATTACATCATTCTTTCTCTACACCTGAAATTTTTCCTTCATACAAAACTTCACACAATCTTCATTAGCAACATTAGTGTATTATAAAGATAATAGAACCTTGGGTTTAGATTTGGAACAGCAAAAATTTCACTAAAAACACAAGATACTGTAGAAATTCCCTCAAAAATCTCAATTTCCCAAAAGAACCCAAAAAAGGAATCAATAAGAAGCAAATGCAAATAATGGCAGAAATCTGTCAAAACAGACCAGCAGGTAGAAACCGATTTTTTCAGAGACTTTCTGTTGCTCAAATAAAACAGTGATGAACTAACGAAAGTTATTTAACATACTAGGGGATTTGTTCATAAATTATCATCTCAATCTGAGTTACAGAGACTCCTCACAAATTTTTATGATGGAGGATGGAAATCTGTTTCGGGACAGTAACTCCCCAAATCTTACTTCCCTCTCATTAGAGGTCATTCTTGGCACAAAAAGAAAATAAAAAGGATAAGGAGAGGTAATTGCGGAAGTAATAACTTCCAAGACTCAATAAAACTCTTGGGTTATCTCCCAACAATTACTTTTCTTTAACGCCTTTAAGTTAGGCTTGATAGTTTGAGAAGATTCTCACATAAGAAATATGAATTGAAGTAAAAGAGAGCATCAAGAAGCAAATTCAAAACACATTTAAGTCTAACCCACTTCCTATGCATAGGAATATTGTAAATAAACAAGTCCTGAAAGCACAAAGAAACAAGCATAGGAACGCAAAACAAGTTCAACTTTAAGACTTTCAACATAAAGAGGGGAAACTTAATATTATTGAGATGCATAAAACTATGTTTCCCTCTCATATAATAACTTTCAGTAGCAACATGAATAAAATTAACAATATAAATATCACATAAAACATTCTTATCATGAGCCACATGCATAAAATGATTATTACTCTCCACATAATAATATCCATTCTTATTAATTGTAGTAGGAGCAAATTCAACAAAATAGCTATCTTCCCAAGTGTGTTCATTTGGAAACATATCATCATTGGAAGGAACATGGATAGCACTAATAGGACAACAATTATTAATTTTATCATCTTCAGAATTGGTGCCAAAGAGATTTTCAATATCAAAAGTAGTGTTCCTTTTCCCAATCATGATCACTACTATATGTAACAGGCATAGGAACATCATCTAGTTCAGACTCATCAACAAAAACTATGATATGAGCAACATGCTTAGAGGGAGATATTGTTTCCTCTCTCCTTTTACTCCTCCTCTTCTTCTTCTTCTTCTTCTTCTTCTCCTCTTTAGGAGGGAGAGGCTTGAAAGCAAGCTTCTCCACATACCCTAGTTTATTGTTAGAGACAATAGAAGAAACTTTGGAGGATTCCTCCTTTTCATTAATAAGAACAAAACTCATATCAGTACTGTCATATTTTGGTAAAATATCATCTTTTATAATATTATTTATGTAAGTATTCGCGTGGAAATTATCAACACAATAAAGATGACACCCATGCAGGACGCAATTCATACCAAAAGCACTCATGTCTACCAAATATGTTTTTCTTGATAACTCTTCACACCCCAAAAACAATGTAAGTTCATCATGTTGATTATCAGTGATCATGTTATCACAATACAAACTTGCAGTACTCATTGGATTAGAAAGGTCATTAGTAAGGCCTGAGCATTGAAAATTGAAATGACCCACTTCATAGCAGAGTTCACAAATAAAAGGATAGAGGGCACAATTTTTTTTACCAATATCATTTAGAGCCTTATACCATGTTCTGGTTTTTTCATTCCATTGTGTGATACAATATTCTTCTTCTATTTGATTCTTCTCACAAGGTCTATGCATACCATAAAAATTAAAATGCTTATAAGAAATAGTACTTTCAGAAGATTGAGCATGTTTATTGCAATCATTAATAACATTTTCATTTTCCATGCAAGTGTCTTTAAAAGGTTTATACGACATGTCCCATTTTTATTTAGGAGCATTAATATGGGAAACAAAGGCTCTATAATATTTAACAAGAATTTGAGGATCAATACCATATCTAGCACTAATATCTTGAAAATTAGCAGTTTCAGCGAAAGAATTACTGCAATCATACTTATAGTTTATACCTCGTTTTTTACCTTTGTCGTTATCCCAACCTTCGGTATTGCTTTCAATTGTTTCAAGAAAATCCCACTTATCCTTGACCTCCTTACTTGTGAAGGATCCCTCCAAACAGGTATCCAGATAGTCCTTGCAATGTCCAAAAAGCCTTGCATAAAAATTATTGATAACAACATTACTGGGGAGCTAATGAATGGGAAATTTGAGCATTAGTGACTTCAATCTCCCCCAATCTTGGGCAATACTTTCTCCCTCATGAGGATGAAAATTATAAATGTAATTCATATCTTTATGAATTTCACGAGGAGGATAAAATTTAGAGTAAAAGAGAGATTCAAGTTCCTTCCAATCCAAATGATGAGGATCATCTAGTATTTCATACCACTCCCTTGCTTTGTCCCTAAGTGAGAAGGGGAATAGCTTCCTCTTAACTCGGTCCATTGAAATACCTGCACACTTGAACAACTCGCATAATTCATGTATAAAAAGTAAATGATCACTAGGATGGACAGTTCCATCTCCAAAATAGCAGTTATTCATAACACATTCAACAATTTCAATAGGTATTTTAAAAGGGACACTTTTAGTATGTGGATTTAAAATATCACAAGTATCATTAGAATTAACACATATGGGAGATAAAGTATCATAAGAGCAAATTTTCTTCCCTAAAGTTGGGTAACTTAAAAGATTTTTTTCATAAAAACTAGCTTACCCAAGCTTAGACGTTTCCATACCATTAGTAACAATGGTGTTCAAAAAATTCACACTAATAACATTGCTATTAGCATGCAAAGAAAGTTCCATAGGTTTTTTAATTTTCTTTTCAAACCACTCAAGTTCTAACTAAGGAAAAATACTAAAAATCTCTCTAATTTTGTTGTTGTTTTCCATTAATCCTAACGAGTAAAAACAAGAAACAAATATACAAAATTGCAGAATCTAAAGGAAATAACTTCGAGCACTCACACCGGAGTATGTGAGTACCTTTTATCTTACCTCCCTGGTAACGTCGCCAGAAAATAGCTTGATGTCTACGCACTTCTATTTTTGTAGACAGTTGTTGGGCCTCCAAGTGTAGAGGTTTGTAGAACAACAAGTTTCCCTTAAGTGGATTACCCATGGTTTATCGAACTCAGGGAGGAAGTGGTCAAAGGTATTCCCTCTCATGCAACCCTACAATAAAGATACAAGAAGTCTCCTGTGTCCCCAACACACCCAATATAGGTGCACTAGTTCGGCGAAGAGATAGTGAAATACAGGTGGTAATGGTGCCAGAAAATAGCTTGACGTTGAGGTAAATACTAAATTCAACAAGAAGGAAGCAAGCAAACATGCAACAGATCTAGTAGCAATCGGTGTTTCAATGCTTAGAAACAAGGCCAAGGGATCATACTTTCGCTAGTGAACACTCTCTCATATAAATATTCTCTCTTCATGATACTACTCTCCGGTTGGACACTCGAATCCATGGTAGGGCTATAACAGCACACCTCAAAGTCCGCCTTCCCCAATCTAGATAACCCCACAATGTCACCTTGAGCGCTAGATGGTTCCAACAAACACCACAATTTCATAGAGACATCCAACTCCAAATATAACTCATAACAAATATTCAATCTAGCCAAAGTGCCACACACGGTATGCCCGCTGTCACTTTCACACACGTGGGGAAAAGCATAGATCTATTAAAACACAAAGAGTATTTATGTAGGATCAAGCCTAAGTGCCACCATGGCGTGCACGCTGTCACTTCCACACACATGGGGAGAGCAGAGATCTAATGAAGCACTTGAGTAGAAATGTAGATCTACTTGATTACAAAGCTCATGACCGCAAGATCATGCATAGAGAGAGATATGAACATATAGCTACTGGTAGAGCCCTTAGCCTCGAGGAAGAACTACTCCCTCCTCATCATGGGAATCAGCAACGGTGATGGAGATGGTGGTGGAGATCGATGGAGATGGCTCTGCGGGAACTTCCCCGTCCTGGCAGGTTGTCAGAACAGAGAATTCATGTCCACCGAATCTCCCCTTCGGTGGCGGCGGCCCAGCGGAACTTTTTCTGGAAGTATGATGGATTATTTAGGGTTTTCTCCCTGGGTGCTTCATATAGGCAAAGAGGCGAGGCTGTGAGGCGACAAGGGGGACCACACCCTGCCTAGGCGCGGGCCCACCCCTGGCCGTGCCTAGGGGGGTTTGGCCGCCCTGGCCTGCCTCTCCGTCTCTCCTCTGGACTTCGTGTCCCCCACGGTAAAATATTTAGTTTGGCTTTTGTCCCGTCCAATTCCGAGAATATTGATTTTCTGCCGTTCTGGAACCAAAAACAGAAGAAACATGCAACTAGCACTACGGCAAATTGTTAATAGGTTAGTTCCAGAAAAGATATAAAAACACCTCAAAGTGTAGACAAAGCAAGGCAAAGTAGATACTAAACAAGCATGGAGCATCAAAAATTATAGATACATTTGAGACGTATCACACATCCGCAAACCAATGGACAAGTCGAAAGGGAAAACCAATGGACAAGATATTCTCGGATCTGAAGGTAGAACTGGACCGAAAAAGAACACCACTCAAGCACTTCGAGATGTGTGTACGTCAGAAACGTATCTATAATTTTTGATGCTACATGCTTGTTTAGTATCTACTTTGCTTTGCTTTGTCCACACTTTGAGGTGTTTTTATATGTTTTATGGTACTAACCTATTAACAAGTTGCCATAATGCCAGTTGCCTATTTTCTTCAGTTTTTGGTTCCAGAAAGGCAGAAAATCAATATTATCGAAATTGGACGGGACAAAAGCCAAAGTCAATATTTTACCGTCGGGAACACGAAGCCTGAATACGAGATGGAGGAGACCCACCAAGGGGCCACACCCCGTGGCCGCGCGGCTGGGCTCACCCCGCTCCTAGGGGGGTGCAGCCGCCCTGGTGGCTCTCCTGCCTCGCCTCTTCTCCTATAAGAAGACCCCGATGCCTAAACACTAAGGACCCGATCAATATTCCACGAAACTGTCTGTACCCGCCGCCACCATCGTCCCTAGATCGGGGGATCTGAAGCTCTTAACGGCACCCTACCGGAGGGGAGATCATCCCGGAGGCCTTCTTCCTCATCATGCCAGCTTCCAGTATGAAGCGTGACTAGTTCCACCTTGGACTACGGGTCTATGTAGTAGCTAGATGGCTGTATCTCCTACTTCGTTATGTCATGTCTAGATCTTGTCAGCACCGTTCATGATCAAGATATCATCTATTTTTAATCATGCATGTTGTATTTGCAGGGATCCAATGGATATTGAGACTACTATGTCAGATTGATTAATAGTTTTGTCTGTTTGATTCTATCATGTCTGTGTTGTTTGTGATCTTGCATGCTCTCTGTTGTTGGTAGCTATCTTGGCCAAGTAGTTGCTAGTGACTCCAAGAGGGGGTATTTATGCTAGATAGTGGGTTCATGCCTCTATTTAATCTAAGGGAATTGACAGAAATCTCTAAGGTTGTAGATGTGACGTTGCCACTATGGAGAAAACAACTGTCTCTTGTTCATGGAACAAGTAGATTGTTACCTTACACACTTTTCTTAAAGCAGTTGTCTGTTGCTTGCAACTTAATACTGTAGGGGGTTTGGATGATAACCCAAAGGTGGACTTCTAGTCATACATGCAGTTGGATGGCGGTCTATGTATCTTGTTGTATTGCCCAATCGAATCTGATAGGATCATGATGATTAGTATTGCATGTTATGCCTTGAGTCCTGTTAATTGCCCTACTATAATTTGTTTACCCTGCATGCCATGTTTGTTTATCTAAGGAGAACACCACTAGTGAACTATGGACCACGGTCCAATCTTTACCATTGATACATCCTCCACTGTTACTGATTACTTGTTGCAAACCACTATCACCTTCAACACCATACATTTAATCCTTAGTTATAGCAACCGGTGAGATTGACAACCTCACTGTTCGTTGGGGCAAAGTCTTGAGTTTGTATTGTGCAGGTTTCCAAGTTGCTTGCAACACCTTTGAGACGTTTCCTTCCTCCTACTGGTTCGATAACCTTGGTTTCTTACTGAGGGAAAACTTGCTGCTATGCTGCTTCACACCTTGCTCTTGGGGTCTCCCAACGAGGCGTCAACACGCCACCATCAAGCTTTTCTGGCGCCGTTGTCGGGGAGGATAAGGACGTCTTCACAAGGGGAGTCCTCCTCAACCTTTCTCTTTACTTTGTTTTTTGTTTGCTTAGTTTCTTTTGCTTTGTTTTGTTTGCCTATTTTTATCAAAAACTCAAAAAAAATTAGCTTAGTTTGGTTTGCTTTCTCTTATCAAAAACACAAAAAAAATTAGTTCCTGCTCTAGTTGCTGCTGCTGTTTTGGCTTGCTCCACTTTTGCCAAAATGAACTCTGCTGAGAACACCAAGTTGTGTGACTTCACTAGCACAAACAACAATGATTTCCTAAGAACTCCTATTGCTCCACCTGCTCCCGATGCTACCTTTTATGAAATTAAGCATGCTTTGTTGAATCTTGTGATGAGAGAGCAATTTTCTGGTGCTAGTTCTTATGATGTTGTTGCCCATCTCAGTAACTTTGTTAAACTTTGTGAGATGAAAAAGTATAAGGATGTAGATGGAGATATTATTAAGCTCAAGTTGTTTCCTTCCTCCTTGAGAGGAAAAGATAAAGAATGGTTGCTATCCTTGCCTAGAAATAGTATTGATTCTTGGATTAAGTGCAAAGATGCTTTTATTGGAAAGTACTACCCTCCTACTAAGATTATATCTATGAGAAGTGACATTATGAAATTTAAACAACTTGATAATGAACATGTTTCTCAAGATTGGGAAAGAATGAAATCTTTGGTTAAGAATTGTCCCACTAATGGACATACTGCTTGGATGATTATCCAGATTTTTATGCAGGTTTGAACTTCTCTTCAAGAAACCTGTTGGATTCAACTGCTGGAGCTACCTTTATGACCATCACCTTGGGTGATGCAACAAAACTCCTTGATAATATGATGGTTAATTATTCTGAATGGCACACTAAGAGAGCTCCACATGGTAAGAAGGTAAATTCTGTTGAAGAAACCTCCTCTTTGAGTGATAACATAGATGCCATTATGGCTATGATTGTTAATGGGAAAGATCCTTTAGATCCTAATAATGTTCCCTTAGTATCTTTGGTTTCTCAAGAAGAGCAAGTTGATGTGAACTTTATTAGAAACAACAATTTCAACAACAATGCCTATAGGAATAATTATGGTAATAACTATAGGCATTATCCTCCTAATAATTATTTAACTCCTACAACAGTGCTAGAAGTGCCCCCTCTGAACTTGAAGTCATGCTCAAAGACTTTATTAGTAAACAAACCACTTTTAACAAGACTGTGGAGGAAAAGCTTATAAATGGTGAGAAAAATATTTCCTCTTTGTCTGCAACACAGTCCTCTTTGATTAATAAAATGGCTGCTAAACCTAAAACATGGAATGTACCTTTGCTGCTACTCATTCCATACAAGTTACTAATGATGAAAATTTTAGACTATTAGCCCAACTTCATGCTAAGTGGGAAAGAGAAGCTGAAATTGCTGGAAACAATAGTGTGTGTATCATGACCACCGCCAATATGGATGCCACTAAACCACACGAAGTCCCTATTCCTCCTCCTACAATGCCTAAGCCCAATGAGTCTACTACTAGTGATGCTAAGTTTGACTTTGATCTTGATGGTTGCAATATTTCTGAAGTGATTATGTTCCTGCAAAATCTTGCTAGAAGTCCTGATACTAGTGATATGCATGTTGCTTTCACCAAACACATTACAGATGCTTTAGTTAAAATTAAAGAAGAGAAGTTAAAACACAAAGCTTCTATTCCTAGGAAAGTAGAAGATAGTTGGGAACCCATTATTAATATGCAATGAATGACTTTGATCTCAAAGCTTGATGTGATCTTGGTTCTAGTGTCTCTATTATGCCTAGGAAAATCTATGAAATTCTTGATTTGCCACCTTTGGAAGATTGTTATTTGGATGTCCAAGAAACTCATGGGAAGTTTTAATGATGTCCTCATTATGGTTAACAATGCTTATGTCCCTGTTGATTTTTATGTTTTGGATGTTGAATACAATGCTTCTTATCATATCACTTTGGGAAGACCTTTTCCTAAAACTGTTGGTGCCATTATTGATATGAAAGAAGGAACCATTAAATATCAATTTGCATGCAAGAAAGGTATTGAACACTTCCCTATGAGGAGAGAGAAGCTGCTTTTTGCTCCTCCTTTGAAAGCAAGGTTTGTTGTTAATGCTTCTTCATTTGAAAATACTTGATTTCTTGCTTCTTATGCCTAACTTAAAGGCGTTAAAGAAATGTACTTGTTGGGAGATAACCCAAGAGTTTTCTTGAGTCTTGGAAGTTATTACTTAAGTAATGACCTCTCCTTATCCTTTTGGTTTGCTTTTTTGTGCCAAGAATGACCTCTAATGAGAGGGAAGTAAGATTTGGGGAGTTGCTATCCCGAAACATATTTTTGTCCTCTACCATAAAAATTAGTCAGGAGTCTCTGTAATTCGGATTGAGCTAAAAAATTTATGAATAAATCCCCTAGTATGTTAGCTAAGTTTCGTTAGTTCAACACTTTTTGATATGAGCAACATAAGATTTTTGAAAAAAAAGGGTTTCTACCTGTTGGTCTGTTTTGACAGATTTCTGCCATTATTTGCATTTGCTTCTTATTGATTCCTTTTTGGGTTCTTTTTGGGAAATTGAACTATTTGAGGGAATTGCTACAGTATCTTGTGTTTTTAGTGAAATTTTTGCTGTTATAAAGCTAAACCATGGGTCTATTATCTTTTTAATACACTAATGTTGCTAATGAAGATTGTGTGAAGTTTTGTATGAAGGAAAATTTTTAGGTGTAGAGAAAGAATGATGTCATGAGATGAATAATGGACAAAAGCTCAAGTTAGGGATGCCACCCGAGTGTCACCCCAAGAAATATCCAAGAGGTACAAGCGTCAAAGCTTGGGGATGCCCAAGGCATCGCCTTCTTCATTAATAAAAAGCTCAGGTCTTTTCTAGACACTTCGTTTTTATTGTTTCATGCACTGTTGTCTTGTTCTTGGATCATCTTAGTTTTTGTTTGCTTTGCTTAGTTTACTTAGTTTGCTTGAATAAATTAGTTTGGACCCCCGTTCTCGCTGTGTTGTTTCAAATAAGTTGATTAGTGTTGGAAAGGAGTAGAAAGTTCTTTCTTGAGTAGTGCAAGAGGGGCTTGCTTTGACTGTGACTTAGACTTAGCATGTCATGCTAGGTGTTGTTTTAACCTTATGCTTAGTGATTATTGCTGTAGCATGACTTGTTCCAAATAACTGGGATTGCTTAGTGTGCCTTGAAAAAATCATGAGTTGTTTTAGCATGCAAAAGCATAGTATTGTGGATTCTCCTTTGATGTTTTGTTTGGGTTGACTTGGCACATGCTCACACCATGTTATGAATATGAACAAGTCACCATAGCCTCTGTGATCATTTAGTCCTTGACTTGCAGTACCACTCAAGTAATGTTTTGTCGTTCTGCATGATTATGGCCATTATTGCTCTCTTAGTTGGTTTCTCCCAGTCTCTTTCTAGCCTCCACTTGTATTAGTAAGTTCTACTCATGCTTCCAACTTACAAGAAACCAAGTTATTCCAAAGTGTCCACTATAAATTCCTATGCATGGTGTGTTACACCATTCCAAGTATATTATTGTCTTCATCTATCTTCTAGTTAAAAAGTCTCTTTGTTATGTGAAAACTTAGTGACTAAAGCTCTCACAAACTTGATGGCACACTTTATTTTTCTTGCCCCTAATAAACTTGAACTATCGTGTCATCTATGTTGTATATTCTTGCACTTATACGTTGGAATTAGCAGAACCATGCTGTCATGGGGAACGTTTTCAACATTGCACTTGTACTTTGTACACAGTTGATATCATGCTCTTTTGTCTATGGATGTCGCCCGTGTGAAATAAAAAGGGACCTTGTAAGTCCATGGAGTTATGTCTTTTGATGTTAGAGAAACGCCTGGGCCGCTATCCTAAGCCATGTCTAATCATGGTGGAAACTTTCAGCATCACCATAATGAGCAATCCGTGAAGCATCCTCAATAAAAACCTATGCAAATAGCAAATAAAAAGATCGCTGAGATGCTCATTGTCTGCTTGCCTTGTCATTTTGGTTATGGGATATCTCCTGTACCATGTGCAAGGGGTACCCCGTTGGCGGTTCTCTATGATACACATGTACTTACTACGACAAGAACTTACAGTTGACTAAAGTTGAGTAGCATGCAGTGCGCCCCTCGTATTCAAGGGGTATTCAAGGGACTTTAAGAAGGTCCTTTCTTCCACCATTATATTGAGTCTCAACCTTCTACCTTTAGGCACTAGTTATGAGAGCATAGTTGCCATTCTTAGTTCTATGTGCATTGTCCCAGAACTTATTGATTGATGCATATTGTTGATATTACTTGTTCTTGTGCTATTTGTATCTAGTCACTCTTATGAACTTTGAGGGTGTCCTATGCATCTATTTTCTACTCTATGAGGGACAAGCTGAATGCCGATATGCCATGTTTTCTGTATGTGAAACAAACAAACGTTCTTCAATGCATGTTACTCATGATCTTTGTTTGTAGCCTCTCATGTTGCATGCATAGTTACTATGTCTTACTATTAGAACTCCATCTTTCATGCTCATGTTTAGAGTTCTTTGATCCAAGCTTTCAATGCTTGCAAGTGTTTTGATCTTGATCTTGATGGTGCATGTCACCTCAAAAATTATTCTTTTATCACTTACCTACTCGAGGACGAGCAGGAGTTAAGCTTGGGGATGCTTGATACGTCGGAAACGTATCTATAATTTTTGATGCTCCATGCTTGTTTAGTATCTACTTTGCTTTGCTTTGTCCACATTTTAAGGTGTTTTTATATGTTTTATGGTACTAACTATTAACAAGTTGCCACAGTGCCAGTTGCCAGTTTTCTTCTGTTTTTGGTTCCAGAAAGGCTAAAAATCAATATTCTCGAAATTGGACGGAACAAAAGCCAAAGTCAATATTTTACCGTGGGGAACATGAAGCCTGAATACGAGACGGAGGAGACCCACCAAGGGGCCACACCCCTGGCCACGCGGGTGGGCCCACCCCGCGCCTGGGGGGGTGCGGTCGCCCTGGTGGCCCTCCTGCCTCGCCTCTTCGCCTATAAGAAGACCCTGATGCCTAAACCCTAAGGACCTGATTAATATTTCACGAAACCGTCTGTAGCCGCCACCATCGTTCCTAGATCGAGGGGGATCTGAAGCTCTTCCCGGCACCCTGATAGAGGGCAGATCCTCCCGGGGGCCTTCTTCTTCATCATGCCAGCCTCTGGTATGAAGCGTGAGTAGTTCCAGCTTGGACTACGAGTCCATGTAGTAGCTAGATGGTTGTATATCCTCCTTTGTGCTTTCATTTCTAGATCTTGTGAGCTCCGTTCAAGATCAAGATCTCATCTATTCGTAATCATGCATGCTGTGTTTGCGGGATCCGATGGATAATGAGACTACTATGTCAGATTGATTAATGGTTTTGTCTATTTGATTCTATCATGTCTATGCTGTTTGTGATCTTGCATGCTCTCTGTTGGTGGTAGCTATCTTGGCCAAGTTGTTGCTAGTGACTCCAAGAGGGGGTATTTATGATAGATAGTGGGTCCATGCCTCTTTTTTATCTAAGGGAAGTGACAGAAATCTCTAAGCTTGTAGATGTGCTATTGTCACTAGGGAGAAATCAACGGTCTCTTGTTCATAGAACAAATAGATTATTTACCTTACACACTTTGCTTAAAGAATTTGTCTGTTGCTTGGAATTTAATACTGGAGGGGGTTCGGATGATAATCCAAAGGTGGACTTCTAGTCATAGATGTAGTTGGATGGCGGTCTATGGATCTTGTTGTATTACCCAATCGAATCTCATAGGATCATGATGATTAGGATTGCATGTTATGCCTTTCTCAGTCCTGTCAATTGCCCTGCTGTAAATTGTTTACCCTGCATGCCATGTTTGTTTATCTAAGGAGAACACCGCTAGTGAACTATGGACATCGGTCCAATCTTTACCATTGATACATCCTCCACTGTTATTATTTACTTCCTGCAAACCACTATCACCTTCCACACCATATAGTTAATCCTTTGTTACAGAAACCGGTGAGATTGATAACCTCACTGTTCTTTGGGGCAGAGTCTTGAGTTTGTGTTGTGCAGGTTTCCAAGTTGCTTGCAACACCTTTGAGACGTTTCCTTCCTCCTACTAGTTCGATAACCTTGGTTTCTTACTGCGGGAAAACTTGCTGCTGTGCTACTTCACACCTTGCTCTTGGGGTCTCCCAACGAGGCTTCAACACGCCACCATCAAACCACTTGTTCTTGATGGTTTCAATGCAAGAAAATAATCTTTTCTGCAAATCTTATCATCATGCCTACTTTGGCAGAAGCCCACATAACCATGGTATCTCCTTTGAAAAATCTTTGCATAGTTGTGATAAAGTAACCATGGTCTATAAATTCACACTTTCCTTGTTTCCGTTGGATCCTTGTGCTTCTTTAACCATCATGGTTTTGGAGGCTAAGTGATAATCTCGTATGGCAGCCTTAATTTCAACAAAGTTTGGAATCACTCCTAGAATCACTCAAACTTTATCAAGCCAAAATATTTGTATCATGATCATCTATATAACGTGCTCTATCTATCCATATATCCCATGACCCAAGGAGAGCTCTGAGTTCCATAATCCTAGAAAGTTTAGGTGGTATAGAAATATTCCTGCCCTAGATCCTCCATTTCTTGTTTCTTCCAAAATCAAGTATGATTTTCAAAAACCAAGGTTGCAAATTATGTATACAATATGTTGACACCATCTACCTTGGATATAAAGATTTATCAAATAAATAAAAAATTTATTTTGGCCCTAAAACTATTTAATTCCCTTCTTTTACCAATTATTCAAAAACCCCTCTATTGAAGTAACTTTGTTTTTCTCCAAAACACTTCTTCAACTGAAAGCATATTTTAGAACTATATATTTATACCTATATTCCCACTTCAAAAATAATTATGTTTTAAGAGTTTTAATAATTCTTTTTGTCCTTTTTCCTAAATTGCAAAAATGGAAAAAATGCTTTTAAATATTTTCCTTCTCAATAAATCTTGGGAAAATTCTCCAAAGTATGAATTAATATTTGGGACCACCTCCAACAAAAATCAAGCCTCGTCCAATTCAAAAATATGAAATCAACTTATGAAACCATTTCAGCACTATTTGAATAATTGGTATAATGAGGACCTCAAATACTCAGAAAATTCCAAAATATTCTTCTAGAGAGGTATCTTGAGCTCATCTATCTACCAGCACCTTTGCCTCTCCTCAGCCAAGTAAAATTGTTAGGGTTTCTTCATAAGCATCCTCATGGTCAAATTTGGCAAACTAACGAAACCATTGAGCTAAACCAAATCAAACCTACATCAAAGCTTGTCAAACACATCTCTCAAGCAATCACCATTTCCCCTGGTCGAGCTACAGTGTATATCAATGAAATGTAGCTCTGCCGTACCCTTGTCCTGTCTGCATGTCTAGGAGGGAGAAAAAGAAAAACACCAAAACAAAGACATTACTTCACCTTACAACAGTCATCCTACTCCCTCTTTGCCCCTGCACGCCACCAGGGAATCCTTATACCAGTAACCATGTCCACAACATCTAGCCCCTGATTTTCCCCCTCTCCATGGACCAAGTCCACTCTAGACCCTCTCATGGATATATATATAAGGCCAGAGAGCCAGTACCACTCTCCCCTCTGGCTCATTTCCACTCTCCCACCTTTTCTCTCTCGGCCCCCAAACACCCCTGAGCTCTCTCCCTCTCTACATACAAAAATAAGAGAAAAGCTCCATTTTTCCTTCGATCAAGATCTAGACCAAGATGCTCTCTCCCCCTCCCTTCCTCTTGTATGTCACCCTGATGAAACCTCCGTATCCCCCTCTATCTAACCATGTCTTCTTTTCTTCCAAGTACTGCCCAGCCGTCGCTGACGTCAAGCTCCGTCTGGTGGTTTTTGGGCGCTACCGCGCGAATCACCTTATGTCGCAAAACCCGTGGTTGCCGCCCCTCTCCAAGGTCCCCTCGGTGTGCCACCTCTCTTCCGATGTTCCCCAGCCGTCGGTGAATCCCTACGTGATGTGTGTCGCCTAACCTGCATCTCCCTACACGTGCTAGGGATTTTTCCCGTTGTCGCCTACCCTGCAAGGAAGACAACGCCTCGGCTGTCGATGCGTGTATAATCGAACGGTTGGCAGCATTCCATACCCCTTCAGCATCTAGTGCCGCTGACCAGTAGGCCCATGTGTGCAGCTTCAAACGCGCATCTAACGCACGCCGTGGCGCCGCATTGGGCCGGCCCGGTTCGGCCCTGGGATTCCTTCTCAAGATCTGGCCCGTGAGGCCTATCCTCCCTTTTTATTTTTAAACATATTTATTATGTCCATATTATCACTATTGGTTTAATTCAGTATAAAAATGGAAAACCCCTAGATTCGCCCAGCTATAAATTTTAACAAGTCCTATACTGTTTTCTTAAACCAACAGAACCAAAACCCAGACCAAACCATAAATAAATATTTGCTGGTATTTATTCTACCAAAAAGGTGTCTGATTTGATCATAAATCCATTCCCGGAGTAGTCTAGACTCAAATGGAGTGAATCCAATTTCCTCTGGTAGATACTCAATGTACCTATCTCATGGCCTTGGTCCTATGCGTTTTTGACCATTAGAATTACTATAATAAAAAAACAAAAAGTCCTCATCTTTGATTTTAGGAATTTCTCTAGGTCAAAGCAAATTGAGTTTTCACCTAATTCCAACTCTCAGTGATGTAGTAATACATTACGTACCAAATACTAGGAGATCAAGATTTATTGAGCTATGGTTGAATTTTAATGATTTAAAGATGTCTGCCCATAGCTGTTTCACTAGGAAAATAATTCCAGTTGCTTTATAACTTCAAAAATAGTAAATCCAAATTATATAGAAATGTAATTGAAATATCTACTTGTGCCTTTGGATTCATATTAAAATCTTATGTAGAATAAATCTAGTGAAAAAGACAATTTATGCTAAGACCTGACTTCGAGATTTTACCAAGGGCATTCTGGTAATCATCTTGAAGTGATTTCAACTCTCAAACATCATAGACTTACAGGTCAGATACTTGGCACCAGGGGTACCCCGATCCATCCACAACTGGCTTGCGCACCAACGGCCAGCCAGACTTCACGAGGGGGGAAGGCGACCAGCCTCGCGAGGCCTCGCGAGGTCACACATAGGTCTGTCAAAAATATTCGGGCTCGTCAAACTGTTTGAACTCAACTCGTTATTGGCTTGGCTCGAACTCGACTCAGACACCTAAACAAGCCGAACTCAAACTTCACTTGAGGCTCGCAACCTTAACCAGCTTGAACTCGAAGTGTTCGATAAAAGTTAAGGCAGGGTCATTTTTCTAGACATATCGTACAATCTGGGCTGCTCACGTTGTCTTGCTCACTAATTCATACATATGAAAATATGTAAAAGCCTATTTTATAACAAGTACAGTGGAAGTTGTCAGCTCTGAACCTGAAAAACTCAACACTACGCGAGGAGTGAATTCAGACAGAACTTGAGCTCTGAAGATTTTTGGTGCCATGTAAAATCTTACGGCTTTTCTCTTCTTCTCTTCCTTTTATTCATTGAAAGGGAAAACGTGTCCTGATATTCCTACCTCTACGCCACGATCCGGAGGACCCGCGCCATCCCACGAGTTCCTGATCGCAAGTGCCACGACAGCTACGAAAACGGGAAAAAGTCCAAGTCTGATGCAACAGACTTGTGCACACCTCGCACAGTGCCTTATCTAGAGGAAAAACAGAAAAACAAAGACCCTATCTACGTGACAGACAAGATTAGAGGCAACACATCACCCCCTTAATCTTGTCGTCCGATTATTTCTGACATCCCGATTTTGCTCCTGAGCTCTAGAAACCTGATGCGTCCAAGAGCCTTCGTCAGAACATAAGCAAGTTGTCCCTCTGTGCAGATGTAGTCGATCTCAAGGTCACCCTGCTCGACGTATTCTCGGATGAGATGATAGCGGGTGTCGATATGCTTACTACGATCATGGAACACATGGTTCTTGCTTAAGGAGATTGCTGACTTGTTGTCCACTAGCAGTTTTGGTGCTCGTGGCTTCTCATTCAGCAACTCTCCAAGAAGCCTGCTGAGCCAGATTCCCTGACAAGCTGTGGTGGCGGCGGCGATATACTCTGATTCGCACGACGAGACGGCCACCACTCATTGCTTCTGCGACTGCCAGCTGATGGGGCTCCGACCGAGGAAGAAGATCAGTCCGGTGGTGCTCTTCCGATCATCAACATCACCAGCTAGGTCCGCATCACTGAACCCTAGGAGCTCTGGTTCACCCTCTCCCTTTGCAAATGTAATGCCAAGGTTCAGGCTACCTGCCACATACCTCAAAATGTGTTTCACCGCGGCAAGATGCTCAGCTCTGGGTTCCTCCATGAAGCGGCTGACATAGCCCACGGCGTAGGTGATGTCCGGCCTCGTGTGTACGAGGTATCAGAGGCTTCCCACTATGCTGCGGTAGTGAGTTGCATCCACTAGCTGGCCCGTCCCCTTCTTGCTCAGCTTCAGTCTTGCCTCCATTGGCACAGCACACGGGTTCCACTCCTCCAATCCTGCCCTCTCAGTAGCTTCTTTGCGTATGCAGTTTGCTGAAGAGTGATGGAACCATGTCGCTGCTGCACTTCGATCCCGAGGTAGAAACTGAGCTCGCCCAAGTCACTCATCCTGAAGAGACTGGTCATTTCTTCCTTGAACCTTTTCACCTCTTCAATGGATGAGCCGGCTATGATTAGGTCATCCACGTAGACACCGACGAGGAGACGCTGATCACCGCCGCCACGTTGATACACGGCGTGCTCTGCCTGGCTACGCACGAAGCCAAGTCCAAGCAGACTGGAGTCGAGCTTCGCATTCCAGGCCCTGGGCGCTTGCCGGAGTCCGTACAGAGCCTTCTGAAGCCTGAGCACCTTCCGCTCCTCGCCAGCGATGGAAAATCCAGGAGGTTGCTCGACGTAGACCTCCTCGATGAGGTCGCCGTTGAGAAAGGACGTCTTCACGTCCATGTGATGAACGGGCCACCCATGGTGAGCGGCAAGGGAGATGAGGAGACGCACTGTCTCCATCCTTGCAACAGGGGCGAATGCTTCCTCATAATCCACCCCCTGTCATTGCACATAGCCCTTCGCCACGAGTCGCGCTTTTCGCTTCACCACAGCGCCATTTGCATCCTTTTCACTTGAACACCCATTTGAGCCCAATGGCTCGATGCCCCGGCGGCAGATGCGCGAGCCGCCAGGTCTTGTTTGTCCCGATGTTGCTCATCTCCTCCTGCATTGCATCACGCCACGCCCCGTCCTTCTCTGCATCGGCAAACGTTGCTGGCTCCTTGGCGACGAGGAGACAGTTGTCGCTGTACGCCGGATCCACCCAGTCTGTTGTGTCGAACAAATTCTGCAGGGTGCGGTACCGTCGTGGAGCCTCCTCGCCTGGTGACAGCACTGACACATTTGATGGCGGAGTGGCGTACTCCACCGTCAATGATGGAGGTGTCGAGGGTGTAGGAGGTGAAGGCGCCGTCGTTGGGGTATCTGGCTTCGCTGGAGCTGCAGGTGAGTGCGCGATTGATGAGCCGGCGCATGAGTCTGGTGCTTTCTCCACGCGCATCGCGTTCCATCCCATGCCATCACATGCTCCGTGGGAGGTGAAGTGCTCGACGGCGAACGTTTCCAGGTCAGGCCCTCGTCCTCCCATTCCTGACCAGTCCCAGGGCGTGTCTTCGTCAAAGACGACATCGCGGGACACCTGGGCTCGATCAGCAACGGGATCGTAGACACGGTACGCGGCGGTGCCCGACTCGTAGCCGAAAAACACCATCGGGTGGTCCTGTCCTGCAGCTTCTTTAGATGGGGACGCGTGTCCTTGACATGCGCCACACACCCACAGGTGCGCAGGTGGGCGGCGTTCGGGCGCCGACCATGCTAGGCTTCATAGGGCGTTTTGCTTGGCAGGCTCTTCGTCATCCCGCGATTGAGGAGGTAGACCGTTGTGGTGACGGACCCTCCCCAAAACTTCGGCGGTACGTCCTTGGCCTTCAGTAGGCGGCGCGCCATCCCCACAACGGTTTGGTTCCGTCGCTCGACCACGCCGTTCTTATGTGGGGAATAAGGCGCCGTCAACTGCCGGTGCACCCCCTGTTCAGCGAAGAATTCACCCAGCGCCTTTGAGGTGAACTAACCCCCTCGATCCGTGCGCAACACCTTGAGCTTCTGGCCGCTGTCCAGCTCGGGGGCGGACTGGAAAGTCTTGATCGCCGACGAGGCCTGGTCCTTGGTGGCAAGGAGCGAAATCCACATGTATCGACTCATGTCATCCACCAGTAGGAGGAAGTAACGTTTACCTCCTGGCGTCGGTGGATCGATCGGGCCGCAGAGATCGGCGTGTACCAATCCGAGCTTGTCTGTGGCGCGGTTCAGT